>OU696666.1:38474973-39842890 GCA_916049575.1 Ancistrocerus nigricornis
AGACATTCCCAAAGCAGTTTGTGGACAAAAAGTTACCAAATTTCTCCAAGTCCTGGAAAAATTCCTTTTGATTCTTATATACCGATTTCTGTAATTGCATCTGAACGGGTAAGGTTTCGGCTAAGAGTTTGCATAAATAATCCTCGTTTATGCTACAGGTTCGTTCCTACATTTCGGTAAGTAATTCTGACTATAGTATCGATTGTTTTAAATTTCTAAAAAACCTACTATATTTTTGATCGCACTCGCCAGAATACCCTTTTGGAAACGAATAATCGCAGTATGGTGCCCGTTGAAGCCATTATCAATTTTCACGAACCATGTTTTGTAAATGGTATATTCGATCGCCATTATAGCCATACCTCTGCACAACTACATCATATATATTTATACACATATTAAAACAGACATTGAAAAATAATGATAGTTTTATCGTAAGATTACCTGACCGAAGCTATGAACGTGTAAAAACGGTGGATGTTCGACCTTATTTACATCCAACAGCTCCATTATGTACGATTTGCTTAATAATCTTTTCTGAAACTTCATTGGTGGACCTGCAGTGATTTATATTTAATAGATGCACTATGAACTATTAGATACTAGCGATTATTTGAGGAAAAGCATTAAATAGGAGATAATACTTGTGGAAAAAAAAATACTTAGAAAACTATACGACGCGAGATTACAGGCTAGCGTATAATAATGATCCCAAATCAATCACCCATAATTGGTATCTTTAATTCGCAGCCGATGAAAATGTCGTTTTGGTCCATTACACCGGGTAAAATAACGGCGTGCCTGCCGGCTGTTAGATATCTGATTCTTCGATACCTATCAGGTGAATAAAATAAATTTGCACTTCCGCTAACGCACTTTTTCATAACACTGAAAACGAATGATCCTCCAGGTTAGCCGTTAAATGAAGAAAAGCTTAAGAAATCTTGGTTGTCTGCTCATCGAGAACACTTAACATAAAAATGAGAACAAAAATTTACCATTTTGGTTCTGGCCGGATCATCCATAATCTCTTCGATATATCGATATCCGGACGTACGGTTGTTACTAAATCTTGCAGGATAGTCAACAGTTCCTCATTTTGAGGTGTCGGAAAAACGTAGAGTACTTGAACGTTCGGATCCTCCAACCATCCTATACGGCCCACCTAAACAAAATCATAAGTTTTTCACTTTGAAATTTCCAAGGAATGATACAAAATAGGGTATGGATAACTTGAGCATTCTGCAAATAATCAAAGGTCTTGCTCGCTCTGCACCTCAGTTCGCTGCAGAAACTCAGAGATGGTAAATGGACGACGATATGGGGATTACTTCTCAAGTCTTTCCAATTTTGCGATATGCAATGAACCCTATGAACATAATGGGAAGAAATCAGTAAATACAAGTAGAATGGGATTGGAAATCATAATTACGAACCATTTAAACAACTTCCGGCAGAGTTTGGCGAACCCATAGCTTCCAATATCATGGAACCTACTCAGATTGTCGAAATCATCGCCAGTAATACAAACTCCATCGTAACCAACGCGACACGTATGCGAGGGTCTCCTACAAATATTTTGACACACGTCGTTTTCCTCTCGTTTGCAAGTTTGCAATTTGGGTACGCAACGCTCGTCCACGCCGCAGACACGAGTGAGCAAATACTCTTCCTCGTTACCGTTGTTACGTCTACATATATCTTCTTTCGTTTCTGTAAGAGACTTCATTTCGAGATCGAATTCCTTACAAATTTGCATTCTCTCGTCTCGCTCGTAGAGCACCGAGTCGACCAGGTCATAACACTTTCCCCATTTTGCAACCGCTTCCGATTTCTTCGAATACGCCTTATCCAAATGCTCTTCCGCTCTTCTGTCCGGGCAGTAAACGTAACTGTCGTGATGCTCGAGAACGACCGGACTTCGGGCAGCACATTTGTCGCTTTTTCTCGCTGATTCAGCTTTACTACACTTAAATACAACAACGTTGATATCAGTTTCATTGAACTGAATTTTTACCCTATTTTGCAAGTTGCAAAATGAACTCTGAACGTTTAACCCCTTAAACTCCAAGCAATTTTTGTTACTATCGAGCAAACAAATCATACTGGCTTTTGCTATAATATTTTTCAAAAGAAGAAAAAAATGTTATATAAACATTAGCTCTTAAATGCTTTTTTAAAAAGTTATAATAAAAATGCTGAACTAAGCCGGTTTTGCATGTTCACTTGTGAGTTCTAATACACTGATAAAATCTTGCGGATAAAAACTAGTAAAATTGTAACACATGTTGTCGTGATTAATATATTAAGAGTATTATGGGAGATAACTTCCGTGAATATTTATACTTACATTAGAATACGAAAAAATAATACTCATAATAATCTTCTATTACTAAACACTTACTTTGATCTTCGTCGTGCAAACTCCATCCGAACATACGCTAACAGTATTCACGGAATCGAGACTATCAGTATCGGCTATGCAATTAGAATAATGGAAGGATTCCGACGTGTCCGAGGAGCTACACACGCTCTCCGTTGTATCAGATTGCTTGCGACATACGTCGATCTGCTCTTCCTGTGGAGCGAAATTAAACGGACCGAGTACGAGTGGTCCCTTCAAAGAGTAATTCTTTGTCATGCATGGACATAAAGTAGCCACGCAATAATAAGAGTTCTTTAGAGCCACCGAATCCTCAGCGCATAAATTTGTCTTGAGTTTCCTCGTTAATTCCTCCCTCAACTTGCGATCTATGATTTTCACGAACTCACTAATTTCCTCGTCTTTGTAATCACCTTGCGCGTTGTTCCAACATTTCTACAATTAACGTTAATGTTTCGTAAGTCCACGTGACATTAGGTGTTTTAACGAATGTATGATTGTAATGTTGTCTAATGGTTTCTAATACCTCGTATTTTTCAACTGCGTCGTTAGTTTCTACACAAGGTACAGCATTCTCGATGCCACATGGCCCACAAACTTCTGGTTTGACGTGTTCTCCGCAGGTGGTTAATTTATTATAAGCAGCAGAGAGTAAATCGTCTCTGCAAAAATTCTTCACGGCTTCGATATCGTCTTGAACCTTCGAAGATCTCTCGGATAGCTTCGAATCTTCCGTTTTCCTTTCCAATAATCGCGCAGTCTCTCTCTTGCGAGCTTCGCGTAACGTCGTACGTATTATTTTCTCCGGATCATTGTTCTTTCCGATGTTGCAAAGGGAGGCTTCGATTATTCCCAAAAATTTTTTTTTGCACTCATCGATGTGTTGCATTATAGACGGTACATTTATGCAAATACCAGCCTCGTCTAATTCGACGCAACCAAATTTCTTACAGGGATTTACTTTTGGACAGGTATCCTCGTGATCGGTTTTCGTCTTTTCGGAGGAACCATTTTTGCAAACGTTGTCCTTGTTCGTGGAATCTCGTGCAGATGTACAAGAATCCTGGGAATCCTTGCAAACTTTACCCCTAATACCATTTTGACAAACTTCACGATTTCTTCTACACTTTTCAATCGTGGATTTCTTACAAATGTGTTCGATCGATCGAACGCATTTCTTGTCATCCTTGCAAGACGTAGAAGACGATCGATAATTTGATTCTTCGTAATCTCCTACCTCGCAACTCGTCGAAAGTTTTTGCCTACAAAATGAATTGTTTTTCGTGGAAACGTACGTGTGAAAATCGTTAACTGCACGATCGCAGCACTCGCAATTACGTTTATCTTCAATGTCAGCCGATTTGACGCAAACAAGATTCTGCTTTTCTTTGCAATTCTTTCGAACCATGTCGCGTTTGTAACACCGGAATCAACGAGACCGGTCTAAAAATTACGAAAAAGTTATGCTAACGCGAACCAAGTGTGTTAGGTTATCCGTAACATCGCGATTCACAGAAAATTTAAAACTGACGTGTGTATCACCCCATTCGATTTTCGATTTGACACATATAACGAGAAGCAATAACTGCGGTTGATGGGCGGGGATACCCCTTCCATTTTTTCGAGTTTCGATCTTTTGTATATCATTATGGTGATTCTCACATTAAAAACATGGTTATCCAATCTTAATTTATACTATAGTCTTTTGGACAATAACAGTTGCACGTTTAGAACCATATTTTATCTCTTTGTCTGCCAATCGATTCGCAGTAACGTGACACATTCTAATTATTTCCATAAAATTATAGTATAAAAGTATTGGTTATGCAATAACATTCATTGAGGTATTCCTACCAGGTACCATTACAGCTCCTCGCAAACCAGTAAATAATATTCATTTCATTCTCATATAATATATACACATAAATTACTATCCCTACATATACACAAACTACAGTCGAGCTAATCAATAATTAATTAAACACATCGGTTGGCCCGATCTTATGAAATTCTAATTGGTCAGGGTCAGATGATAACCAATTTTTGGATATGTGAAACGATTCCGTCGACTCTGCTCGTCGTCGACGTTCTCGACGATCCACGTACATCTCGATTAGCATAACGAAGAGAGCGAGGGCGATACCCATGAAGAGAGAAAATAAGGCCGCACTGAATTCCTTTAATCCGACGGGGACAGGCATCGCGCTGTAACTTTCCGGACACTGAGGTCGACTAGCTTGCCAAACGTACGACAAGTGTCCTGGAGTGCCGTGCTCGACGATTTGTCTTAACCTGCAATGTCGAAAATATTTACTTAATTATATATTGCTCCGAGGAAAGAGACTGGTGGGTCGACTGAAACCGGTAGTGTACTTGAGAGCTGTTTTTTGTTTTCTTATTTCAAGTTATTCTTGAGACCACTTTTTTCGGTAGGTATATGGAGATTGGAAAACATTCGTGGACGAGAAAATCGCGTATCCAATAGCAATGATGTTAACCCTTTTAGTATCTTATAGGTTTTCTATGTACCACCCAGAAATAGACAATATTTTTAAAAATTAACCAGTCTTCCTTAAAAGTAAGGATAACTTTATGCTCTGTTTTGCATTCTATTATGAAATGTATATAGTTTTAATAAATATCAGCTCACGGTATTTCTCGCTAACTCTGTGGAGACTGTATATCTGGGGTACTAAAAAGGTTAAAAGCTGTTCTAAATCTAAGATAACTTCTTTATATTAAAAAAGAACCTTCGTAAACTCAAATAGTATAATCATACTACGAGATAATCTGTATAATTATTATAAATCGATGTCGAGGTCGCCGTCCGTGCACTGACCCGTAAGTAACCATCTTCTTGAAGGGCGAATGCTTGGCGACGCCAGTCGCGATGCGTTCCAACGGCCACAGCTGCACTTCCGCCAGATCGCATATCTCGTCTTGCTCAAACGTATCCTGATGGAAAATAGCATTATCGATGTATCATAAATCAAGTCTGAACAAAAACAATGAACGCCTGTATCGATTACCTCGATTATTTTATAAGCGGTAGCAACGTCGACGTGAAAGGCATAGCCACCTTTTTGAACCTTTTTCAAACCCTCCTCCGCGGTACAATATGGTGCGACCTTTCGTTTTTTATTGGGTTGCACCTTCTTCCGATGTATCTCGTGTGCCACGGGATCTGAAGTTTTCTGTCGATCGAATTGACAGAAAGGAAAAGAAATTCGATGAGTCGAGCGAGTCTGTAAAGGGCAGAGAAGAAAGAGAGAAAGAAAAATACTCACGGCAAAGTAATCGTAAGTGTAGGCCATGTCCTCGAGTCCCACTTCCAAGCTACTGTCCGATAAATCTTTAAGAGTGTTTATGAACCTTGGCGGTTCCGACAGTAAAGAACCGACCACGCTGGCGGAGTAAAATTGAAGAAGAAGTAATCCCCAAAGGAACAAGGAAAGAAATACTATGCGTCCAGAATAAATACGTGGACCATCGCTCAAACCTGTGTACGTGAAAAACAAGATCGTTTCCTTTTACAAAGAGCTTGAAGGAATTACGATTTTACTTTCAAATTTTAGTAGACATCCCCGGGACGGTTTAGTAACAACAGAAATGATAGATACGATATTATGACATGCAACTATGAATTATGTAGTAAAGATCATTCGCTCCAAGCAATTTGAAAAATCTCGTATAAACCTTGTTGACATAACGCGGCAGCCGTGATCAAAGCCGTCTCCGATGCAGGATTAGTATCCAAGGTGCAGCTCTTTGGATAATTATCGTAATGTAGTTCGATCCTCACCGTGAGCAACAATATTAGCCAATAAATGAATGCAACGATTAAGATCAAATACCAAACGTCTTCCGTAAACGGCATGAGAAACACGTTGTGCACGTCACTTGTCTTCGGATGACGAAAAATGAAGCTGGCCCTGAATTTACAATATAGAGTATAAAGAAAAATGTATCATTATAATACAGTTGGGTCTGCTTATTTAAGCCAACAAAGAAACTGTTTATTCGGGACAAAGCTTAAAGAGCGCAAGCTAATCGGATAAAATGATATTTCACGTGATTGAGATAGCCGCTTAATCGATCCAAAGGGTGTTAGTCCTGATGTATCCCAAATAATCCAAATTCACCGTAATATAAATTATGCTTACCTTGCTGGGTAAGATTGTACCGTATACGCCACGACATCCAACCTTTCCATTTTATATTGGAACGGTGTTACACTTATATCGACTACTCCACGAACCATATCAGCTACGATACCATTCCAAGTTCCATTGATGAAATAACCCCAAGTTGTTCCCCTTATCAGGTTCATGCTTATAGAAAACGAATGATTATTTTTAATCATTAGACAATTGGACGAATAGTTGTTACATTTTTATCACAGAATCTAACCTAATATTATAATAATCCACTAGTTGTAAGATGAGTCCGTAATTGTATCGCATCATCGTGTCCACGTGACGATTAATCGGATTTAAAATGTACGTATGAAAATCGGGTAAAGGCTCGTGATCTACCTGTAGCAAAGAATGACGAAGGGCATGCAACGATGTTATTAATAAATCCCTTTCTCTCTGTCAACTTGAACTCACGTGAATAGAGAAGTTCAAGGAGAGTTTGTTAAAATTTTGGCGTCGCTTGTACTTGTACTGCGTTAACTCGTTTCTCAGTCCTTCCTTGAGACTCCAATAGCCCATATAAGTAACGTTAAGCCGACCTCCGTGTCGATGACTCAAATTGTAGACATCGTAAAGGACATAAGTATCATTACGGCGTAATGCCACCGTAATTTCGGTCGCTATGGAAAGCGGCAGGTCTCGTAGAGTGTCGACCGGCACGTCGCTTGATTCGGTCATCATAAGCCAGAAATAAGATTCGTTATAGGGCAACTTATTTCCAGTAAACTATAAACGACTCATATGAGATTAAAATGTGACGTTATTACTCTTTGTAATAAATTTAATTAAAATTACTAACCTGTTCAAGAATGATCTCACTTCGGGGACAATCAAGATCAAGGATAATACCGAGTTTATAGTAATTCACTTTTAAGATGGCACGCATCTCGAGATTTTCCCTTATAGGCACGTACGCAACAGTCAGATCTGTTATGATATCTCTTCGAAAGAACTCCCTTGTATCTAAATGACGCAAAGTTAAATTCAATAATTACGAATGTTAAATATATCACGAACAGAAAGAAGGATATATACCGAAGGAGCTCCAACAACCAAAGACGACCAAGTGCTGTATATATTTTCCCATAAAGTATTCCTTAGTGAAGGAAACCGATATATCTGAATCTTCCGAATACACGAGCACAATCAAAATGACAGCGATGGCGATTACACGTAGAATCATTTTTCGTCGTATTTTTTATTATCAAAAATTCCTTACAACATCCTCGATCGCTAAAAGCGATGGTGAACGGCAAACAATTTTTTTAAATATTTAACACTTCGTTCATACGCACTATATCATGTTGCCGTGTACACGATCATTATTAATAAAAAACACTGCACCAGTTCTTGACTCCTTTGCAGTCGGTCTCCGACATTATCTCATTGTTAGGCTCGCGTCCATCGCGTACGTTTCCGTTGAATGCCGGACAACTTCCACGGATAAATACCTTATAATTTTCTTACCGATGAAATTATTGAGGTTACATTGAATTCACCTTGCGAAATCACGTTCCTTCTCTATCGTCCTATCGCACACGGTGGTTCACATAATTTCCAAGGTTTCGATACGAATATTACATAATATAATGGTCATCGATCGACTTGTGCGTATACTTTATCATTACGTCGAGAGATGCACGCACGCAGTTTCATAGTGTAGATATGTTCTTACCCATCCGAGAGGACGACTTCGTATTTTTGCCTAAGTAAAAGGGGTATCGTTTTAATTGATTCTCTGGAAAACGAAATTGCCGTTCTACCGATCTTGTATTTTCTTGTTATGGGCGTATGTACCGACGTACAATGCAATTTTTGATTGACACTTTTTTAGACATTCAAATAACCCCGCCTGGAACATCATTTGTGATTAGAACCGTGTCTGTGTAATTATCTTTAAGTAGTACGCTCAAATCGTGACATGTGGCAGGATGTACTTTGTCAAATTACTGGTGAACAAAGGTAAAGATGGAACGAGATTTCGATCTGATATGCAAATATGCAATTTTGAGAGATACGCTGGAAAATATGGAAGAAGACGTTAAAAGAAACAAATAAGCAAAACAAAAATTTACGACTGTTGTTTAACGTAGATCAATTGGTGCATATATGGACGTTTAGTATACGAAAGGAAAGCTATTTTCACTCAGGAAAACAAAGAAAAATGCACGATTTTGAAAAAATTTTCGAACCAAAAAATAAATTACAATTGTTATGCTTTTATTTATCATAAATAAAATTTAACAAAAACTAAACATTTTTTGGTTATTATTGAAATTAATAATTCGATTCTAAAGAAATTAGAGTTTATCAATTATAAATATATTTTAAAGGGAGAAGTTCCGTAATGTTGATTTGCAAAATACTCGGTGAAGTATTTAGTTTCCTCATCTTTTAAAAATATACACGCCAAATCTGTGGACAATGCAATGACTCCAAGGTGATCGAGAAAGGTGATCCCCACAGCACAATGTGGCTCGTTTAAAATTCAAATTTATTTGAAGACCTGCTAATGGGATTGGCTGACGAAAAACGAAGCTGACTAACATCGGTCAAGAGCAATGGTGTGACTAATAATACGTAAAAAAATATATATACACTTTACATATCTTATCTGACAAGGTGTCTCAAATGATGAGTATTAAAATGCAGGAGAAAGATATTTAAAATTCATTATTTACGATTCTTTTAAATTGGTCACGAGTAAAAGTACAGTATGTTTTACATAAACTTGCTAATTACAATTGTAAATTTGCTCCATAAGATTTATCGATCTAATTCTCAATATGCAATTATAAATTATTTATATTTTAAATAAAATAAAATTTATCTTTATTTATTATTATCGGAACAATCGACTATTCGAAAACAAATTAATTTATACGACGACATCTATAGAGAAACTATAATTACTCAAGACTAATTACACTTCTTTAGTTGCCACGTAAACGTTTACATTAAATATCTCTGATCCGTGTCTTGGAAAAAAGTTAACGAATATGACAGAGGCCTACAGATATCTGTACGTCTTGTTTGTCATTTAAGACACCCATGATCCCCAATTATTTTCTTCGAGACACTAAAGATACAATTACGATGTGGGGTCTCTCGCATGCAATTTTTACGTAAGCCTATGTAAATAAGAAGAAGGGACATCTATTAATTATTCGGATCTATAAAAAGGGTGAAGAATAGATCTGCTGATCAGTTTTAGATCTCTCCTCTGGAAAGAAACATAAGAACGAAACGATGCTGTTCCGATACGCATTAGTGGCATTATTGGCGGTCTTGGCATACGCCAAGGCGGAGGAGGAATTTTATTCCGACAAGTACGACTACGTAGATCCAGATGAGATTCTCAATAACGATCGTTTGAGGGATCAGTACTACAATTGTTTCATGGATACAGCCCCTTGCGTCACTCCGGACGCGGTATATTTCAAAGGTAAGATTATTGGAATACAACAATAGAAAACTTCCAAAAAAGTGAGACTATCGCCACGTTGTTTTACTTTCTGGCCTTTTTTATCGACGAACAAGAAACTATCATTTCTAAAAAATATACCCAATTACTGTCATGATACGATGCAAATACCGGGTGAATCTGGTAACACGACGACTTCAAATAACGCGTAAATTATTTATTATACGTACAAATGTTTTAAACAAAAGTTTTGTCATTGTTTTAACTTTTTTTACCAATATACTGTCTAGTTATGAATCCAATTTTCATTAGGCAATTCTATGCGACGACTTACAAATTGTATTAAAATTAATAGAATACTTTTCTTTTTAGCCAACTTCCCCGAGGCAGTCGTAACTAAGTGCAAAAAGTGTACTGAAAAGCAAAAGGAAAATTTCGAGAAGATTGCCGTTTGGTACGACGAAAACCGTCCAGAGGAATGGAGCGCGCTCATTAAAAAATTCATCGGTGATGCCAAGAAATTGAATATCGGCGGTTCCAAATAATATAAGCATCTATTTCCTTGTTTGCATACAAAATATCGAAACTGATCGATTGGGGGACTACCGTGTTCCTCCTGGTGGTAAAAGTTTTTTTTTTTTTTGTATGTTTAAATTGATACGTGTTATGCAATTGTGTCGTTTATAAAATATAATTCAGCCTGAGGGGCGAAAATAAATTTATAACGTTTAAGCTTACTAAATGGTATCACGATCATTCGTAAAAACATTTATTTTCGTACCTAAACAAAAAAAAAAAGAGTACGTATCTAACAGAGAATAAAAGATGAAAAATCCTATCCCAATTGACTTTGTATGCCATTTAAACGATCCCTAGTCATCCATCACTACCTCACCTATTTTACAACCGTATAGAATGTCATCCTATTTCGAAAAAAGAATAATCCCCGAAATTCGATGCACTTTAACAGGCTTTTTTGTCTCGGCCATTAAACGAGATTTGTTTCTTTTTTGTTTTAAAATCTCTCCCAGAATCCTTACCACGATACAACGTACGTCCTTCAAGAAGGATCAACCGGTGACATCAGCATATGCGATAGCCGTATACGCTGCACCTATAAATATGGAAGACAGTGCTCTTTAAGCGTTCAGATCCGTTGAAAGAGCTGGCCAATCCAGAGATCCCTCGTGGATGCTGCGATAGGAACGGTTCAAAGGAGAAAAAGAAAGAGGAAAAAAAGATATACGTCCTAAAACGATAAAGAAAACGCTTCCCTTTTTTTCATCTTTGTTTGAATTTCGTTAAAAATGGCGCGATACAGTGTTCCTACGTTAATGGTGGTGGTACTATCCGTGATGATTTTCTCGGTACTCGCGGATGATTCGAGTGCAAAATACCCAGCGAAGTACGACAACGTTAACGTCGATGAGATATTAAGTAATTCTCGCCTGCGTAATCAATATGTCAATTGTGTTAAGGAAACTGGACCATGTATAACAGCGGAAGCGAAATTTTTGAGAGGTAAAGACGTCATGAAAATATTTTCTGAATTTCCTTGAAAATTTATCTATCTACGAAATTATATTTTCAACCTTTTTTTCGCCACAGAGGTATTACCGGAAGTTTTGGTGACCAAGTGCAAAAAGTGCACGGAAAAGCAGCAAATTTTCTTCGACAAGGTGATAACGTGGTTCAATGAGAACGATAAGGAAACTTGGGACGACGTAGTCACCAAAGTTATTCAAGATTATCAGAGTAGAGATCGAAGGGGTTAAATTGTAATTTTTTAATACTCATTGTTCGACCTAAAACTTCCAAAGATTCGCGATAACCGATGGAAAACTTCCGTTGGGATATTTTATTCTGTACTAATGTACCAACTGTGAAATAAAGTGAAAAAAAAAAACAAAAGAGCAAAATTGATGGTGCGATATGTATTTTTTTTAAATCCCATGTTTTATTATAATCACATCGATATACGATAAGAATAAACGCATATATTTACTATTACGTACTAGTGTACTTCAATACAAAAAGTTAAATGAATTTTAATTCTTCATTAAAAATTCCTCAAATTTAACGACGTATTTATTTTCAGGATCGTACTTTTTTGTGAACAAAATCCAAGCATCGGGTTTCTTCTCCTTCAAGTGCTGGCAGATCTTTTTAGCGATTTCCTTCTGTCTGTCATTGCACTTTGCGCATTGCGTAGCCAAAGCATCCGGAAGGATTTCTACGGTATAAAATAATGATAGTATTATTATAAATTTTCACTCGTCGATTAATCTACCATTTTTATTTAAATTGAAAAAGAAAATGATTTAATAGATGGGGAAAAAGTGAAAAAAAAAACGTAGACGATAGTTGAATCAAGATCGAGAATGCGTCACCAGGGATAAGTAACCGAAAATAAAAATTTACGGAGGATACCGTGTTTCTGTCCTCGATCACGATACATGGAACCTGTTTTGGCCATGGGACCGTGAGCCAGATCGTTTCGAGGCTCTTCCGCATAATGAAAGAAAAGTGAAATGCGCTCGACGCCGTATAATTAGCGTTACACGTTAATCACAAATTCACAAACGCATCTTTTTTACGTTTAAAGGTATTGCAAACTAGTGCTAGTCAAATACACTACTTACGTTTAAGGCTACGGCCATCGGCGGTGCAAGGACCTTTGTCGAGCAAGCATTGTACGTATTGATTGGTAAGTCTTTCACTTTTCAGAATCGTATCCACGTCTATCTGATCATATATCGCTGGGTACTCTTCCGTTTCACCCATCGTTAGGCCACATAACGCGAATATCGCGAGGAGAACGCAAACGCGTTTCATTTTTTCACGATTACGATTATTTCGCTAAGGATTTGTGCTACGCTGTAAATTTATAATGTATGTTGAATATTTAGACACTCGAGAAAAAATATACATTTATGTTGAATACCGAATTAAATAATATAAAATGATGACTATAAAATAGCCGAGTATTAATGAGAGATAGAAAAAATATACATTTAAATTAAGTAACGAATTAAATGGTATATAATTGACAATAAAATACCAGAATATTAGTAAAAGATTTTCATTCAAATTGAACGAACACTCGACGGATTCTTCGACGTAAAGAGAATTTAAACTGCTTTTGTCTTTTATTTCCGAGGCCTTTATGGAAGTTTTTCCCACCATTTCGCAATGTTTATCGCGTAAGCACTGCGTACGTTGCGTGAACATCCCAGGAAATTTACATTTGACAATTTGTAAACGAATAAACATCGTTCTCATAAAGGTAACGCTTTACTTAATAAAGTAATATATGATTAAATTTTAATTCTAAAACATTACGTGCCCAATCGCTAAATACGAGTCTTTTTTGTGAGTTTTGGTTGATTCACCTCTGCTAACGCGTGAAATATTGACTGTGTTTCAGTGCGACCGATGATACGCTTAAAAATAACATTGTATTTGCCGTACAATGATCTAAGCGCTCGGGAAAGGTAAAGCATCGTAAAATGAATCGTTATTGTAAGAAGACATATAATCGTAGTGCAAAAGAATTGCTTTCCAATAATACAAACAACAATATACATCGTCTAAAAATATATATTTATATAATATATATAAAATTATGAATAAACCAACAAGTATCGGGATTATATCTGTGACGAGATCTATAAAATCATAATATCGACAAACGTTACGACAGTATTTTAAGGTAAGTCTAAATACCTTATCTAGAGGAATAATAAAACCGGCATTTAACAAATATAAATCAAGTAATCGATTATCGGATATATGAAGTGCAAATTCTATTTGTAACATAACAATTTAACAGATTAAAATTCTCTAAAAGAACATTTTGCATTACAACACGGTATAACAAAATGTAATGTGTTACATAAACGTTCGCCAATACGTTTCGTATTAAACAATATTATTTTGTTTCACCTAACAAGCTAAGATATACTAAAATAAGTCGACGTCTAGTATTATGGTTTCTTACAAGGCACATTAAATTCTTTTTACTATAAAATCTATGAAAAATGTGCACAGCCTGGCGTTAGTTTTGTACAGATAAAAAAAAACTGCTTACAGTTACATATGTATTTGTAGTGTTTACCTAATGTTCTATGTGTAATATCAAATAAAGCGTTTTTGTAAACAAGTGTAGTATAGCGGCAGCCTGTTAAAATGACCATCTGGATTTTTACGGTACCATAACGGAGGTTGTTAGACCTGGTCGTCTTGAGTGAATTCCTGCAAATATTACGATTTTTATTGAATTTTTTTTTTACATAATAAAAATAATTGCATGGATGTACTGTAACTGTAAAAATGCAAGTCATTTAAATATCAAAATAAGTTAGAGATAAACGATACTTATTTTACATATATAAATTGCTGCAAACTGTGTAACTTTGCTTCTCCATTCTGTATGTCTTTCTTATGACGAATTATGCCCAATTATGACATATATTTCAAATGATGAATACCGATCAAATTGGTTAAAACGTGGTGATAAAATGTTATAAACGTCCACAAAATGTATAATACGTTAGAAAATTAGTTATTTCATGTAAAGCAAATACGTTTTACCGTCAGGTATTACATTTACGTGCAACAAAAAGTTATTTTGTAAAATAAAAATTCTCATTTTTAGGGTATTTGACGATACATTGAATATTCACGTAACCCTTCGATAAGTATAATGTTTATTACCTGAAAAATTTACAACAACAATTTGGTAATTTCTAAATTTTTGTATAATAATATAAAACAACATGGTGCATTTACTTATGTGCGTACATGTATATACATATGCATAAGGCTGTTTGTAAAATACTAATTTGTGCGTATTAGTTACTGTGTTTAATAGATAACAAAAAATAGAGTAATGAAATAAAGTGTAAACTATAATTGTACGAACATAGACTTGCACCATAAAGCACGTCATATATGTATCGTATGATATAGTTTGAATCCTAAATACGGTCATACAAAAATATTTTATAATTGTATAAAAAGGAACGTATCATTTGTTCAAGAAATAAAAATATCCAGCTTGAAAGTATACTTTTCAACTCTTGTGCATAGGCTTTTTGACATGTTACCATGTGCTAATTATTGACAAGTAAAATGATGCATGATTAAATAAAAAAAAAGAAAAATACAGAGTATATTGATGTCCTATGTATGGTTTTATAAACAATATTGCATATCGTGTATAAGTATAGAATCAAATACAATTAAGCGTGAGCTGTCTTTTGTACCTTCATAGCAGCTTTGAAACCAATAGTAGCAAGTATACCCAATCCAAATATTACAATATGAGACAGATACTTTATGCCTGGTAAATCAGGCCTTTTTGCTGTCAACATTTGCAATATACTCAATTTTTTATCATTGTAAGGTGGATAACGGCATCTGTAAATAACATAGACAATATATCCCTGTTCCAAGGTAAAACTATTATGAAAAATTAAATCTATTTCTTACGATGCCAATTTCTCCCCAATAAAGTTGAAATCTTTGATAAGACATCCCTTTTTGTGCACGAATGTATCGAAAGAATATTTTCCGTGATAAGCGCCCATACCTGAGTTACCTACTCCTCCGAACGGTAACGTTTCCACTGACATAAAAAAATAGAAAATATATCTTAGTAAATAAATACGTATAACTAATACACATTAAAAAACTATTAGCGCCAATAGTCTTTTTTATTCATATTAATTAAATAAATGCTATTCTAACTATTAAAGTACATACAAATAAGACAATTGAATGAAGCAGTATTTGTCACATTTAAGTGCATGCTAATATAGCTTAAATACATGCAGGATAAAATATATAAATATATTTCTCTATAACAAGCCAGTTAGTAATATCATTTTATCATAGACCCATCCTTTGATGTGCCAAAAGAAGGGAAAAATGGATTATCATGAAGCTAATAAACTTTGATATATTTAATCATCTTTAGTATGTAACTAAATATTGCATTTTTCAAAGATATACCATATACGTGACTTATATATTATATTAAACAGACACAATATTTAAAAAAAAAATACCTGCTGCATGCAGCATTGTTTCATTAACATTAACCCCACCACTAGATGTATTGTTAAGAATCATGGATATATTTCCTTTATCCGTACTAAATATATATAGTGCTAGTGGCTTCTCCCTGTATTAAATATATATGATAAAAGAAGTAATAATGGTAAATCTATTACATACTATAAATGTTTATATGACAAAATTTCTGTGGAATAAAATCTAAATATCATTTATCGCCATATTTACATTATACATTATACCTTGATTAAAAAGTAGTTGTAAAGCATGTGCTAATACAATATCCTTCTTTTTATGTAATATTTACATTTCAATGATGTCTAAGAAGCAATAAGAGAATAGAAGTAGTATACCTAACTATAGGTTGCATGTCGCATGCATAATTATATGTATTTGTATCACCATGCAATAGCTCAGATGCATTCATAATACGATTAAAAACCTTCACCATATAATAGAAACCTACACCTTGTAAATTTTATGATTGACAATTTATAATAAAATTAATAATTTAATCATAAATTGCAAATTATATGTTTAGCTAAACTTTAATTACATATAGCATACTATGATCATGTGAAAAACAAAACTATCTACAAAATGCAATAGAGTCACGTAGTAACTAATTATATATAAAATGAATTACATATAAGATAAGTAACTATTCAAATTAATACAAAATATATCGACTTTTTAAAACAATATTATAACAAAAAAATTGTAAAATATTATTTAGATAATTACAGAAACAAAATTAAAGGGAAAGAGTACTATTTAACCTTTTATATAAAAAAGCACAAAGTACTTTAAAGCCTGCCCTACACCTGTCACCTGGTAACCTGACTCACCAGAATATTGTAATATTGTATCGTTGACGCACACTGCTCCACTACGAGTTTGATCTAAAAGTAAATTGCGTACTCCTTTGTCCTTGGTAAAAATGTAGAGTACAAGTGGTATTTCGCTAAGTATAGAAAAGTAATGGCTATACTTTGTTTGAAAACAATTTAATACATCTATATTGATGATCATGATAACGTAATGTTTGTAATATTTGAAGTTATAAGAATCATATAGTTTTCTGATTCTTTATTGATATTGAATTAAAAGATAACACATAACTTCTTCTAAGAAATGTTTATCTTAAAACAAGACTTCTAAATAAAAATATTTAATTTCAAAGATTTCTGAATAGTTGTCCTAAAGCCTATATAATCTTACAGTCAAAAATTCATATAACTTTCAAATACAATTAATTATTATATTTAATTCAATTAATACACTTACCGATTATTAATAAAACGAATGGCCTCATAAGCATTTTCAACATTAACAATTGGTAATATTGGCCCAAAAATTTCTTCACGCATAATAGGATCAGTAGGCTTTACGTCGGTAAGTATTGTTGGAGAAATATACTTTTCTCTAAGATCATAGTCACCACCTATTGCTATTTTTCCATTTCCTGATAAATGATTTACAAGACGCCTGTATAAAATATAATATAATGTACTTACCAAAAATTAAAAAAATTAATCGATTACAAACAACAATACTCACTGGAAATTATTTTCATTAATAATACGACAAAGGTCAGGACTTTCCTTGGGATTCTCTCCGTACCATTCTTTCAAAATTTCTCTTGCTTCATTTACAAATTTATTTTGAATTTCTGTAGAACACAGTACATAGTCCGGAGCAATACAAGTTTGCCCACAATTTATATACTTTCCCCATAATATTCTCTTTACTGCTATGCGTATATCTGCTGTATTATCTAAATATACAGGGCTGTAAAAATAATAATCTGAGAATCCAGAATTTATATTGTTAGACTTAACATTGCATTTTAAGCTCATACCTTTTACCACCTAATTCTAAGGTTACAGGTGTTAAGAATTTATTAGCTGCATCACGAATTATTTTACCAACAGAAGTAGAACCAGTATAAAATATATAATCAAATCTTTGTTTAAGAAGCTCAGTAGTTTCCGGTATACCTCCTGTTATAACACGGTAACACTCCTATTTGAAATATATGTAAATTTATGATAGGAAGAACAAAAAATAAATATTTGTAAAGTATATCTTAATACATACTGTATCTAAATACTTTGGAATTAACTCTGCCAAAGCGTTAGCTGTAGCTTGTGCAATTTCAGAGGGTTTAAGAATAACGCAATTTCCAGCTGCTATAGCACCGATCATAGGAGCTAACGATAGTTGCAATGGATAATTCCATGCCCCTATGACCAAGACAACGCCATACGGATCTTTATGTATTACAACATTGTCCAGTATATTAACAATTGCTTTTGGAGGCTATAAAACAAACTAGTTCCTTTAAATAAACTTTCTATGTTTTATATAAATTAAAATAACAACAAACTTTTTCATATACCTTTTCCGGTGCAGCCCATTCTTTGATATTATAAAGCGTATGTTTAACATCTTGTATCGTATAATGTACTTCTAATACCATTGATTCAAATTTAGACTAAAATAGAATATATGTATGAAATATAGATACAATTATAAAATGATCAACAATATTATAATTCCAAAGTACCCGTCTTAAGTCTGAGGCTAAAGCAGATGTAAATTGAGAAGTATTTTCCTCCAGCATTCGAACTACTTGTTTTAACTGCTTTATTCTCCATTCCAGAGGTCTAGTTTTACCACTGAAAAATGCATCTCGTGTGCTTTGAACAACCTGAAAAAACATGTCGAATTGAATACTAGCTTAAATTATGTAAAAAGATTTTTCTATTAAATATCTTATAGACAAGAACCTTATACTATAGCATGTCAAAGCAAGTAAAAATTATGCTATTATAGGTACTACATTAGAAGTATATAAAATAATAACTTACATCTGCATAATCTACCGCCATTGTTTTACCATTCATTTGTGCTGAAAAAAAATATGATCCTTATAATTTACATGGTTTTCTACAATTTCATTCTACCACCACAAAGCTTTAATTACTATCTTATCAAAAGCTTGAGTTATATACAAATATTTGTCTGCTCTTGATATATGTTTACCTTGTACAATAAAATAAAATTAAACATTTTAATTGTTTTTAGAAAATTAAACATTTTCATGATTCAAGTCATTCTCTTGCATGACACAATGATTCATAGTACACAGATCATAATGGTGAGCACAAAGGAGTGATTATGTTGGAAATTATACTTTCCTATATTGCTAATGATATGATTACCTTGCATTTTTTCAAGGTCTACTAACAAAGTATAACAAAAACTAAAATTTTCAACTACAACATGAATGGAAATATTTTATTATAAGTATTAGATTAAATATATTATTTTTCTAATTAGCGATTATAGAAATTGAGACACTTTACTGAAATTTATTCATGCAAGTAGATTATTTCACAAATGCTATTCCATTAACATACGTGAATATACATTAGCAAGCAAATGATGAAAAAATCTACTTATATGAACAGGTTTATAAAAACAGTACCCATATGCCAATTAAATAACGAAAATGGAATTAAAACAAACAGTCGATCAACCACGCAAATACTCCATGCCCACAGTTACGAACCGTAATCGTTGTCACTGCCGACGAACCGGCAAAGTAAATAATATTTACTCGAAAAACCCGGTGTGACGTTCAAAAGTGGCCACACGAACAAGTACAAAAGTCAATCGGCACACGTTAAAGAATGAAATCGATTAAATCGTTCGAGTGAAATCGAGAATATCTCGTTTGGTGACGAGAGAAAGTGAAAAAACATTCGAAAAAAATAAGAGGTGGGAGTATGGAGAGAATTTTTAAATGGAACGCTTACCCATCCTATAACCGTAAGTGCACTTTTCGAATTTTTCGTGTTACTTTCGCTAAGATACGATTCACGGAGAAAAACGCGTAGCTTCTGCACTTTAATTACACATGAAACCACATATATGAGCGCGAACTCAATTCCAAAGTACGAAGGAAAGAAATATATTGATAATAAAACTCCCGCTCCTCTCTCTCTCTCTCTCTCTCTCTGCGACACTCGTCTTCCTCCTTCTATCGTTACTGTTGTTTTCGTCTCGTTCTCTTTCTCTCTCTGTGTCTGTCTTCCCTAGCAGCAAATAGAAGCTGAAGAATCTTTGCAGTTGTGTTGTTTATCATTGAGTCTACCACTCCTAGCAGATTCCCCCCTCTCTCTCTCTCACTCTTTTTGCACACACTTCGTTCCATCTCTCTCATCTTTGCTTCTCTCGCTCTCGTGTACTTTTACGCAACAATCTTACCGTCAGTCGTCGATAGATGTCAGGGCGATTACATGTAAATTCCTAGCGCATTATTGCCGGTGCACGATACGAACCGCCGCCGTATAGTAAATATGATATTTTTAATTTATTTATCTATCGCTTAAGGCTCGTTCAGATTATGTTAGTAATATAGCCGAGTGACGAGTAATTTAGCAACTAAATGTGTCTAAACGGCAAATATATCTTAAGATTTTATCTTATTCCTGCTCTTCTTTTCATCACTAATTTTATACAAATCTAGGTAAAACAAACATTCAACTGGCGTATTATCTATATAATACGTACGACTAGAAAAAGGCAAATGTGTGATAAAGTGCTTCATAAATGCATGCACTGATCGAAATGATTTTTTGTTTCGTAAAAATGAACCCTACCAAATACGTTATAATATGGTGTCCGAGTAGTTTCCACCTGAATTTTCACACACCGTTGACCCTTCCCACTACTTTCCTTTTCATTAGTATCCATATTAGTAGACATATCGATAAATGTAAGAGAAGATTTAAAACATACACAGGTATGCAGCACAATTTAAATTTTTACGCCCGTTTTTTTAGCATTGTCGCCTTACTCTACTTCTTTTTATTTTGTATTCCATCGCCATCATTCATATTACTGAACGTATCGATAATAAAATAAAAATGAAGTGAAAAAGTCCGCACCAGCATACAGTCGCGTGTTAATAATAAATATTGAACCGAATTTAAAAGTAAAAAATTCGTAAAGTAAAATTAAATCGTAATAAAAATCAAATAAGTTCAATAACAAACGAAGAAATCGAATGTCAATCGTTTACGCTTATCTCGCTATGTTTCAAAGTAACGTCTTTATCAACAGCTCGCAATCGTATGAGGATAACGTTTGTACGAACGACTAATATAGCTTCAGCTGATTCCACGCCATCTGCAAAATTTTGTATTCGTACAAATTACATCATTGCATCTACCCTTACGTGTCTCTATCGATCTCAATTGGTTGAAACGATGACAAGAAGGTGGCAAAAGTTCACACAAAAATTATACCTTTGCGATATTGCAATTGATATAGAGTTTAACCCTTAGTTAACGCAGTGTCCAATGTGACTCAACAAGACCGATGGCAACACAGTGTCGAGTATCACACGACACTTTTATTTGTTCGATTCATCTACCAGCAAGTCGAACGTATTTTTTCACGACGTACCGAGTATATATAATTACAAATAAAATGAATATATGGAAATAAATGCATATTGTAATTCCCTGTCGATTTTCCTGATATTATACATCTCAAACTGAAGTTATGTGCATAAAAATATACATGCAGATATGTTTATAGAACTTACGTTCGAAGACCTATCGGATAAATTTCACTCTCTTGCGAACCACCGAACCGTTTCATCGACTTGCCACGTCTAAAACTGAAGCCAATTGTGAAGTAGTATTGAATATAAGCTCGAAATTTCGTGATATCGAATGTCCTGTCGTAACGACAATATCACTGCGACGTACTCATCGTAATCTTAAGGTGACGTTCGTTTTGGCACTCAATGATAACGTTAAATATGAATTATTATCGAAAGTATTGCAAAACAATATCGAATCGTGTAAATAATAAAAGCAATCTCTACTCTGCTTTCTACGTTGTATGTACCTACGTGTAAATTAATAAATTAGAACGAATCTGGATCTTTCTCTTTGATCTTACGGTCACGAGTTAACGCGAAATAAAGAAAAAAAAGTAAAACAAGTTCGATCTAAACGCGATTCCTCGTTGAAACTGTCGTGCTTATGTCTTATTCATGTGTACAGCTCCACTTGTTTGGCGTCATCTCGCGTCCTTCTAACAAGGAACGAATGTCACATGGAATGTACATAAGGGCATACTTTCGAAGGAGAACCGGACACCTGGTGCCGCTTAGATGGTTATTACCTTCTACCACTTAGCGATTACGTATAACGTAAGTATCTTATTAGATTGATCGAAGCAACGCTTCGCACCGTTTGTATACATTATATCGCAGGTTGAATCGCATATGGGAAAAGAAATCCATGCGTATTGTGACTGTTTCACTCACGAGAATCGGAAACTCCGTATACGGTTGGCTGGAGATCGATCCGGCAAACTTCGTTACCCGATTGTCCCTCGGTCGTAACATCGTCGCCTTTCGATTTGGGCGTTTCCTCCGGCATGTCCAAGATAACTTCCTCCTGAAAGAAAAATTTTACAAAAACGATTTAGCCGTAGCGGTGAAAAGCAGTTAAAATCGAATTAAAATCGTATATTCGTTCGAAAAATGAAATGTCACGATCATTCGCAGATAAATTCTACTATTATTCACTTGCTAATAATAATACTAATAAGATATGGACGATAAGAAAAGAGGGCATGACGATTAACCTTGGTCGTTAATAATGCGGAAATTCAGTGCTATGTATCATTAGTTTCATATCCTAGAAAAAACTTTCCTAGATATTTCATATTAATTTTTTATCGAAAATCATTTGATTCAACCGTCGGTCGGCATGTTTTCTAATCGGCTTCGCGTCATATTCCCTTTTTTAGTTATTTTCCTCGGGTATCGAGAACGATGTAACAAAAAATGGATTATACATGAACGCGGAACGCTCATCCTTTTTGCACGATTTCTACGTCACCTATTTTCTTTTGATTTTCTTCCATTATCGAGAATTATTATCTATCAATTATTTGTATATACCTACGTTATGATTCGTGACTCACGGCAAAAGGAGGAGGAGGAGAATAAAATTATTCAGCTTTATCGGCACGTTCGATAAAAAAAAAAGCCGGGGCGAGCTTACGTAGCCGATTTTAAATGTGATTGAATTCGATTTCGATGAATAAGCTGTGGCGAATCAAAAAATCTGTCCGATTATGCCAATAACTTATTCAAATATATTAAATCAACTTGGAGTGGTTCATAATATAATAGTCCGCGTGAATTTAAAAAAAAAAAAACGACCAAACTAAGAGGGTAGATTCTTTTGCCAACCCACGGTTTCTAATGATAGATCTGCTAAATCACGTCCTTTGTTTTTTCAACCTTTTTATAATCAAACATTTGCACAGCTGCACGACTATAAAATCCAGTCGTTGAAAGTTGTCAATGAAAACAGGAATGGAGAATCACAAACACTAGAAGAGATCGTTATAAATGATACTCCGTCCTGTATCCGAAGAGTAGGTATCCGACGCGACGATAAAAATGAACAGTTTATTCCCTACGGTCCTGATCGGCGAGGGAAACGACACAAGTTTACATTCCTGTTTGTTAATAATAGCATACTAGGTGTACGTTTTGACAACGATATTCTTAGTGTTTGATATTATTAAAGTAAAAATAATGCTCGATAATTTCAAGGATTACCGACGAAATTTTTTAATATTGTTTTTATTAACGTACAACATGATTAAAGAAATATCATTTATAAACCGACTTCCACACGATGGTCAATTTTATGAAAATATTCGAAGAACGACCTTAAAGGACCCGGTACAATGTAATTTAATCGAGCCGTGTACAAATGGGACGCAGGTGTTGCCTCTCTGTGGTTTAGCGTCTCTACAATCTTATTCAGTAAGTGTACAATTTGATGAATTACGTATTACGTAAATTGGAACCACGAGAGAACGTACTCTCTTTTGAAATACACTATAAACTAACAGAGATCATTGAACGAACGCCGAAATAGAACTGCATGCCGGTCGACCGATGCTCTAAAGTTTTATTTTCTATCGCTTATAAATAATATAAATAGAAATGCGGGGGAAGCATTATTATACGGCTATTCGTATCGTTCCGAACGAAGTAAGAGACTTTTAATAAATTCGATCGTTAGACCTCCATCTATATGTAAGTGTCTTTGACCTTACACCTTTGCTCCGCCTTTTGTCGTCGGCAGAATGGCTATTCCGTGCTATTCTTCGCGCAAAATGTATTCCACGATTGCTATCCGTTCTTTAAGAGTTCCAAACCTTCTTTTTAAAGCTACGATCGCGATAAAACCAGCCGTGAGTTTCGAGCATGAACCCTCGTTTAAACGATAGCATCGTGTCACGATCCTCCAAATCAGCTGTTACTATAATATATAATATTAACGTTACGTTATTTATCAAAATAAGTAGACGATGATACCAAAATTTTATACAAATAAAGAACAGATTCTCGATTGACGCGAGCGTGTTTCGTTATCAACTTTAAATCGGATTAGAAAGAATATGCGAGGCACTAGAACCACAATTCTACCGAATTTAAAACCATGACGAATCGAAATTATTCACGAGAGAATTTATCTATAACGCACAATAACAACACAGCACACTGGTAACGAAAGCAAGGATAATGCAAAAACGTATAAAAAACTATTCGATAAGCAGAAATCGAGTCGCAAGATCAAGCTCACCATATTGACGAAAGAAAATTCTCTTTTTCCCTTCGATTTTTCTTCCTTGCTTCTTTCGATCGCCAAAGCTGCCTGCACTCTCGCTCCTCGATCGAGACTTTTGGGCAACACGAAGTTGCACTGGCGAGCACACGCGGCGTGTTACCCGGCGCGCGACGCTAACTCGAAACAGGTTCGCGAGACACGCGTCTGCACGCTTGCAAACGATAGAACTCTCCTTGTTCACGAAAGCACTGTCATCGTGTGTCTGAACGAGTCTTACGATTAAACTTTGCTACGAGTAAATTAGATTGAAACTTTTTAATATGCATACATACAAAGATGTTTATGTCCGTGTACGACGATCTTCCCAATCAGTATAGAGTAAGCAATGCGCGGTGTGGAAATATCGAGGAGCGTTTTTTTCCCACGAAAACAAAGCGATCGAAATACGAGTTAAATTGGATCGCTTTAACCATTCGCGCTTTAATGATATACCACGAGCAACTTCATGTATCTGCGCTAGAAGTAAAGACAAAAAATCGAGTTTCTTTTAAAATTAATTTTATGATACTAATAAAAAAAAAACATGAGTTGGGTTTAATAATTTGTATGATATTGCCTTTGAAATTAATTTGTTAGGTTGGGCAACTGGTGATTAATTAATAATGCTAGTGGTTAATACATCTCGTCGTGGTCGAAAGGTTCTTGATCGTTTTATTCAATAATTTCTTTCGATCCTTCCGTACTTTCTTCTACGCTTTCCTGTGGGAAAATGTGTAAAACTTTAAATTCGCAAGCCGATACGAGGCGTTTGGAGAATGCGGTACTCGCGGTGTTTCTTTTAAGATGTAAAGCAAGACGTAATCAACCTCAATGAAATGTCTACTTACTTTCCTTTCGTTGAGAAGAGAAGGAATCGTGAACCGTTCAAAAATCCCGCGCTTGTGTCGTTGAACTTCGCCGTCGTACATTTTCTTTTTCGCGTGGGTGATCGCAGTAAACTCACATCTTCTCTTTGCAAATTTTTTAATTTTAACGTTAAGATGTATCCTGCAAAGCACAAAATTTAGAATAGATACTATTTGAAAGGATTGTTAGTATTAATAAACGAAAATTATCGTAAGAACGATTTGCAGCGAGCTCATGGTCACACTACATCTATTAAACAAACCTTTATGTATACACAATAATTCGTTCTTGAATGGTAATAAAAACTACACGACACTCGTTTAGCGTAACGGCGATAATGTTCCATACAGAAACAAGAGTTCATATAAGAAGTTAAGTAGCCGTTTGGATTACGGAAAATACAACGTAATTCAAGTTCAATAATACGTATATACACAAAAAATAGGAAATATCATTTACATCCAATATCGTTGTTAAAATGAAGAAGAAAAGATTATTCCATACTTGTTATTGATTCTGTAATCTTTTTGAAGAAACAAAACTTACATTTCAAAGATAGTTTATTCTTTAAACTGTATTTTGTGCACGATACATGTGTGAAGGTTAGCGTACGTTTATCGACTAAAGCCGTCACTTCGATTAAAAGGACTCAAGTCGCGGAAGCGATCATCTCGATATCGAATTACACTTTTCGCTGCGTTTGAAATTTTGAACATCGAGAGGACTAGTCGAGGTCTCGAATAGAAAAATGTTGACTCGAGCGATATTCTCGAACGTAATCTAACCGCGCAAATTAAAAAATGTTTAATCATTCATAGCACGACGAATTAATATTATTCAGACGCCGCGAGGACTGCGTGGTGAATAAATTATACGATACTAATGCAAGGTATCGTACAATAACAATTAGTTATGTATTTAAAAAAGAAATCGAAAATAAACTTAAATAAAATATCAATGCTTGTATTTCGTTCGATTAGTGAGTATGAGATACGTTATATAATAAGGATCGATTGATACGATCGAGACAAGCGGCCACGTTGAATTATATAAAAGTTCAATGCCCCTTGGAAATAGTTCATAAAAATCCGTTAAATTATCGCTAAAATTCACGGAGCAAAAAAAAAGAATTAATTTAAAACTTGACTTCTCCATATTTGTATTTTGAATTTGTTGCATACGAATTAAATAAATTGAATTGATAAAGTATCAACATAGAAAATGCAAAGTACGCGTCAACTTCCAACTTGTTTTTTAAGATAGTTTGTAAATAAGCCTCGCAAAGAGAAGAGTTACTTAATCTACTAATTAAAGGTCTGTCAGAAATGATAGTATGTACACGTCCTGTCCAGCTTCGCTTCGTTCGTACTATTACGCGCTCAATGTGCACAGTGCATTTCATATATTACAATGCGGACATGGCAAAACCGGTTTGGTGCAAGCTGCCGTACAACGTAGAAGCCTAATGTCCGCTTGGATCTCAGTCTCTTAATGGATTGTTTATCGCAAATAAACTGTACTTTTAAGTATTATTTAAAAGAAATATGCAAAATTATTTAACGTAATTATCTATACAGAAATATCGAGACGTGGTATATGATAAAAACACCTTATTAAAATAATATTATTTATTTGTCCAATATTTGTATTAACTAATAAATGTCGTACAAAAGGCATGCTTATTATTTCCTACAATAACAGTTTAAGGCACTTTGCATAGGAACACTTCGTAATTACTAATTGTTAGGGAATGTATATCATTGCAGCATTGATCTATCTAGCCTTACTTATCTTGTATTCTATATTTGGCAAGCAATGATCTTTTAAATAGATCATGTAAATTGTCGACTATTGATTATACTATAATTTAACAATAGCACATTGCTTTAAAAACGTATTACGCAATATGTAATAGGAACGTTAAATAGTTGATAGATGTATAACATTATGTAAATTCGTAATATTTATCTTTGTTGATTTCTGCGAGTATTGTTTAACATTAACACATTCGCATCGAGATATTTTTCATAAATTTTTATTTCACTTTTATAAATTTCGTTTTCAAATTCATCCTTTACGGTAAGAAACGAAACGCAAATTAAGTTTACAAATTGACCACTACAAGATTACTAATTGTCCGATGAATTCGAAAGTAGCCCATATCATCCCGTTATCTAAGAATTTATCAGGAAAGCGCACAAATGTGACAAAACGTGAATTCTTGTTTCCCGATGTGAATGTGTTAATAGTGTACTTCTTATTTACAATATATCTTCGAGATCTAACCGAATAGATATTCTTCGGCATTACTCTAGCGCATTACTAATACTTAAATGATAAAACAGTGTATCAACTCTTATATGACATATGGTAGTATTTAGTTGTTGTCAGTACCAGTTTTTAAATCGATCTACGGCTCGTTTCCATTGAGAGACTATATTCTCATAGTCCGGTCTTAAGTGCTTATTTGGCTTAAATGTTTTCTCCACTTTCCGAAGATTTTTTAATTCTTCTTTACTTTTCCATATACCTAAAATGAATTATAATCATTTGTAATTTCTATTCTTATTCATATACGTGTATACAAAGTTGATTGTCATACCACAGTGCAAACCAGCTAAACAAGCTACACCTAAAATTGACATTTCAATGTTGGTGGGTCTTTCTACTTCTAAGCCGGTCAGATCTGCCAAGAGTTGCATGATGAAATCATTTTGGGATACACCACCATCGATTCTACTTATTAATGCAGTCAGTTAATTTCATTTCATTTCACTTCGGCTAATTATATCTCACTCAAGATAATATCGTTACCGTATTTTGTTAAATGTGAAAGAAGTTTCAGCGCATAACGTTTCATAAAGTAATAAAATCCTGAATACAAGACTTTCTAGCAATGATCGCACGATGTGACCTTTTTCTGTCGTATGCTTCACTCCCAGAAAACCAGCTGCCGCTGTATAATTGTTTATCGGAGCCTACAAATATACATTTCCATTTTATAATTTTTGGTATCTGGTATTAGTAGCATAATTTAATATAATATGCACATAACATGATATACCTGAAGTCCACTAAATGCAGGTATGAAGTATACACCATCAGAGTCTTTTACAGAATTTGCTAAATCCGATGTTTCTGCTACATTTTCAAATATTCCTACAACATACTACATGATTAAGGTCAGAATATATTATGGATGCAACGACAAAATTTTAACAGATTGCATGCAAGCTATTCACTTTATTTCAATGGTTCTAAAATCATTATTTTTTTAAGGAAAATTACCAAGAGACTTTGCCCACTCTATAAGAACTCCAGTGTCATTGGCTGCACCTTCTACCGCATAAACTAATTCTGACTCTGTGCGCCAACCAACCAGTGGATAAAGACCTAATGGTAAGTTCAATTTTTTCAAGATTAATATACTTACATATTAATTTTAATGAGCCTATGTAAGAATACATTAAAATATCTTATACATATGTTTTCCCAAGTTACCGGTAATAGATGCATGTGGCTCTTTTCCAGTGTTCACATCCACAAAAGTTCCTGTACCCATTGTAATTTTCATATCGCCAGGTTGAAAGCATCCCGAGCCAAATAATGAAGCTGCTTGATCGGCCATCTATAATAGCAAAAATGAATTGTAAGTTAATACGGCAAATTAATTCAGTTACAATACCTTAATAGATCATTATCTTACGCAACACATTATAGGAATTTCAACCCCAAATATATCTTTCGGTGTAACGCCAAAGTTTGTAGTATTGTTGACTACTTCTGGAAAAATGTCTCGTGGAATTTTTAATATGTTTAATGCCCAAGTAGCCCATTGCATAGTAAATGGATCAAAAAGTCCAGAGGCAGAAGCATTTGAAACATCTGTCACGTGTCTACCTGTACAAAATGAATAATATATAAATAATCTTTAAAAATGCATTTGTAACAATCTCGTACGACATGACCGACAAATGATAAAGTAGAATACCGGTTAACTTATACAGAAGCCAGCTATCAACACTGCCGAACGCTACTTTGTCGTTCATAATAGCTTCACGTAGGCCTGGTACATTTTGTAAAGTCCAAAGTAACCGTAATGATATCTAAAATATTCGATAACATTCTATTGCAAATTTATGTTGAAATTTATACTCTGAATATCAAGTAATACGTATTACTGCACGGAGTCAAAATTTAATAAACTAACCTGAGTGTTCATGAATTTCACAACACTGCCAGCCAAAAAGCGTTTGCTTCTCGAAAGCATGTAAAGAATATGAGCACCAACGCGTAATCCTTTCATCGTTATCGACTGATTCCATTCGTGGACCATCGAATTGGCTCTTAAATCTTTCCATGTTATAAATCTATAAATTTGAATAACATGACTAACACCATAAAAACATCAATGATAATTAAAAATAGATCGTCGTAAATATAGTTCATAATTCTGTATTCAACTCTTTTTTATGATTTTATAATGTACGTTTTCTTATTACGAGAATAACAAATAATTGTATATAAATACAATTTAGTTACAGTTAGAGTAAAAAAATTGTATAAAAAAATTAAAACTAGAAAATATAAAATTATATAAAGAAATTAAAACTAGAAAATACAAAATTATATAAAGAAAAAGACGTATTTTTGTAATTAAAAAATTAAAAAGGGAGCACCAAAAAATTGTTTCGACCGGTATCCTATTTACTTTTCCGCCGACCCTGACACTGACCTATGATAATGTTTTCCACTTTTTAAGTTCCAGGTGGTGAAAGTTCCACGCTGAGTCGATATTCCGAAGCAGACAATAGAAGTTGAATCGAGTCGGCTGGCTATAAAGATAAAAAAAAACAAATTGCGATATAAGTCACGGCTTATTATACCAAACTCCTTAGTTCACTTTTTTATGATTATTAATCATCGCCAATGACTTTATAAAAACAAAATCCGCATTTTGCAACCTTCATTTATTGTTAAAAGTCATTAACCTTTTGACTGCGGCGCGTTCTCGTTGGAATCCATAAAAAAAAAAAAAAAAAAATGCATCAAAAAGATGCAGAGGTCGTAAATTTACGCTTTTCGTATACATTGATAAAATACGTATGGGTGTATATTTACGCCTTTATCAGTCAAAGAGTTAATTAAAAACACGGAGGAAATGTCACGAATGCATTACTAAATCCGACTATAAATGTTCATAATTGATCTGTTCTAATCGGATAACAATCATTGCAATAACGTTTATTAAATGAGTAATGCTTCATACGTTACCACTCAATGCGTCCTTTATAACTTTCACTACGGTGGTCCAGAGATGGTCAGGGTCAATTTCGACATAACCAGGCTCTGGATAAATAAGTTCCACCTGTATATCAGAGTAATAAATAAAAAAACATAAATGAGTTAAACAAACTCTTTACTATCTTTTAATTTCTGTTAGATAGGAACAATCGAGTATATAGTGAAACCCAGAAATATTCGGACACCCTATAAAGCGAAATAACTTTTTTATAACTGAATCAAACAATTTGAATTTTTACAAGAAGATAGAAGTATTAGTTTACTATATATCGCGTTTTAATTGTTTAAAAAGTTCGAAATTTTTATAATTACAGAGAAAATAAAAAAGGAACTTTTTCAACGTGTTTATCTGAGCTTATAATAAAACTTAAAAAATTACCTTTTCTAAATTTAGGTAAGATATATGCATATTGTAAATTCCATCCAGATCGGATGACGTTCTTCCGAGCTACGAACGTTCAAAGATTGTAAACAAAGTTCGAAAATCAGTCATTTCGACTGATTTCAGCGATTTTCGATCTTATTTTGCATTCTTTAAACGTTTGTAGTTTGGAATAACGTCAACCGATTCTATTTTCTTACAAAAATTCAAATTGTTTGATTAAATTATAAAAAAGTTATTCTGTTTTATAGAGTGTTCGAATATTTCTGGAAGTCACTGTATAACACGATAATTCTCTCGACGGATTCCTGTCTCGTTTAATTGACGCATTGATAACTTTTCAAAGTCACAGCTCTCATTGAATCATGAGAGTAATTGTCCGACTACAATGACATAACTTCTTTCACTATAAGGTTGCAAGTGGTGTCGCGATAAAAATTGTAGACAAGCTTTTTGACTCCTACCAAATCTATAAATAATTACTATTTTGCAATAACCGACAATAGTAGATAATGATAAGTAATAATTATCTAAATACACATTCCACTACCACTTATCTTCTTTTACCTTGACTCGTTGTATCGCTTACGTTTACATAATTCTTATAATCGTTCGCCCGCAATAATACAAAAACCACGTGGCAATAAGTAGATATAAAACGGAAGGAAAGCGAAGAGAAACTTTCGTTTGACGTTAAAACGCTTATCACGTTCGCTGTAGCAAAAGAATGCCTCCTCCTTTCATGCTTCACAATATAATTTCCAATTTGCTTTCCATACATTTTTATTTTGTATTTGGATGAATACGATTAAATGCGATAACTATTCTTTAATAGAACAAAGAAAGTAAAATACTATAAAATTACGCATAGTTCCTTTCAATGCAAAATAAAAATTAATGTTATCGTCGCACATACGAACAACCTTCCAACGATGTACACAAGTGTTTACAATATCTTAGTATTTTTATATATACATATGTAAAAAAGTTTAGTTTACAAGATAAGCCGTTCGTTCTAGGCAAGAAGAAGCCAGTTTTATAAAGACAAAAAAACACACACGGCGAACAGCCACGTATAGAATATTTCACTTTTTAATTTTAGAACAGAAAAGATCCAAACCTTTTCGGACGACGAGGCGACAGTATTTGCATTTTCGTCAAGAATATGACAACGAACCGTAGTAGTACCCACGTCGAGTGCAGCGATATATCTCATCGTTACTTGAATACCGCGCGTACTCAAAGTGTCGAATTTGTGAAGGCGGCAAGATTTAAATATATCTGGAACTTAGGTACTTCGACCTCGAGTCTGATTCGCCAAGCGGCCACTTGAGAGCGCTACCATCCAAATGGCGGACGTGACAACGGAGAAGCATCGAGGAACGCGGATCCACGCGAACGGGCACGTTGGACGGTGATCGATCGACAAACACGATTTTACAAAGCTCTAATTGGTATGCGAAAAACACGAAAAGACACTATGTAATACCAACGTTTCCTTGTCCTTTGCGAACGATACGAGCTCATGGTAACTGGCTGGCTTATCGCGAAGCAACTACGAGTAATTCGTATCAAGATACTACGCATGCTCCTACCATGGAGATTCGTCGTGATTCAGAGTACTCTACCCTGAAAAAAACGATCGAGATTCTTTCTTTCTCTCCCCCTCACATGCATACATGTGGTATACACAATAGAAATTAATAAGCGATAAGCCTTCCCTTGAGAATGCGATATGTATGAGACGTTCTTATTGGTAATTTTAATAGCCTGTCTTTCAGTTCATTGACCAATGATTGTTCGAATCTTTGTTTTTCTAAAGCATATTTAATTAAGAATACCGATTTTGTTATATTATTTAAACAGTATTTTTGTTAACTAAAATTGTTGAAAATTTAGGGTTATCGATTATCGCTCAAAGTAATATAAAAACGATAGATCGTTTACACGATCTTTCTAACCTAAATCATTGCGTGATAACGATTCAAATATTGATATAAACTATATTTATTGATTTATTATTCTTATAAAACTGACACCACTGGCAAGATCACAATATTCAAAGCTAGCGCAAAAAAGAAAAGTTGAAAAACTCTAACTGTAATGGACTTACAGGGAAAAATCTTCCCGGATGGTCTTACCTGCAGATTCTCTCCTGTACGTTCTACGGTTAAACATTTCTATAGAATAAGGTCGAAAATCTCTGAGATTGCCTGAGATCACTGTTTCTCGCACTTTTCTGCAATATTTAAACGTGTATAGCTCGGAACCAACATCATACCTAAATATACAAAAGGCAATTTTTAAATATTCGTTATAAGCTCAAATGAAAAAGTTGAAAACATGACTTCTTATTTTCTTTGTAATGGGGAGATGTCTGGCGTAGTTCAAAGTGTGGCGCTGCAGTTAATGGAGACCTGTCAAACGATATTCTCTTCTTTTTCTATTTTTTTCAGTCTTCTTTTATTTTCGGTCTTAAGCCATGGAATTATAATTTATTCTGAAAATGCGATGAAACAATACACTGAATAAAACGTTTCAGGTCTCCATTTCTAATAGCGTCACCAAGCGGGAGCAAATTCCTGGTATGTCCCCATTTCCTAAAATCATGGTAGCTGCATGGATACATAGTGGATACACTATTTTTCTAGCTATTGATATTACCGACTTCGATTTTCGGGTTGAATATGGTTCTTATACTCGCCACTCTATATCGTAGAGGGCATAAGAAAACATTTGTTTTTTCGCACAATCGGTATTTCGGTACATGGGACACAAAGTTCCATAAGATGCCAGGTCTGTTTTTATACCGCGTCCGTGGTCCCATAAGATGACAGGTCTATTATTATATCTCGTCTGTACTATCACAGACGAGATATAAGGATAGACCTATCATCTTATGGGATTTCGTGTCCCATGTACTGAAATACCGATCGTGCAAAACAACAGACGTTTATTTACGCCCTCTACCATATGGAGCGGTGAATTTAGGAATCATATTCGACCCAATAATCGAAGTTGGTAACATCAATAGATCTGTTGCGATAAAGGACGAAAATCTCATCCCCCCCTTGAAAAAAATCCATACTTCGACACTTAAAATATTAATTTCTCATCATTGCGTAACGATATCGAAAAACGGACAACGGGACAGTATTCTGCATGCTTTCTTCTTTTTAAATCTTGATGCACACATCAGGATTTTTGTCAAAAATCGATGCATCTCGAATTTGCCCGATTAAATACTCGTTCGAAAAAGAAAAGTCTCCTCTTTACGAATATGCAAGTCGCGTTTCGATAGGATGGCTGGTTGGAAAGATACAGCAGTTTTAAGCTCGAAAATGACCCATACTCCGACACTTAAAAGATTAATTTCTCATCATTGCTTAACGATATCGAAAAACGGACAACGGAACATTATTCTGCATGCTTTTATCTTTAAAATGAGCCATTAAACATTGAAATCGGCGGTGGTGACCATTTTGGCAAAAATCATGATGCATAGGTCAGGATTTTTGTCAAAAATCGAAACATCTCGAATTTGCCCGATCAAATACTTGTTCGAAAGGGGAAAGTCTCTTCTTTACGAATATGCAAGTCGCGTTTCGATAGGATGGCTGGTTCGAAAGATACAGCAGTTTTAAGCTTGTAAACGACCCATACTCCGACACTTAAAAAATTTATTTCTCATCACTCCGCAACGATATCGAAAAACGGACAACGGGACAGTATTCTGCATGCTTTCTTCTTTTTAAATCTTGATGCACACATCAGGATTTTTGTCAAAAATCGATGCATCTCGAATTTGCCCGATCAAATACTCGTTCGAAAAAGAAAAGTCTCCTCTTTACGAATATGCAAGTCGCGTTTCGATAGGATGGCTGGTTGGAAAGATACAGCAGTTTTAAGCTCGAAAATGACCCATACTCCGACACTTAAAAGATTAATTTCTCATCATTGCTTAACGATATCGAAAAACGGACAACGGAACATTATTCTGCATGCTTTTATCTTTAAAATGAGCCATTAAACATTGAAATCGGCGGTGGTGTCTATTTTCGCAAAAATCATGATGCATACATCAGGATTTTTGTTAAAAATCGATCACTATCTGCAATGAAGCTACCGCGAAAAACGATTTTCTTTTTAATTCCTACCGATTCGGTAGCGCTGTTGCCTTTTTCCATTCTAAACCGATATTGTCGCATGCGACACTAAAATGGTAATGGGGCTACGTAGCCCCAAAACCGTGGGACAAAAATTTACATTGCATGATACGTCTATCCTATACCTCGTCTGTGGTACTATTGACACCGACGAGATATATTTAAAGACAGCCAGATACCGATCGAAAATAACAAGCTAGTTACCGATCGTCATTATTGTCATTTTTTACCGACGTCGGTAATGTCAACTCATGAACTATATTAAATCTTTCAATTCCCTAAATCTAGAGGTCACTTAAATCCATTACAACAAATCAGTGAAGTAACGAAGCATGCAACTATGCTTCAACGATACCATAATACAAATTTAGATCTTAACAATTTAAATAATAAAAAAAATAATGGCCTTCTAAAATCGATCGTTCGATATTCATGAAACTAGCTTCAGATAAAATCATATACCTAGCGATGCATTTTATTAGTACTTAAAAGCTATTTAATAGAATTTTTTTCAGAATTTTTGTACACTATATGTCATACATAAATTACCAAAAAATTATCGATAGTACCTAATCGAAATAATCTAACTCACGCGTATGGTAACGACTGAGTAAGATTGCATCGTTTAATACAATATGCATATAAACAAATTAACTCGATCAAAGAATAACGACACGATAAGACGGGATAGTAACAGTACGAACAATGAATCGTCGAAAGATTTTGTGCGCGAAGCGTGGAAGGAATCGGTGCAGGGCACGCCGAACGAAAAATCATTCTCGCTCGAAGGATTCGCTTTTCGTGGGTGCAACGGGACGCGACAAGGAAGGCTGAAGAAGTAAGGAAAGAAAAGGAAATTGAGAGAATGTAGGAACCAATGCAGAGAAGAGGATATCTCGAGAAAGAGAGAAACGGAAAGAGAAGCGGAACGAGGCGCTTTTGCTCGTAATGCGGACCACAGAGAGCATTATTTATTAATAGCAAAGCCGGTGTGCCGGCCGCAAGGGAGTGGCAGCGCCATGCTTAGTGCAAGCGCGACAGAAGCCGACGGATCGCGCGGCTACGAACCTTTGCATCCTTCTTTCTCTCTCTCTTTCTTTCTCACTCTGAAGCACGCGCGCGCGCGCGCACATCCTATGCATCCGTCTCTCTCAGCACGCCATGGCACTCGGCTCTGCGCGAGCTACCTCTCTCTCTCTCTCACTCGCGTCTACATTCCCTCTCTCGCTCACGCGTGCACCGTAGTCCGTCTCACTCGCACTCGTCGCAGCGAGCGGCGCGGCACGGCGCGTTGTAGGAGAGTGGACGAACGCTTTGTCGGCGCCCGCGGCAGAGATCAAACGCGCCGACTGGCTTCCTCCTTCTCCTCCCTTTCTCCACATCCCGTTTGCCGCCTGCCATCAGGGTCTTCCCCCTCTCTCTCTCTTCCTCTCTCTCTCTCTCCGTCTCTTTCTCTTTACCGGCAGGCCGTGCCGCGATATCCAGCCGAGCTTCGGCTCCCCTCCATCCCGACGGACCCCGCGACGGGGATCCCTTCTCCCCCTCTTCGCCACCCTGCCCTTCCTTTCCGTTCGCTTTCCAGCAAACCGCACGGAAAAGAGATGGCGTAGCGGGGAGGGGGGTCCGGGCAAACCGACGCCGGAGAGCTGCTCGCGGCAAAACTGTATTATAGCCCTCTCTCTCTACCTTTCTATCTTTCTCTCTTTTCTCCTCCAATCTCTCTCTCTAACTTTCTCTCTTCTCTTTCTTCGCCGCGTATCCTGTCGTTCGTTTCTGCCTGCCCTTTGCGCCTTCGTCCCTTGTACCCCTCCTCCTCTACGCCACCTTACCGCCCGCCAGCAACTCACCTTGTCATCTCTCCTTCCTCGCCGTCGCGAAACCCACGAAGCTTCTCGCGGCTCCGCGATAAATATTTACTCGCTTCTTCTTACGCGTTACTGCCTAATTAACGTAATTATAAGGCCCACTCGCGGCGACCGAACCGATCCTCCCTTACCCTACCACCTGACCGAGTCTCAGTGATCATCTAGTCATCGAAGGCGCCATCATCGACACGTCGCGTTCGCTCGCCACCGGTGGTCGAATGCACGAGACTTTTCACGCGACGGTTGTCACTCGTGGGAAAGTCGTACTCTCTTCCTTCTTTCATCTATCTGCTCCCCACTCCGACATTTTTCTTTAATAGAACGCGTGAATTGGAATGTTTATAGAGCGAACGAGGTCAATGGTCAGTGGATATTTTGTATTATCCCACGGAGCGATTTAGATTTACGCGCGTAAGAATTTTAGCGGCTTTTTTTATTTTAATCGTGGCTATCCTATCGGCCATCTTATTCAAATTCCTGCAAGAAAGTAAAATAAATATTAGTCTTAGAAATTTTAAAGATAACGATATAGTCACTGAACCCAATTGCATCGGAAGGTGGTTATCGGTGACCGGCTCTCGATTTGTCATAATGCATTTGAAATGTTTATTAGAATATTACTATCAGTCATAAAAAGTGTGACGTCTAATATGAGACATGTAATAGTAAATTCTTCCATATGTTTATTCTGAAAAAGATTATTAATAAAATTACATAAACCCATGGGTTCATTTAAAGTTAACTTGGCACTCAACCTGTTATTTGAATACAAAATTCGTAGCATGATTCTTTTTTCAACAAAAAATTTTAGGCTTTAGACCAATAATGCAAATGGGTTAAGTTTACAAAAATTAAAGAGATTATAGTTTCGACATCGATTCATACAGACACACGTTGGACAGTGTGTTGGACGTATGACGCGGCAAGGAGTAGACCCCGATGAAGAACAACGGCTGGTAAAAGATATCGTTCGACCTTGAGTTCGAAGTGGAAACCACCGAATCTCTCGTATCGGAGAATCTCACCTTCGTCGGCGGCCCTCTTTTGCCGCTTCGACTTTATACGCCGATTCGTCCAACCTCGTCCAGCTGTCCGAGCCATCCCGACGGCGTCATAACAAAACTCGACGGTTGCGTTCGTGCCGCGGAATCGCACGGGACAAGCGGTTCTTTTCGAGCACGCAACCTGCCAATCTTTTACCACGCTTACTTGCATCGTTCAAGACGGTATAAGAGATTTTAATACGTAACGATCGACGTTCGCTCGTAATAACGATCAAAATACATTCTTAAACTTTTACGACAAACGAAATTCCCGTTTTATCCTTTATACAACGAAATAATTTCTATAGTCCTACATCTAGCCTCGTCGTAACCTACATTAGACGTAGTAGGACTAATAAAAAGAAAATGATCAGGATAAAAGATAAACGATTTTTTCGAACGTAAAATATCGATAAAAGAGTCATTTGTACCGAATACGTCTCCATGATACTACCACCGAATCCTCTCTCTCTCTCTCGGAAGATAGATCCGTATCGAAGTTACAGAATGGTCGAAGTGGAAACGTAAAGCTTGCTCGCGTTTATCACCAAGAACGTCAGGTATAAGAGCAACCGAGTTGCAACATGTTAACGCGATCTTTCTTTTGCTTCGTGACAGAGTGCAAGAGAGAGAGACAGACAGAGAGAATACCTGCACGTCAAGCGGTGCGCGTTCGCTCGAGCACGCGACCCAAAAGCGCCGCTCTTGACTTCGAAGCGTTCGAAGTGCTTTTAACAGCGCGAAAGCCGCTTCCTACGCGACGTGTGCGCTTCCTCGCTCGTGCGAGTCTCTCTTATTCTATCTTTCTCACTCTCGAGAGTAAACCGAAGAGATAGAGTAACAGAAAACGATCCGCGCGTACTTCTTGGCAGAACAGCGACGAGCAGCGGGACACGCATCTGGAAATAGTTTATTATTAATAGATGCCACGATTTCCTGAGCACGTTAGACGCCGTTTATTCCGAGGCTAGTCTGTACCGAGTTTTTGAACCACGGACGTTTCTCCTCTCTCTCTCTCTTTCTTTCTACGGGAGCGCCGCCCCCCACTACGCAACTTCTCTCTCTTCTTCTCTTTCCATCCCTTCTCCCTTGAACCTTCTTCCCCCCCTCTTTCGTCCCGATCGTCCCGGAGCTCCGACACTGGCCGCTCGTCCTTTTTCCTTTCGCTCTCTCCCCTCCTCTCGCCCTTAGCCCCGCGCCGCCTCGCTCTACCACGCTCGCTCTCTGCCTCTTAAAAACGAGACTCGCCGCCGACTTTCCGACAAAGGAATAAAGAAAAGAAACAACTAGACACGCTACGCGCGGCTGAGGATGGCACGGTCGAGAGAGAGAAGACTGAGAGTATCTCTCTCCCTCCCACACGATGCATGTGTATGCGCGTAAGAAAGAGAGAGAAAGGGATAGACGACCGTAGCGCAGCACAGCGCAGCACCGGCACAGAAAGAGAGAGAGAGCTATGCCGCGGCGGGTTGAACCTTTTCGTGTGCGAGCGAGCGGTGCGAGGCGCGGGGAGGTGCGCTTGCCGATCCAACGGCGTCGCATCGAAGGGACGAACGATATCCTTCGAGATTTTCCTGCACAAACTTTCTTCCGTCTAACGGCTCGTTTATTACTGTCCCTTTTTTCTTTCAGGAAATTTTCGATTCGATGACCTGCGAGCGAAAGTTTTTCGAACTATTGAAACGAAAATTGATGAAACGATATTTAGTCCAGATTATGCGTATCTCTCGTATTTTGGTGGATTAATTATTAGAACTGTGTGCTAGTTTACTAGGTGGTCCACTTAAATTTAGCCATTTAAATATTTTGTTTTATTTGTAATGACGTAACAAATATATTTAATGCAATGTAGTGGAAATCACAAGGTGAATGTTTTACGAATGTTATTTTTTCTCAAGGTCATTATTTTTTTCTTAAAACATTTGTTATGTCATCAGAAATAAAGAAGATATTTAGGTGGTTACGGTTAGATAGCTCACCTTGTATATCTATGAAATGATGAATGTAACTGAACTGTAGTTATATGGAAAGTTAACTTGTGTTTTTTTCAGAAGAGATTTAGAAGAATCAATAATCTTAACGAATTGCTGCTTTTACATTGCTTCGACCACTTCAGAAATTCATCGGGGTTAACGGATAATTTTTATCCTTCAACCAAGATCACTCTTATTCATTATACATTCGTTATTTTCGAGTAGCCCTTGTGGGACAATGTTTCGCGATGAGATTCGCCTTCCTCTTGACGTCTACCATCGATAAGAACGTGCAACGGACGAGTATCGGACGATACGAGCAAACGAGACGTCAGTCTGCGTAATCGTCACGCTACGATATCGTAGCGGTAACACCTGTTGAATCCTTTGACGCTGTCGATCGGCCCAACGATGATCGTCGGCTCGATACTCGGAATATCAATATCGGTAAGAGTATCGATCCCGTTGACTTTAAATCCGATCGTTCGGGATGTCTTTAAGGGTCGACGTTCGCGATTTCTCCTGTTACGTGTCGCCTTTTGCTCGAGGTCCCTCTAAATCCGACTTTTAAGATCAGAGACGACCCGTTTTCTAGATCACTGGATTTAAAGGAGCTTCGTGCGGCTTTCATCTTTGCTATCTCGCATCACCAATTTCGCATAATGTCTTCTGCCAAATTTTCTTTCCAATCTTCTTATTAATGCAACTGCATTTTGCTATTCGATCGAAGCACGATAACGCTTGTTGCATATGCTCTCTCCACCGTGTCATTTATTTTAGTGTCGATATCTTCTTAACGACGAGTGTTTTTCGAAGTCACAAATGATTACCATACACCTTGATTATTTAAATGGTGTGTATATATGTATATATATGCAGAGGTCTGACATTCTTTCAATTCCTTTGAGAAATCTACGTCGAGATTCGCGAGATGGCCGGCCGATCCTTGTTTATTTCGCCGATTGAATGCGGAGAGAGACGGCGTAGTAACGTATATCGAGCAAAGGAGGGAGAAATAAGAGAGAAAGAGATAGGCTCGAGGACGTAAATTCGTTCGACGGCACAAAGGATGCCGCCGACGATAAGTCGGGAAGCGAAATAGTAATCGCGCGAAGGCGCGGATCATCGGCGCTCTTTTCTCCTCTCTTTTCCTCTCTTCTCTTCATGGCACGACCGGAATCGCCGACCGCTTCACGGCCGGGCTTCATTCATAAGCTCGCCGAGCGTGACGCCTATGTTTCTTCTGAAACACCGCTAGGAGATAATAGCGTGCGTGTACAGTCGACCGTAAGAGTATTCTCGATCTTGCAGATTCGATCTGGTTTCTTACCGTTTTCAGACAGGAGAGAAAGAACAGAAATATAAGGAAACAAGGAAACGCGACAACGGACTTGGGGGAACTTTTGCCCGTTGATCTTTTAACGAAAGGTAGACGGGAATAGAAAGGAAGAAGGACTTTGATCGAGTTCTTTGACGAATTCGGACGAGATTACGTTTGTTTGGACGACAAACTGAGAATGATAAGATTTATTAGAGTCTACAGTTTTAAGGTCTTAAATCGCTCATCTTTGTTTCTTATCTTCAACATTTTGAAAGACATTGAAAGATTTACAAGACCGAAGAGTACCTATCGAATTTGAATTCATTTTCGACTTATCCCTCTTATTTATTTTCTTATTCTCTTCCAGGTCGGCTTCGAAGAAAGAGTACTTTCGTCGAAAGGCCGCCGATACGACGGCAAAGACGGCACTGTCAGAAGTGTGCAAGAGACAAAATAACCAAAGCGATGTACAGTCCACGCGAGAACGAATTAGGTATGTTTCAGTTATATCGTGCTTGGAGCTATAAACTTTATTTCTTCGAGCGTGCGCGCGGGACGCGAGCGATAAGTGACAGAAATTGGGAGACGAATTTATAAGCGTTTTATGGCATACATTTTCTTTCTTTTTTTTTTACGAACGACCGGTTGCGATCGTGTGCTCGTGTAACAACACGTATCGTTTAACGAGCCTTCTCTGCAAAGTTCGCCGATTTCGAGCTAACGAACGATCGTTTAAAACGACATTTTCTTCATCGATAAAGCTTTACGAGCGGCGAAAGGGAGAACTCGTAAATCGTTGTCACGCGAGAACGCGTCAATTTCATATTAATATAAACGTTATGCTTTCGAATGTATTCGATATAAATTGTTTCGTGTGTCGTTCGATCAGGCATGAGGGAGACACATTATTTAGATTATTGCAAAAAATATACAACGTGACTTTTTTGTGCATATAGAATACTTTAAACGTATAGTATTTCGTTAATTGCACAAAAATTTTAAGCAATATTCACTTCTATTTTATATTATCCATTTTATTTTTCCGATATTGTTAACACTTAAAGCGCCGGTATTGCATTCTTGCAATCTGTAATATGATTATAGTACAGTCTGGTTCGAAACTATAAACGAAATATAATATATTATACTATAGTCATAATACAGATTGCAAACATGCAATGCTGACGGATCAATTGTTAATAACAGCGAATAAAATGTTTCTTTTCTTAAGTCTTAAATAGAAAATAACAACACAATTTGCATCGGAAATTATAGCGTTAGAAATCGATAACTCATAGCACCCTGTTGATAACCAGTAACGCGCCCTTTATTCTCTCCTAATCTCCCACGCGTCGACCTCTCTTTTGCGATAGTCAACTCTGTTCGTCTCGAGGCTCGTTCTACTTATCGTTTAATAAAAGAAAATACGAGGAGAGAAAGCGAGCCTATAAATTCCGGAGTCTGGCCTATATCTCTAGGCTCGCACGAGAGTCCCTTTCCGCTAACGACCTCCCTTATCTCGGCGCGCACACTGACGTCACGGGCTAGTCGTTTAATGACGTCAGGGTACATAACGCGGCTTTCGTAGTCGTCGCGAACAATAGATCGCGGCTGAGTACGGTAGGCAGTATAGTAAAACGTGGAAAAGCATGGATCTCTCGTACCGAGAAACGGGCGGGCGTGTCAACGTCCGAGTGGACGACCGAAGTTAAATCGATTCTCGATGAAACGACAAAAGCAACCGAGTGCTGAAAGAAAAAGAGAGAAAGAGAGTGAATAGAATTCAAACCGTAACGTCACGAAAATCCCTATCTCTACCCCTCTCCCATTTCCCGCTACTCTCGGCTTTTCAAAAAGCGTGACGTCCGATGAAAACGTGCGCTTCGCATGTTTTCCTCTCTCTTTCTTTCGATTCGTCAGTAGCAGCAGCTGGCCGTTTCCCTAGCGCGGAAAACCTTTTTCCGGCTTTAAAACCGAAACTCATCTCTCCGTGCCGCGAGGCATATTCCAAAATCGGGGAATCGTCCGTTGCGAAGCCTCCCATCCGCTTCGAGCTCTTCTTTTTTTCCTCTTCATTTTTTCTCGGTTTCTTTCTCCATTTTTTCCACCATCTCTCTCACCCTCCCTACGTCGGAGCGGGAAAATACAAATGGCTCGCGCCTCGGGCTCTTTACCGTTCTGAAGATGGGAAAAGCCGAGAATCGGTGAACACGCGCTCTCGCGAGATGTGCCATCCTCTCAGCCTCTCTCACAACGATCGAAAAGCGTTTCGTCTACTCGCTGTACCGAACGCGTTTCAAACATTTTTTACCCGCGACCCTCCACCATCATCATCATCCACCCCCGACTCTTCCTCTTCATTCGTTGTCCTCATCTTCGTCGCTTTTTCTACTTCGGAATCTCTTTTTTCTTCTCGAAACGGTGTAAAAGAGAGAGGAGTTTTAGGGTTGGGAGTGAAAGATAGAGAGAAGGATTAAACGAACCCCCCCACAGAAACAAAGATAGATAGATAGACAGTCAAACGGACAGACAGATGGAAAAAAGAAATGAAAAAAATATCGTAAAGAGAGAAAGAGAGCTATTACACATACACGTAGGTATATGTGACACACGGAAGAGGCTAAAGAGAGAGATGGAAATACTTACAAAGAGAAAGAGAGAGTATGTAAAAGGGAGTGTGAGAGTGAGAGAGAGATAGAAGCAAAGCCGCGCCTCCTACCTTCGGGATCCGCGTATCCTCGGCTCGGCACTGCTGCCGCCGCCGCCGCCACTGCCACCGCCGCCGAAGGCACGGCAAGAGAGAGAACGAGTCAGAGATCGGGCGAAGAGGAAGGGAGAAGGAAGGCATTACGGGGAACGTGGTTTAGGCGAGGACGATCGCCCGTAGTCGTAGTCGAACCACCACGAGAGCGGGGCTGTCGTGCGCGCGGACTACGCCTTTACTCTCTCGTGTGTCTCTCCTCTCACTTCCCGATCGTTTTTTTATCTCTTCCTATTTTCTATTACATCAATCTCGGTGTTTCTTTTCACGCGAAGTGTTTTTTTTGAAAAAGAGAGGCTACGAGGGTGTTCAACGAAAAGTAAAAGAGAAATAAGAAGAGGATTCGTGGACGACGTGCCGTTGCTCTTTCAGTCGTTCCGGACATCCGAACTCATCTTTCTATGTGTGAGTGTCTTCTTCTTGCTGTGCGTGGTTGCTGTGTGTGTGTGTGCGTCTCGGCGGTTCACAGTGCGAGGAGTAAGACTGGAAGCTTGGAAGTGATTTTCGTGCAGCGAGGAGAGTGAGAGGGCGGCACGATATTTCTCCATCTCTCTCTCCATCCATCCTCTTCTAGCGGTCCGTCGGGCCCCGATTTTTCGGTGGGGATAAGACCCACCGTCGCGCGCGCACGTGCGTCCCTTCGTGCGCTGCTGCCTCTCCCCGTGTTTTTCTTACGGCGCTTCCGACTTGCTTGCCTCTCGCTCCCTCGATCTCTCTGGATCTCTCTACGTTCTTCTCTTTCTTGGACTCGTGATCTCGTCTCCCTTTTTCGGAGTAACCGTCCTTCGGGACGAGCGCGCTACAGGAGGGTGGCTGATGTTGAACGCCAGAGGATTCTGTGTGCCTTTGATGGTGAAGTGCGTCGTGTACACGGAAGAGCAGTACTTCTTTGTAGATTTTCTTTAAGAGAGGAAGAGAGAGGGAAATACAAAAACAACGTTAGGAGAGAAGTTTCCTTTGAACAACTGGGAAAGGTATTAACGAAAAGGTTTAAGGAAGAAAAAAAATAAGAAGAAGAATTAAGAGGAGGGGTATAGAAAGACAGCGAAGAAGATCGCCGGCCGCGGACACGCATGAGGGTCTCATGGCTACCGGATTGGTGAAGTGGTGGCGAGCAAGGTTCCTCGCGGGCTACAAACCCTTTTCTGGTAAGGCCTCTCGTCCGTCCTCTATCCTACTCTCTTTCTCTGCGAGCACGCTGCTCTTTTATTTCTTCCCGCGCTTAGCGCGACGCTTCTCGAGAGTCGCGGCCCGTTCGAGGGATCGAGAAATATACGGTGAACGCTTTACTCGTTCTCTCTCCTTCTCTCCTATGTGCGCCTGGATGCATGGTACACGAGAATGTCTCTCTTTCTCTCTCTCTTTGTATCTGTGCTCGCTCCTACCTCTCTCTTTCCTTCGCTCTCTCTCTCTATACTCTCGTCTGGCTTACGCTCTCAAGCAGCAAGCGTGTTTACCTAGTGGGTTCCGAGCGATCGCGCCTTCTTCCTCCGCTCTCGATGATTTTTCTCCCCCTGATCTACATTCCGATGCTCCAGCTTCCTACTTGCCTATGCATTTTTTTTTTTTAGAGAATCATATCAATTCTAAATTAGATCCTTGGTATATTTTATTATGATATTTAACAGTTTAAATATGTTTTTGCCAAAAGTTTGCGAATATTAAGTTGAAACAATAAATATTTAGTATTGTTTTTTATTGCACCGAATCGTGGATCGGATTTCACGTGAAATTTTGCATTTAATTAATATGTTAAGGGATTCATTTCCAATGTAATACTCCAGCTATTTTTTAAATAATTATTATTATAACAAGAAGTAGTGCGTTTTATTCATGCATTATATTTTTTGACGTGCTTTTGCATCAAGGAATCATTTATCAGTAACGAACGATTCATCTGTCCGGCCCGGTTAATCACGAGTGTCAAAACGAACTTTTATTTGCATTATCATTTACCGAGGTACTCTCGATGATGGGTGATAACGGTGTTCGATCAAACACAGTACGGGAAAGTGACTCGGACAGATAGGACACTCCCGTATATTAAATGTCAAATACACGCGGGGACGCCTGGTGTAACCGGTTGACAGGAATCACGTAATGCAAAGGTCAGCCTTCCGACACTCCCACTCCGAGTACCAGAGTGATCTCTACATTTTGTAATATTCGTTGGCAACGAACCAAAGAGAGACGACATCGAACTCTCGTGGCTTTTCTCATTCATTTCGAAGCTATAAATACTACTACTAAACTATTCGGCTTTGGCCAGGCACGAACGACATGTGTGAGAGCCGATATAATCTAATCGCTCGATAATAAACATCGAGTTGGGCGTTAATGGAATTATCGCGCCGTTATCGTTTTCAATGAGGCTTTTAATTATCTCGTATAACGAGCTGTGGTAGTAGTTTCACAGAAAAGTATATCGAACTGGAGCTATTTCGTTTACAAGAGCAAGAGAGAGAGACGAAGGAGATATGAAAGAAGCACGCGTAGTAAGAAGTCGTAGTATCGTAGTAGTAACGTAGTAGCAAACTTCGCAGAAGTGGTAGTTCATTGAGAAATCGAAAGCCAGTTCTACTGACAAGAATTCGGCTACGGAAGATACGAAATTTTGTCACGCTATTTTAATTTTCAATGATGTTTTTCTACTTATCTCATAATAATGAGGGACAGTGACAAAGTTTTTTCACACTAACGAATATCGAACTCGAGCAACATAATTTATAAGAGTGAGAGAAAAAGAAGAGATATGAAGATACGAAAGCAGAACGCGTAGTAGGAAATCGTAGTAACGTAGTAGTAATTTTTGCAGCTGTAGTAGATCATTGAGAAATCGAAAGCAAATTCCTCGATCGAATAGAATTCGATGTAGTGCGTCATAGGTAGTGTGGTTCCCTGGAACAGATGAACCACGCTTTCGTACGTGTATGTGCGTGAATCTCCACGTGGTACATGTTGCGTCACGCGTACATTTTTTCTTCTTGTACTTTCGGCACGCTCGTGTGCGTCACACAAGTGAAAGAAAGAGAGAGAACGGGCGCATTTATGTGCACCTCCTCCAGCAGATATTTTCGAAGCGAACGGGCACGAATATACGCGCGGCGCGTAACGTCCCTGCAGAAAAGAAGAGAACGACGACGATTCCCCGTGTTTCCTTTTGATCCTTCCGCCTTGTTTATGCGCCCTTTACGAATAAAACGTATGTAAATTGCCGCGCTTGCGAGTGGCGCGCCTTTCGAAGACGCAAAAGATTCCTCTTTTTTTTCATCTTTTTTTTTTTATTATCTTTTTTCCTTTCGAGAAGCGTATCGGTTTCCGCGACTGGGGGAGGGGTTGAACGACCGAACGAGAAGCATTCACTGTCTCTCTCTCCCGCGACGCGGTTCCATTATTTTGCTCATCTTTTTTTCGTCTATCGCGACTTTATTCTCTCTCTCTCTCTCCTGTTTTTTTGTTCCTTTTACGTCTCGATATTGGCACACCGCCGATCAGAGTTTTTCCCTCGAATCGATCCTCTCCTCTTTTTCTTCTCTTTATATTCGTGATGCGTGAAACTTTTCAAGAGGATACTTGATTTTGTCGTATGCCGTTAAAACCTCTCTATCTCCGATAAAACTCGATGTATGATATATTTCGTATACGAAAAAAAGTAGAAAAAAAAGGACCGGCGATAGGGGAAAAGCTTTAGTTTTTTTATTTGCATAAAAATATTGAAGAAAAAAAAAAAGAATTCATACGTCAGCGAACGGGTGAACGGGGAGGGGGATTAATCGACGTCGTAATCTCTCGTTTATCACGTCATTGTTAATCTCTCTCTCGCTCTCTCCGACCCTTTTCTCTCGTCCACCCCGCCGAAGAGGATTTACGTCGCGGGAAGGGTGAACATAATTCCGCATCCCGACAATTTATTTATTCCAGTCGGACGCGTACGCGATTTCCACGAAAATCAGGGACACGCATTCACCGGGCGATTATTTAACGCCATCCACGCGATTCGTTTTACCTATCACGAAATTCGCGGTGTTGAGTGCAAGAGGGATCGAGAGAAAGAGATAGAAAGTAGTGGTGGGAGAAACGGATATGCGTGCATCGCGCTCGCGCGCGCTCTCAGCTACGATTATGCACACACGTACGCCCATGCATTATGTCACGCGCGTCTGGCGGTTATCCATTACCCCAACCCCGGTCGGCACGATGAGAGGGATCTAAAAGAGGGAAGGAGGAAGACAGACAGAGAGCGAGAGAGAGAGGGAGCAGGACGAGTTTATATCCTGGAAAAGCCTGCCTGCCTGCCTGCTTGCTTGACTGTGCTTGCCTGCCTACCTACCTCTGCCGTCTATCCAATGATAGAAATTACGAGCGAGCAAACAGAGAGGGCGATTTACAAAGAAAAAGAGCGTGCCGCTTATGTCGGAGTTCCCCTGCACGCACTTCTTTCACGAAAGGAAAGAGGGTGGCAAAAGCGAGTACTGGTCGGTGGTGTTGGTGCTGTTGCTAGATGGTGGGGGTGGTGATGGTACCGGAGGTGGTATAGTAGGATGATGGTACTAGTGGTGGTGACTTTGGTACACGACGACAGCGAGGGTGGAGTTTAATTATCGGACCCTCTCGCGAGTTCGTTAGATACATTAGGCGGTGCTTAGGGGAGGAAAGTATACGCGGTCTCTCTATTCTTTTGTACTCCCCACGAGAAGAGGGATTTCTTCTTCGTTCTTCCTTTCTACACGGGCGTTCGAGTTTTTGCTCTTTGCTCTTTGCATTCTCCCTCTTATTTCTCTCTTTCTCTCTCTCTTCCACTCGGTACGCGTACGTTACCCTACCACTTCGGTGATTCGACGAATTCACGTTAAAGTCCTCTTTGTGATCTCCCCGCGTACTTCGTTCGCTTGGCTTGTCCCTCTCTCTCTCTTCCTCTCTTTCCGTTCGATATTTTAATTGTAACCAGAAGCGAACCACCAGCGGACTTTTTAATCGAGATAGAATTTGCGGCTGCGGTGAAATTCGATTAAAAGCTTCTCCCTCCCTTTTTTTCTTCTTTTTACACAGAGTTTTAAGTACCCACAACGCGCGGTGAAATCTCTTTTTCGCGACGAATTTCAGGCTAACGAAGTTTTTCGAGTAACGAGTGTTTTCATCGACTTTCAACGAGTTCACTGTGCCTCGCGTTACTTCTTTTACGTACGTGATGTTAAACGTAACGAAATTATTTTCACCAGTCCTATGAATTTCGTAAGCTTTTACACGTTCTATTGGAAAAGGTACCGGCATCGATAAACCATTCGAGACTCGCGAGAGGAACGCGTGCAATTAAATAAATTCAATACTCGGCATGCTCGGTACCCAAATAAAAGAGGACGGTAAGTTCGAAGTATGACGTTCGGCTTAAGCGGACGCGAAATCACGTATATCGCGCAATGATATTTATTGCGCTCTTGCGCCCTGTAATTTCTTAGACTGCGCTTTTAAATACGGCTTAAATTATATGCTTGCCTTGGCTCGGGGCTCCCGTTCCACGTGCATAAATACCGTTCCGCCCGCGTTTCTCTGCACGCGGACCAGCGAGACTCGGTAATATTACACGAAAGTCATTTTCGTTATTTTCCATCGCTTTTATAGCGGTCTTTTTAAACGAGGATACCGACGAGAGTACGAACGGTGATCGTAAACGATCGATCGGATTCGCTTTCAAGTTTTTCTTGCTTTCCATCCGACTATCTACAGTTTTTTTTTATTATTTAATAAAAAAGAGAAAGATCAACCTAGAAAGGGGGGTGAGGGAATAAAGAAAAGAAGCGAGACGAAGTACGTCGAGTTAAAATCATGCGGAATAATTCCGAGGGACTCTGAACGATCGATCATCGGACAGCGGAAGAGTATTTAAAAATGGCGGCGTACGGAACTAATAGCAGGGCGCGCATCGAACGGAAATAACGGATGACTCGAAGAAGAAGAAGAGTATTTTATTTCACGCGGAGTACCGTAGCACACTTTGTTGCGTCACCGCGAGATATAGTTACCATTTACATATCGACGCCTTCACCCCTCGTTCCTAAAGCGGAACAAACACGGAGGAATATTAAGTGACGTTGAACCTGTAATAGCCCGACCTAGATGCCATGCCATACGACGGTATGATCGATAGATCGCGTATGACTCGTGAAAGGGACGCGCACCGGGTTACCATCGTGCCTTTTTTAAAACGCTTTGACGCGTCACGACGATGAGAAATGTTGAAAGGGATATTACACTTTCTCCGATGATAATTTATGTTAGGTCATTTATATTATGTATAGTATATTCATATCAATTTTTTTTTGACTTCTTTAACGCTAGAATTGCCAAATTAGTCAAAATTACTGGTTACATGTTCATTCTTTCACAATTTCTTGTATAATACAACTATTTTTGTAAACTTTATTATACCGAGTAGTCCATGAAGCGTGAGCAGCTTAGATTATTATGTGATCCGATTGAAAGTTTTTTTGTTAGTATAAGATGGTTGCACACGAGTTCACACGAGTTCACACATGTAATAGAAAGAGAATTTTGTCAGCTTCATTTCCTTGCCAGAATTTAAAAAAAACTCCTTGATCCGACTGAACTTACCCGAGAAACAAACCTATGAAAATGGGGCAAGTTGTCTCACACGTCGGGGTAAGTTGTCCCGACAATGAGATCTGGGACAACTTGCCCCATCCTCATTTTTTTGCTGTAACGTTTGTTTTTATCATTAGTTCTCGACAGAATTCAGGTTTTCGTTCATGATGCATACATCAGGATTTTTGTCAAAAATCGATGCATCTCAAATTTGCCCCATCAAATACTCGTTCGAAAGAGGAAAGTCTGTAATTTACGAATATGGCAGTGTGGCTTCGATAGGATGACTGGTTAAAAAGTTACAGTGATTTTTCTCTTGAAAACGACCCATACTCCGACACTAAAAAAATTTATTTTTCAACACTCCGTAATGATATCGAAAAACGGACAACGGGACAGTATTCTGCATGCTTTCTTCTTTCTAAATCTTGATCCATACATCAGGATTTTTGTAAAAAATCGATGCATCTCGAATTTGCCCGATCAAATACTTGTTCGAAAGGGGAAAGTCTCCTCTTTACGAATATGCAAGTCGCGTTTCGATAGGATGGCTGGTTGGAAAGATACAGCAGTTTGAAGCTTGAAAAAGACCCATACTCCGACACTTAAAAGATTAATTTCTCATCATTGCTTAACGATATCGAAAAACGGACAACGGAACATTATTCTGCATGCTTTTATCTTTAAAATGAGCCATTAAACATTGAAATCGGCGGTGGTGACCATTTTGGCAAAAATCATGATGCATAGGTCAGGATTTTTGTCAAAAATCGAAGCATCTCGAATTTGCCCGATCAAATACTCGTTCGAAAGAGGAAAGTCTCCTCTTTACGAATGTGCAAGTCGCGCTTCGATAGGATGACTGGTTAAAAAGTTACAGCAATTTTTCTCTTGAAAACGACCCATACTCCGAATCTTAAAAAATTTCTTTTTCAACACTCCGCAACGATATCGAAAAACGGACAACGGAACATTATTCTGCATGCTTTCTTCTTTAAAATGAGCCATTAAACATTGAAATCGGCGGTGATGACCATTTTGGCAAAAATCATGATGTATACATCAGGATTTTTCCTTGGAAACCTTGGAAAACTTGCCCCATGGCGTGAGACAACTTACCCCGCAGCGGGGCAAGTTGTCCCAAAAAACTCGTTTGCTTGGAATTGAAAAAAAACGTGTTAAAAACGTCCCAATGCAAGCGGAAAAATTTCCATGTATTGCTAAGAAGTTGAACTTTATGATGGTCACCAAAAAATTCGAAAATATAAGTAAAAACAAAAAACCTAAAATTGGGACAACTAGCCCCGGTCTCCCCTACCTATAATCATCTTAAGGCTCCCTTTGAACAATCTTGTACTAACAAAAAAACTTTTTAATCGGACCTAAGCTGATCATTTTTCGTGGACCACCCTATATATTTTATTTATTCGTTATTACTTATTAACGAATAAAATGATTTTAAACTATTTCTCACGTGAGTCGACGCGATGAAAATAAATATACGTTTAACGTCGGTAATTTTAATGTTAAAAAAGATCACGCGTGCTCGTGTACGTCGACCAACGACGATGACTGAAGGGGGACGTCTCCGCAAAGTGTACTTATTTTCCCGGCTTCCTTATTAAACTTAATTAACTCTTTGATCTTTAATTACGGCGCTTGTGTATGTACGCGGTGACTCGATGAAAGAGGGAAAACTCGTTCGAGTATTCCCTTTCAGTCTCAGCGATGGAATCTCTCGTATTAATTTTCACGAAGACTTTCTCATTGTATCGATCGATTTATCGAGTATTCTCGCTCGACTCAGCATATCGAGAGAGAGAGAGAGAGAGAATTTATCCGAACGAGTTATACGGTACAATGGGAACTTGGAACGATCGGTACACTTCAGACAGAATCTTTAAGGAGAACCGCAGGGAAATACGAAGACCGAGGGGATAAAAGTTTGCTGCGAGAGGAGAAAGAAATCCTTCGGTCCTCGCTCAACGTGGATCGTTATACCGTATCTATTCTTCGAGATAAGTAGGAGAAAATCTTTGGATGCTTCCTTGGCTCACCGCCATCGAGTATTATCGGTAAACAACGAGCAAGAGTTCCCTGGCACGGAAAGAGAGAGAAGACCACGAAAAGAACAAGAAAGATTCCTCCAAGTTCCGTCCGTTAATGATCGCCTCGAGAAGATTGATCTGCCTGAAGATAACTCTCTTATGAACCGAACTTTTCTACGCATAGAATTCATCGAATTTTTTCTCGAGATTATAAAATACTTCTCGAAAGAGACGCCATACACTCGCGGTAAAATCAGAAAATGAAAGAGGGGACAAACGTCTGTCGCGACTCCTCGCTTTTCGACGAAATCGAAAGGAAACGATTTCGATCGTTGGTCACCCTACCCAATCAGCTGAAACTCATCACCACCCTCTTATCTTTAACTCGCATACCGTCCTCTCTATCTTTCTTTCTGTCTCCTCCTGGGTAATTAGGAAGACCCCCCGTAGAACAGAATGCTGGCAACGAGATGCAGTCCTGCGCGTTGTACGCACCAACGGACGAGGACTGAACGAGCAAAGGCTTCGAGAAGGACGACGAGGGAGGAGGAGGTTGGAAGAAGAGTAGAAGTTGGAGGAGGAGAATCGGAGAAAAGAAAGAGAAGCGACCGCCGAAGCGGCTTCACGAAGGGGATGAGCCTGTGGAGAGAGAAGACGACTCGCCTCTGTCGGCGGTACTCGCTACGTACGTACACAAGATCGAAGAGAAGGAGGAGAGAGAAAGAGAGAGGAAGGAAAAGAAGAGGCGTCCGTTCGGTCGGGTCTCTCTTCCTGGAAGCCAACAATAATAGCGGCCTCGGGTAGAGAAGAGTGTGTATCCGCTGTGTCTGTGCGTGTCTCCGTTCGTGTGGGACTATATAGCTGTGTGTGTAGCCTTCGACCGATGACCGACGCTACTTTTGCTTCTAGGAAAATACCTAGATCGCTACGGGCCGTCGGCATAGTCGCTTTTAAAAGAGCCGAACCTTTACTACCAACGGTATGCGCGTCGTTCACAAAGAGGAACGAGTGCGAGAGAAGGGTAGTCGTAAACGATCGGAAGGTTTACGAATAGTCGATCGAACGAAATACGGAATGCTTTGGGTATGACGCTTTTCGTGCGAGTTGCTTTCTTACCTATTACTCTTTTAGAAAGTAAAAAATGTATAATGACACTTTAATTAGCAAACCTCGTCGTAACTTTATTCTGGGAATTCTAAATTCCTGCGTACATTTAATTCTCTGGACTCGGTTGTCTCTTCGAAGAGGGATTTAATTCTAATGCTACAATATTTTATACGAAATATTTCTTATTAGTTATTATTGTTCTTCAAAGAGATAAGACAGTTCTTAACGCAGTCTGTTCTTCTTAGAGCAAAATAGAATTACTCAAGTTTCTCTCTCATGAAAATAGAGAACGAACGAAAAGGGTACCGAGATCGGAATTGATTGAACCGTCCTGCATTACGAACGGACACTAGTGAGTCAGAGAGACCGTTTGTCGGTGTTGGTCGTCGCACGGATCTGCTATGACACCGAAACCTTCTTTGGCTGGACGGTATGCGTTTTATTTAACGAGTAACGCAACGTAATTCGATATACAAATGTCGTACACGTAGGAACGAAGATGCGTATGATTCGCATTCTTCCATCATATCCTTTTAACATTCTTTTTTCTTCTTCATCTTTCTCCTAACGATAACTGGTAACGCATGGTCTCGATTTAATGCCGTTATAGTCCCCCAAAGAGAGCGAGTGGGAGAGAGAGACGCCAGATGGACGATCGTGCTCGTAAAAGTACCACTTTGGTACTACTCGTTCGGTCTTTCGGTTCTACGAGCAACAGGTCATACGAAATCAAAGAAAGTTCATGGCGGAGGAATTTAACGATGTTTTGTGCTATTTAGATTTCCCCGAGGCCGGCGCGTCAGTCGTGTGTTGTCCCGACGGTTTTAAAAGGCGGCTCTCCTCGAAAGCTGGCCGTCTTCTTGTGTGTATATCGAAGCAAGCGCGCCCGTATATAAAACACCAAGCGAGAAAGAAAGAGAGCCCGTATAGCCGAAGCTCCGACGGAATTACGTCCGGCAGAAGGTTCGCGCGCGCTGGCGCGTCGTGTCGGTGTCGTTTGATCCGTCACCGAGCCACCACCAGCCAGACCGCCACACACTACCGTTGAATCTAAATGAATTCTCATCGTTGCACGGATATCCGAGCGACTCGATAAATTGCTTGACCGATTCTCGATAAGATTAGCGGATAAGAATTTTCTTTTTTTATTTTATTAAACTTGTTTCTCGGTGCTTTCTCATATTTTCTATGTAGATAATATCGATTACAGTTTGCTCGATACTTAGTAAATTTTGTAGAATTGAATTTTTGAAAGTATGTAAAATGGAACGCTTTTTAATTTGATGAATTCACTGAATGTTTTAGTTGTCGGAGGGAATACCGAGGGTAGCGATTCGGAGGAACTTTTGGGAAGCGTCGCGACGCCCTGCACCGGTTCGCCACCGCCTCCGGTAGAAACGCCGCAAGTCGCGGTCGATGGAACCGCCAGTCCGGCACCACCACCAGCTCCAGGAAACGATGAACGGCCTACGAGCAGCACCACGAAGCAGCTCAGCTTCGAGGTACGTCCACTTTCCCTTTTTTTTTTTAAAGCGAGACCAACCGACGTTACCCACCTTCTTTTCATATTTTCGATTTTTATTTTCGTTCGGCGATCGTCGTTGCTCGGAAGATGGTGTAAAAGGAGCGAAAGGAGGTCGTATAATAATCGGAGTGCTCGGATGGTTGCGCGATGATAAAAGGGTCGTTTCGTGGAAGACTCGGGGCCCCATTGTTGCGTGCCCGTAAACAAGTCCGTGTAAACACGTTACGTGCCACGTGGCAGCGAGAGAGCTATCCGTACTTGGGGACTACCGGTAGCGCGGTACCCGTTTTACGCTGTATCCTGCGTTTAGAGCTACTAACGTATGTAGCGTTGGGATATGACTATGCTCGATACTGGGAGAGTATATTGCGTAGATATCGTATTGACGTAGCTAATGATTCCTGTTTTGTTGTTAATCTTTTACCATTTGAGTATTAACACATAAAAAAATAAAATATGATCGGGATATGTCTTTAATATGCGCATTTGTGAAGAAATAAGTAAAGAAACGTTACCGTACCTTGATATCGAGAGATTGACCAACGATTCCGATTACTCCTTGCATCATCGGGACGTCGATGTCGACTCGTTCGAACGTCAAAAGCTGTAGGTCGTCTCGTATTTCTTGACAGGGCTAAAGAAACTTTATAAGAAGCGAAGTCCTTCGAAGTGCCGTCGTAAAGTTCTCCTTTACGAGGGTCGCGAGGGATCGCTCAAAATCCTTACCTCTTTCTCTCCTTCTTTCTCGAAACTATTCCCTTTCGTGACGATCGTAAAGCATGGAGAAGGATAGAAAATAAAGTTAACACGGAGGGTGGTTTGTCTTTCTGTTTCTTAGGAATTCGAGTGCGACGTGTCGGTTGCGGAGGGCGATCGAAGAAGGCAAGAGTTCTCGTTCACTCTCTACGACTTCGACGGGCACGGAAAGATAACGAAGGACGACATAGCCGGGCTGGTTACCACCATTTACGACACTCTCGGTGCGTCCATCCAAGTGCCACCGTGCGGCAGTAAAACGATTAAGGTCAAACTGACCGTATCGCCCGATCAGCGTGCCGGACAAACGCGTACCACCTGCCCGAATTCTCAGCAAGGGCCAACAACGACGACCACGACGACGACTACGACGACGAGCCTACCAGCGAACAACTCGCCGTGCTGCCACGTCAAGCACGCGGCCTCCTGTGCCGCCGGTGGTGGTAGTCATCATCATCACTCGACGACAACGACGACGCATGCCACTCATGGCTCGCGCAAAGTTCCTAGAAGAAGAAGACCGACCCGACATCGGTGTCAGGTGAGAAAGAAGAGACCAAACTGGTCTTTGACAATAAGAGACCCTCCCTCGATAAGTTTTCAAATAAAAGCGATAGAATTCCGTCCTACTAGGAAGAAAACTTCCTGGAAAAGTACCCGGAAGTGTACGGGCTTTCTTATCTCGATCCCTCTGTGTATTTTACTTTCGATCGGGAGTCTTGGAAGTTCTTTTACGGTACGAGACTAGTTTTACGAATGTTTTTGAAGTTTCTCGTCTTTTAGACTCTTGGAAGTAGTTTGATAAATTGTTGGAAGATGAATAAAAAAAAGTCATCGTTTTTCTTTGCTCTTCTTCCTTCTGATCTTTTCCTTCTTTTATTTTAGGCCCAACAAAGAGAAGCGGAGACGCACAGCGAGGACGACGTCGAAAACACGCGGAGCAGCCGCGTGAAACAGGAAGAACTCCGTAGGAGGGTCGGCCCGGTTCCTCATTTACCATCGCCTTACTCGAACAGTTCGGAGGGTGATGTCAGCGACGACAGCGATACCTCACCCGCTTTTTCTCCCTTCACGCCCTTACTCACGACGAATCAACGGAAACGCAGCGGCGCGCTCCAGAGGCAACAGCTGTTGGAAATTATACAGGCAAACATGGAAAAGAACAACCTCAGTTTTCATACACCGAGGTGGGTCCGAGGACTGATATACTTTCGCAAAGTTAATTAGGTGGAAGTACCGGGCCTATCATATTTACGCGAGTCGTTCGTTTGTCATTAATTATTTTTTAAAGTAGGCAATTCTCTAACGATAACCGGTACACTCATCCACGTAATTTCATTTCTTTATATCCACGGAAAAAATGATTAATAATTCTCAAACCGATTTTCCACAGGAAACGACATCAAAACGAACACGTACGCGTTCCATCCAGAAGTCCTCATGTCGAGCCGACGTGCGTCCAAGCACCCAACTATAATCAGACCTGTAGACCACCCTCGGAGTCCCGGCAACCTACGACGGGCTATCACAAACCGGTCCGAGAAAATTCCCATCACACGGTCGCTTTTTCCAAATTACCGACAAAAACGCGCGGGAATCTAAGGAAGACTCGTGCGCAGCACGGTATCCAACCGCACCAGCAACAACCACCGCCACCTCCTCAGCAACGTAACGCAACGATGACGGGGAGTGCGACGACAGGAACGACCACGACGACAACGACGACGCAATCGTTGAAATCGACGCATATTCAACAGAGTCAACTGTCGACGCGGAACGTTATCAGCCCGACAACCCTGAACGAGAAGACCCAGCATTTACTTACCAACAATCGCAACATCGTCAACCTCGTCCCGAACAACAATCAGCAACAGAGTCAAATCAATCAGAGTCCGATAAACAATCACAATATCCAGAGGACAACGACGGAGAGCCAGTACGTTCAGTCGCAGACTGCTCAGTGCGGTAAAGCGAGCAAGAAGCATCAATTGAAACACGCGACCAGAGAGCAGGATCAGGCTAGGGCCATGGCGCAAGTCGTTCGCTGGCTCGAACGCGAATTTTCCCAAAACGCTGCCGCTGCTACGACCGGACGGAGACACGTTCACGAGCACATTCATCATCATTATCATCACTATCACGCCGAGGCTCTCGTTTGATCGTCTCTTACCGAGGGAAGCCCTCCGTCGGCGTACCCACGTAATGCAACTTTGTCTTTCTTTTCAGTTTGACGGTGAGAGGAGGATATCGCGATGAACGTTTCCTAACAGAAAGGTGGACGTGAATCTCTGGAAACTCTCGCCGCGTTTCCTATTTCAAGCGGACGATTGATTCGCTTATCGTGCGTACGTCACGAGCGACGATGTCGCTTCTTTCAGACTCACGCGTACAGACCGGTTGCTGCCATCGTGTTCAAAATGAAGATTAGGTCATATTTCTGACGAAATTGTCGAGAGGGGGGGAAGCGTTCTGATTTATACGATCACACAAGAGTATGTACCATTAATGAAATTGAAATTGTTAAACACTAGCCACCACGAATCTCAACGCGCGAATTGTTTCGAATCGTCGATTAAGCAAGTTTTCTTAATGATATGGTGCTCTTTTATAGATTTATACGAATGGTCGCTCCGTATTTATTGGCCTACGATTAATAGCTATAACAAGGACACCATTGAACGGGAATTTAGTTTATACAATATTCAAAAGTGATCGTGGTAATTAGATTTTTTTATTAACGCGGATCAAATTCTGGGGAACAAAATAATGACGTTTCTTGTTCGATCTTTCTTTTTCATCCGGTAATACAGAAAAAATAACGCGTTTATAAGACTCGTACGAATAATAATGCGTAAGTCGATCGAATGAATACGCTTTCGTATAGATAATCACGTAAAACTAAGTTATATGCTCTTACGTAAAACCAGGTATTTTACTGCGCAGATTAAGATTAAATAAAAGATCTCAGGCGGTACGTCTTATTGTTAATAATATTTATAACTGCACCTCAAAGGTATGAAATATAATATATATATAGAATGCTTTAATTCTTGACAATATTTCGTAGAGTAACGTCGCGCTGTAATAATAATACGCGACACTGTAACTGACAACGAGTAACGAGTTTTTGCAATCATTTTTAGCGGACCATGAGAAATCAAAAGAAAATTGTGTATTTACGAGCGAATGAATAATAATAATAATAATAGTAAATAGTAATAATTCTAGATACGAAAAGAATCGTACACGAGATTGTATGAAAGTAAAGAAGAACGGTAATCTCCTTTTTTCTCGTAGAAAGAACTGCAAAGTAGTATTGTAGTCGTTAAAAAAAAAAAAAAAGATAATGACTGGTGCAAGCGTTTCTTCGAAGTCGAGAAACCATTCGCCTAGACATATCCTTGCCTTTCACTGCCATAAAAAAGAGCTACAGTGTATGACGACCGAAAGGACAGTGCTGAGACGTATAAACGAAATTATAGCAATTTATAAATTGATATTCGAAACGTTATTATTGCTATTGCTACGAATTATAGTATCGGGCCTATTGGGGAAAAAGAAGCGAAGAAAGCAAAAGTCTCGTTCTTTCGTAAAATTAGGAAAAAAGGTTTTATCGTGTGACAAACATGGTGATAATTAATTTTTTAATAGTGCCTTGTAATCTGCTTTATTTAACAACTACCACACAATGATTTTCATTCGTTTCGTGTGCCATTTTAAAAAGTTCGAATCTTTTGCAAATGATTTTTGTATAAAAAATACAGCGCTCGTCTCATTTTTTTGCATATTTGCCCCCTATTCTCATTTTTTTTACCTTTTTTGTTGTAAATCGAATTTTTCGCCAATTGTTAATTACTCTTCGACCTATTTAACACCATTACATTCGTGCTAGTTATATAGTATTAAATTGCGCATGATTTATATATACCATTCGAAAGGATGCATGATATATTATTATTCGTATCACCTGAACGATGAAAAACATGACAATATTTTTTATATCAAATCTTAATGAGGAATATTACGATTATATTCAATAATAGTAATTAATGTTACTAATATTAGAATTAAATGCGAAGACAAATATTATACTGTACATTAGTCCTGGACGACCCTTATCGCGCGTTTATCCAGGCATGTAATTTTATATTGACCTTTGTAACCACTTGTAGATATTTTGCGTAGCGTTTTTTCTATCGATATTTATTAAAACATTTTTATATTACATCGTTGGTTGCATTTCTCGTATCTTTTTTTTTTTACTTTTCTTAATAATATACGTATGTATATATATATATTGGACATGATACACACATCGCACCGTCGTGACGCAAGAACCCTCATTCTTAAATCCAACATTCTTTCGAAAGCTGCTAAATTTTAATGCTAATTTTATGTGATATACAATAATTAATGATTAGTGAGCAGGAAAATACGTCAACGATTAAAAATCCATCGAATTATCTTGATTCCAAGTCAAGGAAAACGGGATAGGAGTGGGGGAAATCAAATATATATATATATTTCTGTGCTCCGCAATCGGGAATAGATATTACCACCTAAAAGCAAGGAAGGTGATAATATTGCAACGTGGCGATATTTTTCCCATAAAGTTGACAATAAAAGAATCTCTCGCTTAGACTATCTTTTCCCTCTTCTCAACACAATCGAACCGTACGAGCGTCGGGTTTTAACACGTGCCGTAAAATACAACTTTTCCTTCGTACGCAACGCTTCGTCGCGCCAATAATTCTTTGAGAAAGCACGACCGGTCCTTCGATCCCGTGCCGTCTCTCTTTCCTTTCATTTTTTTTTTAATTTCTTAAACGCTTCGATAAGAGCACTTATTAAATACATGGTTTCACTTTCTCACAACGAAATCCTCCAAATTGCCGTTCAACACACAATTCCTTTTCCTTCCTCTCTCTCTCTCTCTCTTTCTCTTCTATCTCCTTTTCTGCCCATGTCTCATTAAGAAAATCCAAAGCGATGCTCGACCTTAACACCCGACACGTCATAAATCGATATCCAGTACGAAACGTTTCGTAAAAATTTTGGAACAACAGCACTAGATTATGAAAACAGAGATATCACAGAAACTCGCGCGCGTAACCGCGTTTGTATCGATTATTAACGACGGATTCTAAATATTGATTAGTAGTACTCTCGGACTGAACTTTTCGAACAGAAAAATATTTTCTCGCAAAATTGTATAAACGATGCGCGTCATAGTTTTGTTACAACGTAAAAATCGAATCGTTTAAAGTACGCCACGACGATAAATACCGTAAAGACTGTCTTTAAAATTTGCACGGAATTTCATTGATTGCACAAGACACGCGAATCGACTTCCTTCGTTGATATTGCACGATTTGTTGATCAATAACGAATCTGAATTTCGTATAAAAAATAAAAAAAAAAAAACAAAATAAAAATTTTAACGCAAGACAATACATACGAATAGTACATAAATAATCGAATTCGTTTTAATGCGTGATGATCGTTTCACCAGCACCGATCCTCGCCTTTTAAATTACGTAATAGACGCTCGCGTGTGCACTTTGAGAGACACGTCGCGTGGGCATACGCGTATGTAGACGCTCATTAATCATCCGCTTTAATGGACGTTCCTTCTTGAAAAAGGCGCACGTGAGTCATCGTTAACGAAAGAACAATAATAATTCTTTCTCGTGGAACGAGCGAACTCTTCTTCCTCAAAAGAGACGCTCGTGAAAAGACTTTGCAGATAAAAGTCTCTTTATTATTTATTTATATTTAGGAAAAGAAGAAAAGAAGGAGGCAGGAAGGGAGTGATAAAGCTAAGCTCTTTCAAACTTTGCGCTGAACTTATAATACGGCGTCGTTGAACTTAATTTCCCGTACAGGAGAACGACGACGACGACGATGGCGACGTTGACGACGGTTCTTGATGACGATGATGGTGACAACGATGATGGCGACGAGGACGACGACGACGATGATGGGACCAAGGAAGAATAATATTTAAACCGTATTTGCACCTTACTCAAGATCTGTTGGATAGATAAAGTCAGGTACAACCTAGTAGAGGCAGAGAGGGAAAAAAGAGAAAGAAAGAAAGAGGGAAGATAGAGATAGAAAATGAAGAGAAACCGAACACGCTTTGAAGAGCAAAAAAAAGAAAAATATTTGAATGACCAAACACAAGCAAATCGTTCGGTATTCGTATTAGAATTCTTTACTATATTTATACAGTATGTTTTGTATATTTTTTTTTCTTTTCGTCTCCTTATGTAACGTTTACGTGGGCGTGTGTTTGTACGTGTTTGTATGTGTTTGTTTAATCCTTTCTTCCTCAAATACAGAGTTGTATGTGTGTATATGTGTATGTGTGTGCGCGATGGACCAATGACAGGATTGATATCTTACTCTTGTGTCCCAGCTCGAAAAAAAATGAAAATTCACCTTAACCATTTAATATGATAATTATATTCGTATTCTATTTTCCGGTAGAGAGGTCGATATGCCTGGGCTCTTTTCTTTTTGTTTTCTTTTTCATTCGTCTCGAAACTGCAGCGAAGTTTTTGTTGTCGGGATCTTACACAATTTTTCTGGCTTGTTTTGTGAGTTATGCGGTATAAGAAAAACAGGGTGCTTCTTCTTTTTTTTTCTTTTCTACTCCGGGGAGCCGTCTTTTTTTTTTTTTGACCGTTGAAACAAATGGAAGAAAAGTTTTCTGTTATTTTTTTTTTGCTCCTCGAATACCCACATGAAAATACGCTTCTTTAAAAGACAACGTTCGAATCTCATCCTTTTTTTTTTTTACCTTTCATTCTTCTCATATTTAATTTTGATTATCTAATTATTCCCTATGTACAATGCAGTTAAAGCAGGACCGAAGAACAAAGTGGGTTAGCTTGTACTTTTCTTTCTATCGTCGTTCAACGATTCGTTTTCGCATTCTTGTGCGTTCAACGGCCAACGTGTTTAACATACACTTGCGATATACATATACGTACAGATGTGTATATATATATATACAGAATTTATTGGGAAACAAAAGTATGTACTATATCGATCTCGAATGTCGGACAAAAATCAATTTGCTTTTTTTATCCCTTTTCCCCAATCTTTGTATACATTTAAAAGTCGTTCGACCTCCTAGCATTATTGCAAACAATCATTTGCATTTTGCACGCTTCGCGAAAAAAATTTTGAGGTTTTAACAATCGCTTAAAGTATCTGACCGAGGTATTACCGATTTATGTCGGGTGTCAAGGAACAGATTACAAGAGACCTTCGAAAAGTTATTTTTTTTCTGTCTTCTTCTCTTTTCGCCATTATTGGCTACTTCACTCGAAAAGGAAAAAAAAAAGGAAAGCAAACAAACGATATATCATACTTTATATTAATTGATTCGATCTCGCGTCGTTCGTGGTCCAGTAACTATTTCTTGTAACCCATCGTAATTCTCCTACCGTAGTTTTACCGTAATGTAGAAAAATGAATACATATTATGTTTTTTTTTTTTTCGTTTGTGTTCTCTCGGTAACCCTTCCAGTTAATAATTACACAATGTATTTAAATCGATGTTTTTATAAGTCCCTATTATTTTTGTTTCCTTTCCAATGTGTTTCGACATAAATCCGTCTCTTTTTTTTTCTTTCTTTACTCCACTAATAATAATACAAATACACTTCGACATGACGACGATGATGATGATGTAAACTATTAGCTACGTTAAAAGTATAAGAATTCAGATTTGGTGAGGAATAAATCATAATTATCTATCATATAGTAAATATACACTTGTAACGTGAACGCGTCTTACGCGATTGATATAAACGAGCACCGTTCATAAATTCTAGCGCTGATTATTATGAAGGAGTCAAGGTTATTCAAGGTCGTACCAATCCAATTGAAAAAAGGAGAAAAAAACAATGATTAATCGTGATCGTTCGTGTCTTGAAAACAAGACTGCTCACCTACTTTGTGAAATATTATTTAGAGAAAAAAGGAAAGAAGAGATATAGAAAGAAAAAATAGAAAATATAACAGACACGAGAACATTAGGTAAACAAATAATTTCTTAACGATTACTGCCTTAGAACGGGAATGATTTCTAATCGCCAGTCGCGATATACGCGTTCACGTTACAGTACGTTATATATCCACGATCTTTGATAAAAATAACGTATGCATAAATCAAATTTATACATTTTCTTCATCTTTTTTTTATCTTTTTGTTTTTAATCAAGACTCATCAAGAGGAAATAAGTGCATCTCTTTTTCGCTCGCTATAAGGTGTAAATACGTTTACGTGGCTAAATCAATATGTGGCACCACCGTGTTCGCGATCTCAATTTTCTCTCTCTATATATATATACCATATCGATCGCAGTGCAAATTCATTTGGATAAATGTAGTTTGAAAATAAACTATAAAAACTATGATCAATGTGCTACCTTTTACATATAAGACTCTCGTGAATCTGTGGATTCAACAATGAGGCAAGGGATTACAATTCAGGGCACTTCTTTTCTCTGCCTGTCTTTATATAGGCGCTGGACCATTCTGTATGCCATTTTTTAAACAGCAAAGATTCAGCGTAAATGTACAGATATTGTACTTCTAGATCTATCGATTCGCAGATAAGGAGATCGATAATTCACGGATCATCGCTCGCGCACTTTGTTTCGTATTTTTTTTTTTCATTTGTTTTTGTTTTACCCTATTATTTTTTCTCCCTTTCTTTCTTTCTCACCCTCTCTCTCTTTCTTGCCTTAATATCTGTTTTACAGAATGCATACAAATCCCAGACATATATATTTGTACATAGCTATCATATCCAATGGAAAGTGTACAATAAACTCAAATGAATCACGTATGGTTCAGTCACAACATCAAAAATAGACTATTGCGAGAGTGCATTAGCGTGTGACACCCTGTAGATAGTTATTACTCAACCAAGGTACCATTTTTGTTTTCCATACTATCCGTGATTTTCTTCTCCTCCCCGAGGAGTCTGAGACGTAGACGATATGTACAAATTTTGCATGATATCACAATATCACCCTCTAAGTCTCGGAGTTAGCTTTTCAAAATGCGAATTGCCGCATCGTAATATAAGTCATTGATCCCGTATCGTTAGACTATAATATAACGCAGCATTTGGTACATTCAAGAATCTTGAGATCATATATATTACATTGTAAATTGATTGCAATTTCAAAGAGTGTACCACACGTACATATTGCCTACGATACAGACTCTGCTGTAAGTATGGCATAAGAAAAACAATAACATGTTGATCTTACGCTCGGCCACGTGGCTTTTTCCGTGGTGCTGCTTCTTCGTTTGACAGAATACTCGCTGAAGCAGCCACGCGTTTGGGACGTCCCGCGGTACTACTGCCTTGCTGTGTGTTTTGAGCTGACCCTACAGATTTATCATCAGATATCCTTTTGTACCGAACATTCCTTACCGCGTTGTCACGATATATGTATACATATATATATATTTACTATATATAACAAAAATATCCTCTCTTATCGGCTCGACATATTCTATTCGTAGGTATAGAAACATCAGAAACTTAACTAACCGACTTCAATGAGCTCACTTACCACGAAGTTTCGTCCTTGGTACACCGCTAGAGTTGTTGTTGCTCTGCTGTTGCTGCTGCTGTTGTTGTTGCTGTTGTTGCTTCGTCGTTTTCTTCGCTTCGACCTTCTTCGGTTCCGCACTATTGTTCTTAGCTGAATCGACTGGAGTCGTTGGCGTAGCGGCGCTACTCACCGGTACAGCTGCTGCTGCAGCGGTGGCAGTAGCAGTGGCTGCAGCGGTGCCACCGGTAGACTCGCTGCTACCCGAACTATTCCCAGATTTTGTGCTTCTATTTAATGCCCTCTCCGCTCTGCTCGATCCCTTTGCGACCGACTTCGCGATCGCTAACGCTTTGTTCACCGATCCCTTTTTAGAACGTCCCGATTTTGGTGACTTCTTATCTTCCTTCGATTCGTCCTCGGACGCTTCGTCTTCGGAGCTACTCGCAGAACGTTTAGCTTTCTTCCGTTGGCCTTGCTTCTGCTTATACGGGCCGTGACTTCTTCTTCTTTTCAATTGTGATTCGTCCTTGTAGAGCGACAAGTCAACTGGAAGGATCGATCGACGTTAAGAGAAGAGCTGGTCTTAGGATTCTACAAGAATTTATGTTTATACTCACGTCCATCGGGATGTTCTTCTGTTACTCTAGGTTTCTCGGATACACCGGCTTCGACATCGATCGCTCGTTTCAATATATTCTCCGTACGTAGTAGCTCTATCTTCGTTAATTGAAATTTATTTTTATCGATTTTATTTAAATTTAGGTTCGTTAATATACAATCGAAATCTGAAAAATACGAAAGAAACGTTTTGTTGTTTGTACTTTATGTAATACCCTTAATTCGAAAGATTATTATCGATGTAAATTTATGAAAATTACCTATGAAGTCGTAAAAATCTGGAGAATAAATTTCACCGTTATTTTTATCTTGCGATAACCAACGTATACGAATACGCCTGCTGGATTTATAAATATTTTGCATCGCCTGACAAACGTAAAAACTTCCTTCGGCGTTTCTCACAGCCAGGAATTCATTTCTAAAAGAAACATTCGTCATGATGCATTTTTAAAAGAATTTCGGCTTCTAATACACGTGCAAAAAAAAATATGTAACGTTTCATAGAACATATCACGTTATTTTATCGCGATCGTAAATCTAACTAAGATTACTTACTTGTAGAATACTATTAGCTTATCATCCGCTGCCTTTGTTGCAGGGGACTTGTTTAAACTTTTTACAAGCAATGCGATCTCTGGCAAAGGACTTTGATAAGGTTGCGTTTGGACTCGATTTCTCTTAGGTTTACTTGCTCCATCCGGAGTCGCCGACACTCCTTTCAAATCCTTTAATTCCCTAGATTTTCGTTTATTAGCTTTTGGCGAAGCTGTAACTTTCGTTTCTGGTTTGGAAGAATTATTTGAAGGTGGTACGGATGGACTATCCCCGCTCACTTTTGCACTTTGATTCGTTGGTTTGCTTTTTTGAACTTCGGGTTTAGCTTGAGCTTCTTCGACTTTATGCGTCGATAACTTTGTTTGCAGAGTAGCATTAACTGGTACACCTTCAGCTTCCTTAGAGCCATTATTTACAGGAGTTTTCTTTTCTTCTACTTTGTTTTGTCCTGGAGGACTTACCGCTAGAAAAATTAAAAAGATATCATTGAAGATTACACTTGTGAAATGCAAAAAACACACTTATCTAAATAGTAAATAAAAAAAATTATTTCTAACCTGAAAATTCTAAGGCATGAGGGGTCGTTTCTGGTTCTTTTGGAGTTTCTCGTTGTTCCTCTTGAGGCGGATTTTCTGGACTCAAGTTGTTATTTCTATTAGGTTCGCTGGGCTTTACAGGAGCAGGTACATTTTGCTCCGTTTCTACCTTCGTAGTTTCTACTCCATTTGGTATTAACTTTTCTGGTTCTGGCTCTTTTTCAGAATTACTACTTATGTAAGGTGGTGTTTGGTAAACGGATGGTCTATGATCTTGCACCAAGCTCAGAGGCTGACTGGGTGGTTGTAAGGTAACATAGCTTAACCCAGTTCCTGTTAAAGGTTTCATAGACCCTGACTCCGCTCCAGGCACAACTTTTTGTGCCATAGCATTCATAGGAAGCATGGAGTGAGTAGTAGAAGTTGGGGATGTCCCCACTCCGGGTATCGATGACTTTACTGCCGAAGCACTCATTCTCTGCCGCTATAGTCTCCTCCTATAGCCTTGAAAAGAATAAATAATGCAAGCATTAAAATATAATACATTAGTTCATTACACATTCCTGAGTGAAAAAAACAAAATACACCTTTGATCCAAAAATATCTTTCCGAGTTATTAATACCTCCAAAACTTTAAGGAAGGTCAGATACATATCATGACCATGACGACAAATTGCTATGCTCAAATTATTGGATTCTTATCTTGATACAAAAAATACTTTGATTCTTAAATGCCGGATTAAATATCTGTTCTTAATCACTCCAAACACAGTGCGATAAAGAGAGCAGCATACTCAGCGAATATCAAAATGTAAGAATCAGAGTAAAAGAAAAGAAAAAACATGACTATTCGAACGAAGATAAAGAAAAAAAAAGAAAAAAAGAAAGAATAAGAGTGATAGAGTGAAAGAGAGGGAGAGAGAGAAAGAGAGAGAGAGAGAGAGATAGTAAGATGTGCTGGGTGGCGGGCGGAGAATGGTAAGGGGGGAGGGGGGTAATTAGAGGGGTAAACATAAACACGAACGAAGTTTCAAAGTTTCGTGGAATTGGCGAGTAGGTCCAGAAACGGTTCATACGCTTCTTACGTTACACTCGTACGTGTATTTACCTCGGTGCAATCGAGTCCTGAATATGGATAGATTCCCGTACTAAACTTGTCGGAAGGTTGACCGCTGCGCGCTTTAACACACGGTTAACTCATCTTCCCACACATTTCTCTCGCGCGTGAACGCTCTCCCGCGTATATCATCTCATTCACCGTACGCACGGCATCGCAATGATCACAACGAAATACACTTAAAACACTGGACGTTACAAACAAAACCGTGAAAGGGGTTCCGCGCTCCAGAAAGCCGTGGTTTTACCCGCACGAAAAAAACAGGAATGCCAGTCGTTAGATGGCGTCGGTTCTTGACGCCATGTGTAATGCGACGTTTGCATCGTACGCGTAAGCTCATTGGTCGACAAGAAAAGCATGAGCGATTTTTCCTTCACGTCGCTATCACATTAATCGTCGTTTTAACCGCAAGCCTTAAGGCGCTGCTATTAAAATTCTTTTCAAATACTTATAATCGGATCAATACGAATTGGGGAAATATGTAAGTATTATTGATAAATTAGTAATGAAGGAAGAGTAAAATAGATAATAGTTCTCGCACGTACCAATTTTTAGCAATTAAATTAAATCAAACTGAAAGTATTTTTCGGTTGGTATCAATTTTAACAGCGTGGCGATAGATTGCATCCGATTGGTTTTGCTAGTCGATTGTGCGACCGTAATCTTTATCTATGAATTTGCAAAAATAATATGATTACGAGTGAAAGACGTGTTTATTTTTATAACTTAACGCTCTCAAGTGGCTGATATGTAACAAATTAGAAATCAATAAATCTCGAAAGTTTGATTTGCAGTTAAACTTTGATGATTTTTTTTATCATTTTAAAGGATCGAAACTGCGTTACTCGATGCGTCATTTTTAAATAAAATAAACTTTAGAATATTTTAAGAGATTCCTAAGAGTGGAATATCCTTACAGGTAATAATGTACAATATATTGCTATTCTCTCAAACAGTTTGAACGATTTCTGAAAGTCACTTAAACATGGTTATGTTTATGTCAAGTACATAGAAACCCAAACGTCATATAACTTTCACTATTTCAAAATCACATATTTTATATTAACACATGCTTCTTAAGCATTTGTTCTTTTTACTTATATCTTAAAAGAGAAGATGTTTATGAATTTCAATCGAGGTTAGCTTAAAGCTACTCGTGCTCGAACCTATAACATTGTGTTAAAAGTAGAAAATAAATGTCTAAAATTAATATAAGATCAATTCACAACTCTACAGGTTCAAGATGAATATTCCACCGATTCAGCAGCAAGGAGCAATGGGCGTAGCTCAAATGACGCAACCGGTGAATCCTCAAATGCCTCAGAATCAACAGCAAGTTCAGCAACAACAACAGCAACAACAACAGCAGCAGCAGCAGCAACAGCAACAGCAAGCGCAGGAAAAATTGGATAACATTTCTAAAGTAAAGTCCTTGGTCGGACCTTTAAGAGAATCCTTGGCCATAGCTCTTAAGACGGCGGCGCAAACTCTACATCAGAACAGCTTGGTAGATGTTGGCTCTTTGAAAGGGATAGATCAGCCGGATCATCGATTCAATAAAAATATGGAGGAATTTTATTCCATATGCGATCAAATAGAATTACATTTAAAAACTTCTATAGAATGTTTGTCGCAAAACTCCAGTTCCGTTAGATATCTACCGATGTCCGTTATACCAACGCGTACCGACACGGTTGGAGCTCAAGAGGGAACTGCCTTAACTTACCCACAATTTTTAATGACCGTACGCGCGCAAGTATCATATGCCAAAGAGATACACGACACTCTGGTCTCCGTGGCGCACGCAATCTCACCAGGAGAATGAACTCTTGATACGTACGAAGGATTTCTTTCCAATCGTCCATTTCGCCGATGAATTTAAGAAAGTATGTTACCGATACGAACAATGTCAACGTGCTGTCAGCGTATGGTAAAAATCTAACGGATAATTGTCGCTCCTGCTGTTCGAACGAAACGAATGTCATGCGATTTGCGAGAACTACTAGGAAACATCGATGCATGCGTCATGCGCAAAAATATAAATATATGTATATATGTATGTGTGTGTGTGTAGAAATAAGAAAAAACGTTTAAAGATGTTAATAACAATAAAGGAGAAGCCACTTTTGTTTATTGCGGCGAGAAGGAAAAGCTGGGATAGAATGTAACTTGTAAAGAGCGTATACTTTTATTCCATTTAGAATAATTGTTTAAAGAGATTATAGATAACGAAAAATGAAAATGTAGGAAACGATCTTTTGTAAATACATCGAATTTTCAATAATATATCGTACTCGCAGTACATCCAAGATTTTCTACCCTTTCTATTTAAGATAGCTGGAAGACGTTAAAGCGTTTCAATATCGGATATCACTTCGACAAAAGGCATGCTAAATGAAAAACGTTGCAGAGAGAAAATAATTGATTCTATTGTAAAACTGAGAATGATAGTCGCGAGGGAAGAGGCTGACTCGTTGGATCTACGGATCACGGATGGATCTACGGTGCTCGGATCGCTGGAAGGCATAAAACGTCTAACGCGATAAAATCCAAGGAAGAGGAGATATGGGTTCGAAAGGTAGGGAAAAGCGCCGTTCGTAAAAGAGCGGTTGTTATCCGTCGCTCGTGGTATCAATCGTACGTAGCACGTATTCAAAGAAGAAGAGAGGGCAGAGGGGGGACGGAAAGGCGTGCAGGAAGCGCTACTGTCAGTTGGATTGGTGTTTTGCCGCGCCGCGCCGTGCGATCATTCGAAAAGGAAGGACCACCTCTGTTCACCATATTTGGGAAAGTTTCCCTAATATGGTAACGTCTACTTCTAAATATGGCAGCCGGGGACGCCCTCTCGGCGTTCCGTGTAACGCTCCGCGGCTCGTAATTGAGATCAAATATCGCGATCCGTAAGGGTCGAATTGGCGTAAACTCGATCGATCACGGTAGAGGAGATCGAGATGAATTTTTTAATAGTGAAAATATCATGGGTCCTCGGTTGAAAAGATCGAATTTCGAAAGGGTGGACTACTTTTTGTCGGCGCAGGCTCGTAGTGGTGGGGGTAGATGGCGCGCACGGGCACGCGGAGGCAGCGCTTCGAGCACGTAGGTCAAGTTACGATAGGACCGCGCGCATACAGTTCGCGGGGAGCGCTCGTGCAGTGCGCGTTGTTGTCCCGTGTTCCTCTAGATGATCGATCACGTGGGAAGCAGAGCGGCGGTTGGTTCACGCGATACGGTGGCGGCGATCGAGCTCGATCGACGAGGGGTGCTATTAGATAATAATAAATGTGCGGGGCTCCGTGATGGACAACCCTAGCGGCGGAAGGGACGGTCGTTACGCGAGTCTCGGCTACGGCATGGGGATGATCGGTAGCGACGGTGCCACGGAAATGTACGGGCGACCGTCCACCTCCCAACTCGGTGCTGCTGCTGCTGCTGCCGCCGCCGCTGCCGCTGCTGCTTCTCAGTTGGGCCAACGTGGTGGCGCCACCATGATGCCCGGGGGCGGCCCGACGCCCGGCGTCGCCACGGTCCAGAGCAGAGGCATCAAGAGGCCGACGTCGGATGTTTGTTATGCCGACGACACCAACGCCAGGCAGCAGGCACTCTCCCAACAGCAACAACAACAGCAGGGTATGACGATGTCGGATTGTGTCGGTGAGAATCTCGACGAGTCTTTTACGAATCTTGGACAGCCGAAGAAGTCGCCACCCTCCAATGGAAAGAAGACTAAGGGAAGGGTCAAGATTAAGATGGAGTACATCGATAACAAGCTCAGGAGGTACACCACGTTCTCCAAGAGGAAGACCGGTATTATGAAGAAGGTTAGTCCCTCTTCGTTTCTCGAATATCTTTCCCTATTATCTACCTTACTTCTCTTCGATATATTCGACTAACTTTTCTCCTTGCATTAACGCTGGGTTCCTCGTTAGGAACGCGAAAACTGTTTTGCAAGACGACGTTCGTCGGACGAATTGCGCGCGCAAGCGAGCGTACCTAACGTTTAAAAAGCTACCCGCGATTTTCGTACATGTTTCGACTCTCTTTCTCCTTCGATTTAAAGTCGTTCCTAGTTCGACGCATTTCTCGTTTCCTCGTTTCGCTTTGGGTTTATTTATATCCACCTCCATCGTAAACGCCATTGACTCGACTTTCTTCCTTCCAGCGTGTTGAACGCGCCGTGATACCGATTAAAAAGGTTCACCAGAGATGATTAGGAGCTAATCCGCGTAATATGTCATGTCCGGCATGCCGCGTTTGTATTGTAGAGATTTGTGGACGTTCGGGAAACATTAGAAGCCGCGCGCGTAGAAATAGCTTTCGCGCGGAGTAATTTGAATTCTGCAGGAGCGCCGAAGCGCGCTCTATTTGAAATACGGTGATTGATTATCGTTGAAGTATTGAAGTGGTTAAGACTAGTCGAGTACTCCAAATAAAATTTTTTCATTTGTTGTCATTAATAAGTAATATTGTATAAATTTCTCTAAAAGTTGCGTTATACAAAATATTGGGAAACAAAGAATAAACGACCAGTTATTTTGATGGTGAAGATAATTTATTAATAATGCGTTGCAAATATTTCACATATCAATCATACAATATTCCATATTACATTTATTGATATAGACTTAGTATAAGATGTTTAATGAAAAAAAAACATGAATTTTGTGTAACAGGATATACTCTACGTGATTGCTGTAGTAACAAATAACTCCATTATTTATATTTCACTTTGTGATTCTTTTTATATTTGTCTTATAATTTTGGCAAATAGAGCAATGATACAGGGTGTCTCGTTTGAATCAACGCACTTGAATTTCTACGAAATTATCAGAGATACAGAAATCTTTCTTATGAGATTCTATGATTTAGTAGAATGAAATTATACTAAATTTTTGTTTAAATGACGATATAGTTTTTGAAACACACGTAGCACTTCTTATTGTGAGTTCAACGCGCTGTGTGCCAAGGTCGCCAGTGGTCAAATGACCAAATACGAGATTATTGCCGTTCATGTTCGAACTACCGTTCATGGATAAGAATGCAGAGGACAATGCAATGTTTAAATGCTCGTGATACAATCGATAAGATTACCGGTAAGATATCGTAATTTCTCATTTGGGCATTTGACCACTGGTGACCTTGGGATATAGCGCATTGAACTCGCAATAAGAAGGGCTATGAACGTAAGTATTTCAAAATGATGTCGTTATTTGAAAAAATAAGGTGGAACCTAAGTACTACGGTGACTCCACTCAAAATGCAATTTTTACAACTCCATGAAAAAAAGATTTCAATATCTCTGATAGTTACGCTGAAACTCAAGTTGAATTGAACGTTGAATGTTAAAATGGGACACCTTGTATATCAGCAGTAACGAATTCTAACGAATAGAATATTCTTAACATACGTTTACACGTTTGTTACAATGACAAAAATGTTAACATTCCGCGTAAACACGGTTCGCTAAAATTGCGTCCGCTACTCTGTCATAATATCTTTGATTCCGGTGACCGTAGCCAAACCATCCGAGAAGTCTCATCTGATTTATCGATCTCATACTTGCAAAGATTCTCATATGCAAGGTTGTAACAGATCGAGCGTCAGGTGGACGTTCCTTCCCATTTTACATACGCGTTTATTAGCTTCGAGTTCTCTGCCTACTCCTCTTCTTTCTTCGGAACTCGCACGATGAAGTAACCGGCGTGGTCGTGATACGTTTTACTGGAATGACTCGTCATCGGTACCCCTACTCCATCGACTTTAGAGTCCACTTAGTAGTAAAATATTCTTAAGAGTTTCTCGAGTCCTTGCTTACGTTTATCTCTTTCGAACACGACAAATATTTAAACATATATCTTTATTATCCATACGAGAAAGTCTGATTTAGCCTGTCCATGGAATAATGTAAATCAGAGTAACGCAACTCCGGCTGTACCTATACGACATTCTTTAGATTCATCTACGCGATATTAATACTTAGCGACGCGAGAGATTAACTTTTCATTCATTCATTCATAACTTCTCGGCCGGTACGATCTTTGGCAAGGGTGATTCGATCGATCGCAAAGTTCCGGACTATCGATCGAACGCGTCCTTTTTCGATTCCATGGAAATACGCGAGTCGTAAGTAAGTAGCTCGTCTAAGCGCGATTAAGGCTACGGTCTCGGTTTATTTATACTCGCTTTCCTTCACTTTCGTAGCTTACCGGCGTAGCTGTCGGAGTAGAAACGTAGTATAATAATAGCAACGCATCCTAATATCTCCTAAAATACATGTAGTCATCCCAAAAGTCATCCAAAGTATAACGGCTCGCATTTACGATCAAAGGCCAACGTCGTACCGACTTTTTTACTACTTTCCGCGGATTTTTTCTTTCTTTTTTTTTATACACCTTTCTATCTCCATCTCTCTCTCTCTGTATCTCCAACAACCCATACGATTAATAATAACAACGTTCGCGGTAAAAGGTTCTAAAAGGTTCCCTCTTTTTTTTCTCTTTCCTTCATAGTCTTTAGAGCTAATTCTATTTTGGCATCGTTTTTCCGACGCTCGCACCGATGACTCGTCTCAATGTAATTCCGTTTCGTACGCTATAATTCATCGCATGATCGTTGGGGAAGTATTAAAACGATTCGTAAGAGAGATTTCATTAGTTCCTTTTCGTGATATTCATTTCACCGTTTTCAACGGATAGATGAATAGAAAAAGAAGGGTCGTAAAACAATGTTGACATAAAAAATGACTTTATCTCATAAATTGATAAATAATATAAATAGCGATCATCGAGCGTGAGAAATTTTACACTTTAGAACGAAGATTTCGGCAACTCATCGTTTTTTCCCACTATTATACCTTAACGAGTATTAACAAAAAAAGCGTGAGAAGCACGGCATCCCTTTAACGCATTTTTCTTTAAAGAATTACAAAAAGTAAACGTTGCGCACTCTTGGCGAATGCACTGACAAAAAGCAACATAACTTATCGCCGATCGTGGAAAACGCGGTACGCGATCGTAAAACGGAAGGCGCGCGCGATTTCGAACGTTCGCGCCGCGATTAACCGGCTGTCACGTGACCCAGGGGAACAGCTGCGAGCACGAGTACGGGTATTTATACCCTCCACTCGCGATCGTTATCTTCCCATAATGCTCGTAAGGGAGTAAGGATCTGATATATATCTGCGGATGAAATCTAATTAGAAAGTCTAACGAGTGGCGTGCACCTAATAAGAATGTTTTCATCGACGCGTCGTTTAAAGTCGTAATGAACGTAATTGTGCGAGTTAATCCAGGGATCTCGTGCCGATAGAAACGTTGCTTTTCTAATTTGCCTATACCTTTTCTAGTACCTACATATTCCTACGTGTCAATCATTTAAATCGAAGCTTTCGATGAATGACGAGCCCCAAATATCAACAAGTACTGTAAGAAAGAATGATTCAAGAATGAAATAAAAAAATATACATTGTTCTCGATTCACAGGCATACGAGTTGTCGACGCTGACAGGGACGCAAGTGATGCTGCTGGTGGCTAGCGAGACCGGACACGTGTACACGTTCGCGACGCGTAAGCTCCAGCCAATGATAACGAGCGAAGCAGGCAAAGCGTTGATCCAGACGTGCCTGAACAGCCCGGATCCACCACCCTCGGGATCTTCCGGTGATCAACGGATGTCTGCGACGGGGTTCGAGGAGACCGAGCTAACGTACAACATCGGAGACGAGGAGCAGAAAGTAAGGCAACTGGTCTATGGCTCGCCTCACGGTGGCTCCCTGCACGGCGGCTATCCCGGAGCGGGCGGTGGGCCCGCTGGTGGTCATCCGGGCCCGCCGCCACCGCCGCCGCCGTCGGCGGCTTCGCAGCACGCGCCGCCCTCGCACGCGCAGCACGCTCATCTGATCGCGCATGCGCACGCGGGATCGCCGAGCTCGCACCTCGTACCTTGCTCCAGTCCCGGACCGATGCTCGCCGGTGGTCCTTATCAACAGTCTTGTCCCTCGCCTCTTCCACCCCACCACGCGGCCTACCATCCGCATATGTCGCATTCGCACCCTCAGCGGTAGTACCACCTTGCTCCTCCTCATCCACATCCCCATCGTCGTACCACATTTTTACCTGCTTTTTCACCTTACCTCGAACCCGATCCTCCTCTTACTCCACCACCACCTCCCTCCGCACCTCCTCCTCCTTCATCTCCTCATCATCCTCAACATCATTATCATCATCATCACCATCCTCACGATCTGGCATTCTACTTTCCCGAATATTTTTAAATTATGACAAATCAGGTGCTATTCTTTATAATGGAATTACCTAACACTCCCTTCATCCAACCTCCCCTTTTGATTCCGTCCAAGATAATAGATAGCTTTCCTTCGTCGACCGGCTCGCGGACGTTATCGGCCGTTAGTTAGGCCCGATTACGAGGACCACGAGTTATCGTCGTAGCCTGCGGTTTCGCGCAACCAGGCGGTTTCTCTATCTCCCTTTCTTTGCTTGGGACGATCGCGGTCGGGCGGGCGATTACGTTCGTCCTTCTTTTTTTCTTTCTTTTTCCTTTCCCTTTTCTGTATTCTTTCGGTCTTTGGTACTTCTTTCGAATCGACGGGAATTTTTAGGCTAGTCTCACATTGGAACCGATTATGTACCACTTTTAACGATTGATTATTCGCACGACTAGGTCGCTTCCAGTGTTTGTGCATTACACTGATCGGGATAATTTGACAAAAATCGTACGTAATCGGTTCAAATGCGAAGCTGGCCTTTAATCGATTCGAAAAGAAGTTAGCGCGAAACACGTATGTGCTACGAGATATGTTTAGCGTGGGATTTGATAAAATTTCTCTTGAAACGTTCCGCGATGCCGAGACACGACGACCCTTATTAACGGTATATTCGCGATGCGACGACGTCGAAGACGTCGGAAGAGGCTGAGGAGGCGCGTAAGAAAGCGTACAGGACTCCTTTTTCTGCGCACAAATCTAGTCCAGCCGACGCGTATTACGGAAGCAGCGTTACGTTAGATTGAGGTGCGCGTCGCCTCGTCCACGCGAGCGCGTACCACGCGACTAACTACGGTGGTAAGAAGGGAAGGAAGATCGGTACGGTATAATGGCATCATCGTTTAACGACATCGATCGTCCATCGATCGCTTTCGAAGCGAACGTACGGATAAAAGCGAACCGCGAGCGATCTCCTATTCCGTGTTCACGTTGTCTCTTTTTAAAGGAAAAAGAAGATCGAGAAAATAACCGACCAGAATATCTAGCTGGTTGGAAAGTATTGCTTGGAGAATTTAATATTTTTTAACTTATGCTAGAACTACCGAGGTAGTCAAAATGATGAATCTTTCGTAATAGCAAAATTACATTTGTAGAAATTTATTATCTATTTATTCGATGTTATTATTTAATGATAGCGAATAAAATGTTTCTTTTTGCAGTACTTATCGAATTGCTAGATGCGATAAAAAAAAGTATACGTTGATTGCTGGTTGTTCTAGCGTTAGTAACCATATGGAGATACATTTATAATATAATTGAATTATGATAGAGACACGTTGTCAATCTACGAGATTTCGTAGGTACGGCATAGGAGAAATTCCCGGAAATCTGCTATTAGATCGTTCGCGTATCGGAGTTAAGTCGTGAGCCACGAAAGTAATGCTAATTAGCCGTCATTAATAGTTGCCTCGTTCGAGGTGGCGCTTCGGCCGTTTCCCGCCAAGAAAATAAACTATTCGAACGTGTGCACACGCGCGCGATCGATCGATCGACGATCGACTAGGACGAAAATGACCATTATCATATTTATAAGACTCCTCCGAGACTTCTCGGAGTCTGGCCGCGACGCGATCGAGTTTCGCTTTCGGTTGAGCGACGGAAAGGATGCGCGATGGGAACGAGAGAAGAATAAAAAAAAAAGAGAAAAAGAAAAGAAAAAAGATGTAGTACTCGATGTGCGTGAATTGTATATCTATAAATTTAGTCTAGTAATTCTTTCATTGTGATGAGCTACCCCGTAAGAACGTGGGTACCTTCTTTGCAACCTTTCTCTCTCTCTCTGTTTTTTACTTACTTTATTTAAAGAAAACGTATTTATTTGAAGCGACGTCTTGTATATAGATACACACATATATATATATAAATAGATATATTCTATACACACGCATAAAGATTATTACGTATAAGCATCATCGATAGGCGATAGGTTCGATCGGGTACCACGACCCTTTTCTCCGTCGGGTTAAAAAAAATTCGACGTAAAATATAACGTTCGTGCGACATTAAAAATAATCACTCCCCGCTAAGTGTCCCGCTAAAGAGGAAAACGAATTAGTTCAAAGTCGCTAGTCTCGTATCCTTCGCGCGTGTAACTCGGCAGGACGATAAGATATATTATATCGAAAGTGCGTTTGCGGTAGAGATTTGCTGTTTCTCTCACAGAAACTCACTCTTTCTCTTTTCTTCCTTTCCTCTCCCTTTGGGTGGGTGCGAGCTCGATCCGAGAGAAAGAGAAGCTTCCCTCTCTTCTTTTTTTTTCTATCTATCTCTATTTCTCTTTTTATCTTTCCTTCCCTCGGCGATGCACGTTCGGCATTGCTGCGCATTTCGATTAAACGTATATTGTTGTTCTTGTTATTGTGCATCGTACGTTGTTGTGTAAAGTGTTGCGCATCGAAGTGGCATGTCCAAGTAGAATTTGTTTCTTTTATTATTATTTTTATTATTATTATTATTATTATTATTTTTATTATTATTATTATTATAATTATTTTTCCTTCCTTTATTTTTTCACGCTCTCGTAGATGTAAGTAGCTGGTACTTAACGATCTTCGTCTTCTCCGTCCAATTTCCCCGTTCTCGAGACCCCTTACTCCACACATCCTTCCTTCCTTCTTATTAATTTAAATAATATTATTTTCGCGCATACGAAAGAGATCCTTCTTACGATCCCGTTCGTTCGACGAAGTTCGACGTGATCTTCGAGATTGTGCATGCGTGTTGTGTGTGCGTCCGTGTTTTTTTTTTTTTGTATGCGTTATTTTGTTGATTTCTGTAACGTTTTGTTTGTAGAAGTGATTCGCGAATCTTTCGATACCATAGCAAGACTTAGCGCCGATGTCGTCGTAGTTATCGAAACGAATCGGGGATGGAAGCTATGCGAAAAGAAATTTTGCAAGCAAAAAGGCCGTCGTCTTGGTAACGAAAGATCCGCGGGACGTAATTTAAGGGAAGAAAAGCAAGAAGTTTGGTGCGAAGGGAGATACCTACATATAATGTGTATATGTGTATCGAAGGAATGTGTAGAGGAAACGACGCGCAGAGTACAAAACGAGATAACGTTTAAATAATTTTAGAATTTAAATTAACGAGAAAAAAATGAACACGTCCGGCTGAGATGCCTTTAAAAAAAAAAAAAAAGAAGAAGAAGTAATATGTATATTGCGTTCTGTAAATAGTATATTCGCTGTAAAATACTGTGATAATATTTATATTACATTTATATATACACAGACACATAGATATTATATATATACATATATACATATAATTTCTTTAATAATACAGTAGCACGACCGGCTTCTCCGACGCTCACTCTCTCTCTCTCTCTTTTTCTTTTTATCTCTCTAATTTTTTTCTTTTTCTTTTACTCTCTTTTTTTCGTTCAATTTACTCTCTTTGGTGTCGTCGCCGTATGGACTCTTTGCGGTACAGGTAGGTGGAGAGAACTACCTGCCGTTACGACGGCGATAACGGATCGAATCGAGTCGCAAACTGGTTCGACCTTATCGCGCGCGATGATCTGTAACAGTTTTTGGGACGAAGACGACGAAAACGACGACCAGGACGACGACAGGATCGATGCTCCGGGCGATTTGTTTTCGTGGCGAACGTGCGAGCGCGATCACCTGTTCCGCTAAATTTATGCAATCATTTTAGAGCCGATATACGAGTTCTTCGCTCAATGGCGATCACGTTAGTCATTGACGAAAGTATAATAATTTGGCTACCATAACGACTCGACTTACCGTTGTAGAAATGTCATTTTACTTATCTCGAGCAAGATCTCTCACGGAGGATGACTCGATTCGCGCAAGGTTTTGATAATGTTCAATTAATTCCATCGGCTACCGACAGCCGTTCTTTTTTACGACCTTTACATATACAACGTATATCGTGTACGCGTCGCAAATTGATTGTACTACAGTTTTTCAAATTTTTTTTCATGACTTTCGAACGATCGAAGATTCCTCATAAAAAAGAAATGACGAATGAAAATCACGATTTCATACTTGACAGGTATGAAAGTGGAGGTAACGAGCGTGTCGGGAAAGGAACTTGAAAATTGTAAAATCATTTAGGACCGGCGGCGTGGATCGATTCGTCGTAACATTTATTGTCTCTGCGGCATATAACGCGACTTTTAACGAGGTGACTATCGAGAATCATGAAACTATTCCGAACGGTCTTAAACGTTCTTAAAAGGACATAATGGTGATGTTTTTTCTTTCCTTTTTGCCGATCGTAAGCTAGATTTGCCCACCTGCCGTCGGTGACGAACGACGACCGATGACGGATCGAGTCAAGGTGCAAACTGGTTCGGTGCTCGCGCGCGATAGTCAGCGAGAGAAAGAGAGAGAAAAAGTGTGTGAGAGAGAGAGGTCGGCGAACGCTTTTCGTGCCATTAGCTCTATCCTTCCACGGTCTAACGAGGCGTCTTTTTAATTAAGGCTTTTGCGAAACGCCGGCGAATTCTTTCTTTTAAAAATTACCGTAATTTCTCGGTTAAGTAAAATTTGAACTTTCCGAAGAGAAACGCGTTATTGCGAGAAATTCGAGAGAGGAAAGAGAGAGAACGTGGAACGATGTTTTTCTTTAAAGAAATCCTTCCCTCCGCCCCCTCACGTTTGTAGGATTCGATCGTATCTTATTTACTGCTACCACTCGCGAGGAGATCGATCGAGAACTCCACGCGAGACAAACGCCATTAGTTTACGAAGTCGTATGGAGAGTAGCCGTCGTCCTCTTGTCTTACCTCGTGGTAGACACCTTGACATAGCAAAGTGGCATTGTCGCCGGGTATACGATCGTTCCCTGCTACCATATCGCGGCCACCCTCGTTCGCCTACAATCGAGCTCGTCGCTCTCTTTTTTCTTTCCTTTCTCTTTCTTTCTCTGCAAAAGGGGAAAAAAAAGAGAGAATCGCCGGGCGGATGGCGCATAAGGTAGGTGTAACGTCTCTCCGCCGCTGCGGTCCATACCCGTGCATATAATTTCGAGTCACCCGGTATTAGAAAAGGGTGAAATTATTAACGAAAACGGTATTTTTACTCAACGTCGATAACATTACGAGGAACGATAAATCTTTCCATCCGATGCGATCCGTCCGTTAGCCTAGTATGTATGAAAAGTATCTACGAGTAGATTTGAACGCGCGCATAGGGAGAGTCCGCTGCGTCGTCGAAGAGAAAAGGAAAAAGAATAATAAATGTTTATTATGGCTCTCACGTACCGCATACTATTAACGTTTAAATTATATTCCAAGCACAAGTCCCGTCGCAGAGAAAAAACTGTGCCAATTACGAGGAGTTCGTACCCTACATAATTAATAAGATAATAATACAGATACCACGGTATCGCGCGGGGCTCTCACCCTTCGCCGGACGCGAAAGAAAAACGGACTGCTGGATGCCCCCGATGGATGGGTGAAAAGAAGAGGAAGGGTACGTTCCGTCGATGACTCCGAATGACTTTTATCTGGACTAAAAGAATAACGACGGTCGTAATGATGTAAATAAATGAAAAGAAAAAAAAAAAAAATGGCAGAAAAGGATTAACGAAGATTTTCCTGCGTTTTACTACTAACACACACACCTTTGATCAACGGAAAAGAAATAAGACAAAACGAAATAAACGTGTTCGATATCTTAAACACTAACCTAACAATTTAATTTGTACATGCTAATTTATCGGACGATCAAAGCGAGCCGATCGAGGAAAGATCGTGGTGCGGAATAAAAGATAGACCAATCAAACGCTACTTCGTATGCTTCTTTATCGCTCCTTGCAAATCAAACCAAAGTGAACGAGGGGATGATCGCTAGATGGAGAACCGTTCGCTCGACGCAGTGCTAACACGAAAAAAAAGGATAATCGATTAACCGATTAACAATTAACCGACTAATCGCCACGGTGAATAATTTCATTAAAACTCGTTACATTCGTGTCCGTTTTCTAATACCACTCGCCACCACACGTCAACTTCAAGATGGACGACGATTCTTCGCCAAACGAGACACGCTTCTCACTTTTTCATTACTCTTTTATTATTTATTATAAAAAAAAAAAAAAATGGAAGCCAAGAAGAAGAAGAGGAACAAGAAAAAACACAAAAGAATAGAAACGAACACACGCACTCAAGCACACGCGCACGAACACACGTACCAGTCGGGGTAGTTTTCTGCCGATTTCTCCGCGAGATGACGCCGCGATCGTCGAGCTTGTTTCACCACCCCGTTGCAAAACGGAGGGGGGAGTCCCGCTCTATTTTTCTCGCTGTTAATTCGGCGGTACGTCGCGAAATGCTTGAGCGAAAAAGAGAGAGAGAGAGTAAAAGATAGAGAAAGAGAGACGAATTTACGATTTGACGCAGACCGATCGAGTGGACGTCGATTGCCGAGGTGGTTCTCCCAGGTGTGCGATCGCAAAGAGAGAGAGAGAGAGCATACAAGAGCAAGAAAGAGAGAGAGGGATAAAGAGGAGGGGAGGGAGAGTGATGGCGAGGAGAAGGGAGAAAGGGTGGGAGGGAGGAACGGAGGCGCGCACGCACGTATGGAAGGTGGAAGCAGAATGCCATATACGGTCACCTTTGTCAAAGCCCGGTTGTCGCCATATACAGGCAATGTTCGCGATGGCAGACACTTATATAGAATCCGACTTAAGAGTCAGGAATGCCGCTTTTTGTCGCGCCTTCTATACACGCCCGACGGTAATGGGGGGTAGAAAAGGTGACTCGGAAGCGATCGACGAAGACGAAGACAACGAAGACTACGAGGACAACGACGAAGGATACGCACGCTCGCGACGGACGCAGCTACCGCTGGATGCTGCCGGTGGACCTGGCTACGCGCCCGCACAATTTTCGTGCACTCTCATTGGTCCTCTGGTCGATCCGGTTTACCCATAGAACCGCACCGGTGGTCCCGCTCTCTTTCTCTCTATGCCGATCCCAATGCCGATGCTAATGAGTACGTTCGGGGGTTTAACGAACGGCTATCGCCTGATTTCTTTCTACCACGCGACGTAAACTCGTTTTTTAACGATGTTTCGAATTTTTTGAGGGAGGATTTCGAAAGGGGTTGTTATCGTATCGAGAAAAATGTTTACTTTGGAATTGTTTCGGAGTGATTATTAAGCTTTTGTAAGGAGATAAATTGTCTCTATTTCCGTTCGTTGTAATACATAATGATTTCGGATTTCACACTGAATATATGAGATATAAAGGCAGTGTAATACTCGAAGGACCCGCGAATCTACGCGAACGGCGCGTAGGTGTTAATGGTAAGGTACGTTCTCGTAAGCCACGTTCTCGATGGACGCGTGGATAATAATAACGGACATTGTCTAACAACGGTGTATCGCGAACTCCTAAACGTTTCGACCTTCTATCATTTTCCAGTTTGCAATTTATACGCGCGATACGCTTCTTCGGTTGTTTCTCTCTCGAATTTGATGCTTTTGATAAAACCTCGCTTCACGCTTCTATCAAACCGAAATCTGTCCTGTTAATTTTAATTAGAAGAAAAAGATCGCGGTGAAAGTCGCGTTTCTTCGAATACTTCTCTCGAGGAGCACGATTATTATCCCGCTACGAAAAGACCGTACGAACGGCAAAAAGGAGAATGAAAAAGATAGAGATACGGAATATACGGTATAATAGGCGAAGAAGAAGAATGATATACGATGATGTTGAAGCAGGACGACGGTTGCCTATTACGAACAAACTCGCAAGGAATATAATCGCCGCTCGTGTTTTGTGGTCGCGGCGTAGGCACACGCTCGTATCGTTGTACCTTAAGTGAGAAATCCACTTGCGTCATTTTTTCGGTAACCCTGACGGATTCCCTTTTCTCGTATAATATATACGTATATTCCGTCTCTTCTTCTTTTTAATACGTCTTTCTACGGGTGCACATCTCGCGGAATTAGTGGAAGGCTCGTCGAACGGAGTTCGTAAGTAGAAACGGTTCGCGAAGAACAGACATAATTCTATCGTTATTCTCTTCTAACTCCAACCTTTTCTATCTGAGAAAAACCTCAAGATTATTCGTTCATTGATTCGTGTAATATCAAGGATGCTTTTGTTAAACAAGATCGACGTAACTTTGAAGCTTTTCAACGATCCTTTCTAAACATTAACCTCGCTCCATTTTTTAAGTAGTAGCAATCCCCGAAGGGTTAGACACGTCGTCTCTACTTAAAATGTAAGACGCGATTTCGTCGAACGGACGTGAAACTATACTCTATATATACATACATATAGATATACATATAAAAAGAATTCGGCGCGTCTCTTGACGCTCGCAGAATTTCTTTAACTTTTTTCTCTTCTTATTTTTCGAACGAGCTACACGCGATGCATTCGTATCGTATCGTTTTTTTCGGCCAACTCCGTAGGAATCCCGCGCGGAAATGTAGGATACGGTGTAGCGTCAGCGACGAATCCGTAACGCGTTAAGGAAGTGGTCCGATATTGGCGGTCGCACTGGTTCACTAAATTCCGCGGAACGGGACTCTGGACTCGTCGAACGTCCCGGGGACCCTCCGGAATAATAACGCGAATGAATCCGGTAAGCGTAGCGGAATCCGGTCGAGTTAGTTAGTTCTCTTCCTTTTCGTCTCAATTCGTTCATATTGTTTATTTTATTTGATAAAAAAAAAGGAGGAAAATACTTGACGCTTGATATGAAATCATAAAACGAGAGGTATTCCTTGAAACCTTCCCTTTTCCTTTCGTCTCTTTCTCACTTCCCATAGATCACCGACGATCCTTTCCACTCATTACAACGCATAAGATCGAGCGGATCGACCTAACTCGAGCGACCGCGAGGCTTATCAAGCCTCGAACCACAACAAATCGACTTCTCTCTCTTTCTCTCGTAGCTCGTCAAGAAAGATGAAGACGAAGAAGTAGAGACTCCGAAGGCGTATAACCACGAGAGAGGGATTTGGTTCGAGGCATGCTCATCGTGAATTCTCGCGCGAAGGGAGGGCAGAAAGGCTCGCGCGCGTCTATTTTTTCTCTATATAGATACCGTGCACTCGCTGTTGCGTGCATATGTATGGGTGAGCGCGCGTTGAAACGCATAGGTCGCCGTTTCCCCGGTGTATCGCCGTAGCCACGGCAAAAAGTATCTTCTAGCGGGGGAGAGAAAGTAGCGATGGAAACGTAGTACCGCGTAAATTTGTGAGAATCTCTTCTGGAAGCGCATTGCCGAGTTCAGGCTGCGCGGATGGCCATATAAGGAGCGCGAACAAGCTCGCGCATCTCTCCCCGCTAGGTAGAGCTTGGTTGGTTGCTTGCTTGGTTTGTTCCTTGCTTCGTTGGTCGGTTCGTCCGCTGCTTCTTCCTCCGCTTCGTTGGTACCTAACGTACGTACGTACGTACACGCGCGCGTGTTACGTACTCTACGTACACGCTTCGTTCATTCTTCCACCTTCTCCTTCTTTTCGTAGCCTTCGTCTTCCTGTTTCTTCTTTTTCTTGGTTTTCGGTAGCAGTTAGAAGGATAGAGAGAGAGAGGCAAGGGGAGAGAGAGAGAGAGAGATAGTCTCTTCCGTGTAAAGTTCTTCGCCCGAGAGGTCGAAGGTTGATCGATAGATGGCTTCCAGATGCTATGTACAAAACGAACCCTAGAAATCGTCGATCTCATTGGTCCAAACGATTTCACGACAAACTCGCGCCAATGAATCTCGTGATACTCGCGAAAGATGCGTACGAGGGAAGATGGTAAACGTCGACGTGGACGTCGAAGGCTCCGATGAGTGAAAGTATTTTGTTCGACGCTCTCGGTTTGTAAAAGATAGAAAGAGAGGAGGAGGAGAAAGACAGAGAAGGAATTCGTTTGGACGAGTCGCGTGTGGGTGGTTCTAGGTATACGTATGCGAGATGCAGAAATTTGTAGGTGTGCTGTCGGACGTAGGTCAATGGAAGTATGAAAGCCCGTCGAGTGGACGTTGTTATAGGATTTTATTCGAAAAACGTCGTATTTCATTTCTCCTTTACTCTCGACGAGGGGCCCTTCCATGCGACAGAAAATTCGAAACGATCGAAAGCACGTCCGTAAACCGTAGGAACACGAAGAATAGATAGTGGAAGAGTTCCGGCTCTCGCACGGTATCGATAAAAGTATTATTGAATGATTCTAATCTCGTATCTTCGAATTACGAGCTACGAAGGTATTTATTTCGAAAGTTCGACGAACCCCCGACCTTTTCCTTAGCATTATTATATTTTTCCTAAACAGAGCTGCCAATATCTACTACGTTGAGATTCATTTGCATACTACGATTCCTTTGTTTTAAAGTTTATTGTGTAGACGCAATTGGCGACTACTAAATTCTCATGCGTTTTTACCTCGCATTTTAACGCGCTTCAACGAGCTATTGTTACCGATCGAAGCCTCGTTCCCTCCGAAGCTCCTTTCTTACCACTTTTACCGACGATAAAAGGGAGGTTGCCTCCATGCTATGCCAATTTTCTAGCAATTAATTGTAACCCCTTTCTGATATGATTAATTCTTTTTTATTTTTGCAGGAAGACGGAACGTCGCCTAGATCGGATGTCTGTGCGAACGAGAGTGACGGTGACACGAGCGACGGCGATTCACCGGTATCGAAGGATCTCACAAAGAATCATTCGGGTATATAAACATATTGGATTATTTGATTTAACAAATTATTAAAATGGTTAAGAAATATTTGCCACGTTTTCGACGATTTCTAGAAAGTAAGATGAAATTTTGAAAAAGGTTCGATTCCATCCTTGATATATTTGCATCGACGAGAAGATGTTATATTAAATACATTCGATCCTCTTAGCAAAACGAATAAAGAAGGAAATGTCAGGTCTAACTCGTCGCGCATCGTATCCAATACGTCCGTTTCGATTTTTATCGATACAGTCTCGCGAGATCGCACACTTACATGCGTTATATATTTGAATTTATAAGCAGTATACCTACAGCCGCGGAAATTTCCTTCCCACGTTCTCGATTTTACGCGTTACCGGCCGTCTATCCTTGCTGAATTTTATCCAGATATCGACGTCGCTAAATTTCACGACTTTTCATGAGTCGAAATCAAAATTCCGATCGCGAGTCCACCTCTTTCATTCTTTATCTCTCTCTTTCCTGTACAGAAGGTAGTCACGAAACTCTCGGGCATGCCGTTTAAAAGACATACCGCTGTAGCGATATTAATGAAATAATCGCTAATGGATCGATGCCGTTTCAAGGACCGAGAGTACTTCTCGTAACGGAGTATAAATCTTGCGATCTCGTTTGAGCGAACGGCCTCTGTACGCGAGAACGACGCGAAAAATCTTACGTGCCTTCGGAGAATAGATAGACTCGACTGATATTCGAGCTAAGCGATTCAACCTACAGAATTTTCTTCTCTCTCTCTTTCTCGTACGAATGAATATTAGACGCGTTTTATCGTATACCGTCGAGGTCGCTTCGCTGAATTCACGCTTAGAGAGTCGATTATCACGAGAGCCGATAAATCGAATAATTTAGAAGAATATCTTGCAATATGGACGTTACCTACAATACTATTATTATTTCGAACGAAAATCTCTATATGTATATTATTGTTTAATAAAAAAGAAAAAATATTTTACCATCGACTGGCTCGATTATATCCATCAATTAACTTTTTTTCACAACGAATTAGTAGAATTTCTGTGGCGGAACATAAACGAGCGGAGGTCCAACCTCACAATTTTTCTCCTCCGAGCTAGCGAGAACTTTTTAATTATTCCTCGAACAACGAGAGGGATCCGTTTCTCTCTCGCGCGTTATTTAAGATACGGAAAGAAGAAGAGAGAGGAGGAAAAAAAAAGCTCTTGGGTAAATAGCTTCCTGCAGCGTAAAAAGATACTTTACCATACGCGATAAGAAAAACAATGTTAGGAACGCGAACGCGCATGTGGTATATTATTATTATAGAGTCATCGCGTGACCGTCGATAGTTCCTAATCGCGAATTAGCTTATTAGCTAACGACCGGCATCCCGATGAAAGCGTACGATTATTAGATCAAACGAGAGAAACCGTTTCTCCCGCGAAATCCTACCGTTTTTTTTTTCTCTCTTTCTCTTTAACCCTTCTCTTTTCGCTATATCCATCCTTCTCTCGCACGAGAGCGCGTGGCTCGGCTCGTAAATTCAGATAGCATGGCGTACACATGCTTCATTATGGACGACAGACTGGAGAACGCGCGTATGTATATATATATCTCTGCAAGGAAACTACGCCTAATATGTCGTGACACTTGAAAAGGGTCCCTAGCGATGTAATGAAAATGATATTAATTGTGTTATGAATTACGTTCCGCCGCGGTAGGCCGCTAAGTGCGGACGCGCGATACCGGTAATTACACGGCGTTATCGCGCCTGTTAAATCAACGAGCCAAATAAAATCATTTTCCGCTTGTTTTACGCTCTTGAGAGGATGGATCGATGGATCGGTGTACGGATAAGAGCTGAGAATTTTTTTCGACGGGGTGGAGAACGTTTATGTAACGTGGATTCGTCTCGCATTGCACGCTATGCTGATTCGTTTCTGAAAGAGGGGAGATCGAAATCATTCGCGCGTCGATGCGAATATACATTTTCTTAAATCGTTGTTAGTTTTAATGAATATTTATTATGTTTTTATCATTAGTTTTCGACAGAATTCAGGTTTTCGTTCATGATGCATACCTACATCAGGATTTTTGTCAAAAATCGATGCATCTCAAATTTGCCCGATCAAATACTCGTTCGAAAGAGGAAAGTCTCTAATTTACGAAAACGCAAGTCGCGTTCCGATAGGATGGCTGGTTGGAAAGATACAGCAGTTTAAAGCTTGAAAATGACCCATACTCCGACACTTAAAAAGTTTATTTTTCAACACTCCGCAACGATATCGAAAAACGGACACCGGGACAGTATTCTGCATGCTTTCTTCTTTCTACATCTTGATTCATACATCAGGATTTTTGTCAAAAATCGAAGTATCTCGAATTTGCCCGATCAAATACTCGTTCGAAAGAGAAAAGTCTCCTCTTTACGAAAACGCAAGTCGCGTTCCGATAGGATGGCTGGTTGGAAAGATACAGCAGTTTGAAGCTTGAAAAAGACCCATACTCCGACACTTAAAACATTAATTTCTCATCATTGCTTAACGATATCGAAAAACGGACAACGGAACATTGTTCTGCATGATTTTATCTTTAAAATGAGCCATTAAACATTGAAATCGGCGATGGTGACCATTTTGGCAAAAATCATGATGCATAGGTCAGGATTTTTGTCAAAAATCGAAGTATCTCGAATTTGCTCGATCAAATACTCGTTCGAAAGGGGAAAGTCTCCTCTTTACGAATATGTAAGTCGCGTTTCGATAGGATGACTGGTTAAAAAGTTACAGCAATTTTTCTCTTGAAAACGACCCATACTCCGACACTTAAAAGATTAATTTCTCATCACTGGATAATGATATCGAAAAACGGACAACGGGATAGTATTCTGCATGCGTTCCTCTTTAAAATGAGCCATTAAACATTGAAATCGGCGGTAGTGACCATTTTGGCAAAAATCATGATGTATGCACATGATTCGAAAGGGGAAAATCTCTACTTTACGAATATGCAAGTCGCGTTTCGATAGGATGACTGGTTAAAAAGTTACAGCAGTTTAAAGCTTGAAAATGACCCATACTTCGACACTTAAAACATTAATTTCTCATCATTGCTTAACGATATCGAAAAACGGACAACGGAACATTGTTCTGCATGATTTTATCTTTAAAATGAGCCATTAAACATTGAAATTGGCGGTGGTGTCCATTTTCGCAAAAATCATGATGTATACATCAAGATTTTTCCTTGGAAACCTTGGAAAACTTGCCCCGTGGCGTGAGACAACTTACCCCGCAGCGGGGCAAGTTGTCCCAAAAAACTCGTTTGCTTGAAATTGAAAAAAAAACGTGTTAAAAACTTCTCAATAGAAGCGGAAAAATTTCCATGTATTGCTAAGAAGTTGAACTTTATGATGGTCACCAAAAAATTCGAAAATATAAGCTATAGAAATCTGTAGAAACAAAAAACCTTAAATTGGGACAAATAGCCCCGGTCTCCCCTATATCGGAAACTCCGCTTCGTTGTCGTCTTTGCGTTGGTCGAAGGCTCGCGAGATAAAGCCGATCGAAGTGGCTGATATCAAAACGATCGGGATCGTAAATCCTCGAATGGTTTTAGAAAGCCAAGACAACAACACGATGGCCGATGATGAATTGGAAAGGGTGGGAGAAAACGAAGGATCGGATCAGAGCGAAGGGCTGCCTAAGTGCTGCCAAGATTATCCCCTGATTGGGTAACGCCGATTTTTTCTTTCGTGGGCGTGTCTCGAATCTCTTCTCGGGTCCCAAGATCGAGCCTTACGGTGTGCGTAAGACTGCCGTGGAAAATCGTTAGAACGGACGGCGAGTAGCAGACAGGCTGGCGGTAGTCACTCAGGCTTGTAGCTAAAGAAAGAGAAAGAGAGAGATAGGTATAGAGTAAGACAGAAGGGTTGAAAATGGTGGGGACGTTGAGAGAGAGCGAGAGATCGAGTGTATCGCAAGAAAGGAGTGAAGAAAGAAAGAGAGAGAGAGGTATGTAGAGAGGTGAAGAGTGGGAGAGAGAGATAAAAGGGGGGAAAAGAGAGAGGACACTTAAAATGCGAAAAGCGTGCGAGCGATGACGGGGTTATCCGTGTAGGGGAGTCCGTAAGGAGTCGTACGGTCCGCGATGACCAAACTAAGACGACAACGCGCTGCCTAACTGGGAAGTAGGATCCGGTCGAAAGCCGCGCTTCGATGCAGGTGTACACATAAATATCGATGCTAATGTACACCGAGTGGATGGCCATCCGATCGCCGCCGTGACGTTTCGCGCTTTTTCCAACGTTTCCGCGCGCGCGCGCCCGCGCGCACTTTATACCGAGCGTGTACGCGCGTACGTAGGTTGGTAAGGTTCTCTGCAGAAGGAGGAATTTTCGGGCGATTATTATCGGGGTGAGCCGATCGACGACACGCGGCCTTTCCGACGGCCTTTGCGACGGCCTTTCCACTCCGGTGGTCCAACGACCGAGGGAAGATTTACGGAACGCGTTTTGCGACCGATCGATCGACATCCGATCCAAGAAATTACCGTTCTAATTGCTCCGCGATGATAATTGCGTCGGAGGAACGAATAACGAGCATACCTTCTCTCCGACGTTTTTGTTTTTCTCGGTTCGACTCCGATACTTTCGCGAGGGATGGCTTCGTGAAACATTATCCGTATCATGGGGGTTGAAAGAAATGATTTTCTAGCTCTTCGAACATCGCTTCGAATCGATAGAGTACCGGTATTTTCTTTCCGTTCGTTAACATCAAAAGTAGTTGCCATCGTAAAAGAAGAGAATACTCGAGCCGAGTTCATCTCGTCGGAAGAAGTTCTCTCGTTGGAATTTCACGGTATGCGAATAAAATCCAAGTCGAGTAGATACGCACGTCACATCGAAGGTTACAAGAAGAGGAAGAAACCGATGAGAGGGTAGCAGCTTGTCATAGTCGTACGATGTCCCGGTCGATCGTGTGAAAATGTTTTAAAGATTAACCTTCTGGAAGAGCAACGATACGCTAGCTGCTTTTTCATTTTTATGGAAAATTCTGTGTCAATGGTACGAGAGATATAACGCGCGCATGCAATTAAAACTGGTAGTATCCGTTGTGTACACACGATCGCCACGCTCGGCTGCAGGTGCACACATAAATATCCGATGCTAATGCAGCGAAGTGAATGCCACCGATCGATCGATCGATCGATCGATCCTACGAACATAATGATCGACGAACCGATCCGTACCTTCTCGTCTTTTTATTCAAAGTGTATATCTATTTAGCGTGATAAGAGACGGTGGGTGATGAAATTTCTTTCGTTCCTACGAATCCTTCGCCCGTTTACGGCCAATCGAGAAAGCGAGGGATGCCAAGCAACGGTGTATTGTTTCGAGAACGCCATAGTGGGATCACAATAAAATTGGCGAGCCCTTTTACGTGAAAAATAGAAAATTCGTGGAGGTCGATTATTCGACGTATATGTTCGGCTAAATTTTCCTAAACCGCGAAAGAATGTGGGAAATATGACGTTCGTTTGATGCGAGTTAACAACCTTCTAAGGATACTCCGAATCAGCCGAATGGGTAAAAAAGTCAAGAAATCTGTGGAAGATAAACGTAAGACGAGGGATATCGTCTGTGCGGACTTTAATAAACTTAGTCATTTTCATTTGTAGTAAGGAACTCTCTGCGGTTGAGCTTAAAAATGATTTTATTTTCTCGTTGCAGGGAACATGCCCTCGTTCTCCGCTGGAATAATGTACCAGATGCCACAAAGTGTCATTTACTCGCCTAGTCCGGGTGTATTGCTCGGTATTGGGCAGAACGGTCAGCCCGTGCAAATTTCCCAAGATGGAGGTAAGCGTGACCAACGTTTCAAGTTTTAACAATGAACATTTTAACTGGGGTTTAACTACATTCGTGGAAAAAAAACTTATACTTATAGATTCTTAACTTGTTGACCCTTAAATGTATTGTAAGGGTCACTTTTCTATACAACTGTTATCTGTACATGTTACTACCGCTTGATTCTAGTTTTTAGATGTATTTATTAAAATGTGCTCGTGGTGTTCATCGGACAAACTTCACTGATTTAAATGAGTTTTAGGTTTGTAACGATACATCCGACGGTACACACTTCAATAAGTAACATGTTAGTTTCATGAATAATCATTTCCATTGAGAATTGGTGTTGATCAGATTTAGAAAAGTTTCTGGCCGACGCACGCCGACCAACAATATTGGATTTCATCTACGAAACCCGATTCTGCAATTATATTCCATTGATGGGAATCATTAGTTGAATGAAGAAAGATTTAAACATTAACTTTCGCCGTACCATGACATTTCTATTTCGAATAAATTACATATATTTGCGTTTGCAACGCGAAAAACACCCCAGTTGAAAGGTTACACAAGTTACGATCATTGTCAAATATGAATCATTTCATTGTCATCGACTAACAACTCATTATATTTATCCCATTTTCCCTTAGGTACGACAACGTCGGTGAATTCGTCGCAAAATAATCAACCCTTCATCACGATACCGCTGAACGTGGCGATGAGCGCGGCAGGTCTCTCATTACCGGTATCCTCGAGGACGAACCTATCCTCGCCGTCACCGAGATCACCTAAGTCATCGGCATCGGTCCCGTCCGTCGCATGTGATTTACCCTCCGACCTTAGCAAGGATAGGGAGTGACCCAGGCGAAACGCCGCCGGCAATGTTCATCGTCGAGCTTCGCCGTGCCGCAAACCTCCGTCGGAAAGCTTCCCGAACGAATGTCGAGCTATTGCTCGAAGCCGGAAGGAACAGAGGACGAGGAATCGCGAGGACGTGGTAGAAGAGGAAAAGGATGACGAAGAGGAGGAAATTGAAGAAGAAAGTTCGAAGGAAAACGAGGAAGTCGAGGTGGAGGAAAGAGACGAGAATAAATGGGATAAAGTGCCAGAGGAAACGAAAGAAGTATTCGTAGGAAGACGGAGTAATTTGAGAAATGGCGGCCCCACCGAGATCAGAAAGAAACGAAAAGCCGAGGAAATTCGAACGGTGAGAACAAGACCGGCTCTTCTTCCTTCTGGTTTTTCGCGATTAAAGCGGACTAAGCGTGACAAGTGAGTCTACCATCTACCTTTCTCTCTCTTTCTCTTTCCCTCCCTTTGTCGGATTAATTTCGTTACGGTGGTCATTGAAAAAAGATTTATTCCTTGGTCACCGTTGCGTTTCTTCCTTCGAATTCGTTGCTAGAATTATTGGAAGTGAGTCGTTCGTGCAATCGTGACGGCACCGACGATGACAATGGATGCGTCGTGAAGGCGCGAATGTCCGCGCTCAGATTTTTCATTTTGATTATTTCTAACGAAATTTGCAGAGAATTTCTAAGTTCCTTTTCAGAATCGAATTAGGTTCGGCGAGTATCAGATCGTGAATATTATTTTAATTTTATTTACTTTCTTCATAATTCATCATAAAGAAGTTCACTTTTTTTTTTGTTAATGACGCTTTCAACTCGTGTACCGATAATTTAATGCCGACATTCATTTCTCATAATACTTAGTACGGAGAATTCCAAATACTTTGCGTTCGCGATCGATCGATTATTAATACGTCGATTGCGAAGAGATTTTTATCGATTGGATTCTTCGAGTCATCGTTTATCATCATGGTAATAGTCTTTATAAGTTCCTATTTAAACGTGCACCTGGATGAAGATCATCGACGATCAGGATGAATTTTTGAATATTTCGAAAACGAAATCGTCGACGACTCGAGAGTAAGTATTGATTAAAGGGAAGAGAAGAACTATTGATCTTTAAACTATGAAAGCTACGAACAATTGTAACATTTACGATCAATCTTGCCAACAAAGTCAGAACCCGTCGTCGTATGCAACGAGGCTGATTGAGTTTGATACGTCGATAATGATACGCGCAAATCGATCAGGATGGAATAACGATCACGTTGGTGTTAATTAAAAAGCAGTTGTGAAAGATCATGGAGTGTCAAACCGAAAAAACCTCGCCGACTTGACCGACGGCTTAGCGTGATAAATCAATGAAACTCGTGACTTGATAAAAGTGCGTGGAAATGGACGATTCATCGATTTTGTGTGTTTCAGGATGTCCTGAAAATGATCTCACAAAGTACGCGTGTAATCGTTCGGCCAAACATATGTCTACGAATATTTTTAGCAAGTACGCACTGCCAATTACGTGACTGACACTAGACATAATTTCTTTTTGATTTTGCAACGATCCTACGGAAGGAGGATCGAATTTTTCAAAATTCTAATAGGTATGCGTTTCGTTTCAATTCGTGCTATCTTAACGATGTTTATAAAAATATCAAAGAAAATCATCCTTCTTTGCGGATATCGATGCAAAACAACGAAATTATGGACCTGATGTGTCCACCTAATCGTGCTTATTGAATCGGTATAATATAGCAATAGAGTCGCCGTAACAAGAAACCGTAATAAAAGTAATTTTATAATATTTTATTGACGGATCTTGTAACGAGTGTTGCCAAATTTACAAATATGAAGGAATATTTGAGACTATCAGAGCACAACGCACAAAAATCTAAAAACTCTATAATAATCATTTTCGATGCCTACAATGCACCCTAGTGGCATTTAATGTTTTTATTTAATTGATTCTAAAACCGGGTTAGGCCACTCTTGCTCCGATAGCCTCATTTAATCCAAAATGACTTCCTTCGTGAAACTTCGTTATCCGAACCTCTTCGTTAATTTTGAACAAGCATGAATTCGGTGTACCGATCTAATGCTTGATTTAGACGAGCGAAATTATAGATCGGTAGAACGAAAAATTAATCCATAGAATTAATAATATTAATAATGGTGCTTCTGTCACGAGGCCTATCGGTGATGAAAAATATCATCGAGAAAAGACGATTGAGAAACCGATCGTCGGGCCTCGGACAATTTTAAACGTAATTTAATATATCTGAATTATCGTATACACAGTGTCCTATTTTTATCAATGCACTGGAATTTCTTCGAAACTACCAGAGATATTGAAATCTTATTTCATGAGATTGTATGGTAACGAGAGCTTATTGCTGTTCATATTTGAACTGCCGTCCATGGTTAAGAGTGCAGAGGGCAATACAATGTTTAAATGCTCGTGATACATTCGATTGTATTACCGGCAAGATATCGTGAGCTCTCATTTGGTCGTTTGACCACTGGCAACCTTAGATCATAGCGCGTTGAACTTGCAATAAGGACTATAAACGTTGGTGCTTCAAAAATTTTGTCGCCATTTACAAGAATGAGGTAAAACTTCATTGTACTATGATGTTATGTTCTAAAAATGTGTCCTTGATACCATACAACCTCATGAACAAAGATTTCAATATCTCTGATAGTTTCGGAGAAATTCAAGTGGGTTGATCAAATGTGGCCACCCTTTATAATACTAATAAGCATAAGCACGCAGGATACTAAATGGCCGATCAAAATCGGTTATAAACGTTGTGCGGTTGTGTTACAATAATAAAGAATAAGATCTGAGCATTTTTATCGGACGTAACGTCGGCATGATAATTCATTTCTTTCTTTCTTTTTTTTTTTATTATTATGATTTAGTCACTTAACGATATTATTTTTATTGTAATTTTCTTTTACATTTGTACGTTAAAATCTCGTTGTTAGAAGCGGCTAGCGATAGATTTATTCGGAATATGAGTAAAGAGGATATCTATGTGCTAGTGTTCGACACAAGGTACTAGTCAAAGACGGCTAGATTTAGCCTAGGAACGTGCAATAGCGTCGTTGTGATTATGCGAAATTTCAATTCGAAATGGAATGGCCAATAATGCACTTTTAATGGTGCATGCATTTGGCGGGACACGAAATGGAAAGGAACGTGGATTTTGTTAAATTTATAAATTAACGAGCAAGTATGTTCGTTTTCGGAAAGGGACAAAAAGTTCTTCGGAAGTTTTACGATTTACGTGAAAGCTTATTTTTATAAAACGAATGTGAGTATATTAGAATGAAATAAAAGGATCGAAAGGATTTACGGTGAGTCGTACCGTTTCACTTCACGAGCCGACAGAAATTACGCCTAAACCCGACAAGATGGAGCTCATAAAGACGTGCCAACATATTCGCTTTCCTCTCGTTGTCAACCTTTTAAATTATCATGCTACATCATTGTTAAAAATTATTAACGATCGTACTCTTTTTTTTATTAATTTCAATATACAGGGAAAAATATTTTTCGAATCACATTCATTGTCACAGAAGTCGAAATAACATATTGTATCTGTTGATCGTTAGGTATACCAATGAAATTTTTATAAAATCCTTTTTAAGCTATCTACGAACAATGAATAGAATATTTAAAAAAGGCGAGTATTTTTCATAATCGAATTGCGTTGTGCAATTTTACAAAAAGGCATAGGGATGCTTGAATGGGTTTATCGATTGCGTCGGTTATTATGTTGGTAGAAAACGATTAGAATCGAAATCGAGTTAATATTTTGATGATAATGAAAAGTATGGGCGCGAATGATAGAAAAAAGGAATTCATAATTCGCTCGTTCCTTTGAAAACTCCATTTTTCAAACAGTGTCCTTTAGTATGAATATGAATAGAAAAGTATTTTAGCGGCATCCATTTATAAATTTGAAAAAAACAGACGTAAAATTACATAAACAGCTGCGAATGTGTTAAATGCAGGAAGATACGTCAAACATCATTTATCAAATCTTCGATAACTGTTATCGTTTCCTTACTCGTTACAAGCTGTTTCTACTCTTATTCGTTAGTTTCTCATGTTTCTATTCTTTACAATTTCTATTATTTTTATTAATTGCATGAATTTAAGATTCGTTTCAAAGGGACGACTTTCTTATGATTGAATGAAAGACCGAATTCACGGTACTGAGCAATAATATGTTGTACAATACCCTTACCAGAAGTGTTATATTTTATATATGTATACAGTGTAACTTTTTTATTATTCTCCTATCGAGGTGGTGTCGCGGCGCGAAGAATGCTCGTGTAGCCAGAATGTTGTGACGGATGTAAAATGTATAAATTTCACATATCGTTGTTTCTTTTAAACTAACTTTTTAAATATTACGCTGCGACGGTGGTGTGCCATTGTTCGAATTGTTGCGCGGAGCATGTGTTTGATATGAAGAGAAACGAAATATAATAATGAACATTATAATTTTGTGTACGAGGTGTGCCTTAAGTAATTATATATATCATGTGCTCCTTCTTAAAAACGGACAAGTAGTATTTTTGTATTATAACCTCAGCTACGTACATACATACACACATATGTTACTTAAATAGCCATCGAAGCAAATGAATTTTGGAAAATCGAAGCGATTTTCTTGAAAACTAAAGCGTACTTAGTGAGACGACCTTCGATGTGTATAAAACAATTATCTCATAATAATTAATCTCATCTCTGTATAGAGAAAACCAATAATTATTGCTAGATCAGAAAAGTTTCAAATATTGTAAGTTGTAAAATACATCGATCGAAAGCTCGTCTATATTATATCCTCTGTTGTTTAAATTCAAGTTATTTCACAAGACCGAGGTTAAAATAGCGGGTAAGATCAATTTTATTTCTTTCAGCGAAAAAAATCATCGTAAGATGCTGACGTAGTCTTTGTTCGATGTACTCTTATTGAATGTAGCCATAGATTATAGCGAGAGGTGGAATTATTCTGTACGACGGACGAAACACATTTTGGTCCTATCGGAATTGGCCAATAGATGTGCTACGTTATACCTTCATGCAGGTGCGACAAACATCGGCGAACATTACGATCTTTGTACGATATTTTTTTCAACACTTTTTTAATCTATCTTATCTGCCAAGTATTTTAAATGTAAAACCAGGTATTGTCGAGTAAGATTGATTATTGCAAATGATCGTATCACGTTCTATTTACCTTTACGGTGATAATATCAGTTTATCTCTATTCTCTCTCGCAGAAGCGATAAGAAAACAGTATGATCCGCCAAAATTCGAGTGAACAATTGAACCTTGTTGCTAAAGTACCGAACAACGTTAAAAAAGGATCATTGAACTCTCGAAACTACAAATAAATTTAAAAACGAAGGTTCGATTATCGACTTGAAAAAGGAATAATTATTTCAAGTATAGGTAATTCGAATAAAAAATCCACGGTACATTCTTTACGTCGAGAAGACTTCTCGCTCTCATTAGCAAGCTGAAGTTTGGTGGCGACTCTGGAGTAACGTACCGTCATGGCGACGTTACCGCCACGAAAAAATCCAACTGCAACGAAAATTTCAAAGCAACAGTTGACACCTTTACAAACCCTTCTACAACTCGGTTTCCCAAAGCATCGAGCGTAAGTATCATGATTAAAATTTAATTGCATTATCGTCGAAGAGATAATTTCGAACGTGCAAGCGTTCGATTGTGCTTACCGTGTCATTGTAAACAAACAGCTGTCAAAATATCTAAAATATTTGTAATTCATTTAGTGGTTCGCCGTGTTTATTCGTTGTAATCACGTTCTTTTGCCTTTTTTTCTTAAATTAATAATATAGATTATAAAAATTCTAATTACGTTTAATTAATTTTACGGTACGTAACAAATTTGATTAATACCTTCTACGTAGACGCGCTGCGTTGTAATTGTTGAGTAGTCCACTGTCTTAAGAATTATTTTTTCTCGTGATTATTGATTTTTACATAATTGCAGGGAAAAGGCATTAGCTGCTACTGGACATCGTGGTGTCCAGCTTGCATCCGACTGGTTACTTGCTCATGTCAGGGATCCTACTCTAGATTCTATCACGCATAGACAATATGTTTTGTATGCCTGTCCTACAGGAGCATTGGCCGAACGACTTTTAACATTTTGGGCAGAAAGCAGAGAGTTAGGTTGGAATGGTGCACATAACTTTATACCACATATTACGCTTGTGTCTTTTTTTAAAGTACGTGTAGCAATTAATTACACATGATAGCAATTAAGGTAGAAAGGATCATTATTTATCTATGAGGCAAAAGCATGCATCTTGCTCCCACTTATTTCTATTTACAGGCATCGGATGAATTTACGCCAGATCTTGTAAGTTCTCTGGAAAACATTGTCGATCAAGATGAGCTTTGCGATCGTATAGATTTGGAAACATATGTCTCACCCAATTTTATGGGACTCTTTGTAAAAGATGCGGATACAGAGTGGCTTAAAAAAATTGCTACAAATTATGTTGATAAGCTAATGACTTTAGGTATAACTGCTGAACCTCAAGTAAAGTCATTGCATCTTACATTGGCCTATCAGTTTCCTAGCAACCTATATCAACCTCTGCGTTTGATGGTGGAGAAGTTGGGACCAACTGCGCCGGCTAATTGGGAACTTAGATTATATTCTAGAGATCTTAGATTACAAAATTCTCATGTTCATAAAGTTATACATGCTCACGTGCCTAAGGAGCATGATGATTTAGAGTTAAGAGTAGGTGATTATGTTTATATACCGGAAGGAGCGTGTGACGCTTCTACCGATGGATGGGTAGAAGGTATTTCATGGTTAACTGGAACTTCTGGTCATTTACCTTTAAATCATACAAAACGAACAGCCGAATCGGATTCATGGACATTGCATTTTACTATACAAATTACTAATAAGAAAAACGAAGTCATGGAAGAAGAAGCAATACCAAAAACAAGGAAACCACCACCAGTATTGTCTATAGGAGATTCTGTAGACATACCCGATGGAATTGCAACAAATAAGGAACCAGTAATTATTTACTTTAAGTATCTGAATAATTAATTGAGTAAAATTTTTTTTTAATCCATTTCTTTTTATATAGATTGAAGCCTCTGCTGCACCTTCGGTTTCTGGCAGACAAATCTTCATATGTCGTCATGGAGAGAGAGTGGATTTTACATTTGGTGCATGGATACCATATTGCTTTGAAGCAAATGGTTGTTATGTGCGTAGAGATCTAAACATGCCAAAGGAGATACCGCCAAGAAATATTCGAGACTTCCAGAACGATAGTCCGTTAACGACTGTAGGAGAAGTTCAAGCAGGTTTAGTCGGTGAAGCAATGAAATTTTCTAAAATAAAAATAGATGTAGCCTTCACCTCGCCATCTCTCAGATGTGTTCAAACGCTTGCTCATATTCTAAAAGGTTTAGATTTAGATATACCCATGAAAATAGAGCCAGGTTTAATAGAATGGTTAGCATGGTACCCAAATGGTATACCCGTCTGGATGACCTCGGAAGAATTAATAAATGCAGGTTTCAATGTGGATGAAAATTATAGCGAAATAATGAAAGCAAAGGATCTTCCATTGAAAGAAAATGCAGCACAGTATTATGAAAGAAGCTATGAACTAATAAAACAAATCATTGAGAGTACGGTAGGTAACATTCTTATAGTTGCTCATGCTGCTTCTTTAGCAGCTTGTACCAAACAACTGACTGGTGGTCGGATACCACCAGCAGCAGAAGTAACGAGATTAGTTCAACGAGTACCATACTTAGCGTGTTTAGCCGCACGCGAAGGATCAAATGGATGGCAACTTCATCCACCTCCTTTTCCACCTATCACTCATACCAGTAATAGTAGATTTGACTGGAAAGTTTTAATGTAAAAATCTGAAAGATATTAAAAATGTACTTACTTTTAACTGAATAATGGAATCATAATCATAAAAGACTGTCGTGATACAATGAATTTTATGTAAGAATAATTGTGCTGTCAAAGTCAAAAAGAAACATTAATCATTTCTAATGTCAAGTATATCGTATTTTCTTGTTTAGATAATAAGAATGACTGTAGTTTGTCAGAGAATAATGAATACGGGTATTAGCAGTTGGTTCTACCCTTCCAAGAAAGAATAGTTTTAACATGTAGGTCGTACTGTGTAGACATTTACTTATACTGTACCTGCATTTTAATCTAATGTTAGCTTTAAGAAAAAATAACTTATTTACTATTTCAACGATTATCTAACATATAGAATGGTAAAAATCAATGGAAAAGCTTTTTATTTCTTATAATATTAATGAAGATTTATATAATCGTTATTTGAAATTTGAACCAGAGTATTACATTTTGCAGAGTCAATTTGAACTTTCCAGTCAATGTTAATGTCTTTACTTCGTAGAATTTTATCAATGAAAAAGGCTTGAATAATTGTGTCAATTAATAGTGGTAATTCAAGATCAAATTATCCAACAATAATTCGAATGTTATTTTTTGGAGATTGTCATATGTATATGTATACACTCATGAAAGAGATTTGTTTGATGCGTATTGTTATGTTTACCAAAGATATGTAGAATATATAATATTTTATTAAAATTGTGAAATAAATCATAAAGAGAAAATATACTTTTTGTCTCCAGTACAAGGTACAAATTTATGAAAATATATATTATAGAGCTTATTCATTCTAATAATGTACAAAAGATACTGTGCTATATACAGGAAGATATAATAAAATTCATATCAATGAAAACACAATATTACAATTTCCCATTTTATCAATTATTTGGCAGTTATCAAAGATGTCCACGTTCCTTCAGTTTAGCTACCAGAGTATCAACGTCAGGTACAATCGCGCCAGCCTGTCTTACTGGTGGCTCTTCTACGGAAACAACCTCGATTCTCGGAGATATATCTACACCAAGATCCTTTGGACTAACTTTTTTAATTGGCTTCTTTTTTGCCTTCATGATGTTTGGTAATGTGGCATACCGTGGTTCATTAAGGCGAAGATCAGCACTGAGAACAGCTGGTGTTTTTAATTTGAGAACCTCCAATCCTCCATCAATTTCTCGAGTTACAGTCAATTCACCATTACCATGTTCAATCTGACAACAAAAACATAGTACAGAAAGTCAGGAAGATGTTAATAATAATCATATACTTTTTACTTTAAAATATTTGGTATTAACAAATACTTTGTTTTACAGATGTTTATCTTTAACATTGGAAAGTGATATAATGATTTAAAAGACAATTTTACCTTGCTGCAAAATGTTCCCGCCGGCCAATCTAAATTACCAGCAATCATTTGAGCAGTTTGATTACTGTCATCGTCGATTGCTTGTTTTCCAACAATGACAAAGTCAGCTTTTTCATCCAAAGCAAGCTTAGCTAAAATCTTAGAAACGTGGATTGGCTGCAAAGTTTCATATTCTGCTGGTGGTATTTCAACATGTATACCACGATCAGCACCCATAGCCAGTGCAGTTCTTAAAGTGTCTTGTGCCTGAGAAGGGCCACATGTAACTGCAATGACCTCTTGTGCAAATTTTTTTTCTTTCATTTTAATAGCTTCCTCTACAGCTATTTCATCAAAAGGGTTCATTGAGTGTTTAACCCCATCTGTAATCACTCCAGTTTTATCTGGCTTGACACGAATCTAAGAGGACAGGTGAAAATGCTTATTAGGAAATATTTACAATATAAGATACCATTATTATTTTTATTATAAAGTATAGATCATTCATTATGAATTAATCAATGACCTTCAACGGTCAGGTTTGATAAAAGATACAAGATAGTTATAATTTTTTTTTTTCATAGAGATGAATATCCTATAGTTTTAAGGTCCACAATTTACCTTGACCGCATAATCGATCACTCTTTTCACACCTACGAGTACACGGGCCATAACTGATACGATATATAATATAGTAATGTATCGATGAAAGAAAAAGAACAGAAGTATTTATAAAAAAACCAATTCTGTTTACATAAGCTACCGTGAGCTATCGCGCTTCACTGGAGCACTGGATGAGAACCGGGAGCAGCCGAATTTAATAGTGGAGTAGTGGTAATATGTAGATGACGTGGCAACAGGCATCGAGATCCAAAGTTCAACTGCCCCTAAATTTTATAAGTATTATTACTTATTCGTAGACTCGATATAATCATACATTTAATTATTACAGTTTCTTAGAAATGAGATAATGACAGATGAAAACGAAATAGGAAATGTATGAAGGAAAGACCCATAAACGAATTTATAGATCTCGATCGATATTTTTCAAAAGTGTACAATCGATTTCTTTCTGACAAGATGGTAATGGAGTGAATATAATTTTTTAAATAAAATATGAGTATTAGAATAATTTATGATGTTATTTAATCGAAAAATATAATTTGTTCTATAGGCGGAGTATTTCAAATTTAGGGATCTTCTTGTTCAAGTATGTAGGGATATTTGATTTCTTACACTATCGTAAAAACTCAACATAAATGATGTAAGTAATATTTGTTATGTTTATAGAATACAATGACTTGGTCATAAATAATATATAAATATAAAATCGGTATTTTAATAAGAGTGTCTATAAATAATAAATAATTGTATGTAAATAAATTCAAGATATAGAATTAGCCTTATAAAAATCTAGTAATAGATAGATCTGCAAATATAGAACATACAACATATTAGTTTTTCTAATATATAATCAAAACATCTTCAAATGAAGTTCTAAATTAGCTTATTCAACAAAAAATGTGAGGTAGCAATTTTTGAAAATCTTGTTTAAAAAATTGTGAAACTGCTGCGCATGCGCCTTTTGGTTACTTAAAATGCCGTAAAGCAATGTGTTGCGAGTGACGTGGCTGGAGTGACAGCACGAGTTACGCGGTTTCCGTGTTGAGATTGTATCGCTTTGATTTTTAATAACTAATAAAATAAATATGAAGACTTCTTAAGAAAATCCTGTATTCATAGAATTATAATAATTACGGCTTTGTAATTGGTAATATCAATTACTTAGGATTCTCAAGTGTAAGCTTAGTTTTTAACCTATAACAATTAATTCATCCAAAAATATTGAATAATATATTTTTAGTACGGATTAACTAATAATTTTTTTACAATTACAGCAACATGACAACATATGAGGATTTTATTCAACAGAATGAGGATCGAGATGGTGTTCGTTTCACTTGGAATGTATGGCCATCATCACGTGTTGATGCTACTAGACTTGTTGTACCTTTAGGAACACTTTATCAACCTATTAAAGAACGTCCTGATTTACCACCTATTCAATATGATCCAGTTTTGTGCACTAGATCTACATGTAGAGCAATTTTAAATCCATTATGTCAAGTAGATTACCGTGCAAAACTATGGGTCTGCAACTTATGCTTTCAGAGGAATCCTGTGAGAATTAAATTTATAATCAATTTTCATTTAAGTGCAGTTTAATTTTTTTATTTATTTGGTACTTACACTTGCGTATCTATACAGTTTCCACCACAGTATGCAGCTATTTCAGAGCAGCATCAACCAGCAGAACTTATCCCCATGTTCTCAACAATCGAATATACTATAATGGTAAAAATATTTTCATCTACTTTTAGTTGAATATATTTGTATATTCAAACATTTGTGTATTTATATATTTTTTCTTTAGAGGGCACAGTGTCTCCCTCCAATCTTTTTACTTGTTGTGGATACGTGTATGGATGAAGAAGAGTTAGGTGCACTTAAGGACTCACTTCAAATGTCCTTATCTTTACTCCCACCTAATGCTCTAATTGGTCTTATTACATTTGGAAGAATGGTTCAAGTACATGAATTAGGTTGTGAGGGATGCAGTAAAAGCTATGTGTTCCGTGGTACTAAAGATCTGCAACCAAAACAAGTTCAAGATATGTTGGGTAAATTATTCACTACATAATATTCTTAAATAGTTTTATTTTATGAATGTTGACTATTCTATTAATTTGCTGATAATTAGGTATTGGTAGACCAATACCTGGACAAAGTGCAAACCAACAAAGGGGTCCTGGTGGGCAGCCATTGCCTCCAGCTAATCGCTTTTTGCAACCAGTACATAAATGCGATATGAGCTTAACAGATCTACTCGGAGAATTACAACGTGACCCTTGGCCAGTTGGACCAGGGAAGCGTCCATTGCGTTCAACTGGGGTAGCATTAGCTGTAGCTACAGGACTTTTGGAGGCCAGTTATGCAAATACCGGAGCTAGGTAACAGAAAACAAAATAGAATAGTAATTATTAACAAGGATAATAATAATTTTAATAATATAATAGCCTTGTGAGTTTTTTCATTATATTAATAATTTTTTAGAATTATGCTCTTTGTTGGTGGACCATGTTCTCAAGGTCCTGGTCAAGTTGTAACAGATGACCTTCGTCAACCTATTAGATCGCACCATGACATTCAAAAGGATAATGCAAAACATATGAAAAAAGCTACTAAGCATTATGATGGCCTTGCTTCTCACGCTGCCACTAATGGTCATATAATTGATATTTATTCATGTGCTCTTGATCAAACTGGATTGCTAGAAATGAGGCAGTGTTGTAATTCAACGGGTGGTCATATGGTAATGGGGGATTCATTTAACTCATCTCTTTTCAAACAAACATTCCAACGAGTGTTTGCAAAGGATGCTAAAGGTGATCTGAAAATGGCATTTAATGCTACTTTGGAAATTAAAACATCAAGAGAAATTAAAGTCTCTGGAGCAATTGGTCCATGCGTGTCTCTGGGTGTAAAGGGATCTAGTGTAGGAGAACAAGAAGTTGGTTTAGGTGGTACATGCCAATGGAAATTCTGTTCTTTAACCCCATCAACCACAACAGCACTCTTTTTTGAAGTTGTGAATCAACATACTGCACCAATTCCACAAGGTGGGAGAGGTTGCATTCAGTTTATTACGCAATATCAACACAGTAGTGGCCAAAGAAGAATTAGAGTTACAACTATAGCTAGGAAGTATGTATTGGTAATGTACAAATTTATTGTCATTTTTTTTATTTAATAATGTTTTTCATTTTAGTTGGGCAGATGCATCTACTACATTACATCATATAAGTGCAGGCTTTGATCAAGAAGCAGCTGCAGTTCTCATGTCGCGTTTGGCTGTCTTTAGAGCTGAAAGCGACGATGGTCCTGACGTTTTACGATGGGTGGACAGAATGCTTATAAGACTTGTAAGAATTTTTTAATGAAACAATATGATAATTTATTAACTTTTGAATTTAGTAGATATCAAATACCACATCAAATACAAATATATATTATGGATATTTTTTAGTGCCAGAAGTTTGGTGAATACACTAAGGATGATCCAAATAGCTTTAGGCTTGCAGAGAACTTTTCATTATATCCCCAATTTATGTATCATTTACGTAGATCTCAATTCTTACAAGTATTTAACAATTCGCCAGATGAAACGAGCTTCTACAGGTACGTTTATTTTGATTATATTTATTCACAACTTTTTCTTTCTTATAACTTCTTAAATTAACTTTTATAACAGGCACATGTTGATGCGCGAGGATTTGACAAATTCCTTGATAATGGTGCAGCCCATTTTATATAGTTATGGTTTCGGTGGTCCTCCTGAACCTGTGTTACTTGATACTTCATCAATACAGCCAGATAGAATATTATTGATGGATACATTTTTCCAAATTCTCATATTCCATGGAGAAGTATAAATATACTTGTTTCTTACAATATTATACAATCCTTTAATTTGTATTGTACTTAAAGTATATGTTTTTTATAGACAATAGCACAGTGGCGACAATTAAAATATCAAGATTTGCCAGAATATGAGAACTTCCGGCAGTTATTAGCAGCACCAGTTGATGATGCTGCTGAAATACTCAGTGGTAGATTTCCAGCACCTAGATATATTGACACAGAACAAGGTGGTTCTCAAGCTAGGTTCTTGTTGAGCAAAGTAAATCCCAGCCAAACGCATAATAATATGTATGCCTATGGAGCGGTAAGTCTCTACAAATTATTTTTATAATAATATTTAATTACTTTAGTTTTGTATTAAATAATATTGCAATTATAGCTTTATGGTAACTTCATAAAAAATCACTGTTATGATACATATCGTTTTCATATATATGCAAAAGTTTCAGTTAGCATACAGTATCAATCATATGTAATTAAAATTTTTTTTGTCGCCACGATCCTGTGAACCAGGGGATGCCGTTACCCAGTGGGGTGTGTTCTTTAACTCATTTAATAATTGCTTTGTTTTTTTTTTTTGTATAAGGCTTCAATGCTTTGGTGATGGACATTTATGGAATATTCAACATTTATGTTGTTTATTTGTGGCAATTACAAACTTAGCTATTTATATTGAAATTGTCTATCATTTCACATTCGTGACAGCAAACTGATTATGTTATACATTATCTAATTTAACATCCTTCATATTTTATCTGTGTATTTTGATCATAAGAATATATAATATACCTATAATAGTCCTTTTAATATAAGATTACACAAATATAATATAGAGTTCATTGTGATAAGCACAATTAACAAGGATGCATAAGATCTTCAAGAACTTATATATAAAATATTTATGATTAATGATATTTATACTAGTTCTAATATGCTATATGATATGATTTGTACCTAGACAAATATGTTTATATGCATACAAATTGGTGCTGGTGTCAATAACTTTTTGCACTTCTACGTCTAAGGTTGAGGGTTAAATCTAGTATCTTATTTTATAAGTTATTTGTTAGCTATTATTTTATTACTAATTTGTTATATTATTATTTAGGAGAGTGGAGCACCTGTTTTAACTGATGATGTTAGTCTACAAGTATTCATGGAACACTTAAAGAAGTTGGCCGTTTCTGCTACAGCATGAGGGATAGCTATCCATGTAAGGGATCCCTTATATGGATAACTATAGTATTACTGATTTTTATATATATGTATACTATATCATTTAGCTATCAGTAAAAATCCATAATTTTTCATATTTGATAGATTATCAAATATAATAGATATTTAAAAGTAAGTCTGTAAATTCGTCAAAAAGACTCAAAAATATACAATTTATATAAATGTAGTAAACTTAAATATATACAGTAATTCATGATGTAATTTTTTGATTCCTGGTTTTTAGAATAATGATCATTGTTCAGATAAAAAAGGTTGTATTAATAATGTAGAGTATTTGTTATTATTATCCCAATTACTTTCTCATGTGTCATATCATGTGAAAACATTGTTACGTTTTGTTATAAGTACATAACACAGATGACATGTAGTATGAATATAAACTGTAGTGTTACCAGGAGATATAATTTTTCATTAAAGGAGTAGAAAGTGCTACATTAAATGCATTTAAATTTATTTATAATAGGTTATCCTTTTTTATGTTACACTTTTTAACAATATAAATTAATAAATTCTTTTAAAATACATGACAAATTTAGCTAAGAAACCGTATAGACATTTTCTGTTCGACATCTGTTCGCTCTAGTGCCTTACAGAATTCTTCAAAAGATATCATACCATCTCCATTTTCATCAGCTTCAACTATCGTACGTTCTGCAATGCTAGTGAGTTGCTCCTCGCTGCAACATACACATAAACAACTCATACATACATGATATAGGCGGGTGATCTAATTTTACATGTTTACAGAGGATAAATATATTTCATACCTAATGTTAGCTCCAACCATCATGTGCAAAATAGCCAGAAGTTCATCTTTGGATATTAAGTCATCATTATCCAAATCATACATTTTAAAAGCAACTATGAACAAAAATTATTAAATAAATCTTACTTTGTTAATTACAAAGTTTTCAATGTGAAACAATTACATTGCTTATATAAGTAACAAATAAATATAAATGTTTCTATTTTTTTCTCTCAAGTGTAAAATATTTAAAATGATTAATAATTCTACATACACTTCAATTTTTCCTGTCTTGAGTTCAATCTGTTAGGACTGTTCTTCTTAATGGGTCTAAAGTGTGCAAGTACTTGCATAAATTGTAAAAAGTTAACTCTGTCATTACCACTTTCTTCAAAAAAGGCATTCACTATTCTTTCACCAAGAGGGTTTATTGCAAGTTCAGGAATCCTAAGAAAATCTTCTCGACTCAATGTACCACAGTCTCCACGATCTAAACTAGTAAATCGACTATATAAGCGTTCAATCTGATTTGGAGTAACTGCAATAAAAGTAAAGCATAATTTATATATGTATATATATTTAACAACATCTCACTATCAACTATAATATATGTTAATATCTTGAAAAATTATTATTTAAATCCTCTTAGTACATACATCCTGTAGCTTCTTGAATTTGAGCTATCTCTTCTTCGCGCAGAAGGAGACTAGATTTATTTCCCATTTTATTTGATAATAATTTTATTCTAGGATTTTAGTATCGATGCTTTTTATGATAGTGATTACATAAATATGTAGTCACAATTTCCCATCTATTTGAAAAAGGTCAAGGTACAATTTTAATTTTTGACAGCTGACAGGTTAGCAGTGTGTATGACGTACGTAATTATTATCTGTTGTCACGTGATTCTCTACAACTACACTTCTTTCTATTTTATCAGTTATTTCTTTTATGACCGAACTTATTTTTATGAATTTTGAAAGTCATTTTTTGAGTTTCGATTTCGATTAATGTTGCAATTTTACAAACAAAACGCAGTAAGTATAAGCTATTACACGACGATGGTTTTATATACTGTTCTCATGTTCATTGTATACATATGTATATATACACATATATATAGAGAGAGAGAGGAAAAGAGAGAGAATTACCAACCCTACAAAAGTACAGGAACGAAATGTTATTTCAAAATTTTCTTTTCTTAAAATATGCTGTAAAACTCTGTTTTTCAAAATTTGATTATATTAGAAACACATAACTATGAATTTAATAAATCAAAAATATTATTAATTTAAATAAAATTGTAAATTTGCCGATGCTCGTAAATGTCACGTGACTTTATTTGAAATCACTTTGACTTTGTGGAACTTCTGTGCCGCGAAAAACACGATAAGAGCTGCATAACTTTTAATACTGGCTTCTAACAAATTTAGTTAGGAATTGGGATTAATTAAAGGGAGATACAGCTTTTATCTTCATTGTTAGTTAAACATTATTTTATAAAGAGGAATGGATCCAAACGCTGTATTTTCTAATAAGGAAGGTTAGTTATTGTTATACACGATTGTTATTATAAAAAAAATCATAGTAGTTCTATACTTTCATTTTGATAATTGTAGATATCATAATTCCTGAAACATCATTCTCTGTAAAAATCACTAATGTTAAGAATCCATATTTTATAAGAATGTATAAAACAAAGAGTTATGCAAAAAAATCTCACCTTATGAGCACAAAGTTATTAAATTACATAAAAAGAGAAAATTTGAATTTCAAGAGTAATGACAAACCAAATTTAGGGGATGTAAGTTAACCAAAATTTATATTCTTTGTTATACATGTATATACTTTATGTAAATCAGATATTATATTTTTTAGTTTGTCATAGTACAAAATAAAGTAAGTCACAATGTGGACCTTCCAGCATGGTTTTCCAGAGGAATAATTAGTCATTTTGATCCTACCACTATGAGATATAACGTTCTCTTAGTAGACCATGGAATATCAGTTGAATTGTTAAGAGATGATTTTGTTATTACTTCTAGCGATGCTATACCAGATAAATATCTGACATCCGATATTGGTATATATAATATTATACCTACAATTATTAAAAAACATGACTCTACAAAAAAATATGTACAATTGTAAGTCAATTCTTTTGTTTAGTTATAAACATATCTATGTTTTTCTATTTAAATCTTGCTAGATTTTACACAGTATTACAGATAAATGGACAACCAAGGCAATACAATTTACAAAAGAGCTAATTATATCATCTAGTGCTATATATTTTGACTACAAAGTCTGTGATAAGTATGGAAAGTATTATGGAGAATTATATCTTGATATAGATGATGAAATAATATGTTTAGGTAAAGCTCTAGTTCAGAATGGATATGCAACTTACTTAGAAGGAGGTATGTATCAATGTTTTTCCTGTAACATATTATATGAAAATTTATATGGAACAGTATATACAATATTTTTTTATATAGATTTATTAAAATTAATAGAAGAACCAAATAACGAATGTAAAAAGGAAATTAATGATAATGTTAATATATATTATGTACAGAACTTGTGTAATCATAATTTGCATGAGTGCAAGAATCATATAGTGGACTCAGGTGATTTGCATACCAATGAAAGCAGTGTTAAACATAAAGACAGGTAAAGCAGTGAATTTTATTCTCTATAATTATATTCTCACAATAATAGAGCAAAATTATTTTTTTGCATCCTCTGTTATTATATGTTTAACACTAGTAACATTTAGTTTTCATAAGAGTCTATATTCAAACACAAGAAAAGAAAATGTAATACAGGATGTACTAGTATATAGTAGTATAATGTGCAAAAATTTGAGTTTTGTTACTGATGCTAAATTTGCTGGAAAGGTACATAAGGTGAGTAAAAGCAAGAGCATATTTTATTTAATTTCTGTTTATAATAGAAATTCTTAAGTATTCAATATATAAAAGACTGTAAATCTATATTATTTTTTTATACAGGCTTGGGATTTGTCAGTAAAATCAAATAAACCTAAAAAGTTGCAATCATATATATGGCCTGCCATAAAGGCTAAACTAGATGTAGTTGCAATTGGAACTAAAGAATCTGGCAAAACGTTTGGATACACTTTTGCTATTACTGGTTTACTTGCTGCACAAGATTCCGTACTTATCTTTTTATTATATAATAATTATATGATTAGCTGTTTATTAATTATATTTCATATCATTGTTATACAGTTACCCACAGGAAACAAACCATCAGCATTGATATTATGTCCATCATCCTTTGAAGTACTTAGGGTTCATTCACTTTGCATGGAATTCTTGCAAAGTTATAATATTAATGCAGTATCGGCATTTAATGGAAAAGCATCTAGATCACTTGCGGTAAAAATACACATATGAATGTTCATTTAAATATATGTGCCTTTGTAGTATGTACCTATACATAGACAGGAGGACATATGTTTTATGATGAGAACTATTTCAATATAAAAAAATTAATGCAACTTTCTATTTTTTTTAAAAAAGTAGAGGTTTCCCGAAAGTAGCTAGAAAAAAATTATTTATACACTACAACATTAGTCTCTCTGTACTATTTAATTGTCACAAAGATGAAGTCGATATCTTTATTAGTATCTGAGGAAACAGTTCATAATAGTTTATTTGGACTACCTTGTATATGTAGATAATGTTAGGAAGTAGTTCATTTGTATAATTGTATTGCTTTTATTGTTTTTAGGCTGAAATTTACAATGGATGTCAAATATTAATTTCAACACCACGCTTTTTGGTACAATTTATGGAAACGTATAAAGATTTATTGAACTTTGGCAATCTATCCTATTTAATATTGGATAATGTAGATATAATATTAGAAAAATATCATAATTCGGTAAGATAAATAAAATATCATTTCTTATAAAAAATAATTGATATAAGATAGCATAATGTTTACTGAATCTGATTTTGTAGGTAGTAGAATTATTTAGTAAACATAAAATAATTAGCAATAGAGAGTGGCAAAGTAATGAATCAGCTTCATTGCAAATAATTTTGGCTGCAAGACATTTTACAAAACCTGTGAAGACATTTGTTCGGAAAGTTTTGGATAATCCATACATATGTATTGCATCATTTATAGAAGCAGCCATATTTAAATCTGTCCACCCAAAGATGTATTTAGTAAATGCAAAATTTAAACATCAAAAGTTGTTAGGTAAATATATTTGTACAGTATTTATTAATAGATAATAATAAAGTATTAAAAAAATTGATCTATAAATTCACATTCTCACAGATTTATTAGGGAATGAATGTAAGTTAAAGACTATGATTTTATGTACAACTGTTGTTGAAGCAGAAGAACTAAATATATTCTTATCACAATATAAAAGAACACTTTTAATTCATGAAAAGCAACATCTATTTGAGATACAAGGTTTGATGAAGTTATTAATATCATAAAGCTTATCACATCTTTGTAAAGGCATAATAGGAATGCTTATGTCATGTTTATTTTGTTTGGTTAAAATTGTATAGCTGCCAAGGAAGTTTGGAGAACATCTGTGTCTGGGCTTTATTCAATTATAATATGTACCGATGAAGTTTTGTCTGATTTAAATATTACAGATGTTGACTGGCTCATACATTATTCTATTTCATTAGATGAAAAAACAAGATTCAATTTCAGATTTTCAACTCTTGTAAATAACTTACAGATGGTAATGAACAAATTATTACTCAATAAACTGTTATAATTTGCTCATCTTATGTGCAATTACATTTTTCAGGAAACATGTAATTGCAAAACTACAATTTTTGTAAATGAAAATGATAATATACAATTTTTAAGTATAATTAAAACGATGCAACGAATGGGAGTCGTATTATCCAGTGATATGTTACTAAATATTGAGGTAACCGATTAAAGTGATATTATATATATATAAATTCCTCTTTTTTGTGATCTTAATTTGAAAGAGTATCTTTTACAGCGTATTTCTATTTCATTGGATAAACATAAAAAGAAATATCCTATATGTGACAAAGTGAAATCTTTAGGATTTTGTCCAAACAAAAGTACTTGCGTATACCGGCATTGTATTCTTCCGGACATTGATGAACCAATAACACGGATTAAAGTGTTAGTTATATATATATAATAAATTGTATGCTTTTACATTTAATGTCTTGATAATCATATATGTATATATATTTTATATTGTTGTAGAGGAGATAAAGTAAAACTTATGCTTACATACATGCATGATGCAAGTCATTTTTCAGCCAGGATAATAGAATATGTAAAAGCGGATAGCTCGGAAAGCGTAGTATTTCCTAAAGATGAATATATTAAGATTACATCAAAAATACAGAACTTTTATGCGAATATCAGTAACAGGTATTATTTTAATATAACGTAAAAGAACTCATTAATAAAATAATTAATGTAATATCGAATGTATTTGACTCTTTGATACTTACACATGCATAGAAGGAGATCTGCTGTTATTGATATGGGAGGTATGTATGGTTTAGAAGATTCTATAGATAGTTTCAAAAGAGTCCAAATTCTACAAATTAAAGATGGAAAAAGAAATCGTCTTGAAATTCTCAAATTGGCAGATGTAAGATGTATCGACACTGGTAATATATTAAACGATATCGAGGTACGCGGCCATACAAAGTCGTACATGCAAACAAAATATTTTTTTATAGTGTGTAGTATGGATATGTGAGTGTACAATACACAATCATCAATTTTAGGTGCAAAAATTACTGTGGTTGCCAGAAGAATTATCTAAATTGCCAATACACATAGTAGAAGTATTTTTAGTTGGCATAGTACCACGCGACGACGAGTATGAATGGAACGACTGCGCTAATGAAACTGTTCATGACTGGTTTGATGAGAATTTCAATAAATGCTCATATGTTGTTGGAACGGTAAGATATGCTAAATGAGATTGGTCAAATACATTAGTGGTAATATACGTACATGTATCGTTCTTTTTTGTTAAATATAGGTTTCTTTACATTTGGGTAACACAATTTGGACAGATACTCTTGAGATTGGAACAAAAATGATTGGACAATTTGATGTAGTTGGCTGTTGTCTAAAGAGTGAACTTTTAAATAAAAATCATGCTATTGTTGATGAAAAACAAATGCAAAACATTTTTGCATTGTATGAAAAAAGTAAGTTAATCGAGAATAATGAAAGTACAAATGAATAACGATACATATATGTTCCTTTAAAGCGTATCATTATCTTTGTAAGTTTTAATAAAAAATATACTTTATATACATTTTAGTTGACGATACAAGAAAAAATATATTCATAATGTAAACATTCGTAAAAATTGATTTTATTTGTAAAGCATTATATTATTGATTTCTGATATTTTTATTATTATAAACTTCATTTGCACAACTTATAGCATTTTCAAACACTTTTGTACTGCAATATACTAATGTTAGCCTATGCTGCCCTCTTAATTCTTGTAGTCTTTTAAGACGTTCTTCTAGAAGTGATGTTTTAATTAAGAAAATACGTTGACAAAATAAAATATCTTCAGCGCAATATCCATATTTGAGTAATATATCTAATACTTCATTTACTTTATCTAATTGTATTTCCAAAATATTTGGACACCTTTTAATATAAAATGCAACTTCTTCTTCAGTTATGTTTAATTTCTTAGATAAAAGATTTATATGAGAGCCATAAACAGTAGTTAACTGTGCTTCTCTCTTTAGTGTAGCTATATATCTGAAAAAAATTGTTTAATTCGTACATCAATTGCAATATTTAGTAGACTTTCAGTACAGTTACCTTTGCAACCCATTTATGGAACATCGAATTACCCAAGATTTTACTATATTTACTCCAGCCGATTTCACTGTTGATGATCTTCTACGTATTGTTCTTGGACTATACTTGAATACCCAAATACTATTTAAGATGTCTCTTGATTCATAATTGTATTCTGCAAAAACAATTAGAAAAATATATGATTAAATTTAAAGATAATTTAATTGATGCAATAATCAATGATTTTACCTTTCAATACATTTACAACTGTTTTTATCCTATTAAAGGATAAAGTAATTATACTGGGTTCTTTTACAATTAATTCGCATAATCTATAGACACTGCACTGAAAAAACATAAATTTACAAAGAACAGCGATACAAGTAACAAAAATAAGAAAACTTATAAGGTGTATGTAATAAAAGCAAAATTTTACAATTACCTCTAATTTATCAGCAAGATATCTGACTTTATTTCTTCCATTGCTACGTTCCGATTGCACTTCATCGACTACCAATATGTTTAAATATTTTAAATCTATATTAAGTAGCGGAAGCATTTCATCTATATTATCATTAAGTTGTTTAATACAATAGAGTTTTTGATTTAAAGACTCCATATTTTGTACAAAAATAGGGATATTATTTTGAATCGTAGGTACCGAAATACCAGCTTCTTTTACAGTAGTAATGATTTTTGTAATGTCATCTTTTGATAACCGTTTAATTTCATAAAAACTGTTACAAATTTTAAGTGCTTCATTTGTATTAATAGAAAGAATTGTAGATATAGTATTAACTAACGATTGGTTTTTATTCTTATGTAAATTCTTACACTTCTTATCTACTTCCTCATTGTCGCATTTATTGTTAATTGGGATTATATCGGAGCAAAACTTCCTTGTTGTTTGTGTTGTACATAAATGAAGTAATCCAAATCTTGCTTTAATACTATGTGATATCAGTAAGTTAGATGGATGTAAGCGATGCTCTTTAACAATTAAGGTTAAAATGATACCAGTAAACTGTTTCGCCATTACACTTTCTCTAAAAATTGTCTCCTTTGCATGACTTTCATACAATATCTTCTAACTTCTTTTTCTTTTTTTGTTTTATAATAAAAATATACAATAATGAGTAAAATATGAATAAAAGTCGGTGATGCTATACGATACACGCACTTGATTTATATTTTCATAAAACCGATTTTCCTTTTCTATTTCTTAATAATTTTTTATGACAAAAAAAATCAATGCCAAATTTAGAGGGTATGGTATGTACATGTACTAAATATACATGCAACACGTTCGCAAACAATAAACTTTAGAAAATTACTGTTGTCAAACGTTCGGCCACGTTCGGCTATCGCGCACCTAGTGACGTTTAGCGGCGAAATGACTGAACTATATTTGAAAAGAAGTTTTGTTATAATTTTGTGAAGACACTGAGAGAAGCGGGGGTTATCACAGACATGACAAGCAATATGCATGCATGTATGTTGCACCAATTTTTTTCCACTTTTATATAAACTTATAATGTATTGCAATGTATCTACTTAAAATGTTATTACTCTTAATTAATGAATAATCATTACACAAACAGATATTGTGTTACCATAGTCTCGTGTTTGACAAAGAATTTTATTGGCAGCCAATCGTGTTGCAGCAATCACTACATCTCATCACTTGCGCGGCAATAGGAGGCTCGTGGTGATCTCGTTTCAAAACGCGCATCATAATCCACCATTTTTTTATTTTTTAACCGGAATTCTCTCGCGAAGTCTCTCGTTTCTTAAGCGACCGTCCATTTCGGTAGAAGAAAAGGTGCAATATACATTAAACTATTTCGTCTTGCGAAATCTTACTACGTTCGTAACATCTAATCTCGTGGAATATTTCGATACGAGCATAAAGATAAAGTGCAACGTATCTTGTTTCGTGAAAAGATGTTAAGTGAGAAGAGAAGAAACCAAACAAAGACAAAGCTAGGTACATCCCCGGAAGTTACATAGATTTCTCGGTAAGATTCACGTAATTCTCTCGCTAATTTACCCGTACCAACTAACGCCGATAAGAGACGATGTCAAGCGGCGTGTCAGGGCCGCGTGTACCGTCGTCTAGCTAGAACGATCCTTTCTCTTTGCTTGTCAGTCTGAAAACGGCTAACTCGCGCGTGCACCGCGATCGTGCTTTGTAGGTACCGTTCTCGTTCGGGAAAAGCGAATGTAGGATTTTGTGCAAGGTGCAGGAGAACGCTCGAGAAGGCATACCGAGTGTATCGGATAAGATCGTCTTTCTTAGCTTTCTTTGTTACTTCCAGCTCGACCGAAAGTGAAAACACGTTTGTCGGTGAGGAGAAACCATTTAAAATGAGTGCTATTCGGTTAAAGAAGAATCTTAAACTCGATCGGTGTGGTACATAACGTGCGAGTACGGGAACGCAATGAGAGAAAGAAAGTGATCGCGATATCGAACGTAAATAGAAAGTCTAATAGGTGAGCCTTACTAAATGAATATTCAAATAATGCTTTTTCTTCTATTAGAAATTCAAATGATAGATAAGAATAAAACATTACTCTCCCGCGATTCCTCGTTAGTAAATCTAACCTGTCGATTTATCGTTTCTCGTTCGTACTATCATGCAACGACATTAATACTAGAAATATCGACGTTAATCATATACCTACTAGTTTCCATTGCATTTATCGATTTGTTAAGTACCGAAAAGCAAAACATTTTAATCGCTATCATTAATAAATAATATCGAATAAATAAAATAAAAGAATGCAATCTAAACAGTAGTAAGTGTATAGTGTTTAGCAGAATAATCTCTCTGCGGAGGTTAGGATGGTTTTAATAAAAACAAACAGATTAAATAGATAATAAATTGAATAGATTTTTTATTCGGAATAAAATACATAATAAATTTCTACAAAAGCAATTTGGTTATACAGAAAATTATGAAATAAGGAACATACAATTGGTCATTTTGACTGCTCGGTAGTTATAACATTGAAAGCACCATATTCTACCGCGAATCGTACGAGTATTGCCAGAGAAGTTTAGTTTGCTTAACGACGTGTATGTAATTGCACCAAAAATACAATGGCTTAACGACGACGGTCTAGAGGCCATTAATCGTATATTATTTCTTCGACGGAGTTATGTAACGTCGTTTAAAGCATCTTGGCTATTCGTAATTAATATTTACGAAATTCTGGTTGCCGTCGTCTTACTCGAGCGAGCCTCAATGGCAATAAAGTGGCACATAAGGACGCTTCTCTCTCTCTCTTACTTTATCCCAACTTTAAAGACGCGCAGAAACTATAGTCGTAGAATGTAGACCGGGACCATAAACGCGTACAGTGACTATTGTGCGAGAACGTCAGCGAAAGATCCTTGCTTTCACTGCATCGCGATTCTCCGATGTCTTCCTCTGATATATAGATATATACACACAAACTCGATCTAATTCTCTGTTGTCGTCGTAGAAAATAACATGCGCGTTATCTTCACGACCAGTGCGATTTTCCCTCCCTTTCGAGGCGTTTCGAACGTGTTTGCCTTCCGAAATTGTCCAAAAAGCCGCGACCGCATTACGTTCGGGTGCCAGCACGCCCCTAGACGAAGAATTCCCCGTTCCTCGTTTTCAGTTATCTCACGCGTGTTTTTGATCTAAAAGTCTCCACTACCACTGGTCACGAAGCACGCTTACGCTTGCCACGAATTTTTTTTATTGCGATATCTAACGAGCGAAGTAACGTGCCCCTGTGTTCGTTGCAATTAATGCAATTTATTGGCGAGGGATTCAAAGCGGATGGAATTTGTTGTTATATCAATTTTGTTGTCATAGCTTTTATACTTTTTTCGACGAGCACTGCTGCAGCTAAATCGGATTTGATCGAATAATCTGTAATAAATGAGTCGCTCGCGTGCCAAATCGATTAACTCCACAAAATAAAAAGTAGAGAAAATTGATAAAGCTATAGGTCTACCTACAATTATTATTCATTGGTTATAACAATTTTTGTGATTTAGTAATGTTAGGTCTGAATATTAATCCTAGATCATTAAACTTAAATCTATTCTCTCACTTTAGTAATTCCTTCGTTATTACAGTGAACTAATCTAAAGGTTCTAAAAATATACTGTATTTATTATGCTATGAATTGTTGCTAAATACATGTGATAATTGACCGAATGTGAATTGAATTTAGTAGTGATTGGCGTTTATTCAAGTCGTTAAAAATGTACATACATGCACATACATTTCGGCGAGAACATTGTACGCACATTGAAATAGGTGAGCAATTGACAGTAGGGCGAGTCTCATCGTTAGTCCACAAAGCAGAGTGAAATCACGGAATCGATACATACATACCTACATATACGAAATCTACGAATCAGTAGTCCCAATATCTTAGACGTGTTATACTCGAGTCTACTGTATATACATGCGTGTTTTCGTTCGTCGCATAGAATTAATTCAGTCTCTCTTTTGACGTCGTCGTGATTAGAAGACGCGCGGGTGCGTCGTTTGATTGGCCGCAGCGCGCGTAATTTCGAAGTCGTTTAAACGTAGGTTAGCGGTTATAGAAAAGTGCGCATCGCCAGTACGGAGATGTAATTAGCGTGAACGGCTCGTGGAATTGAATACTTTCCTTTCTATGGAATTTGTTTACCGTAGTTGCTGGTGATGCCGACGCTGTACCTTCGTTATATCACTAGACGAGGTCTTTTACCTCACCGAATTTGACCTAGTTTCAAGACGCGTATTCGAGGACTATAATACATTTAAATCGATATCTAGGTCAATCCTGTTTTTCGTGTCAACTACGAGCAACGCGTAATGCCATTTTCGCGAGAATCTCTTTAGACGCACGAGATTGTTATTTTCTGGCATATAATTAAGTTGGTTCGTTCTAAGCTCCGTATGCGTTCGTCCTATTTAATCCTTTGCTTTCGATCGTATTCTCTGACATATTTCCTAAATTATAACATTTTATTTCAAATTATATACACCTACTTCATTACGATGTAAAAAAAGTGTATAAGTAGAATCTAATAAAGTATTAGTGAAGTATACCTGAACCTCTTTTCACGCGATAGATAGAATTCTCTTAATTGAAACGAGAATGCTATTCTACAAAATTCTCAAAAGTTTTTCAATTACAGTTTTTTCTGAAGTGACTAAAAATCGTGTAAAAAAACATTATTAACTCCGAATTCGCGTAAAACAGTTCGTATGAAAAGAGGTTAAGGTGTATATTTATTTAAAAATAAAATGTCGAGTCGCAATCGAAACCGAGTGCTAAGGGTTAAATCTGATAATTATCGTTAGAACGTAACCTAGTTTTTCTTCTATTCGAATCGATACTGCATTCTATAAAAATTCACGTTGTCGTTGATAAGTTATATAGAAACTAATTAGGAAGCAACAGAAATATCGTCTCAATTGGAAGCGAAATCAGAGAGGGAAAGAGTAAGCAAGCGGCTGGATTAATTCGTTGGTGGAATCAGCGGTGCGGAAGAGCAACAATTCGTCTGGCACAATCGATAATATTTTTCGAACTTCATTAGTACGGCGCATTAGAGACGCGTGTTGCCCCCCGCGGCAACTTCCGTTTTAGAATACATGCTGATTTCGCATCACGTTGAATTTCCGCGAGATTTTCGCGCGATGTCGATTAGCATCTCGTTCGACCGGTTTTCGCGGATGAATTCCAAGATATTCACGGTTGAACGCGCGCGCGCCTGCATTTCGAGCTACGTATATTTTAACGCTTGAGATAATTAATATAATCCAAAATTCCCTTGGCAGATGAGAAGCCAAATTTGGTGGTAAAATCCCACAATGTGATGGAGCGATGGTATGTATTTTTAGACGATGTGCAACTCTTCTAAATGTCAAGCGCGTTTCGCAAACAATCGAGCGTGAACTCGAAGATCCTTGCGATAGTACGAGCGAGGAAACCGAAGAGATGATTTATCGATTATTTCAATCGATCCTGGCTATCAACGTCGGTTGTTACGCGTCGTAAAAATGTGTCGAAAATTGGTTCTACCGCGCGTATCGCGAACTCGCGTATTTACATACGACCGTATCTTAATTTGAGACTATATAATTAAGGCAGATTACTCTATAGCGTATACGGATTACGTAAGTCGATTTATCATTGCCAGCATAAAAAATCTTTACTTACCGCTATCATCTTAATGTAGGAATTTCTACAAGGACTTTGAACGCGCGGTGAGCCGAAGTAGTAGACAAGAAATTGGGACGAACTCGGACGAATTTCTTAACCGTGCGTGCGGAACCAATACTCGAAGCGTTAAATCGAAACCGAATGCAGCAACGAACACTCCGGTTTACGAGTACCGCCGCGAAACGGTCGAAGGAGCGTTGTTCCATTTTATCGGGCAACCTTTTTGTATCGACGCGTGCTGTTAGATTCTAAACGCAAAAGTGTCGAGAAGCGTTCGGTCATCGTCGTTATCAAGAGTGATGGAAGTGAAAAATAATGACCAGAGTCACGTGATACGGATGAAAGAAACTAAGAAGAACTACGATAATAACGAGGATAGCGATAATGCTGAATCTGAGGATTATTATCCATTGATTCGACGAGCATCGAAAGGTTTACCGTTCGACGTTGACGTCTACAAAACCGGCACGCGTCGTAATAAATTGGTAAGTTTTTTTTTTATGCGGTTACACTTTTTTTCTTTCTATTTACTTTTTTATTGTTTTCCTATTCAATTTTCCCTGACTGCGAGAAATATCGTGTTCGCTTTTTACGACCGATCTCTCTTTCCCTTCCTTTCTTTTTTCCCTCTACATTCAATATTGTACACATATGTATATAGACGTCAGCGTATGCACGTAGCATCGTGCAAATGTTTTCGCTTTTCAACGCAAACTTGCCTTCCGGTCTTCTTTTTCGAGACAAGACCGTCCATCGGTGCAAGGCGATAACCGTTGGCTCATAGAACGTCCGCAATGCTTTATCAAGTAAAGAGTGCAAATAATATGTAGGTATAGTAATACATTTTGTCGAGTGTCTTCGAAAGTATGATAAAGAACAAGGAAAGTTTAAGCGGTCTTGGGGATTTACGTATGATACGCGGTATGAATAAATTAACGATTAATTCTTTCTCAGTATAGCGTAATCGCTTGTCGTGACAAAGATCGAGGTGTGTGAAATATCTATTATATATTCGTATTCGTGAAATATATTCATCAATTTTACGTACCGAACGTTCGAACGTATTGTCTTCCGGATAGTGGGACCAACTTCACATATGGATCCATCCGAAAATATTGATATATCAATGGTTACATTACCGAGCAAGGACGCACCACGGGGGAACCCGTGCAGTAAAATGTTTGATTTTTAATCTAAATCATGAGAGCCGACTGATTTGTGGCATCATTTGAATGCCCTGACGCGAGCACATCGGAACAAATAAATTCTAGCGGCCATTATTCGTTCGACATCCGCATTCGGTCACGTAGCTGCACAAAATGCACAAAGCAACGGGCATAAATCAGTCGGTAGGTTGGTATGTACGTATACACAAGTGTTATTCTTCTCCTATTAATGAATATAGGAATGACAGTTGGAAATTGAATTCAACGTGAAAGAAATCAATTTGTCGAATAGTCGACGATTAGATGTGACGTAAATTAGAAACTAATCTGGTAAATAACGATGCCATGGATGATAACCGAGGTCGATCAAAAATTATTCTATGACGATTACAAAGAACGTCGCGCTCGATTCGGGATATAAATCGAATATACGAGGTTGTCGGAAATTCATAGGTTTTTTATTAAAATTTTCGGGCAATCGGAGTACGTGAGATATAGGTAATAAATGTGCGAATGTTGAACGCGACAAAGGGAACGATCGATTTCGTGATATCCGTTTTAACGAGGAAAGGCAAAAAAGCAAACGTGTCGCACCTTTTTTTTTTTTTTTTTTTTAATACCTACTTTCGTTTAATCGATCAGACTTGGGCATGGTTTTGGTATTAGGAATACTCATTAGATTTGCATTGTGATACAGTTAGATATCCAAATGCAAACTACGGGAACGTAGCAATCGATATTGGTAGCCTCGAGCGATCGAGACCGATCGGGACGACCTCGTTAACATTCGTGGATCTAAGGGGATCGTTGAAATATCTCAACGATGTGTGCTACGAGGAAATTCGAGTCACTTTGACACTTTGAGAGAAGGACCAGTCGCTCGGACCGTTCCCATACTCCTACTTAAGATGAGCTCGTAACCATAAAAGCGACCGTCTCGAGGACGATTCGACTCGCGAGAATTCAACATTATTAGCGTAAGATACGTGAAGTCATATCAATGGAGATCAGAGGATATATCGATAATTCTATTGATCTTCTGTGGGTATGCTAATCAAAAAGGGAACTCTTTTACCGTTATCCTTGTTAAAAAAGAGATAAAGGTTTTAGAATTGTTTCTCTAGCGACTCCGGACCACGAACATTTTCCCCGGCAGCATCCAACGCGTTTGTCCATTATAATTGCATAGTTGTAACGATAGTTCCTGAAGGAACATTATAATTTTAATCTACAATGAATGCGAAATGAATCCGTCTAGCGGAGTCTCCCAGAAAACTATTTTTATGGCTCCCTGGTAAGCCGTGAAAGTTGGGAGAGCCTATGAAAGTTAAAAATGTAATCTCTGGATTTTTAGTAGAACCCTTTGGAAACGTTGCTCTCGGTGAGCCCTCGTGTACATCGAAGCTGTGATATAACGCTAGATTCGGAAGACCTTCGAGTTTACCTCGACAAAGTAGACGCGTTGGAAAAATGTTGCCACGTTGAGAACGTAGCTGAGATATACGTCATTGATATTCGTAACTGAACGGTTGGGATCGCGTGTGGTGATCAAGGACATCGATTTGTCAGAATAGAACGTTGGTATTTTCCATGTCGCCTATTTCGTTCGTACCACACCTTCCACTTTTCCGCTTTGGTCGTGCCGCTTTTGCTAAACTTGCGTGGCTAAGAGACGTAAGAGGCTCGTGGGATCTATAAATTTAGTCTAGTCCTCTTCGTTCGTTCGTCCTCTTGCGAGTCACGCGTTGCTTCTAACTTCGCCCCTGTTTCTTCCTTCCATTACGATCGTTGATCTTCGACGATCCTGAAGCCATTCGGACAGTCCCGTTGATCTCGTGAATTTTCTATTTGTTAGGAACGATTCGTGAGTTATCGTTTGTATAAATTTTTATTTCAAATGATAGGGATTATTTAAAAATAAATATACTCTATGTTAGTCAACGTTTCTTTCGTTTGTATTAAGAACGATTTTAATTACAGCCATTAACAACGGAGGGAAAAAGGAACGTTCGTCATTTAATTACGTTGGGTATAATTCAACTTGTACCATTTAACACTCGGTTTAAAGATACCTCGGAAGCCATGGTAATTTATCACGTCTCTCTGACTCCGACGGGACACGTGTGCATTCATCGTACAATCTCTGCCACGATAGCACAGAAAATAAATGCGATACCTTCGTTCGCGCTTACTACCCCCCGGTACCGGAAAACGGTAACACGCCAGTCGTTCTTTGTTTCTTATTAACGTATAAATAAATATCAGACTCGTTTGTACGGCAAAAGGAGCGATTTCCCCGGCGATCCTCTCTGAATTTACCGAGAGCTGTGAAAGTTTGTAATTAATCAATCATTTTTAATTCCTAATAATTTATTTCTTCTATGCAAATATTGTGAAATTGTCTCGATCGTTTCTACGGAATTAGACTTGAAGGAACTCGTCGAAATGTCCATACGCTTTGTCGATGCACGTTAAAGCAAATAGATCGGTTGTCGCAATTAGAATATTCAGGGGACGGAGAGAGGGGTTTCGAGTAGAGAGTGTTCGCTTATTCCAGATTTAACGAGGTTTCCTAGCCGGAATTTCCATCATACACGGTTACATAAACACAGCAGCTTGCACTTTCGCTGAAATAGAGGCCTTCGGTATGTTTGCACGTGCAGAGTCAGCCTGTAGGATCAACGAAGCATCTCATTAGTGTGAGGTATGGCTTGGAAGGATGCGGCCGGAGTTATCCAGTTGGAGAGTAATGTTGTTCTGTCCCCCATCTTTGCCGGTGGAATGTAGAATTTACGATCTTGAAATCGCTCGGCTAGAATCGATCTTATCTTTTTCTCTCTTTCCTATCACTTCACCTTTATCGCATCTCAATTCTGAAAACTTTTTCTTCGTCGAGCTACTTCTCGCAGAGTCGTTGCCGATATCACGCTGCGAGAGCGTAAAAAGTAAGAAAAATATCTTCTTTTCATCTAAACACACTCTGTATCCGATATAATCCCATAAATCCTCTCGTTCTATAGGAATAATCTTTCTTAAACGTTCCTGATTAAATATTTATTATTTAAGGACGATATATTATGCAACGCTTAGTCCTTCCGCGTTCTGTCGCCCCGTGAGTTCGGGTAAAAGCTTTGACTTTGTTACAAAGACGGAAGGAGGAGGAGAGGGAAGGAGAGAGAGTGAGTAATAATTCATCGCAAGGTAGCATTATTAAGAGTCTTTGTCTTATTTACGTCGTCTTAAGGCACGACATCGTGTCGAAGACGGCTCGTTGTTCGCTCGTCCTGTTTCTATTCACCTTCGACCACCTAAGGAAATTATTAATATGCGAGGAAGAGGATAATTTAAATTTACGGTAGTGCACCAATAATGGCTTTGCTGAATTATTACGTGACCCATCTGAGAGAGAGGAGAGAGAAGATAACGTAGGGAAAGGAAGTTTACGGTGTAATGGCGATTCACGTGCAAGCGAAACTGGTTAATGCTCGATGCTCGCTAAATTTTCATCTTTGTTTACGTATACATTATCGTCTAACGTTACGTTGAACATTGACGTCTGTCAATGATCGAACGATCACGGTTTGATCCGTTTATCCTGCTGTCCGTCGCTTCGCGTTGGTTTCGTCACGATCATCGATTCCTGTCGATCAACGCTGTTATTTCAGACCCGAAACTCGTGACGTTGATTCTACATCGATCATTCTCATTGATTTTCATGACTTCGAAGGAGTAGACACGATAATAATACTTATCAACGAACGAGCAGTTCGCGTTTTGTCGAGAAAACTGATATTCGAGTTCGTCTGAGCGATACAAATGTTACGTTTATGCGAGAAACCTATGGTGAGATGCATATAGTAAAAAAAAAATGAGTATCCGTCGCATTGGCCTTCATGCCGTTGAATGCTGAAGCATATCCAAGCGGAAGAAAACGTACATTCATACGTACATTGCATAAATACGTCTCGCTCGATGTAACTCGACTACATAAATGTCTGATACGTGTCAGACTGTTTCTCCTGTAAGCACGCCCGTAAATACGCTCGACTGATCGCTCCTCATGGTTTGCAGGTGTTTGCAAGTACTTCTGCGAGACAGTGCTCGAAAATGACTGATCCACGTATACCGACCTTTTCTACCATGAACTGTTACAGTCACAAGTTATTAATCGTGGATTCAACTAACAAACAAAATTGTACAGGGTTCCAGTAAAAAGCAAAAAATTGTACACGGACAATTTGTCAATTATACCTACCTACGACGTGGGCGATAGAAAAAAAGAAACATCGGCCGTCGGTGGCATTGTGGAAAGTTTACGAAGTAGATAGAAAAGTTGGTAACAAGGGTAAAAATCGAAACGTTCGTAGGATATCCTTACGCTGGTCTTTCGTCCGATCGGTGTTCGACTCTTTCTACTGTAGATACGACCTACCTAACGGCCGAGGACGAATTATCGATCGCAAGCTTAACTTCTTTTACGCAGCTTGACACTATGCCAATTCCCGCGGTACGTATACACGCGGGGTACTTGTTATTGTTGCCAGTACCCCCGTACCTACCACCCCTTCTCTCCCGAAGTGTTCTATAATCCGACGTATAAATTATTACCAGATTCCGAGTTCAGTGTCCATGGCAATGGTAATGCCAATGTCGGCCGAGGTCGGTACCGTACACTCCTATATGCCTAGCTAAACCCTTTGGAAACGATCCAAATGTACATACGAACCGGCTAGCGAAGATAAACCTTCGATTTTGACGTCTACCGTGTTGCTTTCGATGATTTTCCCGTCAACCAGCTTTTTTCTATTCGCGGGACGCGTGCCACACCTACCGTAAAGGGTTTAACAATATTTTGGTATTTTTGGTGGTATTACCTGGTGAATTTTTGAAATATTTTTGGATACCACGAATGTAGGGTTAAACGTTTTACTCGAGAGGAACTATAAATCAAGGGAGATAGATTCGTTCTGGTTTGTATATCCTTACGTCTTTCCGTGGCACGCATCGAACGGGACCATCTATCATCGGTGTCACTAATAGGTACTTTACGAGCATGGTTTTGTCACGCTATGAATGACAACGCGTATTACGGAATAACGGAATTGGAATATGCTATTTATCAATAATATTACCGTAGGCGAAGGAAACAGTGACGGTGTCGCGAGTCTACGTAATCTCTCTAATGTATTCTACCGAAATAAGGACGAACGTTCGTCATGCTTTAAATAGCAACGATATCGAGGCAAAATAATAATCTATGGTAAATGGGAAAGACGTCTACGATACCTTCCTGCATGTTTTTAGGTAGAACGTTCAATTGTTATGCAGTCCTCATTTCTTTATCGCATTTCAAAAGTGCCGTATCGTCGAGTGTTCCTCCTGGAAGTCTTTACGAAATCGATAGAAATATTCCTGTGATTCCCCTTGCGATTTCGATATTCAGGCAGATTAGAGGGAAGAAAAAGGGCCGTCGGTATGCGCCGGAGGTATCGTCGGAATATAAATTTACGGTGATCATCGACTACTCGTCAAGGGGGGTTTATTCCCACCAGGGGACGCGGAGCACACAAGGCGAGTCACATAGAACGAACTATGCCACGAATCCGTGCGACTGTGAGTGAGACGTTACTTCGAGCACCGGAGCGCTAGTCCTAGAATATTTTATTCATTTCAACGAGACCGAGGTTTGAGATTTGCAGGAAAGCGTGTTCGCGATATATTTGTCGGAGTTCACCCTTATCTTGGCTTTTATAGATCTTTTCTTCGAAAATGCATATATGCTATTTCGAAGAAAGGGACTCGGGCAGTCCGCAACGAGATGGTCTTTCGTATTTTTTAAGGACAACGAGACGGGCTACTTGTCTTACGGGGTTATAAAACGTGAGAGTAGCTGGTGCATCATTCAGGGAGGTTTTAGCGTCGGATCCTTTATCGATTTCGCGTCACGAAGCTTGGGGAAGAAAGAAACGTGAGTGATCTTTGGAAAAAAATAATTTTTAAACAAATATGGTGTCAAATGGGGTTTTCAAGGAACTACCTTGGTTCTTAACAATAAGGATCTCTAACGTCCGACTAAATGTTCATCGTTACTACTGCTCTCTTTTTCTCTCTGTCTCGTGAGATTCTAATGCTAATTCTCGTCTTTAAATGCTAATTTTCTTTTACGAGGACGTATTTGGTATTCCGCACGGTGCTTGAAACAGTTAAGAGTGATAATGCTCTTCGTGCATGGTGCATGAATGCGATTAAGTTAATTTGAGGGCGGTTGTATCGGAACTTTTGCCATGTAAAAGCTCACCGCGCGTCTGCGGTCAACGTTGATTACGTTTCGTACGAGTTTGATGATTAGTTTTATCGCGAACAACTCGTTTGAAAGATTTGTCGTCTCGGAAGGTTGGATCGCAGAATTCTTGAAAGAATTTTAGAGAATGGATGCTAGCCGATTAACTTAAGAATCGATTAGTCGATTAGAAGGTCCTTCCTTCAGGACGTAAAGTGATTACACCGCTAGGTAATATATATTTTCTGCTTAGGTAAAATCGTCGTCTTAATGTTTGGAAGGAAGACTTTGTACCCCGCATTATGGACCAGGTTCATCCATCACTCTGTCCTTCTCGCTTTGACACACTCCCACGTCTCATTATTTTTAATGAGGTACGTTTGTAGAATACCGTGGTGTCTAAAGAATTTTCTTTCTCTTTCACACCCCTCCTAAGATTTCCCAACGTCGCGCGGCCGCTCGAGGAATTTTTTTCCTCTTTTCCCCATCGCAAATCGAAATTAAGATATTCCAGGTTAAGCTGGAACGGTAGGTAGGTATATTGGATCACGTTTCGTCTTCGGCAATAATTCCGCAAGTCGAATAGAGACCCTGTTGAAATTCTACACTCGGTATCGACACCATTGGTCGAAAGATAACGATGCCGGCTTCGTGTTTCCTCCTCGAACCGATCGCGAATTTTCCGATAATCACTTTCTATAATGTCACGGAACTGGAGAGAGGAGACAAGGTTTGCCAGAAAAGGAAAGAGGTTCATTGAAATTTTGAGAACCATAATTATTCTTTCGTATTACTCATCCACGAAATTTGATCGATAGCTCGTTAGCGAGCTGACATTATAAGCTACAAATTGGTATACGTGGAATTTCTCTGTGCTAAATAGTTTACGGAGAAATCGTACTTAAACGTTCGGATGCAGTTTCATGTTGAGATTGACATGATACCAAAATGATATATAGGTTACTACTTAGCTTAGCTTGGTTTTCGCAGAACCAATCGATCGTTTCTCCGTATATGTCTTCCAAAACGTATAGCTCCATAGTCTGTACGAGCAGTGCTCCCTTACCTTCATTTTCCGTCTCTGATGTCACACATGACTCGAACAAGAGGTGGTGAACAGCCTCCCTCAATTTCAGCCTACTCGTGATCTCGAATTTACATCTTCTCCATTATATCCCCTCTTATTTAGACATTAGGTGGAGTGGATTTCACGAGTATAATTTATACGACGAAATTCGCGGTGTATAATTTAAATATCTACCGAAACCTTCGCTTCTTTTCCCTTCGACGATTTATCAAAAAAACATTTACAACGCTCGGAACTCTCGTAAATCTTAAGACAAAGAAGAAAGAAGAAGAGAGAGAGGAGAAACGGGAACAGAGATCCCCGAAAAGTTTTCACCTTCGTATCGGTCCGATCCCTACTACCAACACCACCACTGGTAGGCACCCTTCGCGTACAACGATCGAACTAAAGTTCGCTCGTAAAGCGCACCTCATTTCCCCCGTTTCGAAGATCTTTATGTCGCGCGCGATTACACGCGTCCACCCGGATACATTTTCTACGTATTGAACTTTAGATAACAATACCGGGACTTGTGCGACAGAATCGTAAACCTCTTTTACAATGCACATTACATCGAAACTTACGATTCCTTGTTGAAAATCGAGATATTCGCGTAACTCACGTTGCACAGGCTTGTTTAAAGTTTGTTTCTTGAGTAGGTACCTATCTTTACTAAGTAAATACGTCTTCGCTATAGCTTTTCTCCAGCTCTTTTAAAAGCACGGCAAGACGGATCCAAACTAATCCCTTTTTTTTTTAAAATTAGATTAGCCCGTGAATCGTGATTTTAATTACGTCGATAACGACCGACGTTGTTACGTAGCAAAAAGCAAACCTCATTTTTATTTCTTCTACTTTTGACTTATATAAATTTATGTTACTCTTAAGTGCTTGAAAATAAACCTTAACTCGATGAAAGGGAAAAACGATTAATTAACTGCTAACCGCGTCATACAAAGTTATCCTTAAATTACGGGTAGAAATCTTGAAAGATATCTCTGAATGGTTTCATCCTTGACGAGATCTCTCTCTACCTCTTTTTCTTTTTCACTCTCTATCTCTATTTCTCTCTCTCTTTCGCGGCCAATAAAATTTCTGATTTCATCCGGCCGTGCGAAACGCTCTCATTCGAAATTTGCACGGAGAGAAGCGAGGACTAAGTTAAGGACTCGTCGTCTCGGGTCGTTGCTTCGCGGTTTTAAAAAGAATATATCGTGAAATTCGAGAAGGGGGAGGAAGGGTCCCGGTTACATAAGTGGATCTCACGAAGTGGTAGATGAATAGAGTGGAAAGGAGGACTGGCGGGAGAGGTGGTAGACGGTAAGAAGATGAGTACGTCGACGGAAGGAAGGAAGTAGATTCCTGACCGAAGCGAAATTCCACATTTTCGGAGCTTCTCTCTCTCTCTCTCTCTCTTTCACTATCTATACGCTTTTTCTCGCTTCCATCATACGGAGGCTTCTTTACACGCTCTAGAGTCAGCGATTTTTACGAGACTAGGGGTAGATTGGCGCGATATTGCGTGAACGGCCTTTTATGATGGCTCTCTTTCTCTCTTTTTTTTTCACTTTTTTCCTCAAGATTATACTTTAACAACTAAATTAGTAAATTTTCATTATTCCTACACTCGTTACCAAAGTTACACACGATTCCAGTGAGACCCGGTGAACGGTTTTAAATATGTACGTTCTTTCGCGCGAAGTTAATTTGCATTTCGGGGTATTTAATACGAAGCGTAAGTTTCTGCTTTAGCATTTGCAATCCGTAACGCATATCACTCGACGGTGGAATAAATTTTCTCTTGTGGACGATTTAATAGACGTTTTGCGTGATATAATACATAAAATCTGCGTATTGTGTCGGGTGGTCGATAAGTGGACGTGCCTTATCGTTCCCTCTTTCGAGTGATTCATCATCGATCTTACAACAGGCCACTGAAACTCTATACATCATGGCTTTACTATACGTGTAGGTCATTATACTAAATGTACACGTCATTTGCATGTAAAACGTGCTTTTTTAACAAACCGTTTAATTTTGCATAACGATCGTGGTATATGTAGGTATTTATGTACCTACTTATATAGATAATAATTATTCATAAATTTCTAGCTGGTAAATCGGCGTGATGTTTGTTAGTGCAATTAGTCGTCTAACGATAATGGTGAAATTACGTACGTTTTTTAGAAGATACGCGCGTGTCAACTGGGTGTACCTACTTCATGAAAAACTTACCCGCGTGCGCACGGTTACACTTCGATATTCCAAGCACGAACGAGAGCTTATTGCGCACAATTTTATACGAAAGCGTAGAAAACGTGGGAAGCAGACCTTATGGTTGGGGGTGCTTTTCGTAACTCGCATTCCTCTTCTTGAAGGTTGCACCAAGCCTCCGTGTCACCCTTTCTCTCTCTTTCCCTTCTCACGAACTGATGTTCTGTTTACATTGGAGGACTTTTTCGTACAACGAGGGTGCAGCGTTGCCACCCAGCTTCCAAATTTCTCGGGAAGGATTTCCTTCTTTTCATCCTCCAAGCTTCAACTTCTTCTTCTCTCTTTCCTTCGTTACTTTCCCGCGTATACGTACATACGTTCCTGGATAAATTTATTCCTGATTTCTCTGACTTTTCGAGGAGTTCTTAAGATGCTTTCGCCGGTGAAGTCACGTTGAGAAAGTACAGCAACGTAGTTTCCATCAAGATCATTGCTGGAGAGAAGGAGAGGCGAACGCGGAAAAGATTTTAGCAAAATTTTCCATACGAGAGAGATGAAGTTTTAGTTTCAGCCTTCATTGGCGATCCTGCTGTTAGGAAGATGAAGCGTTTCAAAGTTGACTATTCGTCTGGCAATGAGTAGGTATCCACCTGAAAGGGAGACGAGACGAGTGTTGCGAGTTCTCGCCTGCCGTTCCCTTTCCTTTGTGTCGTCATTTCCACCCGTTTACACCTCAAACAAACTTGACTTTTCGTACAGCGTGCTGTAAACGGTGAGAGGGAAGTTATCGATCTGACAAAGGGACCGTTCTAAGTGAGACTCGTATTTTTATGAAACTACGTATAATTGTAGAGTAGACGAAAATGTAAGATACATATTTTTCACGATGAAGGTAATTCACATTGTAGTCACGAAATTAATTCTTCTTTTTCGCCACTTTGATGGTGGAAAATATAGACAAGCTTTTAGTGTCCTTTATAAAAACTGTAGAATAATTTTTAAATGCATCGTAACTACAATAGGTATAGTTTTCAAAAGAAAAATATAAAATATCGATAAACAACAACGGAGTAGTAAAGAAAATTCTTCTCATTCCCATCACTGATTTACAGCAACACACGTAGATTATCGGTTATTATTTCAGTATGACAGGTGAGAGTTCCATCACGGAATATTAAGTGTCCACTCTGTCGTGATTCCGGTTTTTATTGTACATTGAATCGTTGACGTTTGACTATTCTCATCGGCATGTTTAATAATACATCTCCCACGTGCCCAGCTCATGTCAAACGCACTCGTGTCACGGTGGACGGAGAACTGGCTGTCTAAACGGCTGTCTGGCGTTTAATTAGTGAAACTAACGCGATCGATCGCGGGATCATTATTTTTTTCTTCAATAATGTCGTACCTTATCGAAAATCATTATAATACAAGCCGTTCGCAGAGAGAGAGAGAGAGACAGAGAGAAGCGTGTAAAATGTACAGGTGCAATGAAATTTAAATTTAATATTTCCCAAGCGTCATCTCGAAACCGCAAATTACCGCAACTCCCACGGCGCGATTTTTGCGGACCGTAACTCGGATTGTACACAAAATACGGAAACGCAGGATTCGTGTAGGAAAAATATGTATAAATATATATTATCATTTGTAATTAAATCTAGTAAAAGAGAGTATCGTTAAAATTGTCCCTTTTTCCGTTTCATTACATTTATTTAGTTCTTCACCACAAAATAAGACGAATTGCGTATAAAATATGCACGAAGAACAATTAACGTTGTAAGGAAGAATCGAACGAATTAATTAATGAGATATTCGGTAGTAAGGAGCCGAAAAGAATAAAGTACGGATAATTATTATCGGTAGGCGAAACGGTCTTACTCCATCTTGATACCATTCTTCGAGTGAAATAGATAGACATTCTACTAATTATATTTCGAGCGAACATTTTATAACGGTATTTATGAACTACATAAAGATAGTGAGAGAACAAGTATCCTTCGGTAATTCACTTTTCCTCTTGATAAGTTTACGTGTAGGAATAATAAGATCCTTCATCTTGGTTCTTCCGTGTCTTTCATTAAAATATTCAATTAGAATCTCCTTCCTGCTCGTTCTCTCTCTTTCTCACTCTCAAGAGAGGGAGAACGTTGGTTCCACGAAGAGGAGGATACATGGAGTCTCTCGCTCACGAATCATTATTAAATAAAATACAATTTCCAAGGTTCATTAACTTTTAGACAATACGGTGCACGAACCGAGTTTCCTCCTTCGGTGCGCCATAAAAACGGAACCCAGCATACGCGCGCGCATGTGCCTTTTACCGATGTCGCGAGATTTGCAAGAAGAAAATTCGTTGATAGGCGCGCATTCATACTCGCGCATACTCGAGGAAACACCGGTGCGCGCAGCTGTTTGTTTACGAATAGTCCGCTAATAAACGCCCGGCGTATGGTTACCATAGGATCTTCTCATATCAGACATTCCCCTTTAATATCGCGCGCGCCCTAAACGTGCGAGGCATGAATACAAACGTCCATTTTCGCGACATTATCCAAGGCATTGAAAAGAGGGAAGGAAGGTAAGCAAAAAGGGAAGAAAAGACAAGAAAAGAAAAGAAAAGAAGAGGATAGAGGGGTACTCCGACCTGCGCGCGATGAAACACGAAAAGAGCAAACAAAGAGAAGATAAGACCTCGAGGGGGAGGGGCTAAGGTCGCGAGGGTGTGTATAGAGCTGATTTCCTTTTTTCTCTCTCTCACTTTTTCCTTCTCTCTCCTTTCTTCAAAATTCCGTGAAGAGAGCAATATCCTATTCGTAGAAGACTGTTCCAGCTTCGTTCTCCCTCCGGTACGTACGTAGTCGCGATGTAAACCGGTGAAAGATGTTAATAAGGTTGAAACGGAGCTCTCTCTCTCTCTCTCTGGTAGCGTCTGGCTCGGAGTCTCTCTCGTAGAGCGGTCTCATCGGTGCCGTAAGGGGATGAAGAAAACGAGGTGGGGCGCGCGAATGGCAATCTAGGAGGCGTGCTAGGTGGTAATTCACCGTCCTGGGGGCAAAGTCAAGAATTTCACCTAGCGCGGACGTTAGGCTGCTACTACCGGGCTTGCTACCAGCACTGCCGCTGTTGCCATTGCCTTCCCTTTTGACGGCGACCTTTTCCCTCGGGCTGTTTGGCTCATTTGCCGCCCGACTTGCGCGCGAGAACCTTTTGACGTATCCTTGCTTGCGCCTTACGACTCTTTTCCACGTCGCCGTGCTCGTTTATTGACTCTACCCCATCCACTCCTCTCAGCCTCCCCTCTCTCTTTTCTCCATCTTCTTCATCCTCTTTCAACTTCCTGCTTCCTGCCTTGTTTTAATCAAGCTGCACCTGGCAAACGTCTTTATTGCATTTAGATAGGAATACTGGTTCTCGATACGCGTTTGACATTTTGCAGGACGTCCTCGTTAGACTTAAGTTACTTGTCTCTGTGAAGAAGACTTTTAAGATTGGCTAGTAGAAATGGTCATTTCCATACCGCGTATCAGTCAATGAAGAAAATTGTAGGAAGATTGAAAAGTAAGATCACCCTAACGTCTTTTTTTGCAAGGCTATAATATTTGCTTCGTTAGATGGCACCCTATAAATGAAGAGTTCAGGTCCGTCAATGGTGTTGGACATCTTTCAAATTTTTCCTACGGTCATAAAGAAACGGGGTTCCCATGGAAACCTGTCACGATAATGCGATCGTACCACGGCTATTACTTACTGTCTTTTACTTTTTTATTAGCCATTATTTTCTTTTTTACACCTTGGAGCTGGGATTACGAGAAGTTTATGTCTCGGTAAAAAAGGAGAGCCAGATTAGAAATGAATCTCTTATTTAAAAAAAAGGCAGGATTAAGGACAGATAAGTTCGCAGAACTAATAAAAAAGTGTTAAATGTAAGTACACTTGACTTTAAGATAGCTTTTGGAATGCATCCATTAAACAAAATCACCGCTCGCCCATTCGATTTTTGATTTTGAATTTAACGACAGTATCGACCACGATATTTGTTTTTACCACTGTATACAAAATTTGCATGGAGATTGGTTTTTGAAGTTGTGACTGAACACATATTGATTGTTGGTAGTATGTGAAGTAATCTAGTGACTACAGCTCGACGATACGATTTGCAAACAACAGCGATTAGAATGGTTAGGCCGAAATTTTTACATATCGGCAATCGATTTTACCGTTCGTTTTATTACGGAGACTGTTTGCATTTGTCTATCCGGAAAATTAAAAAGTCAACGAGTCCAACAATTTGTACATCGCGGTAGAGACATTATTCAAATACAAACGATCGTCGCAAATAAAACGATTTCTTAATCTTCCTCCTGCTATCGATCACGAAGGGTGTAACATTTAAAAGGAGAATTTTATTGGCAAACCTTCCACGACCCACCGGGTGACCCTTTATCCCTTAAAGGATGGATTTTTCAAAGGTGGTAAAAAAATCAGGAGCTTTCTCGATTCGACGAGACTTTCTTTCCTTATCTCACATTGCGGTCGTCACGAGAAGAAACATTTCCGCTTCCTTTCGACTCGCGTCTTCCTCTTTGGTCCATCAATCGTCTTTTTCACTGGCCACGTTATATCCTCCGACGAATCGTAGAGATGGTAGGGACTCGTCCGTAATCACAAGTTCAATCCAGCTCGTAACTTCCTCTCGCGGAGTGTAATTTCCAGGCCCTTAAACGGTTCTCTCTCTCTTTCCCTTCCTCTTCGCTTCATGAGCTCTTTTCCTCTGCTCTTCTTCATCTTCTGCTCACTCACTCTACCCTCGCTCTCTCTTTCTCCCCTTGCTTTTAACCTCATACTTGGCTTCCTTTTTCTCTAAACGATTTCGAATCGCGTTAACGCGTACCCACAACTACGACTGATGAATATCCGAGATTAAGGCACTACGCGTAATCCTCGAGATTGCGTTTCAATTTATCCGTAATAGCTCGACCACGAAGCGGTCCCTTGCCACGAAAGGAGTTTTAGGGCTGTTAAAAATCTTCAAGGTTCAAATTGTAGAATCGAGGTTCTTATCTTTCATGGTAAAATTTCACGAAAACGATCGATCCACTTCGTGCTCGAAAACTGGATATAGATACCATACAGCTGTTTATTTCTATGTTTTCCGTCGGATGTTAAACGACAAAAGCTTCAACGGTGTTTAGAAAAACATATAATAAATCACAGATGGAATTTATTACTTTCGGAAGGTAGAAGATACGTCGAGCGTGCGTGCGTGCGGAAAACCATAGTCTGCTGGTGTATCTAATGACAGTGTCATTAGTGTTTCGTAATCATTCAATGTCGGTATAATTGAGTCTGAGTTATAACAATGGTTAGTAGGTACAGATTTCTATGATATCGACGTTAGTCCATCCCGAGACGTTTTTTATTATTGTCTTATATGATTTTGATTTATTTTTATCATTGCCGAGATGGGATAATCACATCTCACTTCTTCTAATCTTGAAGCATTAGTTTTGTTCTTTAATTGGAAATAATTTCATTGTTTATTCGTTAGCGAAGACCATTAAGAGCCTGTTAAAAAATACCAAACATTTCTCGTTAATTTGATTTTTCGTTGGTATTGCTTTATTTCGTTCATAATTCATATTTCAAATTCTTTAGATGTATTATCCAAAGATCCGAAAGCTCAGACAACGACTATATTCCCACTGATAACTTTTCCAGCAAAGTCTTTTACACTCCCAGCACGGTCGCTGGTATATTCCGTGAATCATCGCGTTCCGCTTGCCAAAATCTCATGCAAGGACTTTTCTTATCTTTTTCGAGAAATCTAGCGAGCAAAGGAGATTGTCGCCGTCGTCTTCTTCCTCCAAGTGTAAACCTACACATAGACGTAGTTGGCATTCGTGGCCTATCGATAAACCGCCAGCCAAGTAGATGTCTACAAATTCACGAGTTTTCTGAAGCAACCCCGCGATAATTTATAACACCGGTGACACCGTTAGATTTACGAACACTTGTTACGTCCATGTGTCGGTTGCTCATAGATTTATTCTCGAGTAAGGAATACATAAAAGTGGAATAAGAGAAACGCCGCAGTTTCAAAAACATACGGATTATTCCTCCAACCCCGAGACTTCATTTAAAACGTAAACCACACATCGTAGAATCTTATTGCAAATCTCAGCGAGTTACACGGGCTATTGTTGAGGTAGCAGAAGGAACAGTGATAGTGCAAGACGATGGAGTCGAGTCGTGTAAACGTAACGTTAAGATCTTCACTCCGCAGCGAAGTCCCACGGGCACTTTATCGTGCCGTCTTAGTACCGTTTGCATAACATCCATACGTTGTCTCTTCCTCAGGGCGATAAGTTTCATAAACACACAATCTTATGCGCGATAAAACGAGGTGAGGAGGCAGTTCCGCGATCTTCACCAAAATTACTTGAGAGTCGAGCCGATAGTGGTGTCCGTACGTTCATGAACTGTCACGCAAAGGTTCATCGAATTTTGACGCTACGCGTTTCGCTCCGCATTTCCATGTTATTGGACAACATCGTGTGTTTTGTATACTATGGTTACAAAGCACGCTTGATTGATACGCGTGCTGTCGATTAGGACACATAAGTATGAAATATAGCACAGCTGGTTACCGATACGTTGCCGCTGGTCCAGAATGTTATCTATACCAATAAAATCACGCAATTTTGTGCTTCGTGTAACATCGTCTTGCCACGTGTTTGATGTATAAACAAGTTCGTCGTTGTTACCTCATTTCTCCTGTTAATATTTTCAACGTCTGGATACAGTGACGTTATCCGTTGCTAGTTGCGAGAGAAGTAAATTGTGTATCGTTGGATCGATTAAATCGAAATTAAGATACATTTACAGGATTTCAGATTATTACTTGAGTCATTATATTGTTAAGCTAACAACGGATTTATCGGACTCTAGGAATATCCTTTTTTAACAGAAAGCAATTAGTTACACCATTTCGTAATCTAACGAGATGGATAATTTTCGAAGAAACAAAGATCTTAAACTGTGAAAAGTTAAAGGAACAGACGGAGCTGCCGGAAATCTCGAAATTAGATCGACGGAAGCACGATCGAAACCGCATCAATCACGGCACGTGACGTTAGCAGGAGGAAGGTGCCGGTAATGAAAGGTAAATGGATGGAAACTGCGGCGTTGGATCATCGTGATGGAGTATCCTCGAAGGTCAGTCTGGTTCTAAGAGATTCTCGAATCTCCGATCGACCGTGACCGTTTGTTTAGGGGAATCCTTTCATTGCCTCGCGATGTACTCCCTATCCCTTCCTTTCTCACTCTCTCTATTTCTCAGTAAGTCTTTCGCGCTCTTTCTTCTTAGGTCGTTTCCTCTACTCGAGCGGCCAACCAAGCGGTCGACGTGCAAGGCTTCGCCGTCGAGGCGCATTCAACAGGTATCTACACGACCGATGAGCTCGTGCCGCGTCCTCTCCACTCCCTTCTCTCTGTTCAACCCTCTCTCTCTTCAGGCTCCATAGCACGCTCCCCACTCAAACAGACCGGCACTGATCCGCGCTCTCGGTCCAAGGACGCTTGCGTCGGCAAGGTAGGCACCGCTCTTTCGACTTGGACCGGCCGTCTCTCGCCAGTACGCCGTCGACCGTCGAAGGTGCTCGGTCTACTCGTCGACGGCATTCCCGTTCGGATATTTTCTTTAACGAAAACGTATGGATGATTGAACTTTTATGAGTGAAGAAGGAGTTAGAGAAGCTGTGCGGTGCGTTCGATTATATCGAGGGTAATTGTAGGAAGGTTGATTAATTAGAACGGTTCAGTGGTAAATACGAAGAAGAAGAAGATAATTGTTTGGGTAAGGTGAGAGCGAGATAGGTGGAGACAGAAAAACAGGCTGCTTCGGTTCCTCGGATCCCAAATTTCTTGTTGGACCCTACCAGGATTTGAGCTCGTTCTGGGATAACATTTGGTAAGGGAGAAAGCTTCCTTCTTAATTCCTTTTTTGGTCTCGTAATCCAAACGACCGACGTGGACCTCGTTTCGTGTTTAGCGAACCTCGGATCTTGGTCGGATGTAACGAATGATATTTTACTTTCGTTCTCTTACGAATGTAAAAGTATGTCCAGTGAAAGCGTAATAAGATATTGTACGTGGTGCATGAGCAAACGAGATATGTTTGGTAAAACTCATATCTGATTGCCGAAGACTTTCTTTGCATATCGATATTATCGGGGTTTCCAGGCAAAATGTTCGCAAAATTTGTTCGAGAGATCTTGTTCAACGTAACGAGCAAACCACGGAACTTGGAAAGATTCGAATTTAAAGTTTTGTTTTATTTGCTTCCGAGAAGATCTCGATTTCATCGGTAAGTCAAATCACCGAGTCTGATTGGCTCCTTTATCTGGGACAAACGTGCTCCCGCGCTTTTGCTCAACGAAACTGACAGCGCGACCGAAGCATTCCAACGATAAATCGTAACGACGTCTTCCTTTATCGCTGTTGTCTTTTTTTTTAAGTTCTTACGTCCAAATAAATTTACAAACATTAGACCGTGAAATTAGGAAACTCTCGTTACATCATCGTGCACGTATAACGAAAAGAGACAAGAGAATTCGAAGGGGAACTATAGAGAGAAAGTACGGAAGTGTTACAAAGCATGAGTTAGCCATTTAAATTCAAAGTTAGCGTAGTTCCATCCGTGCGAGGCTCACGATTTATGAACGATTTTCTTGAATTTTGTCATTAACTCGTTAGCCTTAACCGAATTAAATTCATCATGAGACAGACTTCGGAGTCTAAATTGCTTAAACTCGATCCGACTTCGACGCGATTAGAATTTCAGTTCGGAGCTCGGAAAATATAGCGTAAGATAGTTTCGTGTTAGCGAAGTAAGCGCGAAGGGAAAACCCCTTCGAGATTAATGATAAGTGGTTGTCGCGAACCACGGAAATTGAATTTCGCGGGGGTTTCGCTAAGAGAAAAATTCTATTTATATGTTTTTTCTCAAAAAACTGCTCGATGAATGGAGGAGTGTGCTTACGTACTTTGTATACGAGTTAACAAAGCTTCTCTCCCTTTATCTCTTTCGTTCAAAGACTACGAAAGTTTTCGAAAACACCGGAGGACTACGATTTCTATCGCAAGAGCCTTTCGAGAACGTTGTTCGACTCTAGATCGACTATCGAATCGAGCCGAGGATAACGAGTCCGTGGGATTTAGGATATTTTGTCGAATCGAGTCGCGGCACTGCATACGGTACTGATTTTTCCTTTCACGAAATTCACTCCCTGCGCGCTACGGATAAATCGATCGACAGTCACGTACTCGATCGCACGTGCTACGAAATAATTACGCGTACCGAGTGAAAGAGTGGGAGAGAGAAATCGAGTATCCTTCTTGCACTTCACGACGAACTTCTCTCTGTGTGCGCTTGACGAGCGCCTTGACCCAAAGAGAGATTCTCCTTCGTACTCTCCTTTGGCCATGTTTCCCCTTGAGAGACGAAGGATCTTTCTCTGTCTCTCCTCGTATCCTCCTTAATTAGATTCGATGCTTAGTTTAATTCGGTTAACGTGTATTCCTGTATTCGCTTGACATAGAATTATCATGTTCTTCTCCGAATAATTGCTTGCACGCTGACGATTAATAAATTATTCGTCTATTACGGTAGTAATAGTTTAATAGTAAGAAATTGGTGAAGTGTAGATGCATTCGTTTATACATAATTCGTAAGATTCTTCTTCATTTTATTATAATTATTAGTATTGAATTAATGGTTCGTGATTCATATTTCGTAAGTACCTACACTAATTTTTGAAATTTTTTTTCGCCGAGCTTGGTGACGCTTTTTTCATACACTTTACCAAACGCGTTCAAAGTTTGCACTTCGCATTACTTAAGGTAAAATTGAAAGAGTTTATCCTAGTTATAAGGAAATTCCTCGCTTCGACGCGTTCTTTCGTACTCTCATCGCACATTCTTCCTTACATTGTCTCGCGCTCGTTCTTTCGTCTCTATACTTTATCTCTCTCTCTCTCACACACACATTGGAATACTGTATCGGTGTTTTAGTATATATGTAGGTCAAATGTTTTCGAGCGCCAACTCTATTACCGTACCAAAATTTCCTCCTACTACATCCCGCAATTCCATTAACTTTCTGGCATTAACGAAACCACGGCTCTCGTGTTTGCCATAATTCGTATTAATTTTGAAAATATAAACAGTGGCTATCGCGATCTGTTACATCAGTTTTGCATGTAAATCCAATTCTATTAAATTTTCTGTTTTCATCGACAATCTAAATTGTATTTAGCTTCCTCTAATAGAAAGTTGGCTGCGGCCAAAAATTGTCGGAGCGTTTCGCGTCACATTCGATCCGTTCTTTTCAAGAAACAACGACTACTATCCTTCTTTTTTTCTTTGATTTTTCGCCAGCGAACCTTTGCAAGAGCCCGCGGTGGAACTAGTCAATAGTCGTGCGTCACTTGCCAGGAACCGGTTAGCTCGAGAGTAGCTTTGGAGATAAAGTTGAATGAAGTTGGATCATGCTACCGATCGAAGAGTTTCTTTGAAAAATATCAAGTTTAGCCATAGAATCGATGCATTATCTTGTATTATAATCGATTAGCTCGCGTTCATATATTATATATATTTTTTTAGAGATTCCTGTTCATCGAAAATTTCGAAAAAAGACAGCATAGATTTAACGAGATCCTTTACGAAACTACACTCGCTAGAGTTCGACGAGATTCTAGAATCCGTTTATGCTTAAAATCTTATTAAAGCTTCTCGCGGAGGACGTGCGCTGATACTTCCCGATTTAATCTCCCAGGACAACGCTTTTGTTATACGCTGTTAAATTCGTTCCGACGTCATTCACGAGACTGCGCCATAGAAAAGTTTATGATCTCTGGGTGAGAAATGGAAATGGCGTGATAGAATGTAGGTACGTCCCGATTTTCCAACGAAATATGTTCATGAAGCGTAACATACCGTAGAAATACGTACGCACCAAACGATTTGTTATACTATTCGCATTCGTCGTTTAATTAATAATTATCGGCATGCCCAAGCGAACTCGTAGCATAGGAAAAACGAGTTCGGTGAAATTGTCGAGACTCGAATTACGACTAATTGCCAGTAATTATTCCGGCAAATTAAACGGATAGCAAACTCATCCCCCTCTCGTCGATCCCTTGTCTTCATTTTTTCCCCCCACTCATTTTAGTTCGCTCAGTTAACTCAGACTTTTATAATCGCGTGTCTTATTTAAAAGGCGTCCTGAAGGTAAGGTCGACCGGTTTTTAAGCGATACGATCTTACTCCACGAAGATATTTTTTCATGAGTGTGAGAGACGCAAGAGAGGAGACAGTGCGCGTGAGAGTATGCATATGAATGCGTGAGGAAGAGAGAAAGACAGAGTAAGGACGGCGGCGCCGTGGTGACCGAGGAAGGTCGAACTTTACTTGTATTTCCGTGTACGTTATTTTTACCATTCTTTTCGTCTCGATGAACACGGTCTGCTATCGAGGGATGGCTGAAAAATTATTATTTCACGAAAACGCAACGATATTCGCGGTATTATCGGTCGACTTGATGCGATGAGAGGATAATCATTTTACTTAAAAACGAATGCAGTTTTTGTATATTCAATTTTTCCATTTTAAATAATATTATTTTGACAATTTCAGACAATATAAAGAAATGCCGTTAACATGGGTTTATTTAAGAAAAGAAATTGCACGATCCGATTGACCCGATTGCTCATCATTGCGTAGCACCTCGTTATTTTGACATTGCATTCATTGTTTATTCAGTTCGGCAACCGTGCCCCATGTTTTTCTTTCTTCTCCAACGCTAACGTGAACACTGGAACCTATGCTTTGTCTTCGAGCAGTCAATAGGCGCTGAACTTTCGCATAGGTCGGTCGACATTGCGGTGCTCCTTTGTTTCTCGACCTTCATCTTGATTCTCGTACTCGTAGTGTGCGAGAGTTCGAGTAATCGGATTTACTGAGTTTAGTTCATCTCTTAAAAAGTTAGTATATATCACTTAATTTCTGGATCTTATTTGCAAATGCACTGATAATAAATATGGATACAATAAGGCCAACCCTTCGTATTTCACAAATGACTATGACACTTCGCAACACCTTCTGTAGTATCTGTAAACATCTTCTTACAAAGTTTCACAATCATACGCAAAATGGTACTCGACGAGACAACGTAAATAATTTATCGGTTGGCGAAAAAGTTACAAAATTTAATCGACCGACAATGTTTCTTTAAGGACGACTTGATTCAAGCATGATCTTTGATGCTTAAATCCGATGTTTTTTGGCGTCACGGAGATTTTATTATCGCGAACAGTACGAAGGCCAACCGGTAAAGGAGGGCGTCGTCTTAAAGGATGTCACGGTTGTAAAGGATGTTAGGTGAAAGAACGAGAGCGGAGGTCGTCGAGAAAAGGAGGTGTGGGTTCTCCAGGAAAGTAACGTTACGCATAATGAGACATCCGGTAATATTATCCCTATTAATAATATGTAACGCCGTAATATCTGCATGAGAATGGCTAGCGGGACAAGCTCGGTCGAAGGATTTATAGTGTAGGAATTGCGAGAAAGAACGGCTAGGTTAGACTAGACAGCAAGAAGGTGATAAATGCACTTATTCTACCCCCTCCCCTCTTTCCCTCTTTTTTTATACCAGGAATACCCGCTTGAATACCCTCACTCGCCGGTGGAAGCGAGTAAGGGGCTTTAATTCAATTTCAAAGCGTTTATCTTTCCAGCCACCTACAATTTGCATAGTTTAAAAGTGGGAGCGATGACGCTTATTTTCTCGAGGAGTGAGAGAGAGAGGAAAAGAGAAAATCTATTTCCGCACTCTCGTTGATATAAAAAATTATCGCTGTATCATTTTTTCTCTTCATGTTCGAGGTTAAGACCTTTTGGACGAAAGACAAGATTCTCTCGGGTTAATACTTTTGCCATTCGCCAAAGTTTATGCTTCTCTTTGATCGAATTATTAGATCTTAATGAGCTGACGAGAGGCAGCACGATTTTATAATTCATTATACTAATACCGACGAAAGGTGGTTCTTCTCTTTTGATAGTCTTTGATCTCTTCGCCGTTCGTTTGATTTTCAACCTCTAATAGAGAAATAAATTGAATCAAAGTCGGCGAATAATTCGATTCCACGTTTTCGTTCATGTTAGGTTACTTCGATGGTGCATTGATTGAAAGATTCTCTTTCTATCCATCTATTCCTCTCCCTCACGAACGACATTGGACCTTATTATCTCTCATCGACAGACGAGCTCGATCCTAAGCTCGATGCAAATCTGCTCCACTTAATTCTATTCTCTGCGTCGCGAGTGCTCCTCTCATTGTCACGATTACATCTATCTATCCATCTATGTGGATCGTAGCTTCACGTATGTGTATATGTGTACATAGATAAATGCAGCTGATTTCAATGTATGATAATACCTTCAAATTTAACGAGCGATCTTCGCTTCGATAATAACGTCAAAATACAGAGATTCCTTGATACGTCCTAGACACGTAGGCAAATTGTTTGGATTTATCATAACATGGTATGATATTGGATCAGTGTAGCGGCACGATTCGTCGAGATCGTATAACTTAAATATTCGTATCGTAAAATAAAACAAGACGAACGATATTGAAATAGGCCTCTCGATCGGTGACGTATGAAACGATTTTTAGTTAATTGACGAAATATACCCCGAATAGGATCGATTCATTTAAATTAATTAATTAATATCTATAATTGTCACTTATGATGTCTAGCTGGATTCAAGGATGTCGAGAAATTTTAATTCCACTTTCTTGTTACACATAATTGAGGATCTAGTTCACGATCGATAATTTCGTACGGTAAGCCTGTTTTTAGTTCTCATTAATTACACGAACCATCTCAATTCCTTAATTATTTTATTATCGCGTTGTGGGGTTCATAAACCTTTCATTGGCGTAACAACACCAAGGGGAAAAAGTTGATCGACGGTAGGAAGCAAGAAGACATCTTTTCCGACGTGTCAATTAATTCCCCTCCAATCGAAAGGTCTCTCGTGTATTTTCGAAGCGGAAAACCAGTCGTGAAGGGGAGGGAGAAAGTATCGAATAGGTAATGTCTCTCGGTAATATCCAATTTTGTGCATTTCCACAAATGAAATCCCTGGAGGACGATTTGGCATCGATTGTCATGGTAACAAAATTCTTCTGCTGAATCGCGGCGCCGGCCTTTGCCGTGTATTAACGTTGATTGGTGGTCGAGTAAATTTCGTCGTTACGTTCATCCGGGTAGGTTGTAGGTATATGGAATATGTATATCGTAAAATGTGTCCTTGTATGTGTACGCGTGTTTGCGGTAGACTTATGTATGTAGAAGAGAACAGGCCGTTCTTGTGGGAAAAGCGTCTCGGCCGTCGTCCTCACGATCAATGTCGTAGCGTTGTGCATGTGTAGAGAACAAGCGGTGCCAACTCACACGGTTGAAGGCCGAACGTATCGAATTCGAGAGCACGCTGCTTCTGCAATTTCTATTCGAGTCATTTACATACTCACATGCATTCTATGTATCCGTACATGTATGTTGGTACATACGAAAGTAGAGATAGCGTAGATGGGTACAACGTGCGTGCGTAATCTTACGTATTGCCCTTGTTATCTGCGGTGCTTGTCCTGATAAGCAAAAGAGTAATGGTTAGTGGTAGTAGTAGTAGTAGTAGTAGAGAGAGAGAGAGAGAGGGAGAGGGAGTTGTTAGAATTTAGAATTTATTTGATCTTTAAATTCGATCGACTATAAGAGGATACCTAAAGATTTTCTGATATAATACTTGTACAAATTTTCTATCCCTCTCACTTTTAGACGTCATTTCTTTAAATACCATAGTAAAGTGTAGATAGTTAATAACAAAAGACAAGAAAAACGATAGAAATTTTGAACGAGTTCATGACTTTACCGTTTATATATATATCGCTAATTTGATCACTTTTTAAGAACGCGCATCGATAATAAGCGCTTTAATATTAATCCTGAATCTTAAGCGTTAAGCTTCCGACAGCATAATATACCATGTAAATTCGACAGCTTGTTCAAATATGCTAACCCATAGTTTATAATTACCCGGTCAGCCTCCCATGTTTGCCCGCTACGCTAGATAACAGTGGTGCTCATCGAACTCGTTAGAAAATGGAGGACGCGTCGGGAGGCGGATGGTTTCGCCAATAAGAAACGTCTTACATCGATTATTATCGACCTTACAAGCGCGTTGTAACCAAGTCCGCAACAGGTGAATCCTGGCATCGTTGTATCAACTGGACGACCTTCTACGACCTCTTGGTCACATCGATTCAGCGACAACGAAGTCGAGCAGCTTTCCTCTTCCTTTTTTCCGCTCGTCAACATCGTTCGCAGCAACGAGAACGTTCCTCATCTGGTGGGAGATCGTTCGCTCGTCTATTTCCATTTCCATTCAATGAAAAAGAGAGAGAAAGAGGGGGAGAGAAAGAGAAAGAAAGAGAGTGAGCGTGCACGAAAGGGGGAAAAGAGAAGAAGGACCAGCCTCAGCGGCATAAATCATTCTGGACCGATCGAAATTTTCTTGACGTAGCGAATACACAAACTTTCATTCTTTTTCTTTCCTTTCTACTTTTTTCGTGGCTAATTATTCGCTCTCGTCGAAAATTTTTTAAAAGTATGGACCAAAGATAGATAGGTAGAGAGAAAGAAAGCATTGTTTCGCAAATGCATCGTTTGTCTTCGATCAGAGAGCGACGAAAGATCGGAGACTGCGAGGAACGAAGGAAACTCGCAAATAAAATATCGCACCGTGGAAGAAAAACGATTCCATGGTGAGAAGTGGCGTGAATAAAGAGAAGTGACGCTTTTCTGCCTCCTTTTTTTTTATTTCCTCTCTACCCCCCCAGTCTTCTCACTCTCTGTGTGTCGCTGGCATCCCTTTGTCCTTTGTTTCTTGTCAGTTTTTAAATCACTTAGGTTTTACTAAAAAAGAAATTCGCTCTTTGTTCAACGTACAGCAATCTTATTAAGCTATTTTTCCTTTGTATTAGTGACGACCTAATTCCCGTGTACGATTGTAAGGAGAAATTCGATTCTTCTACGAGAATTAGGATTAGGATCTTTAACGAACGCTGTTTTTTTCATTGACATTTAAAATAACATACTTATTCAATCGAAGTATACGAATGACAGAAATATGAAGAAAATAGACAGTTTTAGCTTCGGTAGCCACTGAGACTTTTTAAAGTAGCGATCAAATAGCTGCTGTAATGGTATCTATATGATCTTATAAGCGACCGCGTACCGACAATGAACGGACGATTTGTCTCGATGAATTGCAACACGATATATTTGAATCTACTGATAAAACTCACAGTGCGGCTTAATCTTATTGATTTTAACAGAGCACTTGTAAATGTCATTGTGCATATCGTTAAAACATGATTATACAAAAGAAAGAAAAAGAAACAAAGGGACGGGGCAGACGTCGTCTTTTCTTTTTGTCTCCATCGAAACTTATCATCGTTATCTTCTTATAGACATCCCATTTTGTTTTCCAGAACAAAGTTTTCTACGAACGAAAATAGATGAAAGATAAGAACGACAACATATATTTTCTGGATAGTTAGATGAGTCGACGATATTTATCTTTCGGCCAGTCTCTTTATAGATTACACGATAATTTAGAAGATTCGTTCTATTGCCTCGTACGTATGAGTGCACACATAAATACATATACCCGTCTGTGAAGAAAGCAAAAATAAAAGTTCTCCAAACGTTCGTCTTACTTTTTGCAGAACCCACGAAGGGTTTACTTTTTACAGTGTAAGCAAAAGGCTCTCGTAATTACCCGGATTCGTAATTAGAGGAACGAACGGTCGTTTCCGTCAATTCGCTGTTAAAAGCAAAATATTTGCTACTGCGAGCAATCGAGAGAATTTTTCCGATTAATAGAGGAGATCGAATTACCGCACAAACGACTACCTGGCTGATGCACCGAAGTTATTTTCTCTTTTTTTTTTTTTTATTTACGTTACCGTAATCAACGAGGTTTTTTTTTTTTATAAGGGAAGCTCGTCTCGTTGACCCTTCACAATCGATAATAGGGAATAAGAATAGATTGACATCGATAAAAAGTTTCATGATTTTTCATTCTTACCCACGTTTATACTTTTACTGCGTGGCTCTTTATCTCTTTGGAGAAAAGAAATCTCCTCGTCCTCGCGAAGATTTCTAAGCACACCCCTCGTAAGTCCCGTTTCGTACTAAACTTTTTCGCACGTCCCGTTCTTTCCCTCATGGAATCGTGAGTAACGAGCGAGCGTGTCGTCTCGATTAATCGTATATGAGGCGGAATAAATCACTGGATCTGTCGGTCGTCGTTCTCTTTCTACAACCAGACATAGAGAAAAAGAGAGAGAGAGAGAGAGAGATCAGATTTGAGCGACGTAATTGTCATCGCACACTTTCACCGAGATTTCGTGCGATAGAACGCGGGGTTGAGGTTTAGAGCAGGGGGTGGAGATAGAGAGGTTGCTGTAGCATTTTGAACGATTTATTCCTGCCCTATCCGTTCCGTTCAAATTAATTTCCGCCCGAGAAAAACCCCGTGCGTTGTAACGTTTCCCGACTGACGAATCTCTCTAATAATAGCACAAAAATTAATAAATACTATCGACACATAGCCGTTGTTATTGCACGTCGCAAAAACATTGAAAATTTCATCGAAACGATTTCGTCTTCGTTCTTGCTGAAATTTCCATCGTGCTTTTCCATAATTAAAGACGACATTAATCCGACTCGTGAATATGCAAGAGCCTCGACCGGTGCACTACCAGCGTCGAAGCCCTTTCGAAAATCTCTTTTGATCTCGAATTATCGTATTACGCTTCGAAATGCAGGATGACGAGGGCAACAAATCCCGAGGTATTCGCGTTGGACCTCGAATCTCTCGTGAAATAAAGGATCCACTTGTGTCGTTCCCGATACGTTCATGAAGGAACCTGCTGAGGTCTTTCTACTGAATATTTCAAATAGGTAAAGAGAGAGAGAGAGAGAGAGGAGAAAAAGGACGGGAAAGCCATGTGCCACGTCGAGGGTTAAATTCGAAGGGTAGAGCGGTGTGAAACATAGTTTTTACAGATATCAGGTGTTGCGTGGGTAGAGGCAACCAGATAGTCAGGTTATGTGTGTGAATAAAAGAGAGAGAAAGAGAGACAGGAATGAAGGGAGGAGTAGGAGGGAGATGGCCGAGATACATCTTCGTCAAAGTCAGGTCAAAAGCGGGAAGCAAAGAGTGACGTGCGCGCAGAGTCGCTGATATTTTTCCCTCCAGCTCGCGCCGCGTAACGCGTTCATAGGCGCAGAAATCTCACTCTCTGTCTCTTTTTTTCTGTCTTTCATTCCCCCTCTTTCTCATACGCTCGTCGAATTTTCTCGCGCTCGCGTTCGATTTCCATTTAAATATAAAGCGGCATCGCGTGAAAAATTAAATACAGCTTTCGCCGTACCACCGAGCGAAGGGTGATTAATGGATTCGATTCGTTGAACCGAAGCAGGCTGTACGAGGAAGAAGGATAGATGGATAGAAGTGGATAATACAAAGAGAAAAAGAGAGAGACCCGGAGAGACAGAGTGAGCGAGGTAAAAGGGGAAACGGAGAAAAGCCCGCGAGAGGAAAGTGCGAGTGAGAGGGAAAAGAGTGTGGAGAGAGGAGGAAAAGAACTCGAAAAAAGGTGGCGAGCAGTGCCGGAAGAAGAAGAAGAATAGGAGGAGAAAGAAGAAAGGAGAGAGCGAGGATTTTATTTCCGAAAGTGTGGAGAGCCGTGCAGAAACGGAGGACCAACGACCATGACGGAGGGCGGACTCGACGTTGGTGTAAGTCAGAAACGATTTCTTAGTTTCTCTTCTTTTTCTTTCTTACTTTCTTTTTCTATTTTCTTTCTTATCGTCGGCTCTTTTCTTTTCTTTCTTCTTTTTCGTTCGCATGGGCTCTCCAGCCGGCAAACGTACATACTCTACTCGCTTCGGTCAGATCTTTCGCCACAGCGAATTCGCAGCGATCGATTTTACGAGGAACCTCTCTTTCTCTTTCTTCGAAGCTTTTCGCAACGAACAACTTTCGGGATCTCTTACAGTGCGCCCTTCTTTCGTAACCCCTTTCTTTCTCTTTTTACTTTTCACTCTTTTTTTTTCTTGTACTTTTCTCTTTTCTTCTTTTGATTTTTAGGAATACGTCACATCCCATGCTCACCCGATACGTATAGATATTTATTTGTACTCTCACCAATTAGAAAATTCCTCTATCGGAACAAACTTTGTTTTGGTATTCATTACGCGTCAAATAACATCAGGTATCTCGTAAATGTTATAAAAGTCTATCCTATTCGACTCGATGCATAATACAACTCGTAAACACAAGAACGTAGCACGCGATTGGTCATCCAGTTGCCGTATCAAAGTTCATTTAATTCAAATAGATACCGATTCCGAGTATCTGTGCTTTTTCGTGGACCTCGTTACAATTTCTGTCAAACGGGCGACCGCGGGTTTCGATTATTGCAAACGAGTTTTCCTATTGACGCGATGAATACGCGAGCTCGACCGAATAGCATCTGCTAATCATAAATAGCGCGTAAATTCTTGGAATCGTATGTCCCGTTTAACCGGTAACAGCGGTACGGGCAAACAGGGTTGGTCCATTCGATAGTGGGAAGCGTTAATCCTGTAATTTGCATGTGCTTGGGTGATGTCATTCGAGTGACACTCGACATAATTTTAACGCAGAACCGGCGTTATCGGTTAAAAGCTCACGATTATCCGTATGTCGCGTTTCTCGATTGATTCGTGTTGTTGGTTCTTTTTTGTGTCCAGGATCGAGAATAGTTCTCGAAAATTTTTGATATTTGCATTTTATTATCGAGCAACGATAAAGATTTTTTTCTTTACGCAAGGTCGAGCAACATTTTCACGAGGAATATCATCGTAAAAGCGAGAGAAAAATGGGAAATGCGGGCGTAACGCGAGGCGTTCATATAGGTACGCGAGCATACCGCTGGTAAAAATGGAGCGACGGTAAAGAGAAGAACAAAGGCGCGCAAGAATTGATATCGAAAGTGAAAGCGGAGCAGCAGCAACAAAGTGTGTCAGTCACGTTTCGAAGCGGATATGTGTGTATATGTATATAAGTGGAATCCGTGACAACAAATGCGAGAAAAGTCTGTACCGGTGAGCTTTGAAAGGAAGATCGAGAAAAATCTTTCCATTTCCTGATTTCCATCTTTAACGTCTCGTTACTATTTTTTGACTTCCGTTAGCCATTTCTTTTTTAGAATAACAATTATATATACTTTCTTATGTATTCTTTAATTTTTTTTTGCTTTAAATTAACACATTCGCATCCTCATTTTTTTGCTGTAACGTTTGTTTTTATCATTAGTTTTCGACAGAATTCAGGTTTTCATTCATGATGCATACATCAGGATTTTTGTCAAAAATCGATGCATCTCAAATTTGCCCGATCAAATACTCGTTCGAAAGAGGAAAGTCTCTAATTTACGAATATGCAAGTCGCGTTTCGATAGGATGACTGGTTAAAAAGTTACAGCAGTTTAAAGCTTTTGAAAATGACCCATACTCCGACACTAAAAAAATTTATTTTTCAACACTCCGTAACGATATCGAAAAACGGACAACGGGACAGTATTCTGCATGCTTTCTTCTTTCTAAATCTTGATCCATACATCAGGATTTTTGTCAAAAATCGATGCATCTCGAATTTGCCCGATCAAATACTCGTTCGAAAGAGAAAAGTCTCCTCTTTACGAAAACGCAAGTCGCGTTCCGATAGGATGGCTGGTTGGAAAGATATAGCAGTTTGAAGCTTGAAAAAGACCCATACTCCGACACTTAAAAAATTAATTTCTCATCATTGCTTAACGATATCGAAAAACGGACAACGGAACATTATTCTGCATGCTTTTATCTTTAAAATGAGCCATTAAACATTAAAATCGGCGGTGGTGACCATTTTGGCAAAAATCATGATGCATAGGTCAGGATTTTTGTCAAAAATCGAAGTATCTCGAATTTGCCCGATCAAATACTCGTTCGAAAGGGGAAAGACTCTTCTTTACGAATATGCAAGTCGCGTTTCAATAGGATGGCTGGTTGGAAAGATACAGCAGTTTTAAGCTCGAAAACGACCCATACTCCGACACTTAAAAGCTTAATTTCTCATCATTGCTTAACGATATCGAAAAACGGACAACGGGCTAGTATTCTGCATGCTTTTCTCTTTCAAATGAGCCATTAAACCTTGAAATCGGCGGTGGTGACCATTTTGGCAAAAATCATGATGTATGCACATGATTCGAAAGAGAAAAATCTCTACTTTACAAATATGCAAGTCGCGTTTCGATAGGATGGCTGGTTCGAAAGATACAGCAGTTTTAAGCTTCAAAATGACCCATACTCCGACACTAAAAAGATAAATTTCTCATCATTGCTTAACGATATCGAAAAACGGACAACGGAACATTATTCTGCATGCTTTTATCTTTAAAATGAGCCATTAAACATTGAAATCGGCGGTGGTGACCATTTTGGCAAAAATCATGATGTATACATCAGGATTTTTCCTTGGAAACCTTGGAAAACTTGCCCCATGGCGTGAGGCAACTTACCCCGCAACGGGGCAAGTTGTCCCAAAAAACTCGATGCTTGCAATTGAAAAAAAAAACGTGTTAAAAACTTCTCAATAGAAGAGGAAAAATTTCCATGTATTGCTAAGAAGTTGAACTTTATGATGGTCACCAAAAAATTCGAAAATATAAGCTATAGAAATCTGTAGAAACAAAAAACCTAAAATTGGGACAACTAGCCCCGGTCTCCCCTACTTATTTCAATGTTAACTCATTTATTCAATCGAATTCACCATAGGATTCAAGGATGTTCAAGGTAGAGCATTCACTCTCTCTCTCTCTCTATTTCTCTTCCTGTTCTATGAATTTGTCAAGAGCACTCCGTAGCTCGAATCCTCGAGCGAACCCTTCGTCCAGGAATTACGAGAGGAACGCGGACGTTCAACGCAGCTCGTGGAAAGTTTCGTAACGCGGTCTACGTCGCGTTCCGGAGAAGCGCTCGACGTCTTCTGCCTTCTTCGCTTCAAATAATATATACATGCAACTAAACCGGGCTGAGGGTATAATAGAGAGTGCCATGAACGGAGTAGGTGCGTGCGTGCGAGCGAGACAAGTAGTAAGAAGATAGTTCAGGAGTGAGGTTCTTCGTGCATGTAGAAAGCGGACAGGTTGGCAGCCAGGTTACAGCTATCTACTTTGTCGATGATGCCTCTTGTGATATTTCGTGAAATTGACGACCCGCGAAATTAGTGATCTCTTGATGGCTTCTCGTTACGAGCTGCGATCTAATGGTATTCCCTGTCCTTATCTATCTGACTGCTTCCAATCATGCCGCGTTTCTGCGTTTCCTATATCGTGGGCTTACTGCAAGAAGTGATCAAGTTAAAATTTATGAAATTTGATTAAAATATTTAAAAACACCACTCATCTCCGTAAAGTAATTTAAATTTACCTAACTATATATATTTCATATTAGAACTGTGTTTGCATAGAAGTTAAACTCGATTTTATGAGAGCCTCTAAACTTCAAACGTAATTTATGCAAAACTGATTTGTTTTACTTGGTCAGTTTTTGCAGTAAGCCCACGATATATTCGATAATCAAGAATTTGTTTCTTTTATCTAAAAGCATTGACTATTTTATAAAAACGTAGCTTTCTTTTTTACAGTCCATTTTTTATTCATGACACGATTGATTATCGACTAGAAACGATTTGGTACTTTTTTTTTATCCTAGCACAGCGCAGTGGGAAAAGGGTCGGTTAACTTAACGAAGGCGAAAGGGCGGTATTATTTCATTGAACTTCGAAAAAGCTTTTAGTTCCGGCATATCGACGGTAGAGACATGCAGGTGTGTACGTCCACACCTACGAAATGCGCGTACATATACGTGTGTAACGAGAGAGAGCGTATTTCGAAATCGTGGTTCTCGAAAAACGTAACGTGACTGCTCCGTGCGAAGACAAATTACTCGAAAGCGATAAATTTCTGGGAGAAAATTTACGAGGTGAAATTTTTTTCTACCTTCGAGACTTCTCTCTCTCTCTCCTTTTCGAACGTGTAGAAATTTTTTATTCAACGAGAGGTTAAAGACCAGTAAAGTAAAATTATTTCATCGCGACGGAATAAAGTGCAAAACTGTTAGAAGTACTGCAGGAGTTTCGTATATACACACTGAGGGACGAGATGATTATTAATCGGTGTAATTAACGAGGTCGACCTCACTCGGAATCAGGGACGAACAATCCGTGGAAAGATATATTGTTTAAAGACCATTATTTAATATTATATCGTTCTTGACGGATGAAAGGTGCCCGTGCGCGAACTCCATTCATCTATCGCGTCTTTTCGTCACGAGAGCTCGTTAGCGATAGTTATTACCAGCTCACAATTAGTCGTGTAACGTGGGCGCGACAAGCGCGTGTTACATTTCGTTCGTATATTATCACCACGTAAACAAAGGTATATTTCAATGTGCGTCGTTCGTAGTAACAATTTGAAACGGTGATACTACATTTCGATCGGAATACTTTTGTTCATAAAATATGTCGATCGCCGTTACACGTTTATGTAACGCTCGAAAGTAAATTTGTAATCGCGGTAATCATTGTGCCGGTAATAATTATTGCGATCAAAAGACGATTGATTATATTGTTCGGGATAAGCATATCGATTTTTTGATTTCAATTCTGCATTAACGAATAAAAAGAACGTGGAGAAATAAATTTAAATAAAATTGTTTATGCACGCAAGTTCGCTAAAATATGAAAGAACGCGTATGCACCGCACCATCGTGGCGTAGGTATCTTAATTTATCAGATTCTACGGTATTCGGAATTACGATTTTCATGCGCTCGTACAGAATTCTATGTAGCGCCACACGCTTCGTTATTATTTATGTATCGGCAGGCGTAACGCGGCACGCAAGGGAGAAAACAATTTGCAATGGGATTTATAATGCGTTCGATCGTTGCCAGATGCAGCAAGTCGCTTGGCTGGTCTGACTTTCGTAGAAGTAATAGGCGATACGTGGGGCATTGTTCCTCGTAGAATGCTCCGATAGATTTATATTAAAGTACGGTAATAAATCCGATCGGCATAAAACACCCACCGTGGTCGATGCATAGAAATTTCCGGTTACTCCTCGTGTCATTCTCGATTTTTTCTTTCAAGAGAGATTTTTCTTTTACTCTTCCGTTTCTTTTCTTTTATTTCATAATTATCGACGGTCGACTTTAACCTGGTAACCGGGTATAACGAAATATTTCGTCATGCTAGATAGACAACTCCAATGGGTATGACGATTTTTTGCTTCATGGAAATTTTTTAAAGTAAATTACGTTACTATAATGTTTTTTATAAATGGGACGTTCGTTGTATAGTATTCTGTCGTGTGCATTTGAGTACTTCACATTTTAGTCATAATTTTGATTTATATATTTTTTAAATATGTCATAAAGTATTTTGTCAAAATAAATGACCAACGTGTGAAAACGAGTCGAATAAAAGTTAATTCCACGGTTAACAGGTTCATGAGGAAGTTCGTTGTATCATAGAGGACAACGCAGGATTCACGAAATTCTCTTCGTTTTCTAAACGGACTACGAAAATAGTAGTTACGAATAATTTCTTGGTGTATGCTAAATATATCGTTGATCACCGTCGCTTTATTGAGTCTCGGCCAACTGCGATCGCCAAACTCTCGCGAACCAGCAGAATTATTTGTGCAGGAATTGGAAAAGTAGAAAGATAGATGTAGATAGACACACAAATATATATATAAAAAAACGGTAAGAAGGGAATCATAGATTTATAGATCGTTCCGTAACGACCAACGATTCTTTCCTCGGACGAAGTGAAAAACCTTCTCGGAGATCGGAAAGTTTTCAACGTTATTAAAGAAAGCCTCGGAATTTCGAATCGTCTTGAATAAAAGGAACCTGAAGTATCGGTTTATTCTAATCTAGGAAAGTGCTTGGGCGACCTCTGGAACGATTCGAAATGGCACGTAGCACTCGGTGAAAAGAGAATGAGGAAGAGAGAAGGAGAAAGACAGAAGAAGCGTGGCGTATGAAAATGCCGTGATCCAAAGCTCTCCGAACCGTTTCGTATAAGTGAGCATAGTTCGTAGCAAGGATTAGTAATGAGAGGAAGAGAAACGTGCAGCACGAACTTTATACCAAATGTGAATGTTTACACTTACTATGTTGTAATATTTCTACACGTGGAAGTGTTATTAATTAATTTCTCTTGTTTTACTTAATATCATAAATATTGTTATCATATAAGAATAAAGAATTTATATGAAAAATGTAATACTTAAGAAATAGGATATCGATGCAATCATCATAAAATTATTCCTAAAACTTTTCGAGTTACTCGCGTTGACACATTCTCATCACGTGTGTACGCGTAACGCAACTTTAGGCTTACCGGGGGATGTTGGAAAGAAAATTTAGCGAAAAGGGGAGGTTGTAGGGGTAAGGAGGAAGTCAAAACATTTCGTTAAGCACGACGAACAAACTTGCGTTTTCGCCGTGAGCGAAACGAAGAGAGAAGATGGCATAAAGTGATTCTGGACTCGGAAAGTTCGAGATGCCGAGGAGGGGTGGTTGAACTTCATCGTTCGTACCTCGAGAACTTTCTCGTTTCTGGCGTGTTGTTGCTGAGGCGGAGAAGGATGAAAGAAGGGAGGAGTGGGAGAAGGAAGGGCCCCAGTTAACGACAAATCTCATGAACTTCGTGAACCCCTACTCGCGATGCACTTTCTCCGCGGAGAAGACGACTATCCGGTTTTGCTGGCGTTTCATCGCGTTCACGAGTTTCGGATGCTCTCTTCTTGAGAAAATCGTCGGTGAAAGTGGCCCGAGAGACGCGAGCGACGACGATCTCGAAGGATTTCCCTTCGTTCGAATTAGCTCTCATCGAAGGAGGCTTTAGATTTACTATGTTTTCCTTTCCCGTGGCACAGGCTGTTTAAGTTTTCATCTTCTCTTGGGTGTGCCGGGATACATACGTATGTACGTGTGTTATTTACTTTCCGCTTCTATGTACAAACGTTGCGTTTAAGGCTTATAGAGTACGTCCTAATTTCAATAGTTCCATTATTATCTTCAATTGAGTAAAAATTTTTATTAAACTTCGTCGATCGATTAATTTGTTAAGCTTATCCTTTCTTAATATTATTGCACAATACGCATCGTGAACCTTTTATTGAGTCATACGATTGCAAAAATTTATTTCATAGAGTGTACCGTTTAATTTTCCAAATTATTGATCGCTCTTTGGCATCTTTTTTGTTTCCATTAAAATAACGCATGCTATATTCGCACTTTTAACATAGTGAAATTTGAAAAATTATCAGAATCTATTACTATCGTATTTAGTTTTATCAGTCGCTCCTAGGAGAACGATACGCACGTAATGGAAGCTATACTTCCGAATGAAATTAAGAATAATTATATTAATTTCCTCTCGGAGGCAACGGATTATATTACATTTATCGTGATTGGATTTCCGGGTCAACAAATGGATTGTGCTAATTACGAGATCTAAATAAAACTCATACGCGATGACGCAAGGTTACAAATTTATTTTGATTTCTCTTTTAAGGAAGCGGATTAAAGGAGGTTAATCAGAGTTCTCTGCATGCCATTAACGATTGAAAAATATGTATGTAAACTAATTGAGAAATTCCGGAAATAAAATGAATACAACTACACGGGTATGGGCACAAGAGTCGATAAAAGTCACCATTTTTTTAAATTTAATATACTAAAAGCCGTAGAAGCCAGGATATAAAACTTAATGAATAAAATTAGTTTTGTAACGAAGTAGCAAATATAAAGAAATCGGCTCGCGTTTTTTAGCGATGCTTTAAATAAATTTTTGTAAAATGATTAATGATATACTTCCACGGCTCTTAGGCGATATCCGCAAGCTAGTAATTATAAGGTCTGAGGACTTAATAATAGGATTGTAAATTACCAGCCGAGTAATCAAACGCCACCATTAACTCTACGTTTGCCGCATCTCTAGTCGTGGTTCGATCTTCTCGTCGAAATCACGCATAAATATTTGCAGATTCTAGAGCGTATGTTCTACTCGTGTTGTGTACCGTGCTTCAATCCTCCGTGACGCATTATTAATTTCCGATTTTCACGGTATGTATCAACTTATGTGTGTGCGTTGTTTCCTGAATTGACGTTTCTCACTGATGTTTCTCGATAAAATAAATGATGACGGTCGGTATTGTACGCATTTTTCCAGGAAGTGCTCGCTGGGGAAATAAACTGATTAATATCATTGCCTTTTGTATCACATTTACATTTTTTTTTCGAGAATATTATTTATCTTAGAAATAATTGATAAAATGTAAATACGAACGATTAATTTTTTGGAATATATACCCAAGAGATAAAAAATAATACATGCATTCATCGAGAGAGAGAGAGATCCCGTTCGCTTATGAGGAAACTTTTTATCGAGTATAAACTTTCGAAACCGATACGCCGCCGATCGCAGAATTTATCAAATAATCCGCGTCGTTGTTATTGCCAGCTTTAAACGGATCGTGAAAAAAATATAACGGCGAATGGATGGATAAAAAAGTTGATAATCGATGCGTGCCTGTATGCGTGTACCGCTACCGTGTCGATCGCTTCATATTTGTTTCCCACATTTTTTGTTTATCCTCTGGGTACTAAACGAACAAAATAGTAACAAGGGAGTAAAAAAAAACAAAATTCGTTCTTTACATCTTCGACCGCATGGGCGTAATAACGTGGTGGAACAAGATCGGTGGGTCACGTTACCCGTGCGGTTTTTTGACACTTTATTTGATTTTTCAAAGCGAGCGACGCGATGTCGAAACGAGACCTTTGGGAATAATCTTTGGACAATCTCCTGAAATCCGGTAATCTCTGTTACGTGGTTGTACGTCTATCTGAATGTCTGGAATGTACTTTTCTGAACTACGACTTTTCTCTTGCGGTTTTCCCTCTCTCTCTCTCTGTCTTTCTACGGTTAGATTTGTTACGAGTCCATTTTCTAGTTCTCTCTCTGCAGTGGTAAACTTCTGCCCGTGATTAAGTCGGAATTAATGCGACGCGTGCGTTTGCGATAATCTAGTTTGGAAATTCACGCTTTAACCATCCTAAAGGGAAGCGCTTCGAAACGTTAACTTTTGAAATAACAAACGTCGTCGTCGTCGTCAGCGACGTTAGTCTCGTCGACGTTGGTTCTTTAAACAGAACATTGTTTCACATTGTTGAAAGAAAGAAAAATGTGATTTAATGAATGAATCGTGGAAAAGAAAACTAGAACATCTTCTTCTCTTTAGAATAGAATCGTAGAGAACGAGAAATGTAAACTCGAATGTAATCGCGATCAAAAATTCAATTAGAGTCATCACGGGCAGAGATTCGTACCGAAAAGTTTTTGGAGCGATCTTTAATGCGACATTTTCTACCGACGAGAAACGAGTGTCTTGCCCCGTGCGAATTTCTGAACGAAATGGTACGCTCGTGTGTCATGAACTGCCCCACAAACGTTCTATTATCATTCGTGAAGAGGGTTTTCGGGGCATTACGGTAAGGGTCACGTCCAGAACGCGCCGCGGTGGTCAGCCATATCGAGACGTTCCACGAATCCTAATTAGAACGCTACCCTTTGCGTTACGTTACCCTCCAACCTTCTCTTCACGAACTTGGCCTCAGTCGTTACCGCGAGGAGATCCAATCGTAGTCGTAATGCGAAGCTTTTTTACTTCAATTCTACGCCTTTATGTGGTGAATAGGAACATCTTGTTTTTCTTATTGAATAAAATGGAGCAGATTTTGTGGTTGTTAGATCTTAATCAAGTGTTGCACGATGAAAACGTAATTTTGGTAGATCATATCATTATGCTAAACGAAAATTCACGTTATTCCACAAAGTAAGAATAAATTCAATTGTGTTTTTTACACCATTTTGATTAAACACGAAATTAAAAATAATTTAATTGATGATTATCGCTCTGCGATCAATGCAATAGTCGCTTCAAGCAAAGCCTACCGTAACATAGACATTTTCGAGAATGCAAGTAAGATTTGCAAAAATGCTTTTACGTAGCAGAACCAAATAAGTCTTCTCCGTTTTCTCGATATGATAGCAGATAAAGGAGGGATCAAGTTCCAAGCTTCCGTCGAGTTGCAAAATGGAATGTAAAGATCGTATGAACCCCTATCTCGAAATATCCGTCCGATCTCTATCGGTCTATACTCTTCCCTATACATATGTATATGCGAAAAGACTTTGGTTTCGGTCCATAACCTTCGCATTAACCCGAATAAATTCCATTGTCCTAGCCAAAAGTATAGAAAGGGTTAACGATCCTCATATTTATAACGTAATCGAGCCGACGCAGCAAAAGCGGTTTTCGCATAAGTGCGAAACATGTTTTTTGTACGTTTTACAGAGACGTCTCTTTCTCCTGCATTTTTTCCCCACGGATGGAGTGACAGTAACCGACAGAAACAGGAGAAGGAAGCGGAGGCTCGTTCGCAACACCGCCGTTACCCATCTTTCTTTCTTTTTTTTCGTCGAATATAAAAGAGAGATACATTTAAAATTGTTCAAAAATGTCATTCCAACTGAAGGTTATCTTATCCGGCTATTTTTGGTATAATACAGAAATGATTTGGAAAAAAATCTTATCGTTAGATTGCAGTCGTTGAAACAATTAAACAAAAATTTCTGTAAAAGGCAGGAGAATTCGGGTTAATCATTTTTTTTTTTTTGTGTAGATAAAAAACGAAAGGGAAAGAATTCCGTCCCACTTTCGTTCAGCGCGTAAAAATATTGCGGGAAAGGTAGAAGCGGTTTTAAAGGGTTGTAGGTGTCGCGAGATGGGTCAGTCGCGTTATCGCGAGTACCTGACACCGAGACAGCATCATTGTTTTGACGCGGTCGAGCAGGTGTTCCGGATCTTTTTCTCCTTGTCCTTTATACTCCCATTATTATAACATATATCTCGTCTCTATTTCTTTCTTTCTCTCTCTTTCTTCCTCTATCCATTTTTCTCTCTCTCTTTCTCTGGGAAGCACTTCGCGGCTTAAAAGCTCGGATACGCGAAAAGCACGGCTGGGCAAGGAAAGAGCGGGTGCCATTTCTTTCGACTTTATTCCTCTTAAAATTTCGCGAGCATCTCTAGCTTTCCCCTCTCTCTTTCTCTATTTCACTCGTGTTCTCATTTTCCTATTTTTCTCTTTCTCACCACCAATGCCATTTCTCGAGGACGGTCACGCGGGAAGCTTTTCAGCGTTACGCGCTCGCTCATTTATCATGTCGCGTGTCGACGCGAGAGAAAGAGAGAAACAGAGAGAGAAAGAGAGAAGGAGAGAGAGAGTCAGTGGCCAACGCCGTTATGGTGGTTTTACGAAATTCAGAAATTCTAATAAATGCGTGGTCTCTGTTCTCGTAGCGATGGTGCTACGTACTCTCTACTCTTCCTTCTTTCTCTCTCTCTTGTCCTCTCTCTTCCTCTGCTCTAGCTCTGCTCATTCGAAACTCGAAAAAGCATGGCACGAGGCTTTCGGAGTTGGAGTGTCAGGAAATTAAACAGTCTCAACACGGTGTTCCGACACACGCGCGGATTGTTCCATTACGGAGACTACTTTGCTCGGCTCGTGATGGACCGACTGTTAATTATCATCGAATTCACGAAGATTACATTTTATCGAGTGATACGTTACGTGCACAGCGAAATAAATCGGATTCGCGTAGAATTGTAATATCCTTTATAATTGCGAGTGTCTTTCGGGATTAATTTTTTCGAATTTTTACTCGTCACCGGTATGCCACCTTTCTAAATTAAACGTGAGGTTTAAAAAAATTCTTCGAGGGAAAACTAATAAAGGACGTGGCACGCGTGCATCTCGGAAAATTTGTAAGAACACGGAGCTCTAGGATTGTTCCTCCTTGCTTTATTTGTCTCTCCTAGCTCGCTCTGACTCACGAAGAAAATAACCTGAGACAAACGAAACTCGAGAGAGAGCGAACCTCTTTCTTTCTTCTCTCTTTCTTTTCCCCTACTTCCTTCTATATTAAATTTTACACGTAGTAGGACAGGAAAGTCACCTTTTAAATGCAATTATTAATGATAAAACGTACAAAGCCGATATAGCCAATTCCGATTGCGAAACACGTCCGCTTATTGACACGAGCAATTATCGCGATCGTTCCGTCGTACAATATATTTCTATTCGGTTTTAATTAGTTAGTTATCGGCAGGAATTGTGTAGGAAACATTTTCTTTTTTTTTCTTTTTTTATCGACTACTCATCGAAAGTCTCGTAACGAATGTTTACTACGGAAATACCAGTTAGTCTTACATATTAAGTCAAACGTTGTAATCTATGACGTATGTGGGTTTTTGTGACCATTATTGATATAGGTGGTGCGCATCCCGTTCCTTATTTCTCAATGGGTCTTTATTCCTCATAGATGTGACTTTGTCGTATACTCAAAATCGATATTAGTTATCAGGTTATTTTTGACGCACAACCGTTTCTTTCAAAAGTATGGTACATGAATTCCACGTTTGGAAAGATTCTACCAAATAAATTTTTGGCACTCGTCCCTGACCTAAAAGAACGAAAACTTGGTCGCTTCTACTTCGCACGACGCTCGCGTATCACGAAAGTACATCTTTCGTAACGTATTGCGATCGGTAATTGCAGAATGGGACAGGGAAATCGTGGAAGATTATTATTGTGCTCGTGGAATAATCCAGGAAGAAGATCTCTCGCGAATCTCTGGCTCATCGTAAAGAAGAGGAAGAAAAAAAAAAAAAGAATCCTGAGCGAGCACTGGAAAACGTCTCTGGACGTTAGGCAAAGACAAAGAGAAGTAAGATGTCTCGAGGCGGTAAATTTTCAAGAATAACGGACGGTGTGCTGCCGAGGTGTCGTGGAGGCCCGAGAAAAGAAGAGAGAAAGGGAAAACGAAAAAATAGAGGAAAAGCAGACGAAAGTACGGTATCGCGAGGAACAGTTGTATCTGGCAGTAGCAACGGCAGTAGCAATGAAGTTCGCAAAACAGAGTCGAGGCCTAGTAGCCTCGGCGAGGTTTCTATTTGCAAGGGCTCCGGGCCGTGCGGCTCTTATGAATAGCAAATGAAACGGGAATGAAACACAACCTTCGTGCGTTACGCCGAGGTTTCGCGTCTGCGCGAGCTACCACGTTTACGAACAGAGAGAGGGAGAGAGAGAGAATAAGCTAACCGAGGTGCCGGCGAGTCGATGCATTAAACTTTGACTGCTTGGCTTTACGTTTCGCTGCTTTCCGAGCGTGCTTCGTAATCCACCGTACGAGTGGCATTCATCCTCGAGCTTCGTTCCTTTGTCAGGAGACCACTTCGATTTGCGATTTCTTTCGGAGTAGAAAAGTTTCGAAAGCTACACCACCGTTGTTCGGGGCTAGTCTTTGTTACTCGATATCTTCTTGCCGAGTAAGAATAGATTTTAGAGAGGAGAAGCGAGAATATTATTTTTATGGACAACCTTAGCATTATCGACCTACTCCATTTTCTTATTTGTTTTTTTTTTTGTTTGTTATTTTTCATACTTCGAGATTGCTCGAGAGGATCAGTTTCCTTGAAAATAGTAACAGGAAAAACATCATAAGCCCGCGTGAGTCACGAGCGATAGTTTCATTCACGTTTTTACGAGCCTGGCGTCGTCGTTCGTTTTTTGCGAGAACGTTTATTATATAACCGGGACAACGTGGAAATAGCTTTATCTACGTTTACGGGTAACCGTAATTCACTTTTATCGTAACTCTGTTAATTATATAACGTGAACGCGTTGACGTATCGAAACGAAATTATATTTCAAACGAATAGATATAACTTTGTCGTGTTCGAAGGCACGGGTCGATCGATCTCGGGGATACGAAAGCGAAGTCGATGAAATACGTGAATGAGGGAAAGGAAAAAAAAAGGGTATGAATCGAAGGGCACGAGGTAATAGATCTGGCAGTTGGCCTAGTATGAATAGACGAATGGTGATTTTCGATATCACGAAATCCACGAAGCGTATCACCAAGGAATTCATCGATTTGCTCATTTCTCGAAGACGCCACCGTAATACCCTTCTTGCACCTTTCACCGGATTCTCCCGCTTTATCGTGGAAAGGGAAACGAGAGAAGGTATTTCTTTGAGCTTATCTCATCCGTAGAAAGCCGCCACGAGTCGCTGTCCGCGAGTAAAAATCGAATTGGCAGGGACTCAAAGTGCAGTCGGTGCTGCTCGCGGATTTGGTGTGTATGCGTGGAAAGGGTTGAAGGTAAAGTTACCGGGGGAAGGGTTGTCTCCGTGAATTCTGCCCACTCTGGTCTCTTTTACCTCTTTCGCGTTCCACCCTACGCTTCGTCGACGATCCTAGATGGGCCCCACGTTTATACCTACCAGGGAAGCGACGATTTCTCTAGTGAAAAAACAGATTATATCTCTGAAAAAAGTTAGTCCTCGTTGCCTGTTTTGCCATTCTACGTTAAGGTCGACCTAAATTTCGCTTGCTCCATTTTTTCAACTTCTTTTTTCTTTCCCGTCCTCGATCTCAATCTCTCTTTCAATGGTTACGACGAGTTTCGAAGGAACGAGAGAGAAACGATTCTCTACGCTCGATATCCTCGACGAGATCGTACGTTCATATAAGCGAGAGGTCGCTACACGAGCCGACGTTAACTTTTCCAGACTTCGAAATAGTTTCGCGTACCCCTTTGAATGCGGGAGTATTTTAATTGCTCGTCCTCCTCCTTCACCTCGTTACTCCTTCGCGGAAAGTTAACCGATCCATCAGCACCATAAACCTCCAAACTTGGTAGCTCCTTCTTTTGGGAGAACTTCGAGATTATCGCGCGTGCGCGTGATCAAAATAGCAGGAAGAGGGGTAACAAAATTTTACGAAGACGCGACAAGTTCGTGAGACATCTTTATCGTAAGATTCGCATCATCAGCCCTGACATCGGAACGGCATTGTTCCAGACTTTGGCCAGAAATGTTTAAGAGGATCTCGTTATCGTCGAAAGGAGAAAAACCGTTCGATGATTCGACGAACGAGGGTAATCAAGACCAAACTCCGAAGGCAACGATTCTTCCGGTTGACGCGTAACTTTTTTTTCCTCTCTTTCTTCGAGCTCTCGTTAAAGGGCATTGTGCTTCTCGGATCGTTTTCCGAAAGTCGAGGAAAATCCGCGGCTGCTGCGGAGAGCGCAGCGTGAAACGCTTTGCGAGTAAGAATTGGCTTGGCAGTGACTCAAGTACCCAGGCGCCTGGCTTCTTCTTCTTCTTTCTCATCCTCTTCTCTGTCTCTCTTTCTCTTTAACTCTTTTTAGTAAGAGAAGAACTCACGCCAGATATTTAGGTCTAGTGCAACTTTGCTCGAAAAGACGCGCGCCACTCGTTCTCGTACGATACGTGTTACACGTTTAGTACTTTGAGCGAGAATCTCGCTAAGATTCGTCCCTTTTTTAGCATTCTCTTTTTCAAAATATTCACGCGCGATCAGTTAAACGTTTTCTTCCTAACGGTTGGAGAGCCAGGGAAGGAAGAGGAGCAATACAGAAAACGGGTTTTGTATTCTTGCCAAGTCTCCTGGGTTCGAGTTAAAGTTACGGCGATATCGGCACGGAAATTATGCACTCCTTGCGTTTTACAGCTCGCTCGTTGGGATGGAAATTCCTGCGCGACGAGTTAACGCGAACTTGGAAGATTTTGATAAAGGGAAAGATATAGCTGGGTACACTTCGAACGTGGCCTTACGTGTCGCTGATTCTTAACCCAGTCCACTTTTGCTCGATCGACGAATTAGAGTGTGAGAGAACTAGCCATGATAAAATACTCAGAAGTACGGCAACGTCTACGTATCAGCGATAAATCAAGCACGATATCGCGTTTAAACTTTTGACGGTGGTAAGATCGATTTTTAAAGCACATCGATTATAGCAAGAGGATCGTTCCGTCAGCTTGCCCGAACGACTGATCGTGCGCCAGCGTTTTTATTCGTCCGATTTCGAAAACCACCGAAACGAAAATCACGACTTTATGGATTTTCAAATGTCTCGCCTTTCTCCTAAGGTTTACGAGTTTCAATTGGATCGTAAGGGAAGCACGTTTCCCGGCAATTCGGAGACGTGCCCTGCCTCCGGACGATTCAAAGTATCAGAAGGGGGAGACGCCGATGAGGATTCTCGAGAAAATTCACTTAGGCTCGAAGGATTTAGTCTCCGCTTATAAAAAGGATTTAGAAATCCCACGTAATACCAGCGGCGAACCGTGTTTCTGGATACGAGCCCTGCTCTTCAATCGTAACGTCCCTATCTTCTGCATTAACGGTTAAGATTAAGAATATTCTTTTCATCTTTGAAGAAGGGCAAAGTATGAACGATAATGAAAAAAAAGAAGAAAATGGAACGATGGACGTAAACATTTTTATCGAAGAAAAAATGGAAATAATTTTCATACTGAAAATTGCGTTATTAATATCATCCCTTAGTATCCGTTTCATCAAAAAGAAATAGGCAGATTTGGAATAGTCGTCGAGGTCGGAGCTTTACGTGGCATCATTTCGACACATATTTTCGTTAGCAAAAGCTTTCGGATCTACGTAAGCGCAGGAGATATCGTTAGCAGGCCGCTACGTTGATCCAGCTTGATTTACGGCATTAAAGCGATAAGTTCGGTCGCGAATGGTCCACTGCAAACTTTACCGGTTTGTTGACCGAGAATACTCACGATTTTTCAAAGGAAAATCTTTAAACTGGTCTATTTTCCGACGAGTAAAACGAAAAAAGAGGAGAAATAAGCGATGCGACTTGACTCGATAAGAGATATAAAGAGTGAAAAGCGAGATAAATTCGAGGATTCATCATCGATCGACTTTACTAGGAGGAATTTTCACGAAGGAGGATTCGTTAAAATCGATTAAACGGCGAAGCGTTCCATTGGACCCCTCGTTAGCTGTGTAACGCGTTACTCATTGTTAAATTCGACTGGACGAAGATTGAAAAGGCTTTCGAAGAGTGGGAACGAACTTCTTTTCGTCGATATTGCGAATTTATTCGTCGTAGCGAGCGAGCACGAAGGACGTCAGGGAAGATCAAACATTTTTACATCACCGGTAACGAATCGATTCGAAGCGAGGGAAAGAAGTGGTAGCGAGATTAAAGTAACGATAGGACGATTCCGCGGAAGAGAGAATAAAACGAGCGGGACGAATTAGACGAGAAAGAGAAGAGATAGAGAAAGGAGAAGGACGTTAAGCGACGAGACGGAGCGATCGGATTTGTTACGTTCTACGTCTCTCTACGTTCTCATGGAGATCAAATCGAAGATCGCTTCTGGGAATATCAATTGGTATACTCGAATATCGAGATACGCTCTAGCGTTCGCGTAATTGCCGTTCTACTTCGCTTCGTTTCCCGAAGTGAATCTTGTTAGTTATCGTAGAAGTTACACGAAAGATTCATAGATCGTTTATGCAACTTTATTTATCTTTCTTTCTCTCAACGAACTTTGCCAAGTTATCGATAGACATTATTCGAATCGTATCTTCCACGAAGTCATTTCAATGGAGAGAGAATCCTACCTTTCTTCCTTCGTTCTGTTACATCGTCCTCTCGTTCCAGGTCAACGCTCAATTTCTAGCAACGTCATTATGCCATCAATGGCTTCGCGATTCGCACGTTTCTCTCGAATCCATTTACTCTAAGGAATACATACGTATACACCTTCGTACTTTCGATATGCGTATTCCCCGTTGGAGTTCTCGAGCGGTAACTCGAATCCATCCCGAAGGAACCGACGACACCGGAAGCTTCAAACTTTATCCATTCTTCGAGATCTTCCATCCAAGTTCAAGGATTATTAACGGTCGCGAGAATCGCTCGGCATACAACGTATATGTACAACGACGATGTCTGACACGAATACACGTAGGAGTCGTAACTCAAAGTGCTCGAAGTAACGCGATCACTTCGGAACTTTCTACGCGACACCGTAGCTATACCCGATCGTGGGGCTATATTGGAAAACAAAAGTAGCCACTTAACTTTTATATCCTTTTTCCCCGTTGCTCTCGCGAGTTACGTAATCTTAACGTAGGATAAAAATCGGTAGCAACAACGGGTCGTGCGAACCGAGCGTAATAAGAGATACAAAGCGTTGGGAATGATGCGTACGAAATCTCTGAAAGAATGGTGGCGATTCTTCTTCCGGGTAGAAAGCAAGAGAAACGGTGGTAGGAGGAAGATAGAAAAAAAAAAGAAAAGGGATAGGAGAAAAGCGTAAGAAGGAAAGGCGTGACGGATGTAAGCGCGAAGAAGCGAGCGATAGGATTTGTTATAAGCCCGTCGACGGTGAAGAGGTAATCTGGACGTCGTCGGTTTATAAAGGGCCAGTACCATTCTGCTTTCTCTCTCTTGTAGCCCAGATTTTGCTTATTCTTTCTCTTCACTTGCCACAACCACGGGTCTTCCTTCCACTTTTTGTTCATCCCTCCTTCTTTTTCTCACCCTTGTAAGGGTTTGCGAGAAGGGAGCGAAGTCAGCACGACTCTTTCTTTTTCTATCTCTCGAGTACGTGCAAAGCGGCCTCCTTAAGCCGGAAAATCGACGACGATAAATACTCGACGGCGTCCGCCTCCATTGTTGCTTCGCTTCTCGTCAAACAATGGTCGAGGATAACCGTCGCTGGAAGGTGCTTTCGTTGATAGGAGAGAGGGGTGCTAAGAGGGCGTAGGAGGGTGCGGGGAGAATGGTAAGAGCTGAGAAGTACGAATCGAGTTATTCATCCATGGTGATTCCACCGTGAACGGAACTCGTTCGCGAGAGAATCTTCGACTCGACGCGATATGACATTCTCCGACTCTCGCATCGTTAAGGACGAATATTCTCCGGTTTTATACGCTCGAGAAGCGTAGGGTCGAGATTATTCTCACTCTCTACTCGCTTTATACGTTTTAGCTTGAAAGAAAAAAATTGATGCGGGGTGAGAAACTTGGAGGAAATAATTAAGGTCTACGAAGGACGATGATAATTTGTTTATATTATAGAAATAAGCTACGCGAGAGAGTCGTTCCGAGCTGACTTTCAATCTGACTTTATTAACGAACTTGGAATTAGGTTGAATAAGCAAAATAGCACGGGATTTCGTTTCTTCCTTTTCTCTCATTGTTTTTTCCTATCTCTTGCTTTTCGTAATACCCTTCTCGTAGTAATGTTTTGCATTTTACGAGTTTACTTCGATCGTTAAGTTCTACATGAAAAATTCTTTAGGTTTTGACGAGACGTATTATGAACGAAATAAAAGTTCAAGATGTCGATTAAATTTCGACGAAAGCTCTTAACTTTGTCCGAGCCGTTAAATTCTTCGATATGACGATCGCGAGGTAACCGGTGTTGCGCGATTTCGATTACCCGAGACTCGACTTTTGATTTTACGAGAGTTTCACGATAAATCTTTGCCGCGAGGTCGCTTCCGGGATTTTAATTAACGTAATATCCGACTACCGTATCTTTTTAATAAAGATCTCTTTCGAACTTTCCTCCCCGATTTTCCACACTTTTCATCTGTTCTCATTCTTCTTATAATGCGCAACCTCGATTACATTGTTAAAGAATTATTTTAAAGGGCGGATAAAACGTGTCCCGATCGATCGGCGTAACGCTCCGCTTTAGAAATATACGAAGAGTAGGTATCTCCCATCATATCTCCCTTTAATTCGCAAGGGATTCGCGGTTTATCGCGTTCCATGAAGTTTTACATGAGTGGGTTAAGTGAAAACGCGCAGTAAATATAACTTCGGTCGCGGGTTAGTAACCAATTCGTGAAAATTTGATTCTACTCGTTTTTGTATATAACGAAATATGTACGCGCAACGATATCGTATACATTTATATTAGATACGCGCGTGCATAGGAACGTAACGAGGAGAAAATTGTATTTACATTGAAATTCACCCTTTTACCATTCCACCATTCACGTTCCATAGTATACGAATTATTTGTATTTACGATAGCAGCCTTTGATTTGAACGAACCTCTCCCGTAATTCTTTAAGGAAAAGGTTTCTTCTTATCTTTTGCTTTGAAACGATCGTACGTATCATCATCGTCTTCTCGTTTCCTTACTGGTTTTTTATTCTCAACGACGACTTCCAATCTTTCTCCGACGACGATTCGCGCGTAGAAATTTTTAATGATCACGGCCAGTCGCGAACGAGAGCTCGAGTGGTCGCAAATGATGTCTATGAAGGAGAAACGAGGCCCCCCTCTTTACGCTTTTCATATATTACACGGTATAGAAATGAACGGACCACGGAAGCACTCCGTCCGTTCAAAGCACATTTCTTCTTCATCGAATGATCCTTTACGCGATATTCGTCAAACGACAGTAACAATGGCAACAATGGCGACTATGACCAACACAATGAACCGCGCTTCTTTGCTTTACCCGAAAAGAAAGTAGGTATTCGTCGAGCTTTATTTACCGTTCGGACAATAACGGACGTTTCTATCGAATTAATTACTGAAAGTAAAATATATAACCGTATTTCATGATTCGTATTGTTAAAATTAAAAATAAGTACCCAGTGATTCGTGTCCAATAAAGAAAACTTCTTATCGAATTGGAAATCGAAACATCAAAAAAGAGAGAGAATAGAACTAATTATTTCTTTCTTGTTCGATCGTAACGAATACAAGAAATTCGGTCGATCGCACTTTGAGGTTCGCAGCAAATATGAAAATAATTATTCGATCGATACGGAATTATGTAGCTCCGCATTCCACATTGTACGAATGACTAATGAGTTAGCCAAAAGATTCCAGAGTCAAACGAGAGTAGCTCGTTGATATTCGGCGTTCTGCACGCTCGAACGAAAGCGAAACTAAATTGAGAGTAGTAAAAGCTTCGTTTTAATTATAACTCCCCGGTTGGTATTTTGAAAAGCAAATTGGATATCGCGCTTGTCTTTCTATATAGAATCGATGCCGCCTCGTCGTCTCTCCACGAATCGTTTGACCGGGAGCACGTGAAAATCCAATTATTCGTCGAAGACTAATTTGCCACGATTTAGTCCCCGTTTCTACGGAACACCAAGAGCACCGCCGACACATCGATGTCCCTTGGTGTGGGGAAATAGACACGTACATATATGTACGCGTGTGTCTCTCGACCGTTCGATGAGAAAGGACGAGGATGGTCCGTTCTCCGGCTTCCTTCCTCCTGACAAGGTCCTTCGAGTTTCCGAGTACCCGATCCTTGCGGTTTATATGGCCACGGTTTCAGAATCTCCAAGTCAATTAGTCAAGGATGTCGCTCCCGGGACGTTGCCGTCGTAATGTCGCTTGATATGGCGTTGGTTAGCCATCGAAGGTGGGAGAAGGATAGAAATTTGACTTGTCTTTCCGCGAAATCTCACAAATCTCAAAGAACGAGATAAATTTATAGTAGGGGAAAAGTGGCATGAAAGAGTCACTATCATTTACACGGTAGTTTTCGAACGAATGTTGGACGAATTAGTTTTTGAAAAACTAGTAAAGTTTTTGCTAGTCTAACTAGCAAGACTTACTACTTAAAAACTATAATTCGTCCAACATTCGTTCGAAAACTACCGTGTAAATGATAGTGACTCTTTCGTGCCACTCCTCCCCTATAGAGCGAGATCGATATCGATGGTGATTATTCGAGCCAAGAGAAATATTATTGTTTAATCCCTTTAAATAACAGAAGCAAGAAACAGACAGGCTCGAAGATATTTCGTTACTTCTTTGCTAATTTCTTCATAAACCCGAGACATCCGCGGAAAGTGCGAAACTCGGGTTAATTGCGTTAAATTTCGTTTACAAGATTTAATAGATTAACTTCACTTTTGTTCTCTAACGTTCGCCCTAGACGTCGTCGTTGTCGCCACTCCAGGGATCGATTTCGTGTCGTTAAGAGAAAGTTGGAAGCTCGGGAATGCCTCCAGCTACGGGAAAGAGGCGTTATGAAAAATCGATGGTAATTAAGATCGGAATCGAAGGTAACCCGCGGCGTGTGGTTTTCTCTCTCACCCTTTTCTCTCTCATTCTCTTTTCTTCTCAAGTTTTCAGCGTGCACGTCGTCGCCCAGAACTTCTCCATGAACTTTGGCATAAATTATATAAGGGTTGGTCGCGATTAAGTGGCCGCGAACGAGAGAGAATTTGAACGATACTCGAATATTCGTTGGAGCGTACGAGTATCGCAAATATCGTGGGAAACGGAGTAAGAGTGTGTAGGAAAATTGAATAAAATCCACCCTAGCGTTATTCGAACGCGATTCGAGCTCGTCGCCTGTTATTCAGAATTATCATCGCTTCTATCCGTCATTATGATTATAACTGGCATCGTTATTATCGACACGAGAATATATAACTAGGTCGAACGTTTAAAAAAGCGCACGTGGTTCGGATGGTGGTACGATGGTATAATCAGAATTCGCTCGTTATCTCTCGCGAAGCGATTTTGATGCGTATCGACGCGAGAGAGCTACGGGAAGGGGGTTAAAAATTTATAAAGAATCCGTGGTTTTCCATGGGCTTCGGTCGCGATAGAATTCTCGCGTCACTTGATGCAAATTGAGTTAATTAAGTTATCGCATTCTGCGCCTGTGCAGAATCCGCGTGCCGCACGCTCGCTACCGGACCCTGGAGATTCGAAGAAACTAATTTTCCGAAAATATAGGATAGGTCATGCTTCGAGATACGGTTATATGAATATGGGAAAGAAAAAAGGAGGAAGGAAGTATCGCGGAAAGGCGGTGACCGAGAAAGGAGAAACTTTTTTCCTCTCTCCTGGCTTTTCCTCTCGCGGCATCGAGCGTAGTAATTAGCGGAGGGAAAAGGTCGTTCTCTCTGTTTATTTTCAAACGCGACCGCTCGGAGCGTAAAATTTAATCCACTCGCGTTCGGAATCGATCGGATCGCGGCTTCTTTCTCCCAAAACTCGTCGGCGCGTTTCATAGGTAGGTAGCTAGGTTATATACCTCTACGTATGTACGTTGCATCTGACGAGCGAAAAGAACGGAACGCTCGAAGAATTTCGATCGTGGTGCGATCGTTCTCCGACTTTTTTTCCCCCGAAGCAAACGAGCTCTTTATTCTGTACGGAACAGCTGTTGACTTTTTGAATTCGAACATCTCGATCGATACCGGTCTGGAATTTGAAACGCCATCTACGAAGAAAGGTTAGACGATAGATTCGTACGCGTTTCGAGATGAAGATCATAGGGATACGATCGTTCGGCAATTGGAAATACCGAAGTGGAAGCCAAGAGGAAGGTGAACCGTACTACAGGTAGGTACTACACGCGTACTATCGATTCGACCACCGAGGCGTTAATTAGAAACTCCGTTTAAGTAAAAGCAAGCGTGCTACGGTGGAGTAGTACCGTCGATCTACTACTCGGAGGAACCTTCCCCGTTCTCGGTCTTTCTTCTTGGAATCTCTCGTCTCGCAGAAATCGTAAGAGGCAAGAGAGAACTCGGAGAAAGCGAGAGAGAGGCGAGGCGAGGTTAGTAAGCAGGGTTCTTTTCACGTATAGGGTAAAGGTCTTCGTTTCTACGTTCGACGTGTCTGTGTAGAAAGGCGAGAGAGTGTGAGAAGTTGGGTGTGGCTCGCGACAAGAGGAAACAATTAGTACGCTAGCTAATGAGGGACGCATCGATAAGGACGTTAGATTGCAAATGAATGAGGGAGGAAGAGAGAAAGAGAGAGTGGGAGACGAGAGACGACTGTTTCCACCTGCATCGATTGCCAAGCCTTATACGATGATGCTGAAAGCTCCTTCTCTAACCCTGCTGCTGCGGCTGCTATGCCTGTCGATGATGCCGGTGGTGCAGTTGGCGCTAGGCTTACGAGGGTAAGCGCTTTGCGTCGGTTAATTCCGTCTATGGGTAAACTTTGATGTAAGGGGAAGAGGACTGGTGATTGGATCGACGCAGAAAAATGCCTTTGAGATCGGCGAGATATGGTACCGCGGTGCGAAATACTCGATAATCCTAATTACGCGGGCTAGGTCCGCAAATTGGAATTTCCTTTTACGCTTCCAAGAATTTCTTCTGTCGGAGATATACAAAGAGGGATAGAGAAAGGGAGAGAGAGAGAGCGAGAGAGGGGATTGTAAAAAAAAAAAAATGCATAGATTCATGAAAATTTTCGTTATTGGATCAAACCTTTTATAACAGATAGTTTTATAATATTTTTAATATGTTAATATTCGGCAAGTATCTATTTCTTTCACGATTTTATCAAATAATCGATGGGTCAATCGAAGTTCAGTTATTACGATGATAGCCAGATCGAAGTAGTTCTGTAACAAGAACCGATACGTTTCGCGCTATGGAAATTGGAGCCATCTTTGTAATTACCTCGATCAAGTGAAGTAAATGTTCCATTACAATTGATATGTGTATTCACCTTCGATCCAATTATCTTTATTGAATGACTATGATTTTCAAAATCACCATTGTTCGATTACAAGTTACAGATCGCTAGCAATCGTTTTTGTCGCGCTTCACCATTTGTTACACTTCGATGTCGAATGCATTTGAATTGAAAACTTTTTATTGAACATAAACAGATGTAATTAAAGCTTCTCCATTATAACGTAGTTTCCCAGCAGTAATCGTTCGATCGAATAATCGTATTACAATCGTGGTGATGTTTCGAGGAATTGAGCGATTCATTAAAATCAGTTAAATCGATTAATTGCTAAGGATTCGATCATGTAGTATGTGCCTAATCCGCAGAAGCAGGATGAGATAGTTGAGTAATTGATTGAAACATACACAGATGTATGGAACATACGTAGGCGAATGGGTCCGCATGTGCGTGTATGCGAACGTACGTACATAATTTGTGCCTTGGACGTAATTCACCTTACGCTTGGATCTAGAATCTCATGTGTTCCACCTGTTTGACGATATCTGTAAAAATGATGTGATAAAAAATCACTTTTAGCTAAATATCTTTCGATCTGAATTAATTTATACTTTTCAGCAATTGTTCGTAACGTTTAAAACTATCGAACGTAACTTCGCCGACGAGTTTAGCGGAGTTACATCCGTTTGCATCATTTATCAACTCAATTTATTTCCCTTAACTTTTAAACCCGTTGAAAATCTCTTTCTCGATTTGTTTTTTTCTTGACTATCTTTTATTATAATCCTAGGAAGTTTTTAATATACCTTTGTGATTCGAACGCTGTAAGAAGATAAAGAACACAAGGACGCCAGGAAGATAAAGAACACCTAATTCTCCGATTCGTCCAACTCGGTCAGCAAATAAAACAGAATATTAATATTCCCGGGGGGGGGGGGGGGGGGTTTGACGATATTACCCGGATATATTGAGAAATATGAGAGAAAGATGGCTGAAAAGAGTTCATAATCTGTCGCGCTGTGAACAAAAAAACGTAGCATGTCTCCCCCATTGAGAGATCGTACAATAAGCGGTAACAACGGGTTTATCGAGAATTTAATAATTCGTGAGATATTCGTTCGGACACATACGGGGGGACTCGTGGGTTGGGTTGGTGGTCCAATATGTGGCCTTCGTTGTGCCCGTTTGGCCGATCAGAAGTGGCAGAAAAAAAGCGATCCGATTAATAAGTGATTCATCGGGCGATGCATCGGGAAGCGATCGTTTCGCAATTTTACCGATTCACCCGCACACTGAATTATTAAATGACGTGTCTCCCGGTACTGAAAGAGCTCGAATGTTTTATTTCTCGATTTTCCATTTATTCTTCTTTTTCGAAAATTCACGAAAATAGAGAGAGAGATAGAGACAGAGAGACGGTTTTCGACGATTGCCAAATTTATTTCCGGGTTTAAAGCGGTTTTCCTCGTTCCCCGTTTTAAATGAAAGGTTTGAAATAACATGTTTCACGATTTATTGTATTATAATGACGCTTTATATACGATACTTAAAAATATTAGTTACTTTTTGTCGGAAACTAGTTTTCCAGTCGAGAGATACCAAATGATATCTGATACCTAATAGCGACAAACTTCGATAACTGCAAATGCAATGCCGATAATGACGCGACGGATGGACTAATATATACCGATTCAGGCAGCGTCGTGTTATCATAACGATAACGGAATCGCAATACCAGGAGCATCGAACCGACCCCTAATTATTGCATTATCACGATCTACGGAGGAGTTGGAAAGCTAACGCTCCTGGATTTTCACTGAAGCTGACCGAATTAATGGCTGGTCGATCTTCGTAATTTCTCCTCGGAAAAGCACGGTAATTAGATAAAATTATTGTGCGATACAAATTAATAATGTTTTCGTTGTAATGTTAACATCGATATCGTTTTATTAAAGTAAAATTAGTCGTTGTTTTTTATATATTGCAAAATATCGTCGAAATACTTTCGAATTATTTCGAAAATTCACGATAGAAAAAAACTCCAATTTATTAGATCGAAAATCGATATATATATTTTTTCTCCCCTTTCGGAAGCAGAGACGCCGCTAAGAGATAAACTTCGTTGCACGGATAGAAAGAGATTTATGTTCTTTCCTCTAATTGTTCTAATACATATACCTACTTTCCTTTTTTTGGCGGAACCGTCACATAGGTACCTATATAGGTACATTCTCCGGCGAAATCGTCGAAGGAATGCCCGTAATTCTTCTCGGCTGGCAGAGAGAATAAATCTTGAGAGAGTAGGACTCACCCACGGACTTTAGCTCGAGAGACACTCGAACGGTAAGGACGGTAAGAAAGTGATCATTACGTTCGGTAAAGTTTCGCTTCCCTTCTCTCTCTTCCTAGCTCTCATTTCTCTCGATTCACCATCCTGTAATTCGTAACCTCTGACCTCGGGAAAACTTTGGAGATCTTATTGCGATTACACACCTATCTATCCGATTATCCGGATAACTCTCTCACTTTCCTCCATATCTTCGAATTTGCAGTAAAACTTTGCGAAAGATCTTACGTAAGGATACACTCTCGAATTTTAAGTTTTTATTTAACGAACTTTTAGCAGGATTAAGCGAAATGAATAGGGGAAGCTGGGAGAAGCGCGCGAAACCCGGGTCATCTTTCATCGGATGTAGTAAGAAACAGTAGGTATTACAGAAGAATTATATCGCTGGATATTCGATCGAGCTAATTTCAAACTAAAGAACGATGTAGGTATCAGTAAAATTCACTCGAATTTCGAGCACGGCAACAGAATTTTCTCTCGACGCGGTTCTACTATTTCTCTCTTTTTTTTTTCTTTTCTTTTTTCTCCCTTTCTCTTTGATATTTTTTTTTTCATAGACGACCCCGTTTTTTCCTCCCGTTGCAATGCCCCATCGCAGGTTGACAGATTACGTTACGTTATAGATTGGTGGTTGGCAACCAGGCAGACGTATCAAGTCTATCGTAGAATATCGGTTAAAATTACTATCGAAATTGAGAAGAGGCAAGATGAAATGTGCGGACAGGTTAGCCACGAAATCAAACTATCGGTAACCTTTGTCAAGCGCGCTTCGATTTGTGGAAACGTTTATGTAGCTAGGCACTCGTATTCTCTTGCCTCCTCTTTCGGGATTTTGAATCGTCCAACATTCGACACATGCGTGCACCTACCAGAAGGACATATCGATAGGAATAAAGCGACGTTTACGCGCGAACGTTTCGAGTTTCGGTTTTAACAGTGACCACTTTTCCACCACCCCTTCATACCATAGAGCATCGGCTTTGTTTCATCGGAGCACCCTCCCTTTTAAGGCCCTCGAATGCTGACGCACACGAAATTCGTTGCGTCGTTCGGTTTTGCGACCGGCTAAAGTGTCAACGCTGATACATCGTTTTCGCTGGGGTAATTCTCGGACAAATACTTGATCACGAATAAAAATCTTTAGATCGTTTATAGCTAAGAAAAGATCCTTTAACTCTTGGCACTCGAATGTTGCCTCTGAACCGACATATTTCCAACATTATACCATTTTATTTCAAATTACATACGTATACGTTCCGAAGTAAGTGCCGAGCTGTTCAACTCGGTTCTCTTGCCAGAAAGCCTTACCGCTATCCCCACTCCATGGCCAGATCCTTTATTCTAAAGTGAATCCCTTCGCAAGACGCACATGGCACCATGACGTCAGACCATCGGCTACCCACTTGTATTTCTTTAGGCGACTGTAAGAAAGTATCGGTTCTTAACCGATGCCACTAAACCCAAAAAAAACTTTAGAATAGCGATACGCTTACAGCTTATAACCACTTCAGACGACTTTCAAATCTAAACACCCTGAAGGATTTACAGTCTCGACTAAACAAAGTTATACGATACTTCTTAGAACCAAGCCATCGTCGCTTAGAGCATTGACGCCGACACGTGCATCATTCTTTACCAAGGTTTGACGTTAACATATACATGGTGTCATGTAACTGGAAGTACAACCGAATAGGAGGTCATTCTACGTGAAATAATTCTGAATATCTCTGCTCGGTAGACGTGCACTCGACCAAGTCTCAACTCAAGGGGTTTCACTGTAGACTGTCTTTATTCTTGAAAATCACTGCTACACTACTTGACATATTTGTAGACTTTGCCATGATTTTCTCTGTATTGTTCTTGTCTTTAACCTTGTTTCATAATAATAGCCACTTGTATATTTTTGTAATCCGCGATAGCTTATCGTCATAATAGACGCTCGAAATGATTATCCTCGGTTTCTATTAATAAACAGTGCTCTGTATCCTGTGGTTATTTCTTGTTCTTATTAACATTTCCTGTCGATTAAATACAAGACGTTCATGTTCAGTACTTAATCGAGTACCTTCCATGAAGATAAGCTATCGTAGATTATTGGAACAAAAAAGTAGCCATAACTTTGAAAGAAGGTCAAGTAGGACGTATATTTATATAAACATTTTATCATTGTTGTTGTGCACTTTGCCCACTCCTGAAGTGGGCAAGTCACTCGACAAAGGATTCCATTAAAAACACATTGAAATGTACAATGTTTAATTATCTAAGAAAACCTGGATACAAATTTGTTTTAATTTTTATCGAAGTGATAAAAGAAGCAGACTTGTTTCAATTCCTGCCTACTTTCAAGGATCAATCGTATCCTCGTGCAAACTCGTCGCAGCCGTTCCGGATTCTCGGATTTCCGTTCACGTAAAGACGAGGAGAGAAAATCGTCAATCTGTACGAAACGTTCGTCTCGAGAACTCTCGTTCGTATCGTCTTACGATACTCGTCTCGATCGTGTCTCTCCCTGACGTCGTCGTCGCGGTATACGTCGATATCATCGTGGTTTCGATCGTTCGAGCGATCGAGCCGTGATTCGTTCTCGTAAACAATGATAGCGGTCCAATAAAGTAAATCCCATGGTCCTAGAGCTTTGCTTCTAGAGGCAGCAACGAACTACCGTTATATCACCCGGGATGATCGTCTTGTCTACTTCTTTATATCTCTCTTTCCTAGATCGAACTCTTGTATCATTTTTTTATCGATTTTACCACTTTTTCGTTCCCCATTATGACATTAACGATAGTATCGCGTAGATCGGTTCTTCGAAAATAAAATCCGCTGCAAGTGGCTCACGAATTCTCATCGAAACGACGATGCTCGTTAATATTCGTCAAGAGATTAATAAATTAAAGTTTCCGAAAGGATATTCCAATAAATTAAAGCGATTGTATCAATTTAATACACGTATTGATTAAAACTGACGAGTTTAATGTTACAGCAAGCTTTTAACATTAATGTCGAACAAATTTTTAATTATTTTAGTTGATACCTATCCGTTTCCGAATAATATCCATTATAATTGTTGTGAAAATGATTTCATAAATTGTTTTTAACAATTCTTTTATCAAAGTACCGTCTTTCACGTCGGACGTAGTTCGTGCAAGAATCATGTTACCACCTTAATCACCGTCCATTTCCCAGCCGTCACGTAGAGGACTTCCTTTTCTTCTCGAGCAGAATCAAAGGAGCGTATCGAACGTAACGGGAAATACGAGTCCGCACAGGAGTTTGGGAACGAAGCTTTCGTTCAACGAAGGTTCTTACTGTCGCAATAACGCAGAGCGAACGATGAACGAGTGAGAGAGAGAGACTCTCGAAACTATAGCCACAAAACGATGCGAATTCGAGCCGTTTGTCTGTCACGTGCGAGAGAAGGGAAGCAGAGACTCGAGGTGGACCAAACTGCATACGAGAGAGAGACGACGTTGTTTCGTTCGCCATTTCTCTACCGAAAACTTCTCCCAACGTATCCGTCGTAGAAACGCTCGTCCTCGTTTCCTTCCTCGAGTTCGTTCGTTCACTCGTTCGTTCGTCGTCGACATAAGCCTCTCTCACTCTTCTAAACTTTGTATAACGAGCGAGCCAGCGCGCGCGCCCGTCGCTTCCGACAAAAAGTGCCAACTGAAAAAAGCGGCCACCACCCTCGTACACCGACGGCCCGCGGCTGTACCCTCCTCGTAATATGTGTCGCTGAGAATGGCGTGAATTCGCGTTATTCTCGCTCCCACACCCTTTCCCACCTCACCTTCGAGACTTTTACGTCTACATCGTAGCGCGTGGCCTAAGCTAAGCACGTTACTACGTAGCGCTACTTCGTCTGACTTTACGTGGACTTTTACTTCTTTCGTGGAACATATTTTCTCTTTCCTTTCTTTCCTCTTTTTTTTTTTTTTTTCATTTCGAGCTTTCTTTTAGTAGGTCGTACTACTTCGCTGAATGTGGCACCAGGGATTTAGTTGAGATTTTGTCATTTGCAATTGAGATTTTTTTTGTTTGAAAAGTGTGACCTTGATGATGGTGCGTCGATCGGTGTTAATATATCGAGAATAATTTTATCTTTCCACTGGGATATGCGAGAAGTTAAAATGGAGGTTATAAACGTGGCAGAAAGCGATTAGCTTTGCATGTAACAGACAACGGATTCGGGGATTGCCACACCTGAGGATTCTCTGATTAGGAAGCATGTGCCTTGGCTTCCTCGTGTAGTTGCTACTGCAGTTAACGTAATCCAGAACGTTTACCTGATCTGGTACATACACATGTAGGTTTGGCTCGAGCCTTAGGTTTGCGTTCTGTATCTATCTTTCTTTAGAGATTGAAAAATATATTAATGGAAATTGGTAACATTTCAAAAAAACACTTTTTTCAGGAATGACGAAAATGTTTATGCAATTTTGTTTGTAGAAACTAAACAATTTTAATTTTTTAGTCGATACTGTTTTGATCTATGCTTGCGATATAATAATAATCTAATTGATTTATATAGTTTTCTTTTAAAGTAGGGGAGACCGGGGCTAGTTGTCCCAATTTTAGGTTTTCTGTTTCTACAGATTTCTGTTGCTTATATTTTAGAATTTTTTGGTGACCATCATAAAGTTCAACTTCTTAGCAATACATGGACATTTTTCCTCTTGCCTTGGGAAAGTTTTTAACACGTTACCTGATGTATGCATCATGATTTTTGCGAAAATGGTCACCACCGCCGATTTCAATGTTTAATGGCTCATTTTAAAGGAGAAAGCATGCAGAATAATGTTCCGTTGTCCGTTTCTCGATATCGTTACTGAGTGATGAGAAATACATTTTTTAAGTGTGGGAGTTGGGTCGTTTCCGAGCTTAAAACTGCTGTATCTTTCGAACCAGCCATCCTATCGAAACGCGACTTGCATATTCGTAAAGAAGAGACTTTCCTCTTTCGAACGAGTATTTGATCGGGGAAATTCGAGATGCATCGATTTTTGACAAAAATCCTGATGTATGCATCATGATTTAGATGGGGAAAAATGAGGATGGGGCAAGTTATCCCAAATCTCATTGTCAACTTGCCCCTGGGACTTTTAGCCCCGGTCTCCCCTACAAGCAGCGAATAAAATCACTTGATCTGATCAATGAACGAAAGATTTAAAGTCATACAAATAACAAATGAAAAATTAGTTGAATCATTTGTAAATAAAAAAGGGATCATAGGAAATGAATTTTTGTGATAATTTACGATAATCACTAAGCGGCATTTCTAAACCGGTTGAAATCTCTTACACCTCGGCATTAGGTAGTCGAAGCTGGAAGGAATTTCGAGGCATGTTGCGGTATCGTTTTGCATCGATATCCGTTCTACGCTTTGCCGGGTGTCGCCATTCCGACGGCGTACTGCTCGGTTCCCGCGTATTTAGGGTGTGTTTGCGGCATTGCCCTGTGGTATATGTGCCGGCATATAGCGCATTCTCTCGTCCACTCCCACACAAATACACTCATAGCTCGTTCGTAGCCGGAGCCAAAGCCCAGACGCAGGACAATCGATAGTCGTACGTCAGACGAAGACGAGCGTTCCGTTCGAGTTACTCGACCGTAAACGTAAGCCGAGAGACGCTCGATCAAGAGTAATCGGCTCGCTTTCGAACCTTTCCACTTTCCTTTACTCGTTGGATCTCCCTAGAATCCTAGATACTCGTGAATTACCGCGTAATGTCAGGTTCAGTACCGGATTAAGCTTCGAGCGAGCCAGAGACAAAATATACATCGGACTTTATTTAAATAATTCTTCTTTTTGGTATTGGCAACTTGGGCCATCAAGCAGAGAAGTGTTTTTTAACAAGTAATCAGATTTTTGTAGGATTTTATGAATGAAGATGAAAAATGACAAATGCTATGCTTAGTGAAACAACATAATTTTGATATTTTTATAATAAATGTATTCTATAATTACTTTCGATATCTCGAAAGATATTCTGTAATAATTATACGATATCCGCGATATAAGCACGTACACAGAGATTTGTCTCGAAGCATGATGTTATTTAACCAAAGTAATCACGTGGACTCGTAACGCGGTTTGCTTGTAATCCATAAAATGCGCGCGGCACGATCGACCGCGGTTTTGTCGAGTTAACGGAATCGCTTGATTTTCGAACAAATTAACTGGAAGTAACGTCGTTTATGCGGTGTTATAATAACGGAAAAGTAGCCTATAACGAGTTTTCATTACGTTCGTTAATTGAATAATGAATTATCAAGTGCACTCTGGGAAAATGTAATTTTTGTTTCGTAAAAAGCGATGCAGAGGGTCAAGTCCAAAAAAAGGATCATATATTTACCAAAGATGCACGAACGTGTGTATTATTCACGATTATCGAATCCAACGTGAAAGTACGAAAATTTCGATCAGTCGATAAAACAACGGGCTAACGAGTTGGAATATCCTTCGGCGATTGGCTCGCTCGAGCGTTAGTTCTCTATGAAAACGCTCGTTGTAAATCGATTTGCATAGCGTATAGCGTAATGGCGCGACAAGCGTGAGCTCGCGAGCATAATAAAGCGCGAGAATGGAGAAGGAATGTCGATGGAGAGAAAGAAGAAGAGGGAGACTTAAGGCGCACAAAGACTGGCGTGCTCCTCTCGTACCTTTTATCTTTCTCCCGCGATGAATTACTCCAAAGCTTCTTTTCCATTTGCGCGCCTTAAGTCTCTCGCGGAACGTTTATTTTCTGGTACGCCGTGAAATCCGTGTACGCGGCCTTCTTTTCGCGCGGCTCGAATCATTTAACGAGGTGCAAGATGTTTTCACGCGCTCGTTCTTCTTTTTTTTATCACTGAAAATCTCGTTTTTTTCTTGTTACGAACGTGTCCGCTCCGTTTGTCCGAAAATGTGTCTTTATGCTCGTATCCGTGAACGAATTAATTTAAATGTGGACTTTATAATTGAAATCTCGATATTTTGACGATGTGTTAAATCTCATTGTGTTTCCATTCTTAATGAACTATCAATTTAATTACATCATCCTCCTCACAGTCCAAACGATTTCAGAACGAGTTTGATTAGTTTGGCGGTTAGATCGATCGGATCTTTCTATATCCGACGAGAATAACGAATAGAAAGAAAAGTAAAATGAGGACTCGAGAAAGTCTCGCATCGATCTCGAACGAGAAGACTTCCTTCCTACCTTTTATCTATCTTTCTTTCCTCTTACGCGCGCGCGCGAAAAATCCATTCATCCTTTTCTCGATAAGGAACGCGCTCGTGTAACGAAGGTACAACTCTACCCGACGAGAAATTGTCTTACGACGTTCCACCTCCCGTCTTCTTCCGTTGGAAAGCGTGGAAAAGAGGGATAGAAGGCGAGGTGGGGAGGAAGAAGAAGTACGTACATGAAAATGCGACTCGTCCGGAAGAGTAAAGGCACGGAATTGCCTTTCGTCTCACGTCTCAAGTGACGCGAGGGAGGAGGACGAGCGGTTAAAGAGCAAAAGAGAGGGATGAAAAAAAAAAAAGAAATAGCTTGATGGTATAAGGAGGAAGGCCCGAAGGTAGAGCACGAAGGAAAAGCCTGCGAAGAAAAGAAAGAGAGAGAGAGAGAAGAAAAGAAGAGGAAAGAAAGGAGAGTACATACAAGATGTTTCTACAGCGTCTCTCGTGCGCGGCACTCTCGAGCACGGCTAGCACGCGTCTACGGGCACTAAATCTGTCTAATTTTCGTAATTTCTCGAGGCAAAATATTTCAGGGACTCTAACGAGGCAGCGAGACTTTTACCTCGCGAGAATTTCGACCTTCGTCTACGTGCTCCATCTCGGCGTTTCGTATAGCTTGAGAAGAAGAAGGTAGACAACGTAAAAGAAGAGAGAGAGAGGGTCAGAAAAGGCTACCGTTAAGAGGGTGGGAATTGTGATCCATCGAGCCTCTTTTCTTCTTCCATCCACCCGCTCCCCCGATATTCCAACCGCCAACGTTCGACCCGTTTAATCTGCCGAGCGATAAATTTGGGAAATTAAATCATGGAATATTATATAGCCGGCGCATAATAGCCACTTTGCTGGTAATATACGAGCGGATTATTAGCATAATGTAAGATCTTCGAGCAGGCCACCTGCACTCTCCCGCTTTCACTCTCTCTCTTCTCCTATCCCTTATACGACGAGATGCATATAAGGGCGAAAGGGTATAAAGGTTAAAGCACGGTAGTGTGCATTCACGTGTACGTACGAGGGAGTGCATAGTTTGTTTGCGTGAGACTTAGGGTAGAGTCGAGGAAAGTGGTAGAAAGACGGGTAACTGCTTCCTTGTTAAACGTTCAAGAATATGGCTCGTAACGATGATGGTGGCGCTCGCGAGATGCTGCCGTCGACGGCAGCGAACGGTGCCCGAGGACGATTAGAGGAGAGACAGATGGATCGTTAATTTCCCAGAGAGAGAGAGAGAGAGAAATCCTTTTCGTTCTTGCGTACGGTGATTTTGGATTTGCTCAGACTTCCTTCTTTCTTTTAAAATGACTGTTGGACGGAGATGTATCTTTCAGTTCGCGTCGATATTATCTTCAAATTGATGATTCTTACGTGGTAAATGTGAAATAGATAAACTGGATATATTCTTCTTAGATCTTCTTTCGATCGGAATCTTCTATGACAAGAGTGTTCATTTCTTGCCGTACCTACTTTGCCGAGTGCGACTTGTGATAATAATTTTGGGCCAAATATGAATATTACATTCACACTGACGAGGACTGTACTTTTTATTAAAGTATTTATTTATTTTAAAGATTTGATTTGTATTCTATTATTTTGTAGATTTTCCCTTTTTTTTATTCTGACTCATTTTGCGAGCGTCTCCTTAGATCATTTTGACCCAGATTTTACGTAAAGTAAGGGGTTAAGAACGGTGGAAAATTAAGCGAATCTTTTAATCGTGTCATCCGTCAAGCAAGAATAATAGCGTGCAATGATTAGAAATGTTCTGATAGACACCAGAGGAATGCCCGTTTTCTTGATCCTTCCGCCTATCCACGTGCTTCATTCATCCATCTCCGTCCCCATCTTTGCCTTCCTCTTCGTCTCTATTTATCTAGTCGCGCGTTTACACGGTAGTATACAGAGGTACACGCTATTTTCTACAGAGTTTGCCTCGCGCATCGTTCGAATTCCGCGTCGATGCGGATGCCACCGACTAAATTTCCCTGTTAATTCCTCTTTCGATTAATTAATAGAGACGGTGGCACACCTCCGAAGCGAAGTTTGGTTTATAAGTCAGTTACCGAGTGATAAGAATACCGAGAATGATTAGAAGTTCTACGTCTTTATACGGGAAGAGAGTTGGGAACCATAAAGGATTTTTTTACAATTTATGGTCAACGATTTCGAGAAGACTTATCCCTGTTCCTTCGTACTCTTTACTTTGATGAATTGTAATTAACGAAGTTACGCGTATCGTGTGTCGTTTTTTAATTAATGAAAGAGATGAGAATTTTCTTGTATCTACAAAGTCGCGAAAAAATGACTTTTTCCGAGAACCTTTACTAACGTGTTACGATACGAGAAACATAAATAGATGGAAAAGTTAAAGAGTTATAATAAAGCGACGATGACAGATAGGAAAACCAAAGAGGCGAAAGCTAAGAGGCTAAAACGTCATTTCGTCGTAATATAACTTTCTGGTGTGACTCGCAGCGTACCCGTTGCACCGTGTTGATGGGTTAATAAGATTTGAGGAGGAAAGGCGGTCGATGCGTGTGCGTCGAAGTAGCTAGCAGCGTGCCAGCGACAGCCGTTAGTGACGCTTTTAATGGGATCTTAGCGCGTTTGATGTCCGCCGCTTCGCTGAAGAAATTTTCCCGAAAGTCGTTTCGAAGGAAAAGGAGTAAGGATGCTTTTTATCTTCTCGATGCTATTCTCTCAGAGTCGTCAACGTCCGTGAAACGATAGCGATATTAAGATACGGTGGTTCTAACAAGAAAAAGTGGAAAGTTTCAGCGAGAAAGAAGGAGAGTAGGTATTTTGCTTACGAGCCGGAGACTTTATGGGGATCGTAAAGCATTTTGTATTTCTTTCAAGGATTTTTCAACGACGTTAAATAGCTTGGAGTTGTTTCATGGAAATGGTACGATCATGCAATTCGATATTTGATTATTCATTTTTATTATTCGCCTGAATTTAAAACAGAACGTTGTTAATTCCTTCCATTTTTCTTCACGTCCGACGTACATACAAGTTACACATTTTTCATCTTGGCCCTCCGAAACACCGTGAATTGGTATGTGCAAGTTTTAGCGCGTAAAACGAATGAGAGCACGTACGAAATTTCCGCTCGGCGAAGTCTTCCGGCCGAGTAGTTTTTAAACCTACTTCAATCCAAGATATACGATTGACCAGTTCTATCCGCTTGAAAAATGAAAAGCAAACGGAGAAGCCGATCCTCCCCTTTCTCTCCTTCTTTCCGTTTAACGATTATCATATCTCAAATAAACGGACCTCCATCGATTTCAGTTTCTAGAGCAAGCTACGATGACCCAGTGGTGGTGGAACGTCGAAGAACTATCTTCCACCTGTTTATCCCGAGCTAATCGATCACGTCGGCTCAAGATATCGATCACGGAATAGAATCTCGATCGGGAACGATATTTTTATCGTCGAACTAGACCAATATCGATTGAAATTCTAATTAGAAACATTTTTCGTTTAAAAAGCTCTCTAGTCTCGTACTAACACTTTACGTTAGACAAGAAATGAACATGTTTAATATTCAATATTAGAACAAACAAAGGTGGAGCCAACCTTTCCTTCCTGTGATTCTAATTCTAAAAAAGAAAGAAGCAGGGGAAAAGATGGAAAGAAAGGTTCGCTAACAAAAATCTTTTCCTTCCAACATTTTTAATACACACACCGAGGTGTGCTTCCAAAAGCGGTTTAGGTGGACGTCGGTTGGTCGGGTGAATCGGTCGACCAGCAGTCGGACCACTACCCGCACTCACCTAGCTTGTTTGCGATCTGCTCTTCTTAGTTCGTAAAGCACCGACTACGGCACACCGTAGTAGTCTGAATGTCCAAACCCGTTGGCGTATCTCGGCGAGTGCTTAGGACGGCCCCTGTGGTTTCGCCGACTGGTTGCTCTTCGAACCACAAGACCTTCCCACTCTCTCTCTCTCTGCTTCTCCTTTATCTCTCTCTCTCTTTGCGAATGTACTAACCAAGCGTGGTACGATACTGCTTGGTACAGCCGTTCGCTCGCAGGACCTGACTAACTTTTCAGGACTACCTACCTTTCGTCTACATGTTTTTAGTGACTATGGAATAGATCTTAGGGAAACGCGTGATAGTGACACGTAAGATAGACTGCTGCCCTACCAAGTGAGAGTAAGTTTTCGAAATTGAATAGCACGAGTAATTAATTTACCTGTCGACATTGTAAAGCGTCTTTCGTCAAAGATTTGCAATTATCCAGCATAAAAGAATCGAAAGACTAGCAAGATCCTAAGATTTTCGAGTCAACGACTCACGGTCACAGGGAATACGAAAGGTGCCTTGGTAACAGTCGCGATCGAATCCTCCCCAACCCCTCACCCTTATATATTTCTCACTCCCTAGCGTTTCCGGAAAGCTTTTCTCGAGAGCGTTCAGCTTCATAGAGATCGGCGATCAAAAGAAGAGACACGTAGTACACCGAGTTGGCTATCAGCCCGAGCGGGCGAAGAGTGCAGGCATCTCCTCCTTTGGGTTCATTATACTTGTAGAGTACGCACTCGTGAAGCGGTATACTTTGCATATAGAACATTTGTAATGCTCGACGTGGGCTCTATCGTAGTATCTATCCACGTCCCAGGTGTCGCCCTTAAGTAGGCCCTTGTAAAGGGCGACAAGCTCGTTGCTGTCTACGTCATGGCCCGTTACCGTCTCCCTGACGATGCGAAAGAACCCATCTCTCACTCTTCTCCTCTTGCTTTCTATCTTTCTCTAAGCGTCGAGTTAGCATATTCATATATACTTTTGAGAGAGGGTAGTGACGGCTTGAGAGAGATAGATGGTGAGCAAGCTTCGATGACAGCGCACAACGCTGAGCGTGCTCTCGCTCTGGCGAACGTTGCTGCTCCTGCTGTTACTGCCTGGCTGGATGCTGCTGCTGTTGCTGATGCCTCTGCTCTGCTTTCGCTGGATGCTTTCACGTCTCGATGCCTCGACGTGCTCGACCGACCAACCGACCGTGCTTGAATCTTGTTCCCTCGTAGTCAGACACCGGCTCGCGAACATTGCCTCTCTGGTATCTCCCTCTATCTCTCTCTATCTTTTACACTGCCGTATTCACTTTCTCTCTCGTTCCTTCCACAACCATTTCCCAGGTAGAAATTAAATCGACGGTTTATTACCGAACGCTCGTGTTCCCCGGTAGACCGAAATCGATACGCTTTACACGTGCTTCCTTCCTGTGAGACCACTCTCGATTACTCTCTCTCTCCATTTATCTACCTAGCTCTTTCTCTACAAAGGTATTTCAGCTCCCACTCTATTTCTCACTACCCGCGACGTTGTTTTCGCGGCGCCGTCCTGCTTGAATTTCAACTGGAAGGAATTTGATTCTACCGCTTTGATGGCAGCACATCGGATATCGGGATGAGATCAAGCAGAAAGCAAAGAGCGATCGATCCATTCCCATATGCTTTATCTCTTACGAGAGTTCGCATTAGGATTCTTCTTTCTTTAGATCGTATTTCAGCGTGGCAGTTAACGGGTTATTGGGGCCAGCCAGCGGTGACCGATACAGGGCTAGGCGAGCGCGAACAAACCGTACGTTGGGAAGAGAGGATAGGGTGGGTGACGGCGAGCGGTAGGGTGGGGTACAGTAGACGGTGATTAAGCCGTAATTAACGGCGATACCGCAACCGTGGTTAACGTGCTGAATATTACCGAGAAATTCTGCGCCTCGGTAACCTTTCCAACGCGATCTTTTGGATCTTTTGCCGCGTTGTCCGTGAAATTACTTTTCTTTTGAAACGGACGATCGATCGATCTGCCCACGGTTTAAAGAACAAAAATTGGATGACGTATTTAGGGAGAAATCGATGATAACAAGCATGGGTTTCTGCCGTCGCTGTTGGTGACTCTCTCCTTTTTTTTTTTTACCATTTTTCTTTTACGAGATAATAAAAATACGATATACGTGCCAACGAAAATTCGTCGAGCGTAATGACGCTCGCATGTATTACTCGGTCTGTAAGCGGCACACATGACGTTTATCGGATAAATTTTAATAACGCTCAGTTTTAATAACGAGGACGCTCTTAATCTCGTTAATACTCTTACGTCAGAATATTTTTTGAAGTGGTTCGAGTTGGGAATACAAAATTATTTCACCCATCTATCCTTGAGACTAATAAGTTTATCTATCTCTGTAAAAGTGTGGGAAATTTTGAAATCGATGCACGAACCAACGTTATGGTGTAGTTTTCCAGCAACGGGAAAAGGGAGACCCTTTTTTGAAACGATTTGGATGTGAAACGCGATAGAGGATTGGCTCACGATGCTGCTACGTTCCATTTTCGCCGTCGTGAGCAAGCGCGAGACGACTTTTTGGAATCATTTCTTATTTAGGTGAAAATGTGAATGACCCTGGAAAGTGTACATATGGGTCACGGATATTCGTACCGCGTCTCCTTTCTCCGTGAACCTCGTCGTGACCTCTACGCTTTCGTTCGATAATTCGGAACGACGATGTCGTTCAGAGTGCCACGAGCGTTTGAAAGGAGCACGCGTGTTTGATTTCGAGCTAGTAACTTTCTTCCAACGAGCATAAGGATTTACCGATTAAATCGTAACGATGGAAATAATGAATTTTTTAGTTCTTTCGTTCACCAGCGAGGAATAAGGAACTTTAGTATTAATTCCAACCGCGTGGTAATAAAAATTAAATTTTAATTCGATCGCAAGCTCACTTTTCCAAGCTGCTATATCACCGATCCTTCCGTTCAGCTCGCTTCGAGCCGTTCTTTAGGTAGTAATCTCTCATATCAAATAAAAGTCGCATAAATTTCGTTCCTTTCGGTAGAAACAGTGAAATCCAGTCGCGCGATTCATCCTGGCTCGCTCGTATCGCGGCCGAAGAGATCAACGTCAACGTCGTTTCAATTTCACCCGTGAGAACATTCATCCAACCCCGGTGGCTCTCCCTTTTCTAGAGAAAAAAAGTCTACGATTACTGGTCTAGCGTAAAAGAGACGTCGGAGTGCACGTCGTGGGACGATTTTGCAGCGTTCGATAAATATCATCGCGTGGTCGTCGTTTGAATTTTTCGACGGACGGCAACGCCTACGAGAACTCCGCAACGTAGCTGTTAGTTTCGCTTACTTCGCGAATAAAGTCGGCACGGAGAATTAGCGGGACACACGAAAAGTCAAAGTTATTGCGGGTGAGTCGCAGCGCGATTCCGGCAAGTTAGTTCGCGCGAGTTAGCAAAAACAACGACGAGAAAAGCGTGACCGTGGCGTGAAAAACATATAAATGTGTGTAAGTGTGTGTGTTGGAAGGAACAAAAGGAAGAAAGAGATATATAGATAGATGCTTTATTAAGGTCCATGAGAATTGCCTAAAGTAGAATGTGTTTTTGGTGTAAAAAGGTGGGCCACGAAAGTACGCGAGTTTGAAAGTAGTTGGGTAACTCGGAGACAGAGCGATAAAAAATAAAAGAAGACAAAAGGGCGAGAGAACAAATTTGTTCGCATTGAACACCGCATACGCTTACCTAACTTTATTGCACGTATCGCGTCTCTACGGTGTAAACTGAAATTAATTTGAATTAATTTTTATTTGAGACTGCCGTACTCATCTCCCTTCTCATTCGTAAATAATGAAAGAAGGACAGAGAAGAAAGGGAGATATATTGAGCGTAATAGGTAGGAACGCGCGTCTTTTCTAACCCAGATTTATTCTTTATTTTGTCAGGACCGCGAGAACCACGGATACTACCCGAGGGAACTATACTTTTCTTCGTTCTCTAAAAGCATCGTCCAAGTCCTTGGTCAGACATTTTCTCTCTCGTATCGTGTCAGCTATTAACCTACCGGACTTCGTGCTTCTCTTTGCAAGGGTTCCTGTCCGATCTCTTGTCCGTATACTTTCTTGGAGCACCTTGCTTCTTCGCGAAGATGCTTTTTCTTTTTTTTTTTAAAAAGTCTAAGCTATCGTTTTGTATTAAATATAATTTTTGTTCTTAATCCTCTCGAGTCAGCGTATTACTTATCTCGACCGAACGTTAATAGAAAATCATAAGTATTTATCGCGACAAGAGACTGCTACCGGAGCTGTAATCCTTCTTCCTCATCGGTCTCCAAAGACCATCCGATGACAGAACTCTTTTTTCTCGTTTTTCTTTAGATCCATTAACGATTATTCTTTCTATCGTGCAGATTTTTCATCGATAATAAGAAAGTTTCTTACTCGAGTTAAAGTGCGCTACTATAAGGTCTTTCTCTTCATTCCAATCATCGGCCATCGTGTTTTAAAAAAAAAAAAAATTTACTAACGAGAACCACCTCGTATTTGTTTAATCGGCGAAAACAAATCGTGCCTGTTTTTTACGAAACATCCGACCGCGCGTTTTAATAACCGCCTTGGGCCATATCAAGAATTATTTTTTTTATTTCCCTTGATCGACGACTCAATCAAAGAGCAAAACGTATTCTCTACCGCGTGGGCGGTAAAGAGAACTCGGTCGAAGTGTTAAAGTTTTCAATAACTCGTGCGCCACGATAAAAAGTTGTGCTTTTATTTCGATCTATTTATATACACGTTACATGGATTAAAATATCGGGTAATATTTCGCTTTTCTACCTTTCTCTTCCGCTTTAACGAAGGCAAATAAACGTTCGACACATTCATGGTGCAGTTATCGGCATGATGAAAACGGAATTAGGGGGAGAAAGGAAAAAGCGAAATGTCATCCCGATGTATTCGCAAACGCGTTTCGTGATTTCATTCAAATTATATTCTCCATGCGCTACTTCGTATATGTGCTCGCGGCAATATAATTCCTTTCATGTAGGTATCACCTTTGGCACGAATCTCCAAAAAATTATTTTTATCACTGGAATGGAATAAAAAAAAATCATTCAGGTTTTTCGTGATATACGGTAAGAGACATTACTGGAGTGTAGACTTTGAAGAAATGCAATTGATTCAAAAATTTTACCACGTATGTTACATCAATTAAAAATCGACTGAAAAGATATAAAATATGTTGAAATTTTTCAACACTTGCATCTAAATGCGATTTGAAAATATCTAAATATTCAAATCTGTTTATGGTGGCGTCAATGAAGGTAATTCCATGACTCCAGAAACTGCTATGCTATCCCAAACTCTAATGTGAACCTTAATTTAGTATGATTTATACTCAATCACGACTCTCACTGTATACGAATCGCAGAATACAAATTTGTTGAGACAATCGAAAACGTAATAATATGTGAATTACCAGAGTAAATAAAATTCGATTAAAATGACATTAATTTCACGTTTACATCTATCGAATGTGTTTTAAAGATTATTAAAAAGATAATAACGATAAACTGTAGGTATAATCAAAGATGAATCTTAATAAATATAATTCATATAATACGTCATAGGACTGCACGAATATGAAAAACAGAATAAGAACGAATAAATAAAAAACTTGTCGAAACTCGAGAACATTTCCCCCGTGAAACTGCAATTACACGGTGCTTCAAATTATTTTATGAATTATGAAAAACGGGCGAGCGTTCGTCGAGAGAAAATTCGCGCGTGATCTTGCGAATCTCCGATCCTCAAACACCGTCGAGCAAAAATGCGGCAGAAAGAGAGAGAAAATAGGGGTGTGGGAGGGTATAGCACGCGCGCGACAGTTTCACGCACGATTTTTCATTTTAGCAGCCGAGCGAACTGGCGAGTTTATATACCCGGTTGTCCGTAAATAGCGGCAACGCTATGTTCTTAATGCCGTTGAATAATTCATTAAATTTGCATTTTGATTCGATCAATTTCGCCGCGATAAACATATTACGCGCGCGGCCAATTTGCAGCCGAGAGATGGCCAGATAGACGGATAGATGGAGATAGATAGATAGATAGACTCTGTGAGAGAAAGAGAGAGAGAGAGATAGCAAGAACGAGAGAGAGAGAGACGAAGGGAGAGGTAAAATAGTTCCGATCGAAATGCTTGACACTGCCTTCAATTATTCAAAGCGCACCGAGCGTGATAAATTAACGCGCGATAAATTCTTTGCAGGATATCGTCTCTCTCTCTCTCTTTCACCTCGTACCTCATCTCCCTCTGTTTCACCTCGAAAGAAAATTTACGATCGCGAGCGTATGCATTTATGGATGTACAGAGTAAATACTGCGCTTTGTCCAGCTTAGAATATCGCCGACGACCGATGCATTTGGCGAGCGTATAAACGCGATGGCGTCGTCATTATACTTTGACAAATCGCTGCCTCATAACGGATCTTCCTACGTTCCTCTCGCCTTTGGTGTACTTTCCAACGGTAAACAGAGTACCATAACAATGCCCTTTTGCATTTCATTTTAGCGTTAGACGGCGAACAGGACGTTATTACTCCTACGAGTCTTTTTATACCTTGTCACCAAAGAGCCTTTTATTTTCTCGCTCGTTGCATCCTATTTAGCTCGAGCGTAACGACGCTAAGAATTTCCATCTCTCTTCTCTGTGGGTGCCACGCGATCGCAAACAAAAAGGCCGGAAGAAGGTACGCCGTGTTATCAATGGGAAAATTTTCCGTGCTTACTTCTATGATTCCGCTCTAGTTCCTTAACGGTCAATTATCTCGGTGGGTTATGCTGAAACGGAATGCATAATCCGTGGGTACCGCCCTCCATCTATCCATGCGTCTATCTATCCCAAAAGCATTTATACATTCACGAAGAAACTCGTCCAGAAGCGTATGCCCGTAAACATAATCCGATGCTTGAGCCAGGAATTTTAACGAATATATATATATATATATGTACCATAAACCGTGTCCACATTGTCACGCACACTCGCTTGTATAAACGGAAAGCTGGTTAAAGCTTTCGATCTACGGCGTATAGATAAACGCGCGTGCCTATGTCTCTGTACGGCTCTCACTCTCTCACATTCTCTTTCTATCCTCTTTTACCCCTTTCTATATGTATCTATACATACATTGTATATATATATACATACATGTACGTAGTTTCTACGTGCATACGTACATTAGATCCGGAGGAACCGGTGGCAGCCATTCGCTTGGAGCACAGCCAGTAGATGTACGTATATCTTCGCGATTCCAACTTCTACTACGTTAACGTTACCACCACTCTGCTATCGCCATTTCTCGAGGAACTGCCTTCGACTATTACGATACGATAGGAACAATGCGAGTTGCGTCGCACATAACTCCTTCGACCGACTCGTGGACGTGAACTCGTTCTTCCTTTTCAACTAGAAAGCAGGAGAGAGAGAGAAAATATGACAGATAGTGTCACCGTACACGTGAGAAATGTTTCGTTAAGTTATACTAATAAATAAAGAATTAATAGACGTGTGCGGTGTCAATGTGATTTTATTCTCACGAGTTAAATGCGAGAAAAGGTTCGTCCTGAGGACGGTCAGACATTCGGGAGCGAGAGAGTAATAGGTATAGAGAGTGTGCAATAAATTTTAGTTTATTATATGAAATAGAAAAATAAAGAAATATGTATATTCTTCAAAGAAAGGTGAATTACATTTGTCCGTCCTTGTAGTTTGTTTACAAAAATAAATACTGTTAGTTTGATTCACAGAAGGAAAGTAAAGAAAATAACAAATTAAATAATTAAATAATTTTCTAAGCGACGCGATACCGAACGGGCCACTTTTCCCAAGACCACCTCCGGCGATACAAGATCGGGAAGGATCCGTCCCAGTAGAGCGGGCGAACGATATTCCTATCTAATTCTTTAAATAATGAGATGTTTAACTAGCTATTACTAAACGGCGCGATATTTCACGGGCCACTTGTCCTAAGACCACCTCCGGCGATACAAGATCGGGAAGGATCCGTCCCAGTAGAGCGGGCGTGACAATATTCCCTATTGACTTTAACTTAATAGTAAATTACATGAGATTTATCGTGATAATACTGAATATAAAGAAAATAAAGTAATATAATTATAAGGAACTAATCGTTATAATCAGTCTTAGGATGTCGGTTATATCGGAATATCTCTTATTTTAAGTACGTTAAAGAAAGTCTATACGGCGAACGGATAGTACTTTCGGAATGACTCTAGTAAAGCTAAATGGTTAATAAGTTTTAAAATAAGCAAATCAAGAAAACGCACAGATCACGGTTAGTAGAACTAATACGTGACTGCGGAATCGTTCTTATAACCTAAGAGCCGTGCTCGAATAAGCTATAAGAATCGATTCTACTGACTCCTTAGCCCTGACTAGAGAAGAAGTTCAAGCCAGTTTGGGGTGACTAAGTGAGTGCCGAATTTCGCTCGTGCACGCTATTATATACAGGTTCTCCCGTCAATCAAGACGCAACGATAGTGGTGGGAGAGAGTGGGGATCGCGCTCGCATATCGCGCGACACACGCGGCCGTGATAATTACTGCTATTAGATCTAATCGGTAAGGTAGATGCCGCGAAACTTTATGTACCGTCATTTTGTACGGTTACAATAGATAGACTACCGCGAATGAATACGTAGCCCCTTACGCGATGACTACACGCCACCTAAAATTCACTCCTTACTCTTCCGAGTATCTCCTATGGATATTCGAGAATTTCATTTAACGTGATTCACTCGCGAGAATGCTTTTACCTGGAAAGTATCGTTTGGAAAGGAATACGAGCATCGGTTAGCGACGGTTGCGAATGATCAACGGTCACGTTGAAGTATCACTTGAAGAAACGTGCTGCAGAGAGGGAGAGAATGGATCGAAAGAGTCGATTACTCTGAAGAAAAAACATTTCGTTCGGAGAATCGCCTCGTAAAGGGTACGAAGAGGAAACGAAGCCTGCTCGATCGAGTGACGGCATCGTTACGTTTATCCACCCTTCTAATTCCGTCGCATTGCACAGAGAGAGAAAGGAGGACACAGGCGTTACCTCTCAAAGCGCATCTTTGAAGTGTCGAGTACTCGACTATACGGAGTCGTTCGCCACCAGGAAAGTACTTGAACGTCCTTAGAGGGCCCGATGCACGAACGGCTTTATTTCCGACATAAACTGCTCGTACCGCGAATAATTGCTCCAGCCGCGCCCTTTAAATCTACGGTCATTCCACTTGACCATTTCGACGTGATAAAACGACGAGTTTCCTTCCTTTGACGAGAGCTCGCGGCTTAACAAGACGGACAAATTCTCCATTTTTCTTTACTCTCATTTCGCTGAGGTATTGCACAAAAGTGGAAGAAAAATTTACTCTTTCGTTCTGACTTAAGTATTCACGAGTATGCTTTCTTTATACTTGTTAATCTTTTTTGTATAATTTGTTTATTTTTAAACGAATAAGCTAACTTTAAAAATCGTTTTGAATGAGCTAATCGTTTCAGATTCTTTCGATAAGTTATATTATTTTACTGTTTATAAAGAAAAATTTATTTTTCTTTATTTTTGCAATCATAATTATTGTAATAATGTCGAATGTAAAAATACGTAGAAAAATCAGAATTCAAAGGATTGTTGCAATTTCGTTAACATTGTTTAGAAATACAAAGTAGATCAACTTTCGTTTCATCTAAAGTCCACCATGACAAACCTTCAAAATCGATCTCCACGAAAAGGAAGCCTCAAATAAAATATTGCCATTCTATATTTTTGATTCGCTTTTACACGAGGGACCGCTCTCTTTCGACTTGTACCACAATTTTCGATACACCGGGAATATCAAATATTTACAAACTTTTTAATCACCTACCATCGACACGCGTTGTAACAGAATGAATAGCTTGAAAAGAGATCGGTTGCGTGACTTTATTTTAAAGCTTTGCTCGAGCAAAAGCCAAGCATAAATTGGACACGAAAATCGTAACATTTCGACGTGGTGGTGCGAGTTAGCGTTCGTAAACCAAGGAATAAAGTTTGGTATTTAAAGGGCACGGTAAGTCTCATCTTCGTAAATTCGTGTCCGTGGGATAACGATATCTATCCCTACATATATACCTATACGAGAGATAGAGAGAGGGTCGATCGTAAGTAGAAAAGGGGGATGGTCGAAAAGGGGCGGTGATTGTAGAAGGGTGGACGAGTAGCGTAACGTTGTATATCACGTTTTATCGCGTAGCCGCGTGTTGACGCGCTCGGATGCATGCTGCTGGTGCACCTCGAGTGGTATCAACCTTTGATGTCGAGCAATAACTGCACCATGCGCCACGATTTACCCCTTAACGCCAGGTACGTGCTATGAACGCGCTCCTGGCCTTTCCCCGAGAACCCGTGACTTTCCGCAACGCTATTGCAGCACCGCACCGAACGTGCTATTATATTTTTGTTCCTTTTTTTTTTATTCTTTACTCTCTTTTTGTGCCTAGGTACCCACCTACCCTTTATCCACCGCGTAGACTTGGAAAGAACGTCACCCTACTAGACCAGTGCGCGCTAAGTAGTTTCCAACCTCGATTCACCTTTTTTTTTTTTCACGTGGCACATACTATCGTGACGTTACTAGAATTTCCTCGCCATTGGCATTACTGTAAATTTACTAGGGGATTATTAGATAGTTCTTTTAACTTAGAGTATGGGATGTTGCCGAAATCACACGTTTTCACGTTGCGTTCGATAAGTTGTGGGTAATACTCGAAAGACGTTTTTCGTGTGGTGCATTTAGATAAATATCGTATAGAGATTTATGCGAAAGTTTCTCTTCTTGTAGGTAAAGGCAAAAAAACAAAGGAGAGGCCAAGAGAGAAATATTTTGAACGGAAACGGTCATCGGTTTGGGCATGCGCGGCTTAGTCTTATCTCGAGCGGACGAAATTTAAGAGCGAACAAAGCAGAGCGAGAGCTTTTGCCTTTTACTCGAGTTGCGCGGGCCCGGCGAATTTATTCGTAGAAACCTATGAACTCGACGCTTTGCGGGCTTAAACTCAGCCATTCTTATTCTTTTCTTTCCTTCCTTCTCTCTCTTTCCTCTTGGACTCGGCGAATCCCTACGTGGCTCTCGAGGTTTTCCTCGTGTACGTGAAAAGATTATAGATATGTCTCTCGGAGGAGAGGATGGGTAAGACTCCTCGACTCGTGCAAAAGTGGAAGAGAGGGAGAAGAGAACGACGAATGAGAAATAGAAAAGAAAGAAAGAAGAAAGAAAGAAAATAGCCGCGGATACCGCGACAAATCGTGGTATTACTCTTTCTTGTGACTACGTACCGAAAGCTTTCCATGGGGGTTCCCCCATGCGTTCACGATCGAAACTCTCACCCTTTCAAGAGAAAACCTTCCACTTTCGATTCTTCTCTTCTTTCTCTCGTATCTATTCGTTCCAGAACACGTTTTCGTGATACGTTCTTTCACTTTTCTAAGAATCTGCCATTTTGCTTTCGAAGAAAAACGTGTCTTATGAAAGATTTTTCATCCGAGTGTTTGTAATATTTATACACTGGCAACCCATGTATAACATGACAGTTCTATCATATTATAAGAGGGATTGCTGCACGTACCTACCATTTTTGTTTCACATTGACGAAAGTCTTCACAAAACAATTTATTAATGAGCATAGTTCGGTATAAAGATATCTAAAGTGGATTTTTTTGTTGTCAAGTGCCTCAGCCTGTATATCGTCGTCGTTAGTCTTCTTGTGAAGTTTGCTTGTCAGTGTTTCGACTTTAAAGTACAGATTTTTACGCCCACTCCTCTCTTTCACTCTCTCTTCTTTTCTCGTTGAAAACTTCTTGCAAGCTTGTTTGCCGTGTCTTTCGAGCCTTCATCGTCGTCGTCGGATGGTCCACAGCGAACGGACCTCTCTTGAAGCTTCTTCGGCTTTTGTAGCCATGTAACACAGTATCAATCATCTTTCCACTTCATAACTTCGCGCAGCTGTTCCAAGCCATACCGAATTCTCGAGAAAATTGAAGTACCACCTCGTAGCAAAATTTTTTTCCAATTTGGAACAATCAATAATTAAATTATTTACTTAAAAGCTAAGTTATTAATTAAATTATTAGTTATTTCTAGACCGAATTTGTTTCTTTTTCAACGTAGGTAACGAGTAGGTAGCCAATCACTGATCTAAACGACGTCGATGAGTTAGGATCCAAAAAGGCGGTGTTCTCTCTCGTCAAAAGTGTCGTTCGTGTCTTTGGAAGGTAACATTCGTTCTAGTTTCTATCATCGCGAAGGTAGCTAGCTATTCTCCGTGCAATATTTCTGCCACGAGCAGACAGCGCGCTGACTCTCATTGTTCGGCCAACGAAGCTGACATTTCACCGGTGCCGGCACAGAGAACTTTGATAGAACCGGCAAACTCATTTCTTTCCGTCCACATGAAAGGAAATACTGGCGGCATAAAGGATACTCTTTCTCTCTCTCACACCTTTTTCTCTTTACTTCCTTTTTTCTCATTCGTTTTCTCTTTCTCTCGTACTTGCTTAGTAGCAATCGTCACACGTAGCCACTCGTAAAATCAGGTTTTCTTTTGACTCTCTTCACCTCTCTTCAAAGTAGAGTGAATTAGAAATTGATATTGCGATCCGACTTAAGGAATTTAAAATTGAAAACATTTTCAAATTTGAAAAAAATGAATTATTTTTTTATTGTTATGGACGATTTTTTTTTATAAAATAATAATTGATTCAAAGAATCGTAGTACTCGTTATACATTTGCAGCTTTTGTTTTTCCGACGTGTATCAATTTTATCTATAATTTTAATTCCGTTTTAAAATTTATACGGATTTTTTAGAATGCGAAACAGACATATAAAGTATTAAAACTTGTAAAACCAATGCCCGTAGTTTGATGAGTACGGTGACGCTAATTGATATGCAAAATAAATGACACATTTACATTTTTGTAATTTAAGTTCGCACGCGATTTAATATTGATTTGTTGTTTTTCTACTCCGTTATCCCGTCCTCGTATCTCCGAATATTCTCTGTTTTTTACATAAATTTATATTTTTTTTACATTTTATGCATTCGGGCGCTTATCGCGATATTCCATTGAGCTTAATATCAAATTTTAATTCCCACGCGTACGTAGCTATGTGTTGAACAAAAATGCGATGCTTATTATTATTTCCATTATTGTTATTATTATCGCTAATATAAAATCAATCGTCATTGATTTTGGAACGTTTTTAAGAATTCAAAGATACCATTAATTATTCGGCCGAACATTATTATAAACGGGGATCATAAAATATGATGAGTTTATTAATTTATACGTAGCGCTATTAAAATAACCAAGCCGGTTTCGTATTAATATGCACGCGGTACGCGTAAACTCGTAAAGCTCGCTAAGACCCGTAATTTTAATCGCGCGACGCTCGTCTCGATGAATTGATCGTGAACCGTATATACCTACGCGAGACTACTAGTGAAGTTCCGTTGATCTTCAAACAAAGCCTCGTTAATTCCTTTTGCTTGGATCTAAGCCCTCCCACCGTGCGAATCTTGCGATCTTCTAGGAATATTCATCTTTCTCAACTGCTTCGTCAGCTCATATCCATCCTCTCTCTCTGTCTCTTTCATGGTTCTAAGATAAATTATGGAAATACGAAGACAAAGAAATAGGCGCTTAAATACTCGATTAATCGATAAACTCGTTCTCAAATTAAGGTCGAGAGTACGATATGCCAAGTAGAATGTAAGAATTTAAGATGAAATTAAAAGAGTCGACCATTTTTCCTTCTTATTTTGTGGAAAGAAAAAAGACGAGAAGAAACGTCGAGGACTCACGTCGAGTTCTCGTCTTTTCCCGACATCGTCGTTTGCCCGCAACGAGGTGTGGCGAAGTGCCGTGGTGGCACGGGCTAACGGAAAAGGGATAAAATTTGCTGTACTTCCGTCTTCTCTCCAGCTTTTCGTCGCGGTCGCCCGACGTCAAGCGTAGAGGAAAAAAAAAAAAACGAACTTCCTTACTTCGCACCGTGCGCTCGACCCGTTCAAATCGATTTTCGCGAAGAGAAGATTGTCCGTAACTCGGTGGGAATGGAATTAGGCGTCCCTGATCCTCGGGATTCCATCTGACGACTTTCACGGTCGAAGCAATTCGGAACAAGAGTCGGATTTTCCGGAGACCAGCCTTCTTCCGCCTTACGTTTGCCTTCTCCTGTTCTTCATCCTCCTTCTTCACGCCGCCGCCATCGTAGTGGACGTAGCCAGCGAGATGCGCATAAAAGCTCCGCAAATTGCGACATCCTCGGGCTTTTCTCAACCGATTTTACTCGAGCGGTAATCGCACCTTGTTATTGCCCGTCATAAACGTCCCTCGAGCTCCTCCGATGTAAAATGCGACGACGAGAGGAACACGAGAAGGAGGCATTACTAACGATAAGAAAAGAAGAAAAGAGGATCTCTCTGCGAGAACGATCGTTTATTTTTTAAGTGGGAATCTTTTTCTAAAACCTTTTAAATGAAACATTCACCGAGGGTCGTTCCTAAACTGTACCTACTACTTCTGCGATCGATGGATCTTCTTAAAAATCGATTAACCTATCCACTGCCGCCGTGGAGATTCATAATTCATGAATTTAGCTACAATCAATTTGGCATTGAGTAATATAATGGTCGAGAGAAAGAAAATCGGTCCACTTTTCCTCGCATCGAGGATTCTGCGGGTCGATCTCTCGATGGGAGATCTTCGAACGCGACTTTATCTTCGCCTCCATTCTTTTCTATAATCGGCAATCGTTCGAATTTTCCTTTGCGAAAGTCCATCCCCTTTATCACTTTCATGGCACCGCTTTGCTTTCGCTCTTTCCTTTCTCTTATTCGTTTTTTCGGATTCTTCGAATCCTTTGTTCTCTCTCGCGTTACCGTTCTCCATTCCGGACTTGGCAATTTGCAGTATTTAATCGAGACAATCTACTAAAGTAGAGAAACGGATACACCTTAGCGTTTCCTTCTCTTCCGTGTCTTTCTTCTACACTTCCGTTCTTATATCTACGCGATTTCATATAAACGGTGGTTAAATTCGATTGCTTCGGCTATATTGTCTCTTCGTAGAATCGAATTTCGATTATTTTCCGGACAAAGCGAGTCTTCTTGAGCCGACACTCTTAAGTACAAATCTTTGTAGATTATTCTCGTGCCGATGCTCTTCTAATTTTTCTAAACACGCGACGATGGAACGACGAAGTAGTAGAACGGATCGGTATTAACGTAAGTATTATTTCTGAGAATAAAATAATTATTTAATCGTGGTGTGTCATTTTAGAATTGAAGAGATATTTGTTTTTGATCATTTCAAAGGTACGTTGAAACGTTATCGTAAATATCCAACATAGAACGCAAATTAATGAACGTATTACTACTGCGTCGTTGCATCGATTCATAAACTGAAAGCCGAGTAGATTTTTTGAATATCGAAAAATCGGCGAGAGTACTACTCGGTATCGAAAAATCGAGATATCGGTCTGTCGAAATAGTCTGTATGTCCAGTAGAAAAAAGTCAATATTAGGAAAAGTGAAATTGTGTTTCCCCTTATTTTTTTCTTTTGGCTTTTTAACGCTCCCTCTCTTTTTTGTTACCACCCGTTGGTAAAAGCAGATACATTTGGTTTCAGTTTCGCGAGTACTTTTTTTGTACAAAAAAGGGCAAGAAGGAAATTCGCGTAAATAGAAACGGTGGGTAAAATGAAGGTATATACGAGACATAAATTTTCATTGCTTACTTTCTGCTTTTTTGGACTATCCCTCAGAGGGGACTTTTTTGGGGGCGCGAAAATAAAATTTCACTAAACGGTACCGTCTGAGTTTTAATTAACGTTTTCGTCGTCGTTTCGGATTGCTCTTTCCTCCGTCGTCGTTCGCGAAAAGAGAACGAGAGAGACCTGGGAGGTAGAAAGAGCGGGAAAAACGATTTTATCGGCGATACACTCAGGAATTTTAAACGGCACGTATCGTGGCCGACATACGAAATACGCCTTGCGTTAATTAAAACACTGACTTTTACTGAAGCAATCGTCGTTGTCGCCAGTCGTAAATTAAAAACCTTTTCCATTTGCATGAACGGAGTGTTGTCGAGGAAACGAATAATGGCTACGGGGAAGCTTGACACAAATTAGAACTCTTTCGATAGCGTTTAAAATAACAGTGAGTACGGTGCATAGATCGACGGCATCGATTAATTATAAATTTTATGTAAGGTCATTTTAAAAAAGATGCATCATCGTTAGTAACTACTACACGAAATGGTTGGTAGGATAGATTTCTTGTCAATAGTGTCACGCGTGTCTATCGTTATAATCTCAAATCTGCTTATTGTAGATTTTATAAACTTTTTGTTATATTTTCTTATACTTTTGGTTGACTTTATTAACAACAAACAAATATGGCGCGTGCCTAAAATAACCGATTAAAACTAAATTTTTCCCAAGCACATACCTAGTACAAAAACCGATCGGTAAAGAAAATAAATTTCAACTATAAGTAAAAGCGAAAGTTTGTATTATCTTGGACAAATTGAAGCTATCGAAACAGATTCATCTGCAAGTTAATGAAGCGCAGCCACGTCGATCGCAATTTCCGATTGCCTAGTTTTAAACCTCCGTAGCGTTCCGTTGGATTAAAAGCCGCGCGCCAGCGGAAGGAGCGCGACCGGCGATTCGTAGGATACGCTTGTAAACAGAACAGGACAGTCTGTTGGCAATCCGGTAGATTGAATCTGAATCAGGTTGCGAGTTTCCCTTGAACTCGAGGATTACAACTGCCGCAGAGTGGACGCTATCGAGCTGCGGCTTCTCCCTTTCCAAAACGTGCCACCGATGAAATAAATTTGTTGCGAGGTCTAACTTAAGCGACGCCTTCTTGTTTCCCGACCACTTGCTTTCTGGATTTCGCTTGATATTAAAGCAAGCGATTAAAACCGGATAAAGACCGATTATCGTGGAAACGTATCATCGAATTTCTATTTAAATAGCAAACACGAAGGCTCGTGGAATTTATTCAGATAAAATGTGGAAATATTCACTGTACGAGAGTCAAACAAATTCTAGTTCGGGATACCGCGATGAGGGACCTCGATGCCGTTTAAATGAATCACTTGGAGCGAACATATAAAGCATCCGTCTTGGACGCGAGCAAATAAAGCTCACGTATATGCAGGTCCTTTCATTTCCTTACCTTTGTGCGATATTCCACCCGTCGAGATGAGTATGTTAAAATAAGGGAGTATAAAATTAAATCTTTGCGTTTACGAGGTTCGATGCAAATATACATGCGATGTATTTACTTGCAGTGTATTAAATATTTGATTTAATATCGAATGCTGTCGATAATTATTAATTTATAAACTTCGGAAATAACTCGATATAAATTTGATGAAATTGATTACACGGTCAAACGCTTCTTCGTTATCGCTACTTCTTAACAAAGTTCGTGTAATCACGGGAATAATATCGATTACCGTGCCAGAGGTCTCTAATACCGCGCGTTCGTTAGTCTCGAGTACAAGGCTAACGAATAAGAACAGATAGAATGACTGACAATGACTTATGGCGATATGTATAGGAAAGTAGAACTCGTTAAAATCGATTCACGAAGAAGAAGCGAAAGAAGGAAAAGTTCGAGAAGGGTTGGCGACGTTTCCCACGGCCATTGTTCGAAACTTTCATTGAAATGGGATTAATGAACTTTATAAGCGGAACATCCAGCTTTAAAGTATTCCCAATAGCCGGTAAATACTATACGGACCGTCGAATCATTATAACGATCTCGGCCTACGGATCTCGGCACTATCTCTTTTATTATCTTTTCTCATATCTTTATAATTTCCTTTTCCTAAAGTTCTACGATATATGTAGATATTATAGCATCATTATTTTATAGATCACGCTTTTAATTATCTTTATCGATAAATTATGATCCACTTATCTTGAGCTCCTTTTCAATTTCTCGAGATATACGAGCAACCATTGTTTTTATCTTGGCAATATCGTGCAGCTACTATGCTACTAAATCGTTTCTCGTATAAGCTGCCTAGAGACCCTATTTTACAAGGAGCTTACGGCAAAAGTTTCAACCAAAAATTATGAAATATCCGTAAAAGTGGTTCGAGGTTGATTCCCGACCACGGGTGTCTTGGATTTTCCAGAATTATCGCAACTATTCGTACTATCTAGTCATAGAAATGAATATTTTCCTTTATCACCGTCTGAAATATTTATCTTCTAGCCCCTGGAGATCATAACGTCCAGATAAACCCAGGCTACAATAAAACCAGAAAAATGTTGGAGTAGCAGAAAGACAGAGAGAGAGAGAGAGAGAGTCGAGTATCGTTCGATCGACATTCGATAGCCCTTCGATAGAAACCAACCGTCTGCACGGGTTTCATTTCCATCGGCGGCGGTCCGCTTAATAATCTCGTACTTTGTGCTTCGAGGCTCGCGAAACACGAGGAAATATTAACCACGAGTAGTTCATTGGCTAGACAATGACGTGGTCAGCTTTGAAAAAGTAGTTTTGTTTATCGGTCAAACGTTTATAGATAAGACAATATTATTGACAATGTCGAAATAAAATGAATGGCGTACCTATTATGAAATATATTTCTTTTTTGTCTTCGGAGACCCATTCCGAGTTTCACGCTTCTGTCAGTTCGCTATGCCCGATTGAACGCGCGATCGGTGGGAGATATACGTCGGAGGAAGGTTTATTCTCGAAGGGGAATAAGCGCAAACGAGCCATACCGCGAAAATGCAACATAATTTATGGCTCGTATACTCGCGATACTTTCCTACACCGATTTCAAGGGAGAGAAAAGGAGAAGAAAAGGGAGAGAGGTACGATGGAAAATAATCGTGCGCGTCGAGATCGTGGAAATAAGAGAGATATTCACGCCAGTCACGGACCGATTGTAAAACGAGAAGGTAACGTTTTTACTTCTCTAGACCCTTTTTTCCCTTCGTCGGACAACGATGCCGTCATCTGGCCGGCCTCGGTCGGCCGTTTTATGTCTCGAGCTACTTACCAGTAGTAAGACGCGTGCTAAGGTTCGACCGTGCGTTAAGGATACGAGCGATTGAAAAAAGAAATATATATTCCTGTTAATATTGCCGTTCTTTTTTACGGACTACCTTCAAATTTGTATCTTGGGAAATTCATGCTTCATTCGATGTCGATAAGAGCTAGGTCGTTTCATAAAGTCTCTGTATTAGGTCGTGTCATAAATCATTTTCGTTCTAATACCGTAGAACCTCGATTATCCGAACTACTAGGGGGCTAGTTGTACCAATTTTAGGTTTTTTGTTTCTACAGATTTCTGTAGCTTATATTTTCGAATTTTTTGGTGACCATCATAAAGTTTAACTTCTTAGCAATACATGGAAATTTTTCCGCTTGCCTTGGGAAAGTTTTTAACACGTTACTTGATGTATGCATCATGATTTTTGCCAAAATGGTCACCACCGCCGATTTCAATGTTTGATGGCTCATTTTAAAGGAGAAAGCATGCAGAATAATGATCCGTTGTCCGTTTCTCGATATCGTTACTGAGTGATGAGAAATAAATTTTTTAAGTGTGGGAGTTGGGTCGTTTTCGAGCTTAAAACTGCTGTATCTTTCCAACCGGCTATCCTATCGAAACGCGAGTTACATATTCGTAAAGAAGAGACTTTTCTCTTTCGAACGAGTATTTGATCGGGCAAATTCGAGATACTTCGATTTTTGACAAAAATCCTGACCTATGCATCATGATTTTTGCCAAAATGGTCACCACCGCCGATTTCAATGTTTAATGGCTCATTTTAAAGATAAAAGCATGTAGAATAATGTTCCGTTGCCCGTTTTTCGATATCGTTAAGCAATGATGAGAAATTAACCTTTTAAGTGTCGGAGTATGGGTCTTTTTCAAGCTTCAAACAGCTGTATCTTTCCAACCAGCCATCCTATCGAAACGCGACTTGCATATTCGTAAAGAAGAGACTTTACTCTTTCGAACGAGTATCTGATCGGGCAAATTCGGCATGCTTCGATTTTTGACAAAAATCCTGATATATGGATCAAGATTTAGAAAGAAGAAAGCATGCAGAATACTGTCCCGTTGTCCGTTTTTCGATATCGTTACGCAATGATGAGAAATTAATCTTTTAAGTGTCGGAGTATGGGTCGTTTTCAAGAGAAAAATTGCTGTATCTTTCGATCCAGTTATTCTATCGAAACGCGACTTGCATATTCGTAAAGAAGAGACTTTCCTCTTTCGAACGAGTATTTGATCGGGCAAATTCGAGGTGCATCGATTTTTGACAAAAATCCTGACCTATGCATCATGATTTTTGCAATTCCCCGTAAATAATCATCTATCATAAATGTATCAATATAATTTGTTCCCCAAAACGGTAAATGTTTATGACTCGACTTAATATTTGTAATATATAATTTATGATGAACTTTAACGGAATATAATTTTAATACACGTGTTTCATATTATATAAATAATTTGAGCGTAACCAAAAACTGAAAATTCTGATATCATATTAATAAATTGTAATAAAATACGTGTCAGCCTTTACGCGGTGTACACTTAACTAAAACTCGTTAGTCTACCAAACGAGCGAGAAAAGGGAGAGATATTTCCTCTGAAATATCCAATGAATTTCATTGCTTTTTTTTCACGTTCGAACGAGCCGTTCAAAAAATTTCACGAATTATCGAGAAACGAGCCGATATGAAATCGTATTCGACGGCCAGGAAGGAACGAGGAAACACGCGCGAAAGATCACGTGCGCGCTCGTGAGAGAGGGAAAAAAGAGAAAAAAGAAGAAACACGGCTTACAGGTTAAGCAATAAATCGAAAGAATATCCTTCGATGCGACGTTAAACGGGTCAGCGTTTCGTAAGCCGTGTGCCACGATAAATCCAAGCGGTGCATCGAAGTAAAAGCGGAAGAGGTGGGACAGTGCGAGTGGCGTGGCAGGAGCTAAAGGAAAGTCGCGACCTCTTCATCTTATTTCGACGTTTTCGTCGAGCCGGTTCGAGTATCGAGACCATTAATTCTCTTTCTCTCCACCCGAAAAAGAAGGGAGGAGGCCGATCTCGCGATCAGCTGCAAGTTTCCTCCTTCCGAACTCGTGAAATATGCAGCGCTCAAAGGATGAGAGTTCGCGAGAAAGAGAGAGAAGGGGAGGAAAAGAGGGGGTTGGTTCCGCAAGTACGTGCCAAAGCTCCTTTGTTTTGCGCTAGTTAAAAGTTGGTACCGCTCCAGAGATAAGAGGATGAAGAGCAAGCGTTGAGAATGAGAGTGAGAGAAGGAAAGGGTGGTACTACCGGGAGGGGGGTGAGGCTGATTTCTGTATAGCTCGCGATTCTTTGGCAATAATGGGAAAGGGAAATCCTGTTCGTGAAAACTCCTAGGATGGTTAGACGATAAGAACATTATTTTTATCTTATCGTTGTGTTTGGATTTTCTATTTTCATTTCCAAAGTTCTACCGTTCCTTCGAGAAGCTATAGGTGTTGCAATAAGAAAGATGGGTAGTCGTCGAAGAATGGAGGAAACCTTTTTCGAGATCAAGCATCTCTTGGTAAGAATAGAACGTCGATCTTCGAACTTTCGTTTGTTCGTACGGTGACACGTAGAGTTTATCGATCTTGTTGATTTCGAAGGACTCGTAACGTCGAGAGTAGTTGTTAGATGAGTTTTTCGGATTTACTCAACTTTTTATTGATAAAAAGCAATTCAATCGTATTATTTGTCGATATGTATTTCGTCTTGGACATCGAAAAGGTCATTCACCGTACTTTCGTTGATCTTTATCATCGGCTAGCACCTCTATGCGGTTACCTTCCGATCGGTGATAGATACAGAGATTGCTTCGACTGCTAGTACTCGGGTGAAAAGCGAGGCCTTTCAAAAGCTTGATCGAAAAGTTTCGGACGACATTGTCGGGGGTAGAAAAAAGCACGAACCGTCGTTCGTCTCGTTTCGTTGGAACTTACGAGTGGATGCGCGATGGAATTTTTCGGCGAAAATCGATGGTGGAAAAGGGAATGCTAGAAAATTTGACGGCACTGCAGTCATACGCGTACGGCGACGATTGTGGAAGGTTGGGTAGAAGTTAGGGATGGGTGGGTGGGTTGGACGAAAGGGTGACGGAGGGAGACGAATCAATAACCTCTACAGCGGATTTGTCTTCCCACAGCCGATTTCACAACGGGCACCCTTCACCTCGTTTTTAAAGCGGCGAACCGTGAATCTCCTGCATTATGTGCCCACCGATTGCCGCGGCCGTATGAACGCCCACCCCCATCCAGAAATCTCAACAATCTTCCGCGAGAGCAACGCCATCACGATTTTTCATACCGGATAACGCACACTCCAGCGCGATACAAACGCTCCAGGTTCGATCTCGCCTCCGACTACTCTTTTATAAACCACGCTCGTTTCCATGCTCGTTGTTTTGTGCCAAAGTCTTTGAAAGTTTCGTCGTGCGATATCGGCAAGAGAAAGGACAAAAAAAGAAGGGAAGTCGAGCGGACCATCGCGGATCTCCTCTCTTGAATTGACAGGTTAAACAACAAAATATGGAACCAAGTTATTTCGGAAAAAGAACTATTCCTTTTCTCTTGTTACGGATATTACGATGAAAAATATGTTTTTGCTTTGGAAAGAATTCTGACGGACGGAAAGCCAATCTGTCAGCTATGTTGGAATTTTTTACTTTTACGAGCGATGCAGTGGTCATTCCAATTCCTTCAGTATTTTTTTAATTATTCTCATTGTAATAACAATATTTTAATAAGGGATGAAAGGGTTGAATAAAAGAGAGGACATTTTGCGAAAATTACAACATTTTATTTAACTTTTGGAACCAGATGACAGGAGCAGCCGTGGGGTACCTACGGCGAATAAGCGGTATGGTGCGGCTTGTATCAACGAAAGTTTCTCGCCGATTTGACGGGACGCTTGGTTCTAGAGAGAAAGAGACAGAGAGAGAGAGAGTAATCGAATATCGATTCTTCCTGCTTCAGCTGCACTTTTCTTCGAGAAAACTGTCGCTCACTTTTCAAAAACGATCTAAAGAACCCAAAACGATATTTTTATGAGAAAAAGTTGAGGGGCTTCGCTAATTTTCGAAGCGGATGTTTAGAATAAGATGTCGGTGAAACAGATTCCTGCACTTTTTTGAGTCGTCGATTTATCATTACAGTGGGTGGATACTTATAGATGAGAAATATTACATTTGAATTTTTTATTGGCCTGATACCGGGATAAAAAATTCGCAAAAAATTTGACGAAAGTGTTTCAGTTATCATCTTTATATTTCGTTCTACGAAAGATTAAAAATTGTAAGATTTCAGATTCGCAAAGGAACTTGAAGATATTGAATTGGACTGAATTTTATTTAGTTAATTTTGACTTAAAAAGACAATTATTAAACACCCAGGGCTTTGTAATTTTGAAAAATAGTTTTTATGCTCCGCTTTAAATTCTAAGCATATGCGTGATAAAGAGAACTTCTCGATTAATCAGGCCATGATGAAAAAAGCCATAAAGAGGACGCAAAGTCTCTAGGAGCTCTTGCTTTTCCCTCGTTTTTTCGTTAAAAAATAATAGCACGTTTCGTAGTGGCCGGCAGGTGTGCTAACGAAATCGTGCTAATTAAACGTTCTTCCTCTCTGTGTCTTCCTTTCTCTAAAGTAATAAAGTGGCGACAAATGTCGGTGGAAGAAAGCGCAAGATAAAAGAAGCTTCGTAAAGAGAAGAAAGCTTCGGACATAAAACGCAAGGGGAAACAGAAAAAGAGTCGCGATCATAATTAGTTGTTCGAGGAGCTCGCGCGAGCTTCGGACTTTCGGCCGTCTTTTCTCTCCCTTTCTCAACTTTCTCATCTTTTTCTTTCACTGTAAATACTTTAATTCAAAGTGTCTTTTCTCTCTCTTTCTCTGGATATAAATGAACCTAAGGTTCCACGCTGTTTATCAGGAGGAGACAAACGAGCTTTCCCGATGTCCCTTTGAGAGGTCGCAAGGATGACTGTGTCAATGTAATTCGTGTTTGTTGCGATGCCTATTGTTAACATAGGGAAGTAAAAAAGAAAGAGAGAGAAAGAGCGAAAAAGATGAAGAGAAAGGAAATGGTGGATTTCTTTGTCTGACAAACGAAAAGGGATGCGGAAGAGAAAATTACTTTTTCCTTTTTACTTTCTTTTCCGAAGGACAATATTGTACGTAGCCATGTAATTTTAAGGTCAGTTCTCGTTTCTTCCGAGTAAAGAGAGGTTTGAGAATTGATTATACCCGATAATAATATATTTGGAAAAATATATTTTAGTTATTTCGTAGGAATTATTAAAAATTACTATATCTTTTGTTTATGATTGAATTCATGCCTATTACAGCTGCTATTTCGCGTACGTGTTTATAGCATGAAATAATAATATCTCTATATCGAACTTCTAATATACTAATAGTTGCGTATATTACCCAATTTGCTTTATTGATGGTAATACAATACATTGAATGAATATTAACAACTGAAGGACGAGATACGCGTATAGTTGCATATAATTTATATCTTGTGTATTTTGCGAGATGAGCGATGAATGTAATTCATCAAGTTTATGCATAAATGCATGCACGAATTTAGGAGCCTATGTGTAAATGAAATGATTCAAACTTTAATTAATTGCATCATCGATCAATAACGTAATCAAGTATTTCAACTAATCCTCGATTTATTTTTTCTGTTTTAGGTAAGTGATCATATCTACAGAATTTAATATCCTTCTTTCGAGTATGGTGAGGGTGAGTCAACCATTTATATTTTCCACGACTTTTCCATTATTCTTACGCGAGGATTCGATGAAACGAAAATAGATATATTCCAGCGAATAATTTTAAATGCATCATGAAGGAAATAAAAATAATGAAGAAAAATAATTTTAACCCAGCGTTGATATATAATCTATTTCAAGAGTACTGTTTTGTTTGAATTTACTCGGCCATTCTCATATTATTTCAAAATACAAAATTCACTTCCGTATGAAAATACGTTTCACCGTCAACCGAGCTAAAAACGCAGTAGATATATTCGTATCCCTTTCAAAGCTGAACGAGCGAGCGATAAAAGAATAATCAGTTAGATTCCCGTTCGCTTCTTCCTCCTTTAATTCTTATCCTCGTTGTTACTTTTATCCCGAGTATAGAGAGTCGAGCTCGATCGAACAAGGAAAATCGAAACGGCGTCACTTTGACGCGATTAATTATCCGAGAATTACGGGTATCTAATTCCGATAAGAGGAAATGTTTTCCTTCGATTGAAATTATCGACAAGCATATTCGAAAAATAAACGCGAATATCGCTGGTACATTCTGCTTTATACACATTGTAGGAAGTTGAATACTCTGTCGATAGTTGTATGTCGGTCGAACGCTTCGGAGTTCCATTCAGAAGTAGTATTCGGTGTATCGGATCTGACGTGAACCTTCATCAAGCTGATGTCGAGTACATAATCTACTTCTCTCGTGGAAAACGCGGTACGTGCTACATATGTATCTATCTCTGTTATGTATTTAACAATGTGATCCGACATATGTTAAACGAAAACATAAAACTGACAATTATATCGTGAAAGGATACTTTTCGCTAACATTGTTAGAAGACCTCTAAATGTTTAAATACCATATTTACAAAAGAACATGATTTCGATAATTTTGTAGAAATCGAGAGAAAGTTTCAGGATATTACAGCAACGGATCTTTTTCTCGGTTAGTAGTATTACCACGAGCGTACTTCCCCTCCATTAACTTGTCATTAGAAACGCTATCGTGTGCATTGATTGATGGACGCTAATGCGGGTTTCATTGCAACAATAACAGTGACTGTCGTAATGCAAATTGTATCGTAGATACTTCAACAACCATCGTTTCATAATACGCTGTAAATCACATTACTGTACGCACGTATGATTTTCCTTAAAGCTATAAAATTGAAAGAAAATTCGTAAATAGTAAAAAGTCATCGCAAAATGTAGAAATTCTAGTGAAATGGTATAGTATCGACTCGAGCAAACATCCTATGCGTAAAAGTTGATACATGCTAGAAGCCGTCACGAGATAGGAGATAAAAACGAGAGCGCGTTGCATTTAACGGTACGGCGCGGCAGTATCCGTGACGCGTTCGATGATAGGCAGGTTTATCGATGAACGTAGAGAGGAGGATGGCGGCGAAAGGGTGAGGAAAAGGCTGGATATATTCTAAGGGGTAAAAGGATCGTGCCGCGAGTATTTGTCTACCTGCGTCTGACACCGAGGCAAATTGAGATATCGATTTGCAATTTGGCACGTGGTTCGGATCGCTCGAAAGTAGCTACCACGCTGGCAGGCAATGCGACCAATCGGAAGCGATCGCTTCCTAATCTTTGGATAGGCGGATCTATAAAACAGCGATTCCTTTTGGCTATACTCCCGTACTCGCGAGTAACGCCGAGTCTTGGGAGTATCGGCCGAAGGATTATGCGAAGGTCGTTGTAAGAAATTTCTACCGTTTCGATTTTACGATATATATTTTATCTTGTTAATAAAAAACGTTTACTCGGAGTTTTTATAAAGGAATTAAATTCATAGAGATACTCGATGCATCCTTTATGCGGTATATCGGTTATTTATTATTCATATGATGAAAGGACATCGAATGAATAACCGGTTATTAAAGTTATTCAAGAGGATAAGAATACAGGGTTAATATAATGTAGTAACTAGTGATGCAAGAAGTCATGAATATTTTATCGTGTAATTGTTCGACGTAAAAGAGAGACTATTAACGATAAACTGACTTTTCTACGTAAGGCTTTCCGGAGTAGCTCATTAAAGCTCTTTGTAGTAATTAAACCTCTTTCGTCTTCGATATACCGTAGTATCGTTAGATCCTTTGCTACTCCTGCTCGGTAAAAAAGATAGTAAAAAGTTTGATGCGATCTATCTTGCGTACACGTACGCAGAAACCGACAGACTACGAAAGCTTCGAGAGAAAAGAGAGCGAACACGAGAGGAGCTCTTTTAAATTTTCATCAGGCCTTGGATGATCTAAGAAAAGGATAGTAGAGAAGGTCAGAGAGAAGAAGAGGGGGGTAGAAACGTAAGAAATTCCACTCGTCTCGATTGTCTTGCTCCATAAATTCTCTTGAAATTCTGCGCAACTCATTTTCCACATCATTTAGTCACCCTCTGTCTTCGGCACAATGTTTTCGAGCTCTCGTGCTCGACAGTTTTCGCTGGCTCGCAACTTGCACGCTCTCACTCGTTCACTTTCGTTTTACCTCTTGAAATTTAAGTATTACTTCACCCGCTCCTTACGTATTCGCGTATTTTCTCCATTGCTAAAAACGACAATCGGTCTTCGTTAGGCTTTCTTTTTCCACGTATCTATTAATTAAACTGTAAATATAGATTGATTTCAAAATATAATAATAATATTTTTCATGAAAATTTTCCTAGCATTACAGAATTCTTCCTGAAGTGTTCGTTTCATTGCGCTCTCTCTCTCTCTCTCATTACCTTTAACATTTTTATATTCGCCATGCAGGTGGAAATTATATGAAAGCGCACGGAGAGAGTAGTGCGTTCTTCATTAATATATCTCGCTTTCTCTCTCTCTTCGTATGTTCTAACATGCAAAAAATAATTATCTTTGATGACGAGTTCTACGATGGTTTTCAATGCATGCGCGTTCTACGTTCCCTCGGATTAATTATATCGCTTCGAATAAAATCAGCGCAAATGTGAATGTAAAAATTATGAAGAGAGGGAGGAAGTGGGAGAGAGAGAAATAGTGATCAAAAGATTGATAGCCCTAGAAATAGTTTAATCGTGTTTTAATCAGTATTACACATAGCTCGTTCCATGTTTTTACATTAAAAAAAATATGTAGGTTTTCCGTCTAGCGTGATTTTTCAGTGATATTATACTTTTTAATCCTTTTACGCGTAATGGATTATATATATCGATAATTATGAAAGTGGTCTAAGTAAAAAATCTAAAAAAAGTGAATTTATCGTTTATATATTGTTACATACCTACCTTAAGCCACTTTTGAAATAAACAGTTCATATGTTTCACGGAATTTTTAAGAAATTCTACCTTAACGACAACTTATAAGAAATATATAAAATATCGTTTTATCGATTATAGAAGAAGAAGGTATTAAAGTCGACGCGAGTGGCTCAAAGTATGGAGTCAGCCTAACACGATCCAACCACAGTAGATATCTACACGTCTATATTTTCGCGCCAGATCGTATGACCGCTTTCTATCCCTTCTTTTTTTTTTTAATAACAATCTCGGTGATCAGCGAGCATCGCGAACTCCTCCGCATCCATCAATTTTCTTCCGTAGAAAATGATAGATGGCCTTTTCCGTTCCATTGCACCTTACCGAATCCCCGGCTTCCCGTGGAATCAACGGCTCGTTATATTCCGCATGCTCCTCGTCGGCGTAACATTTAATGACGGCCAAGTTTTATTCGTCTTTATTCTTACGGAAAGGAAAAGATGTACGAGGTAATGAACGGAAACGCAAGATTTTTTCTCAGAACTCCAGGAAAATATTTGATTACTTTACGCGTAGCTATGTGTACATTCGCGAGTATACATTTAACATATGCTCAATGCGCTCGCAACGATATTTGCGTTTCTATACTACAACAAATATTCGCTTCGATAACGAATGAAAATGTATCGTGAAATATTGCAAAACCAAAAATTTGTCTTCAGTTTTTCCTCGGTGGTTCGTGAATAAAATATAGTCTAAACGGTTCGTTTGCTTTTCGTGTGTAACCATGGAGCTCCATACCATTTTTTTTTATTGTTACAGTCGTTGGAAGTTTATAATGGAAAATGTTTTTGAAGCAGATATTTATAATATAATATTACCGTTGAGATATTAAAGTTGGTTGGATAGGAACGTTGCTACTGTGAGACTCTGTCGAGAAAAACGGAAGAAAATATTTAGACGTCTCTTCGCTCCTTATCTCTCTCTTTCAGAAGAGAGACTTATTGTCTAGATTTTTTCATCTCACCGTCGTGCATCTCGCGAGTCGTCGTTATGGATCAGTAGCCATCCGTGTAAGAGAAAAGACAGGAAGATAAGCGTATAGAAGCGTTCTGGCATCCGTAAAAAATTGTCCCACGATGACTATACGACGTTTTCAAAGAAAACTATGTTATTTGTCACTTCCGTGCGAAGTCTCCTCGTAACTGCGAAAAAATTCTTTTCTTTCCTTAGGATACGAGGGCAACGAGTATTCATGGAGTTTTTCTGTTAATAAATAAATATAATTTTTTTTCTTTATCCGTTCAAGGTTACGTAACTACGTAGTATTTTGTTTCAATGTTCGTCGTATCTATACCGAAGCGGTCGACACAAAATGGAACTTTTATTCTAGGAAAAGAGAAAGGGAATATAATTTCTCAATCTAAATTCAGTGAATACCATGGATTTTCTACGAAAACTTCTGGTCCGTAAATCAATTATAGTATCTATTAGATTACGAGTATACATATAGGTAAATATACATATATCTGTATGCATAAAATTGTATTCTTCCTAGATTAGATTGGAAAGTAAAGTAATATCGCGTTCGATTTGTAACGTACGAAGTCAATTGTATATAGAAGTTCGCTATTTTGTATTTCTTCGATACAAACGTTTGAAAAAATGAATGTTACTATTTTATATACTTTTGCAAAGTTTGAATAACTGTCTTCACATAACGTATTTTTTATGACATTTTTAATTTTTGGCATTTTATTTTTGAATCCGTATGCGTGATCGACATATCGATCGATATGTTCGACATAATTAAGTAGAATATTCAGATTCAATGCCAGCGGGTACCAACGCGTCGAGTTATTACTCGTCACATTAGCTTACGTCGTGAATACGCGTGCCTTAATTGGCAGGTGGTTCGGCGAAGCGGACTCTCTTGCAGCAGATTAGTCATTAAAGCACGTCAATGTTACCCTTTGATACTTCACAGGGTAAAGCGACGGCGAATTATTCGTGATACTTGCGGTTACAACGGTGACGGATCGCACGTCAACCAATTTCAATTCTCATAGTAGTCGCCTGTCAAATTCCTTTTAACCGTGTCAAACCACAAAACGCAAATTGTTTTACCTTTTTATCGGATAGCGAATAATTTTCCATCTATGTGGTTGGTTTTGTTAAAGTCTGTTCGTAATAAATTATAAAATAATTTCATTCACCATAATTCATCGCGTTTTTTTCAATTGATTCAGTCTAAATCCGCATTTCTTTTTTGTTATCGAATCTTATCGAGGTATCTGTTACGTGCAGAGTTCGTTGAGTCCAAGACACGTAACGGGATTCGTTCTTCGAAGATACTCCTTGGTAGATGTATTCCATTTCCTTGATGTTATTGATTAGATTGTAGACGTCACCTCCGGACGTTACCACAGACGTCATGGGAATATTGGACTTTGAAGTTGTCGCAGGACGTAGAAGTATTAATAATTTAATTAAAGCTACGTGAAAAATAATCGATGAAATGAGATTGAAATTAATCGGTAGCGGTTACCTTTAACCGCCCATTTCGAGGATAATTCCCGATATAAAAGTTCGCGGTTAGAAAGATGGAGAATGGGTGAATAGCGCTGACCGTGCGGGGACGGTAAAATTTCAAGAATTAAGTGGAAGAGCGGAAAAGTTTTTAGGAAGCAACGAGTAGAAGGGGCGATAGGAGAAATCAGAGGAGTAGAGACGGAAAGAGGGAGAGAGTGAGACATATACAAAGAGAGAGAGAGAGGGGTAAGATGAGGGGTCATAGACCGCCAGGGGGGAGATTCGATCTTCTGGCAGCTTCATCGCGGAGAAAGATCGCCGTGGGTTCAACGAAGCGTGTTTTGGATAAGTGCAAATTCAATGGAGTGAGAAGGAAAGCGGTCTCTATTTCCTTCGCGGCGCAACGCAAGCTCGGTCAATAGCGTGAGACCGAGAGAGAAACTTTAGATAGCGAGAGAGAGAGAAAAGGAAAGAGACAGAATAATAGCAGCAACTCGAAGGTGCCTCGGACCAGTTTCGATATTTCTCGAAAGGTACGAATCGCTTCGAGATAAGCGATAGTTCTATCTGAAACTCAGGGGGAGAGAGAGAGCCGGTCAAAATTACGGAACAGCGGAAGTTCGCCATTGAAGTTCGACGAAGTTTGCCACGTCTACGCCTGCTCCACACGAGTGGTCTTTCGAGCCCATCGAGATTCCTGTAACGAAGTGAAATATATAAGATCTTTCAGACTCTCTCTTGCTCGCTTATCTCCGTGTACCAGTGCTCGCATCAAAACCCACTTTCTTCTTAAATATCGATATCTCAATTTTTCAGAGCCTCTTTCCTTCGCTAGATCGAACCTCAAAGGTCCCGTGTTTGCCAAGCTTATGATAAGAACCTCCCTGAGTGGCTCCCATCGAAACTATCGATTGAATTCTTTAAAATATAATGAGAAAAAATGTGGAACTAGGTAAGAAAGAAGATCTTATGTTTATCGAGCGTGTAAGACGAAGTAACTACCTATAATTCAAATTGTCTTACGGCATTGTTTCAACGCTCTTACATGTTCCAAGCGTTGTTGGCCAGCGAGTAGACTATAAGATGTTCTAGTAAGGCGATTTGAAAGTAACGTCCAAAGAAAGACGAAAGAGAGTAAGAGTAGAGAGGATCGGAATCGATATCATCGAACGTGAGACGAAAGACAACCCCTCGGGGCATCGATCCGCGATTTCTTCTCCCTAGAGAATCGTACGCTATTTCTACTTCGACTTACTATACGTACGTCGGTATAAACGTATACACGGGAAGCTATATATACCTACGTAGTGCGTGTACATATATATTATTTGCGTCTATCCATCGAAAGTAATTCGGAAAACTCATCTCCCGTCCGCGTCATTGTCCTTTGTTCTTTTCTGCGAGCAAATAAAAAGTATCCCGCCGAATCCATTTCCGGGATCTAATCTCGATATTTTTCGTAGACTCTGGATCGTAAGAAATTCATTCTTTCTTATGGATTGATCCCAAAGAATTTTCTTCCTTTCCATTTTCTTCTATCTCTATAAAAGGAACGAAATTCTTTTTGGCGTAATAATCAAGATGAATAAAAATGTTGAAATAAAGGTGAACACGTTTTTTTGCGATATATCTCGACTCAGTCGTTCACTTTACGCTTTTCAAAACGCACGACAGGGAAACGCATTGCGCTTGATAACGCGAAGCTTATTGCCACATAATTCATCTTATCCCCACGGCGAAACGCACGGTCTAGTTACACAAAGGTTTATAAATTGGTCGCGTATGGTTTACTAGCCGAGAGAGAGAGAGAAAGAAGAGCCATGCCGTCGTGACAGATTCCGAGGCGCGAAAGATTTAGTTTAAGATTATTATGGCGCTCGACGTCTACAGTGAATCTGCGAAATACGAGCTATTTTCGACGAGGATATCATTTAATAAGCCGTCGTATAAAACAATGGGTTATAAATTACGATAGTTATTTGATGGTTAGACGATGGTGATGATTTTGAAATAATATACAGAGTGGTCCAGTAACTATTACCACTTTAAATATTTCCGTTATTTGTGACAATATGGATAAATATTATGTACAAAATTTGTATGAAATATTTAAGGTGGTAAAAGTTACTGGACCACCCTGTATAAAACTATTTTTAATAGTAGTTTTATTTGTAAGACAAAATGTACCTGTCCGTTTTTCCATCGTTTTAGTAGTTTCAAAACTCTTTCGATTTGTCACGACTAAATGTGTCAACATCGGTACGAATTTACGGAACGAACCGATAGGTCTTTAGAAGATTAATGAGAGTCTACATTTGTCTTTAAAAAAACATGGGAACTGCTTCCGTAGTATACTTGTGCTAAATTAGAAAGTACCAGGACGACAATAGTATGTGAACACTTTCTGAAGCGTCGCGAAGGCGACACAAAGAGAGAAGTCTCTCGCGATTTAGTATCACACAATGCAACGTTAAATTGAATTCTGCGAAAGGAAATCACGAAGTCTTTGTCGCGACAAACAAGTTGCGAGCTCTGATAAAGTATGCAAGACGGCTAATCAGTACTACCTCGACTACCTAGCGTCACGCGTTCGCGTACGTGTTTCATTATATCGCAATTGCACCGTCGTCGTGCCGATTAAATTACATCGTAATCTAACAATCAGTAAACTTGAGCTTCGTTACAAATGCCTGCCGGCGATCGTCCAATTTTCGTCGGATGTAATGGAGCCAAAAAAAATATCCAGACATTGGGGAAAAATTTAAATGAGATCAATTAAAATTCTAATGAGATCGATTAGATCGTCAGCCCTCCCATACAGTTTATCTGAACTCTGATCGGAAGAATAAACTGTTCGGTTCCTTCATTTTTCCTTCAGTTGTGTCACTCTTTTTGATGTAACCATCGCGAAATTTTTCGTGCAAATAAGGAGACTGAACGATTACTCGAACGAACTGTCAGTTAATCGGTGAGAACCTAGGTCCCGAAGCTCAGTCCAAATATCAGACATTTGGCTGGTAGAACTGCACAGTTTCTTCATTTCAGATATGACGTCATACATGATAAACTGACAGTATAACTGAGCGTGTATGGGGGACTTTAGAATAAGATCGTAAAAGAGAGAGAGAAAGGGAAAGCTGATACCGCAAGAACAATGCTTAATTTTATTTATTCATTGAATGGAAAGTTGGGGTAGACTCGCTTCATTCTAACACGTTCTCGATTCTCTCTCTCTCATACCAGTTGCTCAAATTATTTATCGCTTCTTATACCCCCGATGGTTACAAGGTTCTTCGAACGTTTCCGCTTCCACTAGCATTATTTTTTGATACATGCCTAGGAACATGTGTTGCATCGACTTTCAGCGCTGAATATTACGTAACCCCGTGCTGACGTAAGTATCTAACCTTATGCGATACGATATAAGCCACCGTAGAATATAATACGAAAACTGTTCATTTTAGGAAGTGCATTGTTATAGTACAATAACGATCGAGAGCCGATATGAAAAAGGTTTAAGAAGAATCGTGAAGTTTTCTACCGATATTCGACCACTTTTATCGACCCGAGGTGGGAAAGATTTTCAAAATGAAATCTCTGAATAGAAAGTTAGAGAAAATGAAACGTGTAACTCTGCTTCTTGTTTTTTTTTTTACCGTAGCTAAACTGTCCTCGTATCGTACGTACCTATCAAAGAAAAGTTTAACGGTACCATCTTTGTAAAAGATACAATTAACAAATGGACTACTCGTTACAAACATCCTCGGCCGAGATAATCTCTGAAACGGAAAAGCAAACCGCGAAACGTTCAAAGACAAACGCACAATAAAGCGCGAAACTATTTTACAACGGAAGTGCAGAGACGCGAAACGAAACGGCAAATGGAACACCGAAACTTAGAAAACGTGGAGGACGGGTAAGAAAAACGGTTTAATTCGTTGAATATATTCTAGCAATGAATGGCAATGGGCACGGTTGTTCCTCGCACTTTTCCCAATCGCTTTCAACGATGTATGAAATGAGAGAGATGAGGCGATACGGTCCATGATTTCATTCGTACGGACTCGAAACGTATCCCCCTCTATCTCTCTCTTATATCCAGGCCATAGAATTCGTACCGTGTTTTTGGTTAGGATTATTAATAGTCATTTTAATGCGATGCGCAAAGAGAAAAATCAATCGATTTAAGAGGATTTAGCTATATCGTTAAAAAGAAATTCTATGCCGTATTAATAAGAGCGTGAATAATATTGTCAAAGAGAAACGTTTCAACATAATGCGATGGTACGAATGTGAGGATTTAACATAAATAGGTGAGTGCCTATAGAATTCTATAATATATCTTTTTCTACTACACGGATGATGGAAATAATAGGATACCTATCATAAAATCATATAACTAAATATTTCACCAGTTTAATATTTTTATACCTACGATTTATTTATTTCAATAGCAAAATATTATCATTCCATTGGCATATGATCGAATTAAATCTGATTACGTTTTTATGGTCGTTTAGTTCTAGAGCTATTTATAAAAAATTAACAGCTGATCGTTCCTATTTCGTTCGGTGATCATATTAGCAAATCAGAATTTGAATAAAATATTAACGCTACATTTCTCGAGGTTAAACGAATACTTATTTTCATTACGTTTATTTATTTGCTACTTTACGCTTGCCTGATGGTTTTTAAGTTCGGCCTGTTCAGGTCACGTGACCTATGTCGCGATCAACGGGAAGGGATAGTTGTGGGTTTGAAAGAACGAATATCTAAATTTTAAATAATTACATTTATTCTGAAATTATATAATATATATACATAGATTACAGGTGAATACATATAGTGGTACTTAATCGACAATGATAATTTCGGAATCGGAGAGCTGGAAATCCGCGAGATCAACTATGGAGGGAGAGGGAGGAGAAGATTCCAATGTGTAATAAGTCCCTTCGTGGATAAGGGTGCGGAAGACAGGGGGGTCGAGGATGAAGTTGGCAAGGGCATTATTTTCGTCTAATTCTTCGAAGTCGCCGGGAACATTTGGTTTGGCAAGAGAGGGAGAAATGGTGGGAGTAGGAGAAGGTGTAACACGAGTAGGAGCGGTGGGCTGGCTATAGCCAGTACTGATGCCAGTTACGACGCTCAGATGGGTGGCCATAAGCCGCAGTAGCCTTCTTAGCTGGACTTGTCGTCCAGCGCGGGTTCCTCTCTTTCTGCTACGCTTAGGCATCTGCAATGACATTGATAGTTTACTGATTTGTATCCTGATTTGATGACTCAATTAGATCTATCTTCCCGCTTATACAGTTATATTAAATCGAATATCGCTTGAAGATAATTACTACTGTGTTAAGAAGCTAGTAGAAACAGCTAGGATGCTTCTTAACGGCTACTAGGACTAGGAAACCAGTGACTTCAGAAATATAAAGGATGCTTCTAAATGGCTGCTCGGAAGCCAAGTTACTAGAACAGCAAGGATACCTTAGAATGTCGACCTACTTTAAGCGAGCTTGCTAATTACACGAGTATTTATTGAGAATTGAGAATTTTCCGAAGAGTAGGAGGATTTAGGAGGAAAAAGGAAGCTAACTAGATGAGAGTACCCTATCCTGGAGTCTACAACAATTAGATAATATCGTTAATTACTTACAATAGATGTTAGTTCTAGAGGAGGGAACAAGTCCTAGCTGTACACCGTCTTAAAGGCGAACTTGTCACTGGACGCACAAACACAAACCACTTAATCGAGAATTGATAGATAATTGATTCAGCTCATGGCTTAAGATCTTACACGACTGCGAACTGTAAAGTACTAGCAACAAGCTGATCGAAAACTGGACGCAGAATGACTTGGTGATGCTGCGTAGTTAACGAAGAAAGCATTCCCGTTAAAAGTGGGGTCTGCATACGTGATCTTTAGAGCTTTTAATTGGTTGCTCTCATCACGAGGTCTAATGTAACGTCGTCAGGTTTTGTCAATTTTACTCGCAGGATGCTATGGTAGGGAGCATTGATATGGCGGGTACCTTGGTTTTAAAACACAGTCCCGTTTGTATCTAATTTCCTGGAATGTCGAATCAGCAGAAAGGCCTCCGTGAGCCTTATCTCCTACAGTCTGGTTTCAAGTAATTCGGTTTCATGTTTTGTTACATTCGCTTTTCGAGTCTTTGGTATACATCGCCGTCATCGTGGCTTAGGTATCGCTGTAATTATTGAATCGGTGTCGATATTACAATTTTAAGTAAATTAACGATAGTTTAATTCTTGAGGGGTCAGGAACTAATTGAATTATTATTGAAAGATTTTCAACAATAACCGGATAGCTAATAAAACATTACTGATAAAGTAAAGTCTCGTTCCTTTATCTTTCCTTTAAAGATTTTCGAAGTTTGTTAATCAGGAGAGGGATATAACTACGCAAGAAATTTAATAATTTTCTTCCAACTTTAATTTCTAACTAAATCATATTAGATCGAATTTTAATCGTAAAAGGTTATCATATTTCATTGCGTAAAATTGGAGTAAAAAGCAAGGCCTAGATTTGGGGCGCGTGCCGGAGTCGAGAAACCCATTTTCCAAACCCCTTCACCTTGATCATCTCGCGCAGCGAAGGCTTTTGTTACCGAACTTCTACGACCCTTCATATACGTGCGCTCTCACCGGAAGCGGATGAACGTTCAAACCTCCGAGCTTCTCCTCCTCTTTTTCATCGGCCGCGCTTTCCGCTTTGTTACGCCTACCGTGAACGATCGTTAATTTACTCTCGTCGCTTCGTAAACTCATTTCACCGAACCCCCTGACTCGGTATTACCTCTTCCATTATTTTTCGAGCTAATCTGGCTAACCGATTCGCGGTCTGTTATTTTCATTTTCAAAAAACCTGTTTATATTCGTTTTACGGTTTGTAGACATATACATATGCGTGGATTTCACCGAGGGATGTTTTGTTAACGACGTGCCACTATCGTTTAACGGTCATTCGATTTACGATACTTCCCATTTCGATCGGTGGGAGTCAATGATGCGTGTACCCGTCATTTCGATAGCAATAGCGTTAATTTGTTGATGAAGTTATTTAGTTCAATTTCTATTTAAAGGCAATCGAATTTACTGTACACGTATGCTTGTTTAAGATGCGTTGCTCGTTAACACTGGATATAGGTACCAAGAATCGATATTATACCTACCTCTACCAACCAGTCATTTTAGCGGTAATTTAGCTGTAAAATATTGTAATGTAGCCAAGTAAGCAAAAAAGAGCTTCCTATGAAAGAATAAAGATGTAAAGATATAAAGAGCGCAATATAATAAATCTTAGTAATAGTAAAGTAAAAGTAACTCGTCTAGAAGAATAAAATCAATCGCTCACCAACATTTATAGAGAGAACATCGAAAGCTTTGTATATTCTTTTCTTTTCTGACCATATAATATTCTACAATTATAAACATTAGCACTAAGAATACCAACCAGTAATTTTAACCGGAATTTTCATAATCTTACAAGAAATTTTGAAATTGGATTAGAAGTAAAAATTTTATGAATTTTATATTATTTAAACCAGTTGGTGTATCTAGTGTTAAGACGGGATGACCCATTTGAACGTTCCTTCAAGAAATACCTACATCTATCGATATGATATCAGGTTATCGATAGAGACCCGACGGATCTTCAAACCTACAATTGAATCGTTCAACTTGGAACACGTTTTTCTTATAATCGTATGGAAAAATAGTCGATCTCACGGACGAAGGAAGAGAGTTAGCGCGTAGTGCGGAAGGAAGAATGGATAATGGGAGAAATAGGGAGAAATTTGTAGGATTCGCGAAAGGGAGAGACGGCGGGGCAAAGGGTAGACGAAATGTCGGAGTGGCAAATCTGGGACAAGCGCGCGAGAGACGTCGGTCGGCTCTTTCAGAAGCAAAAACGTAATTCCAAACGAAGAATTTGCATATTTTTGCATTTCCTGTCCTTTGCCTTCTGCCGGTGGCTTCTCAAGCCTGTGAGGAAATTCGTCGGGCAAATCGTTCGATGGATCCACGCGGAGGAAAGATCTTTTTAGGGAGTTTCGAGCTTTGACGCGCTCCGAGAGGAAAAGAGGACAGAGAGTCACCGCGTTCGTTCCTGATTTCTCGCAATAATTCGTGCCATGAGAATTCTGCGCAGGAAATAGAACGTAGAGAAAGAGAGGGAAAGAAGGGGAATGTAAATCTCTACGATTTCTTTCTCCACTCTTTGCATTAGCTTCAATAACGGATCGACCCCTCTCTCTCGAAGTCGAATCAATTCCGCGCTCGTGCGGCAATTTTCTTACAAGCGATTTTATTGCGACCGTAATACCACCCGACGACTTTGTTACTCCCCTTTCTCTTTTTCTAGCATCGTTCGGAAAAAAATCGAAGGAAAAGAACGAACGCTAAACCTCGTAGGATCCTTATCCATAATTGCCATTATGATGAGACGATAATACTTTACGAACGCTCGTAAATCGTTCGACGGTTATATTATTAAGTTTGTTTTGCGAAGCACTCGATATCGGACGATGCTTATAAGGATTACGAAGCCGTTTGCTGAGCTTAACGAAACGCAATCACGTTTGATGCTACGAAGCCGTGTAATCCGGATAATTAGCTCCAGCAAATTTTCCTTCCTGACAGGAGGCAGCGTTTAACGTACAAATATTTTGCTCGACGTCACCCAAACGCTTAAAGAGAGAAAGAGAGAGAGTGACTCGAACGTTCGCGAAACACTTTCTCTACTCTTCTAGCAAATTTACGCGGAACTCTCGAGCGAAAAACTTCGTTATTTTCGCGGTAGAGGTGCCGAAAAAAGGCTATCTTTTTTCTCTTCAAGTTTATAAAACGTATACGAACGTTTATATATACCTACACGAGAGGCATACAAACCGCACGAGCATCGTGTTATTCGATCCAAAGTTTTAGCGAGATATCGGAGCAAAACGAGCAGAATCAAAACGTCACGGAATAATATCGATGATATCCGATTTTGGCAAGATTACGGGCGACGATTATCGCTCACGGATTTTTATCTCGCATTTCATTCATTTTATCCGGTACCTTTTTATTCGCCATTTTAGTAGGCATTACGAGATAAAACTGTATGTTCCGGGAAATAAACCAAAAGCGCGGATAGCGCGCTATAAATCGATGATATCGCGCGAATTATATTGCACGTTTGAGAATATAACGGAACGAAGATAATGACGAACGCGTTTAAGAAGCACTTCGTGATATTCCGAACGATACACAGGAATTCTTGCATTTATCTATGGTTCTACGTTTATTTCGACATTACCATTTTACATCACGTAGAATCCTTGCGTTTTTTTCTAGATATCTCGTGTTTTTATGTATGAGTAAAATCTATTTTTTGTTAAGTAGTTCTTTATTTATTATAGATTTTTTAAATTATTTTATACGTTTTGTGTATCTAAGTGTAAAATCTATTTTTTTTTTAAGTAATTCTTTATTTATTATAGATTTTTAAAATTATTTTATATATACTGTATCCATAAAAAATAATATATTGCGTTCGACAGTGGCGTGATAAAATCAATATTGTTGCAACTTCAAGCCGCGAAGTCATTAAATTTTATATATCGCGGAAAACTGATTCAGCTGACTCCGCGGAATTGGCCGACCGATCGGATAAACGAGTATGGTGTAACAATGCGTGGCGCGAGTAACTCGAGAGCGTATTCTCTACTCTACATGCTACCGGATATTACGTGCATGAAATTTGTTTGTGCAGAGGGAAGAGAGAGAGAAAGATAGAACGACAACGAGAAGTTCGGCGATGTAATAACGCGGTAACCATAAAGGACCCAACGATACTCGTTAATATCGAGTTGAGGTTTACGATTAAACGTGTGCTTACTGTTTCTAAAACATAACACCGATCGATCTCTACCGTGTTTCTCTAATTGAAAGTTCTTTGTCGCGCGTGCTTCATTTGTAGCAGTTCGAGTGGAATGTTCGAATGATTTTCTACATAACTACGTTTGAGCATAAAATATTCAAGAGAAACGAAAAGCTCTGACCATTTTTTTAATCAATTTTCAGCTTTCCTGTAAATACAAATTTTTAACTAAATTTGTCGAGTCAAACTTGGAATTTTTACAGTAGAAGAATGTTGGAAAAGGGTTTGAGAAATAAGTGGTAACTATGATTTATAATAAAAAAAAAGAGTCATCGGTCATTGAATTGAGTAACCTCCTTTTTCGAAGTCGGTAAATAATTATTTTCCAAAAAAGTTCAGAATGTTTGAATGATAATCTAAATATCCCCACGAACTTTTTCCTGTGCTTGTTATAGCTAATCAGTTCAAATTTTGCAGCAACTACTATACCGTAAACAATAGAAGCAGATAACGCGCTCTTCTGTTTACATGCGTGAAACGTTGCCTATGAGCGTAACCGTTACCGAGATCGATGGCTCGAGTTCATTGTTGACTAAGATCCCGAGGCGAACGGACGTTCTTGCTTTTGTACAAACTGTTGTTATAGTTATATAATAAATACGTGTAAATTAAGACATAACAGTGCCTAATAGCAAGGAGTTAATCACAACCATACGAATTTTGTAATCGATAGAAATTGTTCTTCGTCTTTCCTTACAGTTTCAAATAGTTTCAAATCCGAAGTCATTAAATTTGATTATATAAACGTGAAAAAAAAATCAGAACGATATCCTCGAACTTCGTATATAACGTCGGGAGAACGAGAGAAACGAATCAATTATCGCGAGGGACGAGATAAGTTCTTCGAGGATTCCATGACAAGGCTCTCTCTCCCTATTTTTCTTCAGTGAGATATCTAGGAAAAAGAAAGTTTGCTTGATATAACCGAGGGATGGAAGATTCACTTAAACGGAGCAAAAGTGACACTCGTCGTCGTGCGAGCGAGCGGGCAAGGGCCGAATATGCGACTACTTTGTGCCCGGGTGCCGTGCGTAAACGGATCCAAAGAAGTTGGAAAAGTTTAATCGCGACGATAAGATAGAAATGTCGCGTGGAACGAGAGTGAAGAAACTTCGAGGAAAGCTGCGTGGGAAGGGGTTGAAGGAGTTTCGTACGGGACGGCAAAGAGTAAAATTAAACGAAGTGAGCTCGGCCCTACGAAGATCAAAATAATCCGAATAATGAGAACTCTTAAAAGTGGGAAGTCCTAATTGCGACTTTATTGCTCTACCCGCGATAAATTCACCCCGGGAAGTTCATCACCGTGAAAACTCGCCTTACGAGATGGTAAAAGGGGTAAATGGTGGAGGGGAGAAGAAAGTGAGGTCAGCTTTGGACTGGCCAAGTGGAAGCAAGGTAGGAGAAAAAGAGAGAGAAAATACGCTAGTGGAAAAGGCGAAGAAAGGAGAGACGGGCGAAAAGTTGACGGAAAAGTTCGAGGTGGGAAAAGGAGAGCGAGTTGGTCCTTGAGAAAGTTGAATCGGCCTCTATAAGTAGCCGAGAGTCATATCCGCGCGGCCTCTTCGAGACCTTTTGAATTCGAAAGAAGGCCGAGTAAGTATTCGCTTTTCTTATCGAACCAGTTCGAGTTTCAAAACTACGCCCGATCGACGCTTTTTCGCGTCACGGCCGAGGACATTACGGTTTTTTTGAGATATACACTCTACATCTCGCGAGTCGATATCCGGGACATAAAGGTAAGAAGAAATTTTCTTACGAAATGGCAATGCAAAGTAGGTGTTCGACGTTAACGCAAGAATCGGTCGATAGAAAAACTCCTCGATGGTGCTGTTACTACTTGTTATTCCCTCGACAGTTTCGACAGGACGATGGAAGAAGATCTCGCCTTAAGACGACGATTAAGAAAGGAGGTTAATTACCACGAAGAAGGGAGAGAACTCGCATTGCAAGACGTTTCACCAAAACGGGCGACATAACTTCCAGGATCACCGTATAAAGTCTACGATAATCTCGCGAAATATTATCGTATTGTTACGTTTCTGTCTATTAAATATTTCGTAAAGCGATTAAGCGGGTAAATTACAAAAAATACAACATTGCGTTAGAAAAGAACGAATAGTTTTCTCGAGAAATAACCATTCACCCTAGGCGGATACACGTAACGAGCCATTACGATTAGTTCGTTAGAACCCGAAGCGACTGTTAAGGACTAATAAAAGTGCGAGGCAATCGAAACGAATACAGCCGGACTCTATTCTATTTGCGACATTTCGGAGAGGTCTTTGCAAAATGAGAGTTGTTCTTACAGTCGAGTACTTCGCACGACAAAAACCTATTCACGATTCTTTCGATCCGAAACCTTTCGACGCAGGGACTCTTTGCTTTTATTAAAACTTTATTACCAAGAGAAACCTGTGTTCTCACTCCGTTGGAATATCCTTTAAGGTACTTTGCAAACTGCCAAGATATTTTCCTTTAAACTTACCAGCTTACCAGCAAACTAACACATACCTACCAAACGTTTATCGTACCTAAGCTGTACCAAGAGCGACGTAAAAATATACACAAACTATATATACCGAATGCCAGAATATAAATAGAAAAGGAACAAGAAACGTGACTTCCTTTCGAGGGTAGGTACAACCTAAACCGATAACTTCGTTCTTCTTTTCCGTATTCGAGTGGAACCATTCATAGACGGGCTACCCGACTCGTATTTTCGTGAATTTATACGCTGGAAGAAAAGCTTCTGGAGGGTAGTAGCTACGAAACGTAGAACGATTTCATTTCGGCCGTTGCTCGTCCTCGGGCATGGGAGTAAAAACTTGCCGTGCATTTTTCCGTTCGCCTCGGTGACTTTTTCCCGACTTCTCCGGGAAAGAAGCACACACAAAACACGAAGGGTTGGTCGTTGGCGTTCGTGCGTACTCTCTCTCTCTCATTCTCTCACGCCACTGCGTTGCGAGGGAAAGTAATTAAGCGTGGCGCATCTAGCTCGGAATAGAGAAAGTTCTCTCCGTCATTACGCAATATAATTAACGAACGGAGCACGGAATGTGGCCGCACCGGAAAAGCATTTCCACGGATGACGACTTCCACACCCCCTCCTTTACGCCATCCCACCACATCTCTCTCTCTCTTGTTCTTACTAGTCCTACTCTTCGTGTCGGTGGTTCCCGAATTAACCTAACCGAGGTTAAGTAATCTCCTTGCGACGGTTTGCATGCAGCCACTTTCGTTCCTTCCTTCCATTCGCGTCTTTACGATATGGCGAATCTTTACGATGATGGCTTCCGGGGCGAGACGCCGTCTCGCAAGATTTAAGTACGTGGCTCAGGTTCGATGGCCTCGCAGAAAGACACGACGTTTCGGTCGTTCTTCTCTGATTTTTCTATTTTATTGGATGTCGATCGAAGAGGACAAACGTCGAGATAAAAGTCACATTCTTTGATGATTCGACGTGATATTTGTGTGGAGATTTATAAGAACGAATGAAATTGTGTATTTTGAAATCACTTTTAGGTACTTAAAAATAGTCTTCTATTGGAACGATACTCGTAGCAGGCTAGTTTCCAAGAGATTTCGCGATACGAAACATGTGTTTCCACCCACGCGTCGACGTTGATTAGAGGAAACGATTTAGAATCCTTCCTAGATTCCCTTTCACGTTCAGACGATACTTTCTTCTTTTCTCTCGTTCTTTATCTCCGCGTTATACGCATCTCGTATTCGTCTGCTTCGTGAATACGAATCGTACGAAAGGAGGAGAGAGAGAATAGAAACCCGAGGGTTTCAAGCTGACAGGATGAAGATGACGCGCGATCGTGGATATAATACCACGTCCTGCCGGGTAAAGTGGGAGATCCTCGATGGTCGGAGTCTCGTAAGTGGCAGAGATGGGAATGGATGAGGTTTGAACATGTCGTAGCTTCATGCTTTTTGACCGAATTTAGTACGAGTTAAAAAAAGTTTAACGTTTACAGAGAAAAGCTTACGGTTATTTTAGATACATAGGAGATCGTACAGGAGTGAAGTGGCTGTTTATAACTTTCCCGAGAACCGTTTTAGAATATTTCTCGTTTATCTACCTCCGAACCTGATATTTTTAAATTAGTAAAAGGTTTTCAAGTTTATTACCCTACGTGGAGTACTCCTTCGATATTACGTTTAGCATATGATAGTTTTAATCTCTCGGTAAAAACTTCAAAGCGGCTGTTTTAAAAATTGTCGTAGAAATTCACGCGAGTTATCCTGATTTTTAATAAATTACTAGGGTTCATCCTATATTCCTGCACGTAGAAACGAAGTGTGAAATATGTAAATCTACTTTCAAATTTAGCTTAACTTTTTAAAGAAAAATCGTTAAAGCGTTTAACGACGTTATTACTTAAGCTTTATTTAATCGTTATAATCGGTGTAACAGAAAGGTCGATGGAAATACTATTGTACTTTCGACTACGCACGTACGTAACCACCTATAACCCATTTATGACTAAAGCGTAATTATCCACGAATGGCGAAACACAAATTCCGTTATAATTCTTCATAACTGTATTTTGCGCGAAGCAATTAAATACAGATGCGGGGCTATTTAAGAGCACAAAGAAACGAAATGTTATTGTTTACAGGAGGTTAAATTAATCGCCTTTGCGCGCGATGGTTACGTACTGGTACGAGCTTGGAATATAACCCACGTAATGGCGGAATACTTCCTTCTCGCGAACGGTCCTGATTATGCATGTGGCAAAAAAAATTGTTTCTAAAAATTGATACTGGTTCGTAGAAAATTTCGAGCAACAAATATAATTTGTTATCGTTGTATTTCTTTTGGAAATGTTTAATATAGTGATTATAATGGCAAGTTATTATACTTAACTATTTATACAAGGTGAATCAATTAATACAAAAACACGATTCAAACAATATTTTTTTACATAATACGAATGGTATCAAAGACCAATATTCCGTAAGAATATTTTTTTTCTAAGGGAATTTTGTCAGAGTTTTCAAAGATATCGATAGTTATAAATAACTAAAAAAAAGTACTATTTCATTTTGCGTTATTTATAATTTTCAAATATTCTCATATTCAAACAAACATAATAACCCAATGCATGAACGTAGTATATTAGTATAATCGCTTATCGAGGAAGCGTGTCGCAAGGTCGGAAGTATTTTAGCGATAATAGTAGCGTAACTAATTGGACGTAATATCGGTTTTTAAGGAGGGTGTAATTTTCGCAGGCGTGCATTTAAGTTCGCGTTACCTTTCAGGAGGGATCCCACGGTGGTCGGAACGACGTTGACGGTAAATGCGAGGCGTGTCTCGAGTGTTTATCCGATAAAAGGAAAGAGTGACGGAAAGAGAAACGGTGTTTCTACGTGGCACAAGGATCCCTTTTCCTCGCTTCAGACATTGCGTAAGGCCGTGGCTCGTACAACACGAGCTTCCTACGTAAGAGAGATAGTAGGTACCTACTACCGATGCGACTACCGCAATTAACGCAACTTCTCGAGAAGACGAGCTTGACGTGCCTGGATTTTCAACGTGTACGGCAAGGCTTTACGCGGTTTCCTTTCCCCGTACGCGTGTTTATACTCCTTTCATTTTAAATGTCTTTAAAATCAATGCCAATTTGTCCAAATGAGCGACAATTTTTGTAGAGGTAATTAGAAATTTTAATAATTTGGCTAAAAATAGATACAGCATCGTTACCTTTGTTTCGTTTTAAAGAGAAATGATGAAAGTTTGTGCGAGTACCGCTCTGATATTCGTGGTCACTGCACGACGCGAGCTACGTACGCGCAAAGTGAACCCACGGTTTTTGACTTTCCAAATTCGATACGTGTTCATAAATGGAATTGTATCTCAGAGACTAATTATCCAATTCGAGTGAATTAAGCGAAGTTTTAAAGAGGAGTGTATATGTTACAACTCATTGTAGACCCCAAGTATGTATCTCAAAAATTCAAAAAGATACGATGCTGTGAATTTGAAAGAGTTCGAAAATTTCTCATTTTACTTAAAATGTCACGATATATGAAAGCAAAGTACGATTTGAAATAAAAATTTCATTTAATTTCGGTGTACTATACTCGATTGACGTTTCCACGAAAATAATTTCGGTAGTGTCCGGTTACAAGCGTGTCTTTCTTTTTGGTCGAAAAACAAGGAATATCGAACGAGATAAATACTTTATTCGATCGGGGAAAAGAGAGATCTAGCCACGATGATAAGCACGTAGTAAAAGAGACAGAGAGGCTTTCCCCATACTTTTTTGTATTTCACAGATGAACGAGAGCAATTGAATTGTTTCACGCTCCGCTGAAGCCTTTCAACGTTCATATAATATGTATTGTATGTATGTCTACTATACGTGCGTACGGATTATCGAGAGAGCACATTTAATCTTCGATAGAAACCATTCGCGAAGCAATAAGAATATGGATATCGCGTAAACGCGCTTTAAAATTATTTCAACGTCGATTGCTCATCGGGCGACGGGATTTTTAAGTTCGATTCGGTTGCTCGCATTTGAAGCTACAGCCGAAGGTTTGTACGAGGGTGATTTAGGTTGAAAAAAAGATAAAGTTCGTAAAGGCGTACGCCTATTTCCTATTTCGCGCGAAGAGTTATATTACTTTTAATTTATCGTAGCGCGAAGTTGCAGGAACAATGCGAGAGAGAGATAAAGATGCTGCTTTTATCGAGGAGTAAAAAAGTAGAGTTATTCGCGAAACGGGTTAATGATGGATGGCAAAACAAGAATTTCAAGATCATATCTTAATTTTTGCACTACTCTTGTAATTTAAAAAAATAATAAATTTATATGTAGTGAATAAATATTTATAGATATTATAAAAATATCAAGAATCTTGCAAGGATCAAGACAAGACATTGATTGTCGAGATCAAGACATGTGTCCTAAGCTTAAATAGCTCCTATTGAAAGCTTAATTAATAGCTCCTCAGTGTGAAGTAGGCGATAATTAAGTTATAGAGGAATTTCTATAGTACTTCTAAGGACAATATCTAGCAATATCGAGCTTCATTACTAACCTCATACTGAAGAGCTATTGTGGGATATTTTATTTGGACGGTAGGGGTTCAGAAAAGAAAGATGAGTTTCGATTGATAAAACAAATATAAATATTTTTATTCTTATTAAATTTATACAACTATACGTCGCTCAATCACTTCGACTACGCTTCTACATTTTCGACGCTTCTGTCCCTCTTCTTTTCTTCGATTCTTAATCTAGTATGTCCAATTTTTGTCTTGTCTTGAATCAATCACTAGATCGGTAAAAGTCGCTTGGAACTTCGTACATATTAACAAAGATATTTTCAACCAAAAATTACGAACTTCGTTTATCTTCGACTGTGAAGTGAAAAAAATTGTAAAGTCTCGTTAGTTTGTAGGTATACTTCATTCGCAGTTGGATCAATCACGACGGTGCTCTCTAAAATTCGTACGCCGCTCTATCGACACGATTTCACGTCGAGCTACGATAACGAGCGATAAAACGAATCGACGAGATCGCATAAAACTGTTTTCATATATCGCATATTTTCCAGGCGCGCTCACCCGTGTAATCGCATGACTCCTGCAACGATATGCGCGCGCGCACTCTTTCCATGAAAAGCTTTCTGGAATTTTATTTGTGGGAAAAAAGAAAGATTCCATAAAATATTTTCAATGGTCGATTCTTTTTTTTTCTTTCTCTATCCCACGACAATTTTCCGCTCGATAATCCGTAATCATTATCTACGACATTTTCCACGTTGTATAGTCGTTAACGTTACTCCTTTTTTTTTTCCTGTCTTCCTTTGTAGCGATTGGGTATACAGTAGAAGCTAATCAATTTTTGCTTCCGGGTCTATCAAGATAGCGGAAGCCCTGTGATTACTTTTGGGACGTGGACATTTTTTTTTTCCCTCCAAAATCAACATTTCCTCTCGCTTTTTACGTTATAGACCTTTCTGAACAAATTTGGTTCCGTGTTCGTTCTGTCCGTGTTTCCACAAATCCTTGCAACACGCGTAACTCATACAATTTTTACACAATTTTGATGAAATTTTTCGGATTGTTCTGGTTAGTCCCTGGACGGTTTGCTATGATTTTGTTGGACCCCTATGAATTATTTATAATTCAATGATCTATACAATCACGTTAAGGATACGAGGAAGCTATATACCACACCAACTTGACAGACGTTTTCTCTTCCTTTCTCTAAACATTTCAAATGAGTTTTAGAAAATGGCAAAAAAATGCTCTCCGTGAAAAACAAGTCTACAGGGTCTATAAAAAAGTGATAAAAAGATAAGAAAAATCGATACCTAAAACATTTTATTCTTAAAGTTCTCTTTCTACAGACGAGTGTGCGAGACACGCTTAATGCGGCTCGCAAAGAGCAATCCCATCGACGTCCTAGCCTCGATCGTTTATCGACTCGATTTCTTCGTCGTCGACGATAACGAGCAATAAAAGGAAGGCGATCGTTTCGTACGCGAGCCACGATGTTACTCACGAAAATTACTAGACGTTCGGTCCGTGCTCGAAAGGAGAAACGAGTCGGTGGTGGTGGTTTCGGTGATGATCGTGGTGGTGATGCTCGTATTCGATGCCAATAGTGGTAGTGGTGGCAGCACGCCGATGCCGTTCGAAAAGGAGAGCGAGAACGGAAAGTTATTTCCCTATAAACTTTCCGCGTAGATGCGCCTCTTTCGAACATTCCCGCGTACATCTGTTTTTATCGCAAACGTCGTTTCTACGGATGGAACGATATTTCATTCCCGTTTCATTCGCGGACGTCTTTCAGATTTCCGCGGAAGGAGAAAACTTCTCGAAGTCAGGTGAGAATTTTTAATACCGATATCATGTCGATCTTACGATTTCCTTAGAAATTTCTATCGCGAACTCGATCGATTTTGACAAATCGAGGAAAGTTTATTTGTTTTTTATCAAATTTGAGATTACAAAAGTAAAGTTTTAAAAAACAAGTTTAAGTCGATTTTGTCGAAGTCGGTAGTATTCGACAACTGAAGAATGTATGTACGTGATTTATTAGCAAAAGTGCGTGATACTTGAGTTATAGAATTCGCTATCAATGAAAGAAAGAATCATTATAGAATCAAAGATAAACTTCATTCCACGTACCACAATCGATATACTAGGTCGAATAACATAATTTCCGTTTTAATAGGTAGGTATATCAATTTGATTTATCAGTCAAATAAACAATAATTATGTCTGAATCGGTTCTACATTCGCTATTATTAGCAATGATTCGTTGTCATATATCAGGTTTGATCGTACAAAAATTCTTAGGATAGTAAATTTATTATTAAAATTTGTACCCAAAAAGCTGGTCCTAATTTCGATTATCTCAAATTATTTTAAGATTATAGACGCGTGCTTTCGAAACGCTTAAGAATAATCGATTCGTCGTGCAAACATTTCGAGTAATTCGTTTGACGTTATCCGTTTTTCTCTTTATTCGTGCATCTAAGGTCTTCGTTGCGTATTCTAGATCCGAAGGCACGAGATCGAGAGGAGAAGAAAAAAAAAGATAGAGATAGGAAGAGATGGTAAAAAAGAAGGATGGAGGAAGAATAACGGATCTTTTATCCGTCACTTTACTCGCTCTTGAATATTTGATAAAATACTCGCTCGAAAATGCGTCTGCACGGTGAATCGATGTAACTCTTTCGCTCTCTTGTGCCTTTTCCTTCTCCCTTCCCCCCTCTCTCTCCCTCTACGATTTTTTCGACATTCACGATGCACTTCTTCGTGACGATCGTGAAACGTTACTGGATTCTCCGCGTAGCCATGAATACCGGAAGCAAGGCGTGGGATTCGCTACCACTCTACGACGGTAATAGTCGTGTATTTTCTTGATCGCCGTCGAGAAGTGCTCTTTTTGATCTTTTATTTAACAGGTTTCGCGTGGATCATTTAATTTTGTCGTTCTCTACTCTCGCGTAAATTACAGTTTTATATCAACTATCGAAGGAAGATTTCATATAGAAAGAATTTTTAATCCGATAAGTATTTCTAAGTAAATATCCTTTTTCAGGAAACATTTTTTTTCCCTTTTTTTTCGTTCATACCACCTCGCATTACCGACTTCTTTCCTATCTCTTTCTCTCACTTCCTTTTTCACTCTTCTTTCTCCAATCTCCCCATCGTTTTCTTTCTCTCTCGTTCTCTTCACTTTTCACGCGAGCTTCGCGTTAATTGGAACCAGTCGTATGGCGTTGCGCGTCGATGAATCGAAGCATATCTAGCATAACGTCGGTTTTGTCTCGTTTTATCCCCTCTCCCACATCTTCGCTCTCGCATAAAAGACTTGTCGTTCTTTGTTAATCCGAATAGTGAAGCCAAATTGAATGTACGTACGCTGCCGTTCGTATGACATTTCGAATTCACTCACGTACGAAGAAAGCTTTTTTCAATGGAGGGATGGGGTTTACGTCGGTGCTATCCACCGCTATGCGTTTTTCTAGTTACGTTGAAAATAAAGCGACGTTATGCGTTACATACGCGTGGAAAATTTGCGTATCCATCCGTCCGTCCGCTCCCTTAACGGTTCGCGTACCGCTTTTAAATTTGATTGGCACGTTTTCGATTAGAATTCAATTCGACAAGAGTTTGCATTCGATTAATTATCGATAATTTAGTAACGAGATAATTGCTATCGATAGCAATAGCAATTAACGAATATAATATCTACGATTCACGGATTGAAGCAAAATAGTTTATCGATTTTGAAGCATCCAAGCGTACACGTGACGAGAATGGCGTATATTCGGCTTCCAAGATCGTCTCGATCTTTTTAACATACGGAAGACAAGCTTGGACAAAAGTGGGAAAATTTTTATTCGAAGAAAGGAGCTTTTCTGTACATTAATATTAAATTTTATTATTTCACGAGAGTCTTAGAAAGGTAGAGGGAGAATTTAAATTAAAATTCATTTGCCGACCGTGTGTGACAATTTTTCAAAGGCTTTTAAGATCCTACCCTCGCACAGTTTCGTGCTTCGGGCTCTAATTTACATTCGAGCATGGTTCTCGATATTCACAGTTAAGACTGGTTTGTACCAGTGCACGATGCGGGGTACGCCAATTACAAGGATCGTTTTTATGAGAGAAAATGTTCCATAGACGGTGACGGAGATCTTGAAAAAGGTAGTACCACGATTTAACGAATTACCTAGCACGAGTTCTATTCTTTTATTCATACGAGAGTTGGAATCGAATTCGGAACGATTCCTCTATTCGGTCTTGGAAATTTTCTTCTTTTCTTTGTGGTTTATCGATTCCGGTAAGCTCGGTAACGATCTTCGAGATATAATTAGAAAAATTATGATAGATAAATCGTTTATATTTTTCTATCGTCATTATTATCGTTCCACGTTGACTTTACTGTCAAACTTTTGTGCAGTTTATTTTTTTCGATAAAGATCATACGAGAAAAAACGAAAGAATGCAAAATCGTGTAATTTACGTGCAGGGTTGAGTGTCGAGCGCCCGGTCGTTAAGACTCAACAGTGTTCGACGGTGAAAAAAAATACTCCGAGTCGTTTTTACATCCGAGATTGAAGAGTTTTTCTCTCGCTTTCTCCATCCTCGGTATTTCCAAGCCTCCTGTTTCTAGAATTTTATTTTTCTGCTGTGTATCTCGCGTTGCTACCTCGCGTTCCATACATACACGAGTATAAGAGTGAGGGAGGAAAAAGTCCGAGATAGAGAGAAAGAGAGAGAGAAAAAGTATGTACATATTTTTATATAAAATTTAGTTTACCGTTCGGCAAGGCTTGTTACGTTCGAATCAACAATCTTTTTCCACGAAATCATCGTGTGTCAAGCTTGCGTCTTCGACATTTCTTTTTTTAAATGAATGAAATTTCTTCACTTCCCTTTCGTTTTTTTTTTCCATACCATATCTCATTTACCTTCCTTTTGACGTGTAAACACATCCAGTTCTAACGCGCTTGAAAGATCAATGTTGCAAAAGGGTTTTGAGAAACGCAAGAATAACTTGGTTGTTTCAATATCGTTCTTTTTCGCAGGAATAAAAATTCTATTTACCGACAAAATCGAATATACTTACTATTTTATTGAGCAGGTTATTCGAGCGACAACCGATATGATACATTGGTAAATACAGCTCGAATATCTGTTATATTTGTTCTTTCTACCTTCCTTCACAATACTTGGAAAGTTTTAACGCGTGAGTTTCGCTTTGGAGATGGAAATTTTCGAACGATGTAGAAAAGCAATTATTATCTTATAAATATTATTCTATGTTGCTCGTATCTACGCGTACTTTGTGAAAACCATTTCGCATAAATTGAAATTCATCTATTTTTCGCGTCCACTCTTTTGCCGAAGCTCGACCGCACGCCTCCTCGTCGTTGTCCATTCTCCTCTTTTCCACGCGCGCGCCGCACATCCAATGCGCACGGACAAGCCGTGTATTTTTATGTAAAGCAGGGATTAGTATTCGTTGGACATGCTTTGTTCGGTCGGCAATTTTGTTCGCGAAAATCGCCTCTTCGATGTACGATTCGGGATAGCGTGCCACGAATCCTGAGCTATTACGTATACGTATATAGATATACCTATGCATATGTATATACATATTCTACATTATAAGCGTACCCACACAAGCTGGCAAGCCACGCGTATAGCACAGATGAACGATAAAGATATCTAATACGAGATGGATAACATCGGGGAAAAATCAGAGCCGCGCGATCTTAAATTCTGATTTTTATTTTTAGTTTACTTTTCCTCGTATTGCCGGTAGCTCAAAAAATGGTAAACATCGAGCATCTCGGTGGAATATTTTTCAGTAGAAATGTTAGGGAATTAAACGAATATTATTATTAAACAAATATTATTAATTAAATTATTTCCCTGGATCAAAAGAAAAGTGGTCTTAACTCGCATAGCTTGGAAAATTTCTGCTTTGAAAAACCTGTTCCTCGATCGACGGCTAGATTACATATTATCAATCGTATTTGTTCTCTCATTTTATTACCTCCTTTCTAGCTTTCTGTTTCCTTTCCGTCTGTTTAAATTGTTTCCTAACGATCTTTATCTCATCGTCAAACAACGCTTGCGTATAAACAAATACAGATAAAGTCCTAAAGAATACCTCGGGGTGTCCCAACGGACCATCCAACTTCCGAGAGCTTTATTCTCAAGATAATTTCGCATTCCGGAAATTCTTTCGTGCTCCTAAAGAGACGAGCATAAATATACTCGCTAGCCTTTCAGCGAGTTATACAAATTCACCGAAATGAATCCGGTCTCTCTTATCTCCTTCTCAGAATCAGTTTCTTCACCGAATAATACGAGAAAGCATAATTTCATGATACTTAAGTTTCTCCTTATTAATTAATCAAAATTGTATCGGAATGTCCACTCCTGTCGAGAAAAAAACCATGTAAAAGACGTAACGAGTTGGATGAGAAAGAAACGGGCGTGAACAAAGAGTAATCTGCGCAAGGAGAGCAAGAGGTGGATTGACGTTTCTGTCCGATCAAACGTCGAGAGGAAAAGATTCCGCGGAGGGTGAGTTCGGGTCTCTATATTCGCGAGACAAGAAGAGGGTGAGGTTCTATCTCTCTCTCTCCTTTCGTTTTCTCTCTTATTAGTCGCCGGGCGAGCGAAACTCGAGCCACCCCTCGAAAGTGCAGGCCTCGAAGAGTGCTGAGCTGGCGCGAGACTGGCGAGTATGGGTTTAGTCAGGGGCTCACCCCTCCCCTCCACTAACCCTTCTCGAAAAGCCGCATAGCCACTCGGATTGCCGCACCTTCGACCGCAACCTGTCACTCTTAAGCTCTAGCGAATTAGCCATTCCATCGATGGACTTGTTGTAGAGCAAAGTTCGTCTTCGTACACTCAACTTTTTCTCTCTTTCTCTTTTTTCAGGCTTTTCTCTGCATAGCATTAATCCATTCAGGTACCTATCTACTCTTTTCTCTTTCAGGAAGTACGCTAAGTTGTTTAACGACCGGTTTTATCGGAATTTATTTTAAATTTAAGCCCTCCCCTCTTCCCCGTTCTTTTCATGTACCGCGAATTCCTCGAGGGGGTTAGCGCGATCGATTCTTCCTACTAAGAAAGTTCACATCGGTTAACGACGTTATCGCATCGATTAGATCGTTATTCTGTTCTCTTTCATTTAAAATCGTTAACAAAAGTTATCTTCTTGTGTTTTTAAAATGATATAGATACATACGATATTAGTATCTACTAGATTTGGGCAATAAGAAATAACTGTTTTAAATAATTGATTTCGAACCTTTATTTCATACATTTCACCCATATTTTATATACTCGAACATTTATTTACATTTTATAATCATTCTAATTTTAAACTTGACAAAAAAATAATCCTCAAACTAAGATGCAGTAAACAGTAAACCAAAGAATGTTATTATAAACCAGGCTCAGACCTGATAATCACGACATTTGATATAATTTTAAAGAACAATTTCACAATTATTTCAAGTAATATAATTTCAGGAATACCCAGGTCAGATATCTGTCTATTTCTCTTAGAATGTTGTGGAAGCTATTGACTAGCATTACCGAGATCGGATAATTTTCCCTTCGCTCGACGGACGCGTAGAATTAACGGAGTAGAATTTCGCGAGGAATATTTCACATGCGAACGTTATAATACCTTGAAATATGATGATAATAATGCATATTCACAATGACTGCTAAATTATTTACTTTTTTGAAATATGTTTCTTTCGTAAGCGTTCTAATATCGATCGTGTGAAATTTCGTTTCGATAAGAAGAGAAAAAAAAAAGCAAACGGAAGGTAACAGGTCGTCAGATACGCGGAAGGTTTTTTAAAAGCGACACCATGCACGGAGAACGAAGCTTAAACGATGCGGCGAAGCGTTCGAGAGTCTCGAATCGGCATAAAAGCCTGGCCCGCCAGCACCGATGGTGCCGGCCATTAGGCGGGTTCCTCGTCGGCGTCGTTCGCAAACGCAACATCTTCGATCGTTCGAATGTCGATAATGTCCTGTGAGCATTTTCCAATTTCCCGCGTGTCTCGCATTCGGGTCAGAGAGCGCGTTATCAGTTATTCGATTTCTCTCCATGGTTCTCTTCGGTATCGACTAGACTGAAAAAGAGAGAGGGTAATCATAATAAATACTCGTGAAAACAAGTATAGTCCAGGGAAAGAGAGAAATAGAAAATAAAGAGATAGAGAAAGAGAGAGTGCACACCTCGATAAATTATCCGTTTCTGACCTCACTTTTACCACCACCCTCTCGTCCACCTCACTTTACCTCTCTTACTTCGGTCCTGTGGAATCGGCCATTTGTCAGTGTCCTCCTGCTATCCTCGCGCGCACCCGGTTTAAGCCTGTAAAACGAGACAAACTGAAATCGACCATTTATTATGCGACAGCTGCATTCAGCTTTGCGGCCCACGAAAAAAAGAGCTGGATTCGTTCTATTATCGACTGAGAGTGGAGTAGGGATTGGCGCTCATTTCCAGCCGAATGTTGCCAGATTTTTTTCGCTCAGCACGTGGAAGATTTTCTGATAGCAATTTTAACCCGAGAATAGATTTATCTCAAATCCAAACGCGTCGAAGACACTCTTTGCTTCGGATTGTTCTCCCCCAATCTCGGTGAACGATTTAACGTTTAATTTCTGGCTAATAGAAATTTCGAAGGAACATTTTTCTTCCTTGTCTACAGATAATGTACTTTGGGACTACAAAATCTCGATACATTAATGCGGAATACGCGGTTCGCTCGAACCATAGCGGTAGGGGCTCGTTAAGGCTGTTCACCACCCAATACGTTTTTACGATAACTCTCCTGGTCACAGTTTTTGACCGATTTTGACGAACAAGGGCTTATTCGAAAGCTGAAAGATTTATTATGAAGGAGATCTTTTTGAAATTTTCAAAAAAGTTTTTTTTCATCATACGTCTTTTTCAGATGCGGTTTTTGCCAAAAAATAAGTATTTATTGAAAATTTGTAAAAGATCATCTCCCTCAGAAATTATTCAGCTTTCGAATAAGCCTTTGTTTGGCAAAATCGGTCAAAAATTGTGACCAGGAGAGTTGTTGACGCAAATCCCGTTTTTGGACGTTTTGGACGAATCGGGCCGAAATTGTCCAAAAACGGGATTTGCGTCAACAACTCTCCTGGTCACAATTTTTGACCGATTTTGCCAAACAAAGGCTTATTCGAAAGCTGAATAATTTCTGAGGGAGATGATCTTTTACAAATTTTCAATAAATACTTATTTTTTGGCAAAAACCGCATCTGAAAAAGACGTATGATGAAAAAAAACTTTTTTGAAAATTTCAAAAAGATCTCCTTCATAATAAATCTTTCAGCTTTCGAATAAGCCCTTGTTCGTCAAAATCGGTCAAAAACTGTGACCAGGAGAGTTATCGTAAAAACGTATTGGGTGGTGAACAGCCTTAAATTCTCTTCATCGCTGCATCATGCGATTCTACGATCCGAACTCCTCCTGGTACGCGCTTTGAGCCATTATCCACCGAATAAATTACAGCCGGCTAAGTTTGCAGAGAGCTTTTGCTCCAGCAACGAGAGCCAAGTCAAAGGAGAGCAAGTAAGAGAAGGGGGGAGGGGGTAATCTTAACGTTTGAAGCAAACTTTCGACAATTATACCACAGTTGGACTCGCACATACGTAGGTACTACTTACGAAGATTCGCTCATGGATTACCAGGAAGAGGAGGGTCTGGCTATTCAGGTTAATTCGATCCTGATCATAGCACTCTACCCTTTGCTGTTTCGATTTTCTCTTGAACGGTACCTACCGCGATCTAGCTTGCTAAGGAAATGAACCTTACTAGGTTCCTTACCTCACCTCGGCGAATTTAATTTTAACATACTTCAGACCAATGATTTAGTGTATGAATCATGCAAAGTCTAGCTAGTACCTACAGCCAGTAACGTTTCCTGTACTTCCAAAGTTGTTTCTCGCTATCTTCTCTTCGAAGGGATTCTACATGTAAGTACATATCGTCAATCCTCTGGTGGTCGAGGGCACGTATCCGTTTTCTGTTATTTGATACTAATAATTACGTCTTATTTAATCATAAATCCAAATATAGATTAGATCCAATTATAGATAGATTCCAAAAAATATAAGATTTGATACGGATCAAGATTAGGTGAAGAATTAGGTACAATCTCAGGGATGTAACATGTAATATGCACGAATAAAAGAACGTTGCCAGCTTCTGGAGATAGTTCTGTTTAATGTTTAGTCCGGTCTAATATTCTATTCAGTCTAGTCTGATAGTTTTGATAGTTTTGGGATAGTTCATTTCTATGCAGGTTTAGAAACTGTTATACCTATCTAAATAGAACTATAGAGAGCTATGTTTCTTGACTTTCATTTCGTATGCTCTCCCGATACCACTTCGTCATTCTACATTCCCTATTTTACTTCGATGAATTTAATTTTAAAATAGTAACGGTCCTTCTCATTACTCTGCAGGTTTAGAAATGATCATTATTAAGTGGTACTATAGAGACCCATGCATCCAGACTTATTTCGTATACTCTCTCGTAATACCATTTTGCCATCCTATCGTTTAATCGAATCGATGGAACGCCATAAAAAGAACTATAGTATCAGCCTGCAAAGCATGAAGTACGGAAGAAAAGGAGTCGGATAATGCTCGTGGATAGCTCGGTTGGGCAAGTTTCGATCGAAGAAGAAGACTCGGTGCATTATCCGTGGAATGTGGGAGTGCAGGAGGCTCGAAGTGGCAAGTATTCCCTGGCACACGCTCGTTTTCGAGTTTCTCCAGGGAAATCGCAAGAAGAACAGCCTGGCAAAGGGTCGTACCTACCTAGTACTATCCACCTACGCCAGATCCTCGTGTTACCGTAGTCCTCGAGGAATCTAAAGAGGGAGGGGAACTAAAGAAGGTGAGGGGGGTAGCTCGAGGGTAGGTCTCAATTAATGATGTCGTCTAATCGTTTCCTCGAGCCAGAATTCACCTCGTCTCGGCAACCATCGCCGATTTTCTGGTCCAAGGGGAGCTCTCAGCGATGGTTCGCACGTGAGCCGTTAACTGCAGGAAGATACGCTCGCCTCGAGTCGTGACTCCGATCTTTCGTCCTTTTATATACCTATCTTAACCCTTTTGAAAAGTATTCACTGATCTTCTTACGTATCATAGAAGCGTCCCCGTGTTCGTTGGTCACTTTCTTTTCACTCCTCTCTGTCTTCTAGACTACGTGAAATTATCATCTCCCTGGTGTAGAAAACGAGTGCTGACTCCATTGGATCGTTCGCTTCACGCCCGTGGAGGAGCTAAAAATGGTGATTTATTATCATGAAAGTCGAGACGCGGTTTACTCTCTCGGTGATTCAGCGGACTCCGATTAAAGCTTCCGCTTTTTGTTTCTCTTTCTGACCTAGTCTCAACTTCGATTCGCGCTTTTAATGATCCTAGAGCTAAAGAGGGCAATCCCTGCCTTTTTTGTAGTTTTCGTCACAATCGATACTTTTACGTTAAAAACGGTACATGCATATGCTCGAGATCATTTCGTCGCGAACATTTCCTTCGTATCTTATTGTTCTATTTCTTTTCACGGAGATTTGCTCTAATTAGATAATCTCATTATGCTCTTTTCGCAGTACATGCGCGATGAAGCACATTCCGATCTTCAATGAAATATTCATTGCGTTTCCGCTAGAATACGTCCAATAATCCTTGGAAACAAAGTACGATTTTAATTAATTTCGAAGTTTTATTAATGAAATAGGAAAAAACGAGCTTCTATCAGATGGTACTGTAATTCTCGGTATTCCTTTAATCTCTTCTTTTCGTTATCAGCATTTTTAATTAGTAATTCTATAATTCGTCTTCGAGTATTGATGGAAGTAGTGTTTAAAATAATTGTACTCGTACTCGTACGTAATTGTATATTTACTATCTACACTTGGTGATTGGTCGAGAATTAAACATTGTCGGTATGTCGAGTTTCGATAAAAAGTTACAAGTGTGCGTTTCTAGTGAAAATAAAAGTGTGTTTCTTATTCTTTAACGACGATTGCTCTTAAGGAAAGCAAAAGTTCTCTCGTTCCAAGGAAAATCTGATTGGGTGAAGGTACCAAGTTTAGTCTAATTGGTTAACTTTCCTACATACGCGGGAGGAGGGACTTTCGCACCGCTATACACTTTTTCGAGACCAGCGTGGTGGTTCTCGGTTTTCCCGATACTTTATGACAGGGTTTGGCTAGCGTCAATGGCGCCACGCCACAAGTATCGAGACTTCATCGGTCGACGTTTCTAAAAAGGGTCTCTGCTGTCTCGTGATTTTTAGGTCCGTCGTAGTACCTACTTGTTTAAATTGATGTCCTCTAAAAATGAGCACTCCAACGACGTAAACTAACATTTATAATTGGGACATGCGTTTACGATTGAAAGTAGGTTATTTGAATTGTACTAGGTATTTTTCCTTTTGTTACAACGTTACATTATTCCTGCGAATTTTTCGACAAATAGAATGCTAGACAGGTACTTAACATTAACGTCGTTGCTTTTCACGCATTATCGAACCCTTTTTCATAGAGCGAGAAGCACGAAAATAGAAAAGATAAGGAGAAAGAAAAGCACGATAGTGATAGCGAATGGGAATGTTGTTACGTCAACCCTGTTTTCGACGTCTTCCGTTTGCTTTATTCGTCTCGCCGTTTCGATCCCTTTAGGAATATTCACGATAGCACTATTGTCATTGAAAGTATCGATGGAATTCGCGATGGGATCGTATTTTCTTCTCAGGAGATATCACGAGACCGCACGCTCTTGCGATAGAATCCCTTGCGAAGGTTCCACAAATATTCCATGGTTGCTGACGAAATTATAAATTTCACTCTTCTCGATCGAAACAAATAGTAAATTCTCAAAGACTCGGTTTTCTTCAAAAAGTAAGATCCAAATATCGTTGAGTTAAAAGAGATGAGAAATTTAATGCAAGAAAATATGTTTATTCCATCTTTTAGCAGCAAGTAAACTATCTTTTCGAGTTAATTCGGAATAAAAGCTCAAGGGAGGAATACAGTCCGTTGTTAGTGGTCTGATTAAATTTTTTGTTGGTATAACATAGTTCAAAAACAATTTTAAAATAATTATAGTACATTTTTTGTTTATATATTTAATGTTTAATGTTTCGTCGGCTTTAGTGGTAAAAATGTTTGTTATGATATTTGCTGATTTCGTCTCAATATCTGTTACAAGATAGGTGTACAAAAATTAGAGATTAATCTATAAAACATTGGAGGTGATCTAGGAAATTTTTAAAAAATCCTAAAACTCTTATTAAACCATGCTCTACTAAAAAAAATGCAATTAGATCACTAGCAGTAGAATAATCGAAGCCGATCACGCTTCGTGGATCACTCCGTCTAAATATAAGCGTATGAAATATTCTGTAAAAAAAAAGTGCCGTCGTGAAGACCGAACGTGAGTACGAACACACGTTGCCCGGTAAAATAAGATCGCGAAGGAGGAAACGATGTAGCGGTAAACGAGATAACCCCTAACGTGTTTTCGACGTAAAGGTAAAAGTGGCGAATAAGAGGAAGGTAAATAAAAGCGAATGGATGGGAAGGGTCTGGTCTGTTCCGCTCGTACGGCCGTCACGTAACTTCGAAGGGCTTCCGAGATATATGGCTTCTATTTTTCGAAAGCATCTTATCTCAAAAAAACTGATCTCAAATATTTGGAAAACAATCTCGCTATATGAAATCGCTGAAAGAAGAAGAGTGGCTGAGAGAGTGAAGGATGCCTTTCGCACGTGGCACAATGATCAAACATGGCAACCAGAATGACTACTCGGGTATCGTACGTAATGATAGCACCAGAATAAATATTGACGGGAGAGAGAGCATCGGGGCTCGACTAATAAAGAAAAAGAAATAACGAGACCGTGGGAGCAAACAAATTGAAGGGGCTGTGGGTGAGTGAAAAAACAAGGAAGTCGATCGGGATTATAACGCGAAATAGCGAAAGAAAGTGAGGAGAGAAAATGACGAAAGTGGACGAACAAAATTCTGAAAGGAACGATCGAAAATCCTCATTTCTATATCTTGCTCTTAACTAAGCTGATTTAATTACCGCAGGGGGTTGAAAATGAGGGTGTAAGAAATTAAAAAGATAGAAATGCTAAATGAAAAAGAAACAACGGGAAGAGTTGAATTTTCGTAGAGAAGAAGAGAGAGTAAAACAACAGCGAGCTTCGAAGGTTAATTAAAATTCTTCGGGAACACGGATCGACGTGCTGAGTCGGTCGGGCATCCACGAAAATGCTCGGTCGCAGTCGCTCGTTTCGAACGAACGTATCCATACCGTCGTTGTACGACTATACCTACGAGTAGATATGGGTATACGAACGTGTACCTTCGTACGGTGAATGCTCGTGCTTGTAGTTTACAGGATTAAAATCAAATCTACTCGTACAAGCAAAAATTAATATTTCGTATTTTCAGCTTATGAATTTGCTCGTCCTAATTATGATCGTAATCGTGACTCGAAAACATGATTGAAACGTTATAGAAAAATCCGTCCTTTATTTTTTTAGAATTTCATCAATCCGTGTTCTTTATTTTGAAGCGGATAAAAATATGGAAGGTTCAAAACGTATAAGCGAACCTATGTCAAGTTTTCGTTTTCTACAGAGTGCCGTTGATACGAAGGGTATCGCCAGCGCTTCCCTGCTCTTTTATTTTACCGGAAGTCGGTGCCGCTTCATTGAAACGAAATGGAGCTAGCAAGGAGAGAAAAGGAGAGAGGGAAATGGTTGGTATAAAAGGTACCGGGCGTCGAGTCCGTTCACCGAAAGAAATATTTCTATGGCGGATTTCGCCACTCGTCTCGAGGACCGCTCGACCCTCTAGTAGGCATTAACTGGTTTTTCTTTCTTTTTTACTTTCTCCCTCTTCTTTTTTTACCTCCGTTGTTTTTTTCCGTGAAAAACGAATTCTTAGCAGTGCCACCGTCGACGCGAGAAAGAGAGAGAGAGAGAGTACTCTGGCTCTGCGGCCAACAGTGGGAAACGCGAATTATGAGCACGTTTCGCGTTAATATTTATTCATTTCCGGAGTAAGGCAGGGATGAGAAGAAGGTCCGAGGTAGTTGCTTTGCGATCGTTGGAAGAAAATTTATAACCCAAATTATTCGGGCTGAAATTTTTTTCAGAAAGAGTATTTACTTCGAATAAATATTTTTCTTTAAATCTTTCATCCGTTCTTTTCGATCTGATTCTCATTCGTTTTTTCGATGTAGATAAATGTTTGTTGGAAATGTGTATTTCTAAATGACATTCCGAGAGTTCTTAAAAATGGGAAAAATTATTCATGTATATAAATCCGGATAAGTGGTGGATGGATATGCAGCGGTATTATTTTCTGTAGCTATAAAATAAATATCAAAAAATGTTTATGCAGATGCGAAGTGCGAATATCCCAGAGAAATGTATGTAATAATCCATGAAAAATTGCTTAATGCTCGAATGGAATTATATTGAAAAAAAATAACGTATCATGAAAAAGACTTTTTTGAAACGGGAATGAATATATGCGAGCGATGCTTTGTTGTACCTACATATCGTATCGCACAATGATCGTTGGTTTTATAAACAGCCGAGAGGAAGCAAGAGAGAAAAAAAATAGAGAGAGACAGAGAGAAGAAGAAGAAGAGAAGGGATTAATCAGGATAGTTACTCGAAGTTGCGCTAATGGAGAGAGTATAAATTGTCTAAGCGAATGGGTATACCATTACCGAAGATGAAGTAGCAAAGTTAGTTCAGAAAACATTTCTAGCAACGGTTTATTTCAGGGGGTGATTCATACTTAACGAATACCGTACGCATATGATCATAATTTTAACGGTGGAACGAACGCGTTCATACCGCTAATTGTAAAATCCAAACCTGTAAATAATATTCGCTCCGTTATTTATCGCATCTGGCAAGATTCCCACCGATATTTTTGCACGGAAATCGATGCGAATGGAGAGAGAAAAAAAAGAAATCGTTGGGAAAAAATTCAGTATCCAGCAGGGTGCTCGTTCGTACAAATTAACTCTAACAATAAACTCGAATCTTTCGGGTAACGAACAGGATGTATTTCTCGCCGTGTGAAATATCAGAGCCATCAGGGAGAGCCCAATAAAACGGATTCGCAAGTACCGAAAAACTCGGTACAAACAAGGGGTAGAGAAAAAGAGAAAAATATAAAGAGAACAACGAAGAAATACGGAGGCAGACGTCACGAAGAAAATCCGCAATATTTTTCGCGCAAAGTGCTTTAACGGAAAATCCTATTGGCAAAAATTGAATCGAACGACTTGATTATCGTCGAGCGCACACCACCAACTTCGCCAACTGCGGGTCGAGTCTAGCTCCTCTGCCACTATCCCCTTCCCCCCTCTGTCTCTCTCTATTTCTCTCAATATATATACATATATATATATATATACACATATACACGTACGTCCGTGCATTCGCACACGAACGTGTGTATAGAACGCCGAGATATACGGCGCATCGGGGACGGATTCCGCAGCGCGCCGAAATTGCGGTTCCGGACAGAGAAGCAAATGAACCGGGGGGCTTCGACGTTTTATTTGCGACTCTCGCGCAAAGAGAAACGCGTGGGAAGAGAGAGAAAGACAGAGAGTCAGAGAGAGGGATGGAGAGTTCCGGAACATCCCCTTTCTCTTTCCCTCTCACTCCTTTTCCGTCTTCCTACCCTCATTTCTATGTTGTGGTACCATTCGAGCCACACGCCGTTCGTTTCCCGAAAAAGCTCTTTTCAACGCAAAACGATTCGAACTTCGACGAATATTCGACTGGTTATACACGCGTGAAGATGAAAAAGTCAATATTAATTGTTCAGAAAATTAAATAGTAGGTACTTTTTGTACGAGAAAACCAATGCTAGATATTTTAACCTTTATTCGGTTCTGGGATCTTTTTTAATTGAAACTATATGAATCACGGACATATTTTATGACTTTGTTTAATTTCTTTCAAATTGGAACATTTTTTAGTTTTAAATATATTATTTTCTTTAAAAAAATGTATTAATTTTCTATACAAAATTCACAGAAGAATGTTTTGTCTGTACCCAAGTAGAACACTAAATCCATAGCATAAAAACCATTTTTATTATTACCTTTTTCCATTTTCTAATATTTTGTGAAATTACTTTCTTCAATAAAGTTATTATAAAGAAAAAAAAATCTTGTTTTTTAATAGAAAATATATATAAAGTCAAAAAAGACCCTAGGAACTTTACTGTTATTTTTTTTAAAGGGGCGGATAAAAGTTGATCTCGCTAAGCACTTCTACGTTCCTTTGACGAAACGCTTCTTCCCAGAAATACACGCGTGTACAATTAAATCAGAGCCAAGCGACACGTTTTCATGAATTCTTTGCGACATACAAAAGCGTTAACGAAAGATACGTAGAAACTCGTTAGCAACGTGTCGTTTTCATTAATATTCGATCAATTAAATATCACTGATCACGGATCCGTGGAATATCGCTTTTTCTACGTCCGTATCCTCCGGTTATCGACACACGTTAAGGGGCGATTCTTTGAGCGAATAGAAATCAATGTCGATGCACGATATAGAATATAGTAGGTATCTAGTTCGTCGAGTGTTGCAGCATGGACGAGTGCTTTTTGTGAAAAAAACTATAAAATTAGTATGAAATAACGGAACGCTTCAAACAAGAACATACCCTGTGTACGATCTAGGTAGGTGAGCAAAGAGAAAGAGAGAAAGAGTGTCGAGTATTATCCGAGTAATAGCATCCTTTGAAAGAGCTCTTTTCGTTAGCTTCTCATTATCAAAGATAAAATACGCGAAGCTTTGTTCACCGTGGGCCGCGTTTATGTCCTGCCAAGCTGAACACCTCACCTATCTTCATTTCTCTCTCCCTTTTCCCTTCTCATGCAGTTCTCTCTATATGTTCTATCTATGTTTTCTCGTGCAATGTAAACAGAATTCGTTGCACGAGAAAACATCGCAACGTATTCTTGGAAAATCGAAGTAATCTGCCAAGAACTCGATATAACAGCTAATTGGTGTGAAGCTCGTCTCTCATTCCTGTTCTTCGAAATTACAAGAGATAAACGTGTTCGAGTCGAATAATCGGATTAAAAACGTTCGTGCTCGTTAAAATAGAGGAACTGAATGTCTAAATCTGCAGCTAATTTATCCGTATACGGTTTTATTAGCGGAAAGTATAAATTAGTTCCGAATGAATTGGGAAAACACCCAAAGCAATTAGTGTTAGAAATGGGGCGTAACTTTAAGGTTTTAATACAAGTTATATGTTCGTTTGTTTTTTATTTTGTATCATGAAAAGGGATCCAGTGCATAGTTTTATCAAATTATGTTATCTATTTCCATCAGTCTGAAATTCTTTATCTTATTATATAAATTAAAGTGCAGTTACAATATTTTAACGATTCTATTGTCACAAGCTCGATATTAAACAATTAGAAACGTGTTCGTAAAAATGTTCAGTCTCGCTTGTAATACACTTCTATGCATTTTTAAGTCAGTAACTATCTCCTTGCGCGGAATAACGAATGAGCTCGGTCCTCCTTTACAAGAGACATCTCACCGCACCTGGGATTATTTTCGTTATTCCGGTGCGCACACCTCTGGCAAAACCGTTCTTTTGAAGTATTTGCAAATTAGACGAGGGAAGGAAGAGTATAGGACATAAACGTGACATCGTAGGAATACTCTAGTATTAGGACTATGGTCGACGCCGAGCAAAGGATTATAATGTCACGGTGACCCCTGTCCATCGAATTTACGAACAAGAAAAATCTTGAAATCATTTTTCTTAACATTTCGTATCGTTGATCGTAAATTATAGTAACATCGTCCATTACCACACCCATGATATATTCTTAACCGAATGATAATTAACCCGTTCGAACGATCGTCGCGACTCCGCGTGCGCTAATTTCTATGCTGATTAAACAGCATTAATCAGGGCGACGGTAATGAGCAGCGGTTGGTGATCACGTCGCAATTTTTGTCGGTTTAACGCATTTGCCAGGGGGTGAGGCAACCCCCCGTTCCGTTCCCCACTACCCATCCTCCATATCTTCTCGAACAAATTGTTTGGTCACGACTAACGAGCCCCACCACGAAACTCAGTCGCTCGTTGATACAATTCGCCCTCGGTTTTCGATATTTGCGAATTGTCAACCTTGTAGAACTATTGAACGAAACTTTTCTGGACTTGACTTCCGAGAGAGAGAAGGAGATTCTCGATGTTGGAAAGAATACAGATATTCTCTCGTTGCGATCATTATATCGCGTCGGTCGTTAACAACTGTCAGATGCATCCGCGAATTTATTTTATGCCAGGAGTGAGATATACAGTAGGAGGACAAATTATAGAAACATGATTTAAAATAGAGTAACTTTTTTATAGTTGAATCAAACGATTTTAGTTTTTCCGAGAAGGTAGGATTAATTTACTGGATATCGTGTTTTCGTTGTTTCGAAATTATAAAGAAAATAATAACAATCCTTTGTTCAACTTTGATATTCGGGCTTTTAATAAAAATTAAAAAACTCGACGTTCGTTATCGATCGATAACTCGATCGCTGAGTTATAATAAAAGTAGCGATGTGAATTAACAGTCGGAAATACTTCATCCTCTCATTTACCTGTTAAATTATAACCTTCGTTATAGATTTCATAGAGGTGCATAATTTTCGCAGCAATGTTCCACTTTGTATACAATTCAACGAAACGCTTTTGAAAGATTGCAGCTGCATTTTCACATAACATAATCACGATGTAATTAACTGAGTATAAAGAGGAAGGATTCTCGAATCGGTCGTTCGTTCGATAAACGCGATTGTAGATTGCGACCCATGGAAAAGGGCGATCTATCGAAGACGAAGAAACTCCCGGGAAAGGTACTCTTCGTAGTAACGTTAAAATCGATAAGAGCTCTCAAACATCTCGTTCGTTTGAGAGCTTCTACGAGTAATGGCCTTGGTATCCGTTCTCGAAAGGTTCTCCACCGTATCAGAAATATACGAAAGACGTGCGCCTGGACCTCTTAAAACATCCACCATGCATGATAGCGGTTCTAGTAGTGGTGAGTTTCATGTTTGCAAATACAACGGATATGAGCGTATACATTTGTAGGACTGTCGATCGCGGATGATCGATGTACGAGTAAAATATTTATTACGCTTCCAGATGTATGGTAAATATATGGTGTCCATTTTGGCCCCAAAAATATCAAAGGCTATGCATCAGGATTTTTGTCAAAAATCGATGAATTTCAACTTTGCCCGTTTAAACGCTCATTCGAAAGAGGAAAGTCTCTAATTCACGAATATGGCAGTGCGGATTCGATACATTACCAGTTCGGAAGTTACAGCAGTGTTAATCTTAAGATTTATATCTGTATAAAGTGCAATATAATAATATGTTATTATTTATTATATATATATTTGGATAGTTGTTAAGTATCGTATTTATTCACAATAAGAAATATACATTATGACAATAAGAATTATTATACATTATAATGTAACTGCGTCCGATGTATTTCAAATTATAATCATTGCATACTTTATATAACTTTCCAATTATTTGTAACAATGTATAAATGTATATATGATTCATATGAATAAATACCAAGATACATTGAAATAAACACTGGAATTTTTAATTAAAACTCTGAATTCAACGTCCAATTTCCTCATTTGTTCAAACTTCTCGTATTACGGTCATTAAACGTTATCTTCGTCAATGGTGAAAGTATCAAGAGAACATTAGCATTTCTCGTGCCACCTCTTCACACATGATGCTCTCCTGTTAGAAATCCAAATTTACGGGAAAATTTTTCATTGGAATTGCATGCCAGCGCCATCTAGCGGTCGATAGGGGAACCTTCCGCGGAAGAAAAAAATCCGCTAGATGGCGCTGGCATGCAATTCCGGCGAAAATTTTTCGATTTTCAGCAAATTTCTCGTCGGAATTGCATGCCAGCGCCATCTAGCGGATTTTCCACTATCAAGCCAGCGCCATCTAGCGGTCGATCAAGGAACCTTCCGCGGAAGAAAAAAATCCGCTAGATGGCGCTGGCATGCAATTCCGGCGAAAATTTTTCGATTTTCAGCAAATTTCTCGTCGGAATTGCATGCCAGCGCCATCTAGCGGATTTTTTTCTTCCGCGGAAGGTTCCTTTATCGACCGCTAGGTGGCGCTGGCATGCAATTCTTATAAAAAACTTTAATAACAATAATCATTCATCACTGGTATACACTGAGAGAGAGGGGGAGAGGGATAAAAATTATCGACTGTGAGCCGTGTTTGGTATGGGTACTCTATTTTGCGAGATATCGTTACGGCGTTTCATCTTTGTTAACGATGCCGCAGGAAGGTACGTATCTGAATATAAAAAAGTGCCCACCTTTTTTTTGTACTTCGCAACACGCGTAACAAAGGATGGTAATATATGCATACGTGCGTGCACGGGGGATGAATGCATAATGTAGGATGTAAACGTGATGGCGAGAAAGCGAGGTTCAAAGTCGTTGGAAAATACAGAGGGGCAATAATTCTATCGGGAGCGAAGGGTTCGCAATTAAAGAAAATTATGGGATTTGACATCGTTTATAAAGGTTTATTTCGATGATCGATATTCTAACGTTAATCTCGCTTTCTCGGCAGTGCTCGTTTCTGGAAAGTATAAATTAAGGATTGAGAAGTTAAACTGATAGCGTTGAACATGCCGTACAGTAAATTATGAAAGATCTTATTTGCGAAAGGAGAAACGAGATGTACAAATTACAAAAGATTCGAAATTGTTAGATTTGTTAAAAAGAAATTTACTTTTGTTAAGAACTATGTATTTATGTGGGATCGTCATTTTTGTAAAGTTTACAGCTCGTAGATAATTGTAACAGGAAAGATTTGTGATATTTGTGTCGAATATCGCTTTCTGTTTAAAGATCCGACGTTGAACGTATTACGTTTACTACGGTGCGCCTCTTCAATGAATTCAAATGGATTCCACTATCGCGAAAGCTTCGAAAGCGACTTACCTATTTACATACATACATAATACGAGTTCTTCGTGATTATAAACGCGAACTTTGATTCCGTTCGGCCACGACGTACGGATTCGGTAGGGAGAAACCTTAGCCATTTCTGCGTAATTATCTTGGACCTTTCTCTTATCGTGTAAGAAAATCAGGCAAAGATATCGATAAACGAGTAGAAGTTCGAACGATAAAGGGAAACCGAACGACGGTGTTATCCTTCGACGTTTCGTTCTTACGTTTTTTTTTAAAGGAGTACTTTTCTCTCCTTCTCTCTCTCTTCTCGGCCGATATAAAAATCGATGGGCAAGTACGTAAGATTTTTATCGATGAAACAAATATCTTCCTTCCTTCCCACTTTACTTCCTTACCTCGTTCGTGTTCTTTCAAAGTGGAACACGAAAGGACCCTTTCGAGATTTTACCATGCCGATAATTCGTCTCTCTCTCTTGCTCGTTCCTTTTTTGAAAAAAAAAAAAAAAAAAAAATGTTGAAAATGTCGTCGTCGGGGTACGATAAACGTTCGAGTAACGAGCTTAAGTCGCTGTATCGAGCGTACCTTCTCGATTAAATTCTCACCCTCGAAAATGAAATCACGCGGGAAACATGAGGCATCCTTGCCTACGGGGACTAAGTGTTGAAGGGACCGTGAAAAGGGGAGGCGAAAATGTCTACGTTGGTCCGTTATAGCTTCGTTGATGATGATACATCGACGGAATGTAAAGTACAGCATCGTCGAAGTAAAAGTCGAAAACTAAAATACGATTTTCTAATATGACAGTTTTTAATTAAATCATCGGCGTTACGCTGGTTCTTGTAGTCTCTCCTACTACCGAGCGATGTATCAATTAATAATATTTTAACAATACTTTGAAAAAAGTGGACGTCCTTAAAAGAAATCCTTGAAAACTTATAGCCATGGATTACGAGGTAACGAGTGCAAATTAATAAATGAACGATAAGAGAATGGGTCAAGAAAAAAGTGTATGACGGATGGGTGGACACGAGGGTGGTAAAGCGCAAAAAGGAGCACGAGTGAAAGAGTGCGATAGAAGGAGAAAGGATGGGAAAGAAGGGAAGAGGAAAAACGAGAGGTTGGATGGCGCGGAGAGTGGTTTAATTAAATCGATATTAGACGCAGCCGCAAGTAGGGCTTTCCGGTATCTGCCGCTAGTCCGACGATGCGAAAATTATGCAGAACGAATGCAAATTAGAAGGAGCGACTTCGTTCTCCGATTAGCGTCCATTCGCGAGAGGAAGATAGCTAGAGAGAAAGAGAGCAAGAGATTTCAACTTCTGTCGTTTCATTTTGCACAACGATAGTCCCTCTGTCGATTTTACTTTTCTGAATGGGACGTTCCATCGAGCGTGCTTCGCGTCGTCTTTGACGTGTCAACGGCGATGTAGAAAGCGCGAAAGGCATGCGTGACGACAGGCGAGAGCTTTGGGAGAATTTCACGCCAACGTTGCTCGAATTGTTCGAGTCCTTCGGATCCTTCGGTCATTTTCATCGAAATTCAAACTTCGCGCTGGATCTTCACCGAAGCATCTTATGTGTGTGTCTTACTTTGAGCTGGGTCAAAAGTAAGCAAATTCCAAGTTAGCTAAAAATTGTAAAGATTTCTTCATTTTATTAAGAGGGACAGCTATGGGTAAAAAAGAACATTGCAAATTGTACTGGTCGTTGACAATTCCTTGAAAATTCATATTCGATTCCTTTTCACGATTACAAGTATTAAATTCTTATTGAATAAAGTTAAATATTATCCCGAACTTATCTAAACTCAGGCAAAAACGAAGTAAGAAAATACACGGGGCACGTAAAGTTCCGGTACAACTAAAATGAAAGAGACGAAAGGAACGAGAGAGAGACATAGAAACGTGGAAAATCAACGAGACAGAGTACGATTAGGGCTGGCTCGAACGGAGACTTTGGTTCGTTGCTAGGAAATTTATTAGGACGGAAATGATTCCATTAACGTGCACAAAAATGGGTTACGCCACTTCGTCGCTGACTGAAGCTAGCAAGAAAGACTCAAAATGCAATCGCGTACGTGTACCTTTTGTTCTTCATTAAAACGCGTTCTCGATGAATGTTCTTGCATATATTCACAAAGACGTAACAACTTTTTCGTTCTCTCTCTCTTTCTAAACCACTATTTTATCTTGTCACTGACGTCATCGATAACACTTAAACCAGATCGTTATCATCGAGTGCATCGTGCATGGAAAATTTCTTGCCGGCTCATCGTTTCTACGCTATACGGTCCTTTTAATGCTCGCGTGATGTAAAACGATCCGTCTTTTTTCAATTCGATCGCGTGATCTCGTCGAGTTTAAAGACAATCAAGGGGTGATGTCGGGCAAACCCTTTAAAAGCTGTCGTTTACATTGCGTTCTAATCCGTTAACTCGTTAAACCAAACTTGACAGGGTACTGCGAAAGAAATTATTATCATGATTATTTTTTTTATTATTGGTAGAACCTTTTCTATTCGACTAAAAAATTGAAGAGTTTTTTAAGATGTAACGTCGTTGGAAACAATGAGAGAGAGGATGTCTCTGGGGTACGACCATGGTGAACATTTGACCGATTCGGAGACAAAGCAAATTCGATTCGACGTAGATTCGAAATGGAAATGTAGTTTAAATGGAATTGCAGTTCGGAAGAGCCGCGTCCTTCTAAGATCGTGTTTGGCTTAACAATTTCTCGGTACATGGACCTTACGTGTAGACTCCACTTCGATAAAATTGAACTCTCGTTTATTCAAGAAAATTGAAACTATTCAGGAAAATTAATGATTAATGAAATATTTATAAACGACTACCTTTATTCGAAGAATTTTCATCATTTTTAGCCGTAGAATAATTGAGAGAAATTTTAATGCAATCTATCTATTTAATGCAGAAATTTAATGCAAACATTTTACCCAATGTCCAGAGGAAAATTACCGTTCCACTATGTGGCGGCAATTTTGCAAAATGTGCAAATGTTCGTATCCGATGGACTAAAAAGTTTTCGTGCACGCATTGAGAAAAAATGAGCGAATGGAACAGGTATAGATGAATGTGTTAGGATAGGATATAAAGTTTGACAGAAAATAAAATAGCATCGTTACATCTTGTCTATTAGTAATTTGGCTGAGACTGAAAGGTACTATATTAACTGGAAGGGCTGTACGTGTGAAAACTGGAATGGTCCTTCTGCTTTTTTCCACGTTGCAACAAATTTTCCCATCCAGCCTCCTGGAAAATTAAAAAAAAAAAAGAAATAGCTCCGATCCGTTGGTAGAAGCGCGCGACGTGGGATCGTTATAATCATTCTTATAAATCACAACCCTTATATAAATTTTTCGAAAATTTGTCTAAGACGTATAGTTGGAAGTGATGGTGTTAAAGAGGCAGAAGAGTGGGGGGTTACATCGCCTACAAGATAAACTTCGATTTGACTTTCCTCCTTGAGAGCGAGTGATCTTCGAAGTAAATCTCGCGATTATGCGGAATCACGTTCCTACGTAGCGGCACTTATAAATTTCTCGAAGGTTTATCCTTATACTCGACAACGAGCGAAGTAACTACGGTCAAACACATCCTTGTAAAGTTGTATGTATCTATGTGTCTGTATGCTCTCGTATATACCGTCCAGTAACGTAGACCGTGGCTTTCAACGATATTAATTTAATCTATTTCCATCGTCACGGTGTTTTATGCTTCACATAATACTCCCCGCGCCGGACGATAAATTATTTTGTTTAATAACGAGATACATCTGCGAAAAGGAATTCATTATCGCACGGTCGTCGACAAACCGGAAGGGGAAATAATTGGAGAACGTGTGGCACCATTATATTTTTCCACGAGATACCAACGACAAAGAAAAAGAAATCGTGAAGCCGAAGGAACAAATAAAATCCTATGAAAAACCGATCTCTTACGATCTTGTTTGTCCACGTTTCGTAGGATTTACGATTTGGCTCGGGTATCCTCTCTCGATCTAACGTGATTTACGACTTCCTACGTGATCAACCTATGATTTCGGTTATGATCTTATTTATGATATGCCTATCCACTTTACGACGCGTGGGTTATACGGGAAAGGAATTGTTTCTTCACGAAATTCCCAACGGCGATATAGCGAAACGCTACGACTTCTATGCTCGTAATTCTTGGCGAGAAAGAAAAAAAGAATAAGGGAGCGTGCACGTGGGTGGAACAGGCGGCAAAAGCAAACGAGCGAGAGGTGGCACACGCACTTTTCAACCTGGCGCCATGCAAAATATCTTCATTTATCGTGCTTCCGTCACGGCCGTCCGTGAAAACGCGAATGAAAAGCGACGCGTTTGATGAGTTACGCGCTCGTACATACGTATTACATGCATGCATGCTATACATATTAACAAAACAAAAAGTAAAAGGAACGACTACGTAGTCAAGCGAACGTTCGTCTTTCCCCCATATCGAGGCCGATGTTTCGCACGAGTTTTTCACTTGTTATTATACATTTTTCCCGTGTAAAAAATTAAAATAAAAAATTGGGAGTAGAGGGAATACCACGAGGAGTCCGATGATGAAAACTTTTGACATGTCGCCATTATTATGCGCTGTGCAGCTACATTATACGGATACGTGGATATATAGAGTTGAGGTAGTTTCACACTTTTTGTTAAAAAAATTTGGACACTTTCGTGGATAACAATATCGCTATATAACAAATTTTAATAAAGATGTAAAAATAAATTAGCGTTTATTGAGATTTGATTACCTGTTCTAAAAATGAGCGAATTAAGACTACAATTCTCAAACAAATCTAATGACGAACTATTTGATCGATGGTTAAGAGGAGAGCGTCCGTTCTGATGTTCAGAAAATTATTTCCTAACTTTGTATATTTAAAATAAAATATCTTAGGCTTCACGTTGCTAAGTAACAAAAATTTGTACGACCATTGATGTAAATAGCTGTATTAATTTACGCTACTTTTTATTTCTTGGAGTTAATCGATTTGGCAAACGAGCGGCTTAAATAGAAATTTCCAAGGAATTTAAGGCCTTTGGTTAGACGAGAAGAAGAGTGAACGTCGCAGGTTGGTAGCAGTTTCAGTCAGAGATAAAATGACCCGAGTCCGGTAAAGCTTACTTGGAAAGCTCGCTCGGGGGCAGCCGGTACTCGAGAGGGAAGAAGAGCGCAGGGTAACGGCGCGACGACGGTAGCCGTAATCAGATTTCGAGGCTTCCCTTTTGCTCACCGACGATCATTTACCCGCCAACCATTTCTTCGCTCGCTCTTCGACGACACTTCGTCAGCGAGTTTCCGTAATGCGTGAGAAATGCTTTGAAGAAAATTGTTTCTTTATCGAAGGGAACGATCTTTTTCTCGTAATTTTCTATTATTGCAAAGCGATAAGTAACGTGATCGAGTTGATACGGCGTGTGTAGGTTATATTTCATATACTTCGATTTCTCCATCGATTTCTCTACTACTTTCTAATAAGAACGTCTCCGATTTTGATCCGCTTTCATCGCTACAAAGGAAGGAAAGAAATATAAGGAAGCGTTGTGCGTTGAAGGCGCCGCCGCATGCACCGGAACGATTTGAAAGAGCGAAATCGTTTTTCAGAGCGACTTCGATATTCCAATTTTCGAGGGAAATCCGAACCCGCGTGTGTACAGAGTCCTGAGATAGCAAGAAACTTTCAGATATACAAAATCCTTTTGTGATTTTTGTAGGTTTAATATAAAAGGGATTTCTTATTGATCTTAGACGTATTTCTTTTTTCTAATCACCGATGAAAATGACGACCTCGTCGATGATATATCGATCGTTCTCGCGTTTATTCGTAATTTCAATGACCGAGAGAGAGAGAAGCGTTCGAAGCTTCTGGCATAAATTATTCCACCGTTTTTTCGTTCGAACGAACTCGTTGATCGGAATAGACGTTGGGCGCCCTTTCGTCCTGGATAGGAGAGGTTTGTTCAACTTATTACAAAAGGAAATCCTTTTATCCGAGACATTGTGGAATATTGGATCTGCTAGGTGCAAAGAGGCAGAAAGGACAGGTAACGGATTAAGGCGGAACGTTAATCGCGGAAGCAATTTAGTCGCGTCTAACGTCGGCTTTCCTGAGTAAAAAAAGAAAGTGAAGAGTAAAAAAGAAAGAGAGAGGGAGAGAGAAGGAAGGGTGAGACATCAAATGATTTTCAGACGAACCCCTCGAATTAAAAAGTCCGAGTCCAATAAGCGCTCCTCGAAACGACGCGGTCAACTAATTTCAAGAAAGATTCAATTTCCAAGAAATTATTTCGCACTTCCTTAGCAGACTCCTTCAATTCCTATGACGTATACCTAATTGATTACTCGTAACGAACGATTGTAGCAAGTCTTACGGAATAATTGATACAAATTTTGATTGAAAGTTGAAATTACTCTCGTCGATCGTTTGAACCCTTTACTGGCACCGTACTTTGTATCCTCGTCCTTTCTATAAAATTTCAGCGATCCTCGTAGCCTCTTTCCCATCGAAGCTACGAAAAAGTCGAGGTAAAACGACAGAGATCGAAGGAAAAGAGCCTTGCTAGGTAAAAGACGATAGACGACGTGTTCTCTCTTCATCCATAAAATATCTGCATAGAAATAGGCGCGATCATGCTTATTTTCATGCTCACGAAATATCGAATAATAATCCTCCTTTTTTCTATCCCGGAGATGAGAGGAGAGAGGGGGTAGTTCAATATCTCCCTCATCGTCGTCGATATTTAAAGAGTAAAAGGCATCTCATTCTCGTGACGCTTTTTCTCCTCGACCTTGTGAATATTTCGACGCGTCTGGTGGCGTTAAACTTCGCAATATGAAACTTTTAATTTAATATTCCGTATATACGCTTGCCTTTGCAAAGGACTGTGCTTTAACGTGGCAAAAGGCGATTATGTTTTCTTGTTTAATCGCATTTAAGTTTTTACCCCTCAACCTTTCGTCTTTCATTTACATTTTTATAAGGGTGTTACATATCCGTTTCATTTTTATACCAAGTCGAATGCTTTTTATTCCATCTTTTACTTTTTCTCTGTTATTTTTTTCCGTTTATAAATCAACTCTCGCGAAGAAGTATTGTTTGCGGTAGCAGGGCTTTTAAAATAGTGGCAAGGTTTGTATTATGAAAAAAAGGAAAGACTGAGAAGAAGAGCGAGTGCGTTAGCGGAAGCCGATGTGTACATTGTAAACAGCGAACGTTTCGAAAGGAAATTTTTTCTCTTTTCTCTCACTCCCTCGATGAGTACCTATTGGTTATTATTATGTATTCTCGTTCATTGGGTATTTAATGCGTAAAAAAAATAAGAAAAATATGTTAAATGAAAATTTACCGACGAGGCTCTCTTACAAGATTATAACATAAATTGTATGCTGTTTATGATATGGCCAATTTCTCGTCGATTTCTATTAATTTCTACAAACTGCATGCCTAGTCTCTAATTCGTTCTACCATAACATGAAGTGCAGCTATCTAATAAAAATATAGTGAGATGAGATCAAGTGAATATAAACTAATATCGATAAGAATATATTGAATGACTTCAAGATAGTAAACAACATATGCAAAATCACTGAACATCATCTTTCACCAACACTTTTAGACAATTTTCCAATTTATGTTAAAATCTTGTAATAAAGTCTTGTCGTCACCCTGTATATCGTATAGAGCTTTCTCTTCGCAAAATTCTAGTCCAACGTAGTCGTACTTACACGCCATGTACAATGTGCATAAATACACCCACGCTGAGTGTAACGAAAGATAAAGATTATTAAGACACGCAAAAAGCATTTTGATATTTCCACCTAACAACGGCTACTTTTTCTCGAAAACTCCGAGCGTTCGTTGAAAGGAAGTAGATCTATGAGTAGGTGTGCGTGAAAGGAGGAGGAGTAGAAGCAACACCAAAACGAATGTGTCTTCGTTAAACGGTCCTCCTCGAGGGGCATCCGTTATCACGGCTCGTAGCTAAACCTCGATACTGGTTTCAGCGTACTTCGCACCACGTACAGCTTGCTCTCTATCTCCATGGTAGAGTAGCCGCGCAATTAGCCGAGTGTCGCTCTAATAAGGATTTGTGCGATGCGTTAGGGTAAACCGAAGGCTGACTGTTTACGGACAAACAAGTAGACATAGACTCTCTCTCTCTCTCTCTAACACACGCAAACCCTTACGTGAAATACTCGTGCTTGCGATTGCCGATTCTCTTGGATACAAGGTCTGTCTACAAGCTCTTGAGAATAAGGGTAGGTACTCGAGGGACGATCGATCGTGTTTTCGATATTGACAGTGGATCGTCAAGTAGCATCTTTGATCCGTTTCATTTCTTTTTATAACTAAAACGTGACGAGATAAGTTTAAATTCGATGATAAACGTATGTTAGTTAACACTAGATTTACGGATGTTGTTTATATACCTATTTTTACTTAAGTAAAAAAAGAAGAATATAAAGAGGAAAGAAAAGAAGAGGAATCAACATTTACATATATTTCGTTACTTAATTAAAAAGCCACGCATGATTTTTTTTTAATAGTTGTAAAGTTTCTTATATATATAGTAATCAAATTTTTAATGAGTCAAATTGGCTCAGTCCGTAAATCTAGTGTTAATAATTTATAAAATAACACCATGGTAGTCGGTTAACCTTCCATGGGTTTTGTCGTTGAGAGAAAATTTTTGTGCTAAATGGAGGAAACTAGGAAAAAGAGAGAGAGATACGACGATACTTTGTTCACCACGGTTATTGCAGCTCGCAGTCCGAGTTTTCCTCCAGCATATTCGTTTGCGTGTAAGGGGTCGCGATGTGCACGGATGTGTTAGGCGCGAAGCAACGAGTTTCTTCGTATATCGAACCGAGTGTTTCGCTAAATACGCGAAATCCAATTTGGACGTATCCCAAAATTCAATGGAACCAGGTTCCATGTATGCGTCCTATGGAAAGTACACGCGTACAGTGCGGTATGTCGTGATATGTATACCGATATACGGGACGGTGCAAGAGTAGACTCAACGATGCGAATCGTGCTTTCAGAACTATTATAAAATCACGATTAGTTCTAATCTTTGGAAGCAACGTAATTATAAACGAAACGGACGTTCGTCGAATGGGGCTGACAATAGATTCTCGTTAACACCGTCTAAGTCGGATAACGACGAAGTACGGTGTATTTATTTTCACTGGACGCGAGCTTACGAAGAATTAACTCGATTAGTAGAGAAAAAGTAAATTTAAACGAACGAAAGGAATAGAGATAGAGAGAGAATATACAGGAGGAATGGACAATAAGTCTCGAAAAATTTATCATCGGCAGCGTAGCTTCGAAGTTTTCCATTCGGCAGGGAGAATAAAAAGTATCTCTCTCTCTCTCTTTTTTGCTACGAGTGGAAGTCGAAGAAACTTGGAGATCGAGGTCGAGCGGAGGCAGCAGCGAGGAAGAAGATGTATAAGTACCGTGAGAAAAGGGCGAAAGAAAAAGAGAGAAAAGGGAAAAGAAGTATACGCAAGATACGACGATGTTTGATCGATCATACGTATTGAAACTCAAAGTAGGCAGGGAGAGAGAAAAGGAAAGAGATCGAGAGAGAATGAGTCAAAGTGTGGGAGGGGGGTTGGAAAGTGTGTCTTTCTTTCGTCTCTTTGTGCCGTCGACCCAATTCTGCCCGTTCAATTCGCGACACAGGAAATGGGGTTGCATTCGAAAAGGCACCGCGCGCCATTGGTTCATCCGTGATTCGTTCGGATCAACCCCCGGATGAGTTTTTTCCTCTCGCTACCTTCCTCCACCAGCAAGCCTATCCTTCCATCCCCTGTACAACCTCCCTCCCTTTCTCGCTATCTTACGCGGCGCTTCTTCCCAAGAATTTCTCTTCCGTTATTCCCTCGCGATTCCTGAAATCACGCTACCTCGTCCGTCGGAACTGTCGTCGACTCGTTCCACTGCCTTCGATCCGATTGCGAAGAACCTTAGCGTCACCGATACGCTTCGACAACGATCGCTCTAATCCTTTCAACGATATTAAGCAAATACGTACGTAGATATATTCTCTTAGTTAATATTTAGAAGAATCTAACGTTAGATTTTATTTTAACTTTTTTGGGTACCGTCTGGTCCTTCTTCGCTCTATCTCTTCCTTTTTCGAGGAGCACTTGTCACGGGTGTATCGTTCACTTGACTGGCAGCAATTTTAAACTCGAAGAAATATATATATATATGTGTGTATACTCCCGTACGTGCAGTCACATATTCTAGCTATACCTACTTACATATATATTCATATAGTATATGTCTGCAGAATATACCGTACGTACACAATTCGTAGATAGGTACGTTCTATGCATATGCATAGAAACGATTTCATCGACGCGACGGCACGTAAAACGAACGAATATCTCTCACCGGATGGACGGTGGGAGATAAAGGGTTGGGGTACGAAGAATTCGGAGAATCGTGCCACTTCGAGATGTAATCAGTTTCCTCAGCGTGGAGCAACAATACGACAAAGTATTCGAGTCGGCATGTACGTACCCGCTGGCGCATACGCGGACGCGAAAATGCGCATTGTAAATCTCTACGGCGGACGATGCGCTTACCCTTCCCTCTTTCATACCCTCCTACGCTATCTCTCTGCTCTGCGGGACTCTCTCTTTCGCATCCTCTTGTATTTCGTTACCGGATTTTAGCGGTCTGTCAAGGACACTGAATTACTTTTCTCGCTGCAAGTCATCCCGCAAAGTATGTAAACCTTATTTGTGCAACCAACGCTCCATGCATTTCTACTTTGAAATACAAAAATGCTACGGGTAAAGGACGCTAGAGTTAAGAAATGAAATATGGGTATAACGTAAGAAGATTCCTCTTGGAATCACGCAGGATAATAATTATGTATATTAAAGTTAGCTCGTATTTCGTGGTAAAATTATATCTTTTAACGATGTTTATTTTTATTATGATACTTAATGTTAAATGAAATTTTACACGTGGTTACTATACACGTGACTTTAATTATTTGTATCTTTAAAGATATCGAATAGTCCCGGACAATGTGATTGGACGTTTGATATATTTGAATATTTTGTATAATTAAAACAAGTAAATTCTCTATAGTAAATATGAAAATCTTAAATTTGTATGGTATACCTTTTGTAGTTTTTACTGTAAACTTTGTAGTGTTGAGAGCATAAGAGGAGGTACATATGATGATCCGAAGCAAGAAGCGCGCAATACAATTGCATTTTCCAGCAAGACAATGCTGCAATACTCACATGCGTGTAAAACGTAACCGTCAGACTTGAATAAAACTCGATCTGCCTTTGGTGACACCGATATCACCACATCGTATTACATTAAAACGAAATTATATACCAGTGGAAGAAACGACGCAAGATATCGCACGTGCTGCGTTGAAATTATTACGTCCCTTACTTTCTCCACCTCTGTTTATTCCTCCCCTTCCTATTTCCCTTTCTATGGTAGGTACTTGGTGGATACGCGAGCTTACATACCAACGTTATACACATTATAATCCGCAGTGGTGCTTATATTAAGTTTCTGCCAACAATTCGCTCGGCCCCGACACGAGACAGCTATTGCGCGCCGTGTAGTGGAATTATCGTGTAACGTATATTGACCGAGAAGTCGGTTATCCCGAAACCGTCACTTTTCATTTTAGTTAATGCCAAGGTTTCTGATCTTTGATTGAAAGTAATAGAGAATGATGAATCGAATGAAAAAGTAGAGAACGACGAATAAAATGTGATAAGTAGACTGCGGATCTTTACGCAAATACATATTTTTCTTATTCCGTTCGTTTTTCAAATTTTACATATAAGACAAACCATTGAATATGTCACATGTATCCTTTGTATTTTACATATTTTTATTCAGTTATCAACTCTACTTCCAATATTTGATGAATCATGAATTATAATTCATATGAATTTGCATAAAGATCCGCAGTCTAGTGATAAGATTTGAGAATCGAGCGATTTTACAAAATTTGTTAATTTCGTTCCTCTCCGTCGAAAAAGTTACGAGTAACGATTGACTTAGCGACTTTACGAATTATACTTAACGAACCTAATGAAAATCCTTGGTGATTATTTCCAACGGTCCAAAGGGATAACAAATTTTGAGGATGTTAAGCGAAGCGCGTTTTGCAAATTTCATCCACTTTGCGTTGATAAAGTCCTAGCGTTTCGCGTCGTCGGAAATGGGCATCGGTGGAATGGACGTCGAGAGCGGAAGAACCAACGGGCTGCTGCCGCCGGTCAAAACAGTAAAATCCCGTTGGATTAACAGGAGGAAAACTTTCGTGGGGCGATATCCTCGGTGCAAATTACTAGGAAAGCGGGAACCCGTGAGCTAACGTGCGGTTAATAGCACTCTAATTATTCCAGATTATATTCTCGCGTGGCCGATGATAAGTTAATGTCGACATTAATCTTCGATGTGAAACGATGCCAAAGGATATCTCGATCCGTTTATTCGATCGTTATTACTCGTTCGACTCGGAGATTCGATCATTTTTGTTGTAAATCAAAAAATTTCCTTAGAATGTTAAAGAGTTCGGAGAAAGATAGATGCGAAAGGATTGGTGATTTAGCGCGGTACGCTTAAGCGGCAATTGATCCGGTTCTACGAACGGTAGATAAAGCGAAAAACTTTCCTGTATGTTCCTCTAAGACCCATGTACGTTAGATAGCTGTAACAAGGTATCTGAAAATGTTCGGGATCAAAGAACTTTTACGAGCAGTGAAAGAACTTGAGAAACATCGATGTTTCTTATCGATTCGTTTGAGAACCGCTCTCTTTCTTTGATATTTTACGATTAACGATCTTATAGTTCAGAAATAATTTCATCGAATTCTTTGTTTCACATTCTAACATAATCCAGATGAACCCTTCGTCGTTCATAAATGCATCTCGACAAGCGGTTTTATCGTAATCGGCTCACGGGGGTTTCGTGGAACCGGTTAAGTGACTATGCCGCAATGGATTTCGCTCCCGTTCCTCCCTCTCGTTGCGCAGAGTTCGCAAACACGTTGATAAAAAGAGGCACATTGACCGCAGAGACAAACAAGTCACTGGTAAATGCATTTTCGTTGTAGCTCACTGTGCACGCGGGGCGACAAGACATTTTTTTAGTAGACGAATTTTCAACCGCGAACTTCACTTTCCTCTTAAGAGGTGCTCTCTCACGACGAACCTACGAAAATTTCCGGTGTGCATAGTAGAGCTCATTATTAATCACCGTATTCGTTAATGGATAATGAATTAGTCCGAAGAAGTCATTCAAAATTACTGGTAGCCCAACACCTATTGTTTAAAGAACAATCGAGTTCGTTCGACATATAAAAAAGCAGTTATCTCTGATTGCCCAAACTTTAAATTTAATCATTATTCTTGACTAATGACGCGAGTCGTGAAACAACCATTCGATTCGTACAAAAGTATTCGCTTCCAACGGAATAAGCGATGTCCTCGAAAAAGTCGCATAAAATCTCGAGCGACGATCGACCAATCTATTATTCGACTAATTATATTATTAACAATGAAACGAGAAAGCTCTTTCATGTCCATATGAATACTTTCGTAGGATCTCTTTTAACGATCTCCTTGCAATGGTTATTTATTTAATAGAATTAAATAACACAACGGTTCCTTTCGCGTGTCGTTGTAGTAACGAGAAATCATGATATTCCATTTCCACCAATTGCATGACTAATGATTTTTGCTTCCATTTAGCTCGTTATCGATTTCAATTTACGGACAAACGAAATACCCATACGGCACGACTTTATACAACGATACGAGGAAACGGTTATATGGAACGAGAATGCTATTCTCTCCCTCTTTCTCTCTTTGGCAATTTCTCTTTCTCTCCCTGTCGTAGGCTACAGGTACCAGGCGTAAACTGTTAATTAAACTCAAATGAAACGTTCGACGTTGAACCGTGCCACCGTGTCCAGCGGAAGGAAGCATCGATAACGCGTGCAATATACCTATTTCTAAAGTGGTCATTTGTTCGATTGCATTTCGAACCGTTCCATTTAATTATACGATTTCGCATTTATAATATGTGCAATAAATACGTTGGGAGATTTGCGACCTATGCCCTCTTTTGATTCCCAAATTAACAAGTTCCACCGCTTTAAAATCGTATACATCATATCTGTAGATTTAATACAATAATTTGCTCGTTAAGTATCCCGAATCGATAATTATCTATGAAAGAATTTCGTTGGATTGTTTATTAGCTTTCTCTTACGAGAAATGTATTAATCTTTTACGCGATTGTCGCGAAACATCGTTGTTAGAGAAACTAAACGCGAATAATAGGTCCGTGTTGCTTCATTAAGCGCGAGCTGATGGCAAACGTCGCGGTAAACGGAATAGCGAAATGGCACATAAACGGTTCGGAACTCCCGTTGTTCCGATGTTTACCGCACTTACATGTGTAACTTTCGAAAGCAACACTTCTCTGTTTTGTTTAAACGATTCGCACGTTGCTCTCTCCGTTTTCGCGGCCGTTGTTCTTAGTTTTCTAACCCAAAATTTCCTGGTTAAAGCGACGCCCGTACACACCAACGCAAAACTTCGTTCTTTCATTTTACGTTCTCTACTATTTTGCCGCACGAAATATCGCGCGTTTCAATGAAACTTGCGCGTGCAATTCGTCGCCCGCTATATGTAAACGTTAATTTTGTGGATCTTAGCGTTTGTAGGTATATAAATTATTCGTTTACCTTCTCTCAGATAACAGAGAAATAAACAAACTATCGCGCAACTGATATTTACGATGAAATTCAAACAAATTTACGATTTCAAAGGTAATTAGTAAATTGAAAGAGGGAGTATAATAGTACGAGTAATTTATTTTGACTCTATGGATTCTAGGACACGTAACTCGGTACACCGTAATATTGTCCGAAACAGTTCTATCGGCGCTTTATAGTTTCCATATTTTGAGCGAGAGCTATTTGAAGTTTGACCTCAACTTCCAATAAAATATTTATGCCGTCCATCGTGTTATTTTTGTTTTCCAATTAATGTTCTATTTAAAAAAAATAAGTCGAGTTAAAACTGCAATAATTTTCACCTATCGGACAAATAATTTCATATTTATTTGAGACTGATAAGGATAAGACTTTTAGGAATAATTAATGTCTCGCAGGTTCTTAAGTATATAACTTACAATTTGTAGACGCGCTTATGTCTGAAACTGAAAATTATACCATGGGCATGGATGCGCCATATTTTCCCTGCCATTATCTTGCGTCGCTCGTTCTCGCATACACTCACGCACGCCGCAGTGATAATAATAATATTTTCACTTTAATTGAAATTATAGTCCTGGAAATACCTAGAATTTCCGTGTTCCTCTCTCTACAACGGTAGTCCAAGGTATTGCTCGTCAGTGAAATTTGAATCTATTCGAGGAGAAAATTCATAAACGCGATGCTTAAAATTGTTTAACATCGACAAATATATCATCAAATTCTTACACGAAAGCATTTTGATTAAATTTTATTAACGAGAGCTTTGTTTAGCATCGATCTAGACGAAGAAAATTTCATGGAATGCAATTAATAAATTGTTTACTCCTATCGAATATTTAACAAAAATTGTCGGCGTATTTATGACGAAGTGCATCGACAATCGATAATGAAAATCGTCCATAGCCGTTGTGTTCTACCCTTTTTCTCTCGAGCCACGTAGAGATGGTTAAGTTACTCAGGCTGTAGCCTAATACACTCTACAGTCAACTCTTCTATAACACTTTTTTTGTTACTACTCTTCTCACATATGTCTGAGTCTTACTGTATTCTCTGTCCCTTTATTATAATATTATTGTATCAAAGGGGAGCCCAGTTAATAAATAAATACGGTCAACTAGTTCAGTTTTAAGCAAAACTTATTTGTCTTTAATAAAATTCTAAGATTAAAAAAAATTAGATCAATGATTGTGTTTTGGGCCGCAAATAAAAGCTTGGCGGGCCACAGGATGAGTATGACAGGACCAACGTATCACTCCCTCGAGTGACGAATTTCAATCGCTTCGACATTCCACGAGACCTCTCTCTTTCTCTCTCTTAAGTTATAAAAAACAGGTTCGTACCACTTCTCGCACTCTCATTTAACTTTACGCGGAGTAAATGAGCAATTCGAATGCAATAAAAAAGTTGCAACCTCTCGGGTGCATAACTTTTAGATGCGAGGGGGTTGAAGGGTATAGTGGCAGAGGATGGAGAGGATCGAAAGAGAGAAACGATGACGAAGAATGGAAAAAAGAAAGAAAAGAAAAAAAGAGGAAGGAGATAGGATAAGAGAAATCGAAAGGGAATTAAAGCAACTGCTAGAGAGATAGATAGAAGCGCGGAATAAAAGGGAAATGGACAAGTGGGAAAAAAGGGAGTCGGGAGAGACAGACAGAGAGTCGAAGGAAAAAGAAATCGAGCAAAAATATGTTCGATCCAATCTAAGTTGAACGATTGGCTCGGTGAAACTGTATCGAGGTTGGTGCCGGTGGCTTCGATAAACGATAAATTATTTCGCCTTTCTTGCACGGCCGGTAACCCCGATGAGAAATAGTTTTTTTCCTGCGGCTTAATGCAATTCTAGGGGATATCCCTTTACACTTTCCATGGCTCGGTCGGTCGGACTCTTTTAATTTATCCCTGTCGTCGCGATAACGAGCGATATTCGATTAATGTACCATAGATGGTCCGACGGCTGGCCTAGGAGTCGAGATTATTCAGTATCGCGATCGAGGAGTTGAAAATATTGAAGCACCCAGTGGTATTCAAAAGTTGAGGGAAGAGGATTTCGTTAAAACCGGGAGTAGAGAGATCTAATATCGGATCGAGCGAATAGAATTTATGCTTCGTATGGGAACGTTCATTTCGCGCGGATATCATGGACACACGCTCGTTGTAACTTTCGTTATTGATTTATGTGCGTACAGGCGTACGGTGGATTTAATCGAGCTTTTTTTTTTTTTTTTTTTTTATTAAAAACCCTCGCTTTGAAATAAAAAGAAAAACCACCTGCTCGAATGTTCAAACGAGGGGTATAGTCAAATCTCGTAAAAACGAATCGGGTCGTGTTACTACGCTAATAACGATAGTTAAAAGCACTTTGGAATTAGACGTAAGTAAGCACGCGCGCTCGTAAATGCGAACTTACGATATTACGCGAAACTCGTTCGCTGCAACCGTTTACACGTAAGTAGGAACGCGTGCATCGATGAACGTGCGAAAACGTTTATTGTCGCGGTCCATTGTCACCTAAGTATAACATACTTTGGAATATCTTGCGTTATGTTATCGGCAAGCAGGAAGAACAGCTATACTATTTCGGTTACCTTTTTGGTCCGCAGAGACGATGATCCAAAGGGAGCGATATCAATAATTTAAAATATAAAATCCCATTCGGAAGTCTCAAGAAGGCGGCAGCGAGATCTTGGTTATATCACGTAGTCAGATTCAAATATAAAATATCAATCTAATCCTCTCGCGACTCCGAAGTCGATTTAATCCATGAGGAGAAAAGTAGAGAGAGAAAAAGAGAGAGAGACTATAAATAAATTTTACACACGGCCGAGGAGCTCGTAAATCAGCCGGCCTGCTTCCAATACGTTCCATCATGCGCACATCCCACGACGATCCCGCAGAGGCTTTCGAACATTCGACTTATCGACGATGATGCCCACGTAAATTCAATAAAATACACGGTAAATCATGGAGTTGTAAGGACGTTATTAGAATGTTGAAGATCTTTTTTTTTATAAGGCATACGTCACTTGTTTTTTTCTTAGAAATTTAATAAAAGAAGTATTTTTTATTATTTTTTGGAGAATGGATTATCGATTCCGTATAAATAAAGTTTTAATCGAACGGAGAGCTATGAAACGTGAAAAATTTCTCGGGCAATCGTAAAGAAGTCCAATTTTGAGATACTAGTTGAATCAGCGACGTTCTCTAAAATTATTTATCGCTACGATTGTTCGCCCGCCACTTATCGCTGGGCGGGTGATCGTAACAAATATCCAAAGACGATTTATAACCGAGTTATAACCGAGTTCTTCGACGATATCCTTGCTAACACTCTTCCCTTGGGCGCGACCACCAATCGAAACAACATTAATGGAACGTAATAAATATCTCCTTTCATGGCTCTCTTGTACTTCCGTTTTCGACCGTAAAATTTCTAATATATCTCTTTCTCCCCTTAGCACCGGCCGATCGCCGTCCGAACGATCCTATATTTCGAGCACCTAGACGCTTTCCTTTTAGAACTTATAAAAAGATTATGTTTCATTATATCGAACGATTGAAAATAAAATACAACATTTTATTATTTACAATTCATACGAGAACCTTTTAATATTATTACCACTCTCCATGTCCTTCAATTGATATATTTGTATACTCAGGATCGTTCGTGCGGAAAGGAAAATAGACTTACCAATTTTCTCGAGAAAAATTACAAGGAGGAATAGAAAATTTTGTTGACTCAGGAAAAGAGTTCCCATCGGCTGCAAAAGCGCTGACAAAATTATTGGGCTTAATCAGAAAAAGTACTCGCTCGAATTTATGTCGAGTGCGAGAAACGCGTGCAAGGGTGGAAGAATCGCGACTGACTTCGGAGGACGATGAAATTTCATTTCGATAAAGGAAGATTTATAAATATAAAATTGCCAATTGGTGGTTCCACACGGAAGCGGTCGCTTCCCTGGTCCCGTTATTTTCTCGGAAATACGAAATCCAATTCTCGATAAGACTCGTAGCGCGCGCGCGTGCGCAATACCATGTTATATTACATATACCTACATGCGTATACGTGTAGGTGTACGTCTACATATGTGTGGTTGGGTTCTGTACGTATTTCTGTTATCGGAACCGCGCTCGATCAGAACCGATAGTTGGACGGATAGACGATTCGACGATTCGAAAAAGGCGCGAGTCAGGGAAAATCGTGGGTATAGGTAGGTATATCGCGAGGACGGATATCTCGGGACTCGCAGAACGATTTCACGAGCGTCGGAAATTATTTCACTGACCTCCGAATCCTATCTCTCTCTTTTCCTCTCTCTATTTTCTTTTACTAGAGAATTTTCTGTATTGAAAAGTCGTTCGGATATATCGCGTCTCGATTTACTCGTTGATATTTCCGGTTAGTGGGAATTGCTACTTTTTTCTTTGCGTCGATACTAAACGTCAGTGAACTCGACGTACCATCAATTTTTTTTCGATTAAAAACTCTTAAAATACTAAAGTTCTATCGGTGAGCACATATTTTAATGGAAGTGAATTTTATGCAATTAACGAAAGTAGGTAGGACCGGGGATTTTAAAAAAGATCTTATGGCGATCACATCGTGTATTAATTATAATGAAAATCTCTTTACCGAAAAACAATTTCATTTATCTACCTTAGCTAATAATTTCACTATGTAATCCTCTCAAACTTTACATTCTCTATCCTTCTTATCCCTTACACTTTCCACCAACTTTCTCTTAATTACTTACCCCTATATCTTCAACTTTACTAAAGTTGGATAAAACAAGGCTAGAATGAAAAAGTCTACGATGCGTGAAATTAGAGACTCCTTAAAAAATACGAGCTACGAAAGATTTATATCACTTTTGTCCCCCAATCCACGTGTCATCATTACTACTTAATTCTTTAAACCTAATCACTGATAATCACATTGCGAAACATTCGATGATAAAAAAGAAAGTATAAAATCTCGTAACGAGTCTCATTCTCTAACCTTTTATCACCCTGTCTGACATTTTATCGTTACAGGATCTAATGACGAAGAACAAGCGGACAAATTGGCGTCGGCTGTTGGCAGGAGGCTTGGTGGCCATTGTCGTGTTGGCCTTGGTCGTCGCCGCGGCGATTCTTTTGACCGGCAGCCCGGATAGCTCGGCATCGAGAACGACAAGCGCGCCTGGCATTTCCCTCGAAGAATGGCTAGCCGGTTCGTTATCTCCCAAGAGCTTCAATGCGACCTGGCTCAGCGGTAAGTGTTTCGCACTTTCAATTGTCTTAAACCGAGACAAATGTTCTCCCTTTCCTCTCATCCTACCAAGCGACAAAAGCTTCCCTTCCGAGATTAGCCAACCGAATTATCTTCCGCGTTGCTCGTCCCAACGGAGGTGGCCATTTTGTTTTCCCTTTTCACGAAGAGTCAGCGCGAAGGAAAGACTAAAGCGATTACGAACGAATACATTTGTCATGGTCGAGCTAACCTTGTTTTTTACTCCTACATTATGTATGAAGATTACGAACCAGGATTTTGTATCAAACAACATGCATGAAAATTACACCGGTAACAGCTAGGGATCCAAGTTGACTCGAAACTCGCGTTAAGGTATACTCAAATCCTAAACTTCGAAATGGTTTGAAAAATAAAAAAGTCCTACAGCTACGACCAAAGATGATCGCTTAAACTCTCGAATGACGCAGCAGTTACGTAAAGCGTTTCGAATCTTTCGGACGTTGTTCCTGCCGAATAAAGGGAAGCAAGTAATAGCGAACAAAGCCAAGAGAGAAGACAGGGAAAAATCGTAGCTCTCGCGATTCGACAAGATGGGTCGATCCGATTACGAAAGCGAAGGCAAAGTTAATTCCAGGTGATTTTATAGCGTCTATTTCTTTTTCTTGCCGGGACACTCTGGCCTTTTAAAAATTAACAAAAATAACGAACCACGTTTGTAGACGTCTATTCGCGAAGCATCGAGAAAACGAGGTCTCGCTATGTCGCGTTAAAAACCTTTGGATGGATGTTACGAGAGACGAAGGTGCACGAAAAGAAGTGGGGAAATGAAGGAAGACGAAGAAGAGGAAAGAAAAAGGTCACTCGTTGGTGGTTGCGGTTCGTATCGCCAGCGATTGGGGGGTAGACGAGAAAGAGGACGAGAAAGAGGACGAGAAAGATGTGCTCTATGTCGGTAATTATGGTGGTTGATGAGAGTTTCACGCTAGGCTGAACCACAGCCGCCATCTACTCCACACCAAATTGAGGTAACTCAGTGCGCGGTTGACTCCATATGCGTTTACCGATAAACCCTGCCGAGGCCTTCGTTGTATATACGTCTATGTACCATATACACCCGATGTATATTTCTAGCGCGTTAATGCGAGTCAAGCTCTCTCTTTCTTTTTCTCTCTGATCCTCGCCTCCTCTTTTATCCCCCCCTGGTCTTGTTCGAATCCCGACGAGCACGCTTTAGATACGACCTTTTGAGAGAATCCCGAGCGATTCCGTGTTGCGCGGACCAAAGGCAACCGTTTTGGGGATTGGACTGTCCTATATGGGAACGACGGCGATTTGTCTTTTGGTAACTTAATCTTCCGATTGGTGTCACCGGAGTGTGAGTTTCGTATGTACGTACGTTGACTCTTTGGCGAGCCAATTTACTAGCCACCAGGAAAGTCGGATAAAAAGATCTTGGGTTATTGGTCTTTGCGAACGGCAGCGAGGAAATGGGATTTTCTGATGTACGGTGAAAATTATTATTTTTCGTGATACGCGTTATTTAACTTTAGTTCTCGTGCCTTGCTTACACAAAAGAAGATGGTAATCTTGGATACACGCGATAAAAAAATATACATTTATCTTACTACGGCGTAAAGTCTATATCTATTCCCGAGAAAGCTAGGCTACATCATTTATTATTCCACTCTCCAATTTATCCAGGAACGGGCAAAAGAAAAATAGCGAGCGGCTCGCCCGTTTGAGCGTTCCTTAACGCGTTTCCCGTATAACGAAAGGATCTTTGTACATCGCAGCCTATCAGGGAGCCTTGTTATAGTTCGTAACAAAGTGCAGCTAGCAGCGTGACGTTCCAGCAATTTTTTATATCCTACCAGCGGTAAGAATAAACTTGATTTTTTTTCTCAATTATAAATACCAAAGGTAAATTCATAACCCAGATGCGGTAGCACAGATTGCGGTTATGATCGGTGCTCGAACCCATGTGGCATCTGTGCCATCCTGTCATTACGATCGCATCGGTGTAAGTCGAATTAAGTGAATTCGAATCGACGTACGCGGCTTACATTCTAAGCATTCGTTAATATATTCTATGGAACAAATAATTGAAAATGTCAATTGAAATTGGATAAAAATGCTTTACCATAATTATTTCTTAGCATTACTATTTATCGTGCGGGATTTAAACGCACGGTTAAATTTTAAAAGAGACTTTCCATCAAACACGAAATTTATTTCTGAATAACTTTTTTTATAAAAATGTAACTTTATCGTCCCTTTCTTCGAGCTTTGATCAGCAAGGCTTAAAGCTAGCAAGCAATTCCCCAAAGTAAAGAGGTCTAGAATATGCAGATGATTCGAAGGAAGGCATATTAGCGTGACCGCTCATAACCGAACGCTCATTGGGTTATCGCCTCGTAATTGTTTAAAATGATGTTTACCCCAGAAGCTGAGGAAATCGATGTTGCTACGTATACGCGTGGGATCGAAGACCAAGTAGAGCCAACATAGGAGAAGGAGATTTGGGAGGGTAGTAGTAGAGAAGATGGAAGGAGAGTAAAGGGAAATTAACGTTGATAGAGGAAGCTAGAGGGGAAGAGAAAGGGGTGGACAGAACACGTAACGTAGGTATATCCGGGTATCGCGATCCCCCAATTTGCGACAATAGCCGTGATCTCCCTGGCGGTGGGAGCAAAGGGACCACCTCGTTGCATTGGCAAGCTCCCTCTCTCGCTAATTACTGCCTACACAACGGAATTCCTGCGATTGCGAATTGCAGCAAAACGGATGGCCGTAGTCCTTCCGGTGTCGTTTCTTCTTCTAAACCTTCTATCCTTTCCTTCGTCAGCCGTCTTTTCGTCCCAAGCTGCTGCTCAACTTTACACGAAGCTAATTAGCAGCGAGATGAGAGACGACCGGCCGTTTACTTTAGTCCCTTCGTCTGGGTTTCGTACTTACACCTTTTTCTTCGCTATCCTACCCTACGACCAGTCGGAGAGATTCTCAATCTCGGAAGGGATGGAAACCGTAGAATGATCTTGAAGAGAAGCGAAAGACCGAAAAGACCACCACTCTCGCAAGATCGTAATTGGTGGTTCCACATTGGATGCCATGAAAATGGTTAAATAAGAAGACGGCTGTAAAAACTGCCGTTAATTAAGGCACAATAGGAAGAAAGGAGAAGCGCAACGGACAAGTTCTCCGGTGGTAATTGGTAACGAAGAACGCGAAACGGCGGATACCTACTACTCCTCCAGCAACGAACCCCATCTTTCTCGAGTCGGTGCCTCGACGAAGTAGACCCGAAGAAACTTCGGCAAAAGCTGTATCGTTCCGACGTTCGGAGCGCGCATAATGGTCGCTGATTAAATCCGTTTCTACCAACGGAGACAAAACTTTCCTCTTAAAGTAGCGTCCGAAGCTTCGGCATCTTTTTCCCCTCGGTCTCGTTCCACCCTCTTTTTCTTTTTTTGACCACCGAATTCATTTGCCTCGTCTTCGGTATCTCTTTCGATCTCTTTCATTGAATTCATTAGATTACAGCATGACACTCTGGATACTTCGACGTTGCTTCTTCTTTAACAATCTTTTTTCTTTCTTTTTCCAAAGAACACCTATAGTAATATGTTAAATTAAACTCACACGGGCCTCTTTTCGTTGACCGATTTGTCTTTTTATGTCAACTGCTGTACAACTATGATATTTAAATGTACACCGGTCGACACGAAAAGACACCCGTGTGAGTTCAATCTTTAGTGTACCCTAAACGTCAAGTAATAGCTCACTAGTAGTTAAGTTATATAAGAATTTCTATATTACTTCCACTATAACTACCTTCATACTGGTAAGCTATCCCAGACGCTTATTGTAGCCATTTATACCTAAAGATAAAAATTCCAGAAAATAGAAAAACAAGATAGATCAATTGAAAATTATTCCCAGAACGGACGTAGAGATAAATAAAAGAAAACCAGAAAAAAAACACTCCTAGTCAAGTTCGAAAAGCCCGAAGCATTCAATTTCCGTTTCGATCATCGTCCACGGGCAATCGATCAAGAGTTTCCTCCCTCGGCAAAATCGGCCGATCTGCCGGCGCCTATCGCTGCTACCGTTTATTTATACCCCACAACATACATGGAAATACACACGTACAAGGTACACAGGCGCGCAAGCGATCGCAATCGGAGCCGAGGCATGTATGGAAGGAAGAAGCGTTGGGCTATCGGGATGTCGAATCTCTCGTGTATATATATGTGTGTAGTGGATATCAACGTATAGATATAGGTAGGTACGAACCAGCCTGTGGAATTTGTCCATAATTTTGGACGTTCCCACGAGCGCGGAGAATCGTCCAGTACGAGAGAGAGAGAGAGAGAGAGGACGTCGACGAACGTCCAGGATCGTCCAGCCGAGTTTCAGCCAGAAAAGCGTAGCAGAAGCGTACCCTAGGGAGGGTGTTCCCTGTACGGGAAATGCGTCCGATTCGTGCGGATGATCGTAAACGCTGTGCGAAGACCACGGCAATGCGAACTAAACGACCGCTTCGAAAAGCTTTGCTTTCTCTCTCTCTCTGTTTCCTTCTTTCTCTATATATATATTATATGTACACGAACATCGCCATCTCCGCGTAGTTCAGGGGTCTACCAGTTGGCTAGCTTCGGGCCGTGAGAATCATTGTTATCTTCTGGTAACAGGTCCCACTGGGCAGCCCCTTCGTATACGTGTCACTCGTTGCTTCGATATATCTTCTCCCACCTTTTCCTTTTATCGTTCGAAATACCTTCGCTGGCCCGCGTACACTCCAAATGGGACATCGAAGCACCATCGATTCCCTAGTGCTTTTTCATGATTTTTACGTTTTTTCATTATCCTCACCGAATATTCGAGCTTCGTTTGATCGTTACTCTGATTAATTGCACTTCCATCGATTAAGTACATGCTGTTCTAATAGAGCAGTTTCATTTCCCATATACCATATTTATTGTGATAACTTTACAAGAGTTTTCGATGAGTTTTGGGGATTGCAATATTTTTTTAAGCGGTTAATATCGTTCTGTGGGGCAGATGGATGAAGGGGAAGGGGGTTGCCGGATCGATTTAGGAGAGCCATTGGTATGTGAATTAATATAAGTGATGATTGATTGACTTTGAATCAATAATGTTATTTATTGGCGTTTAGTTGAAACTTTCAACTAAATTTTAAATAACTGAAATAAACGACAATAAATACTATTATTGATTTAGAAGAGCAGTAGTAGCCTTGATTTAAAAAAATCATTTTTAAAACTTCAAACGTCAAATTTCAAAGTGTCTAATTTACCATGTTCCAGAACGTAAAAATGTAGAAACATTACAGAACGCAAATTTATTACTACATTCTTTTGTAGTTTCGTGTAGAAAAGGAAGGTATACAGGAGGAAAGCGAGTGACGTTGGGTAATTTTTTTTTTTTTTTGAAAAGGATGACGATGGTTTAAACAAGTTTGAGAACACTGGATTAATGTCTTATAATTCACCTGGGAATGTTAATAACTCTTCAGATTTAATACAGATGACGGGACTTTTTAAAAACCGACCCAGCTAATCGGATCTCTCATTTTTCTTACGAGTGGGAACTCCTGCGCGTGTGTAGATAATATTAAATAATGAAAGTTTTTACCTTGTTCTTTCTGTTTGTCGTACTGTTAATTTAAAGATTTTTAATTAAGATGATTCATTGTAATAAGATACTAATATTGTAAAGTGCCTTGAATATAGTGAAATGAAAGCAAATCAAAATTGAGTACTTTTTTTTAGATTTAGTACCTTTTTCGAACCTAGATCCCCTTTTTACCCCTTTGTCCTTTCCTTTTTCATAACAAACAAACGCGATAGAACGCGTCCCGCGTAAACCTTGACCCGAGACTGGATTTCAAAAAGCTTTACATTTTTTCCCAAGCCAATCGTTGATCACGTTCCCGACGGCAATCGGTTCGTGAAAATCCTTTAACGCGTCTCAGTGATCCGTGATAATCCTTATTGTACGTACTTCGCGAGACGATATATTGGTAAAGTTGTTTTTTTACTCTCTCTACACGCGAGAATACAGGAAACTAGCGTTAACGATCCGCGCCACTGTATCGGGTTATCGCGGGAAATGAATAACGCGCTCCCTCGTTCGTACTAGATAAAGTAAAACGAGTAATGAGCATTCGTTAGAAGGAAACGAACGATACATCAAAACGACACAACAACTCCGGATACGTGGAAGTCCGAGAGAAAAATTCTTATAACGGATCGAGCGTGGTTCGTTTCTTCGAAACGCGATAGAAAATATAATTGTACAATAACGATGCTCTCGTTACATGAAAAATGGTTATTATATTCTTGTAAAAACTGTAGTATCTCGTACTGGTATAGTAGTGAAGTACAAGACGAAGTTAGAATAGGATCGAAGATTATATCGAATATAGCGATTAATGTGTTTTGGCAATTCTCGTCTTACCGTGCTATCGAACAATTCCGTTAATAAAAGATCCAAACTTATATTTAATTCATCTTATTTCTCTAAATATCGGAATGCCACAGATACGCCTACGTAACGATACGTTGCATAGTATAGCAGAAATTGTGAAGGATCTACGAAATGCGCGAGACATAGCGACTGTTATTATTTTACGAACGATGAGAGTTATTAAGATGGAGGAGCGGACTTACGCGAGGTCTGCTATGAAAGGATCGATGGGTATTTTCTCTGTCGTTTTTGCAAAGATCGATGGGAGTCTCGTGATGGTTAAAAGCTTCGTACCACCCTTTTCCACTCTCTTTTCCTCCCTCTCATCGTGATACGCCTTACACATCTTCCGAGATTTATTTACACACGAGTTTATATCTCTTATTTTTTATAACGAACGATGAACTAAAAAAAAAAAATTCTAGCAAAGCTTCATTTGTTTTATAATTATAACGCTACTTCGACGAACCAGCCACGATTCATTTAGAAAAAGAATGCACAAAAATTTGCATCGTCGCTTTATCCATTCTCTCGACTACCGTCGAGAATCACAGAGAACAAAATAATATATTATAAAAAAATATCTACGTACACGTTTTACTCGCACACGTCGCTACATCGTTAGAAAATAAAATCTCCATCCGTACCGGCAGTACTGTTTATAATCACGTGCACGTGCAACGTTATTTAATCATGACTCGTAACAATCTTTTACAACGCGTTACTGAAACGCACCGTGAAACTAGATCGAGTAGCGAGATATTTATTTTCGCAGAAAAACATTGTCAAATAAAGTTTTACAGGATGTATCCTCCTCTGAAAAATGCTATCCTTCGTCCCAACGTTTTGCTTGATATTTCTAAAGATAAAGTTCATCGACGAATATCGATAGAGGGTATCGATCCTGGGTCGGGTTTATTTTAACAAAGGAATGCAAATCCGGTGTTAAAAAAAGGGAGTTGGCAAACCCGTTACTGGGAAGCATCTAAAGAGAACGATAGACATTGGCTGCAGAGATCGAGAGGAAGCGTGTCGGTGGTCGACACGCATCCGTAGTTACCGCCGAAGCATTGTCCGAGGGCGTAGGTCCTGCGGATAGGGCTTCGTCCTTGTGTAATTCGTGATGTGCGAGCGGTGAGTTACGTAACCCTTTAATATCCGGTGCAATCCTGTCGCGGATGCACGCACTCACACGCGCACGGACGTAACCGAGTCGCGATTCTCCCACCCTCCCTCCTTCTCTCTCTCTCTTTAGCCCACTTATTCATTCCGGTGCGTCCGCTATTCGAATAGCGTTTCGTCGATTTTCATGGAAATTCGCTTTCGCGCGACTGCTTCGGATTTCACGGTCCATCGAGGCGATCGACGTGTCCACACGTTACGCGCGCGCTACTTCCATCATTACCAATCGTAACGCCGCGAGATCTCCTATTTCTCTTTCTCTCTCACGCCCAGCCAGTCTACGAGAATTTCATCGAACGGCCCTTTGTCTTTCATTTCTCGAACGATTACGTTCGAGAACGTTGAACGCTTCGAAATCATTCGAGCTCGGTGGCTGCGAGTAATTTTAGAACTTATGTACTTGCGAGCTATGACGATGATGGAACGCGATTGATGCGGAGTGCTAATATAGGTGCAATAGTGGGATGAAAGTGTAACGAGGGAATTAGCTTTTATTTCAATTTAATGTAGGAACAACACTGGACGTTTTCTGAAAAAAAAAACATAATTATTAGTGTGTGTTAATTATGATTGAATTTAGTAATTGATTGCCGAAATGTTGAAGTTTAATTACATAGAACTTTTTAAACGAATTACATTACAACGTTCAATTCTTTTAATTCCACCCTGTATATTTGTCTCATTAAATGGGTAATAGAAAAAATAATTTTTACGATTTTCGTAGTTTTCTTCATACAGCTCGAAAGGTGTCAAAATGACACATTCCGTATTCAAAATGTTATAAGACAAATTCTTTAATGATAATCCGGAGATATAATTGATAATAATATCCTTTTTCATTAATACGAATTGGTACTAAAATCAATGCAAGTGAGAAAACGATGAAGAAGATGTTAGGATTTCATTCTATATGACACGATTCCCTTCTTCAATTTATTCAAATCATTTTCAATTCGCTATAGGTACGATTCGTATTAATACCGTAATAGGATTTAAGGAAAAAAAAAAAAAACTAAACTGTAAGGCGCTTAAAATGCGCTTCCGTTGAAGAGGATAAAATTTTGTAAATAAAACAAAAGAGCATAATTTTACGGTCCATTAGTTCGAGCGAGCATCGAAACGTATAGCAAAGGAAGTTAGGTTGCTTTATACATACGTAAAATGCGTCCCGGTCTTTCTCTCACTTTTTTTTTTTCATATGTAATCTTATTGTAATATTCCATAACGAATCAGAGTTTTAATTGGAAGTAATCGGATTTAAAATGGTGCGTTCTGGTTCGCCATCGCACGCTTTGTTAAACTCGATCGACTCTTTCAAAGCGGCAAGCACTGTAATAATTCCGCGTCGAGCTCGGTGACTCGTTTGGCAAGGCCCGCGCTCGTAGATCGTCGCGTAAAAAAAAGTCGACGAACGAATTTGCCCTTTTGCTTGCCTGCAAAATTGAAATTCCTACATGGCTGCCTCGACGAGAGAAAAAAGCATCGCTAGGTTCGAACGAATATCCAAATGCGTAATGAATTCGCTCGCGATCGATCGAGCGCGCTCGATGGAATGTTTCGGAAAGGGAAAAAATGGATCTATTGCAGAATTTTGATCCAAGAAAGGAATCCGTAGTTTTAAAAGCTACGACAGACGTATCTCGTTGGTCCAATTTCCTCGTAACCTAGAACCAATGCTACCAGCATTTCCGAAACGATAAGTATCAAAAGTCTACGCTGCAATCCGTCATTCTGTCCAACGTTTCTCCTTCGGAATCGCTCCGAGCGAAATTACGAAGCATCGATAAAGTACCGGGGCGTAATGTTTCCACGCGATGGATTTCGAAGGATTTCGAGTCTGTTCGGAAGAAATCCTTTGCGTTTTCTCTCGATAATGTCCGTGCGAGAAGAAAACGAGGGAAGTTCTTACACGATTCTCGGTATTTCTTGCGGACTAAGATTCATCTTGGTTGATTTGAGTTTAATAAAAAATTAGAACTGTGCGATTAAGTATAATTCGTTTGAAAAACGATCTATTATAAAAAACAACATTAGAATTTTTTTATAAAATCAGTAGACGGAGTAGATATAAAATCGGTAGAACATGGAGTATATCGACTTACATATCGAATAACAACTCTACCTCGATCTACCCCGTGCACGTGACTTATCGTCCATATAAAAAGAGAAATTCGAGAAAGAGAAGAATGAAAAAGAAAGGAGACACCGAATACGAATAAATCGTACGCGGAGAGTCGTATCGATTAACGGCATCGATTCTCGAAACGTCGCTTTACGGATTTCCTGTATCGCGAGAGAAATTCTACCCTGCAACGCCGGCTATCTAATCTTTGTCGACACCGGCTGCTTTATCGGATTCTACAGGATTCTACTTCTCCATTACGACGCTCGACGGCTTCTCGTAACCGGTAACGCAATGCCTCGGGCCTTACGGATTGGATTGTGAAGCGAACATTTCGAACAACCAATGGAGATGGTTCTGGGTTGTTTCGAATAGCGAGCATATGCGTCGTAGTACACTACAGATTAAAGGTCCTCTTAATTAACGCGCTTTAGAACCCAGCTTAAGCTCCTTTCTCCATCCCCCTCGTCTTAGTCCTGTGTTACGTTTATCTTACCTGTCACGTTATTAACATGGTTTACAACTAAAATACATCGAGGTATCGTTATTATTATGTTCGAAGAAATAATAATTGATGTAATAATTTTGTGTTTCAGGAAAAGAAATTCTGTACCGTGACGAGATCGGTAATCTTCTAATATACAACGTCAAAACGGCCTCGTCCAAGATCATTCTGGACACGAGCAATTCCGTGAGTACTCCCTGGAAAATCTCAACATAACCGTTATGGTCTTCGTTTCTTGTACGTAAAGAGAACGAGAGAGAAAGAAAGTAAATAAAAAAAACACGAAGGAAGACGGAACAAGCGAGCTGTTATCGATCGATCGAATAGAATCCAAAACGTACCGATGGTCATTGCGTTCTTCCGTTCACTTGGCAATTAACCGATCGATCGAAAAACACGCGATGCAGTTTTGCGTAGTTTTTTCCCAAAATAGAGCTCTGCATACGGCTCGGGAAAACGATCGAACGACGAGAGTGCGAGAGAAATAGCGAAAAGGGGTTTGCCTGACGAAGGATCGAAAAATTATTTTTCGCTGTGGAAGCGTGGATCGTCGTCGTTTCGTGCATCGCTGATATCCATCCGTAATTCACGTAATACCCACCCACCTCTGGCCACCGCCCTCCGCTTTCTCCGGCATCGGCAACAACGAATCCTACAGTAATTGCTCGTTATTTATCAAGTCGTGACGTGAGTAATTGATCGCTGGCAGCACGCCTTACCGTTTACCGCGGCCGGACCATTAGAAGATGATTAATGACCGGTCTTACGACATTGTTCCGTGGTTATTTTTAATTTAGATATATATATTTATTTTTTTTTTTTGCTGCGGGAGTAAAGCGAAAAAGGAAGAGAAAGGTGTATTGTGTTAACGCTTGCCGATCATCGTGCACGCGTACGGATCGCGTTTTTGCGAGTAATTCGATTGTTCCTCTAGTTGAACCGGTGAATATAAAACGATATAAATAAAGAAGAGAATATTTATTCGTAACGGTAGTATTTCGTACGATTGAATTTGCGAATTATCCCGTTTCTCGTATCAAAGTTAATTCATGATCGGGAGACTCGATGGAGTCGCGAACAAATCCGCACGGTCGTTGCATCAAATTCGAAACGTTAAAGTAGATCGTCAGGAATATTTTATAAGCCATGAGCGAGTTTTTTGTTTGCTTTAACGCACACGATTTCTAACTACGACAGAGAAGACCCGAGCCGATTAGAAGTTGGCGAGTTCGCTTAAACGACGATCGCGCTCCATTCGAATCTCGTTTCAGGGAGTTTAATGTCTATCGTGTCCAACTTTCGGCATGAGGCGCCTTTTTTACCTCCACTTTACCAATTATCGATATTTAAACTCCCGCAAACTTTTCCAGAAAGGAGCCAAGTACTCGAGAAGGAAGTGTTTGCGTTAGCAAATTTGGCGGCACCTCGGACTGAAATTGTTTCACGAAGAAATTATTTTTTTTTTCCCGGGCCGATCGTCCAAAAGTCGTGGGAATGGTTTCTTTTCTTTCATTTAATCTTCCCCTTCTATTTCTCTATTACTTTTTTTTTTTCAACGGTGGAAGAAAATAAAAGAACAATCCCGTTGACGCGTCGCACGGTTTATAACTCCCACTAACTTTTTAATTTCGCGCTCGATTCGCGCGACACGATTTATAGCGCTTAATGCTTCCCGCCCAGGTCCCACAAGTTAATTGGAATTATTAATCGAAATTATAGCCGCGTAAGTTCCCGAGTTATATTCCCAAGCGTTGGAACAGCGTTGCGATAATTACGCCGAGCGAGGAGTTCCGTTTCTTTTCATTCTCTTTCTCTCTCTTCTTGAATTCCGTTATTTTAATTTCTACCATTTACAACTTACAGGCGCTCCTGTCGAGTTTCGACCATCAAATATCCGCCGATAGGAAGTATCTACTTCTCGCCACTAATTATCAGAAGGTAAGTTTCATTCTTTCTAATTAGATCCTAACTTTATTCCAAAAGCTAAACCTTTTCGCTTACCCGATCCGAGAATCCCTACGATAATAATTGATCGAGCTTATTCGGGTCACCGTAATAATTGCTACACTAAACGGGCTTCGAATTTGGTTGATGCACCTCCGAGGTTACGTTAGCCTGAGCATCGAGAGAAGTAGAAATCTGATCTTCGAAATCTATAGGTATCTAGTTCTGTAACCAAATCGAGCAGTGATCGAATCGGTGAACGGGTCCACTGACAAGTGGTTTCGAGCTGTTAAGCCAGTACCACCCTTTCTACTCGTCCTTTTCCTATCCTTCCTTCTTCCTACAGACAAATTTCTCCATATCCTTAATTCTTCGTTTTACTAAAATTCCAGATGCTCCTAACTGTGCTCGATTACGGTCCTTCAAGATAGCGGTATCCTCTTGATCACGTGAACAAGGCCCTTTTTCCTTTCTTTTCCCTTGTCCTTAAAGAGTTCTCACTACTCATCCGAGGTATCCTTCTTTCTAAAATCCTTCCATATGACAGTAATAATCCAGTTTTCAAGACGAATAAACTAATTTTCTTATATTTCAAGTCTCCTGTATTTCTACCAATTCTTAATTACCTTTGCGTCGACGAAGAACCGTCACGTAAAAGAGCGATCGTCATGAAATAAACCGTTCGGTCCTTGCTAGAACAGCGTAGTCAACCGGAGCAACAAAACTCGATGGAACCCAGAAAAAATGGTAGCCCATCGGCCGGATGCCATTAAAAAAGATTATCGTGCTTGCGAGGTTACAACGGGGGCGCGCGTGCGCACACACGCGCGTAATCCGCAGTGCGATGCCGGATGGCATTTGCATGCGAATGAAAGGACACGGTCGTGGTATGGCCAGGGGAAGAGGAAGTAGGATTCGAGGTAAGAGAGAGAGAGGGAAAGGAGGAAGGGGTGGTAAGAGGGAGATGGGAGAGAGATCAGCAGCAGACTAGCCGAAAACACAATGGTCTGTGATTGCATTCAAGCAGATAATTCGAGATTTTGCGCTGTCAGTAATGTGACGAACGGGAGGTGCTCATGGTTAGGGCAAGCGGAGCTCGGCTAACACCGAGGTCAGCGTTCTTGTTAACAAAGCGGTTGACATACAACGTTGGGCTTCGACCTCCTCGTATCTCGTTTGTACGCTCTAAAGACTTACGAGGATTCTAAAGCTTACCCCTTGCCTTCTTACTTCTACGCCACCTAGTTCTCCCTTCTTTCTTGTTCACTCTCTCGCCTTAAAACCCCACGGAAACCTTTTTCTTATATTACCGGATCTTCCTCTTCTTTCGTAAAAAGAGAATTTCACCGCATCCGAGAAAATTGGTAGTCACGTGGCAGGTGTAGATTTTCGAGGGAAGGACCGCAACCCTCTCGTACGAGTTGCGGCCTCGTTCGGCCAGTGGATAATAAAATTCGCTCGAGCGGGTTCGAGCGACGTCTCGGGGAAGGAAAAACGAGCGGGCGTCCGTGAAACTCGTTTTGGGGGAGTAAGGAACGTAATTGGTTCGATCTTCCGTCCTTTTGGAACTTCCGAAGTTCGTCGCGTGCCAATTTTCCTCTTCATTTTCGAAGTAACTTGTTGTATGCGAAGAGTACGAAGAATGCGGTAGACACACGCAAGTTAAAAAAATTAATGAATATTTATTACGGTTATTACGGAATATTTAGCATAGTTGTAACAATTTTACTTTGATTGTCCATAGTATGAACATTATGCTAGGGAACTTTAAGAGAATTGTCTACAATGTAAGAGTAGGGGAGACCGGGGCTAGTTGTCCCAATTTTAGGTTTTTTGTTTCTACAGATTTCTGTAGCTTATATTTTAGAATTTTTTGGTTACCATCATAAAGTCGAACTGCTTAGCAATACATGGAAATTTTTCCGCTTGCATTGGAAAGTTTTTAAACACGTTTTTTTTCAATTTTTTCAAGGAAAAATCCTGATGTATGCATCATGATTTTTGCCAAAATAGTCACCACCGCCGATTTCAATGTTTAATGGTTTATTTTAAAGATAAAAGCATGCAGAATAATGTTCCGTTGTCCGTTTTTCGATATCGTTAAGCAATGATGAGAAATTAATCTTTTAAGTGTCGAAGTATGGGTCATTTTCAAGCTTTAAACTGCTGTAACTTTTTAACCAGTCATCCGATCGAAACGCGACTTGCATATTCGTAAAGAAGAGACTTTCCTCTTTCGAACGAGTATTTGATCGGGCAAATTCGAGATGTTTCGATTTTTGACAAAAATCCTGACCTATGCATCATGATTTTTGCCAAAATGGTCACCACCGCCGATTTCAATGTTTAATGGCTCATTTTAAAGATAAAATCACGCAGAATAATGTTCCGTTGTCCGTTTTTCGATATCGTTAAGCAATGATGAGAAATTAATCTTTTAAGTGTCGGAGTATGGGTACTTTGCAAGCTTTAAACTGCTGTATCTTTCGAACCAGCCATCCTATCGAAACGCGACTTGCATATTTGTAAAGAAGAGACTTTCCTCTTTCGAACGAGTATTCGATCGGGCAAATTCGAGATGCATCGATTTTTGACAAAAATCCTGATGTATGGATCAAGATTTAGAAAGAAGAAAGCATGCAGAATACTGTCCCGTTGTCCGTTTTTCGATATCGTTGCGGAGTGTTGAAAAATAAAATTTTTAAGTGTCGGAGTATGGGTCGTTTTCAAGAGAAAAATCTCTGTAACTTTTTAACCAGTCATCCTATCGAAGCCACACTGCCATATTCGTAAATTAGAGACTTTCCTCTTTCGAACGAGTATTTGATCGGGCAAATTTGAGATGCATCGATTTTTGACAAAAATCCTGATATGCATCATGAACGAAAACCTGAATTCTGTCGAAAACTAATGATAAAAACAAACGTTACAGCAAAAAAATGAGGATGGGGCAAGTTGTTCTAGATCACATTGTCGGGACACTGGTAATTATCCCATCACACAGCTTGCCTGGTTAAATTTCCACAAAGATATCTTGTTCTTACGATACAGCTACTCGTCGGTTCCATGAAGTTAATACGACGTTAAAAAGTCAAAAGGGCAAACTCGACTAGTCGCGACCGTTCGCGCCACATATTCAGTAATATTTACGCGTCAAGTTAATTCGATGTAATCGCACGTGCGATACGAGGCAAACTAAACACCATATAATACCTGACGCGCGCAACGCCAACCGAGACTATAGGATTCTACGATTGTGTACGAGCGCGTACCCACGTCCTCCACCCTCCTTTCCAGTCCAACCCCTACGATCACTTCCGACCATTCTCGACCAACAACGGAACGTACATGCTAGTCGGCCCAATTGCATACATTACTGGCGTACCATGCATGTATATATCTGTGTTTATATATATAAATGTATGGGTACATATGTGTGAGTGTTTATACGCATATATATTATATACACATATTCCTTCTTCCTCTAGCCATCCTCCATTTTACTCTCTCTCTCTCTAGACACATCCCTCCTCACGCGTATGAATTTCTACAGGGTGTACCAGCGAAGAATACCTTTTAGCATATGCTTCTTTCGAAAAGATAGTCCTCTATAGGGTGTGGACTGATTTCACGGCAACGTCCTTCGGCTAAAATTCGATCATCTCGTTAATTGTACTTTGGTAACTTCGTTACCGTGAGTAGGTAATTAGAGTGACGAAATAGAGGAGGGGGTGTACCAGTTTGTAATAGCGAGGGAAAATGTTAACGCTAATTTCACTCGAGCCGAGTTCGTCACTCAAAGAAAACCCCGATAGCGGTTAATAGTGAACGTGTAACCCTCGATCGCGAACTTCCTAACCGTTACTTGTTAGCAACAGTTCGGAAATACGTAATTACGATGTAGCAGATCGAGCAATACACTTCCCGATCGCTTATTTCATAGTCAGCGATTGTTAAATGTGATCGATATGTATATCTCGAAGAATTTGGTGGTAGATAATTAATTTTAAATGTAAATAATTTTGGTCCATTAATTGAGACACCTAGATCGAAATTGTCATTGTAAGTGGAAACGAGTGATATAATTAATGCGTAAGTTTGAACGATTAATAATGTCAACTTGATTATTTGTTCTCCGTTCAATTTAAATCAGGTATCTGGTTTGTCGGAAATAAATGGAACAAAGCGAAGAAATTAACAGAGCATGATGCATTTGAATCAATACCGTTATAGAATGAATTCCACGAAACGTTCAATACCACGAGATACATCGGTTCCATCAGATGCAGATATATACTGATCCATAATGTCTAATGCGCTAAATGGCGAAGCAAATGTTAAAGGGAACTAGCATGTACTTCGTACCGCTAAACGGTATAGAAATCACGGTTGCTCTTTTATGGCTCGATTCAAATTACTTGGTGACCAATTTGAATTTTAGCACATGCCTATTGTACTTTAAAATGATTAATCATTTTGGTGAAAACTTTGAAATTATTTCCTTTATTCTCTTTGAAAATACCCTTAACGATTGGTGGAGTATTCGATCGGTGGCGAGTTTTAATTGAACACCCTTTATGTGACTCGGTCGGAATTGTCCTTTCGCGAGTCCCTCTCGTGCGTTTATGGCAACGATCTGCGGCCAGTGCCCTTACTACTGCACGTGAGATCCTGAATTATGCCCATCGAGCAGCAGGAGTAGCTGGACCACCTGGATATACAAAGAGATAATAATTTCTCTTGGGATTCTCGACTTCGTTGTCGTCCGGCAAACGATCGTTTCGAGTCGTTAATCTCACCAGAATTCAATTCGATTCGCCGTATCTATTTTTATCATCTTAATGACATTTTTAAGTGACAATTTTGTATGAAATCATTTTCGCGTATCGATTTGAAAAATGAAGTGCTTTAAACGTGGCATTGTGTTCCACGAACAAATAGTTGCTCGATCAATTCAAACTAAATTCCGTAATTCACATTTATGACTATTGTTTGGTATTTAATTTACAGAAAATGGTTATCGACGTACCGAGAAATAGCCACCGATATGAATTATTTGGCGTTATAACGTACAAAATTGGACAACGATTTGAACTTTGTGTGCTTGATTTTTTAAGTGGAGTTATATCGATTGTACATACGAATTGTTTAACATATCTGATAGACAATATAGAACATATTATCGTTCGACAGGATCTATATCTGTTTATTATACTGTATATCTGTTAGATTGCTTCTACTCGCCTAAAAAAAAATCATGTTTTATTATTTTAACAAAAAAGCTGACGACCTCGTCGTTTTTAATGATATTGAAATATGTTGTCAAACTCAATATTCTGAACATTATATGTATAGGAAAAAGTTATTCGGAATACTGACTTTGACAATATATTTCGATATAATTGTAAACGATAAAGTCGTCAGCTTTGTAAATAATTCTTAAAAATTTATTCATCTTCGATCATACATCATAAGTTAATAAAGTTTCGATTCGATTTTCTCTTTTCACTTCCGTTTACCTTCCGTTGCTCACGAAAACGTAGAGCAGAGGATTTGCCCATTCGGTGTAGAACACTATCCGTCATTAATCGAACGCCGTTGATGCAAAATCGCGGGATTGTGCTACTAACGGTCGAAGGATTATCAGGGATATAAATGCTGACATTCGAAGGATGGACACTGCATGATAATACGATACATCGTATTTCCCAGCGTCCTACGATGAGTGAATCGTAATAATCTCCTTTTTTGGCAAATTATTTCAATAAATAAACGGAATATAACGAAAGTAGGTAATATAGAATGGAACACAATGCGAAGAGAACTTAAAACGCGATGATAATGACGGACAAATGAGGGTTTTTAATACAAACCGTGTTTTTCATGTTTTGAATCTCATTTACCTCGCTACAATAAAAATTCATTTATAAGCATCAATTTCTATGACAAAGCAAACGCAATGAAAACATATCAAAAAAATATGATGAGAGAGACAAAAGAGAAAGAAACAAAAGAGAGACATAACGAGCAATTTATGATCTGGTAATATCGCTTTTCATATACCAAATGAAAGAGAGAAAGGCAGAAAGAACGGTGAAACAATCGGATCATGAAAAATGAGAAAAAAGAGACAGGCATTTTTCAAAGATATCCAACATATTAAAAGGTAATAAAAAAAAACCCGTAATCGATAAATAATTTAGAGAGAAAGAGAGAAGCCATTTCATTAGCTTTCGAGAAGCTCGTACTCTGCGAATTGCTGTTGAATCATTGCTCTCCGAGAAAAGAGGGAGAGAGTGCGCTTACTTGTTGCCTTTATTTTAAATGAAAAAGTTTCTTCCAACAATTTCTCCGAAGTTTTACGTTAACTTACGTTTTCGTCAGCTTCAGGAATTCGCGTTCGAGTCTAGAGACCAAGAGCAGTCCGCGTTAACGGTAGCTGTAAGTTGTTTCAGTCAATAATATCTAGGAACAAGTTCAAATACTCTTCAAGTGCAAATACTTCAAATACGAAACTATACTACAGCTAGATCCCGTATCGCAAGTTTTTTCAACTTAGCAATCCTTGGAGTACTCGAAATGGATTAGTACAATACAATAAAACTTCTTTGCTCGTAGTTCTTACAATAAGAAAAATGAAATTATAGGAAATGACATTAATGTCTACGGAGAAATATTTATAAATCATATGCGATATCAAAGAGCAAACATTAAATTCATTAACGTTACTTAGGAATCCCTCTATAATGTTTCGGTACGATACCCGGTATATTTTCACAAGCTAGGAGTTACTACGAGCAACGTGATTGGCTACGATAACATTTCTCCGATAAAGATGTTCATCTTTCCTTCGACGAAGAATAATACTTTCCATTGTCGACGTTAATCTCGTTACCATTAACGACGTCGCGCATTATGCAGCCTCCTCCCACCCGTTTTTTTCTCTTCAGAGATTAAATTCAATGCCTCGGTAATTCGATAATATCAAATTCTTCAGGTTCTGTCAGAGAAGTCAATATACCGCATACCTGGTATGGCATCCACTGAAATAGAATTATGAATTACTCGAATTGTCTCCTCTCGCTTGAGAGAGACGATCTTGGCGAGTTCCCAAGGAACGCTCACAATCGAATTTTTCTTTCGCAAACTCTCGTACACTTTAACGAAGCACCATCTCTCTTCTCCTTCTACCTATCTCTCTCTATCCATCTATCTCTCTTTCTCTTTGCCTATCCATGCATTCCTGCGTATACATTCTCCTCGTCTCTCCCATTCTCTCCCTCCTATTCGAAATTTATGCTAGAAATGCTAGTTCGATTACTAGCAGAAGCATCTATGGTCGACGAACCTTGAATCATTTAACGTTTCACGATTTATACCATCAATTAATACTGGCCAAACATTCCTGAGATTTTAACGATAACAAAGCTAATACAGTTTCAACTTTATGTTAGCCATTATGTTTCTAAATCATGATCAGTTAACGTCAAAATACAGTTGTCCCGGACAAGTGTCTCTAAATGCAACGCTTTCACGTTATAGGGTATAACTTACTAGGTTGTACAATAGTGACGTGCAACCGGTATTCACCGAATTTTTGCAACGAGCATTCTATAAAAATGAGATAGAACGTATATAAAATGCAACGTATATACGCGATGACAGAAATGGTCGTTGAAAGCATAAAATCGAAGAGACGCGTTTTTGAAAACGCGTAACGTACGTATGTATAGGTTATACGTAGTCGCCGCCATCAGGAACGCGTTCTGAGAGAAGCAGAACATCGAAGGCATAAAATCGCTCAGCGTCAGGAAGTGGTGATTTCGCCATGCGCACGCGAATCCCATGAGTGCCAGAGAGAACCGTATACAGGTTGTTACGCACATGTGTTTCTCGAGGCCGTAACATTAATCGGACATCGCCATCAAGCGGGACGGGCAACGATTTCGGCGTAAACGCTCCGGTGGCGATCCTAACGAAATGTTTGCGACTATCTTTTACACCGTTAACGAAATGACCAATCACGCTCGCGATTTCGCTATTGTTTGACATGCTAGCACTTTTTTTTACAAGCTTACATTTAACTTGCCGTGTTCGTATGGTTAGAACAAATCTTGCGAATCAAGTTTGACCCACTTCCACGTATCCGCCCGACCTGAAACTTTGCAAATATATGTAATTCCGATTATAATAGCTTTTTATGGAACAACAATTTATATATTATATGAATTAATATAATATACATTATATTACGTATTATACATTTGTAAGAGCCATTTTCTTTCAACCAATTCAGTGACTGAGGTTGTAGCGTCCTAATATCTTGACTACTATATCGTAGGATTGAGTCCTGGCATTTTTTCCCCCTTTTTGTAATACGTCGTTTAACAGACGTCAGACGTCAGCGAGGTTGCATTTCCAGTTTAACCTTACACTTTTTCTCGAAGACTGAAAAGCATAAAATGAGCCATTTAATCTGAAAGTGGTAGGTATAAGTCCAAATGTAGAAAAAAGAATTTTAATGATATTTATGGTTGTAATCTGATCTGATCATTTTATTTTTTCACAATAATTGGAAGAAAAAGATGAACTTATACCACTGTCGAAATAAATTGAAAAAAGTTTTTTAAAACTTTAAATAAGAACGTGGACTTAAGGGAGCGTGAACTTAAGAGAGCAATCCTTCTAAAATAAGCACTTAGCCGATTTAAAAATTATTTTTTCCTTTGCAGTACCTTTTAAAAAAAGCTTGTTTTTTAAAAACTCGTTTTATTTATTTGTATTTGCATCGAAACGGTATCAATTGGTTTGTCAAATATTTTATACGCTCGCGCGAGTCTTCCTCGCCTCTTTTTTTTCTTGTTTTCAAAATGACTCGCTCGCGAAACGGTCAAATTCCGATGGACACGCGTATGTACCCGCGTGATAGGAGGAGCTGTAAACCGACCACTCGAATCTCGGTGTTTCCTGTTAACAAATCGTGCCTCACCAACCTACGACCACCAGGAACTAACCATCACGTCGGTTCTCCAATTTCTACGATCCATCAGCTAGGCGTTGTAACCGCAAACGTTATCTAGGGACGTGAAAATTAATCTTTCGATATTCGTATTCCGGCTGGCAACGATATCTAACAATTTCAACAACTTTACAAACAATTTCAATAAATCTTTCTCTCTCGTTCTCTTTCTCCTCTCACTATTAACAGTAATAATGTGGAACGAGAACACATCTAGTGGAATAGTTTTTACAAATTCCGTACATTCGACTCTCAAAATTTCCACGGTATAATTATCCTTCCAAAAGCATTGGATACATAGGATATTATGTATAGACATTTTACCTTCGGCTACCCTCGTACTAAACCCAAATTACGATCTCTAACGCAGTAACTGAAATATAACGTTAACTTCCGGATTAATTATGAACGGTGCATTTACACGAACGAACCGCTGAAGTTACTTACTTCGGTGTTCTCTCGTTGCTAGCAGCATGGTCGTTAACAATTAACTCTTTCTCTCTCTCGTCCGACAATACGAAAACTTCACGGAGGAAGAACTGCGAATGAAGATGTCTAATATAAAAGTTCTTTATACCAACCGACGATGTCTCTTTATCGATCCATTAATCATCTTACATAAAAGGACATCGAACGGAATACGCGAGCTAGCTTTTCCCAAAAGACTCCTCGAAGGTACTCGCATCAGTCTCCATCTTAAGGATGTTCGTAATTCGTTGAAAAAGAATAAGTGTTCTCCGGGGCACGGGCCAAAGTCGCTCGTTAATTAATTAATTCGTTAATGGAAAATGGATAGGAGCCTTTGAAGGCGGTGGAGGTCGTACGTGCTCGCATAATGATACTCGGTGGAATATAGGAGGTCGATCAATTACGATGAGGAGCCTGTTTGCCTGGGACGACGGAGAACGTTTACCGTACGAGCACGTACGCTATCATCGTGGACATTAGGCCACACCCCTATATTTCGTAGACTTCGTGCTAACTAGAAAATTGCTATAAAAAGCAATTTTTTATTAACAAAAAAGTCCTTTGTTCCCATTTCTTTTCTGACATTTTTATCCTCTTTACTACGTTTCTAAGGAAAATCACGGGACGGTGATAAAACGAAGGCCTGTACAGATTTCTCATGCCGAAATCAGGTAATTAAAACGGCAACCGTGATTCGAGTTTGCCAGAATCCTGGTGTATCGATTTCGTGGGCGATCTTGAATGCGCGCCTCGCTCGCTTAACTCGAACGGTAAGTGTCGGGAATAGATTCGTATCACGGTACGCAACCTGTTTCTCTCTCTTTGCGAGCAGTTTGACGCGGACTCGAGTACCTTAGCTCGTTACACCGATTAGTGCTTCGTTAGAGAGCGAAGGAGGGTATAAATAGGGTGGAGAAAAGTCTGGGAAATATTATTCGGTCTGGCGAAGGCAGCTTCGGTTAAGTTTAAACTGTTGGTCCGCTTGGAAGCGAAACGTCGAAGAAGTTCAAACAGGTTTTTGGTGAAAACAGGATCGAAGTGTAGCTTAAGAGCCTTCGATGAATTTTCTTGTCAATAGACCGAGCTAATGGTATATCGATAAAGCCCGTGATAAAGTGAGCGAGAAAACGATGAGGCATTTTATCAATTTCTCATTTTTACAAAATTACACCCAGGCTCTTCATTATCTGGCTCATCGCACTCAACTTCGATCTAAATTCTTCTCTCGGCAATACTGCACAGGAATTTCCAGCATCATAAACGCATGTATATCCTAAACCACGATTAGCACAACCTGCTGTGATGCAGGCTAATGCGGCAGCAAGGAACAAATCCAAATCCGACGTCCCTTGCCATGTGGCGAGGGAGATATATATATATATATATAGAGAGAGAGAGAGAGAGAGAGTAGCTCTCGGTTGTTCGGCTCGGCTTTCGAACAATGTCATTAACGTATCTAAATTCCAGAGAACGAGCTAGCTCGTTGGTATTGTGTACGCGCGTGTCACTGTGCTCTCGTGACTCGCTTTGTTGATATTCGTAGGTACGTGCGTGGGTGTATGTGTCAGGGTATGTGGGACAACGAAGCGAAGTTGGAATAGGACAAAGCACGGGAGAGAAAGAGATGGGGAGAGACAGAGAGTGTATGAGCAGAGAAAGGGTAGATGGTAGAACGAAACGGAGTAGATAGATCGTCGCAGTGATTCGTTTCGAGTGGTATAAACGCGAATAGCGATAGTGTGTTCGATGTTGTCACGTACGTACGCGTAGGGGTACCTCGCCAGAGAGAATGAGAGAGAGAGAAAGGGGGTAGGAATATCTTTAGCCATCCAAGGTCTAGACCCGTTCCATGCTGGAGCATTCCGTACGACAATATGAGATTAATGATTATCATCCAATGGTACGAGAGAGTACAGAGAAGAGGATGCACTTAGAACAGAGCACGTACCAGTAATGGACGCATTTACGCGATCGCGACGATGGATGCGTACTCAAAGTCGACCCTCTCAACGTCGATTCGTCTTATTGACATTCGTAAATACACGCGTGTACGACATATGATTGACTTGTTCCACTTATTGTGAATAACGTATCCTTAAATGGCATTGGTAAGGCGGATGAGGACTTTTATATTTTGTTATACTTTTTATAACATATATTTTTGTAACGTTATATTTTTCTAATTTAAAAAAACTTTATTATACGCGAATAATAGCGTACAAAAGCAAGAGTCTGACTAGCATGAATATCTTTAGAGAAAAAGTGAATAAAAAGGTATGGATACTTTCTAATGTTATATTTGGTAATATGTAATTAACAAACAGGAAATATATTTAACAAAATGTCTGATTTTATTCTATGACGAATTGATCATTCCTTTTTCTTGATTGATATTTGGAAGAAAAATGAAGTTTCTTGCGTAGATTAAAACAAAATTGCGTTTTAATAACTTTTCGGAATCTAACTCCCCCATTTTTTTGTACTTACTCTGAGTCTCGCATAACACAGAATTTTCTAGAAACCCATCTACCGTGTTATAAGAGTTACCTGCATATACGTATATATAAGAATAAGAAAAAAACGATGAGTGTACCGTACGTTGAAATATTCGAATATTCGGCACACGCTAGTAATCGAGGAAAACGACAGGAGAACGTCGATGTTCGGAAACGAGCAAGCACCCCAAACCCCTGACACACCGGCTGTGACGAACGCTTAAAAAACGACCGGTCATCTGCGCTCGAAGTCTAGCCGGTCGCTGCAATGCCCCGGTGCAATGCCGCTCGTTGCACTACGAAGAATTAATCCGAAGCTTAGCGTACATTAAAGCGCTCTGACATGCGACCTCTCATGCGTCACGTGCGAAAGCTCGATCTCTATAATACTTCGCATTACTCCCTTCTCCCCGCATGGTAACAAATGCGGCCAATTTGTTTTTCCACGTACGTGTGCGTGGACGCGCGTAAAGCGATTCCGAGATCGATGAGAGAACGCAGAATTTCTATCTGTCCAATATTTCTGTTTCTATCGGTGAAAAAGAAAACTTCGCGAGAGAATCGCGATAAAAAATATATCAGGTAGGTATCGATGATAAAAAATTGGTATGTTATATGGCTTATACAACGGACAGTGTCCTTTGAACCTTGTATTTCCGATGACACGAACATTTATGCGTAAAGCGTCGAGCGTCCTACTCGATAGGTGCCAGTGACCCCTTAGATGCGTTTTTAAATATCACGCGTAGATACTCGTGGCGCAAGCAGACCGGCTTTATATTAGAATGTTTTTCATTTGATCCCTCGTTCTGCTCATTCGTGGTTATTTTTATATAAAAAAATGCACAGCTTTTGCCAACGTTAATGAAAGGTTATTTAGAAGAGAGCCGAAATTGCAATTTCGAGGTCGAGCAGATACTTAATTATTTTCGTTTCGAAGTTTTATTATATGAATATTAAAAGGTTCGAGAAAACAGTTTTCCTAATTTTGTTTTTCTTTCTCCTCTTTAACGAGATTCGAATCCTTACTATTCGTCATAATTACCACGAGTTTTTCCGACGACGCAAAAACGATTAAGATCTCCCTCTGCTTGCTGACAATTTTTAATTTGCGTAAAATCAAGAAGCTAAAGTTCGTGATTATTTTATACCGTAAAATACCCCCGGAGTTGTAATATTCTCTACCATTTCCTTCCTAGGGACATAATTATCGCTGGTATATTAAATTTGCATCATTAACGGTTATCCTCGGTTCTGTTGAAGATCTTGAGAAATTTGTATTAACTGGTAAAAATGGGAAAAGAAAAAGCCGAGACTACTGGGATCGTTTATGGTTAACCGATAAATTTCGATTGGTCATAAGAGAAGGTACGAGCAATTTGTTAACTAAATCATCGATAGTAATATCTACGATTCATAATAGACGAGTATTGAAATTAGATATTATTGGAATCGACAAAGCAGTTCTCCGCTATACTCAAGAACAATGCTCGTTATTGAAAGCTTCAAACTTCTCTCTCTCTCTATCATCGAAATGTATTAGAAACTATTATCAAACCGAAGTTCGATAACAAGAACAATAGTCACAATTATTCTCAATAATAATTGATAAAGAAATCATTTCAATCTCGAATAAATGACCGTGCTTGTCCCTAAAGAACAGAATAATTAACAAACTATAAAAGTTCGATCATACTTGGTTCTCGATTAAACAGGCCCGTTTAACTTGCGATAATCGAAGAGGATAATGACTATCGTGAATATTCGAGTAGGAAAGCACGAGATCACTGGCTGCCTGCTCGGATATCGTAGGACGACCAGCGAATAATCGAAAACACTCGACGTGCTCGATAAAGGTTGGAGATTAGCACGCGTATGCTGATCCAGAAGGTCGAAGGCTCGTGCACCTGGCACTTCGTGATTTAAACGCGTACCTACCTACCCACCGTTTCGGTAGGTCAAAATTTCCGATACTCGCGGCAAATCATGCTGGAATTACAGCTGCAACGGTCAGGGTCAGGTATCTTTCATGAGCGATTAACGATAATCCACGCTAGAGCTTTCGGTGATTTATTTTTCAAAGAATTACAATCCATTCTATCCCACGTTTATTCCGTGAATTAAATAGACAATTCAGTCCACGACGAATTTTTTTAATTACGAAATACGATCTCGATAATTAACGAAGAATTTTGATTTTAATACCATCGATAAATTCCTTTTGGACGATGTCAAAGTTTATATCCCGTGACGATAGGGTTTCGATATTAGAACGAATTTAGGAAAGTCCAGAGATCTTCTACCTCAACCGACGAGAAAATCCACTTTCTTCATATAGGCTATATTAAACGACAAGCAACGAAGGTATATCGACCTTACGTTATACCCTTTTCTCATCCTAGCTAGTCTCCCCTTGAACCTCTCTCGGAAGCGAACAATTTATACCATACCTTTTTCCTTCGCGAATCCACGTCTGTATCGACCTTGGAATTCGGCCAACCGAGATCAAATGAACCGCCGTTCGTTCGTTTCGTTGGAAATTAAGTCTAATTCTTGGATGGAAAGGAATACGCGAAACGGAAGAATATATTTACGTTTTGTGGCGTTGCACAGTGCGAAATTTTCATAATCTAGCTGGACAAAAGTCAATTTTGGTACATGTCTTAGCCGGTACATTTACAGCATATATTCGAAGCAGACAAGTTATACTACAATATAATTCATTTCCGGGAATCTACATGGAACAATAGCACGTATAAAAAGGTCGGAACGGCCGAAAACCTGAGTTTTCCCGATCGACCGCTCTCGCCTACCGTGTCGTTCGTCTGAGTTTGCTCGATAAATACGCTGTGTTTCTGTGTGCCAGCGGTGATGTTGTTCTGTGATTATTTTAGCGGAACTCTCAAGATAAATTTTCATATATTTTTTTGTTAAGATGTTTTTTTAGTTTAATCATAAACATTAAATTTATGGAGCGAGGTTTTCATGTAATTAAATAAAGTACCTTTTTAGTTTTATCTTGAGTTTCAGTTTATTTCCCCGCATTTCCCTTTTCATTGGGTATATTTTTCTGGAAGATCTATTTGTATACTACAAGAAAAATGTTTGTTTTTTTGCGGAAGTTTGCGATAGGATAAGTCAGGGTAATATGCCATCTCGGGTAATATGTCATTTTTTAATAATTTCCAAAATAATTAATAGATAGCGTTAGTTGAACGTTTGTTTCTCTAGGTTAAGTGTAAACGTTACCATAGCAACACTTATTTGTTTTTTCGTCCATAATTTACTCCGTACACCAAGTAAGTACAAAAAATACTGTCTTAATCTCATTACGTACTGTTACTTAAAGTTAAATTATCCATTTGTAATTACTCAAACGTAATTATGCAAATCACTACATAATACTATAATTATTTAGTTTTTCACTATTTTTCATACTTTTGCAACGTTTGAATTGTTTATTTCTCATAACAGACTTTTTATAAATCTTTTAATTTTTGAAATACCCGTCATTTTTACACCAGAAGTCGGATCTAATCGAAATTGTTCGTGGATCCTCTTTGTGTGGAACCTGAGTTCTTGTGTGTGTTTGTGTGTACTCAGTGTAGCGTCCTACAGCGGATCGAATCGACACACATACACACACATACACATTTAAATCTTGTTATGAAACGTAAAGATTTACAAGGTTTTTTTGATCTTTAAGAGTTAGTATTTTTTAAGATTATGTTTCTTGTTAATTTACAATAAGTATTATTTTTTTTAATTAAAATATTAAGTGGCATATTGCCTACGTGGTATACAGAATTAACCATATTTTTAGTTGGCTATTCGTTTTTTTCTGTAATGACATAAACTTAGGAGATATCGTGTGTCAAAGTTAACTGTGGTATATTCCCCCGACTTATCCTAACCATACCATTTTTCGTTATTTTCAGAATGACTTCACAAATTTCACGTCGTAAGTTTTTTAATGTTTGGTTTGCTAACGCCAAAAAAATAAGACAGGATGCTCTGTTACACTATATTTTACGAGAACTTGATGCTCAGTCCGTTTCGGATGATATTTTGAATAATTTAAAAGCAATAATTAGTAGAATTAGTCATAAAATCGACGAAAGATGGTCAAAATCAGGAAGACATCGAGAACGTTTCCTAAAAGCGAATTCTTCGTGGCTAGAAGCAAATATTTCATTTTCGGATATTGTCAATGAAGGTATCGTCGATGTTCCACCACCTGAAACGCGTAACCGGGCCGGAAGACCAACGAAAGACTTTGACAGTTCCAGTGAGAAGACAAAAAGACGGCGAATTCAGCGTCTTCTCGAAACTACATCTACGGAAGAGTTAACGATGGCAACCGTAGTACAGCTTCGCCAGTCAGGAAAAAGGGATTCAGCAGCTATTGTTAAAGAGCTTTGCCGCTTTTCACCCAGAAGAGGTACTGGTATAAAAGATGCACGAAAGCGTTTAATCAGTCCAAAAAAAGGTGGGCTTTCGAATGACCAAGCTCTGGCATTAATGATTGATACGAATTTGTCGACACACCAATACCGTATAATACGGGAGCAAGCAAAAAAAATTGACAAAAAAATCTATCCACCTTACTATAAAGTCAGAGCAGCAAAACAGTTATGTTACCCAAGTGAACTCAATGTCACAGAAACACACGCTGAAGTTAAACTACAATCTTTAATGGATCACACAATTGTAAGACTATGCAAAGCACAAGAAGAGGTCCTAAAAACGATAAATGACTTGAAAAGCCTGCATATTATTGTTAAATGGGGTTGTGATGGAGCGGAACAGAACCGATACAAACAAAAATTTTCTGAATCACACTCTAGTGATGAAAGTTTGTTCAGTATTTCAATGGTGCCTATACAAATGTATTCAATGAATGGTCAAAGGAGCAAACAAATTGTATGGCAAAACCCTTTGACATCCTCTACTCGATATTGTCGACCCATAAAGTTTGTGTTTGCCAAAGAAACTGCAAATCTTATTATAATTGAAGTTAATAAAGTTAAAGAACAGGTTATATCACTGGTGCCTACTAAAATTATTGTAAATAACATGGAAATATTAGTAAAGCCAACATTGATATTCTGCATGATAGACGGCAAAATTTGTAATGCAGTATCTTCATGTGCATCCACACAAACGTGCTACCTATGTGGTGCCAAACCCAGTGAAATGAATAATGAAGGGCTCATTTTAGAAAAGTCTGTAAGAAGGGATTATCTTTCGTTAGGCCTGTCACCTCTGCATTCTTGGATTCGATTGTTTGAGTGCATCTTGCACATTTCCTATCGTCTAGACATAAAAACATGGCAGGCTAGGGGAATTGAAAATAAAACGAAAGTGGCTGAAAAAAAGAAATACGTACAAGACAAGTTTAGGAGCGAATTGGGTCTTTTAGTAGATATGCCTAAACAGCAAACCGGAAATACTAATGACGGAAACACAGCCCGAAAGTTTTTCCGAAATGCTGAAAAGTCAGCCGAAATAACCGGTGTCAATATTGAGCTTATTAAGCGTTTCCATGTCATATTAGAGACCATAAATAGTGGGTATTTCATAAATGTCGACAAATTTCATGAATACGCTAAGGCAACAAGAAAATTGTATATCAAGGAGTATTCATGGTACGCAATGCCAGTAAGCGTGCATAAAATTTTATTTCATGGGAAAGACATAATTTCTTCGTGTGTTTTACCAATCGGTCAAATGTCGGAAGAAGCCCAAGAAGCACGCAATAAACACAATAGAAAATTCAGAGAGCTGTTCACGAGAAAAACTTCTAGAATTGACACAAACAGAGATTTACTCAATAGACTATTGATTTCATCAGATCCGTTTATTACTACTTTGCGTGCTGCTCCAAATACAAAACGGGGTAAAATTCTACCTGAAGTATTGGGACTTTTAGAAATAAGAGCCCCAATTCTTGAACGTGGGATAACAGTAGACGATATGCATAGAGATTCTGAAGAATCTGATTTAGATTCTGAAGACTCTGATGATGACACTGAGGAATTGGATGATGATAGTGATTAATCCTAATAGCGCTGAATTTTCTATTGCTCTTTTGTATTATTTGTTTTTTAATTTAATTTTAATGATTATTATGTGTTATAAAAATGTTTTATTGTTAAAATATATGCCTAAAATTATCAAAATATTTTTTTTATTATTTCATTTATATTAGACCACCTAATAATACACAAAATTTAGACAAAATAATTTTGTCCAGCTAGATTGTGAAAATATCACACTGTGCGTTGGTCTGGTATAATACGAAAGAATTGAATAGCTTCCTAGGTGAACATGTTAAGTAATAAAACAAGTTCATCCACCAAGCTCTTCATTTGTTTTAATATAGTAACGCGCTGTATCGTTATTATTATTATTTTATAGGATCAAATTCACCGTGAAACCATTGTAAATATAAAATATAGATGCCAATTGAAAAAAATGACGAAATCCTTTTAAATCTATTCGAATCTGTCTCTCTCGTATGATTTTAAGTTCCCTACGGTTTATTCGAAATCGGATCATTTTTATTTAACGATACGCGACAATTTTTTACATTTTACAATATATGCAAAATCGATAGCATATAATAGTGAAATTGAGCGGACAATGGATGTATCAAGGGGACGAAAACATTGCGAAATGCAAATCATCGAAATGCCCGTACAATGGGATAATAATAATAATAGACGACTGTGAAGCAGCGAAGGTAGCACATGAACATTGACAATACCGTATCGTTCTTATCGACTGATCAGTTTCATTTGGGAAAAGCTAGGAATTCAAAATGGCGATATAGATGCTCCATAATAGATTAAATAGGTAAACGGCTTTACTATTATCGTCTGAACCAATTCACCATTTTCTATTCAATACCTAATTCCCTATGTTCTAGCGAAATAAGACCGTTCATGATCCTCCAAAATTTCGCTTACTCTATTGTACATGTTGCTCGAACGCAATCGACATTTCAACAGACTCACGTATTTTGTACATGCTGTTAAATAAATTCGTTAATTGCTTTTTGTCGACTTAATAGTATTTACAACGAGATTGTATTTAATGAGTTTGTTATCCGCTTTCGTTCGATAGAATGTAGTAGCTATTTTACACGTCACTTTAATCGGCATGAAAGCTTTTACACCAATTTGCGGAACTTGTTTATAAATTGGGAAGAGAATTTGGATACTTTAGGATATCGATAATACAATTTGAAATTGTCTTATTAAATAATAAAGATATCACGGGTAAGCAAATATCGTGTAATATTTTATTTTGAACCACTTCAGACGTAACTACGGGAAGGACGTTAAATAGAGGCTCGTTGCGCGAGGCGCGTGCGGTTAGGCCGCATTCGCTGAAAACTCGAATACCGAGGGCGCCGTTTAAACAATGTGTCACGCCAGCGACGCAACTCTCTGGCAAAATAGTTCCACCAGTCACGCTTTTCACTGCCGTTTCATACCTAACCGTTAACTCGAGCTCTCTTTGCTACGTGAGACCCGTCTCGCACGCATCTGCGTTCTTTTATTCGGGTGTCATTATTTTTTCTCTTTTCTAAACAACTCCGAAATAATGGATAACAATTCAGTATAATTCTTTTTCTAGTTTTAAGTGAATAAGTAATGCCTACCTCGAAGACTTTCGTGCGACGAGTTCGATTTTTAACGGATTCTTTGGATTCCTCTAAAATTCTCGACCGAAACCGATTTACATACGTAAATTTCGTTGGAGTTCGAGCACAGCGAAACGGACAAGCCGTGTGTTGCGTACATTACAATTTGTTACGCGAACAATCGTGCGAACGAAAATTACACACAGTGTCGATGCAGATAACGCTCGTTGCACTAACGCGGTCACGAGTTCTATCGTAATTCTGGTGATAAGAACCGAAGCTTTTCGTGGTTTTTTATTATAATACGCGCTCGAGTTTCATTTTTTCATACAATTATCAAGCTTTGTCGTTTACATCAAAGTGATCAATAAAAGTGATCTGGATGAATTGATTTACTAGATAAACTCGAGATTAGTACAAAGTTTGATTAAAATCAGAAGTTCTAGGTTGGAAATGTTCCTTTGTTGGTGGTTCCGACGCAATGTACTGGATTAGGCATTTTCGAACATCTTCAAGAGTACATTGTTTGTTTGATAGACAGTATAGTAAAGACGATGTAAAGTGATAATCTGAAGAAAAGCCACACGCAGTAGAAGTTCTCAACTCAGTGAAAAAAATCCCCATTTTGCACATGCAGTCGTATACAGGCGAGATTAATAAAAACGAATAAAAGATAATATCGAATATGCTTTTTCGTCGGTGGTATTGTTAACGATGCCAATTAAGAAGATAACGATGTGAAATTTGTTGTTTTGTGGTAGAGTTTTGTTCCTTATTCTGTCAGTATTTCAGTTTACTAAAAGAACGAAAGAAATTTGTCGAAAAAACTTATTTCTGCACCTAATAAATGCGTTATTGATAAGAATACAATATAATTTGTGAATATATATCTTATAAGAAAAACAATTTTATAATCACCTTGAGTAAAAAGATTTGGGTGATAGTCATAGGGTAAACGAATAGAAAGATAGATCTCGGTTTACATCTATATTCTCGATTCGAATGGGACACGGATACGTACCCTTTAACCCCGAAACCGAGGATTAATGCAACGCGACCGGGTGGATGTAGAATGGACAGGGAGAAAGAGAAAAAGAGAGGAGGTAACTGCGATGCTCCGTTAAACATTACTGGCTGCCTCTGTGGTCATTTGTTCGACGAGTTTGAAAACTACCCCTGGCCCGATATGCGAATAGGAAATGAACGATCATCACTGCGAAATTTCTCGAATCGTATCGATACTTACTCAACAAAACGATATTGCCAATATTACCATAACGTTTACTAATTGCGAACCAAAAATAATATTCTCTGGCCTTCCTTGCTTGCCAAATAAATTCCAGAAAATCGAAATGCTTTCCCAAGCGTAACGACGACATATGTATATATGTTCATATTTCACAAATTTATTTTTTAAATCATACCTCACGATTGGAAATAATGAAAGAGCAAAATGACCAGTTAAACGCATTATTTGTTACTTCGTTAGTTGTTCAATTAACTTTCGAAAAACTAAACTACAGTATCAGTGGATAAATACATCTGTGAAGATATTTTACATAAAATACATCGTGAACGAGTAGGTATATCTCCGTTAGAAAATAACAGGATTTTTCGAAACGGTTCAACTTACGGTATACTTACCTCGAAAGAGAGTCAAAGAAATAAAGATAAATTTTACAAGGAAATAGTATCGTAGGAAGAATCGATGTTCCATAACGTAAAAGACATATACGCGTGCCTACGTTGCCTACGTTGTTCCTGGAAGGAAGGGCTTAACTTGGAATTTGCGAATTTATAGCACGGCTTCTCTCTCGTCGTCATCGTCAGGTTCGGCCGTGCCTTTGATAACCGAATTCTCCGAATAATGCAAGGAAGATCGGAACAAGGATGAAAGATAGGAGCGAAACGGCGGTGGCGGACACGGAGCGAGATGGCCGCCGTTCGCGAGAAGGTCGTAGAGAAGTGCCGATAGTAAACCCTCCCTTATATCAGAATGTCGATAAAGCTGCTGTTGCGCGAACGAATACATATGTAAGCATCCTCTTAGAAAATCCAAGCATGACCCCACGCGCGCGGAGACATAGGTATACAAACTAATACATACGTTCCTCCGCCTTCCTTTACTCCGCAATTTCTCCGTCGATGTTTCCGTTAAAGCTAATCCTTTCGTAAAATATTCTCACTTTATATCATCGCCAGAGATATCGTCGACATTTATTTCAACTGGATGAAAATAAATGTTATAAGATAATAACGAATAACGTTGATTTAATTTTTCTTGGTCCGTATCAAATTTAACAAATCCCTCCTTTTTTCTCGTATCCTATAGAAAATATTTTCAAAGTTGTACTCGTTATCCCGAATTCACGGTTATATACCTACTGCATCGGTAAAATATCCCAACGGTTTCCTCTCCAGTCGAACGACTAACTTTAGGACGAATTTTTCCCGATATCCTATTAATAGTTTTCGAAGGTGGATGCGCGTGTCTGGAATGGTACCGGCGAAGACGAGAAAGCTTCTTCCACTACGCTTAACGCATCGACAATCGCGGTTTATACTATCGAACGGAGTATCTCTTCTTTCTTCGGACTTTACTTCCTTCGACTGACGGGGGAGGCCGACGATACTTACACAATAGGGATCCCCCGTGAACTTTGTTATAATAATTTTGCGTTATCTGCTTCGTGACACGGTGGAGGAAAAAGAAGAGCGGTTTATTAAAACTTTTACGTTGGAAGTATAGCGAGCTTGTGTCTATAAAGTTTCATCGATAATCGATAGCCAAGGAGAAAGAAGAAAAGGATCGAGCTCGATTGGAACGTAAAAAAAATTGACAAATTTGGAGGAATCTGCAAGGCAAAATATTTTTTTGTGCCATTCGAATTGACAAGTATTTTTGTGTCCAGGTGATTTTTCTTTGAAATTTTCAAACGATGTTTTTTTCGCATACGAGCGTACATTTTTCTCTTTGACTATATTATAACACTAGCATGTAGTTGACTCGGGCTTCGCCTTGGTAAAGGTTTAGATGGATTATATTACATAATAATATCATCATTACTAATTATAATAATATTATTATACATCTCTCATTAGTAATAATAAGCTGCAGTCGAAAAATGCATTCAAATCCGTTTGTAATTTCAAAGCCTTTGTAGAACAAACCCCGACAGACGGACAGACAGCATAAATATATTAATAACTTTTTTACATAACTCCTTATATTTATGTAGTTGGCAGAGTCGATAGCGTCCTTTCTTCTCATCGATCATCGAAATTGGTTTAATTTTATAAAAGTTATAGACAAAAAACGGTGATTTTCCATTTTAAAACTTTATACATAGGTATATAAGATAAAACTATCGTCGTCCTGAACTCGATCGATGCATCACACGAATTTATCAACCAGGATGAAGACAAAGGGGTTCGAACGAGAGTATCTAACAAAGAAATCGTCGAACGTGAATAGAAAGGAGAACCGCGTATCACCGCATCGGCAATCTTGTTTGAACCATGAACCCTTGGCAATAAAAGTGGAACACACGATAGCACCACCTTTCTGAAAAGCCACAAACGAAGAAATATCTCTCTCTCTCACTCACGTTTTCCCTTACTCTTCCACGTTCTAGCGCTTGCCGCGCGTATGCGAGTAGGTCGTAAAGCAAGCGCCGGCAGAACTTTTATTGGGAATACGTTAGCGTCGATACATATTCGATTTTGGAGGAACGGATAGCGAAGCGAAGGAAGAGGGTAAGGTCGAATAAGGTAGGGAGTTGAGGGGTCGCGGCAGTGGAACGAGCATGCTTACAAATACCTTTCTTTCCGTTTGAATTTCAATGCCGTCCGAGCGCGACGTCGTCGTTTCGATCGATCGATCGACGATCCATCGCGTGCGAACGCCTGTCTATATTTTCTTGGCTATGGGTATATAAAAGAGTATACCGTGGAGACTGAAAATACAGCTTGGTCCTTTTCTATGGGCGTGTAGAATAGGATGACGATTGAAAAATTCCGGGAAACCGAAGCGTGAGAATCGATGCATCGTTTGGTTTTACTAAGTTGTCGCGATGGAGATCGCGTGTTGAGGAAATTGTATTTGGAAATCGATGAGAATGTTAAATAGGATCAATTTGTTCTTCTATTCTTCTTAGAGTTTCGAAGTATTCCTAGCCGATATAGAGGAATCTTTTGTTAAAGGAAAGTAGGGCAATTTGGACTACCAGTTTAAAAACATATTATAAAAATGCGTACGTAATGAGATTTGTAATAAAACTACTTCAAAAATATAAGAAAGGTAATGCACTTTCTTAGAAAAAAATGATAGGAAATGTATCAGAATAATAAATGACTTTTTTTACTTTTGAAAATATAAGCATGGAGCGTAATTTCGATAAGGAGCTGGTAATTTGACTATTATATTTAATTCATAATTATATGTTGAATTGCTTAAAGCAGGAGTCAGTAATAGATATTGGTTGAAATCATCATTAAAAACATATCATTAACTTATGTGTCTAGTCGTCGTTATTGTAATTTAAAACTAAACGAAGTGGTTAATTTTAATAAATTCCGTAAGGCAGACTCTTAAAAATATTACACCGTATTGCAATTTTCGTGACGGAAACTCGGTTAAATCGGTTTCATAGAATTCACGCTCGATAATCGTTTGGAATAGTCAAAAAGGCGAGAACGGCGTCCGCGATACGACGCTGGTGAAAATGAGCATCGATCTCGGCGTCTGCTCTAACGCGTCGATACGTGGCCCAGCCATGGATTTCACGGAAGCGAGTTGGTAGCCCCGAACGCGTGAAAATGGCGTTATTCCGATCTTATCGGCCGGTCGGCTTGATTTATGATCGAGTCCTGAAAGAGTTAATGGAGGCAAAATAGTGCAGAGAGCACCATGAATCGTTTCGTATCGAGCACTATCGATGTTCTCTCTCTCACCATTTTGATGGTGGACATCGTCTGGTACCCCTCCCACCCTCATTCACCCCACCCATTTTCGTTGAAACATAATTTATGATCGAGATGTAACTGTTAATCATTAACAGATCGACCGAAACTCTCGTACGATTTATGGTTCAAGAAAAGTGTGAGTTTTCTCTCTCGAAGAAAATTTTCCAGAAAGTTAACAGCAAAAGTCGAGAGTTATCGCCAGAGAAATAAAATTTGTGGCTGGTATCTACGTAGTATGCTCACCGTGCAAGATATAATACATGGTAGGAAACGTCGAATCACAAAATCGATGATATCACATTTTATAACGAAGATGGGTATCCCAAGAACTTTATATTATACACGACGATTTCCGTTGTTTTCTTAAGAAAGAACTCTTTCTCCGTATTTTAATTTCTTTACCTCTTGAAAAATTCGGAGGAAATTTCTCAGAGAAAGCGGAAAGTTTTACGAACCACGTAGCCTTCATCGTTCATCGCATAATCGTTGCTCCGAACTCCGCAGCATCCACGTCCATCCAATTTCCCTAACCGCTGGCGTATACACCGACAAAGAAGTACTGCTCGACTATCCGTCTACTATCTCTTCAAGTATCTTCTCCCTCGTTATATATCCCTCTTGCTCCCTCCTTCCTCGGGAGTCCTGTCAGACAACAAAATAAAATCTCTTTTCTCTTGTATGCTTCGCTCGTCCTCGTTCGTTCTCCTATCCTTCTCTTTTTCTCTCCCGCGTTCTCCTCGTTAAAGTCGTTCGCCCGGCGTCTTTGTTACCGGTAGCAGACTCATAACAAGTAACCCCTTTGCTTCTTGTTGCAGCTATACCGGCACACATACCTGGCCCACTACAGGATCGTGAACCTGGAGACTCTGTAAGTAAACGAGCCGTACCTCGAGGGCGTTTACGATAATCATATCTCAGACTTATTCCCGTGGTCGAGTTTGGATTTGCATTTTAATCTCGCCATCCTCCTACCGTTCCCGTAAACTCGAACGGGATGAAAAAGGATAGAGGGAAGAGATAACTAAAAAGGAAGAGAGAGAAGGAAGGCAGAGAAACGGGGGGGTCCAAGACGTACGCTTGGCAAAGCCTGTAGCGTGGAAATTACAAACTGCGTAGGAATTTAATCCTAGCGTCGTCTTACCACCACCGCTATCCTCTTCCGACTACAGGAAAGAGAAAGGGAGAGGAGTGGTTTCCTTCGCGGATTTGAACGTTAACTCAGCATTTAAAGGACCCTCACTCCTTATATCACGATTAGAGTAAGCGTTTCGTCGTCCTGCCATCTTCTTCCATTTATAGCCCTCTTTTTCTCTCTTTAACATTCGACTCGAAGGAGCGAGGGAAAGGCGCGAGAGGGCAGAAACGAAGACACCCAATTTGGGAAGAAAATTACTTAAAGGGAGAGGGTAGAAGGGAACGATTCGTGGTTTAATAGACGCGGTAGATTTTTTAACGGGTTTAATCTCTCTCTCAGGAGGGGACGAGAACGTTAGCGGGCCGGAAAAGGGCTCGTGGTTGGTAAGAGGTAGGAAAGAGAGCAGAAACCGCGGGAAAGTTCAATCCTCGAAGGTCTCGCTGCGCTACATCGCCCTGTTCACCCGCTGAAAACTTTCGTTCGAGCGCGCCAACGTAAATTCACCTTACTCTTACCCCTCCTCTTCCTTTTTCTTTACTTTTTTTTTTCTTCTTCTTCTTACTAAAGCGCGATTAAACCTCTCCAACTTCTGATATGTTTACCATCTTCTGTCGGATACATCGCGCTCCTCTTTAACCAAGTATCGTCTTAGCGTTAGAAAAGTTAATAAAATTATGGAAACGCAAGCTTGGAGTTACTCGGGAAAATATTTTTGCAGCGAATAAGCTGGCTAGTGATGGGATTATAAATAATTGTTGCCGAGTCGATGCTCGCGTTGTTACTGAATCGATGCGGGCCGATGTAAACAGATCGAACGTTTGTTTGGAAATGACATCTGTTGTGCCTGTCTTAAATGGTGTATCGTCTACCTTTGTTTACATCAACAGGATTTAATCTAATAATGCAAGGAGCACCCAGGTTCTTGCACGTCACCAATACTTTCGATACTTCAACACTAGATTTACCAAGGTGTCACATCGACCACTCTAACTTCATTTTTTATTAATTTTCTTTAAGAAACTTCTTACTATATTTTATTAGTAGACTTTGTACTTAGAAAAAATGAATAAAATCATACACTATTAGAAGTTCGTTTTTTTATTATTTTCACTTCATAATAATCCAAGTTAAATTTCTCTTCGATTTAAAATATCGAAAATATCACGTTGACCCCTTTGGTAGAAATAGTTATATCTCAGCTCGTGGTAAAGCAAAAGTTAAAACGAACTAGCTGTAGCGCGATGACATAAATTGTTTACCAATACTATGAGAATAGATCGCTTAAAAGATACGGAAGGAAAATGGATACCACGCGTGAACCATTTGGTAAAACGTACGAGGCACGACCGTATGATGATACATATTTTGCTCTTTGCGCCTTCTTTCTCGCACTTCTTCCCTCTCACCTTTCCTCTCTCTCTCTCTCTCTCTCTCTCTTAGATATACACCAAGTAGGTATAGCGTGGGCAGCTTTTGTCAGGGACGACGAAAGTACCAACGACTTTTCCTCTCGTGCTTTCCCACACCTGCACCCACCATAAAGGAACGCCGCGGAAGGGAACGTAAACTCTCAACTTTTAAAAATCGCGTTATTTACATTATGTTTTTAATACCACGGGACGGGAGAACGCGCGGTAGTTGCCACGCTCGGCTTTCGCGCCATTCCTCTTTTCTGTCTCCTTCTTTTGTGAAAACTTTGACTTTTCTACACGCTCTTTTGTCAACTTTTTTTTCACACGCGTAAACGAACGAGGTCGAACTAGCGAGAGCGAGAAAAAAGCGTTATCACCGTAGAAAAGTCGTGTTCCCGTTCGGTCGACCGCTCGACTATAAAGATCGTTTAACAAACTCTCACGCACCGCTGCTGTAACTTTTTCGTTATTCGCTCGGTCGTGCTAAAACGACTAATAAATGTTACCGGCACGCGAACGCACCGATGAATCAATGATTTCACTGTCGTATCGGTCGACCGCGTGGACCTTGCGTAGAAAAAAGAAAAAAGAAAAAACTTAAGCCGGTTTTTATTCCGTTTCATAACATTCAGGATAAATACCTGACCTATGAAATGTGAAGTTCAAAAGGAGGATAATCGGTCGAGTCTGTAGACAATTGCATGATCTACAACTTTGATTTCACCTATTCTCACGATATAACTTACCGTTTAAGAGAAATATCAGAGAACCGATATTTGTAACATTTGAGCCTGAATAAAATTTTTTTCACGAGTCCAATCGGTAGGGACTTTTGACATTTCATTTATAATAGTGTATTTAAGATTCGTATGTACGAGATAATCCAAAAAAGAAAAGCAGGAACGGCAGAAGAAAGAGGTCGGTGGTATACGATGCGGGTAGGCGATGAATCGCGACTCTCGCAGGAGCGGTTGTTTCTCGCGATAGATAGTAAATGCGACGAGCCATCGTCGTCACAAAACGTGCATGCAAGACTTGTATGAGCGTACGAGAGAACAAAGAAGTCGTAAGTTTGGTCGCTTGTATATTTCGTGGCGAAAGGTAGCGCTACTCGTTGGAGCCCCTCCCTTCTCCTATAAACCTGCTTTCTACGCCGCATGAATACCCGCTCGACTTTATTTATGACTTTTCGAGGGAAGAACTTCGGCCTTTGAGCCCCCGTACGAGAAGTAATATCTACGACATCTCGCGACGTTCTGGGATATACCCGTAAGATCGTTCCCAAACTTTTTCATCGATTCTACTACCTCCATGGTCTGACGCCTACGAACGTCGAGATATTTTAGAAAAGAACACTTCGCGGCCGAACGATTTGCACGATTCGAACCACTTTTTATCGTTTCTAGCGTCTTCGTTCTCGAGATCGTCGGAATAGAAACTTTTTAGGGCGCACTTCTAAAGGGACGGACGAGCATTTTTTTATCAGTTAGTAAAATTTATATTGTCACGAGAAACGAATAAGGTGATTCTGGATGTATTTGATTAATGGAGAACGGTATTGATATAAGCACTATTTTAAAGAAGAGGTTATAAATGAGATACCTATATATCAGATAGGCAGAGAATGAGAGAAATTACAGTAAAATTATTCTAAATTTTGAAAATATGGAATAGTATTATTAATGGGCATGGTCTGTTCAAGCGAAAAATGTGTGTAATATAGAAAAGTAAATGACTGAATGGTTACACACCTAAACGTGAATTTTTGGTTCATATTCGAAGCCCTAACTGGTGAGAGTAGTGAATAAAACAAGAATCGGTACTTCGTAATTCCATTTCTCTGTTTAGGAGAGATAATTATTCGCCAATATAAAATAACATGTAATACACCGCGTAGGGAAGAGAAAGTTCAATAACACCGATCCGGTAACGCGATGGTATGGAAATAACACCGAGAGAAATTAAGTTTCTCTCGTTAATGAATTCGAGAGTAACGAGAATCGCGGGTCTCGTAGATGAAAATGAGAATCTGGTATTTTTTTTCGCTATTTGCGGGACCGCTACTTTGTATTTGAATCTTTTTTTTTTCTCTGTAATTTATTTGGTATACAAAAAGGATGATAAAATGATGTTCCAAGGCGGTTCCTTCCTTTGAAATAAATCTTGCGAACTTTCGAATTGACGTAGGTGGAAACTCGACTTTCGAGGCGACGATGTAGAACGTAGTCGGAGATGACGGTGGCTTGTTCGCCGAATTCATTTTAACTTTCGCAACTCGCGATAAAATGTTGTAAACTCGATAAAACGTGCCTCGATGAGAATAGTCCTTCTCGATAAAGGAAAGTCTATCTCTTTACTCTCCTTTCAAGAAAAAAGGGAAGGGAAAAAAAAAGTATGAAGAACCATCGAAATTCGAAGATTTTCAAAAAATAATTCACGTCGCGAGCTTTTACGGTTGCGCAAGAATGGCTCCTTTCTAGTAGAAGCTCCGAAACCAATCTACGAAAGCACGACGACGCTTTGCTTTATGCCGAAGAGCCAAACCATTTTTACTGCCCCTCGAATAAGATCTTCCCCGCGTACATAGAACGTAGGTACATAGAAGAGGCTCCAACTCTTACGGTATGAACGTGTGCATCCGTGGCGCACCGTCGTCGTCGGAGACACTTTCCCGAAAGAAGGAAGACGTAACCCTCTCTCTCTCTTGGTTATTTTTCCAAGTCATCTCCGAAACGATCCAAGATAAATTACGAAAATATTTTTCAAAGTTCGACGTTTCCGCGTGGATCGATCGTAAACTTGTGTCGACTAGAGAGAGAGACATTGAGAAATATTTTCGTTCGTGATTCTTACACGTCTCGATAAATTCTAAAGAGTGGGTACAATGATGATATAGTTTGAAATTTTGTTGTCAAATAAATTCACCTACGTTTCTATCGCTTTTTACATCCTCCCTCGTCCAAAACATAAACTTTTATGATACGCTTCTGTCATCACCTCCGAAACGTTCGCGCTACGCTCGAAGATAACCGTCTACGCAATTAAAACGTCGTTACTCCCTGTAGTAAAACGTGGCCATCCGACATTTGGAGACCGTCCTGGTGGAATGTAATTTCGCGAGAGTCGCGCCAACGATGGCGACGACGGCGACCACGCGACGCGCGAGACCTAAAACTTCGTTAAGAATAGAAACGTGTAACGACTCTATGAAATAACAACTTAATCTCGTTTCACGTATAAGGTCTCTAACAGAGAGGATTCGTGTATTTCTAGAGAGGACACTGCACTGGCTGCAAACGAGTCGATGTCTCTTCAGCTCGCGACTTGGGCACCACGTGGAAACGCTTTGATCTACGTTCATCAGAACAATATCTTCTACAGACCAGAAGTCGAGGGTCCCAACGACTTTCAGATAACCAATAGCGGAGTTTTTGGCACGATCTACAACGGTGTACCCGATTGGGTTTACGAGGGTGAGTCGTTGAAGCTTTCTATTGTTCGTTATTCATTCATTTTTCAAGAGAATGCTTTTTAATCTGCAACAGAATAGAATGATTTTACGACGCGAACTGATAAAAGTTCGCGCGAATTAATAATTTTAAAATATTTTTATTTGTATTTCTAAACAGATTTATGAGAAAAATCGAGAAGAAAGACTAAAATATCGAAATAATGGAGCACGTAAAGCGACATTTTTTCTCTCGTCGTATAAATCCCTTAGATTAAAGTGGATTTAAATTTTAAAGTCCGCTAACCGAAGCAACCTATTACACTTGTTAGCGATCTTGTGAGCCGTTTCGAGCTAGCGAGTGCTCGTGATATTCCCGAGGGACTCCTACGTGTAACGATGCCCATCTTCTTCCAACCTTATCTCTCTCTACTTCATCCTCTCGAACTACTTGTCTCTTCCGAGTTTCCAAACGTCTGTTTACTATCGGATTACTTCGCCATAAAAATGATCAGTCATCTCGAGAAAGCGAAGCGTAACAAACTTAGCACGACAAACGTATCGTTATAACGATTACGAGAAGCACGATGTCTGGTGCGTGCAAAATCAAATGAATTTATCCTTGAAGCAAGTAAGGCATCAAGTAGATTGGATATTTCCTTGGAAATCTACGACGAATGGCATCGCCTAGGTGTGCCATCCCATTTTTAATATCCCTAATGTGTCCGAGATTACGATCGCGTCGACGTGAATCGAACTCTCGATCCTAAAACATTTTTTTGTCACTGCAAACCTTTTTCCTTTGGAAACCTTCTCACATCTTTTTCTTTCTTAGTTTTCTCGAAGCTTTTTTTACGCTTCGCTAGCTTCCCATTTTGCTTGGAACAATAACGCTGCCGTACGAACCGAGTAGGTAGAGTATCGTATCAGGACGGTATAATACACGCATGGCCGATGTTCGGAGAGACATCGCGCGTTTGCATATTTCTGAAGCTTTCATCAGCTATGCTCTTTCTCGCTTATCCCTCTCTCCATCCACATTCGCGTCGAGATACCTCTCGCTTCTTTCTATCTCTCCCTCTCCTTTCGAGTAGAATGGATGAAGCGTGAAAATTCTCCAGGGAATTCGTGGCCCTTCTTGGGAGAACCGAAAAAAACAGGAGAACGAGACTGGAATTTAGTTTCCTTATCGTTTGTTTCGAAGGCTTAATCGATCGTTAGTTTAATTCACAGAGAGAAAGGAAGGAAGGAGGGAACGAAGATTATCCAAAGTCTAACGAAGTGTATATTAGGTTGATTAAAATGAAGATTTAATAAAATACGTTCGTATTTTATAATAATTAACAAAAATTGAAATATCCTTTGCAGAAGTTTACTTTAGAAATGGAGAAGTTCTCGAATTTTTTTAATAAACGAAAGATAGGTTCGGTCTTACCTCGACAATCGATGGAAAAGCCAATAACCCTGCAAATGAACTATCCAACGCATCGAACTCTTCTTCGAGGCAATACCTGACCGTACAAATAAAGCAGGAGTCGTGGGTAGAATGACTGAAAGGACTTTGTAAACCGTTGTTGTGTGTTCGCTGTCGCGTTTGAAAAATTATAATATCGCGTGACGAAACACGCGGTGTATGAAAAGAGAGGAAGAAACGATGCCTACGAGGGAAGAAAGAAAGCTGCAACGTCACGGGAGCAAAATAAACAAGATAAGAAGCTGCTTCGAGCGCATTTTATTGCATCAGAACCCTCTCCTCTTGTCAAAAGAAAATGTTGCGCGCGCAGTAAAGAAGAACGACGGAGTAGCTTCTATCTTTCTCTCTCACCACCAGCTCGAAGGTATAAAAATGTAGGATAAATTTTAGTACAGGCGTAAAGACTCGGAGAATAAGCACGAAAAATGCGAGGAGAAAGAGCGGGTGGATAGATATCCTCGTGCGTGCGTGCGAGTAAAAGTGAGTCGGATGTCTTACGAGACGATGCATCGTCGTCTCTCGGTAGAAAGAAACGGAACTGGCGTAAAAGCAGATGAGAGAGAACAGCCATACGAACGGGGGAGACCTATTGCCTCGATATATGTAGCTCGTACAGTGACAAATTAACGAGGAGCTCGCAAGGATGCTCTGTTAGAGAAAAGAGATAGAGAGAGATAAAGAGCTCTTGAAAAAAAGAAACGTGTCCACTCGGTGTTGCCGTATATATCACTCATCTTAAATTAAATGATCTTCTATTATTGAATGGGATTACATTTGAACGAAATACGACTGGAATCGATAATTATAATGCAACGATGAAAGCTTTAACTTGACGTGGCCTAGGATAAGAGCTGCTAAAACTCAGAAGGAATAATGATTTATTTGACAATTTAAGAATAATGTAATAAGTCTTTTATACATATACATATATTTATATAATACTTACTGTATAATTGTAATTAATCAAAGGGTCTTGACCCAAAAAAATAAATAAATAAACACTCAAACTTGAAGAATTTTAATTTCTTTTTCCTGTCACACTCCTAATTCCTAATCAAATCTAGAAAGAATTTAATAATAAACGTACTAACAAAGGAAGCGTGTATTAATAACAAAAAGGATCAGAATAATATGGCAACCGGTTTATCGATAAGCGGTAGCAGAAGAGAAGTTAAGAATAATTATTCCAATCCCTACATAAAGGATACACTTCACTCTGGATGTTGCGCACCTAAAGCGCAGCCGCGTCTCGTTCTCGTTTTATGTATTCAGAAAAGGATATCGGCTGGCTCGCGAGGTAGGGAGAAAGTCCAGTAGAAGAAGGAAGTGGCTGTCTTCAAACGAGGGTTTTACTATGCACGAGTTCGCTCGTATCTTCCTCTCTCTTTCTCTTCCTTTATCTCTTTCCCGCTCTTCTACTTTCTATCTCTCTGCTTATCCCGCGGAGCTCGTGCTCAGAAAAAAACCACGGAAAACGGTCGGCTGACGTGTTTTAAAAGAAAATAATGGAGAGAGAGAGAGAGAGGCAGAACGGGAAGAAGAAGAAAGAGGCACGGAGAGACGAATTTCCCAGTTTGCATAGATTAATATACAAGCGGGATGAGAGGAAACCTCGTGAAAAATATAATGGGATTGAAATCTCTTCCCGGATATGCCCGTGTAGAGCTCTCGAAGAAAGTCGGCTCGTTTATCAATTAGCGAGACACCTGTGATCATAGGGAACGAGATTTTGTTACTTCGATATAATATTAGTATTCCAACTATTAAATTACTTGTAATAATCATCGACTTTATTATCAAGACGATCGCTCTTTGTTATTCTTCAAAATCAAAGCAAACGTTATTTTCATCGAATTACTTGCAGTCGGTATTAACTTTGTTACAAAAACGATCGTTCCTCACTATTTCCCAGAGTTAAAACGAACGTTATTCCACGATTCAAAACATTCCTTAGTTCTATTCACATTTTCCTCGATCCGACGAGGTCCACATCCTTGCAGATATTTTCTTCCGATTCATGGGGGAAGAAAGGAATATTTCGTAGTGAAAACCACGTTGTTCGAGAATCTCGAGATACGAGTAAGAACGTCGACTTAACGGGAAGAGAGGTTCCGTCTACCGTATCTTCTTTTTCGATAACGTTTAGAAGCAATCTTTGCGGGTGTTATTTCGTCGGAGAAGTTGCTAGCGCGTTAACACGGACGCCAATCGGTCGTGCTCCGTGCAAACTCGGTTTAAAGTTCTTTAAAGAGGATCGCGATGCACTTCAATGGCTGCCTCCTTCACCCACTTTTCCTTCTTCTTCGTCTTGTTATACAGTTGCGGTACAAGTTCGAAAGAGAAAGATGGAGAGAAAGAAAGAGATGAACGTGTTTTCGGTTTCCAGGATGCAATACGGGTAGGCACTTTGCACGATGAGAAATGTCCAAGCGGTTCAACGGGCCGAGCATAACGATAACACGAAACGCGACGAGAAACTAAAAACTTTTCTGCCCGCTACGGATTCACTGTGGCAATCCAAAAAAGAGAGAGAGAGAAAGTACTCTCCCCGTTTTGTTATACATGCCACGTAACGTCGTCCTTCTGTGTAATGGAAAAAGTGGCCCAGTCGATTATCCCAGCCATCTCGTTGCGAACGCAAACTGCAAAAAGAATGACGCCCGTTTGTCGTTGAAAAGGAACGATTTCTGGAATGAGAGATCCGTCGAGCCGAGTGGGAAGTAGAAAAAAAAAAAAATTCTTTCTCTTGCGAAACGATAATTCGCGGTTTCACCATGCATAGAGAAATTGAGAAAGAGGATAATCTTCCCCGTCGTTAACGTTTATCCCGTCGGATGAACGTAAAAAGCTTCCGTTCGAAATTTTATCCGAATACTTTTATCGGGGCTTTCCAAATTTCGTCCATATTCCCGCGCGAATCCGCGAATCAGGAACGAGCGCGCGCAATAGCTAACCAGGAGAGCGTAGATGGAACAAATGAATAAAACAAAGGGAAGAGAAATAGAACGCTTGATGTGCAATGAATATGAGCATGTGGTAGAGAGAGAGAGGAATAGAGAAAATGCAAGGTGAAAGGAAATTTGCTTATATGGAAATAGAACATCTAATTTCATCGTAACGCAACCCCGGGATACTGACTTTTCAGTTTATGCTTTTCTAACTTCGACGTGCTTGGAAATTATTGTTATTAAATAAATTCACATTATTATTTTCACATCCTATCTTCGAGTTTGATTCGTTTGATTTACCAAAAATTATGAATAGTAATCGCGTTACTCCCTTGTACCATTAATATTATTATCACTCCGATAGATATTATGTCATACGTATTGACGTTTCTCACGAATTTGGAATCTCGCTTCTTATTTAATCAGCCGAAGATGGTACTCGATACTTGACAGTTTGACAGATGTCACTTGGAAAGGCGCCGTGCCCAGAATTTCATCGTACTACCATCGGGAATCGAATGTCACCATTGTGCGCCGTCGTCTACGAGCGTGAAGCTTCGACGTTGCATTTCTCCTCGATTCTATTTTTAACGTCTACCGTGAAGAACCGAGAAGTATTTCGATATAAATATTGGCACGACGTCAATAAAATCGCTAATAAAATCGAAATTTATGTTAATTTATCGATAAGGTCATCTCGAACGCTGGAATATTAGTTGATATTAAATTAAAGACGTTCGAATCAACTAGCAACGATCCTAGGTAATAATTCTAGACGCATGTACGTTAGTAGACAATGATCTCCTAATTATGCTATTCGCATATACATAATTTGCATATATATACGTTCAAGTAGGAGCCTAAGCGAATAGACACGTAGACACGTTCTATTGCTCCTCTATTAATCACGATTAAACGATCCGAAGTACCATTATTCCGCGAAATCCTTTGACGATGAGGGAGGGGTTTACGATAGTTCCAATGACGATGACGCATAGCGTCTAATCCGAACTAAAGGCAAATATAATCATAAGATAGATTTTCAAGAAAATTTCTTATAGGGTAAGAGGCCCAAATTTCCTACTTCGAAAGCTTCTTTAGGTATGCCCTAAAATCAAATCAATCTTTTAATGTGAACAAATTAGTATAAATAACTTGAACTTGATTTATACCTACTCTTTCCCTACTTTGACAGCAAAATGGAGCTACGTTGTAAGACAATCCAAGCACGATGCAAAATCCGTGCCTTCGATCGTCGCTTTCATCGAATGATCCTACGAATGTGACATTAATAAGGCTAGAAGGATTTATAAAAATCCCTCCATGAAATCCTCTCTCGCTAATGGAACCTTCTTTCGACAGGATTTCGATTTCTTATCGAGTTCCCTGATAATCTTTCCACTTGTCGTCTCTGAATCTTTTCCATCAAATTTTAACGTTTTAATATAATTTTTCATTCGTAAAGATTCATTATCTTTTTCAAACGGTTTAATAATGATAATTTAAGAGCTAAATACCTCAAGACTTACGTATAAATAAAAATACATCAAATTACCCAAGCCAATCTTGGAAAGCTTATTTCAGTCGTAAAACATCGAATATGCATACGATCGTAAGCTGGAAAGCACCGTGGTCTTTCTAGTAATATAACCTTATAGCGAACGAGCATGTATGCTTTTACAGAGAAGCACTACCACTCGCGAACGTACGAGGAGGAAGCAAGCACTGCCACCTTTTAAATTTCGCTCACGTGTTTTTCATTACCGCTGGTACGTTTTCCCAGTACGTAGTAAATGTAAGTGAATGCAAGTATTTCTATATAACGGTATAAGTATTTATCGTTAAAAAGCAAGAAAACCATTTCTCAATCTTGCCTTTCAACTTGGCAAACTCTTCCTAAAAAATAAAAAAAAAAAACATCCGTACTATCTCAGCCCTCGGACTTAATATTCACGTATATTGCCCTTTTTCGTTATAAAATCAAGCTTTATTTCCCACAATACGTAAAATATCGCTCGTCTTTTCATCGGTGAACTTTCTTCGTATACTTTACATCTTTCTGCCGTAACGGCAGTATCAAAACGATCTCACGGTAAAGCTTTTTCGCGGTATAAATTAAGAGATAAAACGATCGAGAGGCTGATGGTATAGTAGCAAGAGGTAATCTACTTAAAATGTAACCGTGATCCGTAGAACAAAACCAAGGGTGTATAAAATTTCACTGCTTGGTTATGTTCGAAGAAGCGGCAGAGGCCTTTCCCTTCTCGCGATCGCTAAAGGGTAGGTAGGTAGGAAAGGGGTAGCTTGATTAGAAATTCTAACCGCGTTATCGTCGAGGGATAATGCGTGGGTGCGGTTAAGACGTTGGTATTAACGAGGCAAGAGCACACTCAGCGTAACCAGATGCTGGAAGCTTAGAAGAGAATCACCACGTGCGCGTTCGTCTTCGTAACGAAATGAAACACAGCTGTGTCCCCTTTTATCGGCCCTTTCTAACCAGTCCTTGCATCGTCTTCTCTGTTCTGTAGCGCGAGAGTCCGTCTGTTCATCGACGGACTTATACTACTCGCTTCTGGGATATTAAAGTAGATTCTATGAGTCTTTAATGCCAACTATGAAAATCCTGTTCACGATATATGTCTTTCCTCCTTTCTCCATTTTCTTTTGTCTACCTTTCCAACCCCTTCTCTTTTTCCTCGCTAAACCCATGTCGAGGACCTTTGCTTAAAGTACACCCTTGGGTGTACCTTCTCGCTATCGCGAGAACGTACCGGAAGAGTTGTAACAGATTTTCGGTAGAACTTCCGCCGCATACTAACGGGAAATCTTTCGGTACTTCTACCATTAACGTAGCCAAATACGAAGTAATATTTCTCCTTAGTTTTGTTAAGTATGAAAATTCTATCTTTGCGTTAATTATTTATCGACCAGTGATTACAGCTGATCTATCATACACAGAGAGAATAAAATATACAGGAATATTTCTTGTTAATAACTATGCCATTTCGATGAGAGGACAGAGATGGTACTCATAACCAGTTATACCTGCAGGCTGAATTTCGTATTCGGTGTTATTGTAAAAGTTAATCGCAATTCCTCCATCCGTTCGCTTTGCACATTTACGGTCAAAGAGCATACGTTTCCGGACAGTCACATCGAATACATTCGAATTAAAACATTGATCGTGACATTTGATTTTTAAAACGGGATTAAAAACGCGAAGACAATACCTACCGTCAATCGCGTTGGACGATTTATACGTAGGTATCGAGAAAATACTTGGGGAAAATCATCTCGGTAAGATTTTGTCAAGGAATATTTTTCTCAACACGTATACCGCGTATCGTTCATCCTTCCACCCACTGCTTTGCTACAAAATTTCATCCCAAAAGCCCAGCCACTTATTTTTCTCCCTCGTCACGTTCGGCGCAACGAAGCCTTCGCACTCTCTGTAGTTCTTTCCCTTCTCAACGTCTTCCAAGCTTTTCCTCTCTCTCTCTCTCATACACACACACGCTCCTTCATCTTTTTCCATGCTTCACCTTCGTTCAAGCTCGTTCCGCTTCTTTATCTCGAGCTTCGCGACTCTTTCAAGAATCCAAGGAGGAATTCGCCCTCTCAAAGGGTTATAAGAAGATGGGGCCGATCTCGAAATATGCTGCCGTCTTTCCACCAACCCCCTAACCTCACTAGCAAATCTCACCCCCCGCATCCTTCTTTATAACCTACCCAAGAACTCGCAGCTTCTTCGAGCCTTTAAAAAGCTATGCGAAAGGTTCGAATCTTCTCTTCGCTCTCTCCAAAGCAGATATTTTCGTCTCTCTCTCTCTCTTTCTTTTTCTTGTTATTCTTCTCTCACTGTAATACACCGCGATGCAGCTAGCTCCCAGCATTCCAACAAGGAAGACCACCGAATCTCTTTCTTTCGCGTCACGATCGTACGTGCCACGACCTTTCGAGATATCGAGCGAGCTACTTCGGTTTCGTCGATATCAAGAATTTTATAGGACAAACGTATCGTGCCAATTCTTGAAGGAAAATGCCAAAGGACGATATTTACTGATTGGAAATCGACGAAAAGTGATTTGAGCTATATCTTTTAAACTGTTCCGTGAAGATGAAAACTATAATTTTCAAAGTTGCAGCTGTATTTCCTTCAAGTTTTAAAACTCTCGATGGAAGAAGAGAATTCTTTCGTTTTAATGAAGAAAATAATTTAAATCGAACCATCCGTGTATCTCAACCTTTTACCTCTCTCTCTCTCTCTCATTCTCGTCTTCTTTACTTTATGTCTACGGAAAGCGTGGAATTAATTAAAGTTATGTACTTGCTTCTACAATGAGAGTTTGAACCTACGAAATAACGTATACGTCGGCCTTTCTATAAGAAGTTACCGGATAAAAGTTTCGCTTCCACGGGGAAGGTACCAGAACCGTGGTATTTTACCGTAACTCGTTGTTACCCTTTCTTCTCGGTGAAAGTGTGCGTGCGCTATGCATCAAAGTACATGGAATCCAAAGAAAAATAGAGAAAACGATAATGTAAAAAGAGAGTCGGTATTAAACAAATTTAAACTATTCTTAGTCGAGGTATCCGTGTAATGTTCTTAAAACGAAGGATGGTTATTTAAAAACGAGTGTATTTATGAACAAAAACACAGGGTAGGATACGCAAGAATGGTTGAACGTCAAGAGGAATTTAATACTCACCCCCAACGTTTTACTTACCGTTAACGAAAGAGGGAGAAAGAGAGAGAGAAGGAGGTAGTCGCGTTCCAATGGAACTGAAACGGGAAAGCAACATAGAAACTTTCTGACCCCGATAAAGTTTTCGTACGCGAGAAGGACGGTCACTATTCTACGCTCGCACGCGATTTCAACCCTCGTCGGATACAATAAAAACTGTCGTAATGTCGTACCTCTCGATTAGTTCGCCATTCTCTCGCGTAAATTAATTACTTTCATCGCCTATTTCCTCTTGCTGAATTTAACGAATTTAAGATCAGAGACAGGCTGATCTAATCGATATTGAAATTTTGTCTATGTCGATCAAGGTTGTAATAAAATTAAATAATTTACCGTTTATTACATAATTATTATCCATATTTGATTTCGAGTGATACTTTGTTGTGAACAAAATATAATATTCCATTTAAAAAAATTAAGATGGTTTTGAAATATCGTTTATACATGAATGTGCTCAAAAACTGTTTCTACCACAATTTGTTCCTTTTCATATCGTGCAATTTTTGCATATAACATTTTTTCATATTATTACCTACAATTAATAGACATATTCAAGATAATTGCCCCACCCTGTATAATAATTAACGAATGACAATATATTTCCTTTCTTTTTCAGAGGAAGTATTCAGTTCGAACAAGGCGTTATGGTTCTCACCGAACGGTAGCAGGCTGGTTTTCGGTTACTTCGATGATACCTTGACGCCGGTCATGACCATCCAGTTTTATGGATATCCAGGAAGTTTGACTTTCCAATATACGTCGACCATACCGATTCACTATCCCAAGGTAAGCACCGAACTCCGCTTAGCCTTCGAGTCATACAAGACAACGTTAACGTAACTCCTTCGATATATGCAGGATGGCCATTGGCAAGTTAGCCTTGTTCGTGTCACAAGTACTCCCATAAACGATTAAACCTGGCATTAGATCACGGATAAACACGAATTCTCGATTCTTTCGAAAGCTTGTATAGGCCAATTGCTGAATTATTTATTTTCCCGTGTCCCTCATAACTTTAGGAAAATTATATTTTCGATATGCTCATAAATATTCCTGGCTCATTTCGATAAGCAATCGAATATCGCGATCTATCGGCAATCCAATTAGCTGCAATCGTGGAAATTAATCGCTCGCCTAGCACGAGTATCGTGTCGCACGATGGCATCAGAAATGATTATATGCCTGTAATTAGTTAATTGCTTTACGAGTGAACGATCCTACATCGAGCTCGATTGGAATACTTGTCAAATTTGTGATTTAATTACTCTACTTATTAAGTATCAAGCACGTACAAGTAACCCAGCGACGCGTACACGAGGCCCTTCTCCAGTAAATTATGGGTAAATAGCGAAGATACTTATCGTTGTTATTTCGTAACGATAGCGCAAACAATTTTTTCCTCACCCTTTCTCTATCTCTCGAGGGATACAAAAATACATGGAAAATTAGTTCTCCGACGATGGAGGTGAAAATATCGCAGGCACTTAAGAATTCCACGGCCTTAAAGTGGACGCGCTTCCAAGCTCGCCCCTCTTGCCGTTGCTGCGGTACCGTCGTTTAAAGATTAAAACCTCTCTAACTGGAGTTTAAAGCTGAGAGAGTAGGAAAGAAGGGAGGACTAACCGACCGACCGAAGAGACGTTGGTCCGGTTTGCATTTTTTAAGCGTTCTTTTGTACTCCGTTTAAAAAATTGCTAGCCGATCGACGAGTGCCTTTCTTATTCGATAGAAAGAAGAAGACAAAAAAAAATGGAAACCTTTCGGCAGAATTTTTCGCTCAGTCGATAGAAAAAAAATCAGAACAGTTTTTTTAAAAAACACGCGACTTCCATTAAAAATCCCTTCGACCTTCGGCGAGGCACCTCGATTTCGAACGAAGAATCATTCCACGCGACGGTAAAGGGGATTAAAAAGGGACAGAGGCAGTGGCGCGCGTCCGCTTAAGGGACCATCTCGCGGATTAAAAAAAAATACATCTCCGTCGTGAAGAGAGCGAGCTTTTAAAGGGAGGCACCCTATTAAACATCGACCGCGCTGTAAGAGAGAAAGAGATACGAAAATAAAGTCAGGGGATGACTAAAAAAGATGCAGGGTAAAAGAGAAAACAATAAGAAGGTCGATCCGACGAAATTAACCAGACCATTCCCCTCTTCGCCCGAAGGGAATACTCGTATCAAGAAAAAATCCTTCGAAGCCCTACTTTCGTGGCATCTAACCCCCGTCATTCGCGTGTTTCAGAGCGGCACGATGAATCCAAGCGTGAAGCTGTTCTACGTGGATCTCGAGGAGGTGGTACGCGGTAACACGAGGTTAATCGAGATCGAGCATCCTCCGGAGCTGTCGTCGGTGGAAAGGATATTGTCGGCCGTTGATTTTCCTACCGACAATCACGTGTACGCAACTTGGATGAACAGGGTACAGAATATGGCGTACTTCCGGCTCTGCGACGTTGACGGCAACGTCCCAAATTGTACGACGGTAAGTACAATTCTCTTTCTCTCTATCTCTCTCACTCACCCATGCAAGCCAATCTCGTAGTACCAGCAAAGCACTCCCGGCGCGGCACCCCCCGGCAATTCACCTCCTTCTCCATCTTCCTCTACGGATGCAACTAAGTCGTAATCTTGATGGCGTAACGCGACGTACGTGCATACGTACCCAAATACATACATGAGTCGTACCACACTTGCTATGCCACTCGCGCTCGCAGACCACCCCCCTTGCGATATTCTAAACCTGCGGTGGCACCTGCCAAAGACGAATGCCACGTAATTGCGCCGCGTCTATCGCTCTTGCTTACTCTCTGTCTATCTATTTCTATCCCTCTTCCAACCCCTCCTGCCCTCTCTCTCTCGTTTTCCGTTTCTCTCTCTTCCCTATTTCTAAGCGTCGAAGAGAAAAGGACCTTTCGGAGGCGCGAAACCACACGATCAAAACCTACAGGGTTGCTCGCTTCTCGTCTACTCGCGCCTCTGTATATGTGTGTCTGTTTGTCGATAAGTTTACGAACGCTTGCTTACGTCGCACCGTTAATTGATGCTCGTGAATCCATGCTCGGTCGACTGGAACTTCGCAATCAATGCTGTTATTCGATTAAACAGAGATCGCACGAATGCCGTAATCCCATATAGACCACTAAATTGCCTCGAATGTTTTGAAGTTGAAATTAGAGGTGTGGTTAAGAACATTTAATTTTTTCTTTGCTTTGGATCGAACAGCGACTCTTTTAAATAGATTGGAGAGATAATGGAAAAATATGTAATGTAAAGAGGGTGTCTTGGTGGCTGTGTAACGCTGCAGTTGTGTATGCTTTGTATGTAATGTATGCTTGGGTGTGTGGCCCGATTAAGGATGAAATGATACCAGTAAATAGAAGTAATTACTCGACATTGAATACTCTTGGCATTGATACTTTACGACTGACAAGGCAGCATATCTAATCCGTACATAGCGATTTGAATGAAACTTATATGAGATATAGTTTTCAACAAAATATTTAACAGATATTTTTTTATCAGCGTTCATGCATATTGAATGGGTGAAAACAGCTTTCAAAGTTTAACCCATTGAATGCGCACTCGACCCTGGTATCGGGTCGATGTTCTGCCTATGTGGCGCATTCGAACCCCGGATCGTCTCGACTAATGCTTTTATTTTTTTAAATATTTTATTTCGTATTCGTATGGAATTAGAAAGACAAACAATCGATTTTTAGAAAAAACAACTTTTGCATCAGAGATGGATTGAATGGGTTAAGAGTACAAATATATTTTTTTGGGAATATCGTGGAAGCCAGAAGGTGTAGAATGATTTTTTTCAAGTGTGTGTGTTTTGAATGAGGAAGTGTTTAAATAGAGCTATTTGTTTTAAAAAAATAAAACTTCTTAAAAATTTCTTTTTTATTTTAAGACTGTGTAAATTTTTTTGTGAATCACGTATTACGGGTTTTACTCGTGCTTGAAATATCTTTGCTTGTTTTTCAAAATTTATGCAAAAGTACTAAACCAATTACAATGAAATTTTCATGGGACTTCTTTTTTTAAAGTCGGTTCAAAACTGACCGATACTTTCTTTTGATCCAAGCAATGAATAGAAGTATCGATACTTCGATGATACGTTTCATCCCCAGGCCTGACACATCGCTCCTGCCCCGATACGTATTAGACCGTGTGCTTTTCTGTTCTCCTGTATTCCCTTTTGTTGCCAACAACGAACCTTTTTTCTTATATTATAATTTTATAAGTTAATCACAGTGGAGACAAAAAGTAATACTCGATGACAAATTTATTCATTAAAATATTATCATATTGTTCAACTTAATTCTCTACTACTATTTACTTACAAACGATAGTCACAGTCAACACCTTTATTTAATTATTACTTAATATAATTGTATCCCTCTTTGAAGAGTAACTTTACGTCTCCTACCATTCGAATCTTACAGTAAAATGGAATTTCTAGCCAAACGATGTTCCTTTTCCAGGCCCTGTCATACGGCGAGAAGAACGGCTGGGTGGAGCAGTTCGAAGCACCGTTATTCAGCAAGGACGGCACCTCTTTCCTGTTAATATTACCCAGAAAGCAGAAGGATGGTACCGACTGGAGACATCTCGTTCTGGTTAAGAATGCAACGAGCGGTAATCCGATTACGGTTTCTCTAACTTCTGGCTACTTCGTCGTAACCGAGATAGTTTCATGGGACCAGGAGAATTCGTACGTGTAAGTATACACGATGATGTCCCTTAGTGCCGAGCTACCAACCACAAATGGAATAGAACAAACTGCTTAGTATACATCCGTAACCGTGAAGCCATACTATACACCATGGTGTATATACCACGAGCTGACCCGAAAGTCCGGGGGATCGGCAATTAGTGCGACTAAATTACTACGCGAATTTGCATATACCATTCCGCGTTGATGCGGATTTGATTTAACGGACGAGCGCTAACGCGAACGCGCTCGTTCTTTTTCACTGCCGCTTGCGTCGTTTCCACAATTTTTCCTTTTTAACCTCGCCATACCTTTACGCGCTACGATTTTTTCTACCGTATCTACCATAGAACAACGAGGAGGAGGACCGTCACCGTTGAACAAAAAAAAAAAAAGAAAAAAAGAGGATAGTATCGACTTTTACGGGCACGATACGCGTAACTCTCGAATCAAGCGAACCGGTGAAAAGAATTCGATCCTTCTACGTGTCGGTACGTTCCATGCGAAATTATACGATGGGGATTAATTTAATTAGTGAAATTAATAGAAGCGATAAAACTATTTTGTTCCTATGTATCGTTAGTTATCGCTCGATTATTTTGCTTCCTCGTATCTATTAATATTCTTCCCACGTGCTTCGTCGCGAGTGTATTTTCTGCGAATGCACATTTAACCGCAAAATCGCGGATAATCAATGGTTCCTGGCGGACCTTGCGTACACGGCACACCTGAACGTAATATTCCTAAAGCGCACTAGTCCATCGATTAAATAATCATTAATAACTCTTTCCCGTGCTAATTGCCTCACCGCGGAGGACCGACCAACGCTGCTGCCTGTTATTCGCGGCGGGATGTTATTTTCGTTATAAATCAATTAATCTTTCGAACATCGAAATTCCCGCTCGTTTATCCGTGCACGATTGGAGAACGTTGGTTTATTACGAAGCTCGACGTAAAAGGAACAAGGCAACCGAAACGAAAATTTATCTTTGATACGGTGACACGAAAATTCGTTTCGCTGATTCTTTGGAAAACGGTGAAAAAGGACTCCGGACCGTAAGGAAAATGAAGAAAAGAGATGAGTTCGTTTCGGTAAAAATCCAATTAGAAAAATATAGGTACGAAAATAGTTCGGAGCTTCTCGATGGGGTTGACTTCGCCTTCACATTTTTTAATTTTATCCAAGAATTCTATCGCATTGAGATCTCGAAGTAAGGAATTAATCAGTGTCTCGAAAGCTTAATCGAAACTCTGCGGTTCGAGCTTACGAGAGCAAGCAAACTAAACGGATTCACGACTTAACTTTCTCCCAAAACCAAGGATCGTTGGAATCCGACCGCTCGATGAAACGACGAATTCCATCTCCCTTCCATATTCTCACGATCTTGTAACGATTTATTTCATTTTTGCATATGGCATACCGAGATCAAAACTGTAACTATTAAAAAAAAAAAAAACAATTTTTACAAGAATATCGAAAAACTAATGGTCATGTCATTATATGTGATAGGAATTTTCTTTTCCAGATCCAAATAAATGATTAACCTCCTCAGGGACGAATTCTTCTTAAAGCTGGAAGGGAAATTATCCAATTTTTGGTGTAGTTATATTTTATCATGAATGAAGAAATCATGACAATGCGTTGATAATTCGACTAATTAATGTAAAATTAGATCGAAGTAACACTTCCGAGAGAATAAAAAAAAAAGGCCGTTATAGTTTATAGTAATTTATGGTAGATGCAAAGACTATAAGAGAGCTTATCCAGAGAGGCAAAGATATTCAGAAAGATAGTGCACGCGCGAAATGGTCCGGAAGTAATTTACGAAGTGAGAGCAGAATTCGGAGGGGTTTCTTCTCTATCTCTCTTCACATTTCGAGTGCAACAGTAAGAGAGAAAGAGTGATGGGAAGAGAAAGAGGTGTAAGAGAGAGAGAGAGAGGAAACGGAAGGAGGGATCGGACGAGGTAGATTTCTCCGCAAGAAGTCGGAGACTTAATTGCGCGTTCATAAATTAAATGAAATCTCCTACGAGTGACTGCGCGAATCCTGTTTTTCTGCGTCTGCGAATCCGCCGCTCGATGCCGAGTGCCGTTGTAAATACGTCTTCCGTTTCTCTCACTCACTCTCTCCCTTACTCTCTGTTTTTTTTCTCTCTCTCTCTCGTATGCTGGAAGAGCCGAACAACGAAGGGCGTCCTTCTTCGTGTTTCTAAGTACCTACGATTATGGAAAGCAAATATCCTCCTGGCCTCTCGTTCCATTTCCGCGTTTTCCTTTCTTCCTGCATTCCGCGTACCTCGGGGGAGGAAAGCAGGGTGGATGCGTTGCCGCGTGGAATAATCGCGTATTGCTCTCGTTGCGTTTTGCCACGATAAATATACGCGATAAGTATGTTTTCATAGGTCGGAGAGTAAAAGAGAGACTGGAATTTTCCCACAAATAGAACTTCCTTCTTATCAAATGCATTCTCTATGGTACTCGAATAATGGCTTCCATTGAACACACTAATGAACGTTCTAACGAATATTCCTCTTTTCTTTTTTGTCGAATGTTCGTTCCATTCAGGGTGGGTCTCCTTTGTCCAGCAATTTTGGATCTACGCGCTAGCGGTCTCGATCTCTTTCAAAAAAGCGACTACGCTTCGTCCATTCTCTTTTTTTTTTGAATATTCCTATCGGTCGGGGAAATAACATAAAACAATGGTTATGTCAATGTGTCGAGTATGTTAACAAAATTGCACGAAATTGTTATATAATTTCTGATAAATTAAGCGCACGCGGCATTTTTCAAACACTTAATTTATTTATTCATTCGTTTCTCCTTCTTTTGTCAGTCTCTCGTTCGTTTTTTTTCCTGCTTTTGTAGCGAGAGAGCAAAGACGCTTGTAGATTTCGCAAATGACAAATATTTGTGCGGACTAACGTCGCGTGCATAAAGGTATAATGTATACTAAGGTAGAAAAGACTTCAACCTCTTCGTATATATTTCACTCTTCGCTCAGGAAAAGGATTTTCTGTCCGCGTCCTAGACACGCTAGATACGAAAGGGGTTCCGGGATTCGAATATTTTTATTTAAATTAAAAAGACCTCGGCAAAGTAACGCTCACTGCGTATGAATTCCACGAGCTTATTCGACGTATTCATTGTAGTTTTTGTTCTTGTAAGGTTAAAAATTCCTTTTCAATCGTCGAAGGTATAAGAAAAAACCACTGACGTAAACAAAGAATAATCGTGCTTCAGAAGATATACCGATAAGTAGCGGCAATTTGCATTTTTCTTTTTCCAAGTAAGCCCTTATCCTCTTCGGAATACTCCGAGTAGTATTTTGCATTCCTGCTCATCACCGAGGTCAAGCCAAGCCGTTGTTCCTACGTTGATGTTTTCCGTTTCTACGGTTCGGCTTAGCATTGCACCGTTACGATTCCGTTTAAAATGGTCCTACCGTTGTTCCGTTGCATCAAAGAGAAGCAACGAACTGTCATCCGCTTCTTCTTGCGGTCGGCAGGGAGCTTACGTTAAAAAGCAGAAAAATGTACAAAAGAATGTCAAAGCGGTATGATAACGACTGCTTAGCCTCTATGTAAAGCTAGTAGTAAGAGAGGAAAGAAAGATCGACTTTTCCCTTTTTTATTTCCTTCTTTCTTTTTTTTTTTTTTTGTTTAATTTCCTCTCTTTTCTTTCGGAGAAAAAACGACGAACAAACGTTTAGTCGGTCGATGAAAGCAAGCAAGAGGAGAGAGAGTACATTAGGAAAGTCGATGAGGAAAAAATGGGGGAAGAGGATAAAGTAAGGGCGAGGGATGAATGAAGAAAGCGGAAAATAAAGAGAAGATAGGAAATAAAAGGTAGAGATAGAAAAAGAGATACGAGATCGATCGACGAGTCGACGTTAATTGCAAACGAACGAGATAACGGTATAGTATCGCGAGAGACGATCGATAAATTTGTCCCTTGAGCTTTTCGACCGCTCGAAAAATTCATTATTCGCCGAAAGGCGAGAGAAGAAAGCGCGAGAACGGTCGGAAAAATACGGTGAATCCGTGGCGATTTCAAAAGGAAGGTGATGAATTTCTGAAGTGAATCGCGAGAGGAGGGTAGAAAAGTTAGATAAGCAACCACGAGAAAGAGAGAGACGCTCGCGCGAGAGATAAAGCATGCGTGAAAGCACGCGCTTTTTTCTCGGGACGGACAAAAAGTTCAAAACATCCTCGTCAGCGAGGGAAAATCGCGTTTACGTTGCTTCGAGATTCACGGCGGCCCATTCTTCTAAGAAATTTTTATTCCACTCTCCGGCACGTACGCGGGGAGCGTAATTTTTCTGTTACGTGCTGATTTCACGGGACGGCAGCACTCCCACCCTCGAAAAATTCTTTTAGAACTTGGAAATTCCTCGCGTATATCGCTACAAATAATAAAATTGTTAAATTCAACGATGTAATGTTTTAACGCGTCGACTACCATAAGTACTGACCAGCTCTTGATTATTAACTGCAAACAGAAATACATATAATTTATTCGAAATAAAAATGTAATAATATAATCAAGAGACAGAATTTTGATGCTAATTAAAGTTAAAAATTTAATCACCGTAAATGTAAAGTCTAATACAAAAAATGAAAAAAAAAAAATAAACAGTAAACAAAATTAAATAAATATATGTATTTATGTAAAATTGGCATTCGGGTAACCAAAATTAGCATCAAAATTCTCAAACATATTAGGCCAATAAAACTAATACATTTTGTAAATGAAGCTCGTGTGCGAAACGACCAATTTCATTCGATCGCAGCCAGACACGAAATCGTTCCTATTGTTACTCGCACATACTTAATGAACTTAACCCAGTTAGTTCGTTATACGATGTACAGCAGCAGCAGCGATGGTGGCACACTGGTGCGCGTGAGGCGCGTGCAAGAAGGAAACAGGTCGGTTATAGGATGTGGAGTAATGCGCATGAATTAATCATTAAGGCGATATAAACGCTCACGAGAGGATGGAAGAGGAGTCGAAGGGAAGAGAAGGTGCTGCCGGTATTCGGAAGTTATTCGACGGTGGTGCATTTACGGGGCCGCGCATGCTTCAACACGATACTCAATGTAGAACAAGTCGGATACGCTTAAACGGTCGATATACGAGGATCGATCAAAGGAAATAGTACCGTGTTGGGGATGAGAAAGGGCAGAGAAGTTCTCGAAAGAACTAGGGATGCTTTCAAAGTTTATCGAAGATTTTATCCGAGGGAAAAAGTATCAAACAGGGTCTGAACGTATGCGAAGTTTGTGGTTTATTTTATTTCGAGAGAGCGTGAAAAAGAATCTCGCATATTTTATTAATGGATTGCTTACACGGAAAGACGCTTGTCACGAAATCCTCGGTATATCAAGTGACTATAGCGACTGGAGAACGTAAACAGCGATGTGGGTGTCAGTCGTTGGCGACTCTGAAGACCAGGCACCTTATATTATTATTAAAAGCAATTTTATTTAAGTGAATTGTTATTCTCTTTTTCACATTTTGGTTCTATCATTCAATAGTTACCTACTATATCCATATTTAAATATTTCTCGAAGACGAATGGCCTACCGGCCGTTCCTGCAATTACAAAGAAAAACGTTAATTGGACGGCATTCTCGTAGACGTAAAAAAGGATCGAGTAAATGAATCGCGTCTTAGGAGGCGTCTAACTTTTACGACGCTTTAAATGCCGTGCGAAACGCGTGCCGGCTCGTTCCAACTTTCCCGACGGAGGTACGGGTGGGCCGCTTTTAAAAGGAGCATGCGAATGACCCCCGGAACGAACGAAACTCCCCATGCCCGATATATTCCTCCTCTTCTCTCCTTTGTTCCATTTTACTAAAATTAATTCTGTCCACGGTTTTTAATGGAATACCTCGCGGCACGTAAAGCCCGTGAATCACGAGAAATTATCGGTCGCCATCCTTCTCCTCCATTCATACGCGCGATAATAAGTACATACCTACTTACTTTTACAAAGTATCCCCTTGCAAAGTAATAATTATAAACTATAAGAGTTCCTAGAAGGGAATTAAATAGCCACGCACATTTTTATTACCGCTTACGCGAGGTTAATCGCGAAGCGTTTTAATCCTTTCGTAAGTTCCGCGATCTATTTCCTAGAAAATCGTACGGTTTCAAAGGAGAAATAGAGAGAAGTTACTACCGAGGAAACTTTTTAAGTATTCTTACCATTTTAATTGTTCTTAACTTTGTTCGACCAAGCGGCAACTCGATCGTTCGATATTAAAAAGTTCAATCGTTGCGGTTTTATGAAACCTTCGAGATTGTGATTTCACGATATTTCAATATTTCGATTACCTTTGCTTCATTTTTTCTTCTCGTTATGAGTCGTTCACAATTTCTCTCTCTCTCATTCTCTTTTCTTGAAACTTCGACCTAATTAAAGTAAGAGAAATCACGCGGTGCACTAACGACGGTCGACCTTCGAAGTAAACTTCCGACGAAATGAAGCGATCGAATCGAAGGGAAACGACGGAAGCACACAAGTCGGAACTTCCATCGGTTTCCTCGATTTTTCATTCGATCTAACCAACCAACCAACTTCCTACCACTCCACTTCGCATTTGACTTCGGTTTCGTGAAAGTACGTAGGAGGAACAGAGCGAAAGGGAAAGGTAGTAATTCGATATCTTACAAGATAATGGCTCCAAAGTTCGACGTTACAGGATCGAAATCTCTTCTATGGCCATTTCCCTCTCTCCTTTTCCTTCTTCTCGCAACGCAACGACCATCGAAGCGAACCTGCTGGTTGAGTACTTGGAGTAGTTTCGCGGAACTGGCAAGATGGATGTCTACGGGTCACTCGAAATGGATTAATTTGAGCATGCTGTTAATTTGGCCTATCGCATCAATCTTAAACGACCCCGTCTATCCCCCCTTTTCGCCTTCGCTACATCTCTCGATCTCTTCCTTACCGCGAAAGAACTTTCTCGGTCCGCGAAACCACTCGGTTCGCGTTTTGCCCTTTGCGGTATGACGTCCGATCGATCCTCGAGTATCTCCTCAAACGACGATAATCTTCTTTTTCTAATCCACGCACCAAAGTCCACTTGGAAACTTTCCAAATGATTTATCGAGTCTAAGAATTAAAAATTCCATTTTCTTCGCGATGCACTTTATCTATCTCGAAATAAACAAATACTCGGCTCGTTTTATCTTACAAAGGAATATGTCCAACTCGTACACATTAATTTGGATGAAACTTATATGAGGTACGATTCTCAAAAAATGATTTGAAACATATAGTTTTTATTTGCAATCGGGATAGAAACAGCCTACAAAGTTTAGGAGTGCAAACATGTTTTTTAGGATATCTTGGAAACTAGAGAGCGTAGAATAATAATTATTTTAGTAATTGTTTGCCGTGACGAAACTTGCAGAGTTCATAATGTAGAAATTATAAAATATTTGTCAGAAATGGAAAACGGAATATATCCCAGATGTATAGAATGTCAAAGGAAGGAACTCTCGCCTTCCTTGCATTATATTCTAACTAAAGAAACGCTTACCTAACGTTAGTTAGGTATATGTCTTATGAAAGGCTTTGAGAAGAGTAATTTCAAGTCGGCTCCGACGACGAACCCAGTCTTCGCTCGTCTGCGCCTGAATTCTCTCTTCGAAAGAGAAAAAGAGAGAGAGAGAGGAAGGTTATCGTTTAGAAACGTGATAACGCCCAGTAAAACGAGCCACTTTCCCGATATTATCACCAGCCGGTGCGTACTTCAACTTTGACTTTCGAAACAATCGAGATCCGAGCGAGATCGAATTATCCGAGTCACGTAGCGTAAGAACGATGTTCAATTAAATGTTTCTCGAAAGATTTAAGATAAATATGATATGTCGATAATATTCAAACTATAGGATAAACCATTCGAAAGGGAATTATCATCTCGAATTCATTTCAGAGATAGGAGACACCGGGGCTAAAAGTCCCAGGGGCAAGTGGTCCCAGTCGTAGCTTTGGTATCTTAGGAAAGAATGAAAAAGACCCATACTCCGACACTTAAAAGATTAATTTCTCATCATTGCTTAGCGATATCGAAAAACGGACAACGGGGCAGTATTCTGCATGCTTTCTTCTTTCTAAATCTTGATGCATACATCAGGATTTTGGTCAAAAATCGAAGCATCTCGAATTTGCCCGATCAAATACTCGTTCGAAAGAGGAAAGTCTCCTCTTTACGAAAATGCAAGTCGCGTTTCGATAGGATGGCTAGTTGGAAAGATACAGCAGTTTTAAGCTCGAAAACAACCCATACTCCGACACTTAAAATGTTAATTTCTCATCATTGCTTAACGATATCGAAAAAAGGACAACGGAACATTGTTCTACGTGATTTTATCTTTAAAATGAGCCATTAAACATTGAAATCGGCGGTGGTGACCATTTTGGCAAAAATCATGATGCATAGGTCAGGATTTTTGTCAAAAATCGAAGTATCTCGAATTTGCCCGATCAAATACTCGTTCGAAAGGGGGAAGTCTCTTCTTTACGAATATGCAAGTCGCGCTTCGATAGGATGACTGGTTCGAAAGATACAGCAGTTTTAAGCTCGAAAACGACCCATACTCCGACACTTAAAAGCTTAATTTCTCATCATTGCTTAACGATATCGAAAAACGGATAACGGGCTAGTATTCTGCATGCTTTTCTCTTTCAAATGAGCCATTAAACATTGAAATCGGCGGTGGTGACCATTTTGGCAAAAATTATGATGTATGCACATAATTCGAAAGAGAAAAATCTCTACTTTACAAATATGCAAGTCGCGTTTCGATAGGATGGCTGGTTCGAAAGATACAGCAGTTTTAAGCTTGAAAACGAACCATACTCCGACACTTAAAAGATTAATTTCTCATCATTGCTTAACGATATCGAAAAACGGGCAACGGAACATTATTCTGCATGCTTTGTCCTTTAAAATGAGCCATTAAACATTGAAATCGGCGGTGGTGACCATTTCGGAAAAAATCATGATACATCAGGTAACGTGTTAAAAACTTCCCAATGCAAACGGAAAAATTTCCATGTATTGCTAAGAAGTTGAACTTTATGATGGTCACCAAAAAATTCTAAAATATAAGCTACAGAAATCTGTAGAAACAAAAAACCTAAAATTGGGACAACTAGCCCCGGTCTCCCCTATATAAATGTTTAAAATATCGTATGATTTTGTGAAAGGGAATAATAATGAAAAGCGAGTGTTGAATTATCAATTCGTACCTGGGAGTTTTTGGCAAACACATTTCTATCTCGTCCTTGTAAATTAGTTCGATGGCAGCTCTCGATTAGACGCTTTGAAGTTTTTGTGGAAAAACTAGGAACAAAAGCGTCGCTAAGCGAAAGCACGTCGCGACAAATTACAGCCTACCGCGGTGGACCCGCCATCGAAACGAATTTCCATCTCGAATTTCGTAATTGTACCTTCACCGCGATTAAACGGTAGAAACGTTTGTAATTATTTGAACGTTGCTTCGAAAGCATCGACGTGATATTTTATTCCGTTTTTATATCTCCTCGTTCGATGTTTGTTTCGATTAATATCGTCAAATCTCGCAACGAAAGAGATAAATAAAATGATTTGAATCTTCGAATATAGTTGAAAATTTCAACCCATCGTTACAGATACTACCTCGCCACGTCTGAACTCAAGACGGGACAACAGCACTTGTACAGGCTGTCTCTGTCTGCGTTGAACGTGCAACCCAAGTGTCTCAGCTGCGACGTCCTCAGAGAATCCGATGGCACCCGCTGTTTGTACAATACTGCCAAGTTCTCGACCGACAACTCGCACTACGTGCTAACCTGTGCTGGCCCGAGTGTACCGGAAATTTCCATTTATAATAGGGTATGTATTATTATTCCTTTTAAAAATAGAAAACGCGTAACGATGTTAATCGATATACGATTTTGGGGTCGAATAAGACAACGAATCACATTTTCGTCTTCGTGTGTCCAATTAGAGATGGATCAAGTAAATTCGAATCTAAGTGAATAATTACGAAGGTTTCATGAGTATTTTGAAAAGAAAAGTTTACCTGTAGATAGAAGTATTCGAGTTTTTCGAACATCGAACTGCTTAAAGTAGATACCCACTGTTTCGAACATACGGGTACTCATTCTAGAATTCGAAACATACTTGAATAAATTGATTACATTCAAAGTATACTCATTGGAATTTAATTGTTTTTTGAATAATAATCGAAAACCATGAAATGAAACTTGGATATTGAAATTAACTCGGACTCGTAATTACATATCGAACTTAAACCCACCCCTATCAAATATGCATACAAATTTACGCTAAGAGTACTCACTCGTCTAGAACTTTCCCTATGAGCTTACATAGCATAGGTCGATAAAGAACAGAAAGAAATTCTTTCAAGGTGGTTTCTTACAAAGGAAGCTCTCGAATGAGAATGAAGGAAAGCAATAGTTTCGATCGACAATTATCGAAGAGATTCGAGGAGCTAGCGGCAGTGGTAGGTATTCTTTCAGCGAAAAACGTACGACACGACCTGACTCGACTCCGGTGACGTATCCATCAAACGGAGCTGAAAGTGGAAGCAGAAGCCTCCGTGGTACTTACGGGTCAAAGAGAAGCTCGTTTACTCCCTGTCGAGCCTACTCTTTCCGAGTGGAGACCTTCCAGAGCGGTGCTACCCTAACACACCCTTTTATCATTTTCTCCCTCTCGCTCGCACGATTTACTTCACTCTGTCTCTCTCATTTTCACCTTTTTTTCTCTCTCTCCGTTCTCTACTTCACACTCCCAAAGCCGAAGGTTCTTCGCTCTTCGACAATCGAACGGAACATTTACGGAGTTCTTGCCGCGTAGGCTATGAGCGACTCAATGATCCGTTACAGGGTCGGGAACAATTTTCATCCCTCCGTTTTCTTTTACCTTTCACAGCTGAAACGTATTTTCGTGCATTTCTTTGAAAAATCTTAAAATCGAAACTTAGTCCTTTCTCTTAACAGCAATTAATTCCAAAGGCAGAGGCACTATTGACGAAACTGTTTCTCATTCTTTGAAAAAAAGAGATCTTAACAAGCAAACGCGTCGACTATTGCCATTATAATCGAGTTAACGCTCGGTGAATGGGTAAAGAGAAAGGAAGTAAGGGAAAGTAAGAAAATTAGGAAAAGCTTCTAGTAGCGGACGAAGCTGTGAAAAAGAGAGTATAAGGTTGAGGAGAGTGGTAGAAGGACGATCTTATCGCGATCGAAAGAGACAAAAAGGCACGAAGGCGAAGATCCGACTAGTCTGCATCTTTATCGCTTACTCCGACACGACCGGATAGTGCCGGTAATTAGTTTTCCTCAGACTGCTCCGGTAATTACGTCGACTGCCTTCCTTTCTGTGGATGTATGTGCGTGAGGGGGTGTGTATTCGTCTAGGTGTATATCGAAAAAGGAGATGAAGGAAGACAGAGAAAGGGCCGAAGGAAGGATAAGTTTTTCTCTTCGGGTTACTCCTCGAGGAAAGACCGGGACGATGATTGACGATATTAGAACGTACTGCTTCCTTATCTCGTAGTATCGTCTGGAAATAAATGGAACACCTTGTAGACGTTGGTTCGCGCGTACTCTATTAATGTTGCTAAATGATTGGAATATCGTTGAAAGAAACATTTCGTCGTCCTAATAACGAGCTCGGAAATGATTTTATAAAAATTTATACTACCACTTACGTAACATCGAAATTTAATCGCATATTCCGAACGAGTGAAACAGTTTAAGGTAGTTCGAAATATGTAACAATGACCTTCCGAAGTAGAGAAGTTCTCTTTCAAGATACAAATACGAAGGACATTAATTGCAATTAATCCACGTTCACGACGACGACGACGGTCACAATTCTGTTTCATTAACGACACGACGTTGCGCAAACTCCCAACCACGTTAGCAACGTTTCAATATGCACGTTGTTATAGTGCTTAGAAACGTCATTGTTTGAGAAATGCTCGGATACTGGTACGAAATAGAAGCGAAAGGGGAGAAATCGAAATGAACGCGTAACTAGAAAAGCCTGTCGAGTCCTTTCAATTAATTAACGACCGCAAATATAGGAATCTAAAGTTCGTCTCGTGATTAATCGTTGGAGAAAAGTTTCATTAAAAATAATAAACATAGATTGCAACGGGATAAAATATTATTAGAAAATTAATCAAAGAGAAATCAATGCAAACTGTTGTCGTTTGTACGACTTCGAAATACCGGGAAATTCTTTTTGTTTCAGAACGGAAAGAAGACAGACGTGTGGGAAGATAACGAAGCCGTCGCGGAGCTGCTCACGTCGAAGGCTCAGCCGATTGTCCATAAGTACAAAATACCCGTTCCTGGTGGCTTTAACGCCCAGGTGAGGCTTCTGATCCCACCCGATGCTGATTTGAGCGGTGCCACCAAGTATCCTATGCTGGTTTACGTGTAAGTTCTTCGGTTACTCCAACCCTTCGATCGTCCCCCTGGGCACCATATCCTAACCCATAAGTTAATTATCGTTATCTTTAGTAATTTATATTCTGTTTATCTCGTACCACTTTGATTTCGATTAATCCGCTATTAAGTTTGTTCGTAATAATGAAAATGTTAAAGCAGTGTTCTAGTTTAGAGGGTCAAGAAAGAAGATGATATTCGGGAATACATTGTAAATACGTATCGTGTAAAAACTCTCGCATTCAAGCGTTGCTACATTCGGCTAGAAAATCATGGAGATCTTTTGACCGGAAAGAAAGATTATTTTTCAGTGAGCTTCTCTCTATATACATCCGTAACGCTGATAAAAATGTGCACCCCGTCGCATCCATCTTCGCGAATTTACATATCGTGCTCGTGCTTAACGTGGCTCTCGCCTTATTCGGATATACTCTCGTACACAATCGAGTGTTTTCAACGAAAGCACTTAACTCCCGTCCGGCACGGTGAACTTTTAGCATCGACTTTTTCCTCGATACACGCGTATCGCGAGAAGCAAAGGGAGCCAGGCGGCAAGCCTGTAGAGAAGCGAGAGGAAGTGAGAGAACCAAGAGCACTAAAAGCATCCATATTTTCTCTTCTCCCGGTGGGAAATATGACGATGCATCACGAGAAGATCATCAATCGGTTACGGCATAATGTATCTATGTTCCTTACATACTCAACCCGGACGCGGCATTGATAAACGAACGAGTGCGATTGAGCGTTCTTCGATGGAATAAAAAGGCGTGAACTTTCGTGAATATCTCGAGAATAAAACATCTCAACCGAAATCGCGTTACTTTTCTAGTCTACCAAGACGATCGCTTTGTTACTTCTTTCTAGTCGCGATCTCGCAATAAATTTCTATTCCGTGCTCGTCGGTTAAAAAAAAAAGAAATCTTAAATCGAGCTCCACGAAAGAAAATATAACCGAACGATATTTCTACATTTTGAAAGAAGGACTACGTTTCCTCGTACGGCAATCTTGCTTAGAAACATGTGTCTCCATCGAGAACCATTCGAGTCGGTCATAAATCGTTCTTCCCTCGTAAAAATTGATCAGATTAAAAAAAAATATAGGAAAACCGTCTTACGTTTCGGTCAGCTGGTATTGGAGTTTCTCCAAAATTGTAAAAGCCTTTCTTACCATTCAACGTCTAGCCCTTTCCACGCGAACGTTCTCATGTTATTCCCATAAACACCATAGAAACTAACACACAGGAGTATAAGTAAAAATAGAAAAGACCTCGTGGCACGACGATATGATATTAAATATGCACGGCGGAACGCTCGAGCGAGTTTTCGTGTTTTCGCCACTCGCGATCCCGAATTTAAGCCGTATAGGTATATGTGTTGCGTGTAGCCACGCGCGATATGACCCTTTCCTCGTCCTCGGTGCACACAGACAACCGTGTCTACACGTAAATGGCGGAAGTATAGCGCGCGGCACCGTCCTTGTTTCCACTGCCGATATAACTTCCGACGTAAATCCTAATAACGCCTAATTTGTAGTCAGACCCGGTAGAGCCGAACTTTTAAGTATGAAGAGCTTATAGGCGTTATACGCGCGACACACCCCCTTCTCACCGTTATCTGCTTCACCTCGTAAAATTTCGCGGGAACCGGTCGTGGACGTTAACCGCTGGTATAAAAAAGAAGAATAAAATAAAATTTATATATAAGAAAAGGGCACCTCCTTCCTAGATCTTTCGACCCTTTCCTCGAGCAGAAACCCATTCCATCCTTCGAGTCAAGTTTGCTCGCGCATAGCTATTCGCTGCACGATCGAAAGTTTTCGTCGTCGTACTTGCACGCGCTTCCTCTATTGTCGGACGACTCGACCTCGAAATACGATATTTTTCTACGCGAGAGAAGAGATCGAGAAGAGTATCACTTTTACCCATCCACCTATCGTCCCCTTTTCTACCTAGTTCCTCCGCGTATCTCGTCACGATTTTATTACCCTCGGCTTTCGATATCGTTCGAATCGAATAAAGGATATCGGAGATAACGAGAACTAACCGAATTCATTTGCGAGCGTGCCGTAGCAATCGAGTCGAAATTGTTATTCGATAATGTCAAAACACGTACGATTAATTTGTCTCTGATTTCACTGAAACTGTGAAGTTTGACGAAAAAAAAACAGAACAAAGGATAGGGTAGGTAGAAGTAATCCCTTTGAAAACAAAGGACGAGTGGTATAATAGAATTACCGATGTAGTATCTAATTATCCAAGCTTTAGACGACTTCCTTTTGTTCTCTTTTCCAGATACGGCGGACCAGACACATATCAGGTGACAGAAAAGTTCAACGTCGACTGGGGCACATATCTCGTATCAAACAAGAGTATCATATATGCTGCCATCGACGGTAGAGGCTCCGGATTAATGGGCAACAGCATGCTATTCGCTGGATACCGGAACCTTGGTACCGTCGAAATCATTGACCAGATTAATGTAACGAGGTAAGTTTCTCGACAAATATCACATGAATGTAAAGGTTGGAGGTATGGGGCAGGTTGAAAGAGGGAAAGAGCATTTAACCACTATTCGCGTTCACGCTTAAACAAGGAAAGTTGGCTCGATATCGTTTCGAATAATCCAGAGCAAAAGTACGAGCAAAGCTTTAGTATATATGGAGATGCAAAATTACACTCGAGCGAAGTTCAAAATGAATTGCTTCTGCATTATGTAACCGCTCTTCCAACTGTTATAGGTCAAGCTGGGGGTAAAAAAAGGCAATAACACTTTGAGGGGGAGAAAAGTGTTCCTAGGTTTTAAATCCGATCGTCCTACCCCCCTGACTCGCTCTGAAAAAGAAATAATAATTTGAAACTCCTACTGGAAACTAATGAAAATTTGGAAAAACGTATTCGCGATCCTCTTCCTCTAGAGAGCAAAAGAGAACAGCTTTTATAAGTTCGGTCGAGAACTAATTATAGGCGAGCTCTTTTTTCCTCGTTACACCCGTTGACCATGTAACTTATTTCGCACCTGGATCGCTAATTCTCTAATCCCACCGCACGAGATAACTAACTTTTAACTTCCTAACGTTCAATTTCTGCCTTGCCGGTTTCCACTAACGTACGAGAAGTAGGTACGTACGTTCAACCAACTTCTTCCAAGACTTCCTTTGTACTCAAGCACTAGAAAAGAGAGAGAGAGAGAGCTACGTTAACAAGAGGAAAATTGCTCTTTAGCTTTATCCGAATTTATAGGCTCCGAAGAAGCAGCAGCCGTCTCTCCTTTTCCTCTCCTTCGATCCCACACACACATACACATTGGTGTCGACGCTCGTATTTTCGTTTCGCTGTCACGGGTAATTCGTTTCGACGGAAGGGGTTCGAAGAGCCGAGGCAAAAGCCACCCCTTAAAGTTATGGCACACCAAACTTATATGTTTGATAAAGATATCGCAATATCTCATGACTCTTTCGGATCCACCCGAAACCATACTGAATTATATCCGACTATTAATTATATAAAATTGTAATATAAATTTTAAAGGATAAATTGGATTATTCGTGCATACGATACGTAGAATTTCAGATTAATCCTTCCATGATAAATTCTTTTGCTCGAAGTTAATATCGGTGCAACGTTGTATTAATAACTCACTGTATCTATGTGTCTATTAAACTCTGGAATGTTGATTCTAGACAAACTTTAAAATCCATCAACCCCCTTGCTTTATAGTAGGTATCGAGTGAGGTTCGTTCTGTCGGTTTCACACGCGACTCATGCTTTCACGGAATCGTGGTTCAATTTTTACGAGTTTTTTTTTTATATTCGATTTTTTAACTTTCAATACGCTCCGTTTGAACAAGCTTGCGAACTATATCGTTTGCGATTACATTCGTGTTTTTTTTTCTCAATTTCTAATATTAATTTTATCGAGCGCTAATTTAAATCCTAAGTCAAGGGGTTCGTGGCAAATTCGAGTTAAAAACGATATTACTACATCGAGTGTTAAATAATTTCCTTTTCTGAAAACAGATTTTTACTAAATGCTTAATGCATAAACGAATATCATCTATAAATGAAAAATGATTTTTGACTCGATCTAACAGAAAGATAATTTATCAACGACTTTAATTCCCAAGAAAGAAATATGACTTTTAACCAGTCCCCGAGAAGAAAACCAGAAACGTCCCAACAGTTCTATAGGAGTGTGCCGTTTCGGTAGGATTCCCGATTGTCTTTCCTGCAGAGGCAGAATCGTCGAATCCACCAGAGATTGGTCGAAACTTCGATTCTCCGAAGGTCCAGTTTCCGGCCAATTGATTCTAGGAGGAAATCGGTAGATGGTCGAAAGACGACCGGATAGTAAACCGCATTGTATTTTGTAACAACTCCGCCCTTGGTACTGCGTTGAAAGTGAGATCGTTTCTAAAAAAAAAAAAAAAAGAGGAAAGAAAGGGCGGGTAGATGATACGGGAAAAGACAAAAAGAAAAGCCGGTATGTGGGGTTCGACTCACTACGGTTTCGTGCGTGCTTGCGCGTACGTACGTATGTACGTACATACATATAGACACATATATATAGAAAATACGTGCAAGTATATACGGGGGATGTTTTGCTGGCGCGTCACATCGCGTTCGCTCTGTAAAAAGCCAGTCGTGAAATTGGAAGCCGTCCAAGCGATTGCGGAATTTCCCGACTCCCTTTAACCTCTACTCTACGTCCCTTCCATACCTCTCTCTTCTTTTTTTCTCTGCCTTGTCCTTCCAACGTCTCTTTCCCTCTTTACTTCATTCTTTTCCTTCTTGCATTTTCACTTTCGATTTTTTAAGATTTTGTCGATGTTCCAGCCTTTTTTGCATGGTCTCGTATGATATCCTTAAAACCAAATTTCTGGAAGAATAATGATCCTAAATATTAGAGCAAGGAAAGTATCGATATATCATTCGAAAAAAGATCATTGTAAATGATCTATGAAAGTGGTAAAACGAAGATCCTAAACATACCGGAGATATTTGTTACGAAAGGGTTCGACAGAGACGAGCCTACGCGTGGGAGGAAGAAGGTTACTTCGAGCGAAGCATGAGAAAACATCAATAATACCGCATTGGCGTGAAACAAAAGGGGTGGATTATGAGGCGCGAGAATCGAGAGTAAAGAAGGAAAGTCTGGAGACTACCGAACGTCGTTCCTTGCCATCGCTACTTCTCCTATCCCACTAGTACCGCTGGAATCCCACGTTCAAATGCAGAGAGCCAAGGATTCATCAAATCTTTCAGCTCGATTTACGAAGCGAATAAGTCTCGAAGAAAACGGAATCCACCGCGTTCGTGACTACGTCTCTTGTGGCGTTGTGAAAGAACGAGAGAGAGAGAGAGAAAAAGAAGGAAAGAGACTGACGGGAAAGGGTGGCTTGGTTTCCTACTAGATATTTCTACTACCATCCGAAGGCTTGGCCCCGCTGGGGCCATTATTACCAGACGCACGAGACAGTGTCTCTGGAAAGGATTGAAAGGAAGGCTGGGATGAGAATCCTATTTTTCGTCACCCTCTTCTCTCACTTTTTATACGCTCGTGGTATCGAAGGATGGCATAAAAAAAAAAGAAAACAGGAAACTAGGTCGAAAAAGAAGCGTTCCATCTACGCGAACGATCGTTTTCTTAATCGCGATAGTAATTTCCGCAATGAAACTAAACGTCATCCTCGTGAGAAGGATTATCAACTTACTCGAGTTCTGAAAATCCATGCTGGAAAGGGGAACAGAAAAATCTGTCTGGAAGGAGGGAGGGTGGTACCGTTTTAATTTCAAATAGGATCTGCTCTACGACACTGTCGACGACATCGTAACAAGATATCGTTCTACTCCAAAGGGATTTCGCGCGTTGCGGCCCTATGCTGTTGGAAAAAACTCTCAAGCCACTTATCCTGTCCTGTAAGGAAGACAATCGTGTTACCTGACCGTGCGCACGCCGAGAGCTTGGATGTTTCTATACCGGAAGGATTAAGGGGAAGGAAAAGGCAAAAAAGAGGAAGACGAGGGAAGAAGAGGTTGAGAGTGGGAGGAGAAGGGTGTATAAAGTCAGTCTTGATCTTTATCGCATGCTAGTCGACCATCGTGCGAAACGCTTCTCAGAGAGAGGAACAGGGTTTCCCTTTTACAAACTACGCTACTTTACCGCGTTATTCTCGGAAAAGAAGGGTAATTTCATACTCGCTCTTACAGAATTCCCGCCACTTTCGGGCAAGGAAGCTAAAGAGTGCATTAAAAATTTGCCTTTACGGTTATTTTAAGAGCCCCGGCTCCGTTCGTTGAACGACTCGTGGAAGGAAAGAAGAGATCCCTCGCTTCTTGGTTTCCTTTTCTTTTCCCTTGTTTTCTTCTATCTTGATCCTTCTCTTTTTTTCGAAGGATTAGACAAAAGTTTATCGATGATTCACGTTGGGTTTATCTCTCTGTTTCAGGCACTTACAAAATAAGTTACCCTTCATCGATCGTACGAGGACAGCTATTTGGGGTTGGAGTTACGGTGGTTATGCTACAGGTATGACCCTCGCTATGGATTACGATGGTGTCTTCAAGTGTGGCATGTCCGTCGCTCCTGTCACGGACTGGGCTCTTTACGGTACGTTTTATTCTAATTTGCATTTAATTGCTGTTTGTGAGAATCGTTTGATTCTAACGAAAAAGATATCCAACGATTAAGATTATTTTTTAAACACGATTAACGCTAGAAAAGATGCAGAATTTGTTCTCGTTTCAACGGAAATTCGTCTCAGCCTTGTTTCGAATTAAGAATCGCGACGGTTTTAATTACGGATATTATGTGGCGTGGGGGAGAAAAAGAGAGATCGAGGAAATAAATGACCACGCGTTAATGAACGTTAATTACCAACTTTCTAAACAGCGGCAGAGTTCATGAACGCGATACGTAGTGGCATGACACCGGTCCTCCGTTTGTTACCCCCGAAACACATTAATCTCTTCTATCATATAACCTCAACCGCGGGAAATCCTTTAATTAGTGGAGCTAACTTTAATTGTAGATTCTATATACACGGAACGGTTCATGGGCCTACCAACCGTTGCCGACAATCTTCAGGGATACGAAAAGGGTCAACTGCTGAACAAGGTCGATAATATAAAGACGAAAATGTATTATTTGATCCATGGAACGTTAGACGATAACGTGCACTATCAACAGTCCTTGATGCTTGCCAAAGTTTTGGAGCAAAAAGATATTCTCTTCAGACAACAGGTAAATATCATGATTAATTAATCATTTCTTGAAACTATATTTCGGTTTCTTTATTTTTTCTTCTTTAGACGTACACCGACGAGGATCACGGAATTCTTCAATCGCGGACGCATCTCTATCATTCGTTGGAAAACTTTTTAGATGAGTGCTTTCAAACATCGTCATGATTAAAGCATGGACCTCTAACGACAATCTAGACACCTTATACACACCACCTGCCTCACAGTCCACTTGTAAATAACTTACCACTTGTACATAGTTTATGTACGATAATGTAATATGAGCGTTAGTGTACATAATTGAGGACGAAAAAAAAAAAAAGAAATTAATAGAGAACGAACGTCGTCTCGCCGAAATGGAACGATTAAACGTGGCGATGACGACGACGTTGTTAACGAAAGACAGATTTATGAAAAACGTCTTTGATACATTTTGTAAGAAATCTGCATTCATCGGTGAAATTGAAGGCCTAAGGAAGTCAAAGGCGCGCGAGGCGCCCTTGATTTTCAGATTCCATAAGGTTTAAAATAGAAACGTAATAAGTACTTATTTACCAACGTACCTAATCTATCGCTCATTGGTGTGAGTGCATTTATATATTTTATTACCAATTACAAGTCGCTTTTTCACGGGGCGATTCCGATAGGGTATCTATCTCCTCTTGCATTTTCTTTCCTCTTTCTACAATAAACAAATTACGCGCGATTGTTTATCTAATTTTTTAAGAGAAAAAGATATTCGACCGCGCGAGCCTAATCAAAGTACGAATCTTCTGCCAAGAGGAGCTATATACACCAGTTAAGATCTCACGTTTTGGGAGAACATTTTTATCTGGTTCGTGTACACTTCGTTATAACAACGATACATATATATTTATCGCTAATAACTTGAGTGTTGAATGGTTAAGATATTAATTTTCAACTATTAAGTTAAACTCTGAGAGTTTGAGCGCTATGTTATCTAATTATTATATCTGCTATTATATTTACTATATTTCGAAGCACTTTATTGGCAGTTACCGTCCGCAAAATCAACGACGACTGTTAGTAATGTGTATTTTATTAATTTGTCGTTTGCGTTATAGATATATATATGTAATATAAAAAAATAAATATTTCTATAATAAGTCCAACGATGAAAATGCCATCGCAAGAAACTGCAAATATAAAAGTTTGTAAACAAAGAAACTTAATTTTTAGAGTTTTACTGCTCAGAGTTCGTGTAACAGAGTTCCTCGATTAGTTTATCAAACCCTTTTCTTGTGACACAAGATAGCATATCTACTATGGACTATTATTAGAATGTGGGAAACTACTAGCGTCTACGTCAAATGGCACATATAGCAAAGGAGGAGGATTATCGAAGAAACGTTTATGACTAATAAGGTTTTTTAATCGAAGGACCACTACATCATAACAGTTTTAAAAGTGGATCAAAATGAATTTATTAAGATAATTGTTACCTTTTATCCTGACATATTGTATATATGAAATTACTTAATTATCATTTAATTAAGATATCCATATATTGTTAAAACAAAATTGTACTATTGACCCTGTAGAGTTATAAAAATACTTATATACCCTCCTCATCCATCATTTGTTGAGTGTATTATAAATAAAGTTCTATGTTTTATTAGAAGGGAGCGCTTGTACTCGAATGGATTAATTCCCATGTTAAATTACCTTTATTTAAAAACTATAATAACAAAATCCCAAAGAACCTGGATTAGGAGTTTTCTGTTTCTTTGAATCTGCAAGAAAAAATTAAATATCTTTCTGTATCGAATACACCAATCAAACCTAGAATATCCCACGACATATCACCAATGATCTAAACTTTCAATGAAAATGAAGCCTAAATTATACTTAACGCATTGTACATACTTGCACTTGGTACACGTATAAAACACGGTCTGTCCTTCGTCCGCTGATCTCAATTGTAACGTCGCATAAGACATTTTATCATTTTGACACTGGGGACAACGACGTTCTACTATTGGCCCATCCGCTTCTTCATCATTGTCATCGCCTTCGCTGGGTTGAGCATAAGTGCTCTTTGATTTGAAAGGAATAGAATAAGACATAGCCATGTCACCGAAAACTAAAAGTACATAAAATCGATATGCCGTGCTAAAGAGAGAAATACAAGACTTAGTGAACAACTAAAACCAATGATCTAAAGAATCATCTAATATAAATAAATTATTTCTACATTAGATATCATAAATTCTGTCCAACTAGTCTTTCTACTTGAAAAAGAGTATACCCAAATAATGGAAATAATAAAGCACGTAAAAAAACATATTTAAACATTATTACAATACAAATCTCGTGTAAGAAGTTTGCACGTGCGCACTAGTATTGCAAAAGAGATATACATAATAGTAATACTAACCTTCGGGACCCCAGTTTCGTTTGCAAGCATAACAGGATACACCACCTGTGTCGCCTAGCAGAGGAAGAATCGATCCACAATCCGGACAAAATCCTGGTGCTGTCTTAAACGCCGTGGTATTATCATCATCATCCATGCTTTCTTTCTTTTTCTTACAAATTAGATATTACACTACAGAGTATCGTCTACACGTAATTCTTACAAATGCGTTAGTTGGTTATGATCACAGCGCCACCTAGCAATTAAAACTTAGTTTCATCTTCGAACATTTCTTCTTAAAACATTTCATTATTATTCTATTAACAAAATGTATAAATCCTTTATAATATTTCTGAAAAATTTATTTATAATAATATATTACATATAAATAAAAGTTTAGAAAAATAGTTTGATCATTTGACGATCGACATACTCTTATAACTGCTCGAAGGAGACTGAGGTGAAATGATGAATGAAGTACGTTGCGATGTCACGATCGTGTTTTGTTTACATTCTTATCTGAGCGGCGCGAGCGGCTCGATTCGATGCGCGCGCCTTTTGAAGCGGTCATAATGATTCCGAATCCGATTACTCAATACCGTACAACGTCTGACTTTATAATTATCAAAAGTTTATTATAAAATAATTAATTGTTAATACTTTACGTTATTACCGAGTAAAAAAAATCATGGAAGCAAATTTCTTAAAAATTTCGTCTTATCGATAAAATAAGTTTACTTTAAAAGGTAATCCTTCACGTAGATACGCTTCGCAGCAATCGAAATTTAAATCCGTGTGCACGCTGTTGCAATACTCCGGTATTCTCATATCTACATCTTAATATTCCAGGTCGTTGAGTTCGCGTATTTCACATTATAATGATGATACCAAAGCTGAATCATCGCGCTGTCGTCGGTTTCTTCATGGGTCTCGCGTTCATGCAACCTGCGACCGGGTAAGAGATCGATATCTATATTTGCAAAGATCGTTATCCGGGACTCGACAAAAGCATAAAACGACAAGCGTTTTCTTACGTGCTACTACGTTTAGTATCAAACCGGCTGGTGTATGTTTGAACAGGAAAAGAATGACGTTGTTCGATTTCACGAGGATGGACAACGTGAACGATTGGAATGAGATATCCGACACGGTTAGAACCGTTGGAAAATCTAAAGCCACGTTGGTCTTACAAAAGACCCAAATCTTCCAGAGAGCTGTTTTTTTCACGCTTCTTAATCCCCAACCTAATGGCGCTGGTTTCGCTGGTGTAAGAACGCCAATGAATGTAAATTTGACTGATTTCGAGAATATCGAGATCAATTGCCGTGGTCAGGGCAAGAACAGTCACTACAAAGTCGTTCTTAGGCATAAAGGACAGAGTTCTAACAAGGATATAAGTTACGAACAATTTTTTGATGTAAGTCAAGATTGAATTGATTTTCTTAAGAATAAATTTATATCTATTTTGCATTCATTTATTTAGGCACCAATGTCGAACGAAGAATTCTCGACGGTCTCTCTGGCATTAAATAATTTTAAACCTTACTACCGTGGTCGGGAGATACCGGATGCGGAACCTTTGGATGTCGAAAATATTACGATGTTTGGCTTACAAGTATACGGTGGCGTTTATTTACCTCTCAAGCAAAGCGGTGTATCAGCTTTGGAGATCGAGACCATCGTTGCTACTTAAACGTTACCGTTATTATTGCGTTATCTATTTGATTTTATATAAAGCGCCATGATATCGAACAAATAACTGTAAATATTGTTATATGAAAATATATTCTTGTAATCTAACAAATTCGTTCCTTAATAAATCTTCGTCGATGATCCTACAGGAAAATGGTAAAAAATCAGGAAGGTATACTTTATAAACTATATATTTATGTAAGAAAAAATTAGAAGGTACAAAAAAATGATGACGTACGTGTAATACTTTTTGTTTCACCACCTAGCTCGTGGTGTACTACCAATCCTTCCGTTTTCTCTCTCGTCGAATCACAAAATTAGAAAGACTCTCGAGTTCGTATTTAAAGAATTATCGGTTAGTAAATCATAAATAAACGGCATTATGTGATAAACCGCTAAAGGACACCGCCTTAATTATCGCGTTTATCGTCCGTAGAGGGATCATCTCGTCCAGTTGCCTCTCGACGCTACGTTTACACCTTTACAAACGGATTCCTGGGTTTCGAGAAGCGACGAAATTCAGGAGCTCGTCGCTGTCCTCGCAAACGAATGGCTTCACGTGGTGACAGGCGACGTCGTGCCATTTAATACCGTCGTTGTAGAAGTTGTTCAGGATGGATAGGCAGGATTCGTCGTTGCCCTGCGATAGTAAACGTAAACAAAGATAAAGATTTACGATACGAGCTAGGAAACGGCTCTTTCTCCGTTCGATTATCAATCATAGAGTATTTAAATGATTAATAAATCATTGCAAAATGGGGGTAGTATATACCGGGGGTGGCCAACTTCTATATACAGGGTGATTCACGAAGAGTAATCAGTCAAGATTATTCTGTTATTTCTGGTCGGATTAAAAACTATTTTTTTAATCTAACATAATTTAAAGAGAGCTTCAAGATAATAATGATATGATAATTATAGTAAATTAGTTGTGAACTCATTTTTTTGTCGGAGTTTTCAAGATCACATTTAGTGGTCCGAACCTGTCTCTTATGTATAATTAATTGACGATTAGACGGCTGTAATCGACCAAAAATCGTTTCGCGATCGACTCGTTGACCATTCTTGGTATATACCTACGATCAGAGTCTCAAAACGCTTCTCGAAATACGAGCTACGATAAATCACAAAAATGGTTGAACGAATCAAGGAAGACGTCGTTGGTGAAATCGGTGAAAAGTTTTCCATCAAACGAAATCGAACGACCGACGATGGAAATCAAACGAAAAGGACGGTGGATTGGAATCGAAGGGAAAGTAAGAAGAGAGAATAGAAAAGACCGCAGTACCTGAGCAGCCTCTCGGTTGTCTGGCTGTGGCTGACCGTATCCACCGGTCTGACTCCAATCCCCGGAATTACGTTGGCTGGTTGCTCCGATTTTGGCGCCGGATCCGGACCAGAACCATCCGTTGACATTTTGCGGTTGAAGATCGGGCCGGTCGCAGCCGTTAAAATTGCATTTACGGCCAGAAGTCCAGATGTACCTCACGTTTCCTGACGAGGGAATCGCGTTAAATAATATTCGCCTCGACGCGATGAAGAGATTATTGAATTTTCACTTCGGAGGAATTTCATTGCTCTCCCGATTTCCGAAAGCATTTTAAATTTCTTAATATATATTGCATCAAGTAGCGAAATAAAAGCTAATGCGTAAAATTTAATAAAACGTATTTTTTCTTAATTTTATGATCCTTCCCTTTATACCTACTCAATTTCGAGCTCATCGAACGTCACTTCGTATAATTAATTACGGTGCATTGCACAAGCTCGTATGCGAGCCATCTCTCGTTGCTTTAATTTCATTTTTTTTTACGGTACATTATCGTTTAAGAGAAAGTGGGCTACGTCTTCGATAAAGACGAGCTCGTTACATGTCTTACGAAACTCGTCTTTGAAATTTATCTTGCGACACGAGCAATGAGAATACTTTATTTTATTTTTCTACCTATACCACCATGCAATTTCGTGCGAATTAATGCACGTACGTAAAAGACTCGAAGGCGAGCGAAATTTCCTTTCTAAACCGACGAATCTCGTTCGTGTCAGATGACCCCTTAAAATACGTTAACCCACACGGGCGTTCATCGGATGCGGGCCGCGCGTTATTCAACGTCCATGTAAGTTTACCTCTGGCTATTCTCTGCTTGATGAATTCATTCTCCTGTGGCGTCTCGAGAGAGACCGCGTCCATGCAATGACGACGGCAAATGTTACGAGCGTCTAGCCAGTCCACCTCGAGGCTCCTGGTCGGCAAGTGTTCCCAACTGAAGAAATACGAGTGAGTGACGCCTCTCGCGTCCCTGTAACTCGCGTGACGGACACCTGCGAACCAAGAAAATAATCAACTTCAAACTGGCATTGTTTTGTTGCAAAAAAATATCGATACTAAATACTTCAAGTTGAAATAGACAATAGAGTCATTTATCCTCGACAGCTAGTAGTTTCTAAAATGCTTTTTTTTTAACCGTACTATTTATTCTTATAAAAGATGAAAGGCAAAATTAAGAAACATTCTTAATAATGAGTTAGAATCGTTTGGTTATCTGGTATCAAATCGTATAATCTAATAGAATAGGATTCTATGTCATAGTGGTCATTGCTCATCGTTCGACCAACGCGTTCCACTTTCATACAAAACGGATTTCAATCTAAAGTGTCCGATACCGTTGGTAACTCCGTTTTCATTTAAACGTGATTCATTTCACAAGTCTTTACTTAACCCGGCCGCATTAACGACCAACGAAACACGTTGATCCGTTTGACAAGGTGATCGAAGGAGGACGACGAGAGTTAAGATTCTGATTGCCATTTCTGTGCTTCGATGAGTCCCGATTTTCTTGATTCAAGTACGTTATTATACGCTCGATCAACTAAATGGATCAATAGACTTTCGTATAACGAATCTAGCTATTTTATGATAAAAGGTGTCGATCATTAATTGTATTCATTAGATCGTAATCTAATCGGGAATAGCAAAAGGCCACGACTCATTTCTATGCAACATAGGAAAAAAAAAAGCTAAAAAGTCCATCCAATTGTTCATAACGAGGTCTTATCGATCGAAAGCAAGCAAAAGTGGGGTAAACGGTTTCACCGAGAGAGATGTACCTACACTTGTAAATGTCGCTTATGCGCGTGACATTTTGATTTTATCTTCCTCGATAGTTCGTCCCCTTTCTCACATAATAAAATGTGACCTCGAGAGAGAGGGAAATAAATGAACAGAAAAATGGGGAAGTAGAGAAATATAGAGACAGACGGATAAAGGGGGAAAACGAGAATGACTGCGGTAAAATCCCTACGATTAGCCACGGTCAGTTGGTTAGGGTTAACTACGTCTCTTTACTCCGTGCACAAAACATTTAACTTAACTGCAACAAAGTGCTCGAACTCGAATGAAATATTATTACAGCCGGGAAACGTAGCGCATACTTAAATCGTAATTACGAACGTGTACTTTCGTGACTACCGTTGTTTGAGGGACCTCCATTCTAAATCATAGAGAATCATATCCTTTCCTTTTAACAAGTCTTTTTTCGGTCATGGAAATTATTAATTTTTTTCTTAATCGAATAAGTACGACCGTGATATCTAAGGCCGTGGTCTTCTATAAACGCCATCGGCGTTATAGGATAAAATAAAAATTATGTCATAGACCAAAGACGTTTTTCTCGAATGGATCTTCTTCTTTTTTTTTCTTCTCTCACCTTGTCAAAGACAACTCATTACGAAATTTCTTAGATAGATACTCACGATTTGCACAACTTCGTGGATCCGGCAAGGACAGTCGACGCTGCGCGTTCACGGCGATCACGCCGAGGAGCAGCAAGCAGATAGCGACCCTCATACTCCCAAACCTTGAACAGAGGAAGGAGTACGTTTCGATTATGTCACATCGTTTAGTTTTTATCTTTTAAAGACACTGCCCCGGGGCATCTAACGCGAGGAATCCCCTTTCTATACTTCGATACACTCGTGTAAAAGCCTCTAACTTAAAAGTCAAACTTTGACGACCATCTTATCGGACCACTTTCGCAACTTTCACGTAACTTTCACTTGGGTCAAAATATTTAGACATTTTTTGGGAAGTTATAACTTTTTATGTAAAGATACTCTTCATTTATCATACAAACTTTTTAATTTGCTATATATGGCGAATGTTGTCGTTCGAACTTTTTAATTTACTATATATAGCGAGTGTTGCGAAACGAGTGTTGGTAAGTATGGTACAATATCGTTACTCGTTACATCATATTGATAACGAATTAACACGGATTTCGTAATATCGACCGATCTCCGTTTCAAATTTCCACATAACTTACGGAAAAATAAATTCGCCTCTTTATAATTTCCATTTTTAATAAGTTTTCCATCCCGATCGATGTCCCTTCCTTTCCACGAAACCTTTTCCACATTCTTATTCCAGAGCTTTGCGCGGAAACGGCCGATACAATTCCGTCTCGATCGAAAAAGACAACGCGTGACTCGAAATATAATTCTATCGAGGTAATGACGAAAGTCGAAGGGAAGGAAGAAGAATAGGAAGGAGATGTGGAAAGGACGATGATCGAGGATCGATTTCACGCATCGCAAGGACGACGATAACCTCCGATCGTTCCACTAATAACTTTCATCGACTTCGGAATCGTTCTTGAGCCGCGAACGACTTTCTACGGCTCGCTATCGCTCGGTTTATTGCGAATCCCTTGATCGTTTCGTGGCTTCGCCGCGATGCCGCTCTCTGTAATTGTCCGAATTCCTTGCCTACGTTTTCTTGTTTACTCGAAACCTTTCCCCCGAGTGAATGTTATACAAAATTGAAACAATGACTCTCTATAGCTTTCCAAATACTCTCTATGCCAATTTCTATAACGTGCCAAGAATATCCCGACTACTAATTTTATGCAACGTGATTTTTTTTGTACGTCATTCTATACCACCAAATGCAGAGATCACCGGTATTTTAAAATTAAATTTACTTTAGTTGACCATTGCACTGTTGCTCTATGATCATTTTTTTGATAATTTATATAGGAAGTTTATCGAACATACTATTTAAATTATTAATTAATATAAATGATGTTCGATTATATTTAAATTAATGATGCAAGAATAAAGATAGATAAATCTTTAATTTGAAAAATACCTTGTGAATAGGAACGTTCATTACTATACTAAATTATTTAATTTACACCTTAAAGTTTCGGGAGTTTGGTTACTGCAATCTTCAAAAGGATAAAACTACAATGTAGATAATCAACTTTTCATTATGTAAGAAAAGATAAGAAAGGGATGCAGCAACGTGGAAATTTTTTTAAATTTATCGTTTTCCTCCAGATTTATTTCTCAGATAGACGATTTATAGTACCGAGCCGCAAAGTGTAGTAGCTCGTACCCGCAAATTATATAGGATGAACGTGACCGTAAGAAAGTTGCAGTTTGCCTTTCGAAATAATCACGAGGCAAGCACAGACCGATCACTCTAATGCTGGTTACCGTAAATGTCAGGTTCAAATGATCACGTACGTCCGCATCCTTACGTTCTCGTTACCCCGTAAACCATTCTGAATGGCGAAGGGACTTTTAATCTTTGCGGATCATTAACCTCACCGGCGAGACACTAAATTGCGCTTGGGGATGCTATAAAAATGAAATTTCTTCCGGCATCCATTACTTAACGTTATCCTATAAAAATCCTTATATTGATAAGTGCTCGAACGTGCTTAGATGTCATCGTATGGTTTGACGTTAGGTATAAATCTCGAGATGCGACGTAATCTCTCTCTTTCTCTGTACCTAATGCGTTAATAAATTTTCCAGCGTTTCATAATAAGACGAATGAAACGGTTAGACCCTACGAAAGCGATTTCGTGAATTATCTTGGATTTTCTATACCTCGGAGCAAGTATACTTGGAAAGCATGTGTCATTATTCCGAGATCGTTAATCGTTACTTCAAATCGAGTTTCACGAAGAATGCTGTAAGACGTATATTACGATTACGCGTGAGTTGTAGACTATCGGTGATTAAATTGAGCGTTGCATAACCGCCTAAAGGTTTTACGTTTTTTAAGAAGATTTTTATACACGATGTATATTTTACCTTGATTGTCTATTATATTTCTAATATAAAAAAATGTTTTTGGTGACAATCGAGATGAGGTACAGTTATTCGCGTTGATAAACATTATTAAACAAACAACGTGGTCCTCCTAAAATCAGATGATATTTAAGCTCCAATTTGTAGTTAAGCGAAGCAAATTTGGTAGAAATACATTTCTACCTAAAAATATAACATTACATTCGAAATAATGATATTGACCTTCAAATGCCCGAAACCTCTCAACCCGAAAATGTAAATATCATGTGTAATGACCCCATCGAAATTATGCAAATTTTGCATACGTCATATAATTTCCAAGTTATTCGAGATACTCGTGTCAAGTGCCTCACCCTGTATATTATGGAATCAAGGAACCGTAAGAAACGACTCTTCTTCCGTTCTTTCTTTTCTCTTCCGATCAAACACAATTCTCATAGGATTTTATCTTATCCAGTGACTCGTGAAATTGTTCGTTATTTTTTATTATTTTTACTCTCTGCTTACTTCTATTTTAGAAACGCAGAGTAAACGCGAGGAACGACGATCGAAACATTTACGTTCACGAGACATTTTCTTCAGCAAATCCACGGGACGCGCTCGATCAGACAAGAAAACGCGAGAAACGGAGGGAGACGAGGCCACAGACTCCCACGTATTCGACGAACCGCTCGCTTTTATGATCCTAGGGTACGAAAGAGCCACGAGACGATTTGTCTCATTAAGCGCGTAGCGCGATTCGTCTCTCTCTCTTACTGCTTTTAATCTCGGTACATTGCTCGGTGCATGCGCTTTCTCCGCGACTGTTACGAACCGATACATCTTTTCAATTCACTCCCGCTTATCTTCCGCTATTTTCTCATGACGCATTCACTTTGCAACAGGGAAACAAGAAAGGAGAGAAAGAGAGAGATGCGAACATTGGATGCGCGAGCTTGAACGACGCGTGAGATCGACTCGAAACGTGGAAATTTAAGCGAAAGAGATGATACAGAATGAACTCTCACGGGCAACTCTCTTCACGATTTCGTGCGCTCGATCGTGAAAGTAGACACTGTGATTAATATCTGAGAGATTTTAGAGAATTGTCTGACGATCGCGATTTTATGTCAAAACAAACGATATACGAATTCATGCTAAACTCTGCAATGGAGAGAGAATGTCTATCGAGATTTCCAATTCTAAATTCTTGGTAACGAAGTAATACCCAATGGATGCAATACTTATCAATCGAATGTAACATTGGATCAGATTTATTATACTCAAATATTACACTTTTTAAACTGATTGAGCTATATGCACTTATTTGCATCGCATATATCCAACAGACAAATATTTGCGAAAAACATTTTATTTCCTATTATTCGATGAATAAATAAAAATAAAATATATAATACATTTCTAAACAAGTGAAATTTATTGGAATTTCTATTATTATTCGAAGAATTGTGAAATAAAAACCATACAATCAGCTGTTTCAACTGCTATAGTAGATCTAGGGTTAATTTAATCAATTGAAAACGTCCATCACAAAATTTACATATTTTTTAAATAATTTCGATTGTCTTCGTTCGAATTTCGTCTCGTAATTCGATAAAGTTTCACCCGTAGGAGAATTAAAGTCACAGACTGTGTCGCACGGAAGAGCGAATAAGGTACGAGTTCTCTAACTTCGTCTCTCTCTTTTTTCGCAAACACGTACGCGCATACCCGTACGTGGCATGCATGCGTACATACGTCCCGTAGTCGTTTCAAGTTTATCCAATGCGAAACGCGTTGACGGTAGCATATCCGCAGTTGGGATAAGGTAGCTCCACGATAGTGTACGTATGTGTGTATTAGCGGTGCGTGAACACGCTGAACTGTGCTTAGAAAGAGAAAGAGATATGGAAGGGGTCCCAGTGACCCGATGACCAGAAACGGTCTGACGCATTTGACAAAACTGTCTACGAGGTTGATCTTAATCCGAAACAAGGTTATATTGAAAAATTTCGTTGTTGATTAAAAAAAAAATTGGAAATTACTTTATATTCCCGTTTATAAAATAGAACAGTTTTTTAAACACAAGTAGCATGAAAAATGGTTCTTTTATATTTAGACACCCTATAAAACAGAATAACAAGAAAAGGGAAAGATTAGTTTATTAGATATCGTGTTTTCATTGGTTCAACAATATCGAAATTTTGGAAATTACCAACAAAAGAAAACAGCCATTGTTTTATTTAAGCTTATAAGAAAAATTTCTGTTTTCTTAGAAACATTTAAATTGTTTGGTTCAATTATAAAAAAGTTATTCCACTTTATGGGGTATCCGAAAGTGAGTCACTGTACTTATGTGCTGTTTACTTAAAAAATACTAAGGTATCTAAGCAAAAGAAATCGGTATCGATACAGAAAAAAATGTAATGATTACCTAAAGGACATGTAATTTTGAAATGCTGGGAATTCCTGCATTTTATTATATAGCACGCTGTACGAGAAATCGAAGCGTACGAACCGTACGATAAAAATTGCTTAATACGAAAATCTAATGTGATTACAAATTATGTAAATACGAAAGACCCATTTTTTATATCAGAATGACACTGCCTTGTCATATTGAAAGTTTTTATAAAATTCTTTACCGTTTTGGGAAGAAAAATTGGCATCGTTCGATGCGCGTCCTATCCTCGAAGGATACATCGAGCGAAAAGAAATGAATTTCTATCGAAGCTGTTATAAGGACGAATCGAACGACGACAAGGAACTCGATCGAAGAGAAACTAACTCTCTTCGAAAAGTTGACGCGAACATAACAGACTCGTGTAATCGCGGAAGGCTCCTATATACGTGACTACATATACGGGTTCGCTCGCGCGTTTTTATCGTCTTTCCGCGCGTACGTTCCGCCCCTAAGAAGGAAATTCATCGCGAACGAAGCGTTCGCGTGATCGCCGTAGAACGCGTTCGACGTCTCGGAGAAAAATTCGAAGGAAACGGCATCTCCTCGAAAGGGCAAACGGCGATCCATCATCGTATCTTGGCTTATCGACGACAATCCGGAGATAGGAGGAACTTTAAGATCGCGTTTTATGATTTTTCGGAAATGTAACGAGTTTTCCTCTATTCGAGAGACACGTATATCGTTGATATATGTTATAAATTATTAAATAAATGAAGCATAGTTTTGTTTACGAAATGTTTTTCGAAAAGAATGTATTGTCATTCGAATTATGTATGTGTGCAAAGTTTCGAGTCGATTGGATATATAAAAGTGAGTCAAATTTAGTTTAAAAGATTTGTACCGGACAAACATACAAACCAAATTAAATAAAAGCTTGTAAAAAAGAAACTTTGGACCCATATTTAAAAAATTACACATTAACGTATTAAAATTTGTAGGATTTATAGTATATGTGGTATTACTCATTGCTACTCTTTTTACTTATATCTATACCACTATCCGTCTGTTCATATTTGATAAAAATATTTGTCCTCCGTGATCCTTTCCCTTCCTCTATTCTTTTCTAACCGATGTTGCAGAAATCGGAGACTTTCTTCGAGCTGGGATCTAATAAATGATACGTGTCTACGTGGATACACACATCGCCGATATATACACGGATATATCCTAGCAGATGCGACGAGAGGACGAGAGACTTTCTAAACCGTTCGTGATACGACGAGTGTCACGACGAAGACCATGCCAAGCCGAGTTTATCGGCCTTAGGTGAGCGTCCGAGCCGTCAGCGTCGTCTATGTCGACGACGTCGAGCTTAGGAGTTTGCTCGTGAGAGACTAGAAAGAACGAGGAGAAGGTAGTCGATCGCCTTAGAGGAAAAGACACGCGCGTCGAAGATTCTTGGCAAATGTCCTTTCGAGCCTTTCTCTCGCTCGACTCCTCTGAATCTTCGATGAGCCTTTCTTGCGCTTTCCGAAGCTGACGTTTGAGATTAGAATCGAGTGTCTCGTTTGTTGTAGCGAGGAGAGATACGGTAGGTAACGTTAGCACGATCACGATCGTAGAATAGAAATTTCAATGTCCTTTCGAGCCTTTCTCCGTCGACTCATCGAAATCTTCGAGACAACGACTCGATCATTTTCTTCTAAATTCGTTCTTTCCTTCGAAATGGGATCTCGTTCGATTCGTGCAACGATTTCAATAACCTTTCTCACGGAGAAAGTGAAATCGAAGGATGGTCCATCCGACGATCGATTTATCGCGTGTAAAAAAAAAAGATTACGGTCCGTTAGCTCGAGCCCAGATTATTACTTTTTCATATCTTTCGTATCTTCCTGTACTTTAAAGATCGTTAAATGATACCGTGCCCGAGGCAATCGACTTTCTATCCATCGATCGTGAGAAGATAGCATTTTTTCCGGGCATCCCAACTTGGAATTATATCGAAGACCTTTCGTTTATTTAACCCTCGGTAAAACGAAGCTACCGATGCATGAAAAGCTTGTTACTTCGATGCACAATCCCAGTAGCGATCATAAAGAGAGAGAGATATTCGAATGCAACGAGTTGCATTCATTGAAAACCGCTCGTTTCTCACGTGCAATCCCGTTTTTCCTTCCTTTCTTTTTTTTACTCCAACATCCCTTCCCTTTCTCAATGCTCAGTCACCTTAGCCCCGTACATTACACATATACCAACGAAAGCGTTACGCGCGTCACACGCACGTAAAATCCTCTTACGCGACATTTTCCCGAGCGAACGAGTCCGAAAGAACACGAGGAAAACACGAGACAACGTTTTGTTTCGCCACACGAATCCGCTTTTCTATGGCTCTTCGTCCTCGAGACCGTACAAAACTGTTTAGTTTTCTTTGTTATTTGTGATAATTAAGCCGGAAGATCCTTGCGAGTGCGAGATGGTAGTAATGATTATTGTTATAACGAGGAGGATCGGTAAGTGGGACGGAGTTTGCTTGTTTGCAAGGATTATGCAATTAAGAAAAAAAAAAAAAAGACGAGATTTAATGCGACGAGAAAGGATATGGAGAAAGATTCGAGGAAGCAGCACAGCTGACTTATATGGGACGACGAACGAGAGAATACACTTAAGTACAAATGTGTAATAATACTGACCGTTGTAATGAGATGGGAATGATCGAGGATGAGTATGGCGATGACGGACTAACAAAGTAATTATGTAAGAATTACGCAACAGAGGAATGTAGTGTAATCAATAGAGACGCGTATCTACTTGGTGGCGATAGAAAGGGAACTTTGATAGAAAAAAATGAACAATCTTGAAGAGAAGGTTGTTAACTTTGTTGCGTAATTTTGACATTCTTCTTTATTATACACTTATCCTCTGATTTATGCGGAAGATCCTTGGAATACCGTGTAAATCGAAAATTGCATGATGAATCCTATACAATTTTAAATAAATTATAAAAATTATAGTTGTCTGTATCCCATTTTGCACTACCTCGTACTATTTTTATAATAACTTTTGACCTCTTCTTTTTTCGAAGTTGGTTAAAAATTACTGCTTGGATATCTTCCTTTTCTTTTTCGATAATTTTAACCGATCGGTTACGCGACCTATCTTCCTTTCTCCGCGATTGCAGACATAGTAATTGTCTTTCCTAGAGTATATTATTCGTGTAAAAAAGAAATGCGGCTCGTTGGACGATGCACTTCCGCTTGAACGTATGACGAAACCGCGACACCCTCGTTACTATCCGCGAAAAGTTGTAACACCGCGTTCCTGGAAACGCGACGCAATTGAATAAAATGAGTATAACTGAAAGTTTCGTCGCCGGTTATAGTAGTGGAAATCCGTTTCCGGATAGATCTCGAATTTCGATAAATCGATTCTCTCGAGTTACAAAATTCTAACGCTAATCTTGCAAAAAAAAAATGATTTTGGAAACCTGATCTAACGAAAGAAGATTTAGCTTGATTACAGAACTTTCTTGGTACTATGAACATTTGTTTTTCATAAGTATCATCGAAATATCATCTAGAATTAAAAAGAAAGTATCTAAACTCGAACTCACGCGAGGAATCGTGCGATCGGTAAAGCGTTAAGAAACGATATCCTTTCTCCCGTCCGATGACCCGACGCGAACTTTACTGAACGAAAATTATAACTTGGATCACTCACGAGATGCTTTTAAAAGGAAAGTTTCTTGACACGAAACGAGACGACGACGACGCGTGTAAACTATCGTATAATTTAAGTCGTCTCGTTTTCTATTTTTCTTTTAACATAAATTTTAACGTCTCTTCTACTCGACACCTTCGATTTCCGAAATCTCCTTTATTCTAGCACGATGGTGCTGCTACGGAAAGAGAAAAGAAATTCAGAACGTTTTCACGAGTCGCAAAAACCTTTTGCTAGATGAGAGACTAAAAATAGAAGATGGAAGTTTAGTTGCGGTGAAAACATGAAACGGCAGGAAGAACGAAACTTTGTTTTCGTTGGTCGTACGATGCGCTACATTAATAGAGAGGAAAGTTGTTCCAGAATCGGCTCATTAGTCCGGATATCTCTTCTCTCTTGGCTCGAGATCGATGGATCTCGAAAAGACACGTGTATCGCCTCGGGCTTCAACGTCCTTCTCTTCCTTCTCATTTTTGTCTCGAAGAGGAATCGAGGAAAGGACGATGTCAAAGTTTTTACCGTTATCAACAAACAAGGGAAATACTTTTGTCGTCGGAGTCCCAAAAATATGCTTTTGCATGTTGGGAAAGGAAATATGAATTTAAATTCTTTACGAAGGCTCTCAAATAATCCAGAATTACATTTTTAAACAGGAAAACGAACAGAGCCCGATAACAACACGTAATAGAGATTTTTTATCGGAAAAAAAGAGATTACACGAATGTAAGACCATCGAAAATCTCTTAGTACCTTCGTACCTACGTGATAATTAGTCTCGATCCGCATACTTTCGGAGGTCAGCAGGCGCGAACTGGAACATCGAAGTCTCTCTCGATGGCCCACCTTACAAGGTCGACCGACAACGTTTAATTTCGACCTCGTTCGAACGCCTTTCTACCACTCGACGATTCGAAGCTAACAGTCGTTCCAAAACTTACAAATAAATCAGAAGATTTAGACTTTCGAACGAGATTATCAATTTAACGAATCTTAAGAAAGAATTTTTCTAAAAAATCTTTAAAAGGTTTACAGAGTCGAGAGTTCACGAATATCCCGTCCCGATCGTCCCGTTGCTCTCTTTCCTCCATTCCTGAGAAAACGGGAATGACAATGAGAATGGGAATGAGAATGGGACTGCGAACGTGAATGAGAATGATAACCGTACACGACACCTCCTCTTGGAAGGAGAGATCGGTCCGCTCGTATCTGCCCGCGTACACGCGTGTCCGTGTAAGTCGTGCTACCTATGTAGTTGTAAGAGTGGTAACCGTTAGCTGGCCGGCTTACTACTTTGCTCGGTTCAACGAGACGATTCGAAACGAACTTAACGTACGAACTCGCAGTTAAGACGAGCTTCCGAGCTCGGTCTCGATTAAAAGGGCTCGAACGTTTAATACGGAAAGAAGACTCGCTACGAGCACGCTCTTATCATTTTATACTCACGAATTTCACGCACGTCCATTCGTTCGCGTTATTTCCTTCCCACTAACGGGGTGGTTGAGATTCGTGCGTTACGAAGAATTTAATTGATTGAATAATTATGTTTATGTTTTCTGGCTATATGTATAAGTCTTCCTTATACAAAATATCACTAATTCTATACTTTGCATTTTATGCAATATCGAATGTAGGAATTATACACATTGCCCCAAAAATTGGGGATTCTATACAATGCCTAGTTAGATTACAAAATGCTCACGTAACATATGTCTTTCATTTTATACTTTACTTGTTCTCTTAATGGCATTCTATAGAATTCCTAGCCACTGTATATATTACTTAGGTGCAGTATGTAATATTAGGTTGTTCTAAAAGTGCCTTTCGCTATCTGCACGCAGCTACTTTATCTGGCAATGTTCATATAGACATGAAACCTAATCTGTCAAATAGTGTCTATCTATCTGTCAATACAAAGAAATGAATCGTACAAAATTCAATAAAATAATATAAAACAAAAAATGATTTCCTTTTAAAAAGTAAGAATCTTTTGGGACAACCTAATAGTTAGAGAAATATACGATATTTTATACATTGCCCAACCGAGCATCGTATAAACTAGGTATTTTATAGAATTGTGTGCAGAATCGTCGAAAAGGGTAGCTGGTCGACAGGAATCCGTCAGTGAACCCGTTAGAACGCTTTTTCCGGGAAAGAAATCTTCCTAGATCCGATCACCGATCTAATCTCTTTTCCCGATATACAATCGAGACCGGAGACACGACGATAATGGAAGGGGCCGTGTCAATCGAGATCGTTAAAAAATAGTTAGACCCCGATTACCGGGTTTTAATTGATCGCGTGAACGCGTTTCGATGAAAGGAAGGGTCGGTTCCAGAGCAATTTCCAAGCGAATTCCGATGTAACCGAAGCTCGGTGGAAGCGTAACGATGACCAAGAGGTGACTCGAAGGTAGCTCGGTTTTTGCCCGCGAGCGGAACACCGAAGAAGAATGGCTTGGATGCGTCCCGAATAAACGCCGACATGCCCCGGCCCGTTTTTTACCATCGAACCAACGGTACAGCGGAGCACCGACGATCCAACGGTTGACGGTTCGTCGCGCGTAGTTAACAAATAGTTCTCTACCTAAGAAACTTATTCGCGGAACCGTGGAATTCCTTTTCTCTCCTCACGCCATGCGCGATAGAATTTTACGACGACGAGTCGCGAACTAACGCACGAGAGTTTCTTCGCGCTTCGCCGCGAGAGCTAAAAAACTTGTTATCCTCGACTGTGTCAAAGGTGAAATTTTCTAACTTCGGATGTTACACGGTCTTGTCACACGCGTATTTATATATTCTAATTTCTATTTTCCAGCAAAAATTCTTGCGATCGAATAAGAAATTAGCTTGGAAAATACTTTTGGATTTATCCTCAACACGGAGTGTCGAGCTAATTTTGAATAAATTCGTGTGTCTATACTATTCTTTCTTTAGCATAAACAGAAAACTTTACTATCATATCTCTTTTATAACTAATGGTTATATTCTAGTAAATATTGATAATCAATTCTAATCAAAGTTTCAAATGCAATATGAAAAATCGAGTGTCAGTCACCTGTGACCCTTATTTAACGCGTTAAGAATAAATTTACTTGGACGTTATAATATTTTTTAATAATAAAATTAATAAATCCAACCGTACTCCATTCATGGAAAAGTCATCCACCACGCGTCGTCGTCGTTTTGGTTATTTTGGGAGAAATGATCGACCGTAGAAATTAATTAATACTCGGAGCTAATTAATCGCCGCGAAGTTCGAGTTCGCGAATGTTTCGCAGACAAATCGTTTCGGTGGTGAGCACCCGTCGCGCAGAAAGCGATCGCGCTTCTCTCTCGCAACAGGTCGCGTGACTAATTGTTTCGACGACAAGCTTTTGACATTGTATGCAGATCAGAAGCGGCAGAACAAAAGAGTCGGAAGCATATAAATTAGAAACACCCTACTAATCCGAGACGGTAATTTCATACTCGTTGCTAACGTTTCTACGGAACGAGGCTCGTCGTTTTGAGAACGTGAATACGTTCTATGGTATTCCTTCGAAAGGAATTTGTTTAATCTACGTCTATTCGTGGTAACAGTCTACTGGTCGATGATTATGCAACAAAATAAAATATAAATCAATTTTTCCTAATCGTTTAAATATTCAATTTCCCATTAAAAATTAATCTAAAAAGTATGTAACGTGATTTATAAGAAACCATGAGATTATATATGATACATATCGATCAGGATGCAATTTAAGTTTCGGTAAATATAAAAAGGAAACGTCGAACTCGTTATCGAAGATTCATCAACGATGGATGAGCTTAATGGAAAATCTTTTGCAAGAGTTCACGATAAAGGATCAATGTAATCGATCGAACCGTACTTTCGCGAAGACCACGTGCCTCGAGAGAGATTGGTTGCTACCGCTAATGGTTCGATGGATCTTCTTGCGTCTTGCGTTTCGCAAAACCGAGAGGTATACGCGGTCAAAAGTCTGCTCTCGAGAGTCGTAGGCAGACTTATTGCGTCCATCGTTGCACCTTCGAAGAAGAAACATCGAAGTGCGTATTATGTACTTGCTCTCTTAGGTACATACGCAATCCGCTCTCGACCAGTCTCCAAAGCTTCTTGCGCAAGGATCCATCGACGAGTAACAGACGCGCGTCCTCCAACTTCTTCTCGAGAAGTTTCTTCCATATTTCTTTTTATTTTCATTGAACTACAGTGAAAGTATATGTTTTTCAAGTAAACGATGATCGGGATAGATAAGATCACGTTCGGGTGAGATCCTTTCTAACGAGATCTATGTAGATGCGTTAAGATTTCACGAGCGAGCGATTTCGCATTTTACGTAATGCTTACTCGATGAAATATTTATTGAATCTAGAGCGTTATAAAATGATTATGGGATCGAAGATACTTTGTTACATGTTTAGTAGTTCCAGCATCGGATTAAGCCTTCGGAGAGTCTCGGACGAAGTATAAACTGGGCCTTATTTATATAATTTTTTCTGTTCAGATTTTTAAAATGCTATGCCTAGTGAGACAAATAATGTGTGATATTTTTATAATAAATATAATATGAAAGAAAAAAATAAATATATAAATTTTCACAAGCACGAAGTTTGATTGAATCCCAGTCCCTCTGAATTACCTAAGCCTGAGCCTTCGACATTCGTCTGTTTTGTCTATTGGTTAATCCGACTCTGATTAAAAGATAAGACTCGTCAATAATATATACTTTTTATTTCTTCCGTTCACTCTTTGGGGTTAGGTGGGTTAAAAATTCTCCCACCATTTGCATATCTTTTTATAAGTGGTGGTACATATTGTAACCAACCTCGAACAGTTGAAGTTACTTCTAGTCATACAGTTTAATATTTTATTCAAAGTTTACTCAGTGTTACTACTTACATTAGTAAGTTTTTGATACCGTTATGATTAACATACACCTTGAATGTTTTTTTTTCTTTAAACTCGTGTGCTTCAAAGAGTTAAAGAGAACGCGACGTATCGCACGGTTACCGTTGTAAGCGTCAAAGCGTGAAGCTAGCGAGAAGAAATCATTTTGTACAACAAAATGCGTTACGAAACTGCAACGGTGAATTTGTTCACACGTTGCTTGCAAGACGTAAACAAACCGGCTTGCATCGCACCGACGAATTCAAGATTGTGAGAAACGTTAGGACCAGTTTGAGAGTTTTGATACTCCGTGGAAGCGAGGACTATCGGGTCGCCTCTTCTTCATCGGATATTCGAAGCGGGTCACAGCAGCGCGTACCAAACCAGAATCTCTCCTCGCATTCCGGAGCCGATCAACAATTTTACGCGTGACTAACGAGTCGTAACCGGTCCTTTCAAAAACATTGGGGTGATGAAACGAAATCGATTTTTTTTTTTATAATTTATATTGTCTTGTTTACACGAGATGAGCTTAACACTTTTAACCTTTATCTGGATTAAAGAGTGTGCGGGATTCTGTTATTATTTCATGATGAAGAGAATCCCCCAAAAAATACTTTTCTGCAAACTTATATATCTAAAAAGCTACTTTACTAAATAAATGAAATAAGTTTAATTTTATTAAATATTTTTAAATTATTACTATAAAGTGTGTCGAAGCTCTTCTATCCGTTTCTTTATAAAATCATTCTATCCCGACGAAGGTTAATAGGAAAAAGTAGGTACGTAAATATGCATCAGCAACGTGTCTCTCAAAGTTTAGATAAATTATAAAAATGCATAACGTATTTAAAAACGGAATACTATACGAGTTTGTAATAAATTAAAAATAACGTGACATGGAAACGTTTCCACTTTGACATGAAAGCACAGAGGATAAAATTTTTCAATAAAAATATTTTTTCAAATTCTCGCAAGATGAAAAGTTAATTAAGAAACAAAAAAAAAAGATGGAAATCGTACTCACTCGAAAGCACCAACTAAATTCCTTTCTCTTCTTCTCTTCCCGTCCGATCTAAACTCGGCCAGCAAAATCGGCAGCGATTCCTCGTACGCGAGTAGAATCCAACGGCGATTGGCAGAAGGAGGCCGCTAGCCTAGGTCGAAGGAGATCGGTCTTACGAATTGGAAATACAAGGAAGGAATGAACTGAGCGAGGATCGTGATGAGCCAGTATATAGTCGGCCCACATTCCCTCGATGCTACGAGTAACCTAAATTTCCCCCACCGTTAAACCGAAGCTGGGCAACGCGTCGCACTCTGGGGCATCGCGTGCGTGTACCTGGGAAATAGCCCCACCTGTCCCCCTCTCTCTTTTTCTCTTTTTCTCACCCGAGCGACGATACCTCGTACGCCAAGCAACAAACTCGAGTGAGCTGCGAAGGCGACGATCACCTCCGGCTTCCCCTTTCACCCTTTCGAGGCAGCGGCCAATTTATGCAATCTTTCTAAAGTGGATTACCTAAAACGGATTAGTACGATGAGAATACTGGCCAACTCGAAAGGTAAGTCCGGAGGACTCGTCCGAAGGCCGTTATTTCGCGCTTCGCTTCCTTTTGTCCGTCCAGAGGATCCGTAACGAAGAAGAGAACCACAAACTCTCGTTGCGTATTGTGTAAGCGAGGGAAGAGTCCTCGGCATCGAACGTGTCTCCTTCGATCGCGTGCCGATGCAATTTTCACTCTAACGTTTATGTATATACTGTATATACTACGTTCGTTAAAAAAACACGTGTAATTACGTAAATTCTACAGTGAAAATTTCTTCCTTCGATTCGGGGATTATCTTTACGATCGTGGCGATCTACGCAGCAACCGACGACGAACTCTCGACCGTATTTTCGCAACGGAAGATTTTTCTTTCCTTTTTTTTAAACGAGTTAAATACACAAAGGTTACCTACCTACGCGTTTCTCTATTTCGCGATTGCTTTACGATCACCGATCGAACGCAATTACCATCCCATCGTTTTTCTTGTCGCTGTCCTCCTAGTGGCCGGCAGCAAAATCGCAAACTTCGTTGAGGGCCTCGGAGGATACTTCAAGCACGCTTTTTCATTCCTTCAAAACGAAAGCGTACGTCCTGTCTGATTAATGTACACGTAGGAGCCTTCCGCAATCGCTATGACGGCCAAAGAAAAAGCAAGAGAAGCAACCTCTCTCGATGGCGTTGCATCGTTCTCTCCGAGATTCATCGGCTACGTTCGTAGCATTCATCACGTCGCCTTTCCTTCGTACAATCGCAATCGCACTTTCCCATTTTCGTACCACGTAGGTTTACGTGGACCAGCAGCCATTGAAAGAGAAGCGAAGATCTCATTCAGCATCCAGATCGATCGCGTCAAGGATCTCTTTCCTCTCCCATTGTTCTTTCGCGGGAAGGAAAAAACAAATAGAGTAGGTAAAAATTCGAAAAGAAATCTAAAGAAAATAAAGAACCCTTCCTCTAGAATATCTTACGTAATTCTCTTGGATATAGTCATTGACCAGAGGGAAAATAAGGGACGCAACGAACTTTCGGATTATCTCGGATTAAACTCGGAGCTCCCTGAAAAGCAAGCGCTGCGTCGAATTCAACAACGAAACTTTCCTTCCTCTCGTGAAGCTTCTTTCATCCTTTTTTTTTTTTTTTGTCCTACCATCTCTTCTCCTATGAACTCATTATCGGAATAGAAGCAGCACGAGCGAGCCAGAGGTAAAAGTATCCTTTTTACGACGACATCCTGGAAGCAGCAGCAGCTTCTCGACATCCAAACGCTTGGATCCTTTCGATTCGTTCGTTCCTCCCTCCTCTTTTTTTATTCTCGCGCATCGCTCTCCGAGAGATTGCATATTGAATATTCATAAGAACGGTTTACGTTCGCGCAAAAGACGAATGCGTTTCTTCGCTTAACATATTCGCGTTCTCGACGGATGCCTTTTTTCGCGTTATTTTATTATGCATCGAACGAACGTACGCGGGATCTCTCTCTTGTTTGCTTTCATTTTTTTTTCTACACTACCTTTCTCGTTTCTCTTTACCCACCGAAAATCCACCAACGACGACGCGAGCTCTTCTCTATGAAATCGTTCGCTCGCGATTTCCTCCATTCGTTCCATCGTCGTCGGACGAACCACTGCCGATTCTCCACGGATTTCGCTCTCCTGAGAGAGAATCGCGTGACGAAATATCTACATAATATAGAAAAGAACGTTAGCGAGATTGACTCTCATCTTGATCTCTCTTTTTCTCGTCCCCCAAGGACGATCTTTTCTTTCAAATTGTCAAGATCCTGTGAATCGAAACTTAGCGATTTTTATCGCCACTTTTGTTTATGTAGCGATACGAATTACTACGTTTAGAGAAAATATTATGAATCATCGTAAAAGATTTTTTTTTTTAATTTGAAACAAGTGTTTGTTATAAAATTCTTGGATAAGGAGAGAGGAAGGGAGAGAGAGCGTGCTCGTCCTACGCTAACATAAATAACACAAAGCTTTTATATAATTTAATGAACATAATTTGATTCGAAAGGAAAAGGAAGAATGACTTTTCCAAGGTTTCACCCGATGATACCTTAAAAATGTTACAAAACATCACCCGACTCTTGTAATTTTCCCGTCCCGCTCGACGTCAGCCATTCGATCCTGTCTCGGTTGAACGTAATTCTCTACGGAGGCTCCTCCGACGTGCTCTTCTTCTTCCCTTCGTTTTTTTTCTTGACAGCATTCCAGCTCACGGAAATTCACGCCTTTACGTGGCTCGAACGAATTTCCGAAGAGATATATCTTCAATTTCGTATTCTTGTGAAATACGGAAAGGATTATCGCTTTTTAACAAATTTCATCAAAGTTCTATTTATACTGGAAACCCGCAGATTCAATCGAGCCCCACGCTTGTGAAAATTTATATATTTATTTTTTTCTTTAAATTTATATTATATTTATTATTATATATTACTATTTTTGCATTTATCAAATCATATAAAAATCTGATTACTTGATACAAACGCTCCTCTGATTGATGGCCTAAGTTGACAAGACCAAACAAACAAAAATTTATGAATGGGACCCGATTTATATTTCATCTAGAGTCCGCTGGAGGCTTAATCCGGTGTTGGCTGCAAGTAATAATATTTAGCCGTTAGATAATCGAAATATTAGAATCAAAAGACACAGTTTAATATCTAATAAATATTTCTCTTCGTGGGAATAATTTGTCGTAATTATTTATGTATTACGTTTAGAAAAAGTTTACTGTCATCTCACGTTCATAACTCTCCCACATATTTCGCGCGAAGGGAGTATAAAATTTATCGAAGAAAATTCATCGATAGCAATCGATGACATTTAGTTGCCTAAGAGAATTCTTCTGGTACTAGTTTCGCCGTCTTATGGGAAATTCATTTGATCGATAAAAATTCTTGATTTATGCACATTACGTTATTCGTGACAATATCTTACGTAAAAATGTTTGTAACAATCTTAATAAAAACAACAAATTTATAAATAAAATATAAAATGGTCGATATTAATAAACAAGCATACAAAATATATAGCACGGTAAGGAAATAATGATAATTTCAAAATTATGATAAAGAAAATGACATTTTTTAACGTATAACATAATTAAAATATTAATAAATAGAAAATGTATAAGATATATGATACAAATTGATTAAAGTAATATAAACATTGAAAAATAAAAGACTCCAACCAGCTGATATCACTTTCTAACTAGAACCAGACCAAGTAGGGTAAAATAACGATCGCGGTTGGCCAATCTGATACTTTGCGCACGCGTGGTAGCGACTTAAGCACGGTTAACACGTACACGACTCTTGCAGGTTCTTGACATTCCGCAAACTGATTGGTTAACAATATTTAACGGTAAGTATCGATTGGTTGACACCAAACGCGAGCACCAATAATGAAAAAAAATTTATTGAAAACGGCCAAAAGATAAAATGATTTTTATATACTTTATACACTACGTTATCTTATCGCTATTAATTTAAAGATAGGAGAAACGTTGACGCATCGTTCTCGATATATAAAACGATCGGAAAAGTTTACAACATATGTCTATTAGAAACCATTAAAAATGACATTGCAAAGTCTCTATTATTTCTATCATCGTGTCGAATGCATTTTCCTTTTGTAATTAATTTAAGATAAATATGAAAATGATTCTTATTCTTTATCCGATAAATTTTAACGCACAACAGAACCATGGTCTTATCAAATCTTCAAATAATTCTACGTTAAAAATATAATCTTTCGTTTCTTCTAAACTTCTAAACGCGAACGTAGGTAACACAAATTCTTCGTCGTTTCGCGGGAATAACAAACAACTCCTTCTCGTCCCATTATGTTCTTTAACTTTATTTTTTTCCTCGTACTAAGAACTAAGCCATTAGTTGCGGTTAAAATCCTCGTTGATTTAACATTAAAGACAAAAATATGATCTAATATGTACAAATGAGATGAGTAACGTAAGCTTAACCATTAAACTCTTCAAAAGGATTAGACAGATTGATATTCATTACAAAGTGGCACAGTATACAAACGCTATACACAGTTTTTAGAGAGTCGTTTCGTTAGTTTCTTCTTCTTTCTTTCTTTTTCTTTCAATTTTAATTACTCAGAAAAGAGCTTATGACGTATTTATTATTAGATCAAGAGCTTAGTGACGATATATTTTATAAAGAATATTCAACTGTGTGTCGGACAGCAGTGCGAAGTCCATGTTTGCGAAAATATACTCCTTTTTTCCACGGAGAAGTCTGTTTTTCATGGATCCTCTTCTTTTTGCATTACCATGCCCCCTTATAATAAATCAATGTCTTTTTTTATTACTCTCTCTCTCTTTCTCTCAATCGCTCTCTCGTTCGTTCACTCTCTCTCCCTCTCTCGCTTTATGTAACAGTTTGAAAATAATAACAAACGCATGTGTTTATGTTCATTGTTATTTTCCACTCACGATCGATTCACGGTGAAAACAATCTAAAAGTCCTCCGCTAATGAATCGAAATATGTTTTTAGTTTATCCCTATGTACATGTGAACGGTACCTATGATGCTTTCTTTCTTTTATTCCTTTAGTGGTAAAACGTAAGGTGAGACGATTCATATTTTTTTTTGTTCTTTTTCTTATTAGTGATATCAAATATATATCACCGAAAAAAGTTAAGTGTAATATTTTTCTTGGGTTAATTCTTGACGGGTGGGTATCATATAAGCCAAAAATACAGAATTCTCTAAAAGTTTTTTCGCAAAATCTCTCCCTCTCTCTCTCTCTCTCTCTCGCTATTTCGGGAAAATCGATGACGATGATTCCTTAAGTGTTAAAAGGCTTAAACAACGAAACTCCGTTAAAAGTACGCTCTATACACATATTCACCTAAAAAATTTTTACTTTTAAAATCAAAGCAACGATCATTACACGATACTTCTTCAACTCACTCGACAATTTTGCGGTATCTGGACAATTCTCTCGCTCTCTCACTCTCTCTTTCTCTCTCACCCTCTTTCTCTCTCTTTTTTTTTATCTTTATGCAAGGTAGTGTAATTATACATTGATTATTAGTATTATTATTTCGCTACACACATGTGACAAATGTTAAATAGTATTCACGAAAAACCGGTCGAACGTAGGCCATTGCCGTTGCAAAATATTTTCCAATTGGGAGAACGAAATAAATAGATTATTATAAATGTATGTAATTAATTTAAATGCTCTTACACATCGAACTATGCGCTCACGATTAATGAGAAAAATTAAAGTGACGTTTATGAACCTGGGTAATTTACTTCAAAGAAAAAAAAAATTATAAATTAATATCGACATAAAGCATTTTCACACGATGTGGTTGGTTGTTCCTAATTTCTCCTATACTCGAATTCTTTTTCGATATACATGATATAATCAACTCAGGATCGTTAAAATTTGTTTAGAACACTTCCCAGTGTTTTTATAACATCTTTGCCACATTTTATGGGACGGCCAGTTAAGTACCTTTAATATACGTATTATTTAAATATTCTTTTCACGTGAAACGAGAAAATGAAGAGTACCTTACTCATCGCAAATCGCAATCAATGGAGTCTGTCGATTAACAGGATTTAATTATAATTGGAAAATACGAACGATATTATATTTCACTCGCGAAACGATGTTAAAATATATACCGAGTGTTCATTCTACGAGTAAAAATAAGAAAAACAATGTTATATAAAAATAAGGCTGTAAATATGTTACTACAAAATTGTAACAAAAAGACGAAGTAATAAGAGCTCCGTCGTTTATCGTTACGTACAGCGTTATGATATTTAATGCAAACCCATTTCGATTAGTACGAGCTACATTAATATCCACAACGATTATAGGTAGTAAACACAGTCCATGTAAACGGATTACGTCAATAACGCTAATCCCCTTTCTACGTTGTATGGAACGACAAACGAGCTCTTATTACTTCGTTTTTCTTTTAAATGACTTTATAATAACGCATTTACGGCCTTATGTTTATATTATATCCTTTCCTCATTTTTTCTCGCAGAAAAACCTGGAACACCCTGTACATAACCCATTGACGTATTTTATACGTTCAGTTATTAAACAGAAAACGATAGTTAATAAAACATATTGTAATTTTTTTTATTAAATTACGAGCTTAAAAGGATCTTCCCTTCTTTTTTTGTACACTTTCCTCTTAATTTCACATACGAACTCGTCGGTTATAATATAATATTCTCGGCTGTTTAAATATATCGGATTATTTTTTCCACCATTGTTATTCATGATATCAATCGATAAATCGCTAATGAAATAAGCAATGTATATGTGTCGGTTATAAAAGAGGTACAAATGCTGATGATACTGTTTTTATAGAATTTCATCGATTACATGGAATAATTCTCCATTAGTACGATTCTCGAATTTATTAATTTCTCCCTTTTCAATAATTTGTCTCTCGTTTCTTCTGTCGATGCTCCCTATCAACGTCAAACACTGCATTTATCTATGAACTGCCACTGCTAAAAAATAAAAATTGTACGTAGCTAATCGAAAAACGTAAATTAATATATTCGTTCGAAAGACACGTGCCCACCGTTTCGTCTGATTTGGTACGAGATTCAACGGTAATACGAATTATCCAAACATCCGTGACTATGTTTAAAGTTTTCAACACAATCGCCTTAATCGAAAGTTTATTAAAAGACTATCTCAACGAATACCGTTATCCAAGTACCTGTTCTCTATTATTATCGTTGCACAAATAATCTCCCGAGAAAGAAGCAATTTTTTTTTTCTTATCCTTGACGATAAATCCTGTTTCTCAACGTGGTTTTTCTTTCCTAAGTTATCGAAAAGGCGACCGCTGCTGCTCTTTATCGTGCTAAAGCAATACAAATCACGTAAAGGCACGATCATATATACTCCTTCGTAGGTGTCGATTAAAAAATGCTTTTATAAATATTATATTTTTGCCAATGAATAATCAATGTTTTTATACATGAGCTAGCAATGTTCCGCGCTGGTCTTATTAGCTACGATCTTGATATGATTTGGTGTACGTAAGTATTCTTAATAATCTGCATCTAAGAATACGCACGATCGTTCCGTTATCCTTTCCTTTTCTTCTTTTCTCTTTTTATTATTATTATTTAACAGTTAAGGGGGAGTAACCATGTATCATATAATATAATATTTCATGTTCAATGGAATTAATCGTTAAGATATTACAGCACTAACCGTTTAACCGGTCTCCTTTAGTATAAGACAGCTAATTGGCTTTTCGAGGTTATTTATACGATTAAATACTTGTTAAATTATTATTAAAAACGAAACGACTGATAGATTAAATATAACAGGTACATCGAACAAATCCTGCTAATGGTTCTGTCCTTAAGTGACTCTCAATGATCAACGGGGGAGATAAGCGAGGGCGACGTCTCGTCAAATTTTACGATTAATCAAAATCCTAATCCTTGTTTAAAAATGAAGAAAAAATATAATAACAAAAATAAGAAATCACGTTCTATATTAATCTTGGAGAAAAAAGACATCGACGAAGAGCATTATATGACAAAGTCGATGAAATATCTGTTTGTTTTTATTGTTTTAAAGTAATATTGCAACGTCAAAGGTACTTTACAGTATGTTCGTAGAGCGGTATTGATTTTCTCTCTTATTAAAGCTCTTCCTTCAATGAATTAAAACTATCTTAGAAATTTCGTACTCACGTAACCCTTTTACTTGGATCGCAGAAACGCAAACTTAGGAACATCAAAATCATAGATCATCGTACGATTAGATTTAAACTATGACACGGAAATACGTCTTCTTTAAACGCTTTATGGTACGATAAGAAAGATAGATCATAATATAATTCATTACATCGCGTTGATTCGCGATACAAGTAAAAGTTTCGTTCCTCCTTCGTAGCCAAACGTAGTGTAGGGTAAATTATACGATTCGATCGTTCGGATTATTATTAAACTATTATATATTATATAACGGGGAGAAGATCAACAGAATCTTAAGAATACTTTAACCATCGTTTGGTGATATTTAGGAGTAAATTCATGACGAGCGATAGCGCGTATCGATCTCCGTTCCGTCTTTTCCTTGCGTTCTTCTTTCATTTTGATAGTTCATGAATATAATATAATTTTGTATATTCATCGTGATGTGTTCACTCGCAATCTTAAAACTTATATACTAAACAATTTCTTTTATCGGGTTCTTCTTTTCTTTTTAAAGAGCATCTACGAATATAATCTACGTCTTAAGACTTACTCTTGAAAATGAATAGAAAATAGTCAAGTGAGAAAATGAAACTAACGCTGCTCGCAAGATTCCCGGAGACTAATGAACGTTGTCTCTGCTTTGGATGATAAGGAAAAAAAGAAAATAATTGCATCGCTACTCATAAACCAGTGTCTTCTACACGGTTATTGAAACGCGGTTACCTCCTTCCATAATTTTGATATATTTTTGGTTTCTTTTTCTTATTCACGTTATACGGAGCGCGGGGACAGAACGAAGTTGCTGGGAACGATCACTTAAAATGTATAATTTACACGTATTAATAATCAACGTCTTAACTATTACGTAGGTATATTACTCCGAGCGAACGACTCTCGAGGAGAGAGATGTCCGAAGCGTGTGTCTCTGTGAAACAGAATGTCGTAATATTTACGCTGTTCGGGTTAATGAGCTTGGCAAAAATACCAGAGAGATAATAATAACCTTAGACTATAAACGGCTGATCCGGTTGGAGCTTCTTTTTTTTTTTTCTTTTTAAGAGAATAAATAAAATAACTTTACAAATGTTAAATTTTTTTGATGAATTTCACTATATAAGAACATCATATATATACACATGTTATGCACTGGAAAGTCATAGTAGGGTACAGTTTTTTTCGCTTCATTTTGTCTTCATAGTAGAATATGCATAGAATAGGTTTATTACAACATATAATGATTTGGTTGGACCTAACTATAATAATCAATACTTTAATACGCCCGCCAGTACGAGACGACGGTGGGCGGTGAATGGGGGGTTGAGGAGGGTAGACGTCGGAGGGGGGATGGGGGTTAGGTGGGGTGCCGTTCATCCGGTGATTTTAGGTCCGATTCGTAATAATGGACGGGGGACAGAGTACGCGAAGAAAGGAGTAAAGGAGACAGAGATAGGAGGAGAGAAAAGGGGAGGTTTAAAAGGGGAGGATGAGAAGGGGGTCTAACAGGAAATATATTCGAGTTTTTTTTTTTTATTTTATCATAACTACCATTAGAGATCCAATGTGTGTTCCTCATCTTCTCCTTCTCTCTTTCTCTATTTTATATTCTTCTCCTCAATTTTTTTTTTCTTTTTGTTTCATTTACCGTCGTTCCTTGGTAATCTTATTCAGAATATTAAACTCTCAAGTGGCGTCATAATATTACTTTAAATTCATGATAATAAAGTCTATTCGTATGAGAGTTTAACTGCGTGTCAACGTGTCTCATACCATCATATATATATATAATATAATTTTAATAATAGTATGTATATAATATATATATATATATATATATATGTATATATATATATATTCACTACCTGCATATCACAACATAAATTTTACTCTCTCCTCTTTCCCGCTTTCTCCCTCTTATTCGGGTTCTCTTTCTGGCGCAACATACGGACACCCGCACGGACATGTACACGCATACACACAAATTTTCATCCAAACGCGCGCATCTCGACACTCATACGTCCACTCGCACATTCACGCTCGTACAATTTTCTTTTTCCATCTACATAATTGTTATTAACGCTGCGGTAGTCGAGCAGTGGTTGAGTTTCTAAGCATTGTAGCGTCTTTTCAAGAGAGCCTGCCTATCTCTTCACTTGTCGAAACTCTAACGTTCTTCCACCCATCGTCGCTAATCTCTTTTAACGAACGAAAAAAATAATATGTTCTGTCTCTTAGTTTTTTTTTTCTTTATATATCTCAATCGAAACTTCGTTTCTCGCCGCGAAGCGTATTACCGGAAGTAGGGAAAAGGATGGATGGCTGGTTCTTTGTCTCTCTCGCTCTTTCTCGCATTCTTATCATTTCTCTCTCTCTCTCACACTCTAGTTATTTTCTCTCTCTCTTTCGCTCGTTCGCTCTCTCTCATTCTTTCTCTCACGAAGGCGACAACACAAGGTACGCCCGAAGGCCGCGACACGAGATCTCTAGATCCGTAGATCATCCTGGCTGCACGGTCACGATGATCTATCGATCCATCGAGCGTGATCCAAAACGGCTTTAACATCATTCGCTAGCTCCGTCAAAAGACTATAAACAAGCATATTTTATTCAGTGCAAAGAACACCGAGCAAAATTTACGCCACTTCAACGCGTACGTTTTGACGCGTGTCTCTCTTTTTATTATACATTACAACGTTCTTTCGTCGCCACGAAACGAAAATTTGAGAAAGCTATGTAGACGGTTTGACCCTCGAATCGCTTTAAGCGCGTTTCTTTCGATAAAAATAATCTCGACATGGTGGTGGACGTCATCGCCCTCTATCGATCCATCATCGTCTCGTCATTGATGATACTTTAAATCCTTTCTCGTCTAGGAAGAAACGATGGAATTTTAGTTAGTTTCACGTCCTACTTGTCTCCATTTTCGTTTCATGGCGTTTTACTCTTCCGATAGGAGTGAGTGTACGAGTGTATCTGTACGCGTAGGTTTGCTCTTTTTCCCTGTTCTTCGAGTCCTTCTTCCAGTTTTTCTTCATCTTCCTCCTCCCTCATCGGCGTTCTTTCGGCTTCCTCTTCTCTACCAATTAACGCGCAACGAGTAGTAGTATTCGAGTGATTTGTGCTACACTGCTCACGAGCTCAGCCACTAGCAATTATACATCAGCATAAAACGTTAGAAACCATGGCTCAGCTGAAAGGTACTCGCGCTGGGCTCACGTTTAAACACGACCTCAGAAAAATCCAGGGCAGCCGATTAAAGTATGCAGCAGGAGGCTGAGCAGCAATTGCTACCGCCGCCTTTACTTTTTTGCCTTTGATCTGAAACGAAAGAAACGATTATTTTTATATATTCCTCCTTGGTTCTTTTATTATCGTTATTATTGTTCGCCGGACGACTACGTCTCGTCTGCCGTGTTCGATTCCTCTCGTGAAATTAAATAAAAATTATTTTAGTAACTACTTTTTTGGAGTCGATAAATTCAGTATTTATTTTACACGGTTAATTTAAGTACTCGAACGAATAAACATTACGAATAACATTAAAAAAATTCCAGTTTGTTTGCAAAAAATATCGGATGTTTGGAAAGGTTCCTGCGTGTCTATATCCATCCCGTGTTTTTATTCCTTTAATGGGAAAATCAAGGTAGGCGAATGTAATTTACGAAATGTGGGTCAGCTTCTAAATTAAAATGGAGAAAAATAAGTTCGGGAAGGGTGGTACGTAGATAAGCGTTAATCGATGGCTTCAAAAATCCAGGAAAAATATAGTAAAGAGATCGAAGGTGCTATACTCGCGTTAAAAGTGCGTTAGGGAAATGGAAGAGAGATGGTAAAGTGTATGAAATTATATACACTCCAATTCTTACATAATAATTACTAAAAAATACTCGATTATACGAGCTATCCAAGAACAGTGAGTACTGTATACCGTCGTCACTGCTATTGGTCATGATTTCCAAGTTGGAAAAAAAAACAAAGGAACACGTCTTCAGGGATTAGGATAAATATTAAAATGAAGGAAAAGAGCTTGTGGGACTCACTTAAAATTACAGGGGACCAGAAATGATCTTTTACTAGCTGTCATCGAAGTAATCAAGATCGTCGGGTTGGACAAACATATATTCGCCATTAGGTAGAAGACCTGGAAGGGAGGGCAAATAAATTTCCTTTATACCTACTACAATAACGATCACCATTTCGCAAGAGTCTCTCCGATGAAAATGCGCGCGATGAAAATTGGTACCGTTCGACATAATTGCATGACCAACAGAAGCAACAGGTTACGGGGAAAGAATCTTTGAGATTACAAGCATACATCTTGACGAAGGCAAGCCGTCGTCTCGTATTTTTCACGCTCCTTTTTATAGATAATCAAGAAAGTGCTAGACGAAATTACAAGTATTTTTTATTATCCGCGTTAAGGAGCTATAACCTGGCTCTTTTATTGCGACTACGATTAGTCGCGCTTCGTAAGCACGAGAAACGAGTATAAATGTATAGAGTAGGTACGTAATCTAAAAATATTCCTTCGCCGGGACAAAAACTGTAATCGTGACTAATTGCAACGCGATTAATTAAGAATTCAAGCGCGTGGTAAACGGGGATTTCTCGGGACGAGGTAAAGGAATTAAAAGAGAGGAGAGAGAGAGTGAGGAAGAGGTAGAAAATGTGGAGAGAAAAAAACGCGCGAAATAGTTTGTATCTTTTTTCTTTTTCTTCTCTCTCTGTTATTCTTTTTATTTCTCTTACCTTGGGAATTAGGCTCGGGAAGATTCTCTCGCGGTACCAGATGCATCACCGTGGTTTTCCCGAAAGGAAGCCCAAGAGCACCGAGCGTGACATTGCTGTGCAGAAAACGGCCCTGGTAGATTAGCCGCAGGATCTCCGCTTTGGCAACGGCCTCTTCCGCCCAGTCTACGAAGAAACAAAAGTATCCTCTTAGCGCGAATGCTTTTTCCTCGTGATCCGCATTCCCGAGCTTTCACGAGCTTAGTGTCTTTTTAGAACGGAGGAAGAGAGAATTGAGAGACGTTGGATTAGAGTTCGATAGGACAAAGGAAGAAGAGAAATAGAGAAAAAAACTTTTCGTAGGACTTACGAGACGACTTACTACTCCACAAATTTTCATAGACGATGGATTTAAAATCTCTCTTACTCGATCGATGGAACGACATACGAGGCGTCCATATCGTTGAAAAGATAGACCAACGATGCTATATTTAAAAGACCCGAAACGCGTTTCTAGCCACCTAGCTCGTTCTTTACTTTACGAGTGATTTATAACGATCGCCGTTGATTTTTCAATCCCAAAGTTGTTTGAAAGATTCTCGATGCAATAATCGACGGTAGCGTTCTTCGGTCTCATAAATCTTATGCTCCGCACGAGAAAGATGGGTAAAGAGAAAGAGAGAGAGAGAGAGAATTCGACCAACGTCTGTATGGTTTCGTCGTACATACGTATATGCTCGATGGGCCAAGCCCTCTCTCTCTCCTTCCACTCAAGAGCATCTGTGGAATGTCGAAATCCAATAACAACTTACCTTCCGGCCAGTTTTCAAACACATGGTGCGCTATATCCCCCGCGGAGTCGCTCGGACTGAATAGGAACTCTTTTGTCTTACCACTGACGAGAATGAGGCGTAGATTTATCTGAAAAATATTAAAGACAACGAGGACGGTTAGATAAAAGACGAGAAGAGTGCAGATGTATGAAATAAAAATCGTTTCGGTATGTTAAGAACGAATAGAAGATGGTTATGATTTTTTTCCTTCGACTTGAACTTTTATCGATTCGTTCGATAGCTATCTCCCAAAAGCTATATGTTTTTTTTTTCTCCTTTCTTGTTCAACGATAACATCTCCAAGTCCAGCGAACTTTTTCAATCTCCGAGAACGATCGGACTCCGTATAAAAAGCTAAAGGAGTATATGTATATACCTATACAGAGGCGCACATATCTACCAGTTTATCTATCTAACCAACTATCTGCGGTACTTCAACACGAATCTATCCACTCGAGCACCCTTCCACAGCTTCCATCCCTTTCTGCGACAAACGAGCTGCCGCTTTTGGACGAGGCGCAAGCCTCTTAACCGACTTTTCCTTAACCGCATATATTCACCGTGTCTTCCTTCTCACCGGACACGGATCGCAAGATTTTTTTCTCCACAGCAACCGTCACGTAGGTGGTATCCACGAGCGATAACATTAATTAAAAAAATCACTCGTCGTCGTTGATCCAACGGCAGTCGGGAAATAGATGTGATTTTATGTAGATCTTTGAATTTATCTCACGATGCGTTTATTTTTCTGAATAGACGTCCACTTTATTTTTATATTAAAATTATGAAGATAATTTTTCACTAACTATTCGTTCATTTTTTTATACACAAAAATATAAAGAACGAAATAAAAAATAAACTTATTTCTTCCCGAAAGAAACAGACGAAATAATCATCCTGTAGCCACGAATTCGATTACCTTGGGAGGAATAGTCGACAGAAATAATCAGCAATGACGAAAAAGAGAGCGTACTCGGTTAAAGAGTGTAGGTCGAAAGTGTTTTTGGTTCGTAGGAGAATGGAGAGAGAGAGAGAGTGAACCATGTGCCACGGGACAGAGAGATTTTAGTACGTCCCTGTGCCGCTCGCGAACCTTTGCGGTTTCTGCGGTCGCAAGAATCCGTTGTTCCACCGTTAAAGCGTAAATCATTGTCCCCGTCGGAGGAATTATCGGCCGATGGGTGAAAGCGCGCCACGATCGTTTGCCTCGTCGAACGCGCACCAGAGGTGCACCTCTTTGCAATTTCGATAATGTCACGCGTTTGCCACACTCGTCGTTACGAATTGACAAGGAATGGTAAGAAAAAATTGACACTGAGAGTCCAGAGAATATCGATCGGACTTTTTATTCGTTATACAAATTAAGCCAAGTACGAAAAACGTGAGTACCCGTTATAGAAATTAATCTGAATATTGAAAGAAATACACCTTCATTTTTTCTTTCTTTCATATCGATAGCAATGAACGAAGATGAGGTCTCCCAAACTTTGATTCCGAGAAGATAAAACGAGTTACTAATAATACTCGAGTTACGTTTATTGCTACTAAAGATTAACCATGGAACGATGAATGAAGATGAGAATAGGAGAATGAAAGATGGTCGAGTAAGTGAGTTTTATGGAGGATCGTTTCCGAAGAGACGATAAGTCCTCCCGAGAGTATCGAGCGCTAGTTTCCTCTTGGAGAAGACGGAAGAGAGTTACTCCACGATTAACCGTTATCATCGAGGCGAGCGAGCCGAATTTTAAGCGTTTCCTCGTTACACCGAAAGCATACCTTCGAAAACGGTCAAAAGAGAACGAGAGTGAGCGAGCGAGCGAACGAGTAGGAAAGAGAGATCGATATTTAAACTTCCAAAGTATCGTCATCGATGGGTCTTCCTTCGAGAGCTCTTCGAAGATATAAAGAGGGATCGCTTTGACATCATTTGGAATTAACAAACTAGCCTAGGAGAGTCTGAAAAAATACATCTGAGACTCATCAAATGTAACTTTATTTAAATGTTAAAAAAAAATTTTAACTTGGATTTTTTATCTAGGTTTGGCCTTATTTTTGACTAATTAGACTGGGCTAGTTAACTCGAAGCAATGTTAACCAACTATTACTCTCACTTTTCCATATTTAATAAAATAAAAGAAAATATACTATTTCCTTAAAGTACGCAATAGTATCGAAAATCTCCAAATTAAAAAATCTTTCTTTTTTATTCCGGTAAGAGCATAACATCAGAAAAGGGCGGGGAATAAAAGAGAAATAGAAAAGAAGCCGTGCGTGTCGGCGCTCGTTAACTCGAAACGGAGGCGAGCGAGTCGTCGATCGCGAGCCGGCTTACGTGCGTGTGGTAAAGTTTGCGGAGAGGCGCGTTATCTTCGTCTCGAAGTCGCGGAGCCATGGAAAGAGAAAAGGGTGTCTCGTACCTCGAAAGAGAGAGAGAGAGAGAGAGAGAGACTCGAAAGAGCGAGTGAGTTTTCGGCGAGTCGAGCGACCAACGTGCGCACTTCAAAGGGATTTATTCATGCGGTAGCGTTCGATACTCGCTCTCTCTTTCTCTTACACACACACATATACACAGTCATTCTCTTTCTCTCTCGTCCCAACCTCTTGGCAAGTGGAGTAACACGTTGGACGAGCGCGTGCTACACGACGACGCGTCGTGTCCTCCTCGTTCGAGTTGACTACCGTGTTCAAAAGAGCTCCCTCCCCACGAGCCCACCTCTTCTTCAACCTGCTCTTTCGGCCTGGAAACGCTTCTGCACGCTTCCTGCATCGCGTATCGAGTTTACCCCTCCTCGCAGTTCGCTGATAACCAAGAGCCCCTGACTCGGCTTTGCCGAGATCAACGGAATCGTGAAATAAACGCGAGCTCCCCTTCTTCGGATAATAAACTCTCTCTCTTTCTCTCGCGCTTCTTATTTTCTCTGTGCGCGTACCTACCTGTTTGTGCGTTTCTTCTTTAGTTATATACCTCTACTCGTCGTTGGGACACGATGGGGTAATTGAGATAAAAAGCGTTCCCGGTGTTTTAGTCTTTACCTTTGAATTATTCCAAAGAATTCTAGCGTTCCGTTCCAAAGTACGCGTGGCTTATATTTTGTCTAGGATGGGTGCATGGGTTCATTGTGATAATCAAATTTAGAGGGTTTATTAAAATTTGTATGACCGGTCATTCAGGATCATTGTAATAAAAAAATGAAGAGGGTTTATTTAAATGTCTAGGTTCTGTGCGTGGGTTCATTGTAATAATAAAATTTAGAGGATTTATTAAAATACCTTGAGACCAGTACTTTTGTTATGTCAAATGAAGGAATAAAAAAAGGGAAAATTCTATATATAAAAGCATGTGGTCAATGGTTCCAAGTAGTACTATCCCTTTTGTATACCGTCACTTGCGGACGAGCGAGCTTCGCCCGCTCTAAACACGGATGGCTCGCTCGATGATACGATACTTTGGTTTCGAGGGAAGCGTCGAAGTCAAATTAGCATGAAACGCATCCCGTAACCCCTCGGCTGACCGTGAAAATGGCTTTTTACGATGACCCTAGCTCCGCGGGGTCTTTGACGATAACTTCGAAGCGTATCGACCATGGAAACACCGCTAGACAGGAACTTCCGCTTTTGGGTTTCGCGTTGTTGAAAAATTCAGAAGATTTGGACGGACGGGAAGAGAGAAGAATTCTAAATTCCTGTTCGAAAGGGAATTCCGAGAACCGAATGTGAATTTTCCGATAGCGTCGTAACTACGAAAAGGGGAAGCCACTGGACGAGAAACGGAAGCTGGGAACGTTCTCATCCTGGATTCGGTCTTGGAAATAGAGAAGAAAATTCAGGAATACGTTCGATTTTGGGAAGTCAAAACCACCGAATACACGTGAACGCGTTTTCGTCGATTCGACGATTAGCGGTGAATCCATTTTAAACCAATTTTAAGCCGACAATTAATGCCGGATCCGGTGGGCATCGTGTTCGCGGTAACGGTAAAGCTTCGAATGCTAGAGCTTCGAACGAGAATCATCGATCTCTCGAATCGTTCCAAGTCGTCCGATTATTCCGAAAATCGAGAGGATCGATTTCGACTATCGTTCTTCTATCGTGGTCTCCGATTGATCCACGAATTCTAGCTAACGCTCGATAATCGAGTTACCTACGTGTCCTAAAAATATTTGTCGTTATCTCAGAGTTGGGTTTCAGCGACTATAAACCAAATTGAGGACTTTAACGCTTACCAATTAGGGGAGACCGGGGCTAGTTGTTCCAATTTTAGGTTTTTTGTTTCTACAGATTTCTGTAGCTTATATTTTCGAATTTTTTGGTGACCAACTTGCCCCGCTGCGGGGTAAGTTGTCTCACGCCATAGGGCAAGTTTTCCAAGGTTTCCAAGGAAAAATCTTGATGTATACATCATGATTTTTGCGAAAATGGACACCACCGCCGATTTCAATGTTTAATGGCCCATTTTAAAGAAAAAGGCATGCAGGATACTGTCCCGTTGTCCGTTTTTCGATATCGTTGCGGAGTGTTGAAAAAGAAATTTTTTAAGTGTCGGGGTATGGGTCGTTTTCAAGCTTAAAACTGCTGTATCTTTCCAACCAGTCATCCTATCGAAGCGCGACTTGCATATTCGTAAAGTAGAGATTTTTCTCTTTCGAATCATGGGCATACATCATGATTTTTTCCAAAATGGTCACCACCGCCGATTTCAATGTTTAATGGCTCATTTGAAAGAGAAAAGCATGCAAAATACTAGCCCGTTGTCCGTTTTTCGATATCGTTAAGCAACGATGAGAAATTAAGCTTTTAAGTGTCGGAATATGGGTCGTTTTCAAGCTTAAAACTGCTGTATCTTTCCAACCAGCCATCCTATTGAAACGCGACTTGCATATTCGTAAAGAAGAGTCTTTCCCCTTTCGAACGAGTATTTGATCGGGCAAATTCGAGATACTTCGATTTTTGACAAAAATCCTGACCTATGCATCATGATTTTTGCCAAAATGGTCACCACCGCCGATTTCAATGTTTAATGGCTCATTTTAAAGATAAAAGCATGCAGAATAATGTTCCGTTGTCCGTTTTTCGATATCGTTGCGGAGTGATGAGAAATTAATCTTTTAAGTGTCGGAGTATGGGTCTTTTTCAAGCTTAAAACTGCTGTATCTTTCCAACCAGCCACCCTATCGAAACGCGACTTGCATATTCGTAAAGAAGAGACTTTCCTCTTTCGAATGAGTATTTGATCGGGCAAATTCGAGATGCATCGATTTTTGACAAAAATCCTGATATATGAATCAAGATTTAGAAAGAAGAAAGCATGCAGAATACTGTCCCGTTGTCCGTTTTTCGATATCGTTGCGGAGTGTTGAGAAATAAATTTTTTAAGTGTCGGAGTATGGGTCTTTTTCAAGAGAAAAATTGCTGTAACTTTTTAACCAGTTTCAGAAACATTTTCAAATTTCCGATCTAGATGAGACTCCGGGCATTATCGATGACTTATCGGGTCATCCTACCTTTTAGACAAATCACTGCGTTACTTATATATACTTGAAAGGAGAGAAAAAAAAAAAAACAAGTCATTGACCCGTATAGCGAATCGATCACTCTCCCAGTCGTTAAGAACGAAATACCTGGCACGGTTCCATCGAATTTAACAATGCGCGGTTAATTAACACCGATGATAAATGGCCCATTGTCACGTGGTACAATTTACGCGCACGGAAGCTTTTTTGTCTCATAAATATTGATATATAATAAAGAATAAATATATTCGTTATACGGTCCTCTTCCTCTCGCGCGATCACTAGAAATATAAACTTTCTACCGTTCGAGGTCAACGACTTTTCACATTTTCACTAATAAATTGATTTTTATGATTTCCTCGTTAAAGAGTAAAAAAATATTAGAAAGAAATTCTCGATCGACAACCATATCGCGAAGAAAGTAGCAAGCAATGTCGATGAACGAGCTAATAACCATACGTTTACGTTGGTCTAGCAGACACCAAGAACGATCTCATCCTGAAAAGCTTGCCCGGTCGAGCATCAATGGCGATTCTTTTGATTAAGGCCAGGGTTAGGAGAACGCGATCATCATCGAGACGTTTATCGATGCAAATAGGTTAAGTACACCTGTTACTATATCGTTCCCGGCAAATCGTAATAACGTATGTACGTTCTCTTCGAACGCTCGCTTTACGTACGTCTATGTAGAGCGTAGATATGTATGAACGCGACCAGCTCGCAAATATCGTCGCCTACACATCGCTCGTCGAAGCTAGAAACGCACGGGCTAGCGTTGCCAAGCTACGCGAACGCGTAAAATGAATCGAATCTCGAAAGCGATCGCTTATCGACGAGCCGAACGACGACATCGATGTTGATTCGATTGGAAAATTCTTTCCCCTCGAGCGACCACGAAAAATATTTTGCTCGTAGCTTCACCGTGGAAAAATATTTTATTAATAACCGGTGTTCGCGTTTTATCGTCGAATTTACTTCGAAATAATCGTGCTGAATTTCAATTTAACGCTAATGCAATTAGGAAAGGCGATTTCGTATTAAATATAAACCGAATGGCGTTAATAATTCATTCTTGTCGAGGCTATTCAACGAACGTGTTTTCAACTATAATAGAGAGATTCATTAAAAACTATATTCCGGTGGGACGCGTCAATGAAGATTAAATGAGTAGGTATAAGATAGGTAAGCGTCAGAAACGTTCTATAGATGGAGTTACAAAATTGTCGTGAATTTTAGTACGTTCTCTCAAATGGGGACCTCCTAGAAGAGAGAACGATTAATTGTTCCGGTTATATGACCGTACGACATCGGTCACGCTTCTTGTAAATCTAAATGCGGTCTTCTCGTTTTCTATCGCTAAGGTGATCGTTCTATTTAGTTTGTGTCGGGCGTGGGCGCCAACTCGGCTTTGAATTAAAGACTTTTCTATCGGAATTAATGGAAACTGCTCCGAGTCAAAAGTTTAGCATTTATTATTGTTCATAAGGAATTTTACACAAGAAACGAGGCTTGTACAATAGGAAAAATATAGCATATCCACTTTGGAACGGTTGTATTTTAAAACGATGTTTATAAATCTTGATATTATGCTCCAAATTCTATAAACGAGTCGTTTATTTTGGAAGTTGTATAAGTCCAATTTTTTATGGAAATATGTGATGATCCGATCAAATTACACCCTCAAATATCATTAAAACCTTTTCCCCAATTTGGACGTATAACACTTTTCAATTAAACGGCTTAAATAACTCTATTCATATTACATCAGTCTATTGAAAGGTCAAATCTGAGTTTAGATCATTCATTAAATTTCAATTCGTACATTTTGGACCTAACACAATATTGTGTAGAGTAAAAAAGAATCGTAATTTCTAGCGAAAGATAGAAACTTGAACAAAATGAGATTTTCAAGGGTCATAGAGGGTCACCGATACTAAAATTTCGACTCAGGATATATAAAAAAAAGTAATTCAAAACGCTTCTCTCGACAGCCGTGATAAAATTGACAGGAAGTCTTCTATCTGCTGGATAATAGAAAAAATGACTAATGGTATTACGAGTCGTTGTTCTTGAACTCGTCCGAAGCCTTTGGAACAAACACGTCCTACCAACCGCTACTCAATAAGTCCAACCGGACTGGTATTCCTACATCGGGCGGTATAGCGGACTGAAAGCGAACACTTTTTCGACGATAAGTTATCGTTGCAGCTCGCTATCTCCGTTTTTCCTAATAAAAGAGATCGCTCGAACGCGCGCTTTTCTAAGAATCACACGAGGAGGGCGCGGTCCATTTATAGAACATAAGAGCTTGCTTATGTAGTACCGTCACACTTTGCCTTTTACGATTTTCTCCAATTTACCCAGCTAACTAACAATGCATCTATAGGTAGTAGATCGCGATTAGTACGATGCTGCATTTTTTTTTCAAGAAAATCGTTTTCCATTTGTCTTTAGCAGGAAAATGCCAAGGTCGTGCTTCGACGCGCCAACGTTACGATTAACTATGTAATAGCGGGGAAAAAGATTCAAGATCGAAAGGAAAATTCTTGTGGATTTACGTTGAAGAATTTTCCACGGACGACAATGTAATAGACTTGGAACCGATCTTCTATGAAAAAGAGAGAAAGAGAGAGGGCACTCGGGTATTACAAATGACTCCATTATTCATCCGTGCTACTAACTTTCTGATATTAATGTCATTGCGTACGTTCCATCCGTACGATATATTTGTCTTTCGTAACTTTTCCGAGCAAAAGTCTCCTTGTAAATAAATTTGGTCCATTCGTCACCGGTTGCAAATGGATAATAGGAAAAAATATTGTGAAATAATGCATGAACGAAGAATCATCTCTAAGTAATATTAATAATAACATACTTCGCGATATTAGTAACGATAAAAATAAATCGTCGTTTAATTAATCGATACGCGAAACGAGCGAGTTATTAATGATAAGCTCGAAGAAAGTTTTCCATATGTCGCGAAGATCGATTCCTTCGAGATCGATTCGCGGGGAGGTATTTTCATATACGTACTTTCACTGCTTTCACCGCACGGAGAAAGGATCGAGCTATTTGCTCCAAAGACAGATATAATCCCAAGTATAGAGAGTAATTCGATAGTAACGCGTATCTATTACCAGGCGAGAGATATCTAATATTCTCACGAGCGAACGTAAATACCAAGTTCACTTTTTCTCATTCTCCGTTAATGTTCAGCTAGCTACACATATAAGTCCATATAACTCTTACGGTGAAAACGAGGATTCGCTCGACCTGTGGAAATTACACGACCCGTACGGATTTACGACGACAAATATAATTAGAATTAACTGGCAATCACGCGTGACATCGGAGAGACCGGAGCGAATCGTTCTGGAAATTAATTCGAAATGATTTTCTATCTCTCGAGCATACTTCGTATGAAACGAGCAAGAATTCGAATCAACCTGTGACGACTTTAACCGGGAAGAGAGTCGTCTTATAGCCTACAAGACAAATGGATTAAGATGTTGAGAATCTTCTTCTTACGAGACGTCGTAACGCGTCGACTTCGACTCTCCGCGAAATTATTCGAGGCAGAACGAAACGAGATAACGAGAGTGCGAGATCGATCCCACGTACGGCGGATATGAACGAACCACGTCCGTTCATTCTCAAACGCTTCGTCATTAATTATTTTCCCTCTCTCCTTCTATCTGTCATTACCACCATTCCAACATTCTCCAATCGGATTTTATTTACGCGTTACACGAAAGCTCTTAATTACTCGATTCTTAAATTACGTTTACCATAAGAACGTAAATAGTATCGTTGAATATCTACATTTTTATTACAATCTTTTATTTAGTTTCACTTGTCAGTATGTATGCATGTTCGGTACAAATCTTGTAAGCTAAATGTCTCAATCAAAAAATTATCCTTATTATTGTATTTTTAGTACACATAATAAAAGCTTGTTTTTTTTTTCATATAATTTTATTTCTGTTCACTATCGAAATTCAAACGTGAAATATACTTTGTACTGTCTCCCTATAACTCTGTAAATTGTTGTCTCTCTGTACGCCAAAGGGTTTTTAAACTAACCCGTTTATTATGAATAAATAAATAAATAAAAAAGAAAATGTCTATTTTTTTTTAATTAACCCTTGAATAATCAAACTAAAATTTCTGACTTTGAACGGCTTCGATTCGCTCGAGTAAGTGAGAATACCGAAGCATATCGCGTTAATAAACCCGGCCGAGGAAAGTGAATAACACAAGCGTTACATTATACAAAAATAATATTATCGATCGTGGCTTCTCGAGAGAAAATTTGACAAGAAGAAAAAAGAATTCCTCGGGTGGTCCTTATTTATTACCAAGTGGCTATGTCGAAAACGGAAGCGGTGGTCCGTAAAAAGCGAAGATAGGAAGTGGCAAGAAAGAGGGAGGGGTAAGTAGGAGGACAGGGCGAAGAAGGCAAGGATGTAACGGAAGTGGGCTAAGCTCGCGATGGTTTTACCTTGATACCGCGAACGCGCGTCACGATGTCGAGGCTAGGAGAGTTGGGATCGACTAACCGGGTCATTGGGGCATTCGGGCGGCAAGACCGAGTGCATTCGTGCGCGTCTACATCCATACGGCCCTGTGAAAGAGCAAGAGAGAGAAAGAGTACATATACATCGTTGAAATCGAGTTCAGCTCCAGCGTTCCGATCCCCCCTTGTGTGTACGTATATATGCACGCACGTACAAATGGCCATTCGTCGTTCTTTCCTTCCTCTCTTTCTTTTTGCTTCTACTCTCGGAAGAATCTAAAAAAAAAAGTTTGCCGATTTCGAATGCATCGTGCATACCATTCGAAGCGAGGGTGCGAAGAAGAAGTGGGAGGGTGGAGAACACGGCCGATTACTTTCGGACCCTGCAAATGTTTCTCCTCTCTCTCTCTTTCTCTCGTTTTCTCTCATTGATCCTATCGCCATTCCTTCTTCCCTGCCTCTCTACCACCGTAACCATGCAAATTCGTTCGATGTTTTAACTTGTCGCTGCGTATGCTTGATACTAGAGAGAGAGAGACAGAGGATTGGCACGATCGATCCTTTGATCTTTGCCCGTTGATGTCCGTCGCGAATACACGAGATACACGAGCGATACCGGCTTGCCCGATTGTAATTGGCGAATACTAATGAACGGACAGGCTATTTGTGGTCTAGATCGACTCTTGTGTTTTGTGCCTTTAATTATCTGCTGTTTTCGAACGGAGTTACGTATGCGTGTATATTAGCCGATTTTGAGATTATCATTGTGGGATTAGATCGTGCATACGTCGACTACTTGTATTTGATACCTATATGTAGTAGTGTGTACGTAGGTACGTATTTGCGTGGACAAATGCGAACGATTCTAACGGCATTGATTTGCATGCGTGCAACGAGAGGACCAAAGTTGTTGGTGCATCGAAAATTAAATTCTAACCTAGTCGGATAATGGGGAAGCCGAATATTTTCGCTCTAGATTGCTGCTGCATCGCATCCGATTAGAAATTCTATCCGATGTCACGGAAACGGGTCAAGTCGACCTCGTACCTATATCGACGATCGTAAGACCGATAAAGTTTGCTGATTTAATACCTAGATTATCGGGTGCTATCGTAGACTCGTTGAAAGGAACGGTATTAACATCGTGGACGCATAATTATCCAATTTAATGAGACGCCGATCGATTCTTTTCTAATGTCATTGCGATACGATCATGAACATTTGGATAAAAGTAATGGAGTCTCTTAATAAAACGATAAATTGACAGTGATTCGAGCGAACGTATATAATTTATTTCCGAGTAATATACATCGAATAAAGGGAAGGGCTCTTTGGTAGCGATAGACGCGGTATACAAACGTTAGAGATTCCATTTGGTTTGCTAAAGAACAACGAATCATTGACAATAGCCACATTGCATATATATTTTATGTTTAAATTATAATTATTCTCTATTATATTCTAATGATCGTAGCACATGCCGTTGAATTAATGCGAAACCGCTAACGCGTTGTATGCGAGCACGCATAATCGCGGACGTAATGCAAGAACTAAAAGAGAGAGGAACGACGGAGAACAAAAGTTTACGTGGTAAATTTTAGGCAAAACTAGTACTACAATGGACCACCTTGAAATATTTCACGGTGCGTTCGATGTGACGCGGACTCTATCGAATTTACGGGGAAACGCGAAAGGGTGGACGAAAAGGGAAAACAAAACACCCGAAAAGCGTGTTTCCTTGTATCGGAAAGCGCTCGAGCTCTTTCTATTTCCGTGCGCTTGCCATCGCGAATAACAAACGTAAGTTATTAACGTCGAACCGAATAAAAAATAGACGGGGCAAATCTCCGCGGGCTACGTATACAAACGTAAAGAGAGACAGCGAGAGGGATGGAGGAAAGGAGAAATATGTTTGAAAAAAAATTCGATGTTTTTAACGTCCCTTTCCCGGCGGTTCGACATCCGTTTCAAAGTCGAATCTCGAATCTTTTAATTCGTCAATGCACTTTTTCGATCAAAATCAAACCACGCGATTCGACTTTTCTATTTTTATTGTGAATGGGAGAATACCATTTTTTTTTATTATTACAAGTTTCAAGTGTTTTTTATTTTTTAATTTTGCTTGCCGTTTTAATATGTTTAGAACAAATCTAGTGATTCGATTCTGACTCACTTCCACATATCCGATCAACCTGAAACTTTGCAAATATACGTAATTCCGATGACGAAACCTTCTTATCAAAAAATAAATATATTAAGAAGAACCATTCCTTCTCAACCAATCGAACGGCTGAGATGGCAGCGCCCTAATATTTGTACTACAATATCTCAAGATCGAATTTTGGTATTCTCCCCCTTTTTGACATACGTCGTTTGATTGACTGACAGACATCAGCGACGCTGCAGTTCCACTTTAACCTGACACTTTTCCTCAAAGATTGAACAGCGTTAAATAAAATTAAAAAAAAACAGTTACTTAAAAGCTAGCTTCAAATAAAACGTACTGAAAAAGAAAAAATAATGTTGAGATCGATCTGAATGCATGTCTCAGAAGAATTTTCGTAAATATTGAAATGTCTCTTTTATACAAATATTTGCGTCCCACGCTCTTATTTAGTCATACGAGGAAATTCTTCCAAGACATACATTTGGACCGGTTTCAAACGTATTTTCTCCTTTTCATTGTCATTTTAATAATAGTTGGTTTTTAAACAACTTTTTTTCTTTTAAAAATTTTCCAAATGATTGCGACGATCAAGTCACATGGTACAGTCAGTGCATTCTACGAGCTATCGCCATAGACGAAAAATCGAGCCGACGTCGCGCGAATGATGAATTTTCCCCATTATCGTCGCCGTTGTCGTCGCGAATGCGGCCAAAACGGCTCGATCAAGGCCGCGGAAGGAGGGCCGCTCATAAATGATTGAAACGGGCATAAATAACGTGCCGTTAAAGAGCTTCGTCGGCGATCGTATCGCGAGGGAGCTGCAGGAACGACAATGACTGTGGCCGGGCAAGGCAGGCAACCATCGATGGACCGATCAATCGGTTAAATTTATTGGCGGCTATTTACATGCTACGCGAATGACGGGAGGAGAACGCCGCGAGCATCCGCAAACGACGAATGAAAAAACGAAGGAAGACATCGTGCATCGTACATACGTAAAGAGGAACCCGTGGAAAGACAAAACCGTGGATGCAAAACTCGCGGCTCATTGTTCGCCGCTCGGCCCCTCTATTTTTATGTTGAGACGAGGCGAGCCACGGGAACTTCGAAGCTTAAACGAAAGACAATGAAAAATTTACGAGACGCGAGTTCTGTAGGAACGGGGAAAAAGATCCGATTAAAAATGAGTCGATTCGAAACGTTTGAAGGTCCGACCAACGGTGGCGATAATGCGCGAAGATAATGGAAATTGTTTACTTAACCTTCGAATATGTTAAGCTCGCGACATTGTCGTTGTTTAGAATCGAATTTTTATCTAAGGTTCGTTCGATCCTCGTACATTGTAAATTACGTTTTGAGACGGTACGTTCAGTTACAAAGAAATCAAACGAATTAATTCTATCGGAAAAAGACGCGATGACGAATAATCGAAGCTTATTCTACAAATAAAAATTATGTCGAGGGGAAAATAGTGTTAAAAGACGATAAACACGAATGTCACCTCGAAAGCTATTTAATTTGATTAAATATTTCACCCTCGCACATATGTACGGACCAAATGTCTTTGATAATACACGCTTTATAATCCACGAGGGTTGTTTCATCGTGCGAAGGATCGTAACGGATGATGCGATGTGCCGTTCGTTCTTCCAGATTATATCTAACCCATCTCCACGAAATTTAAACAAAAGATAAAACGAGAGAGAGAGCAAGAGAGAGATAGAAAGAGACGTATAATCTGATGAACGTCTCTCGCAGAGCCAACGACGTTCCCTTTTCCTGTGCAGACAGAAGGAAGAACTTTCACCGAGCGTATAAGCGTAATCGTTTACCAACGTCTTACGCAAGCTCTCGCGTGAGATAGATCGTTACGATTGTGGACTAATTAATTTTATGCTTTTTCGAGCGGGCTTGAACTTTCCAGGAACACACACAGCGCATCTCTCATCCATTGTTTCCGACCAGGATGACTCGCGTTTTCTAAGAATCCTCTTTATCCGCGTTGATCGTTTTTCTTTCTCGGTGAAGCCTTTCTTCCATACTTCCGTCAGCCATCCAACATTAATGTACAACAACGCGATCATTAATATAAAACTTTTCAGAATAAATAAATGCAACGAGAAATTATTTCAAATGTCAGTGAGAATGAGAAAATAAAAAAAAAAGAAGAGAAGAAACCCGACAGGACTTTTTATACGAAGAATCCCTTCGATCTGGACGTCCTTCCGTCGAAAAAGGTGCGTCGGAGAAGTAGAAAGGACCGTTCCCTCCGTTGATTCTTGCCCGTCTGTGACCTCGCGTTTTCCTTTAGTAGTGAGGTGCCTTTGAGAAGGCAGGACAACAACGTATCTCTTTCGACCTTTCTCTCTCTCTTTTCCACACATACGGTATACATGATATATACATATAGGAAGAAAGAAGACAACGCTCGCGATGGCGGTACGCGCGTCTCCTACATATTTTCCGAGATGGGTCAATGAGATACCAAGAATTATTCAGACGAAAGTCCGGAGTCAAGAAAGAAAAAGAGGAGGAGCTGCTTCGAGTCGACTCATGGTAGAAGATAAGAACGGAACTCTTCTCTCTCTCTCTCTCTAGAGATCCTCGTCCGTTCCAACTATGAGCCTCGTGGATCCGTCACGATCTTCTGTTTATCGTCGCACCGGGACGCGCAACCGCTTCCTCGAGACTCCGAAGTCAACGCATCGAGAGTCCCCACGTTTCTTCGTCTTTCTCTCGATGAAGAGATGAGAGAAAAAGGAAAGAAAGGGTGGGGGAAATAAAAGTTCTTACAAGATCCGAGAGGAAAGAATTTTGCATCTTGATGCACGCTCCCGTTTTCATCGATGTTATCTCTTTCTTTCTTTAAAATCATGTTTACCGCTCGTCATCTTTGTTCTCTCAATCTTTCTGTCCTACTGAATTGCATACATTTTATTAATAATTCTGCGAGAATACTCAGAGACCACAAATAAGAGTTATATTTAAATTTCGTCGAAAACAATCTATTACTCAAAATTGCAAATAATTTCAAGTCATCGTTAAATATTTTTGACTAATAGAGTTTTAAAATATTTAATGATGACTTGAAGTGATTTTCTATTTTGTGTAATAGATTTTTTTCTACGAAATTAAAATATAACTCTTATTTTGGATCTCAGGAATACTTTCTTATTTTGATGCCATGATTGGTTACCCTATGTTCGGATAATCGAGGTCCTAGCGTACTACTTCATAACGATATGTGAAACACCCTGTTTTATTGTCAAAGAACGATATACTCGTACCATTTCCTCCACTTACATTTCCAGGGTAGTACGTTATTACTAGAATTTTGATACGACATAGAAAAGTCGTGGTTGCCGGTCCCTCGAGCTCATAACGAACTTGGCTGGTGAAACAGGTGACGCGTGGTTAATATAAAACACGTTTAAAGTGGAAACACCCCGAGAGTCCAACGTTATAAGCGGTCATGAGATCTGGGTCAGGTCTGGGTCAGGTGTATTCTAGGGTTTCCGCAAACGCGATACGACGAGTAGTTGTCGTTCGTCTCGGTCAAACCCACTCCTCGTATTTCTTCCTCTTATTTTATATGCGATTGGGAGAAAGGACGACTTTGTTTTACCAACGAGAAGAATTCTTTCACGGAAATATCCTTCAAAATGTTATTTACTGTTACCACAATTCCGCTCTTACGCGCACTCGTCCGAACGATAAACGCGTTACGCGTCGCGCTCGTTAAAGCTCGCGCGCTAATCGCTAGCCGATACGCATTACAGATAACAACGACAAATAGCGACGGATTAACGACCGTAAAATCGAACTCTTCCGTTCTCGCGTGTTACATCTCTCTGGACGATAATGACACCGCTCGTAACACTGTTCTAATTACAGTGCCGAAAAGGGTTTATTGAAAATCATTCTCGTGATTCTCGATTATCGCGTTTCAATAATCCTTTATTTCATTGTTTGGTATCGAGAGATGAAATCGGTAGGTAGGTAGCACCACGAGGGACGGAAAGCTTGGGGTCGTTAAAGAGAAACGATCGAAAAATACGTCTTACATCGTGATTTTGACGGAACTCATATCCCGGGAAAGAAATCACTCGTTTCGTATGTATGAGACGGATCAGAGGGTTTTCTACCCAATTTTCTTTGAAAACCGATTTAATTTTGTAGCTAACGTAAAATTCTTTTTCACGAAATTTCATTCGAGCGATGGAAAGTGATAATGAGGGAAACGAAAATTCATATCTATGAGAGCTCGGTAATTCTGGCGATTATACTTTAGAAACGGTGTAAAAACGTAAGCATCGCATTGCTCAAGGTTTACGGTCCATTTTAACTATACTCTTTCTCTCTCTCCTTCATCTGCTTTCAAATCCAACTTACGCCATTTTCGAAAGCGGCAGCTTGCCGTTGAAAGAAATCCCCGATTAGCCTAAATAAAATAGAGGATCGTCGTCGGTCGACCCGATGGAAAAATTCGCGGCTGAAACTGGAGAGCTTCTTTCGACGGACAAGACAATTTTGAAAGCTCTACTTGGAAACCCCTGAGATTAGAGGAGTCGATAGCGAGAATAGAGAGAAGAAAAAAAAAAGAGAGAAAAAGGGAATCAGGAAGGTCGCTCGAGCGATCGCGTCTGCATTCACGCCGGTCTGACCAACGACGATACATCGGCAATATCCTCCTGGCATCTCACGGTATATCCCATGGCATCCCGTATCGCTCGAGCCTTGGAAGCGTCCACTAACCTCGTCTCTTCTCTCTCTCCAACGCCGATCTTCCATCCCATCTTCCACAACCTATCTTCCATCCCTGACCCCGACTTTTGTCTCGATCTCTTTCCCACTCCTCGACACTCCACCTCTCTATTCGTTTTTTCTTCTTTTATACTACACCATCCTCCTCTCTTTTTCTTCTTCCTCCCTTCGCTTTCTACTACCTCTCGATTTTAATTCGTTCCAGAAGAATTTCTCCGAGTTCTGCCGCGACCGATGCTAAAACGGATACACGTAGAAATGTTCTTTGCCGAGAAGATTTCGTTCGAATATGATGAATCTCCATGAAAGGAAGGCAGAAGGTTGTTAACGTTTCGTGGATAGTAAGATCGTAATATTTAAGGTCCAGTGCACTCTCGATATTCCTAGAATCTTCTTTTCACGGGCCATCGATCGCTTCGATCCACGAGTCTTTCTTCGTTCTTTTCATCTCAGGATCTAGCGGTACGTTATATACATAAGTATATATGTATAGATATCTACGGTACATCATGTATATCTATATCTACTTTCGATCAAGCAGGTAGACCAAGAAGGTAGATGGAAAACTCTTCTATTTCTACTCTACTATGGTTATACGATCTTGTTCCTCCAACGTTCCTCTCTCTCTCTCTCCTTTAATCGACTTCGTTTCTCGACTCGACGATCGTCGTCGTCGCTCTTTTCTAGCCTTTTCGCGCTGTCTTTCACGAAACGGGAACATCGCGCTCGTTCGTTCGCGCGCGGACCACCACCGTCCTTCCTTCTGTGTTTTATCAAGGATTCCTCTTTTTTTTTTTTCTACCCTCCCGCCCTTACCATTTTCCGTCCTCCGGTTCGTCTTTCAGCTCGTACTTCCTTCGTACTGAAATCACGATTGTTCTCCGTTGCCTACCCTTAACGAGGCTCGATTCTATGTCGAACCGTGGAAAAGGTCCTCGAGCTCGTCTCAATTTGTTCTTATTGCAATTACGCGAGACGATGGAAAGGCTGCTACCGTTCACGAGTCTCGTCCTCCTTCTCGAGAGAGAACCTTTTCATTTCACGAGAGTTATTTAATATTTTACTTTTATATTCGTCCACGGGTCAATCCATTTCGAACGCGAGCTTCGAAAGACATCGAGAGGAAGACGTCTTCTTGTTCTCTAGGTTTTTCTCCGAACCATTTCCCTTTTTTTTCTCGTCTGTTATTCAGTTGTACCTACTTGTGTGCGTGAGACATCGTCACGCTCCATTCGACGATTATATTCCCTTTTCGTTCGGTCCCTTCTAACACTTCGCTCGCCTAACTTTGCGCGTGAGACACGACCGAAACGAATCTTCCCTATCTCCCTCATCCTCTTCTCGCTTTCTTCGTGATCCACGCACGATCCCACATCGAAGACCCCACCGAAAACTACGGCGACCCCAAAAACCATGTTCGTGCGTTCTCGCTCTTCTTATTACCGTTGCCTTGCCTTCTCCTTCGTTCTCTTCTTGTTCCTCGCCGAAAAACGCGAAGGAACACACTCGAAACACAATGCGTGCCTTCGATGGGGAAGGAGCGGAATAAAACCGAAGGAGAAAGCGAGGTATAGGAAAGAGAGAGAAGGGAATACCGAAAGGCAAGCAGCTTTCGCAAAAATTACGACGAAATGCCGGCTAAGATAACGACCGGGCATTGTTCGTGAAAACGAAGGGAGGCTCTCTCCTTCTCTCTCTCAAGATATCTGCCCTTGAATGGCGGAGCACGAGAGGATCAGGCTAACTTCCACGCTCTCGGTCACGCTTCCTACGTGACACAATTTTGCGATCTACGTTATCCCACCGAAAGACAGTGTTGGTGAGAAAGGGAAGAGAGAAAAGAAGGGTAAGAATTCATGAAGATATTCTTTCCTTTTTTTTTTTTCTTTTCAGTCTACAGTTCTTCTTCACGATTTTATCGGCTATCTTTTACTTACTTTGTTTCCGGATACTTTGAAACTTTTCTTTCTTTAGAGGTACACGTTGCGGGAATAAATGATTATAAAATTAAGAGTACCTCGTATTTATCTTATTTTTTTATCGACCATTTAAAAGTACCGCGATAAACGAAGCGTAAATTAAATATGAATAATAAAAAAAAAACGAGGAGCAGTTTATTTTCCCAAGTATCATATCGAGTTTCATTACTTCAAAGTATGACAGCGTGCACGCGTTCGCTTTATAATCGCACGTTCCAGCAAAGGTTTCACGTTTCAAGGTCGGCTTCATCTACCTCTCATAGCGAAAAGAGAACGAGAGGACGGATTTTCCAAAGAGTAGAGAAACGAATACGCCTGGAAGTTTCGGAGAGTCGAACTTTTTACGGAACCGGCTTTCGAGAGTCCCGATGGTTCCTCGACTTGCCGGGAGAGAGAGCTCAGTCGAGTGGGAATCTTCGTGGCTTTGTTCTCAATGTTCCCCTGAGAACGCGAAGCGCTACCGTGTGTGACGTAATGCGCGAGAGTGCAACGAATATAAACCTCTTTCTCGTTTTTTTTTTTTTTTAACTATACTCTCTTCCAGCTTTTCAGGCTGCGAACGACGTTTGCGCTGCTTTCCCGCGATCATTTAAAGACCGATCTCGGAACGTTGTTATCGAAAAAGGGATGGTTTCTTCAATGATAAAAGAGAACGCGAAGGTAAACGCCAGGGATTTTCAATATAAAATGCTTTTACCGAACTACGATCGATTTAAAGGGACGAAGAGACGAGAATCTTATAAAATTGCTTTTTATACCGTTTCTCTGATGCACCGCAATGATCCTGACGTTATATATCCGTTTGAACAACAATGCTTACACGAGACTCGATGACTAACGAGATTTCAGAGAGGGAGAGAAAAAGACGGAGTACGCCGATCGTTTGTTTCCGGATGGGAATGAAAAATATCCGATAAGGAATGTCCCGTGCGATTCTTACCGAATGCGACTTCTACTTTCTTCGTAAATATACGATCAAAATGATGAACGGGGAAACGATCAGAAATGGAATTGTTGGAAGGTATGAGGGAGAGAGAATTGGAGAAATGAGATCCATGAAACGTTATGACGGATAAACCGCGCGAGACGTTTCCCCGAGGAAGGAAATTCTTCGTAACCCTCTCTTAAGGACTCCTTAAAATAAAAGGAGATAAAGAAGGACGATTAAGCTCTTAACGAAAGACGTTTCGCTAAACAACGGAACACTGTTGGTTTATTCGAATTATCGTTTTATCTCGTTCTCGTACTCTATATGAGAGAGTATCGAGTTAAAAATTGGTTATTCGTCTGACGGCAGGTGGTTGAATCATTGCTTGTTTATAATTGTGTTTTGCTATTTGTTAACTTTTTAAATTAAAAGTGAATATTATCATTAAACCATTTTACATATCTTTACATTTAAGAGTTAAAATATGTTTTTAAAAATATTATTCCAAATATATCTTGTAACGATTTTGATGAAAGCAATTCTTATGGACCATCGGTGGTCCATGCCGGGTCGAACATGTTATAAATGATCCGAGTCAATAATTTTAGTTGTCAACGTGAAAGGTGATCATTTATTCGTTCCCACGCTCGTCGTTTAGATAATCGTCGAAATTATGTTAAATTCACATCGAGAAACAGATACAATATTGACTCAAAATGTGTACATGTGTCTATAAAGTAAATTGCTCCGATTTCTACCGATTTCGAGCTGCCCGATGAAACAGAAGATCCGACCTATATTCTTTTTTAAACAGATTATAGCTCGTCCGATCTATCAAAAGACGATACTAATATTCAACCTGACCCGTTATACATAAATCCTTGACGTTCTTGGATCGCGCGGGACTCTCGATGGTGGCTATAAGAAGCGACGATAAATCAAAGTATCGTCTGACTTTCGATGTTATCGAGTACGCGACAACTTCGATCCTTGAGATTTACGACGGAGCCGAATGCATAATGCAATGTGTTTGTAGGTGCAGCAAAAAATAGCTCGAGTGTGGTATACAAGTTGATTGGGGGTTTGATTAATTAATTATCAGCAATTTCTACGATATGGCAAATAATTTCCCACGATTTGTGATAATAATGGATACAATTATATTATTTTTCTCGATCGTTTCTTCTCTCGTTATATGCTTGTTTCTTGGAGATCGAGAGTAAGCTTCAAACTTTCGAACAAAATATACACATCCTGTTACCAAGTGCTTCGATAGTCGTTACTTTACTCGAGCTGTTAATAGTAAAGCACTTCAAGGTAGGGTACATCAAGCTGTAGATGTATTAAGAACGGCTCTAACGACGTCATCGCCGTCTTCATTTCGCTTCCTCTTCATTATACATCACGTGGCAGCGGGAAATTTATTTATAATTTCCCGTTATCGAGAACCCACGCGTGGTAGGTGAACATTGAAAAGACTTTGCATGAACTTCGTGACTTCCATCGAACTGGTACCAGAGCGTGGGAGAGGCACCCACGACGATTCCTTTGTCGAATCTCTCTCTCTCTATGCGTCAATTTACGCTCTCGTGCTCGGGTACGCGAACATAGGAGGATAAAGATTAAACCAGGAGGCATCAAAAAGGCGAGGGTCAATCGCAAAAATACGCGTATAGGTGAATACGCAAAGGGTGTATACATATTTACCTATATATTTGCATCTAGATATGTACCAACGTAACGAACAATTTCAGGGAAATTCTGATGGAACAAATTGGAAATTTAACGACCCGGTATGGCTTTTTTCACTTTCTTCTCTTTATTGTACCCATAGAAGGATCTTTTCTGACGCTATCCGAACGCTTTTAGCCGAGCAAATATAGTCGTCGGCTGACCAGGTAAAAAGGAAAGGGCGAGTATTAGAGTACACGGATGTAGAGAAAAAGAGATTGAAATGGAGAGAGAGAAAAAATATAGAAAATCTGAATTATACAAAGACCCCTCCCCCCAAAGGCATGGCCGGCGAATGGCAAAAGTTACAGCGAATGATCCATTGAAGCATAGATACGACAGGAAGGTAACCGCTACATTGTGTCGACGACCCATTGAGACTCGACGTCATTGTTATTGCTCGTATGCACTCCGTTCACCAACACGCTCGTGCGAAACTCGTGAACAGGACCATCCGTTCGTTCGTCAATTTACACGTACATCTCTTCCTCTCTCTCTCCTCTCGCTATTGACCGAAGCTTCATGATTTTTGAAAGGCCGAGCGAATTTTTGCGGAACCCGCCCGCGCGAATTACAGCTCTTGGGTATTGCGAGACTCTCGATAGTACTCTTTTTTGTCAACCGCTGTATATATCGTGTAAAAGGATGACAAGAGAAAGAGCAACGAAAAGAGAGAGAGAGAGACATGGTGCCGAAGAACCGTTATTTACTATATAGCTATATGCAAAGTACGATTATATGACAATGTAAACATATTTTTTACATAAAACATAACTTTTCTTTATAAGATTATGAATAATAATTTCTTCAGACCCATACCTCCCCCTTGCAACAGAAATACCTTTTTTTATACAATGTATAGAAAATTAAAACAAAAAAAAAATACCTATATACAATATGTTTAAAACAGGATTTCAATAAATCTCAATTTGCTCCTACTAAAGAGAGTGTTTGAGATTACTGGTGTTTTTTTTTATTACATTTTCGATACACCCTTCGGTAAGATCCCCTTCTCTCCCTCTTTTCCTTTCTCGCTCGTTCTCTCTCCGACTGTTTCTTGTTTCGGTCGTATCTACTTTGTGTACAGCTTCATTACTTCTAGCGTGAATTCGATTTCAATTCTGTAGAAAGTCCATTTATACACTTCGGTTCGTCGTGCAGTAAACTCCAGTACGTTTTTCATTCGCCACGATTTAATCGGCAAATCGCCTCGCGAATTTCCCTCTCCTTTTTTCATCGAATTCATTTCTTCTCTTTTTTTTTTTTTTTAATTCTCCCTTCGCTATTCCGAGATACTCCACTTTTTCTACAACGGATTTCACTGATTTTCTACGATGCTCACAGCTATTACGATTTTTTGCTCAATGGATCGCGGGAAACGAATGGAAAAAAGAAGTAGGTAAAATCCCTTTTACGAAGTGATGAGAAAACGAGAACTCGAGTGTCCCTTCGGTTCGATTTTCACAGACCTCGTACTTTCTTCAAGAAGAAATTAAAGTTGTTAGGTGCTTCGAGAAGGAGAATACCGTTTCGAGCGGCGTAACAACGAATTTAGTCCACGCGACGGTTACGAGCGCGATAAGCGAGGTTGGTGCAAGAAATTTACACGATCTTCACGGAATATATCGCTTCGGGTAATTACGCCAATTACGGGATGACCTTAGGTTAACAAATACTAATGCTTTGCCATCCGGCGTGGAAGAGAGCGCCCGTAACCCGCTTCGCGATGGCTTTCGCGAGTGCACCCGCGCGCAACCGAGATGGACGGATCAAATCGTACTTAATCGTTCTCTCGATCGAGCTCGACGAACTTGTCAACCGTAGCTTTCGGAATTATCGTTTGCGCTTCGCGGTGACATCGCTCGACGCTTCGATTATTTTTTTTTTTTTTCAATAAATACGCTTACGGGTTATTTCGTGTGATGTTCAATAACAATGTTGGTATTTTCAAAAGTTAAAATTAACTTTGATATGTCCACGATGTGTAAACTACGATGATTTGGAGAACCAGTTTGAAAAAATGCTATAAAAAAGCGGACGTAATGAGATTTGTAATAAAACTATTTAAAAATTGTAGGGAAAGTTATGTACTTTTTTGTACAAAATGGTAGCAAATTAAAGTAAAGGACAATATAAACATAAAGCGTGATTTTTATAAAGTGCTGGTTATTTGCACCACCCTATTTAATTGATAATTTTGATTTTGCGTTATCATATATCATTTCAAGTACGTAATATTTTGAGACATATGATGCTATTAATTGTAATATTGAGATAGTCCTTATTACCAACAGTAATCCAAATTACCTCATTTTCCTCTATGAGTCACCTGTCAAAGTCCAAGATGTTTGTAAGACCGACAAAAACTAACTTTTGAATACAGCAGACTTTCGTATAACGCTGTTAGAAAATTGTGTAAATTCTGTACGAAGCTACGAGAGAAAACTAATTTGAATTATTTTAATCTATTTTTGTACGAATTTACGTAAAACTCCATTCTATTGTAATCCAATCATTGCGTTATACGGTAATGTACTGTACGTATCCTTTATCCGATGAATTTTATCGAAAGATTTTTATAATTTGTTTTAGTTATACAGAGCTTTCAATTCTCGAGTAATTTCAATTTTCTATATAACGATATTCACTTTTTCCACCTATGGATATGTATCAAATCGAGTCTCCTTTCGGTCGATAATGTCGTGCTGGAAGAACATCGGTGAATTGAAGTATTTCGCCCCGTACGAACGTAGAACAGTGCCATTATCCGAATTGAAAACATTGCGATTACAGAACGAGCAATAGGCAACCTGAAGAGTCGGTGGTTTCACTTTCTGGCTTGTTTCCAATGTCCCAGAGACCCGGATCGACGGCTACCTCGCTCTATGTATGCCGTTCGATATCATTTTAAAGACTTTTTTTCGTCGACTCGTCCTTGAAAAAAAATACAAAGAAACGGAGCTCGTTTCGCTCACGTGTTCCCACGCTCGGCGAAATTGTACAAATTCTAATAACGTTCCCTTATTACAATATCGCTTTCGGGTAAACCCTCGAAATATTTCAAGGGTTGATATTACAAGATATAGTTTAGCGAACGATTTAACCAGTGGATATTCATTTATCATAGCGAAGCAATAAATATTTCACGATGTCTACACATGCGTGCTGCCGTGACGAACGATGATTTATCCCAATTGTATGTCGCGTTTATTAGGTGCGGATATTAGAATTCGGAATTGATGGAGTGCATGGACAATGTCGTCGATAAATCAATGAACAAAAAAAACGATTCGCTTTTACACGATTTCGGGGCATTTGACGTGTGTATCTTGCATTTACGTGGTTGCAGGAAAAGACAGGATTGCGCAATTTTATTTCGGTCGTCGAGTATAAATCTTCGTGTCGGTCCACGCTCGGAGAACGTATAGCGACACGTCTCTCGGCTCTTACGTTTCGCGCGTCGAAACTCCTCTCTCTCTCCCTGTAATTCGTGTGACCAATTTGTAACCGGTCGATAGAGATTCGAGGTATTCGAGGTATATGAAACGAAGCTTATTAGTATAAGAATGGAAGAGATAAATCACATTCACGAAGGAACACATTTTTCAGTACGGGTGTACTGAACTCGCATCAATGAGAGAGATGGTACATGGTGACAAAAACGTGGAGATCAATGAGGGTTAATCATAGCAATTCTGTGGTATTCCGGTAGCATGCAACTGCACGTATACATATATGTATATATATCTATACAGGCATGACAAAAGAGACACGGAGAAAAATACGAAAGTATGTTTTTCCTGTTTATCAGAAGCTCCGTAGATCCCAACCGAAATTAGATAAGCATTTTATTCTCATCGGTACGTATTCATCCTACCAGAGAAATTTGATTAGCCCAATTATCTGTATCGTTCGTGACGTTAATCTTATTCGTTAATTAGATTAAAATGCGATGTAATTTCCCGATTAGCAAGCCGAACGAGCAACCGTGTTGCCGCTACGCTGGTATATTTTTTCCCGCGGGGAAATAGGTCTGAAAGCCGTAGAAATGCTCCGACATATTGGAGTACTTAATTATTTAATTGGATTGACCGGTATACCATCGGTATAGCGTAGAACCGTTCACAGATTCAAGAGATTTCCCGACTTTTCGAACGATGAGCGCGCACCATTGTTATACCTTCGGCCGAACAAATGTTTTTGCGCAAACGACGTTCATAATACAAGTGCAAAGATCGTCGATCGAACAGGATAAAAAGAGAGAGAGAGAGAGAGAATTTTTATTGTTCCGAGGGAAACATCGGAGCGGAGGACAGAATTTTTTTTCGTCCTTTTGTCCTACTTAAAATTCGCGTCCAGACAAGAAAATCCCATTTTGCCCTGTTCGTCGAAAAAAATGATATCCCAAATATTTTATCTTGCGATGTCAAGCAGAATAAAATGAATTATTTGAAAAAGATTTAACGGACAATTAACGAGAGAAGAAACTTATAATTCTGCCTTTCTTCAATTACGTTTCATGAATATTTCATACCTTGTGTATCTTTGTACGATTCCGCTTCAGTAATTTAGTATGGATTAACGGTAACAAATATTTAGCGATCATCGATTCACGGTTGTAACGCCTTCATTAAATTTCCTCGCTAATTCATCTGCAAAAGTAGTGGAAAATTGATAACCATACGCGATGGGTATTTCGCGATTTAACGTACTCTATTTCCAAACTGTATTCATCGAGTAAATTATAGCATAAGTCGCGATGCCGACGATTACGCGCCTAATGCATCCTAAAAATAAAACGAACGATTAAAGAACATCAATTATAATCATGAATCGAAAATACCGCGACCGTGTACGTGCAAAAATGTTATGATATTATCCCTCGTCTAGACAAACACATAAATAGATAAGCATTTTTTTCTTCGATTTTCCAATGACAATGATCCCGATCGTTTAAGAGATACTACCTTTGTTTCGTTCCCTCGTTTCTTCTCAACAAAAGAATATAATTGCAGCAACAACGACATAGCTCGTCAGACTTCGTCGTCCGACCATTAAAGTCGGCCTCATTATTATTATCATCGTTCCGAGTAATCCATTAATCGAACGAACAAACATCGCCGGCGATAAAGAAATTTTTTTGTCATATCGATAGTGATATTACTCAAGTACGTTTCAATGGACGCGCCTAATACTTTCCTACGATCGGAAAAGAGTTAATCTCATCGATAAACACGTCATATCTCGGTAGGTTCGATGAGAAGTAAATAAGGAAGTCCATTGAATGAGTTTAATCAACGCGCGTTTCCGTACGGTGGCCCTCGAGATAGTATATCGGTAACATCGATCGAGTAGTGGGAGGTGGTATCGACGGAGGATTCGTAAAGAAAAGAAACCTCGGTGTTACCTCGATGGTTCTCGTCTAATTTTAGTACGAGGACGTAAAGGAGACGAGAAAGAGACGTAGGGATGATGAGATCGATAGAAAACGAATGCTGACACGGTGGCTCGTGTAAATTCGATCTAAAAAAAGAAATTCTCGAGAGTGTCGGTATTAAATTTCGTATCTCCCGATTGCACCGTCAAATTCTAAAGAAGCTCGATGAGAATCAGGAAGCGCCATGGAATTCGAGAAGATCCGAGTCGCCATGGGAATGAAATTTTTTTTCCCTACACACAACAGATGTTGCATCCCTTTTATCCTCTCTATCCTCCGGACCCTATCCTTTTCATCGTACTTTCTTCGCGAGAATAGAACGGCATCGAGCCACGTCATCGTTCGATTCTAATATTTCTCTGGAGGAAGGATCCTTTCGTCTCGCATTTTTCCGAAAATATCCGGACGTCATTGTCCGTGAGCAACGAGCCGTACCTTCGCGAGAAGTGAAATGTCAAAGAGGATGCATGCACCGTGTCCCTCGTTCTTCGAGCGCTCGAAGTATGTCCGTCTTGTTCAACGAAAACTCGAATACGGTTGATGATCGATGAGCTACGATTTATCTCGCCTACGTTTTTAGCCACGGATTTCTCCTAAGGAAACGAAAACAAGTTGCATTCTTTTTCTTTTTTCTTCTATATACAGCACACCGTTCACGAGTTACAAAACGATTGCATATAAAACTATTATACGTTTCTCGCATTATACGAATACTTTAAAGCTCCGTGTCCCCGATAAAATAATTTCAAATACGACTGAAATTGCATACATTCGTCTACCATAATATATTCTAGGCACACCCTTTTCCTAACTCCCTCGAATGACCCTGCACCGTTGGAACGGCTACGGAGAATGAACAAAGATCGCGTTATTCGGTTTAAAAGGAACGACCGTGCCGGTTATAAATTTTATCGAGCGGTCGCCGAGATAGCAGCACCGTTCTTAAGCCCGTTTCATTAAAAGTCGATGTTACGAGGCGAAGTGGCGTTCTTCGATCGCGCGTAGATCTAAACACGCGACCTAGACCTGACCTTTCTCAAGTCGTCGGCGTAAAATGCGCTAGAGGGCTGCGGGAAGGCTTGGGGGAAAGGGGCGAGTTAGAAGGAGACGGTGAACACGCTCGTGCTTGTAAAAGAAAGAGAGAAAGGGATGGTGGTTCGAAAAGTACAGGAATCTGTCGAGAAATCTCACGATACTATTTCTGTGTCACTCGCGGGACGTGTAATTAAACGATGCACGCGAGTTCGCTCGATGCACGGTCGCGATCTTCGAAAACGCGTGGTTAATAACGCGTCGAACGATAAAACGTCAGGGATGGTTAATAATAGTAACGACCTTGCGTTTAGTCGATGTGTATTCTCGCTAATTACTTCTTATACATTGCCACGAGTTCGATCGAGCTATATCGAGCTCGTCTATACGATAATTGCACCCGATAACGATATAGCTTGAATTTTTTTTCAATTTCACGTGGATAATCCCTCGGTCTTGTCAAAAATGAGAAAAAGCACGTTTTACGTATAAACGACGAACGTTTATTATTCGTAAAAGTTTTGCTAGGATACCAGGCAAGATTGATAATCCTTATTACAGACGCGTAAGTTGCATTCAAGCGTGCTATTAATTTTGCAAGTTGTTAGCACGAGGTAGGATATCGTTTTCCCTGTCGACGAGAGACAAGAGGAGAAGCGAACGTATACACATTTATGCGCATACATGTCCGTATACGTAGGAACATACGTAGATACATATGTCGAGCGTATCGTGCGAAGGAGCCCAGGTGTTTTATGGCGCTACAATTACGTGTACCCAAATTACGTGCTCCGTTTCAACGGCACTGTCTAGTCTCCGAATAAAGTTTGATCACGGGAAAACAGAGACGGAACGTCGATCGATGTTGGAACGTTCTACACCCTCGCCAACGATCGAGGGGCGAGGTCAGCTAGTAGGTATTTGGTACGCGTTACGTTTGGCCGATGCTCGAACTGTATCCTGCGAACGATAGTTCGAAATTGCGATCGAACTTTCCCACACTTCTCATCATCGATAATGATTCCAAACTCGATCGAACGATCCGTTACGTTCGTTCTTCTTCTAGCACACCGAAGCAAACCTAGCACGATCGATAATTTATGACATTAAGACGAAACGTCGAAGAAGGTTAACGTTTACGTATGATTCCATTCCAGGGACTATTAATAAGCCGTTAACTAGAGCTCGTAACTTGACCGCGCATCGACGTTTCGTCGAGTAATATTTTATGATCTGTTTCTTCGACCCTGAGAAATCGAGAATGCGACGGCGTTTTAATGCGGTGAAAGATTCGAGTTAAACTTCTCAGCAGTTTCGAACATAGGTAGGAGAGATCATTAATGGTCGATTCCTCTTCTGGCTCCGTTACACGTTGCCATCGTTCGGATAGATAGTATAGGGAAGGAAAGCACAGGATGGTAGAGCGGGTGTGCAAATAGTCGGAGAGGCTCTCCAAACTCCATTTCCGAGTTTTACTTACGGACAAGAACTCTCTCTCTCTCTCTCACCGGCTGGATTCTCCTACAAGTTATGATCGACGACTTCGAATGCTATCAATCGGTCGAATCTACACGCGTCCCTCGTAATAACTGATGGAAGCTCGCTCGAACCGTACGAAAACTTGTAAATTCGAGGATAACTCGAACAAGCCTCGTTTTATTCTTCAAAAGAATGCAAGGTACGTCATCGAAAAAGATTTATGGAAAACTACCGAACTACTCGCTATCCCGAAATTATTTATCGTCGAATCGTCGATTTATCATAATGCACGATACTACCATCCTACTACACTGGTGTACTATACCAAGGGAAAAAAACGATAATTACATCTGGTACTCTCGGGAGTAGGAAGAAGATGCGCTGGCATGCACCGCTACGGGGATAAGAGAGATGGACCGAGTTCTCCTGGCGGAGGCCAGCAGTTTTGGCGAACATTTCTCAATTTCAAGTTGAACGCTATGGCGGCGGCCGAGTTCGCTTCCCACCGCGATATATCTTCGCGAATGAAGTTGGAAGTTCGTTTGGCTTCTACGTAAAGCCATGGTACGGACCAATAAAGTGTAAATAGATCTGGCGTTAAATGCTTAATACGAGATACATTGGTGGAAGTTGGAGATTGTCTAAGAAAACAAAGAAGAAGCGACGGTAAGGCGATTTTGTACAATTTCTATTAATCCAGTGTCAAGCTGGTACTCTTAAGACTTCGTTCGAACGCGTTACGTCCGTTACAAAGCGCTAGACTGCGGTAGAGTCACATTCGTTATCTCCGTGAACACTCGCGTACGCACACGTGCGTACCAACGCAGGAAACTTTACGTTGAACGAAGGGCGAAAGTTCCGCGACGCGTTCCAACTTCGCTACGTACGTATCCGCTTTTATTAATGCTACTCGCGCCAAATGGATATCCGGCAAACCTCGACGCGTGTGTTTCTCTTTCCGTCTGTCTCTCTCTTTCCCATGCAGAAAAAGTGAATCGACCATTTGGACTCTTCGACGTGCCTCACGTTTCGAACAATAATTTATCGCGCAAATAAAGCGCAGGCGCGTGCCTTTTCCTTCTCGCTACGACACTAAAAATATACACCCCAGTCGTGTATTTTCGTAACGCCGCTCGTTAATTAAATTCCGAGGATACTTTTACGCAATTCGCTAGAATAAATTTTCGAGCCTCTCTCTTTCTCGAGTTTTCTCACGACGGGAAGGAAAAATCGTTTCGAAAAGGCTTGCACGAGCGATTGAAAAGGGTCAAAGCCCTTACTGCACTTTCGATATTAAAATCACTGTATCTCTATCTCTTTTTCCCTTACAATTCACGTACTCGTCTCCGTAAAGAACAATCCTCCCCTAAACGTTCGAAACGTATTCTTTCGTATGTCAAATACAACGTAAGGGGTCGTAGTTGATCTCTTCGAAGTAGAAAAACGCACGTACGTTGGTACCGCGCGTGCTCGAGCTACTCTCGCACGAGACGTAGAAGAAGAATCTTTGAATTAGTCCACCCACCCTTCGTTCCAACCCCTCTCCCGTAGCTCTCATCTCCCACTCTCTCTTTTCGTCTTTTGACAGGAGAGACGATACGAGTTCCTTCGCGACGTAGCGAAGAGGGCTCCACGGTTCCTTCGAGAAGAAGGAAACGAAGCCAAGGGTGGTAAAAGGGGGAAGCGAGGGAGGAGTAGAAGCGTCAAGCGTGTCCGTTGGGAACAGCTGCTCTCGCTTATGTCAGTCGTTCGTCACAGAACTCTGCGTGCTGCGAGCGAAGCAAGGAAGAAGTCCTACCTAACGGAGAAAGAAGTCCGTAAGTGCGAAAACCTTGTCTGTGTGTGTGCGTGAAAGAGAGAGAGAGAGATGGATAGAAGCAATGGAAGAGAGGGATAGGAGAAATAGGTGCCGTATGAAAAAGCGAAGAGTAGTACTAGTCGTGTTGGTGCAGAGTGAGTGAGAGAAGGCGTAGGAGGAGCTGCTTCTCTATATAGCCAAAAGCCTCCCGCTGCTCGGTGAGTGCCGATCGATCGCAACGTCCGCTTCTCCTCGTCTCACCCCCTCTTACCCACCCCTCTACCGCGACCATTCGCCCCTCTCGCTCTTTCGCACCCTTCCATCTCACCCGGTATGCTTCCTTTCCTTTTCCACTACCTCTCTCTCTCTCTCTTTCTAGCTTACAGTTTTCTACTCTCCGTCTCTTTCTATCGTTCCCTCTCCGTCTCCTCCACGATTTTCTACCCTTTGTCTTCCTTATACTCTCTTCCTCCTCTAGATTTCCCATCCCTACTCTTTTCCTAGTCTATCTCTCTCCTTCTGGCCAGTCAGTCGTCTCCACCTTCCGTCTCATTTCCACCATCCCTCTCTAGTTTCCCTCGTCCTTCGCGACCACCACCGTCGGCAGCCCCCTCACCGTGACGGGTTACGTCGCTGCTAAAACCCAGGCTACCACCTCCGCCTGCCAGCTTGCCTCCTCGCCGCTTCCATCCTTCCTCGTAACCTTCCCCTTCCGTCCACCACCCCCGTCAAACTCCGTCTGGCTTCACGCGGCGGTCACATTACCGTGCGCTCGTGTTACATCGGTAAGATTTCCGCGCGAACACGAGAGAGGGAAAACGAGGTGGAAGGCGACGACGACGGTAGATCGTCCTCGAGGAAGACAACGAAAACGGTGCTAGAGTTGTTGATGATGTCGATGGTAGTGGTAGTAATGGTGGTGGTGGCTGGGTTGTCTTCCACCACGTCCTTCGATTTTCATTCGGGAGGAGAAACGGAGAAGGCGAAAGGTTAAGGCGTCTCTCTCTCCTCCTCTTTCTATTCTTTCCAACCATCGTGTGCCTCCATCCGTCCATTTCTTTGTGTCCGTGGAACAAAATCTACGACTTTGGAGAAAGGAGGGGATACGCTTTTTGCCGAACGCTATATATCTCGAGCGAGACGTATGGGATTTTCATGATTCCCCGGATATATCTCGATGAAGAAATGTTTTTGTTAAAAGTCACGCGATTGGATATCACTTTGTTATCGTTCGTTCTCTACCATTGTGCTTTTGTTACTGCTGCTTCTCGTATGGTTATAAGTATTAACGAGTAATTTCAAGTATTTCTGACGCGTCTTTGATAAAAAAGAGCGTCAAGTATGGTAATGAAACGACTCTCTTAGAGAGCCACGCTTTTTAATGTCAGCTGAAGTAAAAACAAAGGGAAATTTATACGAGTCCCTCCTTTGATTAAAAAAGAAAAGAGAACAAATAATAACTCACGTCATGGAGATATTTTGTCCGAACGTAAATTCCTAACAGCTCGCGATACAAACTTTGTTATTAGCTTACCTACGATAAATGGCGACTTTTCCTAAAAGCCTCTGGAAAGATGACGTCGAGAGATATACGCGTACGTGTATACGCTTTCTCTGCAATCCTTTTTTTTGGACTTACAGAAAAACGAAACTAGATGAGAGGGAGAGATAAGAGAGAAAATAACGATGCAAATTTAAAGAAACATCATTTTATGCTTGTAACTTAGCTTCCTTTGTGACTTCGCTATCCGAACAATTTGTGACGAGCTAATAATGGAAATATTTTTTTAATACAATTAACGCAAGCTCGCGCGTGTGCGTTCTCGATGTTTCATCGCGATCGATCATCTCGCAACGACAGCCAGTATAATGTCGCACCGAATTAAATTAGACGCGACAGCGTCGCATTTCGAGATACGAGTTTGACAAAATATCTTCGTGCCATCGGACAGGTTCATCTGTTAAATTAAGTACGGCCTTTCTCGCAGCGAGTCCGTTAAGAGGAAGCGACACTCGAGAAAAATGACTTCCCTTTCTCCGCTCGTTCCACGCTTCCCCCTCTATCTCCCTCTGTCTTTTCGATGTCGAATGAACGAGGAAAAGAAAAAAAAAAAAATTGGAGTCGCTTCCGTAGACTCGCTTCGCGTTTGCAACAATGCTTGGGATATCGTCTCAAAGGGAGTAGAAACGAAAAAAATAACTTGGATCGTTCCTGAGCTAATCATCGAGAACATAGTCTAATCGATCTTATCGAAATTTCAATGTAAATTACTTTCAAAAGTATTTACTTTTCGACGATGCAATAATGGTCGAATAGCTTCCAAGAAATAAAATGTTCCTATCCTTTTTCTTCAACCCGAAGAGAAAAAAGGATCGTCTCTCCCTTGGCTACTTCCTTTAAGTGTAATGGATTTTCTGAGCTCGGTCGAAACACGTGGCTCGAGGATTTCGGGCGTTGACCAGTTCTGCTTAGTTGCAATTGGAATGGAATCCTGATCCCAGGTGTAGAGCGAGTGCCTGCACAGTTTAATCTCCCAAAGACAGTCCAAACGTCGAATCACGAGAATCAAATGCACGTCCCATCGTAACTCTGTTTGCTTTTCTCGTAATGGCCCACGGAGTCGGATTAAATGTACCTCGAAACCGTAAACCGACCTCAAATAGAAGCAGGAACGATTCCTTTGTACTCTCGTTGGTGTTATTCGTGAAAGAAAAAGAGAGTAGAAGATAAAAAGATAAGAGAGAAAGGAAGAACGAAGGGTACAGAGTCTTTAAACGGTAAAACGAACCGTCGAGCTTTCATTTCCATTCTACGAGCGTTTATCGTTAGGTACGTCAGGACAGATATCGTCGATCAATCGTAAATTTATCGCTGTTTTAAAAGGAATTTTATGAAGAATGTAACAGCAAAATCACATCATACGGCTTTTATAACATCTCATAAAATCATTTCAAAGCCTCTTGATGTTATATTAGAAACACTTGCGTATGAACCTACATTTATGATAATTACGTAATTAGGATCGATAATTATATGGGATTTGTATGGTACAGGACATGTTACGGAACTTTATACCGAATGGATTAGTTTACGTTATATAAATAAATCCTATGACATCGAACGCTTATGCCTAATTATAATATTACAAAGAAATAGAACTCTAGATGACGTCCCGCTTTGATACAGGGATCACGTTTGTTGGATAAAACACTAGAACGAAATCTCGCCGGTTGATTATCACTTTGTCGATGAAACCGCATGATTTTCGGAGATTGGATCGGCCGTCCACGTCTTATTCGCGTAAAATTATCGACGAATCGCCCAGAATGCGGATATCGGACTCTAGATCTTGACTCGGTTTATCCTCTTGGTAACGGAGTCATTGAGATTAAAGCCAGTGTGCGTCGGGATATAGTCGACCCTAAAACTGGATCGCTGCTATTCAGACGCGAACCCGAAATTGGTTTCTGGTCACGATTCGGCCTATGTAGTAGTAGTAGTAGTAGTAGTAGTCTTCTCTTGACCTCCCAATAAACTCCATTCTCCCTCTTGCTTTCCACGTAAAGTGCCTCAATGAGTATGGGAGTTTGTACGAAAAATGTATACAAAATTGGTACAAACTTTCGAACTTCCTTTAACCCGTTTACGTTAGGTATAATTGTTTTTCTATTCTCTTACCAATTCGCTAACAGATTTGAAAAGGACAAAACCGTCATTCAAAAACAAATTACTACTATAGAAAATCGTAATTATCCTAATAGGGACATATGGAATAGGGGAGACCGGGGCTAGTTGTCCCAATTTTAGGTTTTTTGTTTTTACAGATTTCTATAGCTTATATTTTCAAATTTTTTGGTGACCATCATAAAGTTCAACTTCTTAGCAATACATGAACATTTTTCCGCTTCTATTGAGAAGTTTTAAACACGTTTTTTTTTCAATTGCAAGCATCGAGTTTTTTGGGACAACTTGCCCCGCCGCGGGGTAAGTTGTCTCACGCCATGGGGCAAGTTTTCCAAGGTTTCCAAGGAAAAATCCTGATGTATACATCATGATTTTTGCCAAAATGGTCATCACCGCCGATTTCAATGTTTAATGGCTCATTTTAAAGAAGCAAGCATGCAGAATAATGTTCCGTTGTCCGTTTTTCGATATCGTTAAGCAATGATGAGAAATTTATCTTTTTAGTGTCGGAGTATGGGTCATTTTGAAGCTTAAAACTGCTGTATCTTTCGAACCAGCCATCCTATCGAAACGCGACTTGCATATTTGTAAAGTAGAGATTTTTCTCTTTCGAATCATGTGCATACATCATGATTTTTGCCAAAATGGTCACCACCGCCGATTTCAAGGTTTAATGGCTCATTTGAAAGAGAAAAGCATGCAGAATACTAGCCCGTTGTCCGTTTTTCGATATCGTTAAGCAATGATGAGAAATTAAGCTTTTAAGTGTCGGAATATGGGTCGTTTTCAAGCTTAAAACTGCTGTATCTTTCCAACCAGCCATCCTATTGAAACGCGACTTGCATATTCGTAAAGAAGAGTCTTTCCCCTTTCGAACGAGTATTTGATCGGGCAAATTCGAGATACTTCGACTTTTGACAAAAATCCTGACCTATGCATCATGATTTTTGCCAAAATGGTCACCACCGCCGATTTCAATGTTTAATGGCTCATTTTAAAGATAAAAGCATGTAGAATAATGTTCCGTTGCCCGTTTTTCGATATCGTTAAGCAATGATGAGAAATTAACCTTTTAAGTGTCGGAGTATGGGTCTTTTTCAAGCTTCAAACAGCTGTATCTTTCCAACCAGCCATCCTATCGAAACGCGACCTGCATATTTGTAAAGAAGAGACTTTCCTCTTTCGAACGAGTATTTGATCGGGCAAATTCGAGATGCTTCGATTTTTGACAAAAATCCTGATGTATGAATCAAAATTTAGAAAGAAGAAAGCATGCAGAATACTGTCCCGGTGTCCGTTTTTCGATATCGTTATGGAGTGTTGAAAAATAAATTTTTTAAGTGTCGGAGTATGGGTCGTTTTCAAGAGAAAAATCGCTGTAACCTTTAGCCCCGGTCTCCCCTACAGCTCTGGGGCTGTGCTAAAAAGAGAGCTTGAATATTATACAAAGATTTCAAAACAATGCATTAAGATGTCACCGAAGGAAACTCTTCATAAAGATTCAGGAATAAAATATGTAGAATGGATTCAAAAATTCACACAAAGATGACTTAAGATTTTTAAAGCAAAATAGTATTATCACGTCACAAATGATATCAAAGTTCGCAGGGATAAAAAATTAATAAATTTATATCCTAGATAAATTTGTTCATATTTTGATGTACCTATACGTGTATACGCGAGACTCTCGTGTCGTTTTATACCTCACCTAAACTACAAGCATGATCAACCTGGTATCAACTCCCAAATTTGCATAGCATTAACCGTCGAGTAAGATGAGCAAACCATCGAGAGCCCAAAATAGCACGTATAAACGAACGTTCAATTAAATACATCAATCGCTAGAAAATCTCTCTAGAGAATCGATCGAACGTTGATTCCAAATCGTCATCTGGGCTCTCCCGTGATCGAGCTCGTACCCAAGAGTATTGCGGATGTTACCACGGATCAAACGATCGAACACAAACGTGCCATTTCCATATTTCGAACGGAACGTCTTTAATGTACTCGACAAGATTCTCCGAAGAAAGGAGAAAAGGGAGATGAAAGTTTTGTAAAGTTACGACCACCCTCGTCCTCTCTAACGACGATGTTTATGACGTGTGGCGAGCGATATACGTCTCTAAAATACGGGGATAAGGAAAAAGCATTTTTTTGAATGGAACCATATTTCTTTTCAAACGATTTCCTTCCGGTGTGCGATAACAATTTTTTTAATAATATAAAATAATGTTATTGTTACGAAACAACATAAAATATTATGCACTGAATTTATAAAACAGATCTTCGAGCTTAAAAAATATAATTCGAACAAGAATCTAAAAGAGGAAGATTAATAAAAAGATACTATACCTATCAAAGTATCGTTTCATCGAATACACCTTAATGAAACTCTCAGCTGGCAAATAGCAAATTCCACGATTCGCAATAACGTCGTTTAACGAATAGTAAACGACAGAGAAAAGCATGGGATATATGTACGAGCGTACACATTCACGCTCGGCATACACGTATCGCGAAAATGATCGATACAACCATTAATAATAACGATTCCAAGTGTCTGCCAAGATGTCAGAGCAAGCCGTGAGCGTAAGTTATTGGCCAAAGGTATATATTCTCGATCTTCGTTCGTAGGAGAGATCCCAACGGGCTCGTTTCCTACGATTACACCTTTCGCACCAGCGGCACGGCATGCCGCGTTCTCTCAGATATCGTCTTGAAATTGCCGTCACCTGCCGAAAGTTGATAGGCCACGCGCACACATACCTACTACAAAATTCATATTTATCGTCATGCATTTCCGAGATCGAGGCTAAACGATCAGTTATCTCGAAATTATCGGATGCAGATAAGCGAGGAACGATTTTAGTCCTCTCCCTGCGTTCCATGACGCATTTACAATTAAATATGATCGCTAGTTGTCCATTGCTTTTCGAATCCTGACAAAAAGCATCGATTTTACCGGTCACATTATCTGAAACGTTTTGCGTTTCACCGATAAAAAATGGGATAAAAGAGAGAGAGAAAAGGATAAAATAACATGGCAATAGTTACGGATTGACCCGAGCTATCGTAAAATGCTCGTATAGGGAGTCACGCGACACGTACCTATACATACGAACACAATGATTCGAAAATCGAAAACCCACGATACTTGCACGCTTCGAAAATGAGAAATATTGCCTGTTGTTTATTCTTTTTATCCTGGTAAACTCTTTTTAAAGTTACGTTCAAAAGTATTGCATAGGTGTACGATCTTCAGACGATCCCCTGGCATCGGGATTGGATCAAGTTTTTAACCCTTTAGATATAGGACACTGATCGATATTTCGACCACTCTATCTTTTCACTCTACCCTAATTAACGAGAATAAACTATAAAAAAGTGAACAAAATTATGTGGAAAGTTGTGTCCTATAAATGGCTAACACTTTAGAAGTTCGACATTTTCCACACGTGGATCGAGAAATCTCAAATTTGAAAACTCCTATGTTAATCTGGTATGTCTGGGTCCCAACTGGTTTCAATTTAGAAGTTTTAAGTGTCAAAAATACGCAACGAACATTACGAAAACTCTTTTTATCTGATACTTGAAGCCTAGAGGTAACTTGCAAACTCATTGAGCGTAAAAGCAGAACTCGAAGGAACCCTTCGCGTAACGACAGTAAAAATGATCGAATCGATGAGAGGGACACCTTCTTTCGTCGATCGTCACGGCCATCGAGCCATCCACCGAGTCTAAAAGACGCGATTAACTGGTTGACCTCGACCTCTGTCCTTTCTCGGAGAGTCGTTCTCGCAGAGAACGCACACATACGCAGCTATGGATGTCCATCTCGGAAGGAGAACTCGAATCGACGTGGCTCTAACTATAAAAGGTCCCACTTGACGAGACACGGTCGGTATAAGTCGTCTTTCTCTACCGAGAAACGATTAGACTCCTCCCATGAGATTAGACACGAGCGGTGGATCGAAACCGCCCTTTCTTTTAGTTTCTTTCCCAACAAAAGGAGAGAAAAGAGAAGGACCAACGAGCTGGTCGAGAATTAATTTCGTTGTCTATCGACTGTTCTCCCTTCTGAAAGAAATCCGACGATTAAAGTATAAATCCGGGCCTCTCGCGAAGACGCGGCTTTCATTAGTTCGTGTTACGAGGCGCGAGATTAGAAAGGAAAAGGGAAGAAAAAGGGGTGAAAGGATTTAAAGAGGATCTAACGAAGAAGAAGAAGGGTAGTGGAGTCGACTTAACGAAGTGAGTCTCAATATGAAGGTAGTAATAATTTCTTTTTCGCAGCTATGGCGTCCCTTTTTTTTTATCCTCTTTTCTCTCTTCTCTCTAGGAACAAAGAAGCCGCCATGGATCGATAACCCTGTCCTCGTATATATTGTAGCTCGGTCCGTTCTAGGTACACATACACAAGGCTCGTCCATTCGCGTAATTATCGGAGGCACTTCGTCGATCTCTTCGAGCCGAGAAATCTCGTCGATGCTAATGCGTAACTATGGTAGATTGACCGAACCCCGACCCTCGACCTTCTCGACGCGGAGAGTACTCGCGCGCGCGCCAGATAAAGAGAGAGAGAAGGGTGAGCGTACTGATCGATGACCAAAAAGCTCGCTCGTCCCGCCGGCTTTGCCAGACTATCGAGGGCGAGCGTGCGTGGATGTCTCACGAAAATAGAATCGATCGAGACGAATAATAGGGACTCTCTGCTTACTCCTCTCTACTCCAAGAAAACGACGACGACGAAATGCGAACGGTTAGGGAAAAGTTGGGATAAAACTGCTTGGAGATGCCGTACCTACCGGATATAAACTTCGAGATTACACGTTGATGACGACATTCTCCAATCTCTCTCTTTCTGCTTTTCCTTCGATTACAGGGTACTTCTCATCGTTCGAATGCAGTTCCGTGGCGTAATTGCTTTTTAACTATCAATTTTACCAACGCATTTCAACGATTAGTAACGGATTTATCCCAGCTTGCATGTTCGTCTTCGTTATTGCGTACTTTTCTTTCTATCCTTCATAATTTTATTTCGTTAATAATATAAAATAATACGAGCTTCCCAATCGTTTAACCAAATCCGAATACCATCGTTCGTTTTCCTCTTGTTTCACGAGTAACGATAAATTTGCGGGGTGATCCTTTCGTGGTATGAGATGCATCGGAGGATGCACGTTGCAATTTTGTCGAGTATACACTTTTTCCTTTCTCCACTAGCACCACCACCGGGTAGAAACGACCTCCTTCTTTCACCCCGGCAATCCTATACGACGACAACCTCGACCCCTTCTTATTCCTCCCTCTCTTTCTTTCTCCTTCCAGCGTAGTGAGAAGGGTTGCAGCTGCATGCGGAGAGACGAGTCTGATCGATGAAGAAAAGTATGCTATTTCAGGAGGCTAGAAGTAGAGTCGAGCCGAATCCGAAGAGAGAGAAAGAAAGTACGAAAGAAAAAGGGAGACGAGTCTCGTGCTCTCAGCGTGGTGACACCTCCTCGAAGCGTATCGATTCAGAGGTTTCCTTCGAGGTCCTCCACCACCTAGTCCTCTTACACTTTTTCTTCGTCTCTTTCGTCGAGAAAGCGAAAAATGAGAGAGGCAAGCAGAAAAAGGAGAGAGAGAGAGTTGGACCGGTTGCCTGAAATTCTTATGTAAATTGATCTCAACCACGACGAAAGCTTCTTCCGTAGAAACGTCGCGGTTTCCCCTTCCTTCGGCCATGATATCGCCCCCTTCCCGCAAAATGTACCGTTCGCAATACACGTCTATTACCGCTAGGGATAAATCGATGAGCATCGTCGATGTTATATTGGAAGGCGAAGTCTTCCATAGAGTAAACCAACCCTGAAAGGCTGCCTGAGAGTAGGTAGAGAAAGAGAGCGAAGGGTTTGAATTTCGACGATACGCGGTGTTCGAAAGTTTGCTCTTGGATTACGCCTCTGTCCGCCACCGAATCTCGATATTAAAATGGGAAAGCCGTCTGCTAGGCGTTTTCCTCCCGATGCTCCTGTTTGCTGTCGTCTGTCGGCACGTTTCCACGACACGTAACGGTTTTTTTTTCTTGTTCATTTTTCCTTGGTAATATTAAAGACGTCAAGAATACGCGACAACTCTCGATTTGTCTTCCTACGATGTCCGTGAGAACGAGAAAAATAGGTTCGGGTTGAAGCGATCGATAAGAAAAAATTTATTATCGACGGGTTCGCTGTTGCCGACACGCGTTAAAAATAGTTTAATCTAATATCCGATATCGGTGGTCCCTTCCAATGAGCGTTTTACCTGTAACAAGGTATCTGACCAATATTATTGGCGTTATTCGGGTCAAATCATAGGTGTCGACGTGTTCACGCGTAAGACAATAGGTAGTTCGACTTTTCTTTACAGTTTTTTGTGAAATGAACTTTGGGAATGTTTTATCAACGGTGTTCTAGCTTACAAATACGTTACTTTTATCGTCTCTACGGTGAAGCGTGTACACGATTGCACGGTGGACTGTTACTTTTACGCCAACACCACCGGCCACTGTTTATCGATCCTGGCATGTATGTACTCCATGTATGTTACATCGGTTAAAAGGTGTCCGGTCTGTTCAGAGCTAAAATTTGGAATTGTTAAATTCTAGCTAGACACTAGCGTTTTCAAGAACTCGAGAGAACTTTAATTTTCAAGCGAACAAGAATTTGATACACTCGCTATTCGTATTCATTAAATACACCTAGGTATATTTGCTTCTGTCCTCGCTCTTCCTAGATATACTTTAGAAAAGAGAAATCGAGTTAATTTCGAAGCACTCCGACCTAGGAGGAATCGCTACGGGGAATATAGTATACTACATCTTTTCCTTACAGAATTACGTTTCTTCATAGATAGACCCGAGAAATACGAACATTTGCTTTGTCCTACAAGGAAAATTTTCAAAAAGGTCCGAAGGTAATACCATCCGGAATAACGTCGTTTATTTTTCACCCTTGGCGCAAACAAGGACTCGGGTATAAAGTCAAATTCGTTTCAACTTCGAGTGAAAGAGACAGAAAGGAGGGTTGCGAAGTAGAATTTTAGAGCGAGAGAACGCTGCAAATTTTGAAAAGAGAAAGAACAAAGTCGAGGCGAGAGAATAACGATCCTCGGAGTCGGTTCTTCGCTTTCCAATCATCATCGTCGTTAGTTTTCTCTCTTCGGCGGTTATTCTTTCGACTGGGGATGCTAATTAACGACAGAGCGAAGACCTTTAGACGCGCGAAGTTCCTCTCTCGTGGTCTCAGCGAGCTGGAACACACGGAGGCTCGACGTAATCAACCAATTATTCCTTAACAATAATTTATTACAAATTCTCGGAGAGCTTCAACAGCTTCCGCATTCTCTTCGAACTCGCTCGGATGAAAATACGTTTTCATGTATTCGAACTATACCATCTACGTGTAATGATTTTATAATTAAGATTATATAGGTACAGAGAAGCACCTTTACGTTTTACATTATTTAAATTACACCGAGTTTGGTAAAATTTTCTACTTTCGATACGAGCTAAGATAATTTCTATTAACGAGACAGAATTTAATATTCTACTTTGCTCGTTAAACGAATGCATATAGCGTTAAATTAAAGTCCGATCGAACAAATTGCAAAAATTACCAACGAAGAGTTCCACGAGTAGCGTCAAGATACACGCTAACGCGTTTCATTTAATAAAAGACAAATTTGCATAGAGCGTAACGTTTTGATTGATCCCGTAATTGGTTGATCGTGAACTCGCATTACGTAAGATCGAGCTACATCGATGTTACATCACGAATGCTCGGCAATCGTTATTTTTTAACATTACCATTCTTCAAGAAAAATTTGTTACGCTGTTGGCTACCAACAAGAATCCTTATTTCGGACCATTCACCGACTAATTATCGTCCTTGATCTCTTAAGACAAAGAAGTCGTAAAAAGCTTGTAAATCCCAGTTCTAAGGACGAATAAATCACTGCAATGCAATCCACATACACGTAACTCTCGACTTCTTTCCTAATCAGTCAAGGATAAGCTCCGTCCTCGGTACCACAGATGCATTAATTAACGCCAATTTAGCGTTGGTCCGTGACAATAACTGCAAGATCATTCGAGCGTACGGAGAGTGCGTCGGAATCGTTCGAGAAGAACTTTGGTTTTACATCGATTCTGGAGTTCGCCTAACGAGTAGATGGGTAGGTACGTTACCCTCATCGTGCTTTAAACTTTTGGTCTTAATTATCGAGACTCGGTGAGATGGAAAGAAAACTTTCCCGACGACGACTCATTCGTGATATTATAATCCTCGTTTATTTCCTATTATCGTTTGCACCTTCCTGCATATTAGATATTGTTTTCCATTTAACGATATACCTAGCAACAAGAACCAATAGAAAAATTAATAAAATTATTTACTTGAAATTCAATGGAGCGAGCGTAGATAGAGAAAATCACGATTCTCTTGAAAATGAACAGTGTAAAGCGACAAAGACACATACCAATCCTGATCCGGATCATTTTACAGAGAAAATAAATTTCTGCCAAACTGAAACGATCGTACTACGTTTGGACGGTAAACATCTAAACGTATGCGTGAGTAATAAGTACATTTGTGGGAGCTGTTTTGTAATCAGTTGTAATTAGAGTAGCGTGTTGTCGTTTATGTAATCCAATGTATGTGGGAGCCCGGACCGGCCGTAATTCCATACGGAATTAAAGCCAAACGTTGGATGCGTTTGATGAAAATTTATAGCGACATTGAATAATAATTATTATAATAATAATCGTCATCATAATATTAACCGTAATTAAGTCGACACAATTTCGAGGATTTTTCGGATACTCAATGACGACTGTGGCTTCGAGTTTGTTTATTCATGCAACAAAATTAGTAATATTCTGTTTTTATCATAAAACAAACGTACAAAGATTTGGAACAACGATGTGCCAAAATTGTCAGGAGAAGGAGGAAGAATTTATCCCAAAATGTTGCCATCATCCGCATTCGTTTTCAGTGTCTCGCTAAATGAACAGCATTCTTCTGCCACAACAGCAACATACTTGTAGTTTGGAATTTAGCGTAGGTGAGAGAATTCTCCAATATTTTATAACCCATAAACACAATAGCACGGAGTGCTAGGGAGGTGTTTAGTTTACATTAATTAAAACTTTTGCACACGCAAAGTATGTCCGTCGTCGGTATCGCGGCCGATCCTACTCGCGTGACTGTTCGACAACAAAAGACGTGTTTTCGTTTGCACGATTATAATGCGCGATCGAAACAACTCTCTCGAACACCGTGATGTTTTTATTCAAAATGTTGGAGTTCGAAGAAATCGTACAAGTTTTTTTTGTATATCAATTTTCAATGTGTGCAGCCTGTGCAGTTCCTACTTTTGAATTTTTTCCTAAAAATTAGGTAATGAAGCAGATGCGAAATAAATACGATTTTGAAATTGTTAAAAAGTACATACACTTTTACAAACTTTTACCCGATACTTTTACCCCATATATACATATGAATATTTCCTTACGAAATTTTTAAAAAGACTTGTCGAGACATTATCTGATAAAATACCAAAAAAGATTTTAAACCACATTTACAAATTCCTTAAAACGAATTCCAGAAATTTTGATTAAAAATTATTTTGTGACACGTGCCTCAACCCGACGCGTGCATCTCGAACAGTTTCTCATTGTCGATACGCGCCATAAGCCGCACTCGCACTGTTGATACGCGGCTATACGAGACTTTAACCGTTCGTTTCACGTTATTGCTTTTATTTCTCTGTTTGCAGTTTTTATTTTTTCAACGTAATGTAAAAACGATATTCCAATATCGAATTTATTAAAGGCTGTATCATTCCCGAATAATCCGCTTGCACCACGCGAATAGGTGACAGAAAAAGACAAATTTTCGAATAATTTAAATACGAAATCCTTTTTTTATAAATTTAAAGAAAAAATGGGCAATCATTGATTATCGATTATTTGCTCGTTCGATAAAGCCAGCGATCGGAGGTCAATCGTTATGAGCCATTTTACACTCCCGGATGTAATCACGGGACGAAGAGGTCCGTTCCTCGAAAGTTCGAAACCAAGGGAAACTCTCGGACACGTGTCGCTTAAATTTACAAGTTTACGTAATTGGATCACACGTCGAGTGATTTAAACAATTTGCATTCTCTGAGAGACAAGAGTTGGAGTAGCTGAAGAGGGAGGGAATGAAAAGAGACGTCGTTTTTCTCAGTGATATTTTGCTTAACCTTCCCCTAACTTCGCATCGCTTTTGTTTAACGCTCGTGGGATTTACTGTCTTTAAAAAAAAAAAAGAACTCTTCATCCCGACTTACCCTCTTACTCCTTTTCTATGCTTTTTTATTAACAGAGAACCGTAATGCGTTTAACGTTTGATGACAAAAGAACGGGAACGTTTTTAGGATTAATTTTTCGGATACGCAACGAACCCACTTAGAAAACATCCCTTTCATTCACGCTCCCACGTTGTCGAAATGTTTAATTCAAACGCTCCTCTATTGCGCTACCAACATCGTACCGCTTCTTTTCCACGTGAACGAAAGTTTATTTAACGTGCGTAACACCGAAACGGACGAAATACGCACGAAATAACCAACATGGGAAACATTTCGAAGGGAATTTCTTTTTAGGTATTTAAAGTAAAAACACATTTTTATACGGAAAAGCAAAATATGATTTCATTTAAAAAGAATTGATTTCTGTGACGGATACGAAAAATCGGACGAATCAAATTCGATGAAATAAAAAAAATTATTCATGAAAAAAATGAAAGGATGCATTCCCTCTTCTTCTAAAATGTGTTTCCCTCTCTCTTCCTCGCATAGTCGCGGACAAGTAAATTTAGGATTTCCCACGCAAGCAAAAAAGTTTGGCCGGATCCTTTCCGGACGACTATACGTCACATTTAGATTTCGTCGAAAACGCGCGCGCGCGCGCGTACACCGTTGCGAGAGAATCGCAAATCCGTGAAATTTCCCTCGCTTGCAGAGTTTCGACGAGCGACATCGAACGAGGATCGCCGTGCTTGCAAATAGGGACGCGGCTAAGCCGAGCGTGAAGATAATCGTTTTTCCGTTAGGGACGGCGTTGCTTCACTTCCGATATATCTCTTTCTCTCTCTCTTTCTCATGCACACGTGCATACACGTACGTATGACTCGCGTATCGTAAAAGCCATAACCGAAAAAGCGGTGATGCCGAGCGAGCCTATCTCCCGCAAATCTTCGCGTTAAATTTCGTGCCTCGTCGTTCATCTCGCTTGGTAAAAGATAATTTCATTGTAATGACGAGACGCGTTTAGCGATTAACGTTTAACGACCCGTCCACGCGCGTACCTACGCGCGGTAGGAGATTAGAAACAGATTAGATCGCCTTGACGAGTCGAATGTGATTGGTACGCTTACGAAAATATGCGATGAGAATCGTTTAAATACCTGTTATTATACCGGATTATCTTCCTGCAAAATAAAAACATACCAATACCCTTCGACCCAGGCAAATAGATGTTTATTAATCGTTACGATCAACGAGAGACGAAAATCCAAAGTTCCATTCGAACCATCCAATTTACAATTTTGTAAATGAACGTTTCGCATACAGATGCGCCACTCGCAGGTACGTTATTACAAAGCTCCCTCTCTTGGAGGATAGAAATTTTGATTTAGCACGTTTCAAACGACAGAAGAGACACGTTTGCATGCGCATTTTGTACCTTCAATATTATTTTCCACGTTGCGTTTAATTACGCACGCTCCCGAAGTATTCTGTGTGTCTCGCGTGTAATTATTCTCGCTAAGAGCACGTTTCGTAGTGCCGCGCGAGTTTTTACTCTATTAACTGCCTCTACGCGATACTCGTCTACCGAGTTTATCAGACGCCCGTGCACACGTGTACAGTGACGGTCTTGTAATACGTCGACAATAAATGGTACGTGGGTGCGTTTAGCTTTATTCTCGCTACTCGAAAAACTTTTTCGACAAAAGTTTTATTAAGTATTTCGACTTTGGCATATTTCGAAGTTTTTGTTTCATTCACCACGGTTCATAACGGAAAAACTATGATTGATGTACAGGGTGTTATAAAAGGATTCGATATTTAAAAGGCTTATAGTATTCATTGAGACGGATCTCTTGACATTAATAATAATCTGGTATCGATAATTTTGTGCTAGTGTATTTTTAAATAAATTCCAATATGATGCCAAGGGATTCACTTGTCAGTGAATCTATATAGACTATATTAATTAGACATTCTTTACTCGTCCCAGTGCATACTACGAGCCTTTCAAATATCGACTACTTTTTTATTTGACACTCTTTAAATATTGACCTACCGAAAAAACTTTCCACTTTACAGATGAAAATTAAACGTGCTTAAAGCAACAATGTTGAAATGATAATTTATGTCGCGGAAAGCTAAAAAGTGGCGATACCCCGAAGGAAAAATGAATCGTTATCATTCTCGCTAGGTAATAACCGAACGCGTTGTTAACGTTAATCGAATAATCGCACTTTGCGTTTCACTTTGTGTGCTCTACACTTGACACGACTCGTTCACGGACTTACTCGCCGGGATGTGATGCAACGTATAGGCAAAAAGAATCGATTATTCGGTTGTTATTAGATCGTCGTTTACTTATTCAAAACGTCAGTTTCAAAGAGCGACATCTCCGATGTTTCTCACCGAGCAAAACGTGCCGTCGAAAGTTTATACGAGATTAATCGATATTTATTTATATTATATTTCTTTTTAACGAATGCGGAGGATCGTCGTTACCGTTTAAGCGGGGGGGTTTTAATCGAACACGCGCGATCACTCGCTCCGTCACGCTTTCATTATTTTTTTATCCCATTCGCATGAATGGGTTTCTCTTTGTAAATACAACGGATTCCTTCGTGAACGCAGCCGCAGTGGTGACGCAAAACCAATGGTTTTTTAAAGAACGCATCTCGCGTACCCATCAAATTAATTCGCTTCCCTTCGAAGAGCTTTTAACGTTCGACCCAAAATATTCGCTAGACTTAATCGTTTCCAACAGCTTTCACCCGTTAAAATCGTCATTTTAAAAACTTCCCTCCCCCTTCCCATCGAGAGGAGAGAGAGAGAGTTTTATCGTATTTCCCATCGGTAGAACGAACGAACGAAAAAGTTGTCCGCGCGGGCGTTTTAGCGGAAAGCCGACTTTTCCATAAAGCGATGAGACCTGGCCGACGCAAATGACGCTCGGCAACAACCATCGACAATAAAAATACATTTCGAATTACATCGTCCAAACCCAATCCCATATGGTAGCTTCATTTTGAAGGGAAAAATCTGTCTGTGCGTTGGTAAAAATTGATTTTAATCATTTTTAACGTGCAGAGATTTATACGTTTGTAAATATATATTTCGGTAGTCGATTTCTAATTTTCTTTTTAAAAATGTTGTATATCAGATTTACCTCGTCGATAGTCACGATACTCTAAACATGGTTGATATTTTATTATGGATAATATTTTTCCAATAAACACGTACTCGTTTCTCGCCGGCCTTCGGTGCGTTATTCCCGAACGATGCTTTTGCATTCCCACGTTATCGCATAATCGTTCGAAATGGACAATTAGTATTTATTTAGCGAAGCTTCGTGGCTCCATCAAAAGCACCGGTCTCCTATTTACACGCGTACGTGCCTCGTGCACTTATATGCATACATGCATAACCATAGATTGCGCAAGCTGGCCGAACGCGACAGAGACAGGAGAAAGTTTACCTCCCTCTTCTACCTCCACCATCTCCTTTCCGTCCCACCAGCTAAACCTGCCGAAAAGCAACGGTAATTTCGCCGATCGCAATTTCCCGACGTCCTTCGAAGCCGCTACCACTTCCTTCTCCCTCCAATCATCCCTTCCACTATTATTTCAAGTCGATCGCGGTGATGCTGGACGAGATCTATAGTCGAGACTATTCCTCTCTCTCCCTTTCTGGAAGAATTTCTATGACAAATTGAGTCGCATAATGGATCGTCGATTTGAAAGAGTACTCGTTCCTCGAAAAATTCCCCGAAGAAATATCGTGGAAAATAGACGGAGTTTTTAATTCTCATAATATGACCGTAACAAAAATCATTTTAAATAAAAGAGCGCGGGTTATTAGAAAGTAGAATATAGAATGAATATAGTTAAGTTTGAAAATAACGATGCATTTCGTGAGCACGATCGCGGAGATGAATTTTGCAAGAATTTTTTGCGAGTATCCTTTTTTGGTAACACGAATGCAAGAGACGAGCGTCCTCATTTTCTTCGCTTCGAAAGCTGAAAGAGATATGGCTATGCATTTCTTGCATAGGTTCGTTAATTTATGCGATGATTAACGAGTATAATGACGACGGTGAACGAACGAATGTGACATTTCGCGAAATTTTGACGATAAACATCGCATCATGTTTTCGTTTTATCCAAATATGAATTCGATCTTTAGACTAATGAGATTCGGACTCGTGTTCCCTCATTTTAGAATCGCTAAGGTCATCTGGATTTAAATTCTCACGATTATTTTTAAAGCATTTCGTACACGTCGTTCGATTTTGTTCTCCCGATACCTATTTCTTTCGCGCATTCGAAACGACTTGGAGAACATGCATGCTCCGGAAATGTCTTAGGACGAACGATTTATCATCCACGACCGTTCATAAAATCGAAGACCTACGTCCGTTCTACTTTCAAATAATAGAAACAAATTATCGGGGCTGATATCGCGCTTAGGATAAAGGCGAAAGCATTTCGATTAATCGCATCACGCGGCAGCAAATAGATCGCCCTTTTTATCATTCATTTCTACATTTATCATCAATGCGAATCACCGATGAATCTAATGTTAGAATCGAATTCTAAGAGTCACACCATTTATTCTTACTATTTAACCCTTTACATTTGACTGTCACCTCAGAACCGACATATTTCCGATGTTATAACGATATATGACTCTGTACGTTGTAAACAAAAATATGTTTAAATTGTTAACAGGTGAATTTAAAAAAGAATCTGCGAGTATAAAAAAAATTAAGCATCAAGTGACACTCGGCAGGGTATTATTATCAAAATCGGTCTTGTCGAGTCACACTCACAGACACCGAGCGCAAAAATATTAAAACATACGAACTTATCGTTCTTACGAGCTTTTTTCGCATGTCTCATTCGTCAGAAACTTGTTAGATATTGCCGTCGTTATTGTCACGAATACGAAGATCATCGTCGAACAATAGATACGAAATTTACAAAAACGGGCTACTCTGAAATCGGTGCGCGATTTACTAGAGCGAACAAGCACAAAACATTATCCTACGATCATCCGGCACTTATACTTTCGCGAAAGAATTCCCTCCAACGTCCCACATTCCATATTCGTTTTAACCTGGATCTTTTCCAAGAATTCCTCCTTGCTAAGTTCGCGGGGCGTAAATTCATCCACTATAGCGCCGTACCTCTTATTCGAAGCACGCTAATCCACTATCGCTCGGAGTATTGGATCGCGAACTATCGTAAAACCGCGCATCAGGCTGGGAGATAAGTTTAAAGGTCGCTCGATCTTTTTCATATCGTTTAAGTATATACATAGTATATATATACATAGTTGTGGGAGATGAATATTTGTAATACGTTTATACCTATGGCGAGTAGATAGAAAATAAACGTGTATGCGTAAAGTAGCTCGATAGTGGCACGAATATAAACTACGTAAAGCGCGAAGGGTGAACGAACATTTTATGCTCTTTAAAAATCGAAACTCGTGACGATCTACCCCCTATCGGATGTTTACCGGTAGTTGTTATTAAAAGACATCGTCTTCTTCGTATTATGCTACCGAATGCTAAGCTATTGAGCAAGTTCTCGAGGGAAAAAGTAAAACGCGATTGCGCGATGAGGAGAGACAAAAAGTAGAAAGAAAAGAAAACGGTAGACTACTCGTACATGCGATCGCGAAGTAGAGCGAAGCTTCCATTCTTCCTGGATAATATTTAATAGTCGGAACTGTATGCTGTAATAATACGAAGTCTGCCGAGGCTGCTTCGATTTTTAAGGACAAAGCCGTCGTTTTCCCCTTCTCTTTCGGTTGACAACGAAAGAAACGAAATGATTCATCGAGAGCTCGAAATGGAACGAGTCCACCTCGATAATACATCTATATACGTCTCTTACGTCTCTTACCTGTATATTTAGTAAGGTAAGCATTGTAAACGAGCTTTTCGCCGTAGAGACGGAAACCTTCTTCTTCCTTCTAACAATTTTCACCTCGAGTCCCATTATTCTAAGAGCGGAACCTTGTCCAACGTCCAACGCGCGTTTGTTTTATCCTACTACGTGAGACGAATAGCCGCCGACCATGGTCTCTATCCGTTATGATTGAACCGAAATCGAGGAAAAGAAGGCGAACGTTCGATCGTCGAAACCTTTTATTCGACCTACGTCCTTTGGCTTTGATTTCTCTCAGATATTTCGCGCAAAGACTTCTCGCTTGTTACCTAACTATGATACCTTAAATATGCACGAGTTATTTCAATATTTATAATACAACGATCAAGGAATCGTTTGAAATCACGCGAATTACCTGTATCGCGCCAACGTAAAGTACTCGCGTAACGTATCATCTACTATATTTCTTTTTCTCGTAATTCACAGTCGGATCTCGACTTCCAACGGTATTTACAGCGAGTCGATCGTATGTAATGCGAGTACCGTTCACATGGGTACCGTAACAGTTTACTCTTACAACACAACGGTGTTTCCATCTGTTTCTCTTCTCTCTCTCTTTTTCAAGGAGTCCCACTTTCGACCTACGCAAAAAAACACGCTTCGCGGAGAACGCTGAATATCGAAGGCCCTTCGTTCGTTTCGTCCTCCCACCTCGTCGAGAAGGACACGAAGGATTCCGATGATCACCGGAAGACCGAGGGAACGGTTGATATTACAGTCGTTAGCAACCTCGCTAGAATTACTCGAGTTTATAGATAACACTGGTGGTATATCCACGAGAATCTGATTGCGCTACGGGAAATCTATTTTCACACTGGATCACGTTATCGCGGTACGTCATATCGGACCGTCTAACTCGAAATAGAATATCTGGAAACACGATTTGTCTGCTATTCTATATGTATACGACTACGAAGGCATATAGAAATAATATATCGATGTTTTTAAATATCTCGAAAGTACTATAACGATACGATCCAGCGGCCTTCTTTCCATTCGAAGTCAATATCAGGCAACTCGTCCCACTGGAGTCCGGTAGTCGCTTCGTATGCAAATTGACTTTCTAAGCTCCCGAAAGAGTAACTAACCGGGATAATAAACCGAACGTTGGCAAAAGCATCGATTATTATCGTTATCAAGGATCTTTATCAAAGCAAAAAGGGAAAAGTCAACGGGGTGAGACACTTCGGGGTACACGCGCACCAATTTCCATCGAGTACATAATTTAACGGAGGCGACGAGAGGCTAAAACAACGTACGATCCAAGCTGGTCCAGAATCTCAGAATTTATTCTTGTAGATTACGTCATTGTCGCAATTACGAGGTCCGGCCAAGGCGAGAGCGCGCACGCGTGTGCATCTTCTCATCGCGATAGTGGAAAACACGTTGCGGCGACAAAGACAGCGATATCATCAGCGAATTCACCGAGATCTTCCCTTTCTCCGCGTCCCCGTAACTGAAATTTATTGGAGCAGTGGACCAGCGTGCGTCGGACGATCTACCGTAGCACCTTCCGCGCACGCTGCCAGCACGCTCGTAGCGACGCGAAGACCGATTAATTTCTTCAACGAGAGTGACTACGTCCTCGTATTTATATTTACGATCTACTTGTCACGTATAAACCGATTCTATAAATTTATATAACGTTGATATGAGAGAGATCGTTAGTAGAATTAGAATAAAAATGTCGTGGTAGGTATCCATCGATAGGTTTTTGCTCTCTCTCTCTCTGTCTTCGTAGCTTTTAATGAGATCAATGAATCCTATTAACGGCCCGTAGATGTGTTGGTGCTTTGGTGTATGGGTTGGTAATTAACGTATCAATTTGCTTTGATCATCGCGACGAGTCAAAACCACAAATCGTTCTTTCTTGTAGCCGTAAAATAAATATAAAAAAGATATATCGATTCGTCGATCGGTTACACGAAGCTGGTATGTCTTTGGAACGTAGATGATATATAAAAAAAAAAAAACATCAGAGGATGACGCGTAACGTATTATCAACAAGAATGTGCATACACTCGAGCGTCGTGTATGCGCCATCGCTGAATGGTACGCGTGTGATTCAATGCCCGTACGACCGATCCTCCTGGCCAGGTTACGAATGTATCATGCCAGATCGTTCTGAATTTTTTATACAAAAACATAATGATGCACGTTTCTGCCTCGTGAGTGAAATTATTTGCCGTTGGATGGAGTTAGCCACGTTTCGAGGTATATACTCGTTGTTGCTAATATAAAAAAAAAAGGTGAATAATGTGCAACTTGAACAACCATTTAGAAGTTTAAATAATCTAAATTGTAGTAATAATAATCTGACCTAGTTCGATAGCAAGTTTAAACGAGTTACGAGGGGGTTATGAATCTTGTAAAGATCAAAAGAAAAAGTCAATATGGCGACAACAAAAATCGAAGGACGTGAAAAAGGAAGGAAGAAATAAGGTAAAACTGGTTCGAGAGAAGGGGCGAGGGCATTAACAAAGAAAGCTGTGCTTTCCGAGCGAGCGGTTAACTTAGCTGAAATTTATAGCCGTGCCGAATCGAACGTAAAACACCCACAACGAAAAGACGAAATCAATTCGAAAGCTCCTCCTTCCGTTCCCTCGTATTCCTCTCGTTCGGTAGCAATGTCGCGAGTGCCGACTCCGCCCGACACCACGAAAGAATCATAACTTTCCGATTCTATCTCGTGAACAGGCTCGCCCGTTCGATTTAAAGAATCGCTACTCTCTATCTCTTCCTCTCTTTCTTGCCAATTCGACTGTCCTCGCATTGAAACTATTGTGTGTGCACTTTCGAGAAATAACGGCTGCTTAGAAACGAGAACTTTAGAGTTTCCTCGCTTTATGTGCTTCGCGTTATCGTTTATTTTATCGTCAAAATTGTTGCTCGAATAAAACTAAGTGCAGAAAACGCGGAAAGAATAGTTTTAGCTTTTCTTCGTGACAACCATATTCATCGTGAGCTATTAATTAATTAAAACAATTCACGGAAATCGACCTTAAGTTTGTAAAAGAGGCAACCACTTTTCTGAAAGTTTCCAGAGAATTATTCGACGTTAGGGATGCAGGAAGGGTAGCCCGAAGTCGTCACGCGCATAACCGTAGCAAATGTTCCACGTTGGCGTGAAATTGCGAGCCGGAAAAACTTGGAAAAGAATTCTTCGGGGGAAAAAAGGGATACGTTACACCGCTTTCGCATGGTATCCTGTTTTGTGTGTTTTCTCTGTAGTCTCTGGATCAATTCTCGCGATACGAGAAGAGACGTTGCATTGCTCTCATCTTGTCTGCGTTTAGATACGTCGCTCCATTCGGAGCTCGAACTCGTAACAAATTTGCACGAGAATGCTTCCGTATTCTCAGGTAGCCCGGAACTCTGAATATGCGCCAGAATTATCAAATAAAAAGAATGGAAAAATGATTGTACAGTTGGAACCGGTTTATTCGCATTGACGTCAAACATATCAATCGAATTTCGTTACCAGAGACTCGATCGAAATTTGTCCGCTCGATCTTCGAAGCCTGAAGGTTACAAAGGATTGGAAAACTCAATTTATTTCGCCCTACGGATGCTATTTTTTCACGTAATCGAGGTCTTTTTACGTAACGCACGCGGACGATCCATAGACGCGGTAAATACACATACGTATCACGTGTCACGTTAGAAGCGTTAGAACTACGAAGCTTAGCGAGTATTAGCCTCTCCCATCCACTCATAATCCTTTTATTCGCGTCCTATTTTTCTGACATTCGTCTTTCTCCCGCTACGCGAGTAGCAATCTCGATGCTTTTTATAGGTCTCGATGGTCTGTAAATGAAGGGAAAAAAATACTATCGTTCGTCGAACGGTACTAGAACTGACCACGTACAAAAAAAGAAAGGAAATATTTTCAAGGATAATCCTTCGGACGGTACTTTACGGTGACATTCAATTCGAAACGTTTAACGGTGAAATTTGTCCTACTAACACGTATCGGTTATTACGGCATTCGATGATTATCTGACATTATCCGTAATTAGAATGACATCAAATTACGTGGATTCTATAAAAAAAAAATGCATATGCACGATTCAAGTCTAATTTAATCGATCGAACTCATTGACTTTATAAAGTCTGGAAATATTCCACCGATACTCGCTATCCTCGATTATACGGCGATAAGTCTCTCTTTTTCTATCCCTCTCTAATAAAGTCATTCTATCGGAAAGGAGGCTACTAGCCGGCGATCGCCGTCTTATGACCGACAAAAAGGAGAATATGAAGTCGAAGGTCACTAAACGATGTAGGTACGACACGGCGAGCGAGCCTCCGCTAACGGGTTGCTCTTCTGCTGGAGGAGATTTTTGGCACGATGCGGAGCCAGAAAGTCTCTCGACGATCCGCCGCATCTGTCGCGAGAATCTTTCCGCAGTGTCGAACGGCGGTGGCCCATGGCAGAGTGAGAGGGATAAAGAGAGAGAGAGAGAGAGAGAGAGGGGGGGGCAAGTGGTGGGGGCCAAATGTCCGACTTAAACGTGAAAGCCTCCTAAACTTCTGTGCTCTTGAAATTAGTGGCGACAAATATTTTCAATCGTGACGCGCGAAACGGGAACGTTACGTCGTTGAATCGGTAAATTAACATTTTTTACGAGATATCGTGTAAAATAAATCGTTTAAATCAGTGGAATAAGTACACCTAAACCTAGCACCAAAATATAAATTGGGCCCCATTTATATAATTAGGCACGGCTGCGGGAAGTGACTTATATTTTTTTTGCTTGGCAACTTAGGTTATCAAACCAGAGCAGTGGTTGTTGTTTTCAAGTAATTAGATTTTTTTATGATTTCATGAATGAAAATGAAATATATTATATAATGTAATAAAATATAAATTTTTTTAAATATATAAATTTTCACAAACGTGGAGCTCGATTGAATTCGAGCTCCTTCGAATTACGGGCCCTAGACATTGTTTTGTGCGTTGTCGTAAGAGTATTTCATAAGTCAAACGATTTTTTAATAAAGTTGAATAATAAAGTTCTTTCGCAATTAATTTGACTTTTATTCGTAGGCATGTAACTTTCACAGCAAAAATGCGAGCAGTTAAGGGTTAATAGATGCGTTCCTAAAAATGACATGTAAATTAAATACTTTTAATTGAAACGAGAATGTGATTCTACAAAATTCTCAGAAGTTTTTGAATTACGATTTTTTCCTAACTTTAAATTGGTCGCGTAAAAGTGAATAAAAATCACGTAAAAAATAAAAGTATTAACTTCGAATACGAGTAAAAAAATTTAGAGGTGTAAAATGGAATATGTGTTGAAATTTTATATAAATTATGGGTGCGTACACGCGTAGCTGTGGGATATTTTCAAAAAGGACAGGAAAATACATGACGAATAGATCGGAAACCGGTCCGTATAAAATATAGCACGTGAAAAGATCATCTGTCTCTCTTTCTCAAACACGCGCGAGCGCTTTCTCGAAAGAGTCGAAAAGCTTTTCCTATATCGAAATTTCGATCGCACTGGCCAGCGACCGAAAGCAAATGCGACCCCGCGTCTTTACGGAGAACGGGATAGAAACATTTCTATCCTTTGACATTATATAAGGAGAGTATAAATAGAAAAAGGATCGTAGGATGTAACGTGTGCGCGCGTGTGCACGTACACATAAAGTAGAACGTGGATAAAAGACCTCGAGAGGCCGAGGATACTTTTTAACCCTTTCATCGAGAAGATACACACGGCTATCCAAAATCCCGTTGAATTTCTGTAATAAACCACATCGCGGAATCGAGGATACCGTACCACGAAAAATCTTTCGACGGAAAACACGGTAAGAGAAAGAGAGAAAATCGAGAAAAGTTAGAAAGAGTATAAAATAAAGGAATAAAAAGATCTAACAAGGTTTACAAAGGAAGAAAATACCGAAAACTCTCGGGTACTCGTTAACGACGTTTCTCCAAATGATTATTTGATGATTTTCCATATCGTGAAGCTTCCTTCGCTAAATAGCCTGTTTTTTTAAAGATTCTTTCCTTGTTTGTCCCTCTTTCCCGTTGTCTCGTTCTTTCTTTCTTCCTCGCAAAAAAAAAAACACCGATGAGCATTTCGTTATAATACAGTAATCAAACCACGCGCATGCCGTGGCGCTCGTGGATTTCACAAGAATAGCACAAGTAGTCCGTGCACTTTCTCTTTGTGCGCGGTCAGGTACGTTTTTATGAAAGCGTGTAAAAAAAAAAAGGACAGAGAGGGAAGAAAAGAGCATCTTCTTCGTCTTTCTCCTTCGTTCAAGGTGCGACGATAAAATTACGATCGAGAGAGTGCGAGAAGGAAAGACTCGTGAAATCGAAAATTCGTATCGCGCACATCGCTTCGCGAACGTAGCGCGGGAATTTTAAATGGTCGTAAAAATAACTTGATCGGAATGATAAAAAAGAAATAATATCGAGTCTCCTCTTCGACCGGTTAATCGAATAAACCTCACTTTCATCGTACTGAAATAAGGTCGATCCAAATGAGGAAGAAGCGCCTGCTAATGAAAACGTATTCTATATTCGTAATACGCGATTCTACATCTACGAGAGAGCCATCCATTCCTTGGAGGGTTCTTCTTAAGAGAATTACCGACAAGTAGAAAGGCAACCGCGTTGTTCTCAACGAATATATAACTTTTCTTCCGGTTCTGCGGCAAACTCGTACCAGTGGGCTGTTACCTTTTATTACCGCATTTGTACAGAGGAGAAAGACAGATGAAGCAAGAGAGTACAACCGCAGAAAACATTTAAAACTTTTACGTAAGATACCAATCGCAATCGAATATTGCAGGAAATGCGTAAAATGAGATAAAAAAAAAGTCGATAAATCGAAAACACCGAGTCCATTTCGATTCGTTTTTAGCGAACACCCTTTATATGCACACCTACACCTGTTAGCAGTACATAAGTACATCGCAAAACCCGTCGATGGAAATCGTCTCGTTCCACTTATATTTCTCGCGTAAGAGATAAAAGTGCATTTCTTCTTCCTCCTTCTCTTCGTCTTCCTTCTTTCTTTTTTTTGCTTTGTTCTTAACATTCCGAGCGGCAGCGATAAAAGGGTAGGTATTTTTAAACGGGCAGATATGCTTCGGGCAGCGAACGGGGGAGAACTGCCCGGGATAACTTTAACGCTTCTTCGATTCTCCGAAAAGCCATTGCAAAGACCTACAGCTGAATCGTATCTCGCTCTCGGATTTAAGAGTATCTTTCTCTCATTCTCTCGATCCTTTTTTTTTTCTCTTTGGTCGTTTTTTCCAAGAAGTAGAGTAGCAATAAATAACCAGGGGAAGTACGAATAACGTCGAAGGCGTTAGTATGTAAGTACGTATGTACTCGGGGACTGCACTGACGTCAGGCAGAATCTTTGTCTGGCGGCTTCATTTACCTTTCTCTCTTTCCGCCTCCTACTTCTTCGAGACTCCGTGCAACGCTTCTTCTCATTCGCCCCTTCTTCTTCTACTTCTCTTCACGCATCGTACGCGCCCGTTACAGTTACCGTTTTCTCGAGATCCCCGGGATGATAACTCCTTCTTTCGAGTTTACCGCGAGTACCGATTCTCTTTCGCTTCCTTTGGTTTAACTTTAAAACAATTTTCAACGAAAGAAGTCTTTATATTTTAATACAAATATCAACAAAATAATTATGTTATCAACAACGATGGGAAGTAAATAGTTTGGTTTCATTTTATTGAAAAAAAAAGGCGAAATGTCTTCGAAATATCGCGATATTATCTTAAGCTTTTGTTCAGTCTCGACTCATAAAGCGTCTTACTTTATCAATATCGATGAAGCGTAAATGGCTGGGATCTATAGCATATTATACGAATGTGCGCATATCGTTGTCTCCGCACACGTTCGCCATTCGGGCGAAGATTATTAGCGATCAGTTGCCTACGCGGCCGTCCATCGCGTGTAAATTAGATTGGATTGGTAGCCAATCGAATGTACGATTGTAATGCGAATGTGTAATCGATCGATGCGATCGATACTTCGTCGATGGTCTACCTACACTCTCCTCCCCTCTTTCTCTTCGCGAACTAATCTACACATTCAAAAATACCTACACACGCGTATTTATAGATATACGTACGTAATATTTACGTACGCGGGGGAATCGTTACGCGACGATTCGTCCAACGGATCGCAATTCGAATGGCACCGAGCCAAAAACGCCCCGAGACGAAAAATGAGAAAAGATTTGCTATCATCGGTCGAAGCATCCTCTTCGCTTCCTTTTCTAACCCTAGGAAAATAAACACGCGGTGAAAGAGGTTAATTAACTTTCCTTCTTCTCCCTCTTCCACGAGTTTAGTCGAGTAAAACTCTCCACGGAGTTACTTAAAGACTCTGCTACTCATTAATTTTACCGAACTCGTAATCGAAGTTAAAACCGAGCTTCGCGTAGACGATAAAATTTATAGAATTTCTTATCGTTAATGTGGACGTCAATTCAGTAGCTGTTGATACGTATACATATAACGCGACACTTAAATAACGCGGTTTCGATGTAGCCCAATCTGTGAATCTTTACTTTGTGTAGAGGAGACCGGGGCTAGTTGTCCCAATTTTAGGTTTTTTGTTTCTACAGATTTCTGTAGCTTATATTTTGGAATTTTTTGGTGACCATCATAAAGTTCAACTTCTTAGCAATACATGGAAATTTTTCCGTTTGCATTGGGAAGTTTTTAACACGTTACCTGATGTATCATGATTTTTTCCAAAATGGTCACCACCGCCGATTTCAATGTTTAATGGCTCATTTTAAAGAAGAAAGCATGCAGAATAATGTTCCGTTGTCCGTTTTTCGATATCGTTAAGCAATGATGAGAAATTAATCTTTTAAGTGTCGGAGTATGGGTCATTTTCGAGCTTAAAACTGCTGTATCTTTCGAACCAGCCATCCTATCGAAACGCGACTTGCATATTCGTAAAGAGGAGACTTTCCTCTTTCGAACGAGTCTTTGATCGGGCAAATTCGAGATGCATTGATTTTTGACAAAAATCCTGATGTATGAATCAAGACTTCGAAAGAAGAAAGCATGCAGAATACTGTCCCGGTGTCCGTTTTTCGATATCGTTGCGGAGTGTCGAAAAAAAAATTTTTTAAGTGTCGGAGTATGGGTCGTTTTCAAGAGAAAAATTGCTGTATCTTTCCAACCAGCCATCCTATCGAAGCGCGACTTGCATATTCGTAAAGAGGAGACTTTCCTCTTTCGAACGAGTATTTGATCGGGCAAATTCGAGATGCTTCGATTTTTGACAAAAATCCTGACCTATGCATCATGATTTTTGCCAAAATGGTCACCACCGCCGATTTCAATGTTTAATAGCTCATTTTAAAGGACAAAGCATGCAGAATAATGTTTCGTTGTCCGTTTTTCGATATCGTTAAGCAATGATGAGAAATTAATCTTTTAAGTGTCGGAGTATGGGTCTTTTTCAAGCTTAAAACTGCTGTATCTTTCGAACCAGCCATCCTATCGAAACGCGACTTGCATTTTCGTAAAGAGGAGACTTTTCTCTTTCGAACGAGTATTTGATCGGGCAAATTCAAGATGCATCGATTTTTGACAAAAATCCTGATGTATACATCAAGATTTAGAAAGAAGAAAGCATGCAGAATACTGTCCCGTTGTCCGTTTTTCGATATCGTTAAGCAATGATGAGAAATTAATCTTTTAAGTGTCGGAGTATCTTTTGTCTCTATGCCAATGATTGTCAATGTAAACTGGGGGGGATGTAAACTAAATGGATTTCTTCCCGTTGAAACATTAATAAATAAATAAATAAATATTTTAATCAAATTTTTGTCCCCATCCCAAATGTACACAGTGTCCGATTATATGCTCCCAAAACCGAAATATACATGTACACAAGTATGAATTGAGTCGAAAGATCTAATAAACTTTTTCGAAATTTAACTTAGTTAATGAGCTGACTCACTTAAAATGAGACACCCTGTATACCTACATATGTATATTATCAAGTATTTTATAGATTGTCTTAGTATGAATTAGATACTTGAATTAGATCAAAGTCCCATCAATGTTGTTTAGATAATTTTTTAACAAAAGAAATCACCTTCAATTTTTTATTAGATTTAAGTCTCGTATAACATGGTCTTTCCCTGGAACAGACCACGCGTTATACGAGAGTTATCCATATACGTAAATCCATAGAAACAGACTGGAGCTTATCAGGCTTTATCAATTAGACCGAAGAGAAAAACTTAAAGAAGGAAAAACAAACGAGATTAGTAGATGCAACGAAGAGTATCCGCGTAATGCAAAAATGCTCTCATTAACGAACCTCTTTTCCTTTGCAGCTACGTGCAGATATACCTACTACCTACGTGTGGCAACGGCATTCCCGTAAAAGTACGTGGCAAAGGCGAAACAACGGTTCTAAAATAAGAGAGGAGAATACGGTTACGGTGTGTTTTACGTACGAGTGGCGACTCGTAAACGCGTAAAGGGTCTAAAGTAGTCCTTCTCTTTTTCTCCGGCACCGTTTCAAGGGTGAGATCCCCCTCCCGGACGGAGGGTCGAAGGGGACACGGTAAGAAGGAGAAGAGAACTCGTAGTCGCATTCGTGGTTATCCGCGGCACGCTCTAAGCGCCAAGATAATATTATGCAAAATTGTTTTAAGCTGCGATTCCGATTTGCGTTTCGCAAGAAACATTTCTCTCTCTCTCGGATACCTGGTCCCTGTGGATCGCGAGAGACGTTGTATCCTCATCCAGCAATCTTTTTGCTCTTGCCAAGCGATAGTGGTTAAGCGAACGAGTTACGGGAACGTAAGATTAATTCTTGTGGATGTAAAGCACTCTCATCGATTCGAAGAAACTCCCAGAGTGGAATTATTTCGTTCTATCCAACATCGCGTATAGAATAAGAGAAAACAATACGATATTTTTGTAAGTTTAAGGAGATTAAATTATAAAATATGATGGTATCTCACGTATAAATAAAACGGATGAATAAGTCCGACCGACCTACGATATTCCTACTACTAACGAACATCCGATCAATAAAAGTAATGAATTTCGATGGATTAAGCTGGCAAGGCGAGAGACGTATAGTCATATTTCTATAAGCATTTAAATAAATACAGCACAAGCAGGAAATGCGGTAATCGTGTAGGAAGACGAGAAAGAGTCTACTACCGTTTCGCCGAACGATAATATTTGCTTTCAACCCCTCCTCAAAACGATACGAAAACGTAAAAGGAAACGCTGTAACGCGAGACGCTTCCTTTGCAACCGGGTAACTTCGATAAGTAGGTGCAATTCGAGCTGTCGTTGCCTCATCTCATAGCTGGTTTGCCTTGATCCTGGATCGAACGTTTCATACGATTCTAGTTGCGTGTAAATGCAACGAGCTTCGGACTCCTTATTCCACACTGTAATTCTTATCGATACCGAGTGCAATCGAGGTATGATAAAAGATTTTATATTCAGTTGCAGTATCTTTGTCTCGTCTTGAAATGTAATCAATTGAAATAAGATAATCAAAAAAGCGAGGGTGGAGAGAAAAAAAAAACGGATAAATAATTTCTTATTCAGCAAGAAGGTAGCAGAGCTTATCGAGCGATAGACGAATAATGCGAAATGTTACGCGATAAATGATTATCTCGATGAACGATACGTCGAGGAGGATAGAACGACGAGAAGTATTAACGATAATTACATCCCGAAAAGCAGCCCGCAAAGGCGCGCCGCTTTTAATCATCCAGGCGAGGCGCGTAGAAAGAGAGAGAAAATTCAACCCATATAGCTAACGTGGTAGTATAAATGGCGACGGAGGGTAGGAAATCGATCGACGAGAGAGTCGGAGACGAAACGAGCAACCTCGATATTTGGGACAAGGCGAAAAATGCGGGTCGACCTAGAAAATCGCTGCGGGGCGACGAAGGTTGTTAGCGCTGCGAGGGTAAAGAGAACGGAGTGCTGGTGGGGAAGAGAAGGTGGAAGGGCGGAGACGCGGAAGGAAATCGGATTCCGCCATCTCGTCCGTTTCGTCGTGCGGCTACTTCGTCCTACTACGCGTGGTCTTCTCTCTTACACGATATTTCTCCTTTTTTTTTTTCCTTTTATTTCCTCTTCGTCTACGAAATGACGTTGGTTCGTCGAGTTCCATCGAGAGTGGCAACACCCTTCGTGACTCTCTCTTCTTTCTCTTTCATATTCTTCGTCACGTGTTATTCTTCTTTTTTCTCTCTCTTTCCTTTTTCTACTCGCTCGCTTCTCATCGTCTTCGTCGTTTCCGTGCAGTGGCGACACGACGGATTAAACGACTTCGTCTGACTTCTCTCTCTCTCTATCTCTTTCTTTAACACACCGTACACGCATCTCTTCTTAGAGTTTCTTCCTCTCGCTCGAGGTGGGAAAAGTTTTAGAAAGCATCCTTGCTCGAATTGTATAATGTCGGAGCAACCCCTCTTCTCTCGACAAATTTTAAAAATATATCCGCGCGTACTATATCACAGTCCACCGAGCCGAAAATCGTTTTCTCGCATTCTCCAACTTCTAAATTTAATTCTCGATGTCGTGTCGACTTTCCTTCGGAATGCTCATCACAACCAATAACGATCCCTTTCTTTTCATCAGGGACTTTCTTTTTTTTCTCTCTCTCTGTCTCGTAACACAATTCCGAATGATTAATTTACCGAAAAAGATTTACGTTAATTAGCATCATCGCACGGCGTTTGTTATCTTATCGAATGAAACGATTTATTTGGAAATAATATTTTATATTGCCATAGAAAAAGTGTATAAAGCTGCGTGGAATATATACGTGTGCGTATGCGTGTTTATACATATATACATATATATATATATGTACGTGGAGGCTATCGATTAAAACATAAAATGAGCGCGCAGCAACGGCGCAGCAACGACAACGGCAACTTCAGCCGTGGAACGCGCGCGATACCGCGTCTCGTACGTATACCTACATGTATACATATATATGTATGTAGAAAGACGTATCGCGCGAGCGCACTCCTAACAAAGAAAATATTTCAAAAAAATACGCTATATTACTTTCGCTTATCGCGCGATTTTACGCACCTCGCATTTTTACGAGAAAGTAATTACGGGTCGATTAGCATGTGAACGGCGTACCGTATACCTACGTGGGCGGCTTTAGAGTAACGGCAAAATTTTCCTCGAAATATCGTAGCTACGATGAATACAAAATTTGGAGTCATACTTCGTAATTTTTCGCGAGTGTTTCACCACGCGCGCGCGATACGAAAATGAAAGTAACTATCGCATCGAATGAAATTTCTTCGTGCGTGTAACCGACGAACGTAACTCTAAGATTCTCTTCTCTCTTTATCGGTCGACTCGCGGTCGCGGTGCACAAAGGATGCCGAGTTCGAGCGAATTTTATCTCCGTCCTGGTCTTAATTTATTCGCATCCGGAGAGCGAGCGTTGGATTAAATTAATGCACAAAAGCGTGGAACAAAGGAGACCGTGGACCGATGTCGGTTTTATCTCGACTTCGAAGAATATTCGTCGATAAAAAGAATGATATCTATATGATCGATAAAAAAAGAAAAAAAAAAAAGAGATCGTTCATCGATGAGAAGAGTTTCTAACGAAGCTTGGATCTAAATCGAACGAAATTCCATCATTTCGTGCGGTTCATTCTCGAGAGAGGATGAGAAGTTCTAACGTCTTTGCGATAACGAGCGCGAGAAGCTTTGTAAAGAGGGGTATTTGTAAAAAAAGAGTGATAGAGAGAGAGAGAGAAGGGTAGGAGAGCGAAGCGGGAGGTAAAAATCAGTGCGGTTAAATTACGGCTCTTCGACTGGTGTCGGAGGAAGCTCGGTCCGCTTCGTGAGATCGTGCACAAGTGCGGAGTAGCGGCTAAGGGTCAACGATGCAACGACCCATAGTTACGCTTCCAAGTCTCTCCGACCGGCTTAACAACGTAATTTCGATTTCAAGAAATACCTTACCCAGCCATCGCCATCGGTGAACGCATCGTCTTTTGATTCAAAAAATCTAAAGGAAAATCAGCTATTTTTTTTTTATTCTTTCTTCTCATTCTATTCTCCCTATTCTCGAGTAGTCATTGAAAACCATTCCATTGATTAATCAATCGGCTCTGATGACCTCTCTGGAAAGTGTGTACATAAATCGTGTCGCGGAAATTAAACGGTGACAAGTTGCTATACTCGCTACACTCGGAGTATGCGTGGCTCTTATAATATAGAACTAAGTTGTAATGAAATGATTGTTTGATTATTTAATTTTACTACTAGCGTTTACTTATTTACTTAAATTAAACAAATATATTTTGTAATGTAAGAAAAAAAATTATGAAAAATCAATTACTCCAAAATGTTATTAGTTAGTTTAATCTACTGTTGTGGAATGATAGTGAGTAAAGTAAGTAAGTGAGTAAGTTTTATTTATTTCGTCCTGGTCCCCAATTTTCCCAAATTCCAAAATTCACAAATATATTTACAATTGACATAGTAAATGGTAATTAGTGGACACAGCCGACTGGCAAATCCACGATATCATATCAATGTAAAATATTTACGAAAAGAAGTAAAATATAAAAAATTACGAATAATCAAACACGATTCTTGGTAAAATTTTTCTGTGAGTGCAAGCACACTCCAGATAAGTCTCTGAAAAGTTTTCGCATCGCGATTCGACTCCTTTTGAAGAGTACATTATTTTTATTTAACCCCGACGGCGGTAACCTGGGGTATAAACTAACGAGAAAGAAAGAAAGAGAGTGGAAAAAAAAAACTATGCCACCGAACCTTCGAGCGTTTATGTTATATTTTTGTTTTTTCGTTTGACGGGCCGTGTCGGTACGATCGCTAGCCCCCACCTTCCCGCCAGGGTTCGACGAAAAATTTCAAACGAAACGAATAGGTAGGTCTGTCTCAATATTTGCCGAAAGAGAGAAAATACAGCGAGATTTGATTCGTCTCCCTCGTATTTATGCGGTCGAATCCGGTCGCGATACGCAATATCCGTAAGAACGTCGGCGGTATAACGATACTTTGGAAATATCTCTTATGGAGAAAGTAACTCTTCGACTATATTATGGTCTCCATGAAAGTTTCTATAAGAATTATCATCTTATTTTAAAGATAACTCCATCGGGAGAATCGTAAAACGAAAGCTTTAAAAATACCTCGAATATATTCGATATGCCCTGTGACACGTAATAAAGGGGACCCCGTAAAAGATCACTGAAATATATATATATAGGTATATGTATATATCGCTTCCGGATTAGAAAATAAACTCACAGCTATATCAACTCGCGCGAGTTATCGGGAATACTGAGAGTCGACTTCCCGAATCCGCTTACTCGCTCGACGACATCCACCAGAAATCGGAGTAATCGAATACCGATTTATCTCCGATCTCGGATCACCTCGGTCCTCTTCAGTTCGATCTTATCGGAGATGACGTATCTCGCGTATACTCTCGACGCCTCCCTCCTGGACCTCTCTTTTTTTACCTTTATATAATAAATAATAAAGGGAAATCGAGGGGAAGAAGCACTCGTCTATAGAATAAATTGAAAACTAAGAGAAATAATTTCCGAACGGCTTTCCATATTAATCTGGATTTTATCGATATGGATTTAAACAAACGCTAACAAACCGACCAAACTAGCGTAAATCGTGAGTTTACCAAGTAAATGTGTAATACGCAAAGAGAAGCGAAAAAATGACCTGAAATAAAGCGGAAGTAACGGAGAACATGGTTTTCGTTCACGCATTTAAATTGATAGAACGAGGGAAGAACACCACCGAGAGCTACATCGACTACAAGCTGACGACTCGACTAGGCGAAAAAACTCGCGCTTGCGTATGTTTGACGAATAACAGTGACTAACTTTGATCGAAATAAATCGGACAATTTTCATTGGAAAACGCGTTGAGCGAGCTCGTGAACGTCGATGGATGAAATAGAACCTTTCCCAATGGTCAAGTGACTTTTGTAAAGCCTCGGAAGCATAAAAAAATTGGTAAAAATCAAGAGAATTTTTTCGTTTATTCTCTCTCGCTCGAAGAAGCTTTAAAAGTTTGAAATTCTTTTGATTCCAAGATCGCGTAGCAAATGCAACGCGATACTGTACGGAAATTTTAATAAAAGAAAAATCAACGTAAAAAAAAGAAGGACATTGTCACCGTGCCGAGGAACGCCACGAGAAAGAAGGCTGTGGCATTAAGTGACGTGTGACGAACGCGTGGGAGTAGTCGCGTACGCGCACGCGATGTTTGCGGGCCCGTGACAATGGAATTTATCTCTCGATGCTTCTTCCAAGAAGCAAACATTTATTTTTACGAGATCAACGTGGAAAAAAAATATATCTTCGGACTTTGAATTCCGAAACTGCGCTCGACCCTTTCTTTTCTATTTCCTTGAATCGTTCTTGTTATACGAAGTGAATCATCTCACGAATCATCAACGTACGACAAAAGTATGATTCTTATCGTTTCCGTTGTTTAACTAAGCGAAACGTTACTTGACCATGCTTTTATGCATACGAATTACAAAGAAAAGAAAAAAAGAGATCGATAAGCGGTAGGCGTTAGGTAGAAATCACGATGCATTTACGAGAGGTTGGAAATAGGGAGGGAGATACAAAGGATCGATGGGAAAGGAGAAGGAAAACATATCGATGCGTTTTTACAGGTACGTTCTAGAGAGTACAATGAGAGGTAAAATCAAAGGGATTCTACGGGAAGATAGATAGATAGAGAGAAGAGAGAAAGATAAAGAGAAGGACGAGGATAGGAACGCGATGCAACGTATCGTCTGTGATAGTAGTAACGCCGAAGGGTAAATCCTTACTGAAACGCTAGTCTTGCCTTCTCTCTCTTTCTCTTCGTAGTATTCGATTCTATGAGAAAATCTATCGAGCTTTGTCATCCGCTACAATTTACGTAATTAATTTCATCCGAGTGAGATCCTTCTTTCATTGATCTCGAAACCGTTAAGTGGAAGAAACGAGGATACTCGAAAGGGATGGTAAAATGTACGGTCGACGAGACGCGGTGGATCGATCCTTTTTCTCTCGATCCTCTGCAATGGGAAGAAAGCAAAACCTTCTTCTAACCTTCTTCTCCTCTTCTCGACTTTACGAGTGACCGCGACGGAGATAGAGGATCGTACCAGCCGATTTTTTGGACCGACCTAGCAGTCCCTCCCAAGTTGTTCCTTTTTTTTTCGAACGAAAGATCGTCCGGTTCTCATCTTTATACCCTATTTCAAGAATTTCATTCTCCGATGACGTCAAAATCGTTTGTTCGCATCGCTTTTAAAATCTCTATTTTAATCTCCACGAATGAATCTTTTTCTCTTGAAAACGAGTCATTTCGTAACTCTTTCTCGTTCATTACGTTATTATCTACGGTAGCAATTGTGAGACTATTTTGTTACAAAGTAAGACAACCGTAATATATATGATTAAATCTCCTAAGAAAGTAAGATATGCTATGATTTAAAAAATGAATACTTCCAAGAACTACCTCTTCGATACGAAAGAAATATACGTTACTCGCAGGATACGTTACGGTAGTTTTAAATACGGTTAACGCGATCGATTTTACCGAAAGGTTGATAATTGTAAAGAGTAAGGATCCGTGCTCGATTACACGGTTAAAAATAAATAAGGAGTAAGTTAATAGATCCTAGTATACCGTAGGTAGCACGCATTGCGGTCGCGATAATCGATTCTAACTGCGTCAAAGTTATTTCAGCTTAAAATAAAGCTAACATTTTCCATCGACGACGGTGAGAAAAGAACAACGTCGACGACGACGACGTTCTCAGGAAAACTAGGGAACGATGGAAGAATAGTTGGATAAAAAAGTCCATGGATTACGTTAAAAGAGCGAAGCCACGTAGTAGTAGGTAATGTCAGTCCGCGCGAGTCATAATGGGGAGGTAGGTATAAAACTCGGTTCTCTCGCATTCGATGCAACGTAATGGACATATCGTATTATGTTGATATCGATCGGATTAACTCGTCGAAAAAGTTTATCGCTTTTAAACGACACTCGACGGTTTACCTCGCTCTCCGTTCGTTTCTTTTTTTTTTATGCGAATCGATAAACAGTCCATCGGTCGAATGCAACGATCTAACGATCATCTAAAAGGAATATCATGAAAATTGTAAAAACATACAGAGAATTTCGAAATATTTCATGCTACCTTTAAATAGAATCTTTAAAAAAAATATGCTATGTTTTAAAACAATCGTGCTTACGAATTGCACTTAAGATAGACTCGAAGAAAAGATCACAATCGTGATACCGAGCTGTTTGGAGAGAGTAAAAAAGAAATAAGACGCGATCTCGAAATAACGAGACCAGAGTTTCGGCATCTTTTTGGCGCTTTAATAAAACTTTTTGCCAAGGTTTCTTACAAAAATTGCACGATTTTCATATATTCTCGGTTTAATCATCTCTCTCTCTCTCACACACACACACAGATACATTTCGACTTTGATCTTCCCCGCATACTCTAGCGTCCATAATAATACTCTTTTCGCGAATCGGGTATATCGCGAGTACTTTTTTCTGTCGAGGATCTACACTGTCTGTATATATGTATATACAAATATATATATATATATACATATTATATACGTCTGTATGTACGTCACCCCGGAGAAAGCGAGTGGAGAGAGATAAATAAGGTCACGATAGGAGGCATCCGGTGAAGTAACGCGCGAACGTTGCCGTCCTAGGGGTAGGACGGTTGTTGGATTCGAGTGAAAAATTTTGTGAAAAAGACTCGAGTGTGAGATAGAGAGAGAGGAGACGCAAGAGAGACGAAAGATCTTTGAATTTCGTGAAAGAAAAGCGCATCTGCCGTACCAGGTGTCGTTCTTTCGCATAAACAATTTTCTCGTCTTCCCTCGACGCTCTCGGTCGACCTTCGAACGGGAAAAGAGAGAAAGAGATAGAGAGAAAGATAGACATAGACGGATATACAGACGGACGTTGGAGAAAGAGAGAGAGAGGGAATTAGAACGGAGTAAAGTCGAGGCGAACAAAGTCGGTACTCCGAAAGGAATATTTCCGCGTAAAGAGAAAGAGAGAGATAGAAAGGACGAAAAGGAGAAAAGGACTTTCATGAGAGATGAAGGGGGAGGAAACGAACGGGGCGGGTACGGTAGACATGTTCGAAGAACGATGACGAAAGACGCGTCGTCGAGGGAAGACGAGATAGTTAGAAAGAGATTGAACATAGGAAAACTATATATAAATATAACAAAAAAATCTTCACAAGTACTCACCTTATCCGATGGTATATTACGCGAACTCATGGTAAACCGCGTTCGGGGTTGTCGTGAGACCAATAAATCCAGAGGCTCTCCAGAGGCCTTCCGTGGTTCGTACCAAGCACCCGCTCCTTTTCGGGAAATGGCACGGACGTGGAGAAGGACGATGCTACGTGCACACAGCAGCAAGAACGATGATACCGGTGAGAAGTAGCGAAAACTTTTAGATTTCGATGGACGAAGATGACGAAGAGGCGTCTTCCTCTCTCTTTCTCACTCCCTGTAGGAGTGTCGAAAGTCGCGCTCCAAGGAGGTAGGTAGATTATGTATAATATGTGTAAGTATATGTGTAGATGTGTGTGTATGTGTATATATCACGGACGATGAGAAGCCCGAGAAGAAGCTGAGAAAAGATAGCGCGCACCTTTCCCTTTTTTTCTCTTCGATATTATTACCGCTTTATGTATATCTATTATATCGCGGGACGACGATTAAAAGAGGAGAACGATGAAACGACGAAGGAAAAAACACCACTCTCACGCAACACAGCTCACTACACCATTTCGATCCGAGTGAGGCCCTTGGCCGCGCGTGCTCCTCCGATCGGTTCACCAATGACGACGACGATGACGACGACGACGGCGACGAAGGCGAGGACGACGACAGCAGCGAGGCCCGTCGTTACTTGCACATGTCGCTCGCCAAGTATCTCGGTAACATCTTGCTGATCGAGAAGGACGGCGTTACGACGGCGCTTTCTTCACTACCTACGCTCTTCCACTTTGCCGTTCTCTCTCTCTCTCTTTCTCTCGCACGCTCCCTCGCTCGCTCCTTACACCGCACGCGCCCACCGTCCCAGTGTCAGAGCCAAACACATAAAATGGCGATCCCGAGACGATGCAGCTTTCTGGGGAAGCCTCGAGCATCGACTAGTCGACTATATAGCAAGAGCTCGCTTCCCTGCGACAGCCCGATAGCGGTCGATTAAGGCTAAGGTGGCGCCAAACGTTCGAAACGACCTCTCGCGGCGGGAAGTGTTACTTTATTCTTGTGAATAATCAAGGAGGTGTTCATTGAAAACGCGATAGAAGTGTTTTCATTGGTAGATTTCTTACGAAAGATATGAATTAGTTTTTTATTTTGAAGCTTTTTTGAAATGTTTACATTTTCGAAAAGAAATAGATCTTGAGGATTATCTCGATTTTAGAATGATTTTCTATGTTATTTTTGAGAGGAAGTTGTCCTAGGTTGGAGGCGATGTATCTGCTACCTAGGTAGCGTGCGTTGCTTCCGAACTAACTTTTCCATGTTGGAAAGATCGAATGATCTATATATAACCTCGAAAACTAGCGAATTCTGTTTTGACAGTTCTCGAGCAACGGAGCGATCCTCGCAATTTTGCATTATGAATATTTGTAATGATCGCTTTGCGTATATTTGACAAATAATGAAATAGTACATAGCGTAGACTTGTGAATTTCGGGAAAGAAAATGTCCGCGATTATAGATGATAAAGTTGTCGCGGGAGCGAAAAGTTTAAATTCCGTTAAAGAGGATCCTATTGTAGCTTTATCAGTAAGAGCTTACAGTTTTACTTATTATTAATAGAGTGGAGTAAGTGATTGTTTTAAGAATCTTTTCTTAACCTAATATTGTTCTATTTTTTACAGGAAAAGGTAAAGTCTTTGTACTTCTTTCGGGATCATTATTTCGAAACTCATCCCATTAAGGAGGCTATTAGGAAGAATAGCGATGTGGAGAAAGAAATGAAAGAAACTATAAACAAATTTGATGAATGCAATGGCTATGAAATAGATGGTAGTCGTGCAAAATACTATTATTTGAAAGGAAAGGCTCTGAACGTGGTAGATCGCTATATTCCTCAAGCGGAAGAACTTTTGAGCAAGGCGGTTAAATTGGAACCAAACTTACTGGAAGCTTGGAACGAATTAGGAGAATGCTATTGGAAAAATGATGATATTCAACAAGCTAAAAACTGTTTTGTTGGTGCTTTATCGCATGTATGCTTATTAGATTGAGATAACTATTTTTTTACCTTTTGCTATTGTACGATTGATATCTATGGTTTGTGTCTAGGGAAGAAATAAGGTCTCTTTACGTAATTTATCCATGGTACTAAGGCAGGAGCCAACCACTAGCACAGAGCAACGCTCCCAGAATATTCAACAAGGGGTAGAATACGCTAAAGAATCTGTTAGTTTAGATACAACGGATGGTACTTCTTGGGAGATATTGGGGAATGCTTATCTGTCTTCCTTTTTTACAATAGCACAAAGTCCTGTGACTTTACGTCTTTGTATGTCGGCGTATGCACAAGCGGTAAGTAACATATGTATAGAATCTTAGTCTTAATGTTATTTAATGATTATTTAATACATTCCATTTTATTTTATATTTATAGGAAAAAGATATCGTAGCACGAAGTAATCCTGATTTATTTTATAATAAAGCTATTGTGAGTATTAGACATTGTGCACGTAGTCCACTTTCAGCAATATATTATACATTCTATTTAAAATTGTCTGCAAAATTATTTTAGGCATTAAAATATCAAGAAGAATACAATCTAGCGTTAAATTCGTTCGAGAGAGCAATGTCATTGGATCCTACCTGGGAAACGCCGTGCAGTAAAAGAGATAAACTGTTACAATATTTAAAAGATGTACAAAATTTAGTGAATACAAACGGACGTGTTAAACCGAAACGGCTCTACCAAATGATTAGGGTGATTAAAAATTATTTACAAAAAACATATTAATTCTTAATAATTAATTTGATTACTACCGTGTACGTAACATTCCGGTGATATTATATTACATATAGACGTAAAGCATGATTCCAGTATGTGTACAGATTCATAGGTTTATGATTAACCGCAGGCATTGGATGTTAAGCACTTAGGACCGTATAAAGGTGGATCGTTCACGTCCGGCGAGAAATCCATAAAGTTAGATTTGGTCCCTCTGAAAAACTTAGCGCTCGGAGCAAATAGAGAAAAAGTTGTGCTGGGTAAAGTTGTATGCTGGATTCAGGATTCCGATTGTGTCCCCTTGTAAGTATTGCTACCAAAAATTAGCTACGTTCTATTCAAATAATATAATAAAATTGTGTACTTACTTTTTAGCGCATTTTGTGTTGTTGATCATGAAAAAACGTGTATGGCCGTTACGCTATATAATTTAGCTAAGGGCAAGGGAGTCACGGTAGGAGATACGGTCGCTATTCCGGAGCCTTTTGTTATGCATCACAAGTTTTCTTATATGAACGATGTTAGTATGTTCTTCACAGAGAGTTACTTGTATACTTACGAATAGTAAGTAATAATAATAGTTAATAATAATAGTTTTGTCTGATTTTTTTAGGATTTCGATTTCAAATCGATACGCGTCGAGACACCGATCATATTGGTTGTCAACGGAAAAAAATTGGGTATCGAGCAGCAAGCCGGAGTTAAATTGCACACCTTTAAAAAGACCGACTGAAATTAATTAAAGAGCAATATCAAAATAATTCCACGGGAACTGGATACCGCGTTGCTACATAACTTTATTCGACTCTTCGAAGGTGACAGAATGGTATTAACAAAATCTTGAAGAGAGACTAAAACCTCTTTTCTCATAAGAAATATGACACGTAATACTAGTTTATAACAAGTTTTGTATACTTTCGATTATTCGTGTGCCGTTGGACATTGAAAATTTACTTACCACGAACAAGTAATGGATTACTTTAGCACAAACGTCTGTTTTGCTTCAGAAGAAGAGTCGCTTGTACGGTTGCATAATTTGTATTATAAGATGTATTTTCAGTCTATTCTTTACGTTGTTTGTTGAAGACTCTTGAAAATATGTTTGATATGTTTATGTTAATCTCTAAGTTATTGTATTATCATGTTGTATCGTATTAAGAATTTTTCACTGATTACATAGTAAAGCACGGTGATTTCTAAGCTTTATAATCGATGGTGTTGATATCCAATACACGCGTGATACAGGAAGGCACATCATTTTGTAACGTTCGAAAAAGTATCTCTGTTTCCGTTATAGACGTCAATTAATAGCGATACTTTGTATAGAAAATATACACGTAGGTAGTACTTTCCTTGTCCGTAACCTGAGAAAGATTCCAAAGCACAATATTTTAAAGACAATCTGGATATTAATCCGATACGATTACAGTCTATACAAGTTTAACTCCACTTGTCTTTATAGGATGAATGTACAAGAAATCTCTACTACTATTATTATCGAAGAACGATATGTACAACTCTTATATCTAAATACTACTTAAAGAGCACAATATATCGAGTGATACGCGTAAACGATTTGGGACGAAGCTCCGCTCTCTACGAAGAGGACATACTCAATTTGGCAGTGATCGCGTATGACAATAGAACGAATCGTAGAATCATAAAGTTCGCATAGTTTTCTAACTTTTACCCCTGGTAGGTTCATCGTGCCAATAGAATAAGCTTTCCTCGTGTATACAAAACAAAGCGATAACAATTATTCTCATTACCGTCCAACGTGTGTAATCGTAAAACGAATTACGTGAGATACTTTATACCTAACGTCGAACGAATTAACTTAAATAATCAAACGAAAAACGCGACCGCTATACGAGTAGACAATTTCACGTGAAAGAAACGTAAAATTTACGTCGTCGGATCAACGTCCTAAAAATCGATCCATCGATCGCGAGTACGGTGAACGTAAGATACTCTTTAAACAATCTTGAAGAGCTTGATCATACGAAGAGAGGATCGATGGATCGATTTTCTGATACGACGTTTCGGCTCGCGCGTTTTCCGATCAGAGATCTTAAGAGTAACGCTTGTGATATATTACAAAACTTTTTGTATAAAAATGTTTTCTATTGACGATTATAATAATAAATACTTATTTATAACAATAACAGTTGGGCTACATGCGCGAAGAAGTCGTGTATACGTGAAATACATAGACCAGTACGTTTTTCCGACAATCCAAGACGGACATTCGCAAGATCATCGAATCGATCCTCGATCACACGATTAATCCTCATCTGGAAGATCCTACGGTTCCTGCAACGTTTATAACGTGAACATCGAATCACAATGAAACGTTCATCACAAAGTCATTCGTCGCGTGTCTCAATTCGACCACTTCACATATTAACTTCCCAGAGCTTAAAATAATTATCGATCACTTCTAGGAACCACTCGCGTCTCTTCGGATCCTTGAAAGCCGGTGCCAAGGTACGAAGTTGGAGCTGCAAGACTGCCTCGTTTCCAAGCAAGCCGTCCAATTGTCTCAACAAGGCGGCATCGCCATGCAACTTCAGCAAACTCGCATAAGAGAAGATGTAATACTGAACACGGAGTCTCTCGACCGCCCAAGCCTCCACCGAACGATTTCCACTCGCCGATTGTATCGCACCCATGTGTTCGGCGTACCAAGGTGAGAAATAATTATTCAGCTCTAGAGTCGACAATTCGGAGATTCCGCGTGCCTTTAAACGTTCCTTTATACGAAGATAGATATGAGGTTTGTAAACAAACACCTGGAAAAGATTTTAAAGGGTTCTCTTATAGATAAACATCAATTGAATCGTTGAAACACTTTGGATAGCGTTTTAGAAGTGAAAGCATTCGTACGCGTTGAAACAATGAGCAAGATTTATATGATTTCGAAGGCCTTGACTTTTACATAACTCGTAGTACGCGCTCTTTAATTTCGAAGAAAACGACGTAGGAGTATCAATGTTGCATATTTAGATATAATCGATGCTGATTATCGATCGTACGTACCATGTATGTACGTACTACGTAAGTACGTTTCTAGGAACAATAGTAATTGTTTTCTTACGATCGTAGCAGGGATCGTTCGCCGGCCGAGGTCTTTACGGATAGCTAATTTCGTTTCGATAACTACGGAACAGCACGATCGGATAAAAGTCGTTTCCTCTCGCGAGAATTGACGAGGTCGGTCGTTGAGAAACCGAAATTGAGAGAAAGGTTTCATTACTGTTTTAGACGTCATTTAAAAGACCATCTAGAAACATTGACCTTATTACGATACGTGATTATAAATGTATACGGGATTAGCACCCGCCATGGCGAAATTCCACGCTACAAATATCGATACCGAGTTGCGCAATATTATCTTCGTCCATTTCGTTCGCGATGATGAAAACTTTGAATCGAAGTTGTAAGAAGTACGGAGTCATTAACAACGATGCGTACCGGAACACGAAAATGTAGAACGGCTAAACAATGAGACGTTATTAGGTAACTTGACAGCGCGAAGAGAATGCTTCCTTGGTAATTAAAGTGTTCGTTAAGAAAAGGAAACTAAAAATGTCTCACCTGATAAAGGGAATTCCCTGTGATATAAGAAGCTATATAATGAGAGCCATAATTCCTGATGAAGTTAACCACACTGTAGGTATCACCGACCGTGACGTTCTCCGTCTCCCTGAGTACCACGTCATCGAGTAAGAGCGATTCCGCGGTGGCGAGAAGTTTTTGATTATCTCGGAATCTTGCGACTCGCATCAGCACGTAGCAATGATCGCTACCGATGAAGGACGCGTTGATACCAAGATGCCTGGCGATCGCTGCTTTCGACCAACTACCCGTGAACGCTCGCCAGGGTCTTTCGAGTCTCTCGAAGGTGAAATCTCGGAAGTAGGCTTGCAAGAGTTGCCTAACGTTGTCACAGAATTCCATGTGGAAGTCACCATCGAAGACACTCGTCATCGACTTCCCTTGCTGCAATTGACTCGGTGGCATCGCCATTGGATTCCTGAAGACGTCCAAGGTTGGCTCACGAAATATCCAAGTGTCCGTGTCGTTACGCGGTACGACCCTCATACTGATGCTGAGATAACCGTAGCGAGTGAAGACGTTCACGGCACCACCCAGACGAGGTTTTTGCGAACTCGTTGCTCGATCACCGATCAAGACGATCAGCGTCGTTATCAGGAGACTCAAGCGCCCGCTCGTCCACATCTCGCGAGGATCGACACCGGAACGGTGTTGTCTGAAACAATATTGATAGTTGGTCATGTTGGAAGTCAGGTTGTTTATCTGCAGGTTTAAATATCGAGTTTTCAAACGAACTAAAAGACCTAACATTGAAAAGCTTAGTGGATCAACATGCTAAGTGACATTTTTTAGTTATATCTTATAGTCAGCTTTAAATATGGAACGTTCATTGGTTCTGCCAAGGAAGTAATATAATAACAGGGCATGGCATTCTAATAACTATAAAGCTGATTTTTTCAAATTCACTAAATTATTACTTAACATGTCCATCCACTAAGCTCTTCAATTTTATCATATGCAGGAAACGCTCATACCAATTTTAGCTTTATCCGTTCGTTAATCTAAAGAAGGAAGTGGTAAGACGGTCCTATCCGTTCAGCGGTGTGATATTCGGTTAAAATACAATGTCGTTAAGCATACTAATGTTTTTTGGCTCAAACTCTTAAATACGTCCACTTCTGACAATTTTACTGCCCGACTGCATCGCCATCGTGATTATGCATTTCGCAGTTTCACGAATCATGTATGCTCCTTGGGCACGCGAGATACCGTTATCAAAAATAACGCGAATCGTGCATTCTTTAATTTATGATTGCGATTAAGTCGTGCCAGGGAATGATGGAATCTATGGTTGTCTTAGAACAAGAACTCTTAAATTTAGTTTACCACTTTCTTTTTAAAACAAAAAATTACTCGGCGCCCCTCTATAAAATCGCTATAGGAACATCTCGAATACGCAAAAGTGGAGAGGTCGTTTATCTATTAGATGAATGTTTAGTTATGTAGAGTTAAAATGGTTTATCCAGCACAGATGGTAGAATATTACAAGATTCTCAAGATCGTATAACTGGAGAACCGAGCGATCTAAAAGCAGAAGTTCGAGTTCCGTCGGTCATACCGGTTGCATCTTCGGGCTCTCCAATGTACTCGCGCGGTTCTACATGCAATGTACGTATATACCTATGTACGTAGGAACGCACGGCGAACTCGTTATCTCGTTTATGTAGGTCTAGGTGTACGTTGTCGAGGTATTTGCCACGAACGAAGCCAACGGCCTTCATCCCCACCTATTTTGCTGGACGACGAGCTTGGTTTGCAAGGGCTTCGTCGAGCTGATATCTTCTGTTTCTTTCCTTTTCAACGAGCTATCCCAGCTGTCTCTCTCTTTCCTTCTTTCTCTTTATTCGTTTTGCTCCTTCTCGCGTTTCGCCGATCTCTCAAGGAAGGTTACCAACGGACCCTGGACTTCTTTCAACCTGCTCGCTAGGCAACGCGCAACCGCCTCGCTTCCATGATTCTCTAGTAGTCTAACTGCGACTAAAGTCTAACTTCAGTTAGAATGACTCTTCAAAATGTAGCACTTTTAATATCCTCGAACATCACATTAACGTTGTTTACGTTTTTGAGAAATTGAGTCATGTAGCTGTAAAGTGGACATCAAAAAAGAAAATTCTTGGGAAAAGCACACAGAGCTAAAATCACATTTTAAATAAAACTGCATGGCATTCGAAGCTTTTCGGCAATGTCTTTCAGTATGCAAGTTACGAAGGCAACGTTTTAAATTCTTTTCTTTTAGAAGAGAAAAAAGCTGCAGTTGTGTACCGTGAATTCAGTCCCAGTTCTGCAGTACGCCTTGATTTTCAGACGCATTTTAAGCTTGGATCTAGCCCGTTTTAAAACGTTTTCGTGTTCCCAAATGGTAAACATCAAATGGATTCAGAATCTTTGAAAAAAAAATGCATTTGTGAAGCAAAAGGAAACGGCTACTTTTGCAGCTACTCGACTCAATTAGTAATTGCTTTTGTACGTATAGTTCACTTGCAGCACAGTCAAGTATAAAGTCAAAAAGAGTCAATGCAATTAGTTTCGAGATAGAACGAACATACGTATGTATATCATTGATTAATTCCCAAGCGTTTAGATCAATTTCCATGGCCGTGATCGTCCATTAACTTATGGCGGAAGAGGCCCTGACTTTAATCGTTCTAATAATTAATGCGTGCCCTTCGTGTCGATTCAACGGAATCGGCCGATCTCATTGATAGAAAGTCTTACATAATATCGAGGCGAGTAGGTGAAACGGTAATTCAAGCGAGTACGCGAGGCGTGGGTTCGTATCGATGTCTCACTTGGCTACTTCATCAAAGAACGATGCATCATTGTTGCGCATAGAGCCTATACATGTATATATACATGCATAAATGCATGCATGCCCACGTGTTTCCGCGCGCAAGTGCATTGTCCGATTGATCGTTCCCAGTCTAACCACCGTACACCAGCGACGCTTTACGACGAGATAAATTATTGGAGCGTCTTTGAGATGATTAATTTATAGTTCGAAAATACGAGCTTAGATTTGAGCCGTCTTATCTAGAGACACGACGAGTATATATCGTCGAAACGTTCGCTCGTAAATAATAATACGTTTTACGTGCGTAAAACGCGTCTCGAATCTTTTGCGTTCGTTCGAATGCGTCTTGAAAATATTCGTGGAGTCTCTTCGTGCTTAAAAACATTTTGTATATCGAAAATTTATGTATTTCTAATACATATGCTAGTAGCATTTGATCGTAAAATGTAAATTGTTGGAATCGTTGAACCTTTCTCGTTAGGAAAGTTCGAGGTTCGCGAGAAAATATATAGGCGCGCGCGTGCACGTGACGCGAGAATATGCGAAGGTCACGCAGGCAGCCCTGGACTTCTTCCAAGTTAGCAATCACTGGCCGGTACGGTCGTTCGTCTTGCCTCGATGACTCCTAGATGACTACCGAGCGATGGTTCGCGGTTTCAGGAAGTCGCTTGAACCGTGATAAGAGGCGTTTATTCTAGGCGTGCATTTTTATTAAATAACGAGAGAAGATGTTTACTATCGATCAAGAAATATGATTATCTTGACTTTGGAAAAAAAATTATCATTGAAATCAATGTCGCGAACAATTGGTAGAACGTTGTTCATTTTTGGTAATTAAATTTAATTAGATTTTTATACGGCCCGAAGATCGTTTAAAGTCAACATGCACCTGCAACCCAGATGCAGTTAACGCATCGGAACACGTTATGTCAACGTTGCAACTTCCAAGGATGTTACGTAAGGAATCTGCTTTTTCAAGGCAACCAATATGTTTTCTACGTTTAGATGCTCCGAAACTATACCACTATAGCCACTGAGCACGGTCAAGCACCTTCTCTCTCGAGACTATTAATTACTGACAAATGTCGAGAGTGAATCTGAGACTGGGTCAAACGATCCTTCGTTGAACGATTTCGATTTCTACGAAGACAGATAAAGTGAAAACAAATGTTCAAACATACAATGTAACGTCATTTATCATCGAAATGTGTTATGATTCCTAGCGTTTTACATCTTTGTGATAAAATGAAAGAAATGAGAGGCCGGAGTTCAAGCGAGAGAGAAAGTACAATTAAAGTGCGTCATCGTACGCACGTTCTGCCCGTTCTTTTGATTAGCTCGCGCGTGAAGAGTAACGATAACATCTTCACAGTTTATTCATCTGGACGTGTCGTACAAGTGTTGCTATTTTAATGACGCGACTTGAAAATAGAATATCGCATCATTATAAAAGAATGTTCTATTTTGTCTCTCTTCTTTATAATTTTATTAATAAATATAAAAATTTTACGAAAAAATCTGACTTCTCTCTCGCTCGATATTTCAAACGAACGAGACGCGGTCCATGTTGGCTAATTAACGAGAAATAATTTTTCAAAGGTACCACGGACAAGTTTACGCGACGCCATGGTGACCCGCTTCGTTTGAACTATCTCGACGGTTCCGGATATTACGTTTGCTGCCGTTCACTCGTGAAATCATCAACCTATATATACGCACGAAAGAGAACACAGCCGTCGAATCGTCTTTCTTCGAGCACGAGAACCAATCGTGACGCTTATGAATATTATCGTCCTATAAAGTAATAATAACGGATCTCCTTCGTGCAACCGTAAAGATGCACAAGCGGAAAAAACGAATAATTACTTGCACGACGAGTGCCAGCTCGGCTAACACGCGGAACAATTAGTTTTAAGATCGGCCTTAAGAAAGAAGGATCATTTTTATGTCGTTCTTCGAGAGATCGTGCGATCGGGCTCGGTTTTGTTCGAGGTCACGTAAACTTTGCCATTACCGAACACTCCTGCCTCCTCTGGCCTACTGACCTTTTGCGACCGATAATCGTGCACTTAGTTTTGAACGGTGCACTTTTGATCGATATTTCACCAAATGTCAACGTGTCATTTTATTTTTTCTAAATTACTATTTTTTCGAACGAATTTGGGTATGAAAAAAATATTCGATACTCGGTCGGTACTCTAAGGATTTATTTGTTAATTTTGATGTAGAAATTTTTCGAAATTTTTGTAAAGGAACGTATTAACAGGACATGGTACGCGCATCCTGCACGGGATACAAGGCGCCTACATTGTGAAACTTACGTAACCGCGCCGGCTATTTGTTGGTTTATCTCGAAAGGAAGATCGTTCCACATACCTAGATTCGAAGTTACGCGCAACGAACGAAAGTGTTGATACATATTCATGAGATTACGACAATGGGTTTAAGACACATAACGTCCTTTCAGATGTTCTCGATCGTGGCCCGAGAAATTCACGAGTATGACTATCCTGAGTTTGATGAACAATGGATACCACGATAGTATACTACTTGGAATTATTAACAATTATTTTGCATGTCAGTTAGGGTTTGATCTTGCTCTGAGCAAAAATTAGTTTTGCCACTTTTTATATTTTGATCATAAATAATTATTTTTTACAGTGAGTGCAAACTTTTTGTAGGTATTTGTTGAATATCACAACTCTTGTTTTAAAAGAAATTTATATAAAGATAAAAAAGAGATAGATTCAAGATCTTTGATGTAAGGACGCAACTTTTTCTGATAGAATTACATACAATTTATAAGTTTGATATTGAATTCAAGCATGTATTATTTGCTTTTTGATCAATTCAATCAATTTTACTGTCTTACTAGTTTTTATTAACTTTAATTTTCTCTTTCTCTAAATTTTGCAACTCTAACCAGTTTTCCCGGTTCCCTCCCTCCTTTATCTCCCACCCACAGATCGGGCTCTGATGTCACCTAAGAAGAGACCGAATATGTAACTGCCGTAAGAATTGCAACATGTACCATAAATTTGTTTCCTCTTATTAGAAATTGTAACACAATTCGAACATTAAACCTAACGATCTGTATAAAATTGTGGTTTCCTATGGAACTATTATACTTTTATCCAACGTCAGATTTCGTTTCTAACGGTTTCCATTTCACTAGACCGCACTTACGACGAGCCTGTGAAATCGAAAATGGCGTCCTCCAAATTAGTAAAACGGAAGGAACTGGATCAACTTTCGCTTGCTCGCTTTCGAGACCTCGTACGAGTTGTTTGACTCGCTATTTCGGAGACACGCTAGCTTCCTACTTTATTGTTAACAATAATTACATAGTAGACAAATAATAATTCTTCACGATCGATCGTTTAAAAAAAATGATGCAAACAAGGTTAACAAAATTCAGGTTACGTGTAAAGATAGATTTGTCTACCTTTGAAAAGATCAGGATGCAAGAACAGTGGATGCAAAAGTGGCATAGAAATTTCCCAAAGGGAAACTTGTCTGGTATTTCTTGACGAGATATCCGTTTTATGGTTATCGAATACTTTTGCGATATCTCGATTTACAACGTCGAATTCTCGAGGCGTTGAAAGGCCCCATTGAAAATAATAACTGAGCGTACGTGCGTTGTGATTCGTTTGTCGCGGAGCGCCAAGACGCACGAAGTTGTGTACAGAGGTCAATGAGAAAGAATTACTTAAGTACTCTCATGGTTGGTACTTGAAAGGGGGATTGAGTTGCCTATTAGACACAGGAAGAGGGACCGCACGGGAGGATCATGGGCCGTTCTCTAGTTACGTAGATCTTTTCCTTCGTTGTTTTTTTTTTATTTACGACTTCCAATCAACGAGTTCGTTCCACTTCTCGCTCGCGGAACACAGCCATAACCTTTCGAAACGTTCGGTGGAAAGAAGCATGCATATAAACGTTATCCAAATGATCGTTATCGTTATCGAAAATAATAACCGGTGAAAGGAACGTGGGATATCGAATGAAACGTAATAATCTATTTAACACAATATGGAAATTCTTAGCTACATTCAAATAAATGGAATATCCTATCATTAGATTCGATCTAGATGCAATAATATCTGTACACGTTATTCTAATCGATATTTTGCTCCAAATCACAACGAGAACACCGTTTCGATGCTCCTCGTGTCACGGAATATCGCACAAGTGAAACGTTACGCGCTTCAACTATGAAAAACGTGTCGCACGCAGCAAAATGACATTTATGAGCGTGACTTTTCATTAGTAGGTTACTAATTAATGTCTTAACCGATCGTCAACTTTTCACTGCAAAGAAAAAAAGAGATAAGAAAGGTTCGATAGTATTTCTTGTCTCTCGATCGAATTAATTTAAATAATACAGGCTGCTAGACCCATTAACAACCACGTCGTAGCTCATAGCGTAGCTATCGTCGTTATTCGTTGGTACGTTGACTTTATGCACGCGTACTTTGTTACCGTCGACGAACGGAAGACGGACGCGAAGGCGACTTCTTATCCAGAGCGTGTCTCGATTATCAGTAGACGCGTTGTCATTGGAAAGGCTAGAGAGCGATGGAAAACACCGTTAAACGTTCTCGTTTACACAATGTCTTGCCTTCAAATTACGTCACTTTACCTCTCGTTGTTCAGAACTTTTCAGACGAGGGAAAAAATGAATGAAATTCAAAGAATTTTGTTATATTAATTTATAATAATTCTTTCGATAAAGAAACGTAATGAATTTTATTATAGTAACTTGTAATGATCCTCAGAAATCATTTCCCTGAGAAATATCACGTATGTCCCGATCGTTAAGGGACGAAGATCGACTTACCCTACCGGATCACGCAGCTTTATTCCATTTCCGTCGAACATCCTTCCCCCTTCTGTAATTCAACGTAAAAGCTTTCTCTCTCTCTCTCCTGCCACCCTACAAGACTAATTGTTATGGGTCACTGACTGAACGCTCGTTACAAGACACTAGAAGATAACGCGCGAGCTCTCCCAACGTTGCCGTCCCAATCAACGATACGCTCGTTGCACCAAATACCTACTCGTTGCAACCAATTCGCAATTCACAGAATCCCAGATACATATGGGAGAACAGGCTTTTTCGTTGGTAGACTAGTAGTTTCCCCCGCTTGAATCGACCCCTCGTAATTTCGTCGTCCGTCTCGTTACGCGTTCGAGTATTTAATTATCCTATCGTCGTCTACAGCCACGGATCCTGATTGACAATCTCTATGAAATTTTTCATTATCTCTCATACCTAGAGCAGTTTTTTCAGTCTTCTATTTTTTTCAATTTATCGTTCCATTCACTTCTCTATGTATATAGCAATTCTATCTGTCGATAGAACAATGAATAGATTCAATGCAATCGAAGAATTTTTGTTTAAATTGCTTGTTCTTCTCGACGTGTATTTCAAATTAAAAGATATGATCTTGATTTGCTTTCGAATTAATCACAATCGGTATTTAAGTTGAATTAAAGTTTGCTTGAATAGAAATACCATTGTTACTCGCGTTCAATCTATCTTTTTCTCCGAGTTCTTTACGGTGAAAATTTTTGCTTGCTCGCGCACGATTTCCGGAGTTATTTATCAAAGGAACAACGTCACCACTCATTCGAAGAATTACGAAAACTCAATTCGCCGACGATGGTAAATTTTCCATCGGTTTTAATTACGTCCGATTTGCTTAACCGATAAGTGCTCGACTCGGCAAATTTTTACGATCGTCCCTCGATCCAATTTCTCTTTCTTTTTTGTAAATAATATTGACTCACAGGGAAAAAAAAGGATTCTTACAAGACAAAAATCATCGATGATTCTCCACTAATTCGAAAGTATGACCCAATTTATTAAAACAACTTAGTTGGAAATGCGTATCCTGAAGACCAAGGTTGCTTTAATGACGCACGTAATGTAAATGAATCGCGGCTATTTTTTTCTTCCTTCGAAAGCAAGTTTCTGAAAAAGGTAGACGTTAATATTAGTAATAGAGTACCGATCTAATGGCAAGTAGTTAGGAATTGTTCCATTACGATTCGACGAAAGCGATGTTGCGTAGAAGATAGATATTATTCAAATACGATCTACGTAAAGAAGTAAAGTAGATGTTGTCAATGTCATTTATGCAACATTACATAGGCTTACCCTACTAATTACGAAAGAAATGATGCCATTCTTACGTCCTACTAATCTTCAAGTTCTTCATGTTTTTTCAAAGCCAGTAAAATATCGATCATCGATCAGTGACACCTTTAAAAAGCGAAGATCAGGAGAGTCTCGTCGGATCACGATCGGATCTTGCGACACGCGATGAATTTAAATAAAACGTCGTATAAATAAATCTCAAAGCATTCTCTACGCTACGTACCGTTCTAAGGCAGAGAGTAAACGGTGTCATATTTGTGCAAGTGGTAGATAAGAAATCTAAACCTTTAAATTAAAGGGGATCGTGTCAAATACGTGCAACCAAGCAGCACATTTGTGTTTCTCGATAACAGCTTTTATCGTACGCGCACGGTGCTTCGGGCAGAAAATTAAACTAATTTTCTAGGCGGATAAATTCTTCATCGTTGATTCGTAGAAATAGGGAGTCTGAACACGAAAATGGTGAAAGTTAGGTCGACATTCGCGAAGGCACTAATAAAGTCGCGGTTCCTTTGCCTTTAATTCACACCCGGCATGCGTCGAGATCGCGTGGGAAACGCTTCGAGCGAGCAGATGTGCTCCCAGACCTGATATTTCTCGCGATGATCGCTGACTTCACGATTCATTGTGAAGCGCTTGACAAAATGGTTAACTCTAGTAGTAGAGGGATATTGAGTAAACTCGTACGACCATTTTTAATTACGTTTTGTACTTTTTTTCCATTCGTTACCACTGCCATGGGAACGAGTTTTGTTAATTTTTAGACAATGGTCCGTTTTGAAACTTCAAAATTATTTTTAATTTTTAGACAATGATATATTTCAGAATGTTAAAATGGAGAAAGAGAAAAAGACAGGTCATTTGGTAAACATTTTTGCCAAGGCCACGACGAATGTAGCTTCGTTGCAGCTCTGACAAATCTTCAGGAATTCAAGTTAAAATACGACCGAAGTGGAATTTTTCGACCTATCCCTTCTCCCCCCAAGTTATTCTTATGCATATCCAAAGAAAAAGCACTCAAGCCCCTTTTATCCGCACGGATTGCGGCTGGCATTTGCCGAGACACGATAAATACACGTCTTGGATGCTTCGAGCAAAAGAACGAGTCGTTCCCGTAAGATTCCTTCATATACATATCTTTAAATAAACTTTTCAATTCGAGTCTTGTAACGAATTAAAATGTAATACACAGCATTTACAATCTTTGCTCGTTCACGTTAGTTCATTTGCACAAGTAAACATTCAATTGCAGTAGCAGTATTTAAAAAATTATATTTTTAAGATTATGAAATGCATCGAATGCAGAAATCCTTCGTAATATTGTTTTCTCGAAACAAGAAATGAATCCTCCTTGTCGCGAGAATTCACAAAAAACGTTGATTACCTTCTTCGAAGCTGCACAAGAGAACTCACGCAACCTTTCGAGCAGCTCACGCGACAGAGCGATGCTCGAGGATTCTCGCGATCAAAGTCGAGTTTACCTTCTTGCCGGATTGCTATACGACGTCCTCCCGTCTATGGAAGAGCAACCGTTTTACTATCCTTCGACAGGATGCAATAATTCCGTGCTGAGGGATATAACGATGCGCGTGCTTCCGCAGGAAAACAGGGGAAAAAGAAGAAGAAGCAAAAAGAGAGAAAGAGGAAATCATTGTGGTTTGTAATTTATGCACGAAGCTATGATAATATTTTTCCTCCGATGTTTGCACGGATTAAAAGTCGACGATGCGTATCTTTTTTTTCCTCTTCTCCTTGACGACATATTCTTCGATGGCCATTGAAAAAAGGCCTCTTCGTCTTCCCCAGCATTTCCTTTGCGTTTCCTTTATTAGCAGCTCGAACGAAGTGCATTCTTGACGTACCATTCATCTCGTATTTCTACGTACATAAGGCAGCCAACATCGTAGGTATCCCAGCATCTGTTTAAGGTTGTAAACGTTCTACCAAGAATCACGTAATCCCATTATTCCCGTCCGTGCAGCCACTTGAAACTCGACTTTGAAGCATTTCAGGCACCCACTGAAAGATGCACGAAAGTGCTAGACGCTTTTCAACCTTCAACGCCTTACCATATTGTTTCGTCTAACGCATAAGAAAAGCATTTCTTCTTGCCTTTCTCGTTATAATTCAAGGCACTCGTCTTCCAGCAACTTGTTGAACGTGCTTAGAACGCGAAGGGGGTATTCGCGATTAAGAATACTTCTTTTGAGGCAGTAGGTAACAACGTAATGTCGGAGTTAGTCGGAGACCTTTAATCATCCACGCCAGGTTCGTTTCCGATTCGCTGATATTGCGTGATGTTTCACATCGATTACGATTATCTATTAAAGAAAGAAGATGGGGAAAAAGGTAAAGAAATGGCAGAAATATGCATCCATCGTTACTCCGCGAGTGCGAGTATTTTCTGATAAAACGCGCATGACATTTAAAGAGAAGGCAAACGTTGCATTCGAGCCACCGCGGATCCAACGAATCTTTGCACCGATGAAAGAAGAGAATGCGTTGTTCTTCTCATGCAGCGGTTGGCTTACGACACATTTCTTTGAAGGAGAGAAAGAGAGAAGAGAGTGGAAAGGGAAGATTTAAAGAGAGGCAGAAATCTCGTGCCGCATGGGGAGCCAATCACGAAGATCTCGAGCGAGAAGTCACGTTTTCATCGGAGACGTACGTGCATTTCGTAAGTTCATCGTTGCTCCTTCTTCTTCTTATCGAAGAAACCATTGGTTCTTTCGAGGATTCTTTCGTGGAAAGTGCATCGATTCGATGATCTTGCTTGATCGATGATTTAACAGCTACTCAACAGCTTCGATCTACACGATCGTTAAGACGACTGGTATGACTACAAATAGAAATATCTAGGTATTTTACCGTAATTCTTAAAATATTTGATAATTATCCTACTTGTAAATGATATTCACGTGTATCACACGGTCTATGCCCGCAAATGCTTATCAAACATCAAGCAAATCGTTTTAATCAATTTCGTTATCGCGTTACTACTTTCCTCATTCCTAAAATGAATCACCACGAGGAATAATAAGAGCCATGTGAATTCCATGTTGGTGAGAGGTCTAAAGATATCGTATCTAGATCTCACCGTGAAAACAATAAACACTACGCAACAACATACTTTACATAGATGACATTTTTACGAAAGGATTCATAAAAAATGCCAATATTTTGCAAACTGCAGTTATCTATTAAAGAAGACACGGATAATTCTTGTACAAATAAGACCATAAAGTATCGCAACAGCGTTACATGTCTAATACTCCTCCGATATTGTATCTCTAAAAAAGGCAATGGATGCTGCAGACTTTTCTTCGGTGCAATCAGAAAACACGATTGCAACACGAAAGGAACGACGCTTTGCTTTCCATCAATCTCGAGACGGTACATTTCTGGAGAACAATTTCGCGGTTTCTTATTGGTACGATGCAAAGCTCCACCTCCCCCAACTTTATTCTCGATATAGCCATGACATATTTATGAACGATAATCGTTGTATGAAATTATTGGCTGCCAATATAAAGTGGATAAATTAAGTGTAAAAAATAGAAATCCAGTAGGTACGCCTCTTACGTGGAAGCCTAAGTCTTTAAAGGAGAAAAGAGGCGATTGGAAAAAGATTTCAATGGTTGATTCACGATCATGAACGCGTGCGATCATAAGAATTAAGGATTTACGAGACTGAACGCGTAGCAGGAGGTATAATATATAAAACGTACGTAACATGGTATAAGCGAATGAATTACGAGCGCATTCACTATTGTTTAGGGACGTGTCTTTGTCTCATTTTCTCTTATTCGATCGCGTGCCCCACGCATTAGTTCTCACCTTGATATGCGAGAAAAATCTTTTGCACGAGCGACCTCGATCCACGTTTTCCTCTCTGTCTACGTTTCTATCGATATCCGTTAAATCTCAATTTTCGTCTAACCTGGGTGCGCTTTTCAAATGTCTTGTACAGGAAGCTTATTAATGGCTTATGATATAATAATCCTCGGGAATTAAGTTGTAAGCCTATTCTATTTGATGTAAGTAAAATAATATATTGCTCGCTATGTCGTGCAAAAAGGATATTGCAATTGGTGGTAGATGAACTAAAGAACATTTTCAAGTGTAAAGAGGGTTAAAGCAGTGATTTTTAGCCAGCTTTCCTGAGAACCCTGGCAATCCGTGAACTTAGAGATATCAAAACGGTTATCAACCTTCATCCGGATAAAAGATTTTCTGTGGCTCTTTTATTATTTTATGGTGAAAAGATTCCCTAAACAAATAATTTCCTACATAACTATGTATCGTAAATTTTGGAAAAGATTGAGGATTGAAGAAATTTTGAAATAAAATAAATTAAAGTTTGCCGTGATTCTGAAAAGGTTAAAAACCCTTGGGCTAAAGTATCAAACATATCACTCATTAGACCCGTAGACCCTATGATCGTAACTTAAAATCATTGGATCGGATTTACATAAGTGTAATCGTTAAAGAGAAACTTTCAAATCGATATATTCTAGTTAGATCTAAAGCAGGATATATAAATGATAAACGTCTCTCTTGGTGCGTTCTAATGAGCTAACACCGGACTCGTTGATCTCAATCATACGAACGTACTACGACTATTATTAGCGACTCGGTCTTGTTCCTGGTTGAAAATGTGGGTAAATGGCGTAAGGACGGTCGCTCGTGTTCTCCAGTACTCGCACGTGTACTCGTGCGAGCACGATAAGTTTTACCGGAGCGCAACGCGTTCGAACGATAGACAAAGACGACGTAGGTCCTTTGGCGTAACGATTCGAGCGTGCAACACCGGCAACGTTCGTGAAAGTCCACCTTTTACGATTGGGATTGATAAACGTGGCGAAAAGTCGCGTGGCTGCTATGTTTTAAAGTTTAGTTCGCTTAAACACCGTCCCTTCTCGTTTCGAAGCGCACGAGATCTGTTCTCGCCAGGTGTTTGTGCCGCGCGCCACCAGCTCGTAATTGTGTTTGCACCTGCGAGTCTCGCGCGGGTTCGTATGCCTCGAGAAATGAGAATGATAGATCGATCGTTCGACGTTAGGTCGCGCGAGAGCGTAACCTGAAAATGGTGTATGTGCGGCTGCGTTCGAATGTCGGAGCTGACTCATAGCTGGAGAACAACCGCTCTAGTTTCTAACGAATTTTAACTTTGTTTCTAAGGTTGTTCTTAACGTGGACGAGATCTCACGAAAGAATTCTTTCAAGTTTTTTCAAATGTTATTAAATGAATATATGCCGATTAATAGGTATAAAACTTTGACTCAGTCTCCTAGGTCCAATAGATACCTAACTTCACTTTTCTATCCTCCTAAGGAAGGTTTAGTCATAACGAATACCGCAAGAAAGATCGTAGATATCGTTGGCCATGACTAACGAAAGGTTAAACGATTATTAGTTACATGATTTGATCTGTCTTTGTCTACAGGTGCTAAGCTCGAACAAAGATATTTCTGAACGCTGACTACCTACCGCATGGTTTCTTGCTACCGATTCCAAACTCATACGTCACGCTCCTTTCGACTTCTGGTTCTCCCTATCGAGTTCCTTTCGGTTGTTCCATGCAAATCGACGATTAACGTAATTTGCATGAGACTAAACGCGAGGATCGAATCTTCCTCTCTAACGACTTCCACGAGAATGTCTCTCTTGGAACGGTCGAACGAAAGAACGACGAGTTAATTGCCGTGAAACGAAGTTTCGTGTCTTTGACGTCTCGGCTCAATTCCTTTTCTCACCGGATATTGATTAGCGTTGTAAAGCGAAGAATGATTCACTTTGGTATCTGACAACGATTAACACCAAGGTCCTACCGAAGTTAATATCCAGGTTAATTAGGAAACAAATTTTCCATCGTTACGTCGATGTCAAAAAATAAGAATCAGCTGGTGCTTGGACTTACTACTTTCCATCGTCATACATTTTATGGATAAAATCTGTATCATTTTCTTTCGCATTACCTTGGCCCATATTACTACTTTTGGTATTCTCGGAAGAGGGGAAAAGGAGAAGAAGAGGAAGAAACACCGACTATACCTACCGATCACGAGCACGTCGCTTGTCAACGCCTTATTTAAACCGGCGTCTCGAAACAAGCTCGTTCAAAGATCGAGCAATTTCCATTCATCATTGGCCGGGCAAAATATAGCCGAGCGATATATTAAATAATCGGAGTGCACCTCTTTCCTTTTAACATATACGACAAACGGTACGTTTATCTTTGTCTAGATATTGAAATAAATTACTTTGACCTGTACAATTAAAAATAACGTTATAAAAATGAGAAACTGACCAAGACCGCCGAAATTACCTATTTCCTTTTCCTCGACCCGAGAACTTCGTTTCGACTCGTTTCTATTATTTAATCGTCAGAAAAATACGACGAACGTTTCGTGGAAAAGATTGTCCATCTTGATTTCGACCTCTGGTTTTTTCCGCGAATCGTTAATAATTCTTGCTTTTACATCAAGATACCTTCGAAGCGGAACTTCTCCATTGGCATTACATAATTGAGCCTAGTAATGAAGCTCGTGACAAATCAAGTGTCAGTGGTGTCCGTAGTTTCTTACGAGCATTTCACAAACCTGTACAAAACTGTTGCTCGAGTAGACATCGAGCATAAATCGTTTTTCATATTCTCAATATGCGCAGAGATCGAAGAAAAAAATGATCTGCGTTCAGAGGTTATTCGAGGATCGTGCTATGCTTCAGCCGTAATTATAACGGACAGCCTGGTTCCTTAACTGCAACGAGTACAAGGCTGTAAAGCCGCAATCTTACTTTCAGTTATGCCTGTACGTTTTGTCCCGTCGACCTCCGTTAAATTGTCCACATTTTTCAAAATTTATACTAATAACGTCAAAGGGATAAAGATTTCTCTCAACTTTTTCAATTTTTACTTATCACGATATATCTAATAATTAAAATGTAAATAGTACGAACGAACGATATCGTTCATAATTTCGTATTCGGTTACTCTGAATTTCTTCGAAAACGTACTATCTCCGAGCACTTCCTTACATAATACAACTGTCTGGAACATGTGACGTTCCTAACACAATGCCTTTCATCCTACAGATGCTACGTACCTATACATAGCGTTTCCGACTCCGTATGAAATCTTTAAGCTGAATGAAACGTACCGAAGCTCTGTTATGCTGAAAAAGGTATCGCTCGGCGTAATAAAATTTGATTATTCTTTAAAACGATCGTCTCATTTCAATTCACCGTATTAAAACGTTCGTAAATGAATGACCGTAATAAAAGGCTCGTCCGTAATTTCCAATTACTAAAGAAATATACCTATATATATATGCGTAGAATTCGACGCGATAATCGTATTTAAAAGTTCGTTACGAATTTCAGGAACGGACAAGGCGTACACGGCTCACGAATTTCCGTACATTAATCCGGACAGGATCTCGATGGAAGCTGCGCTACGTAATCCGGCTTTTGGTGTATGCGCGAGGTTGAATAACACGTTGAGTAAGCCGACATGCAATATTGGAGCAACGAGTTTACACGTGCCTTCCACACACGCGCATATTTATTATAGACGATAAGTTCTCTTCCTGAACAGAGGCCCAGTTTAGCGCGGGCCGCTATCGGACAGATTAGACCCTGCTTTTCCAGTCGACGACTATTAATTCGATTTGACTGTATCGCGCTCTGTAGAAATTTTACCTCCTCGGCATGATCCAGACAATAGGAACTCAATCTTCAAGTATATCTTTCCACGTATCGTTCGTCTCCGTGCGATTGCATCGACCTTTCTTCTCGAGCGTTGAGCAAACGCGTTCAAACGCGGATCTTGTAATAAAACGTTTTTCTTTTCTTCGACCGTATTATTCCAAGAGGGTCTGACTTACACACGCTCCGACTTAAAATGCATCGTGTCTCTTCCCGTAGATTCAAAGAACTTCCAATTTTCTGAAGGAACGCTAGCGCGCCGGAAGTATTTCGGAATTCGTCACCAACGTGCAGTGCGACGTGAGATGCCAGTCAATTACGTCTTGTTCTTTGAACAAAGACAAAAGCTTATTCGAGGTCGGCCTCATCGACTTGCGGGGTGTTCGTAAACTCTTTTTTTATGTAGAAAAGCGAGCTACGAGGGGATATATAATTTGCTGATATTCAGTTTTTATAATACAAGCATTATAATATTTAGTTACTAGCTCTCATTAATTTTATTATTCCGTCTGACAAGTGCGAAGCTCTGATCTCTTCGCTGTCATGCACTATAGCTCTCGGTATTTTTAGGCGATGTTTGAAAAATATTTAGCCTGTATCACTATTCCTCTGTGCTCTTACCTGTTTATTATATTGTAGTAATGGGGTTTTCCCCATCTATATGAATAAAAAAATAAATAAATAATACAACTATCCGTTTAATTAGTTCCGTGGAACGATAAGAGCTATCGCGAACCGTACCGCTATCTAATATGACCCGTAATATAGTGCCGTTTGCATGGGTTATGTAAATTCATAAAAAATTATCGCAGATTATATAAAGCATGACCATTGATACGATTTATCGATTATATTTTATTGTTGAATCTCGCTTAAGACAGATCCCGCTAATACTTTTTCAAGCTATCGTTTTTAAACTAAACTAAAATTTTCTTGCGAGTCAGGGAATTATCGTCGATAATATAATATCGTGATTTAGACTTCTCATCGGGATAACTATGTGCCGTTCGATTAATGATAGTATAATAATTATTATAGTCAAATAATAGTACCTATAATAATTAACACTCGATTTAACCATCGGATAATATCAAATATGTTTATTCTGGAAAAGATTATAAATAAGAATTGCATAGACTTACTTGGTTTATTAAAAATTGACTCAGCACTCAATGCATTAATAATAATACGACGAAAAGAAATATCGATACGGTATATGGAATACGACCACCCACAAGCAAAGTTTCCCGATATCGTATGCGAATAGTTCGTTGAGTAATTTAAAAAAAAATTGCATGCACGTTGCATTATCGATCCTCTGCTCCTCTTACGATTGTTCCTCCAGTTCTAATGAAATCGTTATAGACACAATATCGCGGTCTACTTTCGACCAACGTCAACTTTTACCACGTTTTACAAGTTTCTTGCTATCAGCGATTAAACCTAATCCAATCAACGAATTAAAAAAAAAAATACATTTTTCCCTATCTACATCTTTGAAATAAAAAAATGTAATAAAATATCGTTAAAAGGTGGTTAATCGTACCTGGAAAGTTCAAGGTCTCCCCATATCCAATACACGTGTGAATGATCCGATCTACGATTACACGTTCACATAGTCCTCGAAGAATCGATCATGTCGCTCGGGGGCTGTAAAACGCGCGTGCCTCTGAAGCTTCGCGCGTTGATCCTCCTTCGACGATCGATATCTTGAAAATCGATCGATATAGGTTATTCGGCAACTTTAAAGATCTTCGTCACTGTTCAATCAACGCAAGGATTCTTATTCCTTAGAAAAGTATACGACAAAATAATTCTTCGGACTAACACTTGGCATCGAAAATAAATCGATCGATCGATCACGAGTTTTACGATGTAATCACGATCGACGTAGAAATGGAAGATTTTGTTTTTTTCAAACGAAATCTCTTGGTAGATGCTAAAAGCGCTTGTTCGTTCACCGACTTCGAGAGTATCGATCGATCGCGATCGATCGCGATCGCGCAGTACTCGCGTCTCCTACTCTCGATCTCGCCGCGTCGAGCGAGCATCCGCGACTGCGACGGATATTCGAATCGGCGACTTCACGGCGAGCGCGCTCCTTCCTTCGCCCGGTCGCTTTCTCGCTCGCTCGCTCGCTTGTTCGCGCGAGTTAGCGCCGCTACTCTCGCATGCACTTACACTTGGTTAGTAACCGGCATACACGAATACGAATCGTGCGGGTGAGGTCTTTAGTTTTCTTTCCTTCGTGCTAACTTCTCTGGAAAAATTGATCCTTTGAGATTCTGGAAAGGTTATACAAGTTTTATTGCTGCTCCTGTAACAATGAAATTGAAAATTAAAGAAGTAAAAATGATTCAGAGAATTAGAAATTGTATGTGAATAGAAAGAAAGTGAACGTGAAAATAGATCGAAAAATTGAAACTAAAGAAAATTATTATTTAACAATGAAATTGAAAATTGTTCAAATTTATTAGCAATTTTATGTAAAGGTTATTATGTAATAGAAGTGTGAATAAGAATATAAATAATGTTATTAAAAGAAAGTATATATTCTAGAGTCACTAGGTATATACCTATATGGAGACGTTAAAGTCTGACCGGATCATAGTCGGTAATATTGGCCGAACTGGATCGCTCGAAAATTACGCAGCACAATTTTTTATCCGAGCCGAGTTTGTAACACTTCGTTAGACATTTCCTTCCTCCTTGATACACTCGCCCTATCCTATCGAGTACGTACCACCAAGGATACCTACTCCGTTTACTATACGTCTTCTCTATCTATTCCATTTCATCTTCTCCGCTTGCCTGTTCGCTTCCGTTCTCACGATTCTTTCGTTAACAAAATCTTGTATTTCAGTGAATAACAAAGTGCAATATTTATCTAAAGTATCGAAAACGCGTGAATCTTTGAAAAGAAACCCTTTTGGATGAAGGAAGGAGTTCGTGTCCACTTCGTTGCGTCACTTTCGGTTATTACTCTATTATGTAACACCTTACAAGATCGTATATACGTTCGGTGAAAGGGATTCAAATTTAGCTGACGCTAGGACGAGCCTCGATCGAAAGCCCACGTTTCGGGAATTCTTTAATTATCGACTTCTCGGAATTTTTCATTTTTAGAAAAATTAAATTACCAACTTTTAATATACACGTTGCATTTAATCGCACCTAATCGGATAAATTGCCAAAAGTATTATTTTACACGCGATTCTTATATCGTAGATAATCAAAGTAATTTCTAATTACAAGGAATAATAAACCATAACGGTCGATTACCTTTTAACGCTTACTGTTTGTTCTTACAGAAAGTTAATGTCTAGGTGTTTTTATTACTCGTACGGGGCAAGAAACGTATGATCGTATGACCAATTTGAGAAAAAGTCGCGATCGATGCTTCGCACAAAACACCTTCTACTTTCGTAACCCCGTAACAATACACGGACCGTGAAAGTTGATTTGTCGCGCGTGAAACCATTACGATTTTTCTTAAGTCTCCACGCATTTCGTTTCGCGAGTCTTTAAGACGCGCTTTCGTTTGCATAAGCCAACGTAAAGAGTATACCGTACTATACTTATATTAATTGTTACGTAATAATATACCGTAAGTAAATGAGAGGGATCGGTAATGAATACGAATGTAATGATATACCTCGGGTGAATGGAATAACGCGATGATCACAAGTGTCACAATAGCAAATGTCATAATCAAATCAATTTCGAAAACAAAGAATAGAAATATCGATCTTTTGTGAAGATTAAATATATCTACAATAAAAGGATTGAGATTATATTTAAAATATTATGAGAAAAATCGAGACTCGAACTTTGGTCGGAAGAACGAGTGAGAAAGCCAGAAGGAATCTCGTTTCTACGTGGGGTTTCCTTTTTTTTCTATCACTCTTCTCCTTTCCTCTCTCTTGCACCCTTGGACATCGACAACAAGAGCGGCTGGATCGCTAGTCCAAGACGTTCGTTAACCATCGCTAAGAGAAGTAACCAGTCGCTGAAACGAGGCAGGGGTGAAGGTCGTGCTAGTCGTGAACGCGATGTTCCAATCCTTTGCATACCACGAGTGATTTTCTTTGATCGTACTCATGCTCGAAGGGAAATTTGTTAAATATTTCTTAAACACGTGAGACTTTTTTTAAAGGCGATAATTGAAAGTAAAAGAAAATTCTATCGAACAGAAACGCTCTTTCGAAATAATCTCTCTCGAAAACTATTAATAGAAGAAAACGGGAGGTCGTTTCTTAAGGTTCAAAAGGCTCGTCGATTTATCAGTACTATACCATGTTAAATGTAACGGTAATAGAAGTTACATTTTACGTCGGAGGAATACGTGTGGGCATTCTAGCAACTGGAAATATTTCGTAATAAATTGAAAGTCTACGATCGATTAGGTACGTGTCTCGCGACGTATTCTGGTCAATGTCACGTTTAACTGCTCCATCCAGTGAAACTTATAATGGAACGACCGAACGGAGGCTTACGAGTGGATGAGGTAAAAAATAAAAAGACGATGGAGAGTAGAAGAATTTTGCATTCGATTTCAATGTTAAACATCATCTTCGTATATACGATTAAAAATCGTAGGTATTGGCGTGGAAGTATGTCAGTGTGATCGTCTCCTTCCATTTTTCACTCTCTCTTTCTTTTTTAGCTCGATGATTAATTGAATTTTAATTACCCTCTCCGCCGTGGAGTCCTTGAACGGGTCGCCAAGAAGAAGTAAATTATCTGCTTGGATAGTGTCAACGACTGATAGAAACGTATGGAGTGATTAGTTTGCGGAGACTGGGTGGAAAAAAGTACGGCCAGTCGGTACGGATATGAAAGTCCTTTGGACTCGTGTTATGAATAAATGATAATAATGTGAAACGCAACGAACGATGTCAAGGCACGATAAGAATATATCTTCGATGGTGTTGGGATCCAAGGCTATTTGGGAATCATAGAAAATATTGTTTGACATTGAAAGGAAGACAACTTTTTAAGATCGGCAAGATGTTTCATTGAAATACTCGTTTCTCCCATTAGTTATTTCGAACACGTTTTAAGCGAGAAATCGCAATTTTTTTCTTTCAAACGAAAACAAAGCGATAAAGTATACAAAGAACGAGAAGCGTTGAATGAACTTGCCCCTTTCTTAAAATATCTCGCGTTGTCAAATTGCACGACTTTATCGTTTACTTCCGCGCGTTGTATGAAATTCGAGCAAATAATGCTTTCTTAGAAGGATCAAGATACCTGACTCACTGAAAGATAAGAAACGACGGTAGGTATTGTAATTTGTAATCTGCTTAGTTCATCAAAAATACGTACTTACAATTTCTTCCTGGATCATTGTTTTTAGCTCCTCCTTTTTTTTCTCGATCTAAGCTTCTTGCTTTGACGAATTCATGTTAATTTAAGTGCAATGCGCATAAAGAATGATTTAAAAACGCTTCCTTTTGCCACAATAAAAATCGAAGAATTTCATTTGCATGCTTTATTCCTTTTTGATTTTTATCTTATAGATTTATGTAAATTTATACCTCACACCAATCATAATGCAGAGACTTTATTTGTTTCGTAAAGATTGCGGTAAGTTGCCGATACTTTATGACAACAAAGTCATAAATAATGTTTCTCTCTATTATCATGAGTTGTCTCATGCTGATTTTGTTGCAATAAATAATAGTGGGAAATTGTTTTTTGAATAAAACATCACGACCGAATATGTGGACTATTAGTGGATTGACTTCTCTTGGACGATTATGAAATTTAATATCTAAAAATGAGATTACACATAAAATATAAAAACAAATCTAATATCTATTAAAATATTTATTTTTTACCTCCTAATGATAAAAATATTTAATAATTTATTTTTCGAACACTTACCGACGTTGCCGTCTATTGACTGCTGATCAGAGCGATAGAGTCCAGATGGCGCTATTATAAATTACCACGTGCTCTTTGCACGTGCAACCACAGACGAGGTATAAGGATAGACCTATCATGAAATACCGATCGTGTAAAACAACAGACGTTTACTTACGCCCTCTACCATATGGAGCGGTGAATTTGGGAATCATATACGACCCAATAATCGAAGTTGGTAACATCAATAGATCTGTTGCGATAAAGGACGAGAATCTCATCCCCCCTTGAAAATAATCCATACTTCGACACTTAAAATATTAATTTCTCATCATTGCGTAACGATATCGAAAAACGGACAACGGGACAGTATTCTGCATGCTTTCTTCTTTCTAAATCATGATGCATACATCAGGATTTTTGTCAAAAATCGAAGTATCTCGAATTTGCCCGATCAAATACTCGTTCGAAAGGGGAAAGTCTCTCCTTTACGAATATGCAAGTCGCGTTTCGATGGGACGGCTGGTTGGAAAGATACAGCAGTTTTAAGCTTGAAAAAGACCCATACTCCGACACTTAAAAGATTTATTTCTCATCACTCCGCAACGATATCGAAAAACGGACAACGGAACATTGTTCTGCATGATTTTATCTTTAAAATGAGCCATTAAACATTGAAATCGACGGTGGTGACCATTTTGGCAAAAATCATGATGCATAGGTCAGGATTTTTGTCAAAAATCGAAGTATCTCGGATTTGCCCGATCAAATACTCGTTCGAAAGAGGAAAGTCTCTTCTTTACGAATATGCAAGTCGCGTTTCGATAGGATGGCTGGTTGGAAAGATACAGCAGTTTTAAGCTTGAAAACGACCCATATGCCGACACTTAAAAAATTAATTTCTTATCATTGCTTAATGATATCGAAAAACGGACAACGGCACATTATTCTGCATGCTTTCTTCTTTAAAATGAGCCATTAAACATTGAAATCGGCAGTGGTGACCATTTTGGCAAAAATCATGATGCATACATCAGGATTTTTGTTAAAAATCGATCACTATCTGCAATGAAGCTACCGCGAAAAACGATTTTCTTTTTTATTACATTCCGATTCTATCGATTGATTCAACTTGTAATTCATGTCAGTGAAAAATAATTAACAATCGTTATGTTTAGTTATAATTCCTACCGTTTCGGTAGCGCTGTTGCCTTTTTCCATTCTAAGCCGATATTGTCGCATGCGACACTAAAATGGTAATGGGGCTACGTAGCCCCAAAACCGTGGGACAAAAATTTACATTGCATGATACGTCTATCCTATACCTCGTCTGTGGTGCAACTACTCCATTCCTTTCTTATAAATAATATCACAGACGAGCTATAAGAATAGACCTGTCATCTTATGGGACTTCGGGCACCGACGAGATACATTTAAAGATTATCAGCCCCCATGTAAACCGGCGAGCCAACAAGTAGGCCCGGTGAGCCTGGGCTCTGTCGATAAACGCGTGTAGCGATGTTGGATATTATAGATTCTATAACCGCTTCAAATGTGTAAATAATATCTATTAATACTTGTTTTTTACTAATTGTATGTTATTTAGAATCTCGTAACAATGATAAAAATATTTAATAATTTATTTTTCGAACACTTACCGACGTTGTCATCTATTGACTGCTGATCATGAGAGATCAGATGAGTCTACCCTTCGAGTAAACCTTATCTATTTTTTGTCACAGATAATACACTACAAAACATGAATTAAAATATTATATTCTTATATTACATAATACATCTGTAACTTGTAAATGAGCTCAAGATTTATTTGTAATAAAAAACAAGGAATTTCTCTACCATCTTCTATCCATCGAACAATGAAACTTCGCACCGATGGCGCTCGCGTAGTCTTTCGAATTTCGAATAAAGATAATATCATTAATAAATACTCAATCTTAAAACAAGTAATTTCATTTACATAGAAATAGTTTAGAGAATCTTTGAAGCAAATAAACTAAAACTACTCAACAAAAGTAAGTAAATCGATTAAAAACTGACTACATTATGAAAAGAATTATTAAGAAATAAAAATGCATAATCACAATACACTCAACTCTTATTTTACACGATTTTGAAATCAATTCTTAATTTTTTACCATCTTACCTAATATATCTACATACGAAAACAAACTTACATATGGTTTATATATGTAAGAAACAGAAAAATAACCATCTGGCGTGTCCTCTTTTTACACGGTCTTTATCACGTATCTATCGTGTAGAAATAGAGTTAGAAGTATTTGAAATTTTGAAATTTCCCTACACTTTGTATATTCGATAAAAATTCGTGGATCGATCGTATACTCGTTCGCCCTCGAAAATGGGATCCGTGACGGATGGTAGCTTCTCTCGCCGCGGTCGCGTTTAAAAGGCACGTAATCATGCGTGCGAGCGCGTACGTGGAGGCAAGCGAGCGGGCGGGCGGGTGAACGCGCGCGGTCGGCGTTGTAACGTGACCGAGTCAAAGCGTCCATGAATGAAAAATTTCGGTGGTGGCATAATGAAGAGGTTCTCTCCTCTCCTCGGCCACTTGAACCCGACGAGTTCCGCGCATAATGCGAGGAAACGAAAGTCACCCATGTAAAACACGTGCGCTCTTACTGGAACGAATGAAAGGCGCTGAACCGTACGACTTTGTATGCCCTATGCTGAATTTTTCACGAATAGTTTCATATCGACAACGAACTATTTTTCTTCTTTTAATTAACACTTGTTATATCTTCTATCATTTATATTTGCATATAATATTATAAAAGAAGTTTTCTTTCTTTATTGTTAACATAAATGTCTTTTCACTTAACTTCTTGAGGAACAAATTCTCCTTAAAGTGTAAAGGAAATTATACAATTTCTTATGTATTTATATTTTATTCATTTTCAATCGATAGCAATTATCTAACTAATAAAAATACGTTGAAAAGGATTAAGAATATTACAAAAATAATTTTCACTTGCGTGATTAGATTTCGTTATTGTAAATTAAAACTAAACGTAGTCATATGTATTAATATCTTCGAGCGATAAAAGAGATACAAGAACCGGACAACATCACCGAATTCCACCATATCGAATTATATTCGGAAGTATATACGTATATACATAATACTACACTTCTAACGTCGTACAGGGAACAATGGTTCGAATACAAAACGGCGGTAAACGCGACAACCTCGATGATAGCTTACGTAGCGGTGAGAAGGGTGCGTTGTCTTCTCACCCTAGGGAAAATAAGAGAGAAAAAGAGAGACGATCGTGGCGCCACAGCTGGCCGTAGCGAATCGTTCTCTCGAACCCCCTGCGGAGGGGTTGCGAAAAAGCCCTCCTTTTACCGCGGTCCATCATCATCATCATCGACGACTTGTCAACCCCATTAAATTATGAACCTTCCTTCTTTTCTTTTCATAAAGCTCGGCGGTACCTTCTTCCCTCTCGGACCGCAGCCAACGTGAATTTTTCGGAGTAGCGAGAAGACCTCGAGACGTATAATCCTCTTTGCTTGCCTGAAAATATGCAGCCGCCTTCGAAGAGCAACAAATATCGAAGATTATAGAATGCTGATGGGTGCTCGATAAGATTCGATATAAATCATTTTAATATAGCGGCCTTTTGGTTTATTCGTAGAAAGAGATTGTTAAACATTTTCGTAATTTTCATTCTGTAGTTCGTAATGTCAATTTTTTCAAAAAATTCCAATATTAATATCCCGAAAGATTCGTCTTAACGTTAGTTGATCTCCGTACCTACATTAATTAATTTCATAGGAGAGTACATTAACGAGACGAAATGAAAAATGGTGTTAATTAAAACTGCACGAGGCATTCGCGGCGTGCTACGCGATTCACGTATTGTTCTTGTTATTCTCCCGGCACATTTTCGTAAATGCATTCCTAACAGGTTCCAAAAATGTGCAACAAATATTTGACATATGGATAAATGATCCAAAAAGGTCTCGAGCGAACACATCACGAACATCATCCAAAAGATGACAGCGTCTTTTGATCGATGATCGTCCAAAAAATCGGAAATACATCAAAAGAGAAGCAATAATAAGGGTAGGAGCGAAGTTTTAGCGCGCGATCGAAATTCGCAGATACTCGGGGCGTTCGCGGTAGTCGCTCGACCGCCGTGTCCGACGGTCGGCTCGACGGTCGACTCGACGTTCGAACGAAACGTGACGCAGCGTGACTCGTTTAGTCCTCGCGCCGACACAATGCGCTCGTCAGAGCGGCGTAACCTGCGCCCGCGTGTATATTCATCTCGCGTTGCACCACCTGAATCCCCCTCCCCCCCCCCCCTCTCCACCGCTACCACCACTTCACGTTGCTCCCACGTTGGTCCACCGATGGACCTTTGCGCGTACAGTGGCTCACGAAAGTATCTTCTAATCTGATTTCTAACCGAGTCTCCTCGATATTTTCTTTCCCCTTTCTTCGATGCGTTTACAAATAATTTTCATAGTTCGTATCAATTATTTGAATTTTAAAGTGATGTTTCGTTTGAAAGAAGCTCGTTAAAACTAATCTTTGACTTCGATACGTAATATATGGTTATTCGATAGCTTCCTGCCGATGTTGACACGATTATTCATTAGGAGTTAAAAAAGTTTTGGAACGATGGAATTTTAAATCATCAGAACAGATTGGATAAAAAGGCAAATACGTTTTGTTTTGAAAATAGAACTACTTTCGAGAATAGTGCATTGGATTGTTTCAAAGTAGTCACGAAGAAACATTTGTTTCTCCCCAAACGAGATGTCATCCTATCGATATAGTCATGTATAAAAAGAAGTAGCCCTTCTAATCTACTTTTCAGATAAAATCTCAGTTTCCGTACTCTCGGAACGATGAGAAACTTATATTACAACTTTCGATAGCCACTGTACGCGTGGCTCGAGTTTAAAGCTCGCGCGGACTCGCGCTTATGGTTTCCTACCGCAGGATCTCGAAGAGCGAGAGAGCATTAGCGCAGCCTCCGGGCTCCCACAGAACTGATTGATTACGAGAGAGAAGCTGCCTTACGGGCCGCGCATCGTCGCAACGCCGACGCAACCGAGCGCCCATTTTGTGAGCCGATGAAAGGGAAGCCAATGCCTTTTCATCCGGACCCGATGTTACTCCGCTCCGTTCCGCGCCGCGCCTTTCGTACCTATCTCTCTGATTCTGCTTTTGATCTACCTCCCGCGAACGAGAACGAGAAAAAGAGAGAGAGATTCGTATCGAGTACCGCTAGTGTTTCGTTATTTTTTAAAGGGTCACGTCAGACTAGAAATTCCCAAAATTTACAATGCTTTTATTTACTTGATAATTTTCAATCTTAACAAATATTCTAAAATTTATATAATCGAGATTGGGAAATCTCGAAATCATGAGTCAAATATAAGAAGTAATAATAAAGTTGAAATCCATTAGAGTTAGATATACATGTACAGTTACTCGAAGAAAAATTTGGACACTCTTTAAAGTGGAATAACTTTTTTATAAATGAATCAAACGACTTGAGTTTTTGTAAAAATATAAAAGGATTGGTTTACGCAATAGGTAATGTGTTTCTGTTGTTTTGAAAAAATCTAATTTTTTGAAAATACGAATAAAATTGTGGAAATTATTCTTTTTCACAAAACTGACCGAAAACAATGATTTCCACCTTTATATTGATATCTTTAACTCAATCTATTTGTAGCAAATTTTGATAAAGGATCAGTGTTCGGATCAAAGGGTCTAGGTTGTTTCTATGCATCGTCTCATTCGTATGCACCTCGGCACGTTTCCGAATTTTTAGCGCGATTATCATTACCAAACTCGATTCCGCTAACGCTTGTCACCCTTCCCTGGTGGCTTCGTTATGCGATTATCATTAGCGACCGTCTCCCTCTTACGTGTATGTTTCTTGATTACATAAGAATTATAGCTCGAGGGGGTCGCTTAAAGACGATGTAGACATATGGACCTCCCTGTTTGCTACGATATGAATCACATTATACCGAGGGTACGATTACGTATATCCAAGATGTTAGCGCTACTCGGACGGAAATTTTTCTTCGAAGTCAAGTTAGAGAAAGAAAAAAAGAGGGGAATATAAATCTTCGTTGATCGTGGCTTCCAACCGTGCCAATTTTCTGGTCCTCTCACGGTAAGGACTCGTAAAGATGAAGAAAAGAAACCTTCTCGTAAAACGGTCCAGCTAACAAAATAAACCTCGAGCGGTGTCCCGTCGAGGAATAATAGAAAAGTTCGAACGATAATCGGCCGCACGAGGCGTAACTTTTCCCTATGTCTTCATTGACATATACTTCTCTTTCTCTCTCTCTTTGGGGGAAGAGCGAGAGGTGGGTCCGATTCATCGATTTTCTAGTTTTCAAGAAGAAACCGAGAGGTCGAAGAGTCAACGGAACGTCGTTCGTAGTGTTCGTACTTTTTCTCGAGTTCGTTCGAGAGGGTCTCGCTACAGGTGCACGAGTTCATAGAAATCTTCTTTCGTTCGACGTCCATTGACTAAAATCTTTTGACCAGTGACGAATCGTGTGCTTCTCGAGTACTCGAAGAAGTAGAAGAGGAAGAAGGAAATAGAAGAAAAGGGGAACGAGCGAGCTCTTTATCGTAAACGTCGCCGCCATTCGGCCCTGCTCTCTTTTTCCGGATACTTTCGACCCTTCTCCCTGCTCTATTTCAATGCGTTCCCTTCTACACTTCGTTTTCTACGAAGTATAGTAGCTATGACAATCGAGCGACTGTCGTAAAGGATGGGACGAAGGTTCGATGAAAAGATACATTTGTCGGGAAGTTATCGATGATCACTTCATCGTAATGCCTTGGGGTCAAATGACGCACGCCCACGTCATTGTCGACGATGATTTCAATTACCTACCCGACAGAAAGATCAACACAATTTTTATTAAATAAAAATTGAAGTGAGTACGTGCCGTAATAAAATTTACTTCGAAATTTGTTAAACATGTCTACGAACCCCGCTTGTAATTAGCGCTCTAATTACATATGAGTTAAACAGTAGGTACAGTTTTTGACCCCCAACAATTATTAGTCATCTCATAAAAAAAACATGAAAATTACTAATTTGTAGACTTATGTGACTTTTAAGTAAGGTCATTAATTAAGAAAATTATTTTTTTCAATAAAGACAAGAGTCTCATAAGTCTAAGTCTACATAAATAGTAATTTTCATGTTTTTATAAGATGGCCAATAACTGTTGGGGAGCCAACAACCGTACCGTTGACCCTATCGAGACCTACAGCTCCGCATGTAAGTTAAAACGTGCACGCTTCTGTTTCAATTTTTTTACTAGCACTTCATTCCGTGTAAGTACGTTTATACGTGACCAATGAAAAGAGTTGAACCTAATAAAATAATTCACATCCATCAGGATCGGTAGAAAGGAAATTGTTAACGCTCGATCGGTACTTATACATCGATTCCCAAGGATAACAGTGATCTCCACCGATCGAAATACGAGTAGTGAATTAATAATCAACCGTTGAAAATTCTCCCTCGAGGGTAATATTACTCGCCGGTACTAATTACATCTCGTCGAAGTGTTTAACCCAATTAGTACGACGTCACATTCGGTCCCGAAGCCGTTCACCCTCGAATTGAAAACTTTTCTCGACGTGAAAGTAGCCAGAGATGAGTAAAAGAAAGAGGGAGAGTCGGCTCCCTTTTGGTACTCGAGGAAAAATTAACTTGTCGCTCGACATGATACTTTCATAGCGCGCGCCGAAAGTAAACGACTTAACAAGGCGTATAACCACGGTTGGACGAGAAAGAAGAAGAAAAAGTAGAAGAAGAAGAAGTGGAGGAAGACGAGGAAGAATGAAAAGAGGAGGAAGAAGAAGAAAAAAAAAGAAGATTACGAAAAACTCACGAAAGAATCTTAAACCCATAATTATTTTTTTTCCTCCTCGAAACGTAGAATAGCTGGCTCGCTTGAAGTACCGCTTGCGATTTAAGGACTTCAAGGACAACCCACCGAGTTTTCCCGCTAGCCGGAGAACCTACCTACTCCCGAGGATCATCCTCGAAGGTACACGTATTTTCTTTCTCCTTCTTTCGTACAGCTTCTCTCTTGGATACAAAGTTTTTGGCTGTCGCGTACGAGAGGACGATGGACCTCCTCCTCTTTCTCCTCCTCATCGTTGTCCAAGACCTGCACGTTCACCGGACGGTCATCCGTTATGACGATTACCGTCCGGGTCAGTGAAATCTTTTGTCCAGCGTCGCGATCCGATCGCCGATGTGACAAACATTAATGAGTATTGATGCTCGCCGACTTACAATCGGCTGGTCATCCTCCGCCTCCCGTATAAGAAAGTAGCGGAACTCGCGTTACGCTCGTTTCTCTCCACGTCGATTCTGTTCCTCGTAATATCGATTAGGAACGTCGATCCAGAGACCACAAGACATTCCTTTTACATTCGTATCTTCCCAAGTCGAAATTTTAATCACGATTTGACTCTCCAAAATGCTCCGTTAGTAATTTGAGATTAGAAGAAAATATATGGTAAATCAAGTACGATTTCAACCTCCAAGTGGCCGTTTTGTCCGCTTTCAACAAATGGTGGATCAAAACATAGCTTATAAACTTCAACTAGACCCTCCAAACCCTACATTTGCAGTTTTTTAAGTGTCCAAAACCTAGCTTTGTACAAAACTACGATTGTAGGTTTTAGAGAGTCAAACCGAAGTTTATAAATCTCGCATAGCACCTACTCGCACTCTCCGAGCATTTCATAGGGTCAAACCGAAGTTAAAATTTCGACTCAAGTTAAGTAAGTATAAAACGGACGTTATTGGATAAAATTTTCATTGTTTGTTGCCATTTGTTGCAAGAAATATGGTGTAAAGGAAGTCGATGTATAGAGAGCATAATTTTCGGAGAAGAGGGATCAAAATGGGGGTAGCGATGTGCCAGGAGGGTGGTTCAGCGCGCCATACCGATGGTCGCGCGTTAGGGCGAGCAGTCGGATAAGCAGGAATAAGGGGAATGCCGGCACGCAATTCCACCCTCTCGCGATCGTAGACGAGTAGGGGGCGAAGGGTAAGAACGAAGGGTACAGGGGGAAGTGGTGAGTCTGGCAACGGCTCGCAAGTACGAGCAGAGTACGCGCGAGGACCGATAGAGGGAGATGAATTGCGCCGTTCGTTCGGTCGAGCGACGTGCGGAGCCACCAACGGTGAAGTAACGCGTAAGATGACGGCGGCGAAACATCAAAGGGAGCCGCCGCGCCGTCTATCAGAGACCGCCACTGCCTTCGGTGCCTCGACGATGGCAACTCCTTCGAACTCGATGCCTCTTCTCCTTCCACTCACATACGTATATGTAAACGTATCTACAGGATGTTTCAAAAATTTTATCTCCGTTAGTTTGGAACCTTGCTTCGGATGGTTTCACGATTTTGTTAGGGGAAAATATTCAATGAAAGTCATCTTTATTACGAGTGGTTTCAAAGATTCCTTATGTCATATCATGAAACAATTATTAGGAGGATGATTTATGAAGAAGTTTTGAAAGATCCTGTATACAAGCACGCACCCATCTACCTGCCTTTCTCCGATTTTGCTCCGTCCGTTTTCCTCTCATGACCGATCTTGCCCGTTCGGATCCGTTCTTAGCTTCCTTCTCTCTTTCACTCGAAATCACGAGAGTTCTCTATCTCTTTGCCCCAACCGTCTTCTCATCCTCCACGCTTACTTCTTTCGTTTCTTTCGCTATCACGGTTCTCTTCTTCCTCGTCCCGTTGGTTACGCTCATCTCTACGCTCTGATATCTCTCGCGCGATGAAATTGCTGTATCGAAGAGAGTGAAAGTGATATCGGTATGTTTGAACTTTATTATATCATTGTAACTTAACGATACTTTGTATCAATAAAGTTGAACTATCATTTCTTCTTTTTCTGAAAATTTTCAATATCAAACAGGTGTCGATACATTTCCATAAATAAATATTTAAAAAGTATTGATACTTTTTAATACGTAGCCAACGTCATTGATATGTATCAATACCGGATCGATCCTTGTAGAATGGTCTAGCTATACTATGTTTGACTAAAATTGTGAGTCAATGCAAAATATCAATGGGTGACTATAGTCATCGGTAGTATCGAAAAGGTTCACCCTCCGAGGTGACAATACTTCACGTCCTATACAAAATAAGTTTCACATCCCCCAAGTTTGACAATACTAATTTACTTTTTATAATTCAATCTTGATATTATAAATATTTGTTCCGTGAATAAGTGGTCTAAGTAATAAGAAAACAATTGTAAACCACAAAAGTGGTGTTTGTCATACCCCACCTTATACATCTCATCTATTATCTATTATCGGTAGCCTAATAAAATTAATTAAATCAGCCCAAATAATTGATGTAGTTTTACAAATTGGTACAGTTATCCCTCGAGGTATTCTGACAAGCATACTAAAAGTCATCAGGAATGGGGGGAAACAAACACTTAAAAACTACATAAATTATTTGGGATGATCGCTAATTTTGTGGCTAATTTTCTTAACTTACGTATCGAGAGTAACGTGCGTGTACACGAGCTCCCAAACGCTCGAAGCACACGTAGACAGGAATCGACGATTTTCCCTTTTACACAGCGTACGTTTCGTATGCGTCCTTGGAGAAGCGCCGCGTGTTTAACGTGTCCTGCGCGCGACGCGCTATGCTGCTCTTTCGTTTCATGGGAAGAGGAGGAGGAACGCTGGTCGGCCGATGGAAACGCTGGAAAGCCTCGATTAACCCTGTTTGCGCAAAGCGGATTCACGCACAAACGATTCCTGTTGCGAGGGATGCGTGAGCAGACGCGCGCGCGCGCACTACATCTCTCCTGCCTTTGGCAAAGCTTCAAAGGAGAGAAAGAAAGAGCGAGTGAGAGAGAAAGCTGCTAGCTTTTCAGAGCGATTCCAGAATTTCACTTCCGTCTAACGATAATGTTTTCCTCTCTCGGATAATGATTTCCGGGACATATCGAGAAGCTTCGAGACAATATCGTTTTATTTTCGACTCGTGTTGCAGGTTGGTAGGTATGGAAAGAAAACGGAGTTACTATAATCAAGCTGCGATATAATAGTTGTATTTTTAAAATAGTTATTTTATTTAAATATCCGAATTAAAATTACTATCTTCGTTTTTATATAGCAATTGTGGTTAAATTAAATGGCTCTTTTAGACATTTAATATGGCTCTAATGAAAGGTTGAGAAGAGGGGGTTAGAAAATAATGAATAAATAACATTTGTATGCATGAATTACACGAAATACCGATCAAGTAGAAGATAGGGCTCTCTAGTATTTCTAATAGACGAAATATGGCCCCTGTCGTGATAAGGTTTAGCTACCACTGATATACTGGATTCTATGTAAACGCGAAGCTCGAAAGATCAAAGAACCTAGGTCGTATGATTACTAAATAGCGTCTCATAATTCTTTATTTCTAAGACTTATTATCACTCTAATCTGTAGACTTAGAAACGGATCCCTTAGAAAGGCAAAAACGATCTCACCCCCTCTAGTTTTTGGTTAATAAGCCGTCGGCGATACTTTGATGCCACTTAGGGAATCGTAAAACGAAACGCGGCTCTGGTGAACACAATCGAACCGCCGAAATCCTTCGATTCTTTGCTACTCGCTCGGTTCTCTCTCTCTCGTCGTTGGGAAACTCGGTTCGAAAGAAGGGATACCTTTCGTTCGGAGCCGAAAGGTGGATCATCTTTCGCATCCTTTACAATCAGATAGCAGCAGGTTCGGGCGCGCGGGGGATGACCGAGACGCTGGCACCGGTGCGTTCTCGCCGCAACTTGATATTATTTGTCACCCTTCTTCTTCAGTCAGGTAGATTAGAACTCGTAGCGGAGTCGTAGAAAGGGGATTATAGGTATCCAAATATCCAAGTCCCGGCTCATAATGAGGCTAAGCGCGGATGCCCATATAATTCCTTTCCTTGGACCATTTCTCCATTGGCCCTATACCCATCGGTACACGACCACCTACCCTCGTTCTTGCTGCTTTCTCTTCTTTCCTCTATTCTTTCTTTTCTTCCTCCCTTTTGGCTCACGGATATCCGTGGAAGTTGACGAGTCGTTGCTCTCCATCGGAAACCGTAGCTACCTTCGGAGACATACAGCGGTGGGTCTCGAGTTCATTATACTTAACGAGGGTTTATTATTTAAAAAGGATTTACGTTAATTCGCTGAACGTTTAGGAATTTATCTTCTTATCTTCTTCCTCTTCCGAAAGAGTCGAGAAACGATGGGGGAAAGGGAGATAAGAAACAGGCGATTATCCTCGTTCGAGAATACCGGGGGAGGACCAAAGGACGAGCCCTTGGCGCTCCTCGAAGGTGACTGCGAGAGAGGGCAAGTTTTTCGTGTATTTCAATGTAAATTATGTATTTGCGTAGGTACGATAACGTTGAATATATTCGTCCGAAGCAATGTCCTACAGTGATTTCAATCGCACAAGAATTATATTTAACATTTTCCAAAGCCGTCCCTCTTACTTTTTACTTAGACTCTCTCGTGGAACGAGGCGAATCTGAGAATGTTAGAAATGCTGCGTTCGATATAACGCTCTGTTGACACAATGATGGATCGTCCACGTTGACCGGCCCGAGTAAATGTGCTTTCACACCAACGCGTTGAAAGTATATTATCGTGCCGGCACACAGGTATACTTACGAGGGTCAACAGCTCCATCAAAATCAAAAAAAGGAGAAAGAAAAAAACCTGAGCAGACGTTCCTACTTGTTAAAGTGTAATGATAATTATCTTCATAATTCGGCATTAATTTTATAAGGCTTACGGGTACTTACGCTATTCAATTAATCCTTTCAATTTAACAGTAACCCCATACCGTAATCTCGTGTGCTTTCTCGATCAAACGTCGATCGAAAGGTCTTTGGACAAAGTGAAAAATCCATTGGCAAAAAGAAAGACGGAGAGAATAGGACGAGGGGTTAGAGCGAAACGCAATAAAGGCCTCAGCACGAGCCGAGCGGTGCCGAGCCAAGGCAAGTATCCAGGCAGGAGTTAAGTCGTGGGTAATAATTACCGTTCCCTCGTTAGCACTGCCAATGGAGTGGCCTCGCCCACCTGCCCGCGTTATAATAATATAAGCCGCCTCTTTTGCGGTTGGCAGCCCTCGCACGTGCCGCTGCCAGGACCTCTCTCTCTCTCTCTTTCACTCTCTCGCTCGCTCTTTCACCCTTCTCTCCTTTCCCTTCTATCCTCCCTTTATTCCCTCCACCCGGTTGGCCCTGCGCGACAGGGGAAAGCGTCCCACCTCGACGACTCTCAATATCATTTCATTTTTCTTTCGAATCGACAGAAGTCGAGTGACATTTTTGTACCTTCAAAGCGAAGCCGAAGCGTACAAAGACCCGCGGCCGATCAACGACGACTCAATGCCAAGTATGCGCGCGTTCTTTGAGCGTTTAAACGCTCCTTTTACGGTTGGAGAAAAAAGTTAGGGTGGATATATCACGGCACCCACTCTTCTCTGTCTCTTTCAGATTTTCTCCACAACATTTTTGTCCACTTGGACAAATTTTAGGCAGACTTTTTTCTCGATACTTTACGAATCTCTTAAAAAATATCTAACGACGTTAACGGATTCACGCGTAGACGCCTATACCTCGCGGGAAGTTTGTGCAATAAATTGAATATTTTGTGATTCCGTACGGTCGTTACTTTGGGTAGAACGAATCGGATTTTGCTAGATTAATTCCAGGGTGGGTGTTCCTTTAAACGCCGCTCCTTAATAATCTCCGCTTGTTATTTTCGTGCAATTACACGGGGCACGCTTCTCTCTTTCGGTTAATTGCGTTATTCAGAAACGGTCAATCAGCAATTAGCAGGATACTGTCCGGCGAAGGATGCCGGACGCCGCGCGCGGTTTGAAAGCGGCTCGAATCGCTTCGGTCAACGTGAAGTTATGAAACCGCACTAGCGGTGAGATTATTCGTTCAGAATAAAGCGCGTTATTATACATTCTATTGCTCTCTCTCTCATTCTCGGTCTCTCTCTCTGAGAGACTCTGTAATCAGAGTTGGACGGGTCGCTTTTTAGAAGCGCCCTCGAGCTTTCGGTCGCGGCACGCCGACCCTTTTGCCGCAACATGTGCAAAATGCTATTTTGTGGATTATTGCTAATTCAAAGTCTCAAAGAATACATTCAACCATTGTCCGTATCTCCGAACCAACTTCCGTCGCAAAAAATTTAATTACATTAAAAAAATGTAACAAAAAAGACAGACAAAAACCAATCAACCGATCATTATCGCTAATACCTAGTCGATATCATCGTAACACGGGACGACATTAGAGATTTCTCCAATTATAAAAGACAATCATAGTCTTCCCGAGAAAAGATAAAAAAGTCCACTTTTTGTGGTCTATCCTACAATGTTGCTTCGTATTACATCCGCTCGTGCGAAAAGGAGGCGGCAAGGCGACAGGCATATAATTGCCGCTCGACAAAGAGAAATTGCTCGTCTCGCGAAAGGTAGGTATATATACCTACCACACGCAGGCGCGATCTTAACGTCGCGCGTCCCGAGAGGATGACAGCCGCGCTTCGTCGTGAACGTCGGTGACTACGAAACAGCGAATCGTTTTAAAGAGCACTGACCACACCTGACGCAAAACAATCCACATTTTACGTCGAACCAGTCGTCTCGTCTCCTGAACGTACGACATCGTGCCAATTTGCGGCATCTTGTCGCGGAACGGTGATCGCTCGAGAGGATAAAAAAAAAAAAGGTAGTGTACGGGGAAGAGGTAATGTATATATAAGAATAGGAATACGAAGAGGTAGAAGCGAAGCTTGGCTCGTCCTGGTAACGCGTGACAACGTACGACGAAGGCATGATGGATGAGGGGGCGGCCAGTTTACGTGATCGAGACATGATCGCTCGCGGACGGGGTGGTCCGTCTGTCCATCTGTCCCTCCGTCCATTCCTCTTTCGCTCTCCTTCTTTCCCTCTTTTCAACCTCGTTCCTATCTTCCTTTGCTTCTCTCTCTCACTCATGCATACGCACGTATACCTTGGCGTTGCTTCGCACACGAAGGAAGACTCGAGAGAGAGAGAGAGAACGCACACCCCTGTCACCGGTCTGAGCGATCTCCTTCTCATATCCTGCAGACCTGTTCGTACCTGGTTCGAGAAGAGCGTCTTTTCTGTCTCTTTCTATCTCCCGTGCTTCGATCTTCGTCTGCCTACGCTCGTCCAAAGTTATATCTCGTGCTAGAGATTCGCTTCGATTCGTTTTATCCTTCATCGTTATTTTATTTCGCGTGTTTCACGTGGAAATGAGTAAAATAACAATTTTTTACGCATGTAGCTATTAGTTTTAAGTAGGTATATAAGCATTCGGTCGATGCTTCCAAAGAAACGAGATACGTTATTCAACGACAGTTAGGTAATTAATCTCCCGCACAGGATATTAACCGCTCCTTTTGTGAAGCCTTTGACCTTAACCAACGTCCCCTAGTAAAGCTTATCGCCTACTACTACCCTGCTCGCACGATCGAACTTTGAACGTCGGGGTTGGAGGCATGGCATAAAATGTGCATCAACATTTAGGGGCGGTGCTCGTTATTGTCTTCGCGGATTGCTCTGGTTTAACCCTCTTAAACTATGCTAAAACGTGTTTTCATGGATACTTTTTTGTTGTTTTTGAAATCTGTGTATAATTATTTATCTTTTGACATGGTAAAATAACGAAATGGTAATAGCAAGATGTAGAAATAAATAACGATGATTCCATTTCGTTATCTCGACGTATCAAACCTTTAGATCGATCGCATTGCCTTCCAATCTTCGAAAGCGTCTACCGTCTCACCCGTATCGATTTAAATATCGAAGACGTACGAGAAACGAATTTCTCGAGAAGGGGATCGCTGCTGAAATTCGTAAGGAAAAGGAAGAAGACGAAGAAAAGGATGGACGTATAGAAAACTGGCGGGGATCTCACGCTGTGCCGTTGTCCAGAGGGATCCGTACGCGACGCTTACGAGGACGGCCACGTTATGAGCCACACTCCGGACGTTTTGACGAAGGAAAAGGAGAACGGACGTGGATATAGGTGAAGATCCAGGCAAGACTCGGTCCTCGGAAGGAAGGAGAGAAGAAACCAGTAGCCTCTGCTCGAGGAGTCTCCCGCTGACCTTTCTCGATATTCCATGTCCGCTACCTTCAACCGTTCCTCGTCGTCCGAGAGATCACCGAGCCTCGGTGTAGTCCTGACATCAGGAATGCTTTTGCCCGGTGCCGAGGATCCTTCGGTTAGCTTCTTCGACTGGCTACCGGACCGTTCCCTTCTGACGGACTGTCCGTCTTTATTTTTCGATTTAATAAAGTCGATTCGGGTTTTATTCTCGGCGTGAGCTCTCGCCGTATGTTTGCCTTGGAAATGAGACTTGGGTCGTGACTCTTTGACGGCGGTAAGCGTTTTGTCACCTATTTCATTGAGATACAAACCGGTTCACTCTAGATTACGCTACTTCATTGTGAATTATGACATTACGAAACTTTCGTAAAATTTACTGCTTGAAGAAATTATATTTTGATTGTTTTTTTGGTAGAAATCTTAAAAACACAGTTGAAATACGTGATGCATCGCTAGTCAATGCCGTGAACAATTAGGGAGTCACAACATGGTGGGGAAGAGCATTCGCGCGCGGCAAACTGTCGATTTCCAAGAATTTTTGTATCACGAGATCGTAATTATTACGACAGTTTCGTAATCTAGGGTTAAAGTAATAATATCGGAAAATAACATTTTTTAATGTCTACATAAAATCTGTTTAGGATATCTGCGGTTATTAATTATTTATAAATTTTGAGTAGAAGCCAAGTTTTCGGGGTACGATTTTTCCAAACCAGTCGCGTGGTATGGGATTAAATCTGTGCGGGCAAGCGTGATGGAATAAATTACGTAAATGGTATTAGACTCGAATACGGAACAAATCGAATTTAGATCGATGCACCCTCGTGCCCGACACAACGCAGGAGCCGCTACCGGTAAAGAGGGATGCTTGCGAAGGGCAGTCAAGAGATTGTCATAATATGCTCGTATACACCGGAATATGTTTAAATTATTTATACATAACTTGGAACAACGTGTGTGATATCTTTAAGTTAAATAAATAAAAACAACAACAATATCGTGAAATACTTTAGCAATTCCTTTTTTTCTTCGCGGAGCATAAAAACCGGAAACGATTTCGCGACGTTTCGTCGGAAGAAATTATAGGGTCGATGTTAAGCTGCAGGGTTTAGGCGAAATCGAGTTTGATTCGTTCGTCTCTTTCTTCTCCTATCGAAATGAAAGACGAACGAGAGAAAGGAAAGAGAAAGAGTAGGATATCCGGCCGTATAAGGAGCAGGTCGGAGAATCGATCCTTCGACTCGTCGCTGGAAACGTTCGTTTCCATCCCTTAAATCCATCGAGAGATTGAGAGAGAAAAAGAGAGAGACGACTCGATAAATGCCGGCGCAGAAATTGATTTAGAAGATTTTCACGGGACGTTTGCTCCCTGGTCCACGGTGAACGCGTATCGTTGTTCGGTTCATCCTTGTGTGTAACGCGGTCAATCACACACAGATGACCAATCAGTGGCCAACTGTTTCACGAGAGCCAGAAAACAGAGAATGTGCGCACTGTCGGCCGTTCTTCGTCCTTCTCGAGCAACCCCCACCACTTCGTTCTCTCTCTTTCACCGAGAGAGAGATTCGTTCTGTTTTCCAGGCGTGCTCGACGATCCGCAATCGGTTTTCACCCTCGTATCGCGACATAGAAGTTCTTTGTACGGGAACCAGATGCGCCAAGATATTTTTATACAGGATTTTTTTTTTTATAAATACTCTCCTCAAATGTATATTATTCTAACAATAATAAAAACTCATAGATCACACATTTTACAAACTAGTAAATGTATAAGAGTCTACAAAATTATAATGTACGCAAAACTAAAGAATCCTTCGTAATGTTTGTAGAGTAGCCGTATCAAAAACATAAAGAACGCATATAATAGCATATAAAATTCATAGGGAAGGTCCCGTCGATGACTCGTCGAGAAGGGACAAAGTGTTAGGGCACGCGGCTTCGCCTGGGGGTAACGTCGGTACGCGAGCTCGTATGCGAGTTGACATATCGCGCAAGTCGGGATAATTGGTCGTACTACGATCAGGACAAATATTATTTCTCGCATAGAGGAGGAAGGGGGGAGGAGGAATTATATTTGTATGATAATACTTCACACTCGGGTGACTTCCTATAATGGAAAGAGCGGGCGAAATGGAATACAATGGGAACGAAGGGGAGAACGAATCCGTGATTTGACTCGCGCGCATTGTATGATGCAATCAGTACTTCATAAATATCGGCACTTTTATTTATCTCCTATCGCGGAGAAAGGTAAGTGTTATTTAAAGCGAGTGTCAAGTACGCTGCTATTGTTCCTATCGCCCCTCTCCTCTCGACCCCCTCCAGGCTCGTTACCGTAACCAACGAAATATCGTTTCCGCCGAACGAGCGAGAAGTGTGCACGTTGTTAGCTCTTTTTTTTTTTTTTTTGCTTCTGGCATCGACTTATCGTTCTGATTAACGAAACGCTCCCTTTTAACAGCGATCTCGTGAAAAAACGCGCTAATTTACGAGAGCCGAATGTGTAAATTCAGTTAGGTGGTACATACCTCTATACTCCTTTGGCGTCGTAATTACCTCTACCATTATGTATAAATAATTAGTTGCTCCATTCATCGAATATCGTTCTACGCAAAATATTGGTGCGAGGTCATCGTTTCGACGTATGAATGTATGTAAGCTTTAAACGATGCTAATTTCTATCGTTACACGAACGCTTGTAATTATCCTCTCATAAAATTACCAGAGATTATCCGTCACCGATGTAAACCGGTGTTATTAGCGTTCATCGTTACCAAATAAAGAAAATGATTCTGAAAAAAAAGAAAAAACAATCCAACCCTCGTAATCTCTCGGACGCAAAGAACGATACGTCCGATACTTACGCGAGAGAGAACGTAAGACGTTTTTCTCGAAGCAATTTGGTGAGAAGGGATGTCTTCGAAATCCGGTAGCTCGGGAAAATTCTTCGAAGATGACACCGTAGTTGCGTCCCCAGGGTGTCTTTGTACCGGCTCGAACCCTCGTAAGAGAATGAAACAGAGAAGAGAGAGAGAGAGAGAGAGTTCTTCGAGTTCTAAGGTAGGTCGTCGTAGGATAAGAAGAAGAAACAAATCCGCCACCTTTGGATATGAGAAGCCGAGCGATGGCCGCCGTGATAGCCGACCGGTAAGCCGTCTAGGAATGCGGTCTCCTTCTTCTCCTCCTCTTCTTCTTTCCCATTTCGATATACTCATCTTCGGTTCTCGACTCTCGCTTCTGGACCGACACAACGAATTCGAGAAGCCCTTTTTCTGTCTACCTTTTGGAATATCGTCTCCTCGATGATTAAAAGTTTCAATTACTACTTTTTCAATTTGTAGAGCTTGATAATCTTTGTGCCAATTTTGGTATAAATTAAGAAAAAATATTAAAAAGATCAGAGAATTACAAAAAGTAGCTCAAATAAAAAATTCACGGTCACGTGCATCTATTTATGCACGAATGACACGCGTGAAAAAGTAGATTGGTAGAATCTTTACTAAAAGTACGAGGGACTTACTAGAATCGAGGAATCCTCGAAGATTCCATCGACAAACAGCGATCATTGTTCGCTTAACAAAAAACATCCGTGGTATTTACACCGCGGCGCTCCTTTTCAAAGGTAATCTACACCTTATTGTTACGCAGAACGTTGTAAGCAACGTTGCGTTTCCTTCTTCGTCGTCGTCGTCGTTGGATAAGACGGGGATTAGCTTGGCCGGATAGTTGCTTAGAACCCGGAAAAATATACTTCTTATTCTTTGCAAAGAACAGCTGTTCCATCGGTTAATTTTTAATCACTACCAAGTTATCCAAAGTATCTTTTCCTAATTACCTCTAGCATATCCAATCCTATCTCAAAATAATAATTATACACAGGGTACCTAAAATATCTTGAACCCCTTTAATAAAAATTTCACATTAAACATCTTTAACGCCACTAAAAGCTTATTCCATTTTTCAATGACACCCAAAAAGTATCGCTGGAAAGTTTCTAAGCACGACTCGGAGGGTTGGGGGGTTTCGTAAAGAAAGAACTCGGACGCCCACGCGCTCTAATCCGTGCAAATTGTGTTGGCAAACAGTCCCGTTGTTGTGCCGCTCGTCGTCCTCGAGAAAAACGGTCTTCGTTGCGTTTACGTCACGCCGCCCATTCTGAAAAGTAATCTACACCGCATTGTCGTCGACGGAAGAGCGTGGAAGCGTTCTGGCTCGTTCATCCGCGAAGAGACTTAGCTCTTTCTGTCTATCCCTCTCTTTCTCGCCTGCACTCACGTTCGCGCGTACCTACTCGCTTGGCTCTTAACGCTTGCAGGGCTTAGAAGTACGATTCACGGGGCCCGCAGCTTGATCTGTTACGGGCATTGAAGATCGCGGTCGGATGATCGCGTGTAAGCACGTTATTCGCAGCGGCTTTTCACGGACGCGAGAGCGGTATCGTTGCTTCTTACCAGGGGTTGGCTGATACTTAGAGAGACAGAGAGAGAGGGAAGAGGGGTAAGTCCCACCATCATCACTACCACCGCCATCACCGTTTCAGCATCCCAAAGAGCACTAGTACCATCGGCATTATCGTCGCTACTCGCACTATCGCCATCGTTTCGTCCTTTCCAAGATTATCTTTCCTCGTTCTTCCTAGCCGACCTTTGGGTTCCTCTTCTATTTTACTTACCTGTCCCAAACAGGGAAGAATTGTGCTGGTAGGTCTACGAGGTATGATTGTTTCAGTTGTTAATTTGTTTTGATTTTTAGAAATATACAACTATCCATATTCGATCCGAAAGTGAGTAATTTTATGACTGAAATAAGGTAAAGTATAAGAAGTTTCTAAATTTTTTGTTCGCGTGTCTAGATGAAAAAAAGTACGCTAGCTATCGCAGCCGCTACCCTTTTGTCATCCTCCAGACGTTCGCGACTTTCTAGAGAAGGAAGACAATGTCGCGTATAAAGGGAAAGGAGAAAAATAGAAGGTAGGAGACAGAGAGAGCGTATAGTAGTAGATATATCCTTGCGCATCGACGCATCGACCTGGTCGCAGCTGTGTAAGAGCCGCTAGATCAGGGGTAGGTACGGCTAATTTTTAAGAGGAGGGGTCAGCAACCACCTGGAACCGCCCGGATCAGAAGGGAGGAGTGAGACCATTCGAATGCGTCGAGCCGTGCAACGAGCAGCCACGAAATAAGGGATGCTTCTTCCGACCGTTCTTGTTCCATCGCTGCTGTCCGCTGCCTTTCAACGATGCTGTTCCGTGTTCTAGCTTCTCTCTTTCTCTTTTTTCCAACTACTTTTTATAGAGGCCGCGTATGTATACATATAACCAATGCTTACCCTCCAACGGGCACCCCTCGATTCCGAAGGGTACCGCGAGACTCAAACACGAGCATACTTACCGCATGTTGCTATAATGAGTCGCGGAGGGGAGGGGACACCCCCACCACCGATGGCCCCCTTTCATTCCATGCCGCAAAGGGCGGCTGATGCCTCCAAAGGGAGATTAAAGTGCCGCGATCCTCCGGAGTTTGTTTATCGGCCGCTCTTTTTTTCTTCTTCTCTCTTTCTCTTCGTGTCTCTCCTTCTCTACGCTGTCCTCTTTATCCTTCTTCGTTATTATCTTCTTCTTAGGTACCTCTCTGTCCGATGCCGACGCGTTAACCATTGGTAGACTATTTTTTATATTTCCATTTAATATTTTTTTATTAGAACGAAAACTCGCAGAATTAATCACGAAATGTATCTACGTAAATTTTACATAGGCAGATCGCGATATCTACCTATGTGGCTTATATTTAGGCGATTGTAGAACCTTGTATCTCGAGAGAGATGAAGAGAGAGAATTCGTTTCGCGGTTTGAAGAGGGGTTGGAAAGTCGAACAGAAGGATGCAGCACGGGGATGATTCCGAGGGGAGGAGAGGTTGCTAGGACGGACCAATAGAGGGAAAACACGGTGGCCACTGGTTGCGGCATTCATCAGAGAGGCGGTTCTCTCTCTTTCTCTCTCCGCGTACCTTTCGAGATCCCTTTTTTTGCTCTCTATCGTTTCACATGCACCGAGACACAAATACGCTCTCGCACACGAAAGGAGACGTACGAGGGAGAGAATGGAACGGAGGTGAAGAAAGAAGGAAAGAGAGAGAATTTTGTGAGAAAAAGTTTCTATTGAAATTATTGGCAAGAGAGAGAAAAGAAGGATGGAGGCGGCTTCCTTTGGCCGATGTGCGCCGATCCAACGCAGAAAATGCCCCCACCTCTTGGTCCCAAGTATTTACATCTTCTTTACGTCAACCGGGAAGGCTACTTGGAAACGTATTATCGCGCTCTTTGCTTATCCATGCGTTTCCACATGCCCTTTTTCGAGAGAAGAGATCGCATCCCTTTTCAAAGAGAGCCACGGGACGTGGTGTTTTTGAGTTTTCCGTACGACGGAGGTCGCTCGATTCACGTGAACTTTGAAAATAAGTCGAGATAGGGTGCTACTGGAAAGTAGCCCCCCTGTGGAAAACTTTCTCTATCTTAAGGTAGGTAATTTTCGTCAACGTTCCTTCGTCTCGTTTCTTATCGATCGTCGAATGGCATCCCGACTAGAAATTTTAACCTCGGCTCGACTCTCGAAAAATTCATTTCCTTGAAATTTTGATATGTCGCTTGAACCTGAGAATCGCTTTTACTCGAAGAGGTCTTGCGTTAGGCCTACAAAGTTTGAATTGAAATTTAATGAGCGAACTAAATTCAGTTTTGGCCCTTCGAAATGCCGGAAAAACGCTTGATAGAAAACTAAAGATACGTGGTTGAAATAAAAGCTTCGTTAGCTAATCAGGCTGTTTTATTATCAAAAGATGAAAAAAACAATTAAATATATAGGAATTTAGCGTTATATACGATACGTAGCTTACTAGTTCCGCACGCTCTCTTTGCTCGGAAACTACTGAACTTCCACACCATCGCAAACAAACGAAACCGAACAGCCGACACAACGACCGCTATGTGTACATTCACTGTCCAGTTCTTATATTAGATTACATTATTTACAATGATCTATTACGCTCATAAACATCGTTTTAAAAAGGCTTCACTAACGGGAACAAAATAGATTCGTTCTATTCTATAAACCTCTCCGCATTTCAAACTTCTTCCAGAAAATTATTGAGGCATAAATCGCGGTTAAAATTGCGACTCGGGATAAAAGGTTGCTTCGATTGTTCATACGCAACGTTCGCGGGCACAGCTCGAGACACGAACGAGAAGGCATGAAGAGACTCGTACAAAATGGCAAAAAGCAAAAACATTTGCAATACCGAGTGACATGATACCTGTGGACTAGTCAGGAAGCAAATAAGGGGAAGGCAGAGAGAGAGAAAAACACGCATACGTCTATAAAAGCTATTCGTATGCCGTACGCTGCCGCCGGCGGAAGAGAGCGACTTTTAATCGCGAGATAGAGAAACGAGAGCGTGCGTTTAAATACGGTGAAAGAAGAAGAGAAAGAGATAGTATAAAAAAAAAAAGAGAAAGAGGGGAATAGACAGAGAGATGGAAAACGTAGAAAAGGGATGAGAAGAGAGCGGCTGGGATCAGAAGCGTGGTGGATCCTCTCGTCTCGGATGTTTTCAATTACATTTATCTCTTTCTCTCTCTCTCTCTCTCTTCTTTCTCTCTCTTCCTCTCAACAGCTCCAGCAGCACGTCGCCGGTGTCTGATTACACCGAGATGTCGGCGTGCCTCGTTTGCCGCAAAATGCACTTGCCGCTTCTATCCTCCTTCATTGCGGCGCAGCGAACCTTGAAATCGGAGAATAATAAAATTCGCCTAATGCCGCTTGGCGTTTCGAAGCGCCGTCTCCGACTTCCGCGTATTCCAAGGGGCCCCTCTTCCACGCACTACACCCCTTTCCTTCTCTTCACCACCACTTTCTCCTCTGACTCCTCCGACTCCTCCTTTCTACCCTCTTCGATCGAGGACGACTCGCGAACGCGTCTCCTGTAACCCGATATTTTCTTCAAACGGAAAGCCCTTTCAACGTGTACGCGATTAGGCGAAATCGTTGGCCCGCTTTTTATTTTCTTCTTCTTTTTTTTAATTGTCGAAACTCCGTAGGGATCTTGGGGAGTTTGAAATATGTGGTAAATATTTTGAGAACATCGGGCTCGCGTTAATTTCGTTAACACGGAAAATTGATGTTTAAAAAACGATTCGAGAATTTCATTAACTTCACCTAGATGTTCACCTATATTTGTGCTTTTACACGAGAACGCGAATCGCTGTTTACAGATGTAAAATATGCGGTGGCGCTTTATAATCTTCTTCTGAACTTCCGTTCGATAGCTCGCTTATTGTTTTATTTCCGAATAATGTGTGTAATTTCTATGAAAGGTATAATAATCCGTTGTTCGTTCCAGGGTAATCTTATTTACGTACGTTAATCCGAATGTTCCACGGTCGCGTTCGAATATCCATATTGCAGTTCGTTAACTTAATGGCAATTATCAGGATGAAACGCGACTCGTAAATGCACTTGCACAATCCCGGATAAGCCGAAAGGCAATAAAGTGGAATTGTAAATGCTTTGAACGAAAATGCTTGCCAACAATAAATGCGGGTTTCGGACGTGTTACACGCGCATTAAACGTTCAAATAATGGCGGTGAATATGAAACCCATCTCGATTGGTCGACCGATACATATCCGTATCACTTTATTCGATAAAATGTTAAACGTTATCGCGGAAAATACGTTGCGCGTGCTTTTGCGAATTAATCGGTCCTTTTCGTAGTAACAACGGCCGATGCGTGTACGCGGCTTTCAAAGGGACGATTGTTTCGAATCGTTCCACGCTATTTTTCCTTCTTTTTAAACAAATTTTCCAAGATATTTTTGATTAGTAACTTTCGAAGATTCATTCGTGTGTTTACGGATTATGTATACGAACGATGACTATTTCGCTGTCCATTTATTAACTCGACATATCAGACCCTACAAAAGATTTAATTAAAGATAATGAAATGTCATCTTATCAAAAACATTGTAAGATTAACGGAAAGCAAACGCGATTCGTCGTTACGCAACGATCCTGCGTAGTCTCGTCGTGTTTGCCAGAGCTCATCCGAGGACTCGTCATCGTTGTACGACCCGGTCGAACAGGAAATACACCGGATTCGTTGCGTTTCGGCTCTAACTTGATAAATCCAATTGTACGCGGTGGATAAGCCGAAGGGTACATGAGTGGCGTGACGAAAGAGTCAACCATGAAACTCTGACAACGATAATATGACCGGCTACCACAAATCGGACCCCATGCGCCAGCTAGCCAGAAGTATTTAATAAGAAAGGATAGATTGAGACGACGCGACGTCAATCGAAAATTAACTTCCAAACATTTCAATCAAGTCGAAAAACTCCAATCATCGCCCTCTCTAATCTCTCTATCATAACTTTCAAAATATCTTTAAATAGCTGGCTATTTTTCTTGAACATTAGAAAACCTGTTTTGGACTCCTCGAAAGCAATAAAATTGAGACACCATTGTTATTTCCTTCGAAGTCGAAGTTTACTCAAAAACAGGGTAGCTAAAAATGAACGAAACAGGAAACGACGACCGGGATATTCCGTTTTTCGATCAGAACGGTTCATTTCGTTCGGAATAACTACCATCCGTGGAGTAGACTACTACTCGTGCGGGAGATCAGCGGCTGAAATAAATGAGAAGTGTCGCTCAAACGTCCGGATGTAATTAGGTGGATATGTTTATCCGTTACCAAGCTACTCGAATATACTTTCCTCGTTTCTTTCGCTTTTTTCCCCCTTTACGTTCCGATTTGCCTGCGTGATAATTGACCCTTATTTCGGCTCGTTCTATCCCTGTTCTCTCTTTATCCGAATCCCTTCGTCGAACGTATCAAACTAGGATTATGTAAATACATCATTCGAAGTATTTTAATACCCACGCTTTGGAATATTCGAAAAACGCATGTGACATCGACGGGCTCTCGAACCATGGACTCTCGTGCCTCGGAATCGATTAGCCACGGATGAATGCTTTATCGTACGCTCGGGTGAGTCTATAGTATTTAGTGTCGGTAGTAAGACCGTTTGCCCTTGATGCTAAGCTTCGATGTCCTGGCCACCAGGTCCTCAACTCTTTCGTGTGATTATTCGGTACGAATGTAAACAGTGACCGAGGCTAGACTATAAGAGAGAAACGAGTTCGATATTATTCTGTTAGCACGAATCAAACTTATGTACATAACGATGGAAACGTCACAAAAAAAGACAATTGAAATAATTTGCCATTCGTCCCAAGTACAACGATGCAGACGAGCCGGAATATAAAAGCAAGAGGGGGAAAAGGATCCAGCATGGCGATTCGTTATATTCATATCGACTTTCCGTACAACACTGTATCGGCTCATCTCGTCCAATGGCGGTCCTTTAAATAGTCGATTGTGTACGAGCACGAGTCCTCCCATCGGAACGCTCGAAAGCAGTGCCCCGATTGCCACTAGGACAAATAAGAACTAGATACACAGGTAATTGGAGCTTAATTGGAGCCACCTGTTCCATCGAAGCGGGCAAAGGGACGTCGTCGGGCCTTCCAGTATTTATTTTAAGCGAGAACGCCTCGAGGCGGCTTCTCGCTATCTTCTCTCTCTTTTTCTTTTGTTCTTTGAATCCTCTTTCGTAGCTAGCAATTACAGGTTTGCGGCCCATGAAAGCAAGGGTGCTCATCTGTGATCATGGAGAAACATATCGAAAAGAGTTCCGATTAAGACCATCATAGTTCAAGTAAATAGAATGACTCAAGATTGAAAAGACGAAATCTATTTATTTATCCACTGTCATTCGAGAATTATGTAAAGCGAACCTCCAAAATAAGACGACATCCAATTGCGCAACCGTTCGTCTTTGATTTACAATTCAATGTACGGTGAGAGGTGTTCCACGGATGGAGGGTTGGTAAAATCGTGATAGCAAAAAAAAAGGAATAGAGAATTCTGACGCTAGTCCAATGATGAAACGGGACTGGCCTAATCCAAAAACCTGTATCCGACACGTAACGCCCGACGTTCGACACGACCCAACCTCTCTACTACTTTCCACCATTTTGAATCAGAAATATGCAGAAGGCGCGTGGTAGTCGATTGGCCGACTGGCTTCACTCGATAAAGTTTAGTGAAAAAAAATGCTGAAACTCGAGCGCACGATCGAAACCTTGAACCTCTTGAACCGTTTAACTATCCACCAACGCCGAACGAAATAACATGAACGCTTCATGAACTTCGGGTAAAGAAAATTGCGGAACGAACGCGCTAAAGCATTCCGTAAGCTGAAATCGCCGCTTTGATCTTCCTTATACGTCGACGGTAAACCGCGTACGTCAAAGTACAAAGGATCTACTTGAGTTTCCTTCTCCAAGCCGAAGGAAACACGAAGACCGCGGTTATTCTACTATCGGCATTCCTTCTTACGTCAATTTAAATATATCGCTTGTCAAAGAGACCCGTAGTTTCTACGAGACGATGTTAAGTGCTTGTGGTAGATGTCCCAAGGAAGTAAAGATCGTCATACTTTAACCACTAAAGACAGAAAACAAAATTGGCATCGAGTAATATTTTTGTCACACAAAATCCCATATACCTACTTGAATAATAGAGAAACTCAAGAAAGGATACTACTTCACGTATAAAAGATAATCTTAGCAATTGTGTAATATCTATTCCTAAAAAAAAAAAATATCCAATAACTATTCCAAAGAGAAGGTATCACTGCCGATGGTACAGCGTCTAGTATATCCATCTAATCGCGACCACCTCGTGAGACAGTAGAAAAACATAAAGCACCAGTCCTCTCTCTCTCTCTTTCTCTCCTTGACCCATCTGACAGCGTCCAGCAGGAGCGACGGCGCCTCGATATCAGCTCGACCATCCACGACCAGCACTGTTCCAAACCGGCGCGGAATCGTATCAAAGGGTATGAAGAAGAGAATTGAAGAAATCTACAAGATAAGTCCGGTTCGAGTCCGTCGGCGATGATGGTGGCGTCGATACCCGAAGACGATCGGTGGAAAAACGGACAGGATACGTTATCGTGGTAAAAAGATACTAAAAAGTTCGACTTACCTTCTGTACGTTTTAAGGATGGATGGATGAACGGACGGAGAGGATAAGAAGAAGAATAAGAAGAAGTAGAGAAGAAAAGAAGAAGAAGTAGAGAGGAAGAGCGACGGTCGAACAAGGGCCGCGCGGCGACGGCGTTGCGTGCGAGAGTGGCGTCGCGACGCCGGGCGTCGGCGTGCGTCTCTCGCGCTCCTCGAAAAGCGCGAAAGCACGAGAACAATGGCGTCCCGGGGTGCGAGCCAATCGGGGCTCGCGCGTTCGCCTCTGGTAGAGCGACGCCCTACGTCGCTCGCGGCGCTGCGTGCCGGCGCTGCGTGTATGCCTTGAACGTGCGAGCCGGAGATGGGGTAGGCGTTGATCGGAATGTCACGAATCCCCCCACTCTTCGCGCTGTAAAACGTAGTCTACGGGTGAACGCGACAGATGGGCGTGGCTAGCCACGCCCACCGGCGTCATAAACCACGCCCACCGACGGAGGAACACGCGTCCTTTCCACATTCTATCTCTCTTTCTCCTTCTTCCTCGTTCTCGTAGATGTTTTCTCTCTCTCTCTCTCCCTATCTCGCTCTCTTCTCGCACGGAGAAGGCAAAGACGAGAGAAGCCTGGAAGGGGCACCGTGGACGACTCGTCGTAGAGGAGAAGGGGCACCGAGGACGCGGAAGAGGCAGAAACGCAGAGAGGTGGGGGACGTGCCGAAATCGTGCGCCGGGGATCTCCGCATGAAGGGAAGGCAGACTCTGGTGGTCAATCGGGCGCCGCGCACCGCAGCAGCGACGCGTCACTGCACCCCCGTTTTCAAGTCGCACGTGCTTCTTCTTCTCTTCCTCCTCTTCTCCTTCCTCTTTCTTCTTCTTCTTCTTCTTCGTCATCGTCTTCGGCTTTTTCTGCCGCGCGTACTTTTCTCCTCGTTGCCGTGTCTTCGAAAAAGGAATCGCGCCGGAAGGAAACGTCCTCGCGCTTCGCACCTTGTGGCTAGCCAGGCGCGAAAAACGGCGATAAGAATCAAGGAGACCGGTGTCGAGTATTACCAAAGAGAAGGAGAGAGAAAGAGAGAATCGTGAGGCAGAGTGATATAACGAGAGAAGGAGAAAGAAAGAGAGAAAAACTGGGAAAGTCTCTCGAGGAGGTGCATGGTGTAACGTAAATCGAGGGATTTCGTCGAAGGACACTAATAGTCCGGTCAGGATCTCGATCCATTCTTGTCGTGAACGTGCGCGCGGAGAGTAACGTGCTCCACAATTCGCACGGATTTCTTCGTTCTCGTTAGCCTTGACAGCTGCCGTGGCTGTAAAGGAGTAAGCGAGCAAAGTGTTTGTTATCGGTACTGGAACTGTGCAATATTATTGTATTATTTTGGTGATCAGTGAGATAAGGAAGAATCTTTCCGCGTGACCAGCCACGATAACGTCAACGAGCAAAAAAACGGGGTGGTTTTGCTCGGCTTGTTTCATCGCTAATTCAACCGATTCCTTCAATCTTAATTACAAAAGGAGGAGCCGCGAGAAGAAGAAAAGTCGTCGCGAGACGAGAGATCAGCTAGAAGGGAAAGTGGCAAGTGAGAAGGAGAGCGTCAAGCGGAGTCACGCCGCTCGCGGATAGTGCTTTTAGCTGGTGACCGGACCCGGCCTGACCACGGCCATTCTCGACACGGTACGTTCGATTACTATTTTTGACGATTAGGCGTCCTATCTATCGATGCGTAGTTCTAAGAAAAGGTAGACATCTAATCGCGACGAGTACAAAGATTCCAAACAAATGACTGATCACTTACGATTCCGGTTTTCTTACGTTTTTATAACACTCATTTTGTATGACGTTTCTGAGAATCGCTTAAGATGCGACTCGCACGATTAATCTTATCAACTTTTTTATAAAACGTTCGTGACCTTAAAGTTCGAGGTTACATTCGTTTGATGCTTTGAAAAATTTCATTTATATCATTCGTTTGACATTTTTCAATAACTTCGTTCATAAGTGTAGATGGGTCGTGGAGAATAAAGTTTAAGATCGTATCTTCCATGTCGGACGGAAGTAAATATCATAATATATATTCTTTAAATAAAGTTAGGGTAGAGTTATTGGCTGAGAATTTAATTAAGCAGAAAATTAAGTAGAGTATCCAGAAGAAAGAAAAGGCCTTCACTGTAGAGTCTCGGACACTCCATACCCGACGGATCGCCGCAGTCGAAAGATAGAACTAGCTCGTGTTCGACAAACGATAATAGCGCCAATAAAAGGTGTCAATAATTGCTCCTTAGATAGAATAAAATCTCTATTTATATGCCTATTTACATTTCCATCATGCAGAAAATATGATAATTTGAGCAATTTCTACTCGTAATCACATCCGGTATTTAAAAACATCAATATAGTTAATAAGTCTTCCTAAATTGGATTAAACATAAACGATCTGTTGACTAGCCGTACGAAATAATGGAACACGAAATAATATTTAATAAATACGTCGTGAATGATGACAATTTGTTGCTAAAATTTGTCGAAAGAATTCTAAATGAAAAGAGAAAGAATTCCACTTTTCTAAAAATTCATGAAAGCGAGTCTTTGTAATTGTATAAAGTCGAACGCCTCGTTGCTCTTTTAGCGTGCCGACGAAAATAATTTTATTCGTGAAAATTTAGCGTCTTTCTCGAAAATGAGAAATAAAAGGGAGAAAAAGGGAAAGAGAGAAAAGGTGTAACGAAGTTTGATAGAGACGTAATGACTTGGACCACTGTCGAAAAGTAAAATTAATACAAATTGTATGCGGTACAATGACGAGCGGTTAAACGCGTCGGCCGCGCTTTGCGATCGCGGAAAAACTGTTGTCGATTGAACGAACGCGGCCCGTACCTATACATCGTGTTTATTTAACGGAGAGGCATGATGAAATAATACGGTGCGATGCTTCCTCAAAGTTTTATCAGAAAAGCGTTTTGTGTCGGTGCGGACGCACTACCGGCCCAATTAATATCGACGTTATTTCCATGCATAAATATACCGCGGCGATGAACCCGAAAAATGAAATCCGTCGAAGGAACATCGAACGTGGCTTTAATCGCTTCGAACGCGAGAAGAAGACTAGAGAAAGTAACTTTTTTCGATTAAATCGTTAGAATACGATCGAAGAACGTTAATTTTTAATCGAGCAATGTTTTTTTCTTTTTTAATCCCGATCCGTTACGCAGGATTTCGTAAAGTGTAGGAAAATACAGGTACCCGTTTGTCGATTATCATTTTAAAAGGTAGAGAAAGCCGAGGTTTCTTTCGCGAAGCGCGATACAATCTTCGAAAGTAACAGATGTCCCTCGTTGCTCGAGTGCTTGACAAAGAAATCTCGTGCTGTCCTCGGAGGTTCTCGTGGAAAGCCCTTTGTCGTACTTCAGGGCCTTGAAAGTGGAAAGACAAGATTCGTAGGAGTCTCGAAAATCCAAATTGTTTGCCAATTCCGTGCACTTCTTTCCGCGGTAGTAACTTTACGTCCAATTCATTCTTTAATGCTATTAACGTACTTTTGTCTTCGGAAGAGCCGCTCGTTTCGCGCGAAACGTAAGATGACGATTCGTTGAAATTTTTAATGTTTTGAGAAAAAATAATGGCAAAAGAAAGTTTTGGTTTTTTTATCGAACAAAATTCGAAGCTTAAACGAGTTTTCCGTACTTAACCAAAGAAGATTAGGAAACGAAGGAGATACCTCATTTCGAGTGAAGGTAACGCGAGTGGCTTCGTTACGAGTAGACTCCGAGTCGGCTCGTTTCTCTCTGATTTCCTCTCGCGCGTTCTTCCTCGTCTTCTCGCGGTAGATACGAGACACAGTAATTTCGTTACGATTCAACCACCTCGGCTTGGCAACCATTAAGCACGAGACAGGGAGATTCTCTTTCACGGTGAGGGTTCAATGATACTACCGGCATAACTTTGAAAGGAATTTTATTCGCGTCTTCGTCTGTAGATAGAAACGCTTGTGCGATAATATCGAATAAAATGTTGCAATCGTTCTTTGAATACACCGAAGCGTCGTCGGGGGTCCCTCCAATTCGTTATATTCGATGGAATCAAAAAATTTCGATAAACTTTATTTACTTTTGTCTGTAAATACGCGACGTTCAATAAAACGATCAGTTTCCATCGAACTCGTGGAAATAATTACGGTTCCTCGGTTTGATTATAGGAAATAAATAAATATTGCTCGGTTAAGCAAAAATAGGATCTCTCCGAACGAATATTAAACGACGAGGTACGGGATGTAATAATATTTTTGCAATAACGGGGCGATTCTGTAAATCCTGTCGTTTTTAAAAGCTTCGTCGGATATCATGATTTTGTAAGAGATACCTACTTTGTTTCGTACTTTCGAAATAACGACGTTAATCGATCGAGCACGGTGCGTTTGCTTTTGTATCGAGTTTGTTGAAAGAAATATCGTGGTTTTCATTTGGTGCATGAATATCGTAACAAATAGAGATATAATATCGAGAGAGAGGACTATCTTCGATTTCTGATAAAACGTAAAGCGTTACTCGAATTAAGATTTTTTACAACCGATTGAGTCCTTAAACGTGTTCGTGGGATGCCTAAAGCTAATGTGTTTCAACGTTTTTAAATTCTCGTAACGGTGCGAACGTTTCTCTAAATATTTATAATATTGATTAAATAACAAAAATTACATACGTATCAATTGTTCTTTAAAATATGCACGGGCTTGTCGTCGCGTGCAACATATTCTTTATCTCTGATCGCGTGGTAGCTCACACCTATCCGACGATTACCTACGTTAAGATCCTTCTTTACGCGAGGAAAGACGCGCGACGAAGATGAAAGGAGCTAATGAACTAAGAGCAGCGTAGTGAACGATAATTAATGTTTCTCGTAACGGCTAGGCGATTAACCACGCGCGCAAACGAAAGCGACACCGGAATGTAACTCCTACGTGGATGGAGAATCTCGGCGGCTTGCACCAAAGTTTATCTCGATTATCGAGAGAAAGAGAAGAAATGATATATGAAAAGAGCTTTCGATTCTTAATCTTACGTTCTCACGAACGTAATGATGTCTTATTAACGTTATTATTACTACATTAGATATTTTTGCAATGGAATCTGCAGGGAATATTTATTTTTTATCGATGACTTATCGAAGGAAAATATGTACAGGTAACCCTCGTAAAGCATGATATTCTATACCACGATCAGAAATTTGCGGAATACTTGTATAACACTACACTTCTACTATTTTACGTATGGATCTAAATTACAGTGATTAAATTAAGGTTATTAAAAGAAAAATACTCAAGTTAAATCTGGGTACTTTCTAGGAACCTATCTATCGTGTTATAGAAGAGTTACCTGTATTCTATTTGTACGATATTTCGAACGTATACTACCGAAAAGAAAGTTACGCTCGTGATTCGAACGAATTCCGTCAACGAAAGAAACCAAATTTGTTTTTGAAAAACCGACACCACTTGTCAACGCGTCGGAAATCGACTTAGGAACGTAATCAGGCTTGTAAAAATTGGGAAAATTTACCGTCGACGCGGCCGGGTGTTTATTATTTGTCGCTCGAAGGGGCGTATTTATTTTTTGGTGCACTTTGAAATTTGCTTTTGGCGAGAGGCACGGTTTCGACGGTGCCAATATTTACCCCATTTCGCGGACGATAATCCCCTGAATTATGTTCTTTGAAGCCGCGCTGTTTGTATGTACGAGTGGACGAACGAGTGTGTGTGTTTGAGAGAGAAAGAGCGAGAGCGTTGAAGAGCGTGGAACTGTATAAAAGTCAATCGTGTTTTCGTCGTGTACACCTAGCGGCCGATGCTCGCGCAACACGAAATTCGACAAAAATAGTTTTAATCTGTCGTTTCGGGCTTCGGAGGACAATACGTGGAGAGAGCGTATGTACGCTTGCATCGTATTCGGTTTTCCCGTTCCCATTCCGTCGGCTTCTCTTCGCTCGCTCGAACGAACTATTCTAAAAGCTTTTTAACAATTTCGAATGCGTTCTCTATTTTCGTGAAGCACTCGTCGCTGATAACGAACAGATAGGACCGACGATACACTACGGATATCTACCTACCGTTCGACATTGTTAGAGTTCGATAAATGCGTTAGAATGTAGTTAGATATTCTTTCCTTTCTCATTATTTTAATATTACTTACTCTTTTCAAACCAAAACTAGGATCATTTTTTAAATTTTTAGGATTTATATTAAGGGGACCTGCTATTTCTTATTTTTACTCTGTTAAAATTGCTGTCTATGCAACTAATTTTCTCGGAGAAGATTTAATATACGATTTTTCTTTACTACTTCTTTATACGTTACAATAGATCAAAGAAAGTCTTTGAAAAAACAAATTTTGATGTCGCTAAATAAGGTATTTCTTTCTTGTCACGTATATTGTGAACTTTCACGTGAAACATAAAACTCTATGTTCTAAATGTAAATTAAACCTTTATCTTTATTTTCCATAAAGTTTCATAAAAATCGGTTACATGGTTTTCGAGGAAACGGACTACAAAGACGACAATTCTAACAGAGTACAGATAGGAGCTGGCGCGTCCACTTTACACGGTGTTTATATCACGATTCGGTATAAAGTTAATGAATGTTGAAAGAAACAGTATCACCGATAGACAGATCAAATTAATACACCACAACCATCCATACTAGCAATGAAAACTAAAACTATAAAACGTTTCTCAAATTAAAAAAACCACCTTTTTCACTCCCCGGGGTTAGGAAAGTTAAAAACTGTTCCACCTTTTGCTTAACTTTCTATCCACGCCGTTATATATTTTGACCCACTTCAAAAAGTTGAAGTTCCTTATCGTCGTACAGTTTAATATTTTATTTAAAGTTTTTTCAGTTGGCATTGCTACAAACCAGCAGTAAATTCGTAAATAAATGACAAAAATAAAAATGCTACAAGTCAAAATGCATGCGCTGTTGCGATAAAGGTACAACCAAGACTTTTATTTTTTATTCAATTCTGTACCTCAAAGAGTTAACCGCGTTTGAAAAAGAAAGATTTTAGTCGATTCGACAGTGGGCGATGACGCTTTTTTTCTTAACTAGATATAACAAAGTTCCATCGGCGAATAATAAATCTAACTGTCGTCGAATGAATGATTTCAGCACTGTGTTAGCGTGGCCGGAGGTGGCGGCGGTGGTGGCGGAGACGGGGGTGGCGGTGGTGGACGCTTGAGTCTGCAGCTTCGTCCTTGCAGCGGGAGCGGGGGCGGAGGAGGGGGAGGCGGAGGAGCGGAAAGCAGCGGAATCGGCGGAGGCGGAGGAAGCGGAGGGGGAGGAGGCGGCGGCGGAGGAGGAGGAAGCGATAGCCCTTCGGATTATCATTCGAGTGTAGCGGCTGCGAGGAGCAGGGAAGCGGCGGCGGCGGCGCTGCACGCGGCAAGGACCCTGTTGGGCGCGGGGGTGGCTAACCCTTGCTCGTCCACCCCCGAGCCGCCCTTCTGGAAGATGCCGCACAAAGGTCGGTCGAATTACCATTCCGAAGATTAACGCGCGAGTCTTACTCGCTTTACTTTCTAATCATTCAGTTATTTACTACCTTTTTCCTATGACTGCAGTGTTCATTTTACGATTCTCACGAGTTTATGCGAAGGAAGAGAAATTCTTATCGTTTTTTTTATACGTGATCGATTGGAAGATCGAAAGTGATTTATGTAGGAGCTGGTTCGTTAGTTTTCAAACGTTCCAATTGCAGTGACATGTGTGTTTATTTGATTCCTCGAAGATTGGCAAAATATGTTAATGTGATGAGTTGTTTTCCATCGTGTGAGTTCTTGATTTTATTTTAATTTTTGTATTAATTTGAACGATTTTAGGAATTATATATTATTAATAATCGATAAGAACTTCAGCTTTCCCATCGCAAAATCAGTGCTCTTAATTCAACGATTTATACTGAAATGTGCGCAAGGAACTCCTGAGATTTTACGAGAGAAATATTTGGCGAGCGCGTTAACGCTTGGTCCATTTCGCTAATGGATTCTTATTAGGATGAGAGTTTAGGTAATATGTAGCTACGTACATTCCCTTTTTGCCTCTCACGCTGTCATCGATCGTTAACGTCAGTTCCGTCGCGGCGCATGGAACTCGATCCTTGGAGGACTTCGATCTAGTTACGCTCGAGCGACGACGCGTTTTCCGAGACGGATTTCGAGACGAAAGCGGCCGAAAGCGGTCACGAGGACTATCCTCTCTCCCTCTTCTCTCGAGTCTCTTCTTCGAACTTCAAAAGTCGTTGGCCGCATGGTACTCTTCGAAAATGGAAGTCAGACAACGAAGATTTTTCGCTTCGGTGAAGAGTGGTCAGTTTCTACGACGAATCAAAATTGTTCAATTCGGGATTATTGTATAGGTATATAGTTGAAACTTGTTAATTACAATTTTAAAGGAACGGTGAATAATTCGATTCATCGAGTGTATTTCGAGATATTAACGCGCGAAAAATTAAAACGTGTAGATAAGACGTTTAAATTATACATAAACAATTTAAAATTATTGCAGGAAAGAGAGAATGTAAAAAACAATTATCTCCCATTTTTCTTCGACTTATAGAGATTTTCTCTAACGCTGTATTTTTTAATGATCTTTAGCGATGAGACGGGTACACGCGACGAACAATTCATTTATTTTCTTTAAAGTGATTTGTTATAATTAGAAGAAAAAAATACGTTCGAAAGTAAAATCCGATTGATTCCAAAGAAATTGAAGAGTTTGAAAAAGTCATTTCGTGGGGTCGAGCAGATCGAGCGTGTAAAACGAGACGTATTTAGCAACGACGAAGACTCGATTTCCTCCGCGATCCTCCGAGTCATGACCTTCGCGTAAAGATACATCGAAAGAGAAGTAAAGAGAGAAGAAGAGAGAGAGAGGGAAGTAAATACGTGTACGCTTATGGGCTTAGGTGGGGCTGGCGGTTATCCCCGGGGTTAGTCCGTAACCCGACACGCCTTTCCTTGGCTTCTGTCGGACCAACAGCCCCTTCGACTCGGTGGTTCGACGTCGAAGGGTGGCGCCTTTCGCCTAAAAGCCGACGCTTCTCTCGCGCGTACCACGTACGCAAGAATCCGACTCATAATGTCACACCTGCTACAATCGAGTTATATCGAGTCGAATACCTGGCATTTTCACGTCTTTTGTAACATCGATTTGTAGCTACAAATTAGTCTATGAAAAGATCTTGCCGATCTCGATGCGGGCGACGGATCCGACTTTGCTGATTCATCGTAAAAGGAGCATATAGTTTCAATGTGGTGTTCGAAAGAGTAAAGTCTCTTCTTTACGAATATGCAAGTCGCGTTTCGATAGGATGACTGGTTAAAAAGTTACAGCAATTTTTCTCATGGAAACGACCCATACTCCGACACCTAAAAAATTTATTTTTCAACACTCCGCAACGATATCGAAAAACGGACAACGGGACAGTATTCTGCATGCTTTCTTCTTTCTAAATCTTGATGTATACATCAAGATTTTTGTCAAAAATCGATGCATCTCGAATTTGCCCGATCAAATACTCGTTCGAAAGAGGAAAATCTCCTCTTTACCAATATGCAAGTCGCGTTTCGATAGGATGACTGGTTAAAAAGTTACAGCAATTTTTCTCTTGAAAACGACCCATACTCCGACACTTAAAAAATTTATTTTTCAACACTCCGCAACGATATCGAAAAACGGACAACGGAACAGTATTCTGCATGCCGTTTTCTTTAAAATGGGCCATTAAACATTGAAATCGGCGGTGGTGTCCATTTTCGCAAAAATCATGATGTATACATCAAGATTTTTCCTTGGAAACCTTGGAAAACTTGCACCATGGCGTGAGATAACTTACCCCGCAGCGGGGCAAGTTGTCCCAAAAAATTCGTTTACTTGAAATTGAAAAAAACATGTTAAAAACGTCCCAATGCAAGCAGAAAAATTTCCATGTATCGCTAAGAAGTTAAACTTTATGATGGTCACCAAAAAATTCGAAAATATTAGCTACAGAAATCTGTAGAAACAAAAAACCTAAAATTGGGACAACTAGCCCCGGTCTCCCCTAACCATTGGCATAATTTTCAAGTTTTATTGATTCAATACTACTTGCAAAAATATCCCAAAAGTTACCGTCACTGGTTTTGTAACTGTCCATTCAAAAGGACGACCCCGTGCAAGAAAATTTGATCACTGAATATTATACTTATCGATCCCAAGCTCTATCTTCCATTTTATGTCAAGGAAGAATGGTTGCTTTCATTAACTCGCGACTCTTCGTCTTGTAACCAGCTCTCCTTTTAATCGAGACGATAATAACGGCTGAGAAAGAAGCTCGTTGACAAAGGGTAGGGTTCGTTCTTGCAAAGACCTGTTTCGATTTACCCTTTGGCACATAAACCACGAGGCAGGGCAGTATTCTACTTTCCTAAGCGTGGCGGCTTTACGCACGCTCCGTCGCACCAAAACACTTTGGTATCGCGTTACACGCCTCGAGATCATAATACGAGTTATAGAGGAGTAAAGTGTGCTTTCTCCCCCTTCTCGATCGTGAACCATTCGAACACCGTGTATTGCTTCGGGGCGGACAATGTCTGCTTGGCACGAGCGAACGAACGAACGAACGAACGAGCGACGGGCAAAAGCGACCCTCCGAGCAAAACCATCCACCCAACCATCCATCCATCCAGCCATTCATCCATCCGAGTATCCAGCCACCGGCTCGGTGCCGTCTCTCTTCGTCCCCCATAAAACTCCCGTAGGCTATTCGAATCAAACGGCCGATTCACGAGAGCACTTTATTCCGTGCGTCGCTACAAGATTTGTTAATGGTTATGGTCGTCTCGTAACACCGTCGCTTCGCGTGCCACGAATCCGTCGAGATTACCTACCTCCGCGTCGTGAACGGGCCTCGGTAATAAACGTTCCACGCGAGATCGGACGAATCCGATAGCCAACTCGATCCGTTTGTAGCTTCGTTTATGTACCAATGATTCGAACGTCGATGGACCATGATGCGATATAGTTTCACAGAACTCGCTCGCGATTTTTAGTACCTACTTACACGACGATCGTGTCGTCGATAGATACAACGAAAGTGTTTGGACAACGTTTTTCCTTCGAACGAAGCGTGTCCCGATCGATCGGGTCGTTGAAACAAAACGAGATGAAAGGAAGATCGAATTAAGGAATGTTTCGTCAAAGGCAATCGAACTCGTCGTGACGATGAAGTCGATTCGTCGACTTAATTGTCTTCCTACTTCTCATCCCCTCTTTTCTAGGGAGTTCTGCCCCTTACTCAAAGGGCATTGTTCGGTTAGATAATTTCGTCGAATTCTTATTTCGTTGTAAACGACGTCACTCGGTTCTAAGGTCGCGCTGCTACCGTAGCTACTTCTTTCCCCCCCCTCTTTTACTCGACGTCCCTGACGTCTATTATCTTTTCGCTTTTGTACCTTTTGTCCTGTCGTCCGAAACGACGACGAGGTACTCGTATCTCCGGACGCGGCTATTCGAACCGGTCTCTCTTTTTTTTTATTTGTTCTATTTCTCTGTCTGTCTCTTTCTCACTCCTTCCCTCGTTCGCAGAAAGAAATAAGAAAGAGTTGCGGTTGGCCGAATTCGAGGCAGGCCCGTCGCACCGAGAGGAACTCGCAGACTTATTGTGAAGCGGGGAAGAAAAAGGTGGCGAGATGCCTCGGCATCTCTCTACCCAACAGTAACCCCCGTTCCCCGAGCCTCCTTGCGTTCCACCCGACGAGTACAAATTCTTACTTGCTCGGTCCGCGGTCGCGCGCTCGTTAACCTCAAGTTTTATACCTTTTAATTGCTCTCGAGCTCAATTTACAGCAAGGAGAGTCTCCGTATCGCCTTACAAATCGAGAAACAACGCTCGGTCTCGTGTCTTGGCTTATGTTGGTACTTTACGAACGGAACACTTGTTAACATACACGATCTTCTCTCGATACGATCGTAAAATCATCTTGAAAAGAGATCAAATATTGGTAAACTTATCCTCTCGTTTCTATATTGTATTACGCGTGTGGTCAAGTGTAATCGATAGTTTTAATAGTTCATATATGTATAGAATTAAAAAAAAAAAGTAAATAAATTCGATAAACTTTGCGAATTAATCCAAGAAAAGTGGGATGGGTTCGAAGATTCGTGCGATAATGAGTCGTAGGTACGAGACGGCATCGGTGTGTAGTAGCTGTTCTCGCTAATTCAAACGCTACCTCCTAACACCGTTCGTAATGAATTCGAAGCGAGAGAGAGACAGGGTAGGAAGAGGTGTCTCGCTCTTACCGCGATTCAACTCATTAGAGAATGTAAGCCCTCGGCGACATATTTGATGTCACCCCTGTCGTGGGACCGGTAAAAGGAAAGAGAGTGAGAGAGAGAGAAACCGCGAAACTCACGAGTTTACCTCGAAACACTTTGGAAGCGACGCGTTTCCAACCCTTCTCTCTTCAAAATGAGAGGCGCGCGCGATGACGTGATAATAATGCTCGGAGATATGCCAACGATGTGTAAATAAGTACGATACTCTAGAGCTATGACGCGACGATCAAAGTTTTTTTTTCCTCGAGTCCGTGGAGAAGAAGAGAAATCGACGAGATAATTGATGACATTCTTTAATCTTTCCACTCGGTGAGACCGAGCCTCGACGATGGATCCCAATTGCTGCGTGTTATTGGTAATAGCTTGACAACTAGAACTCCTCCGATTACTTTTTACGCGAAACGATCTCGTTAATACTTTCAGCGCGTTATTTTATCGTTAGAAATTCATTTATAGACTATTTACGATAATAATATCATCATATTCGAACATGGCATTGAGTTGCTTTTTCCTACACGAAGAGTAAGCGGTATTACATTTAAACGGTTTATACATTAAATACGTAATTTACATTAAATAGTTTCATATCGAGGTGTCGATGATACATTCACCTAATCAAATAACACCTGGCCCGTTCAAAATAATACCACGAAAATCTTTCGATATCCCAACCAATTCTCGACATACCAACGTGTAACAAATCACAGGGTCCTGTATACAAAAGCCAAGTTCTTAACCTTCTTCGACCCTTCGAGTTTCTTTCGAAAGGTAGAAAATCGAAGGAGAGTTTCTCTCTTTCCATCTTTGAAGAAAACAAATGGATAAAAAAAAATAGAAAGAGGGATAGAGAAAATAGTGTCCGAAGGACGGAGAAGTTGCGAGAGCCGTTTGGTAAGGAGGTGGTACGGAGGAAGGAAGGATGAGTAAGAGGAGAAAGGGTGGTAGCGGTGGCGATGGTGGTAGAGGTAGCGGTGGTGGAAGGGTGTCGCGACGTCGTGCGCCAGCAGGATGGGATTTAATCTGTGCTCCGTTTCACGCTCAGCCAAGTGGAACCTTTTTGCCTCACTTTGCGGCATGACTCGCTTTTGCGCTGGTCGTCGCGTAGATTAACGCGAAATTATATATAAAGAATGTGTGCGGAGCTGGTGAGAGCACACATGTACTCACGCACACACGAGAACGTGCTCATGAGTCGCTGGCGTTGCTCGGACGATTCGCTCTGCCCGCTGTGCTAGTATGAGAGAGAGAACGAAAGGGTGGTGTAAAGAGGGAGGAAGGAGTATGCACTTTGTGCGTTCACCTCGTGTGCAGCTTCCTCTATGTATATACGCGTACGTATAGGTGCAAGTCCGCAGGTAGACTTCCTTTGTAATGAATTAAAGCGCTGACGGAGAACACTAGGGTTGTGGCGTACCTCAAAGGGCGGTTCAGTTTTCTCGCCTCGAAGCGGGATTGGGCGAGAAGAAACTGCGAGCGACGCGAGCTGCCGGTCACGTATCTTCCGGTACTCGATTGGTCCGGGGATATCTTGGAAGGCGCAGCATCCTATGTTTACCGTACTTCGCCAATTCCAATCCTTTTCTTATCTTCGAATTTTCTCTCCTTCTTCGTTGAAAATTCTAGATATCGAGATGTCTTTGTGTTATGATATAATACGAGATGGTAGTGATTGTGTAAGTAAAATGTAGTTGCGAAGAAAATAGTTTATAATAAATCGTAAAGGGAATTGATGGTTTAAAGAGATTGTCGAGGAGTCGATAAGATCATTGGCATAAATTCTGATCGAGCTATCCCTTCGAACCTGTCGTTTATTATACAAATAACGTTAGGTACGCCCCAAGCGCGATATTATTATCTCCGGCAAATTGATCGTCGCTTATTTTCATCGTTGGCGCCCTTCCTCGCATCTTAGGTACGCTGTTAAAAAGGACGATGCGAGGAAAGGGGCGAAAGTAAAAAGCTTCCAAAACGGGAACGGGACGGGGGAGGTTCGAACTTTGTCCAGCTTTATACCGTGTGAAACTTCGGTGTATATAGATACACGGTATACCGAGTGTCGCAGATTCTTCGACGCCCTTTGTAGCGAATTAAAACACTCGCCTTCGTTGTAGTCCCTGTGGTATATGCTTTTCTCAAAGGGTGACTTAGTTTTTTTCATCTCGCACGTGATTGGTCGCCAAGCACGTTCGATCGTTCCACTTTATCTTTGGTAGCCCTTTCATATTTTGTAGTCTTCCCTTTGTCTCGCATTATTACAACGATCGTATCACGTTCGTCTATTTTAAGACGTTCTTTTATGAGGATGTTTAACTAATAAAGAAAATTTTCTATCGATCGCGAGTATCTCCCTTTTTTTTGGGGAGTTACATGAAAGAAATGAAACATTCGCTAGGAGGAGAAAGAGAGTGTGCGAAGATTATAATTCGATGTATCCTCGTTGCATAAATTAAAGGAAGCACGAAAGGCATGGCCGTCGTACGGTGGGCAGATCTACATACTCGCTTATTAAACTGGACACCTGTATGAATATTCATCGATTCTTTACGCGGAAAAGAACTCTTCAAGTCGCGGCCTGTCATTTTAATTGCTTCGAGAAAAGGAGAAAGATGCCTCCCGATCTCTTCTTCCTTGTTTATCATCGAGACTTTAACCTTATCATCTGTTTTTTCTCGGTGCATAAACGAACGAGCGGCTTTTGATCTTTCGCGAGTGCCGATGCCGGTTGCATGTCGGCGGCACGGTCTTTCACGGAATCAAGCGTATTACTTTTTGTCTAATATTCAAAAGAAACAAAAATAACTTAAAAAAAAAATCAGAATTTCATTATTTCTCTCTATCTTATTAAAAACATGTATACTTGGTTAGAAATAGGAACTATTTGCGTTCAGTTTTGCGATTCATAAGAGCATCGTTGTTTGAAATTGCCGTATTAAACGTTTCTCTTCTAATAGGATTTACGATCGATACTCCAGACTTTGTTAAAATTAATTACTGATTTAAAACTAAATATTTATCTACTGTCCACGATGCTGCACTCATACACTAAAAAATTCACCGATACTTTTTTGAAGGATTAAACCACCGGGCATGAATGCACGCGCGTGCGCGTGTTCGCAGGCGTGACTACGGTTCTAAGCCATGAATATACTCGCGCGTCGGATAGAAATGGAAGACGATGCGAAAAGAGAGAGAGAGGACCACCTCGACTCTTTTTTGAACGACGTCGAATAATCACGAAACGCAGGGAATCTCGGTTCCTTGCGGTTCTCGCTTGGGAAAGAGTAGGTAGTAACGGTGGTGAGAAAGAGTAGAAAAGAGAAAGAGAGAGAGAGAGCCGGTGAAACGCGTCGTGCGTCGTTATACAAAGTGGTTTCGTACGGTGACGCCGTGCGCAGCCCATTCAAATTACATTCCAACTATTTCTTGTCGCTTTGCACGGCGCGAAAGTGGGAGATTAATTAAATTCGTTAATTGCAAGATGCATTTAGCGCGCAGTCTCCTCGAGTCTCTCTCTCTCTCTCTCGTCCTCGAGGTGAGTCACGACGCGTTCTCGTTGTGCGACCCTTACCACCCCCTACCTCCAACCCCGATCCTTCTCTCACCAGCAGCCCGTCGCCAGTGTTAGCGCGTGAATTTACAAAGCGACGACAAAGGTTAAAAAGCTTCGCGTTTTACCAGCCCATCCGCCTCGTTTCTCTCGCTTCCGTTTTCCCGTTTTCTCTATCCTCTCTTTCTTTCTCTCGTTTGTTGGCACATTGATACGCGCGCGTGTCAATCGCGCACGCTTTTGAATCAACTCATTCCAGAAACCCTTCAAAAGCATTTCATTCCGTTTTTGCTGCTTTCCGTCGTTCGCATGGAAACGGGAAGCGTCTATCGAGAAATCGACTCGTTTTAATTATATTACAGCATCGCTTTTCCTTCTCTCTGTCTCTCTCTTCGTCCCATCATCTTATTTATACTAGGCATAGACTCGAATTACGTTAGATTAAGGCGTTACGTTTAATTAAAGTAAGTCAGGTTTTAGCGTTAGAGCGAATTAGATTAAACGCCATTAGTCCGAATTAATTTCGAGCTTCCGTTGGATCAAAAGGGAGTGCCAAATTCGCGATTAATTACGAGAGCAACCTTGCGAGATTCTAATGAATTTAATGAGATAAAAGAGCGAACGTTGCGCGTTGTTGTTCCGTCAAAATATCACCGAAAGGTCGACGATCAAAAACGAACACTGCTAGTCGACGAATTCTCCAACCATATCTACCTACCTGATTAATAATTGATAATTAATCAACGCTGCAGAGTGTAGAGCCGATCGAAAGTTATAATAAAGTACAAAATAGCCTGGGTTTTGCTTTACAGAAGAGGACTTGATGCACGGGGGTGGCGCGGGCATTGGCGGGGGTTCTATGGTCGGACAGAACTCAATATTTGGGTGCTCGGCTGCAGGACACAGCGGGGTTAACCAGCTTGGTGGTGTTTACGTCAATGGTCGGCCATTGCCGGACTCCACCAGGCAGAAGATCGTCGAATTGGCGCACAGCGGGGCCAGACCTTGCGATATCTCGCGAATTCTGCAGGTCAGCAACGGATGTGTCTCCAAGATACTTGGCAGGTGAGTACCTTTCTAAGCTAATTTCACGATTATTCGATCGAAAACGGCATCGTCCACCTAAAAGAAACGAGTATCGAACGGTTCACGCGTTAACGTCAGCCATTATTAAATAGATCAAGATAATTAGTGGTCAAAATCATTAGAAAATAGGCAGCAATCTGTGCCTATTGTTTGAATAAATTTTAGATTGAATTATCACGTCATATGTGGCACTCTATCGAATTACACGAACGCAACAATTCGTAACGACTTCTTCAAATATCAAAATCATTGCTCGAACTACATATTTCCAAGAAGAAACGTAACGGTAGTGCTTCTACGAAACAAAGGCTAGTCTTTAACCATTTCCAATGACTCGGCGATAGACGAAATGACTTGCGCGTTATCCATCGTTTGAACGATAGGACATCTAGCATGTAGCACCGAGGACCGTTACCCGCGCGTTAATCTTGAGAGAAGCTAAGAAGATCGTTGATCTTTCTTTTCTTTACAGGTATTACGAGACAGGATCCATAAAACCACGCGCGATAGGCGGCAGCAAGCCGCGAGTAGCGACCACTCCTGTCGTCAACAAGATCGCCGATTACAAGCGCGAGTGCCCATCGATTTTTGCCTGGGAGATACGAGATCGACTTCTCCAAGAAGGCGTCTGCAACAATGACAATATACCAAGCGTGAGTAATTATTCAATTTCGATGATATCAACCTATTGTCATAGTCCATATTTCCCATCGTTCCAAATACTCGTTTAAAAAGAATATGGTCCAATATAGAATACGAATAATATATTTTTGGGCAAAGACACGTTAGGGATGGTAATTTGACGTGACATATTTCGCGTTTGGCTGAAAAAAACGATTGGAATCCGCGAAGGAAATCTCGATAAGTATTAAGAGAGAAAAGAAAGAAGAAAGGGTGGGGGGTCGAAGTCGGTGGCTTATCAGGGTGCGGACGCAGTCCGGTACTTACCCGTCGGATCCGGCCACTCGACCCTAATCAAAGTCTCGTAAATACGATCGGTTGGGAGGGGTAATCGGTCCATTACGCGGACCCAGGGTATTGTCCACCCTCGCGTCGAACGTTCTCCTGACTCTACCCACCCCGTATCACCCTCCTTCCGTCCGAAAGAATCGGCTCTCTCGTAGTAGGTCCGTTCGTCTTCCAAACATCCTCTCCAACCCTCCGCAAAAATCGGTTCGAACGAGAAACAATCCCCCCTGGAAACCAACGAAGTTGGATCGTGCACGAAAAAACGTTCCTTCGAGTGCTGTTTCTCGTTTTTTATTCTTCCCGCTGTTTCTAAGACATCGATCGGAGATTACCGATTGGATACCGCCATCCAACGAAAAAGAGGACTTTAGGCACGCGTCTCGCAGACATAAACTGGTATTGATACAATTTCGTGTTAGTCTTGCGTTCTCGATATCGTGCCATCAAGATTTGTTAATTCCCAAGATAGGAAGAAATACATCTTCCATGATATCTACCGATTTCCCAAAGATTTTTCCAATCATACATTATCGGTTAACACTTGGGTGGTTCTAAACGATGCTTTCCGACGATTGTCGTCCTACCTGACGATGCTGGCAGCAGCGATAGCAATAATAACAGTATTCGTAATACTAATAGCGTCGGTCGCGGCTGTTGCGGCGGGTACGTATCGTGGCGTTCTCGACGATGGGGTGCGAGGAAGCGCATAGAGCGAGATGGGGAGGGGGGTGAGAGGGGTATGAGTAGTAGGGGTGATCAGGTATGAGAAAGATAGAACAAGAGCGAGAGAGGAGGCTAGCGGACGGAGAAGCGGGTAGAATCAGGGTGAATGGGATCAGTTAAGCGTGTTGCACAATTATTCGTGTCCGGTCGCGCGTGTAATGGTCTGCATCGGTGCTGCGGCTGTTGTGCGGCAAGAGCGGAGCTTGAGCGAGGCCGAGCATGGGCAATGCGAGCCATAGCGTCGAGCCATAGCCGGCTTTGCACGACTCGATGATGGAAAGGCTAGATCAGGATGGGCGAACTGCTGTCGGGCGCGGTTAGTCGAGAAACGTCCTTTTCGTTTCCCACCCCCCACAACCCCTCCACCCCCTAGAAAGCCCCGAGCCGAGCACAATCACCGTCCACCCATCCCTCGGAGTCTGTCATTACGTCGCGGAATCGGAAGGGAAGCTCGCACGCGAGCGAACCTTCCGAAACGAGTCCGTTCTCGATTCTATCGCTCTATATCTCGCTCTTCGATTCGATACAACGATTAATGAGCACGGCTGGATGAAGGACTCACCGGATAGCTATACCCCAGCTTCCGTTTTCTTCGTTCTTAATAATGACTTCGCTGATCGCTTCAGTAATCGATCATGATGGATGTTCGATTCGGTAGTAAAACAAGGGCGAACTACTAACGAGACTTTTTTTCTAACGAGTATCTTCACAAATACTCGGAATAGATTCGATACTTTATGAGAATTCTTGGGGATATACCTGTGAACTTGGCTATTATATTTCAAATAGGTATTTCTCCTTGACTAATAGTCATAAATCGTCGATTCGCTTTTTCAATAGGATTGCCAGCACCCGTCAACGTTCGGTCATTGTTCCGTGTTATTTAAATCAGGGTGGTTCAAAGTGCCCTACTGCTTTTTCCCTCTCTCTCTCTCTCTCTCTTGTTCTCGCTAAAGCTTTCAACCGTGGCAGTAATTAAGAAGCTTGGTTCGATACTCGTCGGGCCAGGTCATGGGATGTACTTTGGGCATATCTAAATTGGTTGTACCACCCATGTTGTACAGAAAGAGGACTGCAGGATAAAGAGAGAGAGAGAGAGAGGAAGGAAGAGAGAATGACGGACCAGGGCACGTGTAGAGCACGGAGGACTATTATGTACGAGTCGAGAGCACCGAGTCTCGCCCCCGCGGCTCGTTATAACTTTAGGAGTTAGCCAGTGGTTCGACCGCGGTGTACAAGGTGAAGACGACCGTGTCCGGGATAGAGGGAGCGAAGTGCTATGGAAACCGTTTTATGTAATAATAATTGGATGGCGGTATCCTTTCATCTGAAGATCTCCCTTCTCCAACCGGATAAAGAGAAAGCTTGAAAAAGAGTGAGAGAGAGAGAGAGAAGGTTGGTGATAGTATTTGCGGACTCGTGGGCAAATACGATCGTCGAGAGTGGACGAATTTTTACAGAGTCGACAGCCTCGAGTGGATCTCTTTCTCTCTCTTTTTTTCGGGGATACGCCTTTGTCGTTCGAATCTTTTTTTCTCAAATCTTTTGTCATCTCCTCCTTCTTATATTCCTTGTCCCAGTTCTTTCAAAGCGATCGGTAAAAAAGAAACTCGTCGAAATATTGGTAATTAATGACAAAGGATATCGATCGAAGAATTTGACGTGTTCCCGTAGGTGTCCTCCATCAACAGGGTGCTTAGGAATCTCGCCTCTCAGAAGGAGCAACAGGCTGCGGCGGTGCAGGCGCATCAGGGCGCTGAAAGTGTCTACGACAAGCTAAGGATGTTCAACGGACAGGCAGCAGGTTGGCCGCCGGCATGGTACTCGGCTACGCCCTCTCATCATCCGCTGGCCACTGGCATCCCGACGGCGGCCACCCCCGGCTCGGGACAGTCTCTTCTACCCGGTAGTCAGCTCCACGGCCGCGACGATTCTCTGCTCAAGCGAAGCGGTGAGTTTTAACGACCATCTTCCCAAACGGCGAACGCTTGTTAACTAGTTCGATCCTTTTAACGATCGAAAAGATTCTTATTGGGTCGATGGGGTAAAACTCGATGATTGTATAAGTATCCGAAAATTTATTGGGGAAGAAATCGTGAGGTTTTGTTTTACTAAAGTATACCTCGATTCCATTTTTCTTGCATCGATGCATCTTGCCTGTATAAAAGATCGCGTAATCGAATGAATTTTCTCGCGTATCTCCAACACCGTTCCTTCTTCTTTATTTCATAGATTTCAAAGTTTCCTAGAAGGAACCCTCGTAATCCTCGTGCCCTCGTACCACTCATAGATCGACAATAGGAAAAAGTCATTCGCGTGGCTCAGGTAATTCGAAACGCTCTTTACCGATTCTATGCGCGCGTTAAGTCGGATTCATTGACAAGATGGTGCATTGTGAAAGGCGTCCCTGACGTTGAACCACCTACGAACCATCTAGAGAAAAACCTTCGCCGTTGTGGCGGCTCGCAAGGTCGACGATACCTGCGTCGATCGTGCTCCACCTTTAATAGGATCATGAAAATCCGCTCGCGCGCGTGTGCGCCGATCGCGGTCGAGATTGCACCGCAGATGACGATTCCAGATGCTCTTTCTCTACCCCGAAATCCGGATTACGCGAAACTTCTCGCGTGCGTGAAGGACAAACGATGAAATCTATTTTTGGGGTTCCTTATTCAAAAATTACCCCAAGTCCACCCACAGCTGCTATCTAGAGACTACTCTACTTTTCTGTCATAAACAGTTTGGTTATCAACCGAAAGTCGATTCCGTAAGATCGTCGATGATCGAGATGGATCGATTCAAAGACGATGAACGTTACTTTCGCGTTAATGCAGGAGCTATAGCTATGATAGTCACGCATTCACGACCGATCGAGCAACGGCATCGACGTCGGCATCGGCAGCAGTAGCGGCTAATCCCTTTTCTCTTCTCTTCGCTTGGTGCGTCGTCACCTAGAAAATTAAAGCCAACGATCGGTCTGCAGGGGACTGCCGAGATCCTCCCCATCGGTCGTTACGCGCAGGGGTGGCGTGCTCGTGAGAAGAGGAACGACGACGAGGGGGTGCCAACGACGGCAGTGTTTGGGGGTGACGGCATTTCGAATCGTGAGAGAGACGAAGAAAGATGGAGAGAGACAAATAGACTGGTAGAGAGAGAGAGAGTAGTTAGAGAGGTGGGGGTGGTTTTACGCGGGAGACGGACGAACGTAAAATCGAGCAGCTGACGAAGTAACCGTATTTCCACTTATTCGATTTATTCCTACCCTTTACCAAATTCATCGTAAATATCTGCCTATCGGCCGATAAAGTATTGCTCCTTCAAATCAAGCGCGTTCTTTCGAAGTCTTGTATTTTTTTCTGCCTTCTCTACTTCCTCCGTGTTTTCGAGGTATCGTGTTACAGTATCGACCGCAAGTACCACGAGTACTCTTGTACTTACACTTTTTATTTTAATGATACTCACTCGATCGATTATGCTCTCCGGATGTTGTACTTGTACCCTCGACACGCGGTATCGTGTAAACGTAGCGTGTATATGTAGATGCGATTTCATCAGCGGGAATTAACATTTTTTGTTCGATGATCGATTTGGCAAAATGGACGAGGCAAAAGAGACACGATTGGGGCGTAAAACAGACTAGGTATCTATCTCGATCTTCCCTTCGATTTTGCCTTTTCCCGGCCCCGCGGTTTAAAGGCTAAACGTTGGCTTTATCGAAAATGGGACATCCTATGTGTAACGACGTATTTCTCTCTCGTTCTCTTGTAAAAGGGAAAGAACGGAGAAAGAGAGAAGGGATGAAACGAGGATCGGTAGCGTGGGTAGACAGAGGGATGCAAGAAAGGTTTCTGAAGGGATGAGAAGTGCCGAGGGTTCGGTTCGCGGAGGCGGAAACTAATCGCGGCTCGCGATAACGCGCCCATACCTGAGCCTGTATACGCGCCCACCGACACACGCAACCATCAACATGGCGACCCTGAAGATCCGAGGGTGCGCTACGCGTTCCTAGACCGTGTTTTCCCTGTCTAGGAATTCAGCAGACGCTCGTCGTTGCTAGCGATAATTCCGTTGCTCGCGAGTCGAAATCGTTCGTTGAGACGAAAGCTTTTCGAGAGGGAAAATGGAAACTTGGTTACTTATTAATTGGATCGATTTTGGTCTCGGAGAACCTCCGTTTCGTTATATCGTGAAATTTCATGATTTTAAGAGAATTTTCATAGAATATTTTTAAAGAATTTAGATTTCTGAGTTTACGAAAGAAGGGGAATATTCTGTAGAGTATCATCCGCACGAGATTTTCGAAAATCTGTTTCCAGACACCGGTTCTCTGTTGTCGCATCAGCAGGAGACTACGTCGGATGGCAATTCGGAGCACAATTCGTCTGGTGACGAGGACTCGCAGGTGCGACTCAGGCTGAAGAGAAAGCTTCAGCGCAATCGGACGTCCTTTTCCAACGAGCAGATAGACAGTCTTGAGAAAGGTGAATATATTTAACAAAAAAAAAACAAATTTCTTCTCCATAGATTTTAACATTGTTATTTTCTTTTCAATTCATCAATTCTTCTTTGCTCGCGATTCAAGTCAGAAAACGCTTATTAACAATTTTTATGGATAAAACGTATACGCTATTACCGATTTTCGAATTCAAAGATTTTATAACGAAGCTAAAATCCACGTTTCCTTAATAACTTGGCACACTTGTTGCAAACTGGTTTCGTTTTAGAATTCGAGCGGACACATTACCCGGACGTGTTTGCGCGGGAGCGTCTCGCCGAGAAGATTGGATTGCCCGAGGCACGTATCCAGGTGAGTGTGAATGTGCGAATGAGGCGCGTGCTTCCTCTTTCTCGTACACTCCTGTCCTGCCCTTCTTCCACTCTCCTTTCTCCGTTTCCTTTGCAGAGAATTTTCTCTCTCTCTCTCTCTTCTCCGGTCGTTCCTTTCGAAGCGAGCGGGCGTTAAGCGAGGAGACGCCCTTTCATTAAACGTTTTAAAACGTGCTCACCGCCGACGATGCACACGCGGGATGCACTTTAAATGCCGAGAGAGTAACGTCCCATCCAACTTCCCAGCGAATCTCTTTCCACCTTTTCTTTCTCTCTCTCTCTCTCTCGTACACGCAAATACAGACACAGAAATACGCGCACGATGTCTCTCTCTCCTTCTCTTCCGCTTTTGACCTTCCTTCGCACCTCCTCGTATGGGTTTTACTCGTTAGTAGGTAGATTCTATGGAACGAAAAGGATCCCGATCTTTCTGGATTTTTTCACCCCTTAACGACGTCGATTTTAATTGGAATATGAACGAGGACTGTTTCTTCCCGCAAAAGTATATCTTTTCCGTGGAAGTTTACAGTTATTTCATTATATACCTACCCCGTTTGAGCGAAACGTTCTCTTCTACCTCTCGTTCAGTTTCTTTCTTCTTTTATTTTTTTTTTTAATACCCGATGTACGACGACTCCTCGTCAAGAATTACCAAGGGTCCGTACAACTCGCGTTGTACCTACCGGAAAATAGTCGGAATTTACGACGCGAATATTTAGTTAATATCTTTTGCACGATTCACGCTAATAAACGCACGATATACGAGATTTGCACGAGCGATACGGTGCATCGTTTCCCACGAATTGTTAGATTTACGAGAGCGCTCTTCGTAATATTAAATTACCGTGGCCTGTAATGCGTAATGAAACGTGCGAGTTTGAAATGGTGGAAAAAATAATATGGCTTCGGAATGATATTCTCGGGTATACGGTAACGCGTGTTAATAAATTTTTACATCTATCTCGTATTAATGTGATTTTTTGTTCGAAACAAAAGGGGACGATAAACGAATATGACGCGATATGATTTTACGGGGATCGAAAAGGGAGCGTGTAAGAGAAACTCGCGCGTATCCACGCAATGTTATTTCAAAACAGAATGATCTGTATTTGTTGACAGTACAGGAACGTCCTAGCATCGTTGGTAAACATTCTCTGTTAGTCGATTTGGCGTACGCGATTATTTGTAGATCTTGTGCAAATTATCGGACGCGTAGGTATCAAGTAATGTATTTCTCATACGACATTTTTAAAAATTAAAACGTACCTCATATATAATTATCCAAAACGTTAGGAGAAAGTTCGAGTTTACATATTTTCTTGAAGCTCGTCGAAAAACTTCTCAAAAGTGTATAAAACTCGAAAACGATGCGACGAACTATGGCAAATTACGAGAGTTTGGTTATCGAATTTATAAGCGGATATCTCAAAAGTTTTGGGACGAAGGTCAACCTTCGCGTAGGACGCCTAACGATTCAAATGGCACACGCGGCCGGCAGGTTCATCATGGGAAATTAACTTCTCACGAAATTACGTATCTACTTTTATTGCTCCCGGCGTTCGAGCTATCGATTTTCGAAGCTTTTAGAAACACTCTTGCTTTTTACTTTTTTTTTACATCTCGATACGAATTACATCGGGAGCGAATATTCATCGAGTCGAGAATCGACGATACAAACGATCGAGTAAATTCGAGCGTGAAGTTTAACCGCCATACGAAACGATAAACATTTGTAGAATTCCGTAAAAGGTAGGTAGGTAAGTACGAAAGGCATTCGAAACAAGCTGGACAAGCTTTCTAAGCGAACGATAAATTTATTCTAACCAAAAAACATAATATCTCTTTGTATCGAACGGTCAAACGATAAAAAAAAAGAAACAGCATCGGAGAAATTAATCACCCGCGCGCGGATTCGATTATTTTCCTTGAATTTTCCGTAGCATTGACGTTTCTCCTTAATACACTCGCTCTCCCAATTCATGTTAAAAAAAAAAAAGAAAAGTAAGCACCGATAGATTTCCTCGGCTTTTCAATTCGAAATGCAGAGCGTATCGAAGAACAGCGGGGTATTGTCAACGGCGATCATATCCTCGATGAGGCAGATTCCAACGGAGCGTGCAATGATAAGCGCAATTCCATCAAACATAACAAACAGAGAAAGAAGGGATAGAAAGAGAAAAAAGACAGGGAGAGAGAGAGAGAGAGACAGAGTGTGTGAGTGAGAGGGGTACAGTTGAATGTAGACCAGGCGCGCTCCATGGCGTATTATTTTAATTAATACCGCCGGTCGAGCCACAGGGTGACGTATGGCCGTATAAGCTAATATGTACGCAGCCTTGTCGGACATTGTTTGGTCGTACCGCTCTGCTACCTCTCTTTCTCTCTCTCTCTCTCCCTCTCTCTTTCGTCTCTCGGGGAACGATATTCGAGCCCTGTCTCTCTTTCTCTCTCTTCCCTCCCTTCCTCACCTGCCTCCACGATATGGGGGGTGGCGAAGTAGCCGACCAGGGGTGGCGATGTTGGTGGTGGTAGAGATGGTAGTGGTGGAAATGGTGGTGGTGGTAGGTTGGCGTGGCTCTAGTAGCCGTGCGCGGAGCGTTATGTGGACGTACAAACAGTGCAAGACCATGTTGACGCATGTTTTCAAGCCTCGTTGGCTGGTATTGATCTTGCTAAGTGCAGGAAACCGGGAGTGCCGGGAGTACGAGAGGGCGAGAAAGAGGGAAAGACTGAGGGGAAGAGAGGGAGATAGGGAGAGGATAAGCGAAGAGAAAGAGGAAGCAAGAGTGAAAGAGACAGAGAGACGTCGACCGTTCTCGACCTGTCGACCGACGGTCGACTCTTCGATCCGATCAAAGTTTCATCTCGCGCGTTGGAAAGTTAAGCCGATAGATACATAGTATACCTACGGGAAAATGCACGCGAGAGGAAATATGAATTTGAAAAAATTGGAATCGATGAGAATGTTATAGAAAAAGGCCACGAACGACTGCATAAACAATAAACGGATATTAGTTAAAAACGAACGGAGGTATACGGCAAGTTTAAAGATCGTTGCTCGCGAATTGACTAAACATCGCGAACAGATAAAAGTAAACAAAGAAAAAATAAAATAAAAGTTGATCGAAATACAAAAATAATAATAAATATTGAATGAAAGAACGGAAAGAAAAGAAAGAGGAAGAATCGAGTAGGAGGAAATCGACTGTTCCGACCGGCGAGCGAGCAAATGGTGGAACCACCATGCCGAACGCGGTACACGCGTGTGTTGGTAGACACCCGTATCTGTAGAAGTATATGCGGAGAGATAGAGAGTCGGCTAGAAAGAGGAAAACAGAGGGAGAAGAGAGGAAGTAACGTAGAGAGTATAGGTGGTAGCGCGCGCGCGACGCGGTCGAGTCTCGGCGAGCTGCGAGGGATCCGGTAGAGAAGGCCTAAGAGGGTTCGGACGCAACCATGGCAACGACGCGTCCCCGGGGAGGTTGTCCTCCGATTGGCCGCTCGCTCTTCCTTCGTCCTTTTCGTGCGTCTGTGTACCGGTGGGCACCTCCACGAGGTTGTTCTGCCGCGCCACGGCCTAGACCGCTTGCCGATTATCATCGCACGCGACTTTCTCTCTCTCTCTCTCTCTCTCTCTGTTTCTCTTCCATGCCAGAGAGTTATAGAAGGAGACCGAGAGAGAAATGGACGAGAAGGGATGATGCTCCCGTTCGGAGGGAGGTACGCCGCAGGATTTCCGACGCGTCTCGAGAGGGTAAATCGTTAGAGGGTGGCCGTGAAAGGTTTTCCGTGATGGAACGCACCCGAAAGATCCTTGTTCCAAGTATCTCTTTTTTTTTTTATTATATTTTTCTACCCTCTTTCCTCGTATCCTTCGATTCGCTTATCGTTAGAAAGCAACCGTTACCAACAAATATTCCAACCACTTATCCTCCGTTTCCAATCTCGTCTATTGACTCTATCGATAGCCGGACCACCGGGGGATAGGTAATTCATTTCAACAAACATTTTTGTAGACGCGACTCCCCGAGAGAAACCCGTGTAGAAATCGCTGAATATTCAAAGATTCTGACCCGAGTTGAAACGCCATCTTTGAGGTATCGTCAATCAGAATAGAATGTGTGCTCTCTCTCTCTAGCTCTATCTTCGTCTGGCTGTTTCCTGCGAGAGGAACGAGAGCAAGAGGTAGATAGACGGTTGGATAGATATAGAGGGAGAGCATCCCGAGGTCTATTCGGGATCGCAGAATTCCGAATGGATCGATTCGAACGAGTTTTCGGGGACGAGGGAGGACGAGTTTACGAGGAGCGACGGTATTGGGCGGAAGGAGAACGCTCCGAGCGAATGGTAGATATTTGACGGTGGGGTTGCTCGAACACGATTTGCTACCCTTCTACACCCCTCGCATACCCTCCTGCAAGCTGCCGGGGAATGAAATTTATTTTTTGATTCAATTGACGCTCGTCGATGGGTACGAGCGCTCGAAACCGCTTTACTCGCTACGCCGAGAGTGAGAACGAGAGAGAGAAAGAGAGATGGTAGAAACTTCGATTCTTCCGAACGATATTCCTCCTCGTTTCCGTTTTTCCATAGAAAAAATTGCTTTTTTGTCCGGCGAGTTTGAATTTTTCTCCCCGGACTTTCGAGGGGTTAGCGAAAGTAGGTTACTCGATATGCGCGATCATCGAAAACTGGAACTGTCCTTCTTCGGAGTGGCACGGAGACGCGTAGCTACTGCAAAAAAAAAAAAAATGAAAAAAAAATATTGGCAAAAGTTGAGCACTCGTTAACACTCTTGATCCACCACTCGGTCGTTGACTCGCATCGTCGATTTTTCACCTCGATTTTTTTTCTAGTACCGCGCCGTCAAGATTTATTCTCGCAATTTGTAGAGGGAAAAAGTCGAGAACGTTAAAAAAGTAAGAAGAAGGGAGCAAGAGGAGAAAGAAGAATAACAAAATTGTACAAAAAATAGACACCGTACTCGAGAGCGCAGGAGTAACTCAATTTTCCATCCGAGGGCCGCTTAATCGTAATTAATAAACCGCGTGACGTCGAATTTTCTGTAACGAGGAACGAAGGAGAAAGAGGTAGGTAAAAAAAAGAGAGAGAGGGAACGTCAAATCGATCGCGAAAGAACGTGGTGGGTACCCGGCGAACGCCTCGTAAAAATGAGATAGAGAAGGGGGAGACAAAGAAGTACAAACAAATGTAAAACAATGCGCGTAACAATGTAAAACCATAGAAAACGAGTGAGTAGAGAGTAAAATAGAGAGAGAGGGAGAGCACGAGAAAGAGGAAGAAGTGCGAGTGTGCGTGTGTCTGAAAGAGTGGACGAAGGCGAAAGATAAAGGTACGCGGAGCAAAAGTAGAAAGAGAGAGTGTATGTGTGTGTAAGAGAGAGAGAGAATACAAGGCGATTCGCGGAGCTGAAGCAGTTATCGTGACAAAGGAACCGTTTGGTTGCATCGGTTGCAGGTGTGGTTCAGTAATCGCAGGGCAAAGTGGCGTCGAGAGGAGAAGTTGCGGAACCAGAGACGAGCGGCCGTCGATCAGGTGGTCGGAGGTGGAAGCGGGGGTGGTAGTAGCAGCGCCGCACCCCCCGCTGCGACTCCAGCTACTCCGCGTTTGCCCCTAAACGCCGGATTCAATGCCATGTACTCCTCGATACCGCAACCGATCGCCACCATGCCCGACACCTATAGGTAAGTCCTCTAAATCCACTCACGTTGAATAGATATATGTTCTTTTTTACAGATGGAACGAGAATTATAGAGGTTGATCTATGAAATTGTTGTTTTAGATGTAAACATTTAAACATAGGTGTAGAAGTAGTCGAAATATCTAACAGTGGCCTATAAAGAAATAGAAATTTGGCGAACAGGAAGCTACAAAATAACAGGGGCCACTTTCGATAGTTTCATTTGCATTTGCATTTTTTCACAGTATATATCTGTTGTAATTAATTTGTTAGGTCTCATCAAATTATGGTGAATTTCTCCTGCGGAGGACTACCAAAACGCGGTTGCAAAAGACTAGCTCCCAAGAAAGCTTATGGTAACGGTTTAGTGGTTCTCCGCAAGTGTAATTTATAATAATTGTTTGAAATCTGATTTTGCTCCAAAAGACTATCATTTTTGGGGGAATTTGAACGACGTTTAAGAGGGAAAAAATTCAATTCTCAAGAGGTTGTCGGATAGTGCTTTTCGTGACTTTGTAGTTTCACGTTCATCAGATTTCTGCAGCAGTGGCATAAATCAGTTACCATTAAGATAGCAAAAGTGTATTGATAGCATGGGTCCATATTTCGATTAATAGAAATATATAACAAAATTATGTTTTTACATCTCAAACGGCAATTTCATAGGTAACACCTTTGAGTTACTTTGAATTAAAGCTTCCCCATAATTAACGTCAATTATAAAGATATTATTTATATTTTGCTGATGATACCAGCTTGTGAATGATATTATAACGTAGCGTGAATTATAATGGCAACGTTTGGTAAACGTCCAAGAGACGAGTTATTTTCAACACCCCACCGTGGATTTTCTCTCTGATGTCAGTTCAATGTCGGGTAGTCTGGGCGGGTCAATGGGTGGAAGCTGCCTTCAGCAACGAGCCGAGGGATACCCGGCGTACGTGTTCCACGAGCCACTTCACTCGCTCACGCAGTCTTACACCCACGCACACAGCACTGCGCACTCGCAACCCCATCGTGGAATTCCGACCTCCCATGGTGGTACCCCCACTACGCCGGGTGGCCAACCTGCGGGACCAGGTGGTGCACCCTATCAGCCGACGACCTCGACCGCGACCGGTAAGTTTTCTATCAATTTTCTATCAATTTGTCAAGAACCAGTGATTATCTTTCACCTTGCCACTTCTTTTTTTTATTATCTAACACTTTCCAACTCTATTCGGGAGGTTATTTTACCGTGAAAGGAGACTACAATTGAAACTTTGCGTCGTTGAACGGATTTTGAAATTGTCTCCCCATCGTTAAAATTATCTAACGCTCGTGATATCCGTCGTTTCGGCTATTAACGGGAATTATCGAAGAATCGAACTGAATTACCGTAGATTCCGTTGGTAGGGAAAACCATGATGGAATAATTAACGCGGTCGTGGCAGGGACGCGGAGAATTTGCGAGCAACGGTTTTAAAGATACCATTCTGTTTCACCGATGGGCGAAAATCGCTCGATAGGGATCCACTGCATCGTGCGTATTCAAACGTGGATGCGCAACTATTTTGAGTAGGTCAATATTTGTCGTGTTTGCATTACACCCTAGTTTCAAAGCAGATTAGCTGTAAACTGGATTCGAAACTGAAACGAAATTACCGTTTCGATTTCCCGCACGGCCCCCATTCGCTGATTTTATCAGCGATGAGCATCGTTGGTGAGAGCATGTTGGTGTATGTACGCGCGATAACGGATACGATATCTCCGATATTCATCGCATTTTGGGCTTGCCGTGTTACCGCGAACGTCCTTCCAAAAGCGTCGGTCGACCGAAACTCTGCCATTTCGTTTCTCCAGTTGTCTTTCCGCGTTACGAGTAAAAAGTATAATGGCGGACGGAGTTCAGAAAAGAATGTTTTTTTTTAATTATATTTTATCTTTATTGTAATTGTTATTTCCAACATTAATGAATTCTAACCCTTTTTTTGGAAACAATCTCTTAAAAGTTCCAAAATCGAATTACAATCTAGCAAGATGGTACCAACCTGAATTCAATAAAAAAAAAAGATCCAGATTTCACAAGAGAATTGCATGGGTTAGTTCGACGGTTTCCTCCGAAAGGGATCTTAAATTTTTATTCCGTCGTCAATTCAACGTAAGAATTCCGTTCGTAGGAATATAACACGTGTGCGTGTCGCGTCGTCCATTCGTTCAGCCTCCTCGCTCGGTCGCGCGCCATTGTCTCTTTTATTTTACCACTTATCCCTGGATATTTGAACTCTCGCTTCTCGTTTCTCCGGAGAGCTTCTCCGGGGTGTCGCTAATTTTATGTCGTAAGCTTTCAACCATTTCGGCGTTTATTAACCGAGCGAGCTATTTTCCATGAGAAAAAAAGAAGTAAAGAGCGAGAGAGAGAGCTCGTAACTCGCAAAATATACCCTTTATTTTTATCAGATCCAATTTCATTCGCGAATAATCACCAGGCGGATCTATTATCCGTACTTTCTCGTTGGTTCATTCAATACCTTTAATTATTTTCCGCGTATCGTTAATGACGTTCCATTTATCTGCTTGTTTTTTTTAATACGCGTTAAATCGGTACTATTTAGAGTGGTACTCGCGCGACTTTACCGTACGAATGATCATGGTTAAAGGAAGAGAGAACGAGGAGTGGGCGAAGAATCTAGCCGGATACCAACGATACCGTGGAATGAGATAAAATCCGCGTTAAAGAAAAAACGAAGTCGTAGCGACATTGGCGGGGGAGGATAAAGGGGTGCGAGGCACGTTTTCGTTTCGAATTTTCTTCGTTGCTCGCGAATCGTCGAACTCTCTCTCTCCTTCCTGCGCTCGGTGTCGAGTGCAAAATAAAGCGGCGAGGATTACCCGGGAACCTCTTCGCACGCAATCTACATAGACCAAGCCCCGTTCTCCGAGAGAGAGAGGGGCGACCGGGTGGTCGAGGTGGTTATAGCACGCGGGTCGACGCTCGCCCACGGAATTGTAAAAGGATTTTAAAACAAATCTCGCATGGCGCCGGCGGGCTGAATCGAAGAATGGGATGTTCGGTGGTTTTCCACCCCCGTCGACGTAGAGCTCCTGAATTTTCCATTTTCTCGACTCTCTCTCTCTCTTTTCCCCTCCGGTTCCCCGCCACTCCTTCCCTCTGTCTTCCTCTCATTTTCTCTATCCATCTCTATTTCTCACCCCTCTCCCGTTTAACGAAAGCCGTCGAGGGTCGACCCTCTTCGTCCTGTACCTCTCTTTCTCTCTCTCTTCCTCCCTACTTACCCTTCCCTTCTATCCCTTCTACTCCCCTTTTCCTCTGACTCCTCTCTCTCTCTCTTTCTCTCTCGTTCTCGCTCTCGTCAGAATGTACAGGGGTGAACAGAGGATGTGGATGGGTTGGGTCTCGCCTCGGCTGGGCGAGCGCTCAATAACGTGCGAACCCAAAGGGGAGGAAATACGGGGGTGCGCGGCGTACCTACAGGAATGGAGTGGAACGACGTAGAATGGTGGAATACTGCGGAACACGCGCGGCCTTCCTCTCCTACTCTCTTTCCCGCTTTTTTCTTTTCCTTCGTTCGACTTTACTCTCCATATCTCTTTCTTTCTTTCTCTTAACACTCGCCGGCTATCTTTCCCTTTTTACTCTTCTCACGCGCCGAACGAACCGCGCCGTTATCCATCATAATCGTTTTACGTACACGAGTACCGAAGATTTCCAACACGCTCGTTACCATCGCGTCTTCTCTATTTATTTTGTTTTATTACTATGCTCAGGTCTTTATACAGAAAGTATGTAGGTCTATAAAGAGACATTTCATAGTTAAGTAGTCAGTCAAAGAAGACAAGAATCACCGTTGGGATGCTCCACGCTTTTCTTCTTTTTCGCATCACCGTAATGGAGGTTCAATCTCACGCATTTAGCACCGAATTTTTTTTTTATTTGTTACAACCCCATTACTCGTAATTGCATTATAATCTTGTTTAAATAAGCAAAAAGTCGTTCATCGATGTTTAACAACTAATCCAGGTTCTCCTTTTGTGAGGAATATATTTTGGCTGTACATAACAAAGATCAAAGGATAATTAATAAATACAGAATGAGAGAATGAAGGATAAAGAGATCGACTTTGAACGTGTTTCAGGCGTGATATCGGCAGGCGTGTCAGTGCCGGTGCAGATACCATCACAGACTCCGGACCTGACCGGCAGCTATTGGCCTCGGCTCCAGTGATCCCAGCTATTCGGGTTCCCGCCCGCGAGCTTGCTCGTGGGGCAGGAGAGCCCGCCACCACCGACGGTCACCCCGGGTGCCGTTTCGAGGCCGCTTTTAGCGAGTCTCGGCATTCCGGCCCAACCACCGGCGGCATCCCAACAGCAGCAACAACAGCCGAGCACCACACCGGCAACGACCCCCGTACATACCTCCGATACCAGTGAGTGAGCGAGACCCAATCTCGCCACCCTCTTTCCAAGAGAGTCCATCGAGAGTTCAACGATCACCAAGGGCAAAAGACCTTTTTCTAGGACTTTCGATGCCTTTCCGTAAAGCCTCGAGGCCTCGAAACGTCAGTGACGTCATCGATCAGAAGATACCTTCTCTACTTTTTTTGGGACCTCGCAACTACGTTCGGAGGACTTTGCATCGTTGATCGGTGAGACGTTTATTGATCATGTCGATTATCCTTTTTCTTTCCTCTATCTCTTTTCGATTCCTCCTTCGTTATTTAATTATTTATTTCATTCTTTCCTCGAAAAGTAAGGTAGGACTCGTTGGTGAATCGCCGACTATCCTTTTTTTTTTTTTTGTATTACCCGTCGATTCGATTTTATCGGATCAGCGATGCGAAGGTACCTGCTGCGTTTGGAAACTTTCAAAGTTTCGGATTAAAAAGAAATAAAAAATTATCGATGTCTCCAAGACGATCGTCCGTGTATCGTCTGGACCTCGTAGATGTATACGCATGACCCGGGTCACACAGGGTATTTCACCGCTCACGACACTGTATAAAATGAGACACGTCATCGCGTTGGAAACGAACCTCTTCGCCGAGCCACCGACGTTGCCTTGAAATAAGCGATACGAATCATTCTTTCGATGCAACGAGAATCGATTCTCCTGCGGTTATTTTCTGTCGTTTCGTTTTCTTATTTTTTTTTATCGAGGAAAAATTGCGGTACTCAATGCAACGACGGTGCGTCGACGAGCCGAATTATGATGCCAGGAGAGAATTCGTAATGATCGATAGCTCGAAACGGGACGAGAAGATAAGATCGCCTCGAGTTTTAGAAACATTTTGTCATTGAAATCGTTTTCAAACGTGATTCGCGAAACGGTTTAATGCTCGAGTAATTTTCAAGAGTATCGACTCTCTACGAGAAAGAACAATGATCATCGCGAGGTAACAATCGGGACATTATTTTTCGAAGAAACTAGCGGAAAAATGTCCGGGGGTTCGCATCGTCGATCTTTCTTCTCGTTCATCGTCTCCTGACAAAAAAAACCCTCTCAGCAGTCACTCCCAACACTTCTATCTGTATAAAGCTGATTGTAAAATAGCATTTGTTACTATCGTTAGATCGTAGACATGTAAATTAGCGATAATCATCGGCATACTGTATATACGTTGTAGTTAAGAGAAGCGGAAGAAAGGCGAATTAAAAAAAAAAAAACCGTATATGAAACTAGGCTCGTTGCTATAAAATCGGACGTTAAGAACCGCGGCTTGGAATTCTCGTCTTTTTTACTATTATTATATGATTTTGTTTAAAGAAACTTCCAAATCCGTAAATATAATAGAAGATAGTAGCTTCCTTATCGAAATTTACCGCTCGATTGTCCTTTTTTATTAATTCGTTCCACGGATTAACTAATTCGGAGCGAGATCCTGTCGCACGAACGAAAATAAATATGTCGTCCGATCCGGCAACCACCTGTAACTTCCGTTGGAGATTCGTGACGACGGATGCAACGTGGTTGATTCGACTGAATGTTTTTAATGATGCACGAAGCAAGGACGGAACAACGCGTTTTTTTGCTAATTGAGTCTCGCTCGGCCGGTCGCGTCAAATAATTAGTCCGCCGATTCGAGCCCGACGCGGAAACGATGTAAAAGCTGACGAGCCACCGGCGACGCGTATATTTCGAATTTTAAACTCATCGGGATGCGTCTACTCCCTCCCACCTTTCCCTCTTTTTTGTTGTAGTTTCGTTCATAGGTATGCACGTTTCGCGCGATAAGCTTTCTCGATCGTCGCGCGAAGCGATAGCCGCGAGTTCGTGCCAATGAACGTCCGAGAGTGTGCTTACGACGACTCGAACTTTGTAATAAATATAGGCGATAATGAGCTGTTACAATTTGTCATACGATCAATAATTAATAATCACGAAGGATATACGTTTGTGTTAAAAGTTAACGATACGTCAAACATAATAACACCTCTGTCCCATGAACCAACCAACCGTCGCGATCATCCCACGTCTTTTTCCCCGCCTCTCCCAGCCGAGCAAACGATACGAAACGCGAAGGAAGCGATTCGATCGACATTTCGTCGATGATTCGCAAAATTTTCCTTTTTCTCTCTTCGATCGTCGAAGCGCATCGTACGCTCTAGAACATTAACCTAGTAGTAAATTTATATTTTTGGAAGAAAATTCGAAGCGAACGCAAAATAAGCCGGGACAAAAGCGAACACCGATCGTAGGTACTACTATCTGGATCGAATTTACGATCGACTTATCTCGGTCGTTACTTCTCACGATTGTTTTACGTGCCCTCTCGACGTAGTCATAGTTCCCAGAAATAACATGCATGAGAATTTCGAAATCGGGATCTTTCCGAAATTATGCCGATCATTCCGAGACACCTACGTGCGTATGCGTTTTGATTTCGCTCTGTAAGTACCACTTCCGCGTCTCTACCGTCGTCATAAAAAAAGTCTCAAATCATTTTCCATCACAAAGACACGCGTATCTTTTCCGAATCGATAGTAGAAAGCAAGGTAAGAACAGTTTTTATATTACGAATGACGTCTCTCTTTTTCTCTTTTTCTTCGAGATCACCGGCAAGCAAAAGCAAATAGACGTAACGTGGAAGTGGTCACGTTACAATAACACTCTCTTCTTATCTGTAATAACGATAATTAGTAATGAATACAGTGTATGAGTATACAAAAATTTATTAACGAGAAAATAATAAATATGTATATAAGATATTACGTACGTATATACATATATATTAATACGACCGTAATCCAATGTAAGTGTTGTGAATAATGAGATAATATTGTTGCTGTGATTACCTTTAAGATTGTAAGTAGTAGGAAATTAGAACCACTGTTAGGTGTCACTGTCTCGATTCCAATAAATGTTATTTCATTTTAATCCTAACGAGAGTCAACTTTTTTACCCACCACCATCGCACACGCAAGAACACGCGGATCACGGCTGAATTAACCAGAGACAAATAGAACAGATGTCAAGGGTCCGTCATTAGGAGGAACCCGGAGTCAATCTATTTATTCATTTTTTCAAAAATTTATATTATATTTATTATCAAAATATCAAAATTATGTTATTTTACTAAGTATGGCATTTTTCATATTTCTTGATACAACTTGATACAAACACTCCTCTGCTTGATGGCCTAGGTTTGCCAAGACTAAACAAAAAATTATACAGGGTGATTCACCTAAATCACCAGCTACCTATATCTCGAAGGTCTTGAAAACTCCGGAAAAAAATGACACCCTATATAAATGAGACTAGATTTATATTTTATCTGGGGCCCGCTGGAGACTTAATTCGGTGCTGACACGGATCACGAGGTTCTACGTTCGTTCGTTGGAACCAGTAATTTTGCGCGTAAAAATGGGTACGCGTTTGTGAATAGCAACGAGTGTCGTTTCTTGGATCGCACGCTTTCGCCTGATAATTCTCGTATCACTCTTCGATGTTTCATAACTTAAAACGGGAAGAAGGATAACGACAATCGTTCGAAGCATCGAGCGATACATAGTTTTTAATTCATATGTAATACAAGTGCTACAGTATCTACGTCAAATGTTATAATTATGGTGTAAAAGTAGTTATAACATATGAAATAGTCAATCGAAAAATAAATGCGAATAAGTATCACTTTTTTTCTTTTTTACATCTAAAAGTACATATGAAATGTCATGTATTTATATATGCATAATAGAACGTTCTTAACTTGATATATATTTTTACTTAAAGACAAGAAAAAAAACCTACATGTCTTTAAATCTAGCGTAACAAAAGAAAAAGGAACTTGATTAATAAAGCTATCGTTTCATCTTAAAGCATAAGATCTGATTTGAAACAAAAGAATGGACAGGTTATTCGTTTAAGTTGAACGGTAACGCCGCCGCTTCATGAACACCACTATCCGGGCATTATAGCCTCTGTTACCGATCAAAGGCGTCTCGGCCGATTCGGGAATGTTAACGCAGGCGCACGCATTGTTTCGTCTACACAGGATGCAGAATATGTGTCCGCAAAATTCATTGACGAGGCGAGTTATGGCGAGAAGAATCCAGAACACGATCAAACTTGCATCTAGAGAGAAGAACAAAAAAGAGAGCAGCGAAGGTAGACAGATATTTGATCTCTTTCTTTTTTATTTTCTTAACTCGATAATAAAAATGGAAAAAAAGGAAAACAAAACAATTACCTTTACTCTGGATGGGGGGATTAATGATCGCATAGTTGAATTGTGGTACGGTGAGACGTCGGATAACGTTGATGATGATGTACTTCAAACTCGAGCCCGCGAAATAATCAATCGGTAGGATCACCATGAATGCAGAGAGAACGGCGGTCAACGGACCGACGGAGAAGCACGACGATACGGACAAGATGATCATCAAGAGAAGTGCGATGGTTAAATAGATGGACCAGAATACCCAGTTGTTCTCCTCAATTCCTGTAGAGTCTGAAAGATCGATCCGAGCTGGTAACGAACTCACATATTCTATGATTATTAAATACCTTTTCAAACGATACCCTTCGCTCGTATACTTATTTTTTTGAACGAAATCGATAAATCGCGTTCAATGATTCGAATTCTAAGCAATACGGCAAAAGACTGCAAAGAGAGACTGAGAGAAAAAGAAAAATAATGTTTCGCGAGACAGGTTTTTTTTCCATATGTTCGAAGAAAAATCAAGACGGATTCAATATAGGGTTGCGCGTGCAGAGAGCGCGTAATCTAAATAGGTCTTGGTACTAAGCAAATACGGAGGGGACGCAATTAGGTAAATGCGAATCTTCCAAGCTGGTTAGATCGTTCCGTGGGATTCGAAGCTGGAAAGCAACGAATGAGAGAGATGGATAGAGTGGACGAAGGCTCATTGTACGTGCGGAAAAGTACGCGCGTGCACGGGCTGGAAGAGGGGAGGAGGTGGCGAGGGTGCTCGTCCTCGTGTTATGGTGAGAAAGGTGGGAGGCAACGCGAATGCTGCTCCGCTTCTGCACCGAGGGGGATTCGCCAGCCGAAAATTTCCACATGAGCGGACAACATTGATAGAAGCTACCCTCCGAGAAAGGGAGAGACACGGAGTCTCCGCGTTTCATCCCTTCGCCAAACTCGGACTAACTTCGGGCTGGCGCGCGACCCTCACTCCCCCGTATACACTCTTCTCTTATTCTCTCTCTCTCTCTCTCTCTCTCTCTCTCGCTTTCTTTCTATCGTTCTTTCACTTTGGTATTAAAAACGATCGAATGGGACGAAACACGGGTAGCAAACTTTTACGGTTTTCACATGTATCGATACTTCTTTAGCCCGGTCAAACATATTCGTTCTTATCTAGTATGTTATACATTATTTGGTCTTTTACTATTTTTTTCTCATTTTTGTGACAACCTGGTGATCATTTCCAAACTCGTTACAACCGTGCTTTATCGTGTTTCGTACGAACGCCTAGATGATAGCCGTTACGTTTGCTTTCCCCACTTGGTTCTGACGACTCTTGGCAATTTGTTAATATCCAATAGGCGTGTCTCTCTTTATTTGTCAGACTCGTTACGTTACCTTTCACCGCGAAATAGACGATCGAACTACACAGGAATCCACAACTGAGGACGGCAACGAGAGCTCCGTCGTCTACGCTCGTGCAAGCGGAGAAAATGGATAAAACGATGACAAGGACGATACCACCGCCTATGCTTATTCCGACATTCGCTGTAAATAAAAAATTTCATTAGCTCGTACATAAAGATAAAATTTGTTTAAGATCGAGCGATTTTGAATATAATAATTACTCGTAGTGTCGTAATGAGAGAATGCCGTGACTACGATGTAAGAGATCACGAAACAGAAGATCTGCTTGATCGCGAAAAGTTCCGCAGGTGGGCACTTGTGTCCTAGGAAGACGCATAAAAGACCAACAAAGAGTACCAGTCCGCATATTATGCTCGACAACGTGTCATCTATAATATGAAACAATCAGAAAATCTAATTAGTCGTGCAAACCTTAAGAAAACTACTTGATCGACACGAAGATCGTCGGTTCGATCAAGAGCTGGTTCAGAGTAAAAGTAAACGTACTTAAGAGTTGGCAATTTTCGGGGTAGAGAACATAGTTGCATCCATAAGTGAAGATCGGTACATAAGCCGCGGACCGGCTTTCGTATGTAGCTATGGCCGCGTAGACTGATCCCGTACCATGATAAGCGCTGTAGATTCGTCTGAACGGGGAAGATGTAGCCGGTTGTGATATCTGATAAAATAAAAATATTTTTTTTTGTTATCGACTAACCCGTTAGATGTCAAAGTTGTCGACTATAAAGGACTTGTTTTCAAAGAATTTAACCAGTTAAATGTAATCTCGTTTTATGCTGAGCCTTTTCACTGTCGTATTCCCGATTCGCAAAAGATCAATGCTAAATAACTGGCCTGTCTCGAAACGAAAGATAATAATGTCTTTCTCGTTTTCACGAAAAGGATATACCTTTTCACCGTTACGTATAATATCCTCAGGGGTGAGCATGTTGGCAATAGCTTGGAAGTAACTCTCTATGGAGTAGTCCTGTTCGGTTAGATAAACGCGATAAACGTCCTGTTGGATATCATTTTTCTCGCATTTTCTTGGAGTCTTCCCCGCGGGTGGCGGAGAGGCTGGCTGGAAATCCACGGTAACGAACGCATCGTTTACGACTAGTTTTTGATATGGCGCTTCCTCGATATTGAATTCCATGTTACAGCCACCCGGTATCGGTGCTGCGAATAGCAACAATGAAAAAGAGAAAGAGGTGGTGGGTGGTGGAAGAGGAAAAGTGAATGAGAGAAAGAGAGAGCATGATCTGTCGCTACCGATCGAACTTTACGAGCGTCACCGCCGAGATTTGCGGGTGTCGATGCGGATTTGTTCGCGAAAAACGTACGTACCGTTTCTCGTGTTTCGATACTCGTTTTGCCTCTCTTTTTTTCCACCCTTTTGTTTTGTTCTTTTTGCGACCACGTTGAAACATTATTCTACACACCGCTATCGGATTATGGGAGGCTCGCAATTGGTAAATCGTTTAGCGATGTAACCGAGAGATTTTCGGAGAGTGTTTCTCTCTCTCTCTCTCTCCCTTCTCTCGTTGAATGATTTGCTCTTTTTTCATTTATTTAAACGGATTTATTTTATCGTTAGAATACGAATGTGTAATCACTCGAATATCGAACGAGCTTTTTAAAGGAAATGAAATGTAGAATTAATTGCACGCATTCGTGTCTTGTGAATTAAATCAATGACGCGTAGAAAATATTGGGATAGTTTAGGTGGAACGATAAGTTCGTTTAACTCTTGCAATCAGATATACTATATTGATATACTTTCGATATACTATAACGAAATGTTATTTGTAATGTTGCCTTCTAGTTTTTATTATGTTTTATTGTATTTAATTTTATATTTTATTAATTATTGTTTCTGGCACACTGAACGCTATTTAACGTATAACTTCAGAAAATTTTCAAAAATTCACGAGGTGACCGCCAGATTACGTTATTTTAGGTCAAAGGCATGGGTTTCCCCAGAGCGAAAGGTTTAATATCTCAAAGGAAAAGTTTGTCAATATATACATAATAAAATATAATTGTATACTCACCTTTATCGGTATAAGGAACGACTGCTAGTAGAGCTTCGACCGTTCGAACATTATCGTTTCTTAAAAATACTTGTGTCGGATTCGTTTTCTTTGGTATAAGGAAAAGACCGATGTTCGATCCGAACAGACTACTATTGGATACCTTATTCAGATTTAACCGATCATACGATAGGGTAACATTATATTGATAAGTGTGTACTTGTATTATAAGGAACGACATGTCGGACGGGACATCGGTTACGTTTATAATTACGTTGCTCGCAGGAGCGAACGTTTCTCTTTGGTTAACAGCTTTGCCTTCTTTGCAATTCAATAATGATAGCTGGACAACTTTTTCATCTGTAAAAGTTCATATATTATCCTTATTCGATTAAAATTACGTATACACATGCGTGTTATATCGTTTAACGCAATATACTTCTTTGTAATCAATCAAAATGAGGATAAATGGATACAAAAACAAAAGATATTGTTAAAATATATTTCATTGTATTAGGTGTACAAGGATGATTCCGCCGTTTGCTATTTTTGTGTTTTAACTGGTAATAAATAAATTTTTACAAGTTGTTTTGTTGTCTATCCATGAGGACTTTTAAAATGCTATCTACTCATATATTTCAACCTTCACAAAAATCTATGCAACATTTTTTATAAAGGAAGGCGTCATTCGCGGGAAGCTTTACTTTTCATGTTTAATTTGAAGAAAAGTGCTGCCGACACATCGATTGCTCGTAGAAGCTTATGGTAAACATACTTTCCAACAACCATCGAAAAAATTGGAACCCGAGGAATTGCAAGTGTTATTTGATAACACAGTTACTGTCAAACGTTTTCAACAACTATTGGACTTAAAGCGTGAAGTCAAAGCAAAATGACCAGAATGGGCAGCCAGACATGTGAAAGTGATACTACCGTATGATAACTTCCGATCTTAAATTGCACAAACGGTTAAGGACACGTAGAAGAACTACGTTGGATTGTGTTACCCGACGCGCCATATTTACCGTATATTGCTTTGTCAGATTATCACGTGTTCCGGTCGATCGCACACGGTCGCTCAGAGCAGCGCTTCAAAAATTACGAAAATGTAAAAAATGGCTAATTTATTGGATTGCTTCGAACCAGAATCAATTTTTCTATGACGGAATTCATAAATTACCAAAAAATTGCGAAAATGTTGTTACTAATTATAGAAATTATTTTTAAACAAGTTTACTTTTACTTTGTTCAAGATCATTAAATCCGGTAGAGTCATACTTGTACACCTAATAATAGCAAGTCGATGTTACATTGGAAGCTTTATTCTGTTACAAGGTTTATAATTGTTATTTATTATGAATACAGTTAGTATACATGCGTAGTTCGTACAATAGTTTCAAATTTAGTTGCGATTATATATTACTGCTTAAGCGTGGTGTTAGTTCGAGGTTAATATTAGGTGCGTTCATTCTAGGAACAATATTTATAATAGGTACATACACTGGACAGGCAACAGACATATTTGGATATAGCTACGAGGTTTCTGTGGGAATATGAATGTTTTTTAATAAATACCGAATGTATTTTCACCAAACATAAATTTGATTTAATTGACGTAATCATAAAATAGTTACATCTACCATGTTAATTATAGCACGTTAGCTTCAATCTACTAAATTTATTTCATCTAGTTCATACGATATACCTATTGTCGGCTATAATCGTATAAGTAGAAGCCAATTTTCTTTCATTTACTTACTGCATAAACATACTCCGCTAGCAAATATATACTTGTTGGGGCTATCATATGGAGGATTTGTTAAAGTATGATAAAAAAGGTTATAAAACAAAAAGAAATGTTTCAATATTCTATTTCATGTTGTCAAATTTATTTGAAAATTGGTCATTTCAAAACAATAAACGTAGGAAGTAATACATTGGAATAATTTATTTTGTAAGCGACGCTTCTCTGTACAAACTTCTCACTTAATTTTCACATGCATACATAAACACTTACGACTTTATTTGAAGGACAAGGTGAGAAAAAAAACTAAGAAAAACAACAATTCCATCTTTACATATAATTCCCAACGTATTTCGAAGCATCAAAAAATAAAGAGACAAAAAACTAACAAAGAGAAACCGTTTCCCCGGAATAAAACGTATCGAAAGAATCGAAGAATCGCGCGTTGATTTAAAAATAGAAGGTATGATGACCCTTCGAGGTTATGCTTACCAAATGATGGCACTAGCGTGTTTTCCTCCGTACTTTGGTTACTAATCACAAACAATGAAAGTAAGACGAGGAAGGGCGCGGTAATAAGGGCCTTCATCGTGCGCCACAGAGGCTCTTTGATACGATACGAAATAAAGAAAATCTACGATATCGGAATCGTGGAATGAAAGCACCATGGAAAATATCCTTGTTCGAAAAGGATAAGTAGTCGGTAATGGCGCAACAGCTGTCGTTTAACGTTCGTTCTTACGTTCGGGAGGACTCGGCTACGTTCGGGAGCCGGCATCGTTCTCTCGCTGTCGCTCTCGCTCGTTCTTTCTCATTCTCACGCGCAGGAAGAGGGCAATGTTCTCGCTCGCACCCACGCTTTAGGTGGTCGAGTTCGTTCGGCGCGCGTACGTCGGCCGTCGGCGGCGATAGCGCCTCGATCGCCGGCCGCGCGGCGGCGCCTCAGTCGCCTCGGCAAGATGGCCACGCTGGATCAATGAAACGCGAGTAATCGTAGTAAAAACAGAAATTGACAAGTGCGCGGTCGAATATCGAGGGCCGATCACGGTGTAAATGGAATATGGGGAAGGACCAGGAGCTGCTAGAGGCAGCGAGGAGCGGAAACGTCACCGTGGTCGAGAAGATACTCGGACAAAGAGCGAAGAGGAGTGGTCCACTGGCAAGGTGGGTGTCACCGTGCCAGACACTTTCGGCCTTTTTTCTCTCGCGACCTACTCCCCTCGTATCCTTCTCGTACGCATTTTTCCATTACGTTCAATTATTCCTCTGTTATATTCCATACTCTTACTCTATCCTCTTGTTAAGAAAAGATCGCGAAGAGAGATGGAAAGAGAGATCGCTACCGAGTCGTCCTTTCGACAGGACGAATGAAGCAAGTTCTCTTTCTCTCTCTCTGTCTTTGCTTCTGTTGCCCTCTCTATCCATCTATCAATCTAGCTTTCTTTCTATCTTTACACCTATCACTCCCGTTTGTCTTTCTTCTTCTCGTTTTCTGCTTTAAAATATCTTTACGAAAAGTAGATCGTAACTCATCCATATCGTTTTTATGTATGCACAACGAGAGAAACAGGAAAAGTCGAAGTTTCCTGACGGAAAGTTTTCATGGCGAAGTCTTTCGACAGATAACGCGATCGAAAATCGAGGTTATGTTATCGCGTTTTCGACGATTCGAGATGCTATCTCTCCCTCACACATTTTTCTTTCTCTTCCTGTCTCTCTCTTTCTCCCTGTCTCTCTTATCTTTCTCTCTCTCTCTCTCTCTCTCTTTCTCTTTATCTCTTTCTCTCCCCGCTCGATGGAGGCCGCTTCTCTCGCTTTTGCACGATAGGTTTACCCACGCTCGATTGATCGCGCGCCGTTCTTTCAATTAATCCGCCGCTTTCGTAAGAGCTTTCACGGAGGATCCGCTTCCGTCGTTTGTGCGTCCTACGAGATACAGATCACCGTCCCGCTTTTCTCTCCTCGTGCGATTCTTTCTCTCGCCGGAGCGCAGCGGCTAGCTATTAGCTCCGCTCGCACCTCGGTGCGCCTATTTTCTCGCTCTGCTCCTCGATCTCTGCTTCTGCTTGCTCTTTCTTGATATGTCAATGGAAATAATTAAAAAATTAGCCAATATGTTTTTATAAGAAAGTTGGTTTAAATGTATATCACTGTTAAAATTGTTGTATAATGTTTCTTTGACGATAACAATACATGTTTTATAGCATGGTTAATACTGTATATGCAGGGAGTCCACTTAAATATCTCTTTTATTTGTAATGACCTAACAAATATTTTTAATACAAAGTAAATTGTATCGCAAGGTAAATGGTTCGAAAATTGTATTTTTTTCTTAAAACATTTGTTATGCCATCACAAATAAAGGACATATTTAAGTGGACCACCCTGTATAGTGTTACAGGACCGACGTTCCAGGCAATTTGTCCTCGATATTATTATAATATTATAGATAAGGAACGGTCTTCCGCTTCGATATTTGTTTTTACGATAACTTATCAACGATAGACTAACCTCATCGTAGATCATAATGGAAAAATCATAAATTCTCTTCCTCGCTCGTTTCTTCTCGTTCGTTCGAGTATACGCTCCAATCGTTGTTTCTTTTTTTTGTCTTTTCTTTTTCCTCGTCGATCGTGCTCTCCGATGCGTCTCTTCGTGATTTCACCGTGACCATGAATCACCCCAAGCGTATACGGTATGACGATGCACGGAGATGCGTGTTAGATAGTACAAGCACACGGGTAATCACGCCACGACCTTAGAACTCCATTACCGATTATCTCGACTTGCTACTCGACCGTTTCATTACGTCTTTCTATCCGTTAGGATTCGACTTTCTCGACTCAACCGAGAACGACATTCCTGGCGCGTCAAAATTGATATTCATTTGGAGGCACCGTTCGAAAAGAAATTTCTCTAATTCACTACTATTCCGTATCGTTGCATTCAGCGAGTCGAGATAAGAAATTTCGATGGGTGAAGAGAAATTTATAATCTTTTTTTTTTTTCTATCGGTTGCATAGAAAAAGTTTATTTATTATGAGTTTAATAACGATGTTATATCATCAGCCACGTGGGTTTCATATAGATACTCGTGGTTGTCGTGAAAAGTTCATCGAGTCCACTACGATCTTCTATTCTCGGCGTCAGATAAAAGGAGCCTATTTCTGCGTTCGAGCTATTTATTTTCAAGGGTCGATGATAACGTTAACACGGGGTTACGATATAGGTTCTAAAAGGAGGAAAGGATGGATCCGTCCAGAGTTTAAAAAAGTATTTAGTACTTCGAGCTTGTACATTTTCTTCCTTACTGGGAAAATAATTAAATCATGCATATGTCTTATGGTTTTTGAGGAGAGTACTTTTTGGTGTACCACGGAAATCAATGAGTCGAATCTGCAACGGATTAGTACAATCTAATGTTTTTCTTATTGTTAGTAAAGGAAGAAAATGTAAAAGCTTGGAGCACTAAATACAAGATTCTTTTCGTTCGTAATTAAATTAAATACCGATGAGTAAACGACACTTTTTTATTTCACTAAATCGATCACGCAAAATTTTGATTGACCCCTAGCCATAAGCATATCTAGACAGGTTTTATTTGAAATGAAAATAAGAAAAACAATGTCACCATTATTTCAAATAATTATAAAATCAAATATCTTATTTGAAATAATATTTCAGAAATGGCTAGGCTTGCCCATAAAACATATCCATGTCAAAAGAGAATATTCTAAAATTCGTCACGTTAAGTGCGTACCATGCGTATTCTAACACGAGTAGGTACCGGTATACGCGTTCGTAACATGAGTTAAGTCGTTACGTAAATATCGTTTACTTTTTTCTTCAACGTCGCCGCGAAACGACGTGTTTCCGACTCTATTAACGTCACATCGTAATGGCGTTCGCTATCGTCCCGTGTTCGATTACGCTACTCTACGTTAAAGTGGATATCGAAGAGTCTCCTGGGTTCCTCGCAGAAAACGTAAAAATCCTTTTTTTGATATAGACGATCAGCACGAGAAAGCATTTTGTTGTAACTCGGAAAGGGCCATTGGAAAGACGATAAGAATACCTGTTCCAGAGAGCGTGAGAAGAGGGGTGGGGAGAGATAGGAAAGGAAAAGAGGGTTACGTTGTCGATATGAAAAAAAAAAAGTAGAATTCTTCTTTATACTCGCTAACGTGCCGTTTAATCGGTTCTTCGACATTCGCGCCATTCTTTCGCCTTTGTCGATTATATGAATGGGTAATATAAAGCCGATTATAAATATCTCGATAACTGACGGCCATTCTTGTCGTTGTCAATGAAAAATCATAATAAATTTCCAGGCGAACAATCGTCGTATCGGCACGACTCGCAAAGTACAACTTTTACGATTCTCGAGTTATAATACACTTTCATTTTGGAACAAGGTTAACGATTATACCCTTTTATACCGTAAATCACGTTCCTCGAACGAGATGATCGCGTATAATAATCGGTCTTTCAAACGGTAACGGATCACCGGTCGACAAACGAAGCGTGCGCGACCGGCGAAAAAGCGCGCGCGTTTCATTAAAAACTTTCGCGTTATAATGACTTATTATACCCGTTTGACGCGTAACGAATTAATTATGCCACGTTGCGCTTCTATCTCTCCTTTATCTCCGATCGGAACGCGTGCAGGAGTCGAGGAGCATTCATTTTTCCCCCTATCTTCATTAATCTCGTGAAAAAATGAAGAAAAAAACTTCCAGATTCGTATATCGCGTTTCACGTATTTTATTACGATTTAAAAACGATTACACCAAATTCTATTTTTACACGATAGATACGTTCCCGAAGAATACGTGGAAAAAATATATATTGAAAAATTAATACAATGAACTATATTTAAATTCATGGTAGAATCTTATTATTCTTACGTGCTGTTACATTTTATTTTTTAAAGATTGCATATGTATTATATTAAGTAAATTATCATTTGAAAAAAAAAAACATGTCACTAATTAACCAACACAAAATAATATAAGTTACATATAAAAAGATTTTATTCGTTGTCACTCCTCGACAATAAACGTATACGTTTTCGTAAGATTGCCATATAACTCGAAATATCAGATTCACTAGGTATCAGTTTTAATTACTTTAGAAACAAATTCAGTAATTAATCGTGTTAAATAAAAATAAATCGAGTAAAAAGACGATGAAATTTATTTCCAATTCGTATTAAATCAAAATCGTGGAAAAACAGAATTGAGTGTACTTCTTTATTGGTATAAAAAAAATTGATGCGCTTGATCGGTTAAAAAAAATTTCTTGTTAAAACGCTCCATAAATTCCGTAGGTATCATTAACGATCTAGGAATAATTGATCGCAGGTAATACACGGGAAATCGGGGAAATTTGCGTTCGGTGGGAAAAGTCAACGATTTGAAAGTCGCGTGCGCTCGTTTGCGCGAACAAATACTCGATTAGATTCGGGATATAGTACGAGAGTACAAAGCATCGTGTCCGTTCGATCGAGCATCGAGCTAGCCTGAATAAATTTGATCGTGGCGCTCTTCATTTCGTTCAATTACTTGGCCTCGGATCGTCGATCGTTTCGTTTCTCCATCGACCGAATAGCGCTCGCGCAATTAGTCGAAACACCGTCTTTATTGACCCAGTCCCGGGAGCTACCTCCTTCCTTCTCTCTCTCTCTCTTTCTCACAGTTACCCTCAACGACAAAGACGACTTTGTCGATGGTGCTAACCCCACGCTTCGCATTAATTAAGTCACGCTACGGCTACTCATCGTTGCCGCCGAGAATTTTCTCTCTTTTTCTCTCCTTCATTCTCTTGAGTGAATCTTCTGTGTGCATGCACGTGGATCGGCGTGTTTTAAGGTCGATGATAAGTGCTCGTTCCTCTTAACCCGAGTACGCGAGTATTAACGAGATAGAGAGAAGAGAGGAAAGATTATTCCTTATTTTTTTTTTTTTTTTGCTTTATTCCTTCGGACAAATATCTCTCCAGCACGTACTGCCATTATTGTCTCAACGTTTTGAATTCTTAACCACGGTTCTCCGAAGCGTCACTAACTTTCTACGATCTTTCACAAGAACTGAAAGAAGACATTGCCCCTGACTCTTTTGATCCTTTTTCCGTCTCCGGATATTCGATCGGTCGAGGCGTGGATTACGTTAGAAATGCAATTGCATTCTTTTCGTCCGTCGATTCCACTCACGCTGGAAATGCAGGCGAGAACGATTTGGAACGAGACGCGAAGGTTCCACGCTTCTATTGGATTCCAACGTTTTTTTTTTTGTTCTTTCTTTCTTTTCTACCTCGTTCTTCCTGTTATCGCGTAAAGCTTCGTACGCTTCTTTAAATCGTTAATTTTCTTACTTTTGTACGATTTTCGTCTTTGAGCATTAAGACAAAAAAAAAAAAAGGCGAGGAGTAGATAAAAAGAAGGGTAGGACAGTAAAGCAAAAAAAAAAAAGAGCAGATCCATGACAGGATTCGAAACATCTCGTGACAAACGCGTTCCTCTTCTTTAACAAATTGCCTCTCGTACTTGTCGTCGGGTGGTGCAACTTGTCCATAACTACAAAGCGTGCCTGCGGCAAGTTTCTGCCAAAGCTACCACCCTCCTCTCTCTTGCTCCATTTTCAGTATCAACCGCTGCTCCTACTCCAAGTCCCGTTACTCCATATCGTGCTTACCCCCTCCCCCGTTCGTTTCGCCCTCCTTCACCTCCTCGAGATCAGAGGAAAGTAATATAAAACGCCGCACCCCGTGCAAAAGCTAGCGACCCCTTCGTAACACGCACCCGGAAGGGAAAGGAGAAATATTTTGCGATGCTAATCGCGATGTGGATGCGCCACTTTTCGCGTACGAATGCCCACCCACCCTTCGTACCATTCTCCCTCTTTCTCTTCTTAGACCAATACGTTTATCGTTTGTTTGACTCTCGTCACGTATACCAGCCGTTGATTTTTCGTCTCACGATAAGTGCTCCGTATCGACAAAGGGGGTCTTTTCTATGCAACGAACTTAACAAATTTTTAGTCATTTCGCGAAAGGGTCACGAAGATCTAGTTACGTTCTTTCAGATCGTTTATCGTGGGACGTAGTTACCGCGTTAATTATAAACGGATAGAGTAGATTATTTATGGTAACGAATAGAGTGGGTGCCCCATCGTGTGGCCGCTTTAAAAGAGATATTTATAAATCAAAGGCACGTACTTTATATCGTCGCTCGGAAATGTGTCACTTTGTGTATTCGCTTGTACGTCCACGTAAGTAGCGTTCTTTATAAATCGATCTACGCGGCGACAGGCTACAAGTTACGCCGTTTATTGTTCGTGTATAGCAAGTGTCGAGCAATTATAACGAGCGTGTATGCTTTCGATCGATCCTTTATCTCGTGTCGTTGATCTAGATAGTACTCGTGTTATTCTTTCGACGAGGCGATTAGAAAATCCAGGACACCTTCGAGACAATCGCTTTCTATTTTCGTGGACTAAAAAAATTGTTGGCTTTCTCTGGAACGGACCAGCCGATTAAGAGCGTCGACGTTTTTTCAAAAGTGTAAAAGGGAAACTATTACCGCTAGCATTCAACACTGGCAAGGTTGAGGCTAGCTACGATGCTGTTGCATACCGTTCATGTATCGTATATGTGTGTGAGTACATCGCCGCGTCGCTTAGTCGGCGAGATTCTAGTCGCAGAATCAGCGAAATTGCTAGAGTGCGCTTTCCATAAAAGACGTTGCATTTTTTTGAAGCCCTCGTAAACGAAGTTATTCATATTTTATTAGGTAGTTTTCTAATCTTTTTTTTTGTTTTAAATGGTTCAGTCATTTCTTGGCTACGTTAATTTGTTTCAACCGTTAGATTTCATGTAGGGGAGACCGGGGCTAAAAGTCCCAGGGGCAAGTTGTCCCAGTCGTAGTTTTGGTATCTTAGGATGGAAGGGGAAACGCGTCCGGTGCATGGTGTACAGGTCTTAGCGAGTAAAAAAAAGTGTAGTGGTGGTCCTCGTGTTTAGTCTTCCCTGGTTACTTCAAGAGACGAATTTATATTTTGATAAGTTCAATTCTACTTTGGATACATTACTTAAGCATCTCTAGGCACTAATGAAAATCGATTGCACACGAGTTCGCACATGTAATAGAAAGAGAATTTGGTCAGCCTCATTTTCTTGCCAGAATTTTTAAAAAACGCCTTGATCTGACTGAACTATTACCCGAGAAACAAACCTATGAAAATGGGGCAAGTTGTCTCACACGTCGAGGTAAGTTGTCCCGACAATGAGATCTGAGACAACTAGCCCCATCCTCTTTTTTTGCTGTAACGTTTGTTTTTATCATTAGTTTTCGACAGAATTCAGGTTTTTGTTCATGATGCAAACATCAGGATTTTTGTCAAAAATCGATACATCTCGAATTTGTCCGATCAAATACTCGTTCGAAAGAGGAAAGTCTCTAATTTACGAATATGCAAGTCGCGTTTCGATAGAATGACTGGTTAAAAAGTTACAGCGATTTTTCTCTTGAAAACGACCCATACTCCGACACTTAAAAAATTTATTTTTCAACACTCCGCAACGATATCGAAAAACGGACAACGGGACAGTATTCTGCATGCTTTATTCTTTCTAAATCTTGATGCATACATCAGGATTTTTGTCAAAAATCGAAGCATCTCGAATTTGCCCGATCAAATACTCGTTTGAAAGAGGAAAGTCTCTACTTTACCAATATGCAAGTCGCGTTTCGATAGGATGGCTGGTTCGAAAGATACAGCAGTTTTAAGCTCGAAAATGACCCATACTCCGACACTTAAAAGATTAATTTCTCATCATTGCTTAACGATATCGAAAAACGGACAACGGAACATTGTTTTGCATGATTTTATCTTCAAAATGAGCCATTAAACATTGAAATCGGCGGTGGTGACCATTTTCGCAAAAATCATGATGCATAGGTCAGGATTTTTGTCAAAAATCGAAGTATCTCGAATTTGCCCGATCAAATACTTGTTCGAAAGGGGAAAGTCTCTACTTTACGAATATGCAAGTCGCGTTTCGATAGGATGGCTGGTTGGAAAGATACAGCAGTTTTAAGCTTGAAAACAACCCATACTCCGACACTTAAAAGATTAATTTCTCATGATTGCTTAACGATATCGAAAAACGGACAACGGAACATTGTTTTGCATGATTTTATCTTCAAAATGAGCCATTAAACATTGAAATCGGCGGTGGTGACCATTTTCGCAAAAATCATGATGCATACATCAGGATTTTTTCTTGGAAACCTTGGAAAACTTGCCCCATGGCGTGAGACAACTTACCCCGCAGTGGGGCAAGTTGTCCCAAAAAACTCGTTTGCTTGAAATTGAAAAAAAAAAACGTGTTAAAAACTTCTTAATGCAAGCGGAAAGATTTCTATGTATTGCTAAGAAGTTGAAGTTTATGATGGTCCCCAAAAAATTCGAAAATATAAGCTACAGAAATCTGTAGAAACAAAAAACCTAAAATTGGGACAACTAGCCCCGGTCTCCCCTACTTTAATATATTCGCGAGTACGCCTTTAAGAGAGATGTCTGGTGTATATACACGGTACAATACAAACGATGGTTGCGTTTATTGAAATTTGCTGGACGTAAAAGCTCGCGTTTAAAAGTATGTTTCTTCAAAGAGGAAAAGGTCTTTTATTTTTCATCCTGAGTAATATTAAAGTTAAGAAAAAAGAAAAAGTGCAATGGGCGGGTCCTAAAATGTCGCATTTAACGCAGCAATTTTCTCCCTTCCGTCGATCCTACGTCCACTTAATGTTTTGTTTTGCATCTACTCGTTTGGAAGGAGGAATCGATGCGTTAAATGACGATCGTCGAGGGTACAATTAGTCGATACCGGGATCATTCTTCCATGAAGAAGATGCTCGCTTTTGCCACACGTAGTTCAGCTTTCCTCCCTAATGATTTGCTTGGACGTTTACGAGAATTCGACGCGACGAACATCGTTATCGAGCACGTGCGATAAGAGGAAATCTCGCTGAATACTACTGCTCTTATCGTAATCGTAGTAACCTTCGAATACATCCCTCGGAATGCGTCTGAAAGATAAAAAGTTTATCAAAGTATTTTTTTTTTTTTTTAATTGTTATACCGTACGTTATGTAATGTATTAATAATATCTATATATGACAACATTCGTGGTAATTCTGTACACGATTATTTATAAAGAAAGATAAGAGGGGTTATAGAAAGTATTCACTCATTTTTCAACACCTTTTCGAAGTGTTCCTCGAGAAGGATATTCAGCTGTGTCAGCACATATCATTTCTCTCCTCCTCGCCGGAGGAAACTATCGATTGATGCCTCAGCACCCCCTCACACGTATAGGTACACACAATTTACTCTCTCTCTCTCCTCCTTCTCTTCCCTCTTTTCTCTCTTTCCGTCTTCTCCTACTCTCTCCCTCTCTCTATATCTCTCTCTCAGTCTAGTTTTCCTCTTCGCTTTCGCTCCGAGCCTAAGGGTGCGTTCGCACTAAGCACTCACGTCCCTGCAACCGGAAAGAGCTTTATAGGAGTTCTCTTATCCCTCCGCATTTTATGGCGCCTCTGTCTGGCAAGCGCCTGGGGAAAGCCGCGTAATTCAATGACTCGAGACTCTCGTGCCTATTTTCGCCTTAAGTGTCGGCATATTGTTTTTTTTTTTCCTTTCCTTTTTTGCCTTTTCCGCGATAGGTCGCACTTTCACGAGACACGAGGCTTTATCCGTTTGATTAAACCTTAGCGTCAGTTTTCGAAATTATGAACGGGGTTGCGGTATTCGCCTTATATCGTATACCGTATACTCGTCGATTCATTTTCAGGTATCCAGATTTTTATCGTACTTAGCGGTCTCGTCAACATTTCTTCTTGTACTTGTCTATTTATTCCTCTTTGGACAATGGAGGAATTCATCCTAGTACCTATTCCTACGAAACGTGATTTTAGATACATTCTAATGACCTGTTAGAAAGCTAAAACTGTATCCTACAAGATGTAAATTTATTCACAACGAGCAGTTTATCAGAAAATTGCATTAAAACGTTCGGATGAGAATTCTCTTCAAAATGGAGACGACAGCGAAGCGGCTGTCTGCTCGGTCGCCAAAGTCGTACACAACTGTATCCAGACATGGTGTACAGCTTTAAGAGTTTTTTTTCACATTAATCAACAACTCGTTCGTCCGTCATTCGCGAGCTCTCCTCTTTCTCACCAAAATTCTGTAGAATTTCTATCTTCTGTTGGTCATACAATAAGCAACGGAATTTTAGAATTCGAAATGGAATTCGCGGTTAGTTACGCGTCGCTTCATTGAAACAAGCAGCGAAGTTTCTCGGGAGCGTTAAGAGAGGAAACGCGGGTAGGACAAGCATTTCACCACCGACATCCGATACAACTCATGCGTATTCCAATGAGTTCATTCCCCTCTACCGACTGTTAGTTTTAGATCCGCCACGTTCTCGCCACCGTGGAAGAGAACTCGGGAAAAAGGAAGGAGCTTCGCAAACTTTGGATACCGGATTGAATCCCTTTGGACCTTGCGTATCGCACCAGAGATTTTTGCCAACATCTCTTTGCTACTAGATTAAAGGAATGCTTTACGGGTTTTACGATGCTTTTCGTCAAAGATGTAGAATTCCAAATACCTGTTTGATGATTAACAATTAAAGTCTAGCAAAAAATGCATCATTGACCGTTCGATAAATCGTAAAAACCTACAGACCCAACGTGATCGTATCGTTCCGATTTTAGAAGAAAAGGAATACGTACCCAACTCGTATGACCCAAAGGTCACAGCTATTAGAACTATCCCCTCTGGGTCAACGATACACCGTTAGAAAGAGCAACAGTCTGTTCTGGAAACCCAACCCAAGTTCCTTGATTAAGTCCAACAAGAAATTGTCATTGCGCTAGGTCCAGCAAGCAAGTAGGTATCCTCGACCATTTCCACCCTCTTACCGATCTGTTTCTCACCGAAAGTGTGCGCTCACGTCCCTTTTCCCTCTATCCCTAGTCTGCTCTACGTCATTTCGTTCGTTATACCAGACGATGTGGAGGGCCGTTAGCGGGCGATGTCCTTTTTGCGCGCAATCTTCGGAGTTTAATTAAGGAACTCGCGAGCGGATGAACTCGATGAATGGGCTGGTCGAAAGACAGAGGTAGAAGGGGAGAGAGAAAGGTCTACACGCAAGGACACGACAAGTCAGGAGAGGGTGGTTACCCCCTCTCGTAGTTGGCTTTAAGAGTTCGCTCGCTCGCCCACCTTCGACGTCACGCCGGTGGTTGTTAGGGCGAAGAAAACAAATACGTGCCTCCACTCGAAGAAGGACGACGTACACCAGCTACGTAGGGTGGTAGTGGTGCTAGTGACGACGGGGGTAGTGCTGAAAATGCGATGGAAAGAGACCCGACGAGGGGTGGTAAATGGGCTGCTGGAATGGAGATCGAGCACGTGCGTTGCCCTTCTCACTCCCTTCTCTTCTTTTTTCTTCGAAACGAAAGCTCTTCTCAAACTCACCGCCACATCGCGTCGTGCCAACTCTCGACGACCTCCAGAACTACCGTTCCACCCCCTCCACCTTATTCTTCTTTCTCTTCTTTATATGTCCGACTTTATCCTTTCGCCGCCCCTTTCTATCGTTTCTCGTTTTGATCTCGCCTACAATGGATCAGAGGTTTCGAAAGAAGAAACGGAGAGGGGTGGGAACGAAGTGGAGGGGAGGGGACCTTGAACGATGTTTAAAGCATCGGCACGCGTGTCGCTTTGGAAAAGTCAATGATTTAAAGTACCGTTAGGCGAAAAGCTTAATGATGGGAGACGCTTAATGACGACGCTCATAGGCTTTGATCTTACCGACCGTGCCCTTAGATAAAGCTCTCCCTCTACCTCTTTTTCTTTTTTACTTTTCTCACTTTCTTACTCCTTTTTTTTGGCTCTTGTTAGACATCATCGGACTAAACGAGAGGTGTTTTAAATAACTGTTTTGTTGATACTCCATAATTTATTGTATGCACTTTTAAGTTTAGATTTATAGGCAAAATAATGAAAACATATAGATCCGACTGGTTAATCTCGTTAGGCGTAATCTCCCATCTCGGTGAAATCGTTTTAAATCTTTAACGATCTCTACGCGCAAATCGGATGACGCGCGGACGAGAGGGTGAAAAAAGGCGATAATGCGAGGATCGTGCTTTATTTTCCCGGTGTAAATGAACGAATCGCTTTTGTCGAGGCAACAAGCGTACGTGCGCGTTGGTACGCGCGCGTCGTTCGTGGCTCGTCCGTTCGTTGACTTTGAAGTCACGATTGTGCCGGATTCGCGTAATGGTTTTGGCGGCCGTGCCAATTCTATTTTTGTTCATTGTTCGTGAGGATGCCTTCGATGGCATAAGTTTTGGCCGACCGCGAAGCTTTTTACGTTTCGAGCAATGTCCCCTTAACCTATGCCGATCGAGAACGTCAACGATGTTTCTTTATTTCCGAACGAAAGAAAAGAGAATCGTATTTTTCATTATCGAAGCACGCATCGTATACCTCGTCAGTCGTGTTAAGAATACTCGAGAGAAAAATCGGTTTGTCTTCTGCCTCGTTATTGGACACTCGAAAAGGGGAGAACCAATGGACCATTTCGTAGAAGCTTACGCGAGGTTAAAATACGAGGGACATCTTGGTTATAGAGTTATCGTGGTAACGCTCGATCGCGAAACTCGATAAAACGGGAGGAGGCAAAGTGGATGAACATATTTTGCCGAGCTGCTTTCATATTAGGGTCACCGAAGAGCCAAGCAAATATGACGCGTTGCGACATCCCTGACGTGACGTTTATTACATAGCACCAATAACGTGGAAGTTGAAGCAATATTATTTTCATCGAGGGTAATATTCATCGGACTTTGTTTTCATTGAGCAAACTAAACGACAAATAACGATTCTCTATATTTTTTGGATAATCTTGTTATTCGCTATATTAGACGCACCTATTATTGAAAAGTAAGTCACTGAAACGCAGTTCCCCCTTTTCGAAGTCTAACACGTTGACCGACATACGATTCTAATGGCATTTTCTGTTGGCAAACATACCTTGCACAAAAGTATCGAGTACAAAAGAGAGTAGCCCAGTGACTTTAGATTCCGAGTCATTGACGAAAGGGTAGACGAGAGGAAGATAGATAGATAGAGAGAAGGGTAAAGATTTCATGGCTTTACGTTATACCCAAGAGACGAATAGATCGGTGCAACGAGCGAGACAGGGCTAAGGGAAACTTGTTCGCGTTTATGGGGGTATTTGCGGGGGCTGCGAGGACGCAGCCGTCTATCTCGGAACTGGGTGCGCAACAAAGGCGCGTAATGAGAACATGTGTCGGATGCAGGAAGCTTCATTAGCGAACCTGTTCCCGTCTGTGGACTCCATTGTGGACCACCTAACCTTCTACAGCATGCCGATAGAGAGGCTATACCGGTGTCGCGACGGCTAACGCTTTCGTCATTCTTTGCCGGTGTAACTACGATCGAACTGAGGGAGGGAAAGGGAAGTGGCAAACGAGGGATCGAAAGGGTATTAGTTACCAAGAGTCAACACGATTTCCTGATAACGGAAATGAACCTCTAGCTGGACCTTTTCTTGTCCCGGGAGCGTCCCGGATGATTAGGCGTTGCACCGAACGCGACAAATTGCGAACGCGTTACTATTCCACGATTTGCTTACGTAAATCGTTCTGGAATTTTCCGGTTGTCCGCACCAGAGTGAAGTTTTATTGGAAAAATTGTCCGGGTAACAAATTTGTGTACGACGCGTCACGTTTTTTTATTAAATCGACGAATTCCGAACAGCATTTCAAAGTCCAATCGAAACGTGCCGCTCGTAACGTTGTAGAGGTAAATAATTTTGTGAAAGATACGCTGTCGTTCTCGGTACACTCGGGAAATATCTCGGGGGGACGATGGACGGTAGCTGGTCGTCACGCGAATACATCTCGTAACACGAAACCGTCTTCCTGCTTGCATAAAACAATTGTCACGGTATCATTTACAATGACTCAATGTGAATTCCTAATTGCGGATGCTAGTTCAACTCTCTCCCCTTCTATTTCCCACTCTGTCGTTCTCCAGTAACGTTTGATGGTCGATACTGATATATGCGTATCGTTGGTGACTCCATGATCATCGTTAAACTTCAACGATGACGTTCGAATTGCCAAATTATTCGCACCAGCACGTTTTTGCGTTCACGTGGGGGAATCTAATCGCGATGTTTGTAAAAGCAATCATCGATTTCCCTTTGCTGTTAAATTACACGAGAGAAAGGATATGTATAGTATACTCTATATATATTGATACTTCGATCACTAAATTTCGATCGGATTACTATCGTCCGAATTTAAGAATTAACGAACGAAATACATCATTATAACATTTTTATCGATTTAATTATTTATTCGCTTGTTAATAAAGTATTTACCACGGGTATATTTAATCGAAAATAAGCTAAAACTTTGTTTCAAATTTACACAGAAATGAAATTACGCAGAAAATTTTATTTTAACACTTCGTTGTGTTTACAGCTTACGGCGGGGTCCGGGTGCTAACGTGCAAGACGCCAGTGGATATACGGCCCTTCATCATGCCGCTTTGAACGGTCACCGGTACGCATTTCCTGTCCCTTTACGATCATCGATTAATGGCAAAATATGTCGCCGTTCGTGTAGACCATATATTTATTCATTTTTCATACGGATCGACGCTAATTTTATCGATACCTTCTTTTCTATCCAGCGAAGTAGTCAAGTTATTGCTCCAATACGAGGCTTCCACCAACGTCGTAGATGCTAAAGGGTCTTCGCCACTCCATTTGGCAGCTTGGGCAGGCGATGCTGAAATCGTGCGACTAATTCTTAGCCAAGGACCTTCGGTCCCTAAAGTCAATCTAGCGGTAAGTGATTTCAAAGATAGAGTGCTTTTCATACATCGATTTATTGCTGCATATTATTTTAATATATTAACCTTATTATTACTTGGTTTCAATGATAATCGAATCGATGTTTGTCACGAATCGATCTTCTCAAAAAAAAAAGGAAGAAACAATTGGAAAAAACTGCACTGTGTTTCATATGATTACAGACAAAAGACAATGAGACGGCCTTGCATTGTGCCGCACAATATGGACACACGGAAATAGTGGCGCAGCTGTTGCAGTACGGATGCGATCCGAGTATCCGCAACAGCCGCGGAGAATCTGCTCTCGACCTCGCCGCGCAATATGGCAGGTAAATGGATCGTACGAATTTTTAAACCTACGTGAAAAACTCCAACGCAAAATCCCATCTGTCGATACGACCATTTTATTCTATATCATGTGTTACGCGAATTGGTTTACAATGAGCAGTGGCGGCTTGTGGTTTAAAATCGAGGATATATTGTAATTTCGCCCACTTAAAAATAGGTAAAATAATATTGAACACTGATCGGAATAAAATCAATTTGAATGTAACAAAATACAGTAGATTCTTATTACGGGCTGGTTATCGTCAGCCAAACAACGTTTGACAGATTCGGGTTTATTCTATGTAGCGTTGTTTACAGACTCGCGTTAGACATAAGAAGCATAAAAGATGCTAGACGTATCATTCGTTTATAGATTGGAGACGGTGGAGTTACTCGTGCGAACCCATCCAGAGTTGATCGAATCTCTGCGCAGCTCTTCCTCGTCTTTGATCTTCCCACACACTCCGCTGCATTTAGCATCCCGCAATGGACACAGGTAAGTTCTGCCTTACGATTTGATTTTTATATCTCAAAATTTGTTATTAGAACATGTAACTTAGACGTTATAACGTATTCGCGATAAGCCACGAAAGTCTTCATTTATAAATCCAATGTAATTTCGTTCTACCGAACGATCCTTCAAATACGAGCAATCGCGTATCATCTTGGTATTCGATTTGTAGTATCACAAGTTCGGAATTCATTTGATATTGTGCAGAGCCCACGTTCTCTTTATTTGATTAAGTTGATCCGATGATCGCAGTAGCGCGTTTGACCATCCGTCGGGGCGTCGGTCTACACATTCATTGGCAGCTACCACCAGCAGCATCGCCACCACGACCACCACTACCACGTCACCGTCAACGCCATTTTATATTGCGTTACAATTGGCGGTGTCGCTGTTAGATTAGCCGCAATTCGCGCAAGCAGGGTATTTGCACCGATGCGTATTTCGGTGCATTTGAGTACACCATTTCGCGGTCCCGTGAATCCGTTGGAATGAAAAAGTTTGCTCTTTTCGTTTTCGCCCGTCTACATGAAAGATTGGATCTTATTAATTCGAATACGACTCTAGCATTATTCGCGAAATATTATTTCCATTTCGATAGACGTCGAGATAGCGAGAGAACGTTCAAAGAACATAGTCGATGAATGAAACCATATCGAACAATCATCCTTCTTACTTTTCTTTGGCGAACTATCGTGATTCGCTTCTTATAATCGGTATCCGCTTTAATTATCCAATAATACAGATTCTGCGGTGTTGTAACCCTAAACAACAATAGACTCGTTCGAGCAGAGCATAACGATGTAGAGCCATTTGCAGAGTCGACGATTAGAACCAATCAGAGAGCACCGTGTTACGTAATCCGGTCGAATGCGATATATGCCTGCATCCAACTGGCACGGTCCGATGCAACCCTCTCCGAGTAACACGTCCTATATTACCATCTACCACCTCGAATATACCCTCTCTCTCTTGCGAGCATGAATGCATCAGAACGCATCACGCTGGCCAACAGCCGGCCAGCAGCCTCTCTCTGGTTCATTCGTGCGGATTGCAACCGACCTCCGCTTCTCGATCGCGAGAATCATATTAATCAACACGGTCGAAATGTATCGACCTAGATTATCTACGACCAGTTCTCTATCTTCCTCTCTCTCCTTGAAAGGCACCTTTGGACGGTCAGTCCTTTATTCGGTTCTCAGTTATCGCTGGTCTTTGATAAGTTAACCGATAACTGGCAATTAGCCTCGCTAAGTACAATAAATGCATTCTCTAAGAAGAAATTGGGTTATTATTTTATCGGTAATGGTTAACGTTAGTTTATATTCTTAAACGATTTATTTAAGGAACAGCGATAAACCAATCGAGCAGAAACGGTTAACCTTTTGTACGAGAGTGACCGCGTTATTATCTTCTTCCTTCTCTCGTATTCTCAGTCTATCAACGTATGCAGGTATACGTGCGTGTAAGTTCGCTTGTATGCGCCTGTGTATAGATCACGGCATGAACTTTGAGAACGCGCTAATGGAAAGGTTAAAGTTATTTTCACCTGTACGAGGGAGAGAGATAGCGAGAGAGAGAAGCATCGAGGACGATGATACGTTCGAAAAAGGTCATATCGGAGATTGATTAAAGCAGACAAATCTCATTATTCGCATCGCCGAACGAAATTAGAGCGCTGGGCTGGTCAAGCAGATTCACGATTCTCCTAAAACGAGCCTGGACGAAAGAGAGCGCTCGTGGGCGATACGAGAGATCACAAATTCGTATTCCCGTAGTAAATGGCTGGTTAATTAAATAATATTGTAAGCATCGGCGTACGTTGTTCGATCGAACGTTTAATCGGATGGCGCGAGGGATTAACCGGATAATCGGTTACATCGACGCGTGACGCGATCGCGAAACGCGACGAAAATAAATGTCAACATAAGCAACGTCGGATATACCCAATTGTACGAGCTGATTCTTTCGAATCTTCTCGCGGGTCGTTCACTTTTCCTTCCAGGTGATAAAATCTTAGCACCGTAGAGGTCTTGAGAACTTTCACAGAAACGATTTCCATCGTCGTTTCTTCAACGATTATATCGATATCCCCGTTTCCGAAGCAGCCACCATGATCACTCGTTTCACAAACGGAATATCCATTTTTATCGTTTCGACCGATTCGTTCTCATTTAACATAGCGCTGGTACGCGTCCGTAATCCCCTCGGTAAGCCTTTAAAATAATCGACGGATGGATTGTGCGTATGTATCAGAGAGAAAGAGACAGAGATGAGAGAGTACGAGCGTGCGAGAGTTTGAAGCGGGTTAGAGGCTGGTAGTGGCCGGTATCGAAATGGTCGGCGATCGTGAATCGCCACGAAACGGCGCTCACATTGTAATCGGGTATAACGTCGGTTTTTCTATGCATCCTCGCAGCCGGTAATCGCTTTAACCGTCGCTCGCCGCTTATAATGCGATCGCATTCGCCGATATACGGTACAGTCCGATGGTTGCATTTTATATCGATGGCGCGTGCGTTTGTGTGATGCCGTTGAATATATGGAGGATAGAACGAGAGGGAAAGAGATGGAGAGGGAGGACGTGACATTTTATCGCTCGAATTTTGGTTAAATAACGCCTAGCGAGACATACGCGTATATGGGAGAGCGAGAAAGAGGGATGATATGGAGCTTGCACGAGCGAGAGAGAGGACAAATGCACCCAACTCTCGTTCGTTCGCACGATCGTACTCTGACGTTTACTGGAATCGCGCAGAGAGAGAGAGAGAGAGAGGGTCGGCGATGGTGCGGGCGAGTAAAGGGATTGAGAGGGTGAGTGCGGGCCAGAGCAGAGGAAGGGGGGTGGAGTAATGTCTATTATCGGATTCAATATCGCTGCTCTCGGTAAGCCAGTATACAAATACTCCTATGGCACGGTAATAACAACGTAGGTGCATGCGAATCCGATCCCCAGCCGCGAATCCTATATGCGACGGATGGCTGCGGTCACTGCAGTCGGCGTGGTCCGCCGTACTCGCGATGGAATTCGCGATTTCGATTGTCCGAGACTACCGAAAATGTATATGCACCGTGGACCGATGTCGCGCACGATCGCGCGCTAGCCCCTTTGGAAAAGCCGTGGGAGAGTTCTTTGTTCGATATTGCTGTTGGCGAACGATGACGGTGTGGGTAGCAGATTTTCGTTCAGCTTCGATCCGCTTTCGTGACTCGATCGAAATAATCTTTATTGTCACGGGGAGAACAGGTTTCGTAGATCAAGATACGTAGAAGTTTAATTTATGTTCTTTAACACGAGCACGTTTATAAAACACGAGGTTTTACAGTTGGCGTATCTTTCTTTTTTCAGAGCCGTCGTGGAAGTCCTTCTTGCTGCGGGAGTGGACGTCAACACGAGAACGTCCGCGGGCACCGCGATGCACGAGGCTGCCCTCTGCGGTAAGATGGAAGTAGTACGGGCGCTTCTGGACCGAGGTGTGGATCTTGGTATCAGGGACTGTCGTCAAAATACCGTGCTCGACCTTCTGGGACAATTTCCGCCGCACGTCACGCAAGACATTACGGCTGTAATAAAGAGTACGTTGGAATTACTCCGCGTTACTCCCTTTCCTTCCCTTCGTCCGTCTCTTTTTCTCGAATTAATTACGTAGATATTACCGACCTTTTTTTACGCTACTCAGCGTTAATACGATCTCCATGTCTTGCGACTCGAGTAACTTATGTTATTATTCGCTATGTTCTGTTATGTATGTAATGCAAGCGGGGAATATGATATAAGGTAATATCGATGGTTTTTATGGGTGTGGGATATGTCTATATCTTTTATATGGATTTGTTAATTTTCTTCGAACTGGGATAATGCGAATTTCACGTGTCTGACAAAGGTATAAACCGTTAGGTTAATATTATTTTGGTGCTTGTATACGAGACACGATATAAAATTATGTTTTATGCTTAGGGCACAGGTCCTCTTCCGGAGTGGAAAGCGACGCCGACAGTGAGAACTTGCCACCCATTCCGGTCCAGGGTGGCGACTCGTTGGGTAGCCCCTACGAGAACGTACGCCCTGGGGATGATCTCTCTCCGGCCGAAGGGACGTCGCCCACTCAATGGCAGTTCTATCATAAGCCTCGGGACGATGATCGCCGTGTTTCCGGTACTTCCGTTATGTCTTTGTGAGTATTCTCTTTTTTTCTCTTCCTCTCTTCGATCTCCCCGTTCTTCCGGCTTTATAGCACCTCCTGGAAGAGCCACTTTGTTCTGGCGTCATGTTCTCTTTTCATTTTTTTTTTTGTATCCTTGTCGGAGCGCCATCAACATCGATGGGCTCGAATATTGGGATTGTTCGAATAAATAACAGCCTTAATTTATTAGGTTGTCCCAAAAGTTTCTTTTGCGGTATGCACGGAGTTGCTTTGTCTAGCAGTGTTTGGGTAAACATATAATTTCATCTGTGAAATGTTAATGGAGAAAAGTGATAGAGGGGAATGAATCTTGCATAATTCAATGATATGGCATAAAAGATGAAATATAGTATATCTACTATTTAGTGAAAACCGAAAGAAATTTTTGGAACAACCTAATAGATCTAAAATAACGTTTGCACATTTTTAATGCTTACAATATCAAATTAATACTAAAAGTACTCGTTTCTTAGATATCCCGCTTTGTTTCAACGAAACTTCGCTCATTTCACATCGCATACAGTGTCAATATACTTTCGAGATCACATACCTACTCGCATACTACATGATATCTCTACAGAAAACATCTAATACACGTTTCTAGTCTACTTTGAATATATACCATTTCGCGTTGGCTCGTTCCCTCGCGTCCAGTTTCCGGTCACGTCGTTTTCTCATTAGAAGGAGTACTCGCGTGAAGTTCTACGAAGGGTATGCGCGCAGCGACAGCGTCGAGCGAGAGAATCTTCATCGAGTTCTCGGTCGACTAATTAGTCTGACATTTTTCCAGAGAGTAAGTTTAATCCTTAAACGAGCATCGCGCGGCTCTCGCTCTTTTTCTCTCTCGCTCGTTCTCTCCGGACTATCATCGTACTACGTTACGTTTATTAATACCGAAGAAAAGGAGAAACGAGGAGGGGGGGGGGAGTGGCGGGGAACGAGCAGTAGCAGCAGTAGCGGAGGAGGGAGAGAGAAAAAGAAACAAGAAAGAGAGACGAGCGTATTTTCGCGCCGGTAAAACGCGCCAGGGACGTAATATTTTGCAGAAAGACTCGATATATGTATGAACATCGCGTAGTAGGTGGGCGCGTAGCTGTGTGGTAGCTTTAATATAGGAGATGTGGGCAAACAAAAGCGTAGACGTGGACCCAGCATCGCGAGAGTGAATGAGAGAGTAAAGGGAAAGAGAGAAAGAGAGAGAGAGAGAGAGTGTATGTGTGAGAGAGAGAAAGAGAAAGCGAGCTACCGGATGAGCGTAGGGGTGATGATGTCTGCTTGCGTAGTTGCTACCACTGCCACCACCGTTGCACCACCAGCAGCACTAACACTAGCTAGCAATACCTGCTCCTGTTAGCCACAGCTGGTGTCGTTGCTGGCTCCTGTTGGTTGCCGTCGTCTCTGCTGCCACTGCTGCTGCTACTGCCACTGCTGGCATCGCCTGCGTTAGCCACAGAGGTGGTGGAGGTTCACGAGCCGAGATGGGAAGTTTCGATGTGTAGGTGGAGGAAAGAGAGAGAGAGAGGGAGAAAAGAGGAGGAGGTGGCACGGCCGCGTGTAGCCCCAGCGCGTTAAGCACCGCTTGGCTTGGTTTAATTTTCCTGATGTAGGCAGGCGATGGTGGGTCCGACCGCCTCGTTCGCCCCGGGTCACCCTCGGCGCATTGCCCCATTGCTACTCTCACTCTCTCGCTCTCCACTTCCGCTAGCTGCTAAGGCCGACTGGTTGGCTGAACTCGACGGAGTGAGAAGGATAAAGAATGAAGGGTGCAACGCCAGCCAGGAAAGCCCTCCACCGTCCGTGTTTGACGTTGGTATCCCCGACTCGGCCCGCCTCGAGATGAATCCATCACGTTAAACAATGTAAATGTTAGCCCGTCTCAGCATAAAACTAATAACCATGGCTCTCGACCGCGTCCTCCGGGCACGGCCATCTCTCCTCGCCGCTGCTCGTTCTTCGCGAGCTACTTTTTCGGTTCTCCTTTCGTTTTGCTAACCGCGCGTATCACGTTCGACACCTCGAATACGATTTTTTTTGAGATGACGAACTTGTCGTTAACGATTAGACTTAAGATTTCTGTGTGTTTTCTTTTCGATTTGATTTTAATATTACCCGATGCCGACTCGATGTCGCTGGTGTAAAAAAAAAAGCTTAGCTTTTGACGTATCCGTGTCAATGGAACGTGTCGAAAGATTTGACGAGCCTCGTTGGATGACGCGTTTCAGCGAAGACGAGCAGAATGGGGGACCAGTGAACGGAGTACGGAGGGCCCTCCCGCAGACAGAGGATTACTCCGACCCCAGCTCGGTCTTCGACAGCGTCCTCATGTCCATGTCCGACACTCTCAACTCCATAAACACTATCGAAAGTTCCGACCAAACACCGGATGACAAAGCACAAAACATTATCACCGCTAGAACACAGCCATCACGTGACACGACAGGGTAATGACATGAAAAACATTTCGCACATGCATCGTTCACGATCGCTTTCATTTGTCTCTCGTAACATCGTACGAACGAACTGCGCTTTCACTTCATCGTACTTTGAGAAAATTGCTTTGATATTACTGGTCCGACTAATTTCCACGTCCGACGTATTTCGACAGTCGAGAAGCGCAATTCGATCGAACCAACAAACACGGCCCTTTCCGGTAGAATCGGTAAGCGCTATTAGAGGTTGGCGGTTAATCTGGCTTTCGCTCGAGACCTTATATAGGAGAGTGGAAGATTCGATTTGGGTGGTGGGTAGTTAGCATTTGTAACGGTAATCATCGTGATTGGTAGCATCGAAAGGTATAGTTTCGGGATTTGCTACTGTAGGGGTTCGGACAGTGGACTGTATCAAACGCCACCTGTACCAAGAGGAACCATGGAGGGTAGCTTCGTGTCAGAGGACCTGTCCTTGACATTGCCCACGGGATACGCCGGTGGCAGGGAGTCGGATCAATTGAGCGTTTCCTCGTCCTCGAGCGTTGGCGGACCGAGCCCACGGGAACGACGTTGTTTGCCCAACGATTCCGGTGCCCCTGGGATTTACTTACCGATGGCGCCTCTGTCCTGTTCGCTTCATAGCCCTGCCTCTAACAGCAAGGTCTCGGTAAGATTTTCTTTTTCCTATATCATTTGAAATTAAAATTTCTTTTTAACTGTACCATGGGATGAGTGATAAGATCGAATTAGAGGATACTCTATAAAACCGCGTATGCAAGAAGCGGTGTAATCAGAATACGATTAATATTCGAGATCTATGACGCGTACTAACGAGAGAATCCTTCCATAGATATAGCCTATAGCGAGGTAAGATATCGACAATGTTTGTAGGATCGAACGTGCTTTAAATTGATGAAGGTATCATCAATTTCGTGGCTTTCGTTGCCGAAGAGCTTTCGTTGATCGGTTTCTCGATAATTGGTACATCGATTCCGTCTCCGTCGTAACGCAGAAATCTAACGTAACGACGGGAGACTGGAAGGGGTTCTCCCTTTTCGAATTGATAGCCGTAAGGTTGATATCGCGATCGATATCAGCGCGCTACGCACGGTTGGTGATATCGGTGCGATTGTTGCAGCCGACACCGCCGAAGAAACCACCGAGGCGTAACTTGTCGGTCTCGCCGACGCACCTGCAGACTCAAATGTCACTGTCCGCGGACTGTTCGTTGGGTCCGAGTAACTACGAGTACTTGTTCCTGGCGCGTAGCGGTGCGCGAAGTCACATCGATCTCGAGCAGCTGCAAAAACGTCGGGAGCAGTTACGACACGTGACGAGAAGCGTGGACCAGTATGTGGAGATGAAGTCTCGTTTCGTGTCATGCGACGAGAGTGGCAATAGACGTGACACGACGGCAGCAAGTGGAACAGCATCTACTACGATGACGACAGCACCAGGCAGCAACGTGGAACCGGTCGCGATCACATCGATCTACGAGAATCGACCAATAAAGATGTTAAATCCACGAAGGAAGTTACGCAGACACGCTTACGAGGGCTACGAGCTCGACAACAATGGTCCTTGCATGGACAAGTCACCCTGCAGCGAGAACGATTCCATACATCAAGAACAAACCTTCGTTTCCAATGCTTTTCTCACCTTGAAGTCTTCCCAAGAGAGCTTGCTCGAGGAAAAACGCGAAACCCCGGACGGTGGACACACGATGGTTCAGGATGGCAGAGAGGCTACGGATAAAAGACTCAGACGCGTGCAAATGATGTTCCCCACGAGCCCGACTCATTACGTTCAACCACCGACTCCCGATCATCCGCCACCTTCCGCCATGCAAGCTGAGAAGTCGATTCACGAGCGTATTCGTCCGTTAAGCCAGGTGAGTCCCGCTTTAAGAAAGTCCTGGTCGTAGTTAATACGAATCGACTGTTTTTTTTAAAAAAAAAAACGATAACACATTTTTCTTATACGTTCGATAGAACGAATCGATCAAGCATCGTTCCGAACAATGACACATCAAAAGATATTTATATTTACAAAACTATTCGCGACGAAACATCACGAAATCGAGAAATTTCATCCCAGTCAAAGGTTGTTAAATTTCTCAGTCGATCCGAACCGTTGGACAGAAGATAAGCGTTAGTAGTACGTTCTCCCACTCTCCCTTGTATACGCCTAGATATACCTACGTCTTACGTGCAGGGTTACGTTTAATATACAAGCCGTGTTTGATCTGTGATGCGATTTCCAAGGAGCCAAATCTGGCTGGCTCCCTACCCTATTCCTCTCCCTTTCGCTCTCTTAGTCTCTGCTCGTGGTGGTATCAGCGTCGCTCCTTCACAGCCGTTTGCCGCGTCATCCTGTGATCGCTCTGCTGTGAGACCGACTGTACGCGCGTACTCTTCCTCTCTCACCCATCCATCCACCGGTACTTGGATATCCATAGCGTGTTCTCTTACCTTCTCTATCTCTCTCTTTCTATCTATCTCTCACTCTAACATACGTTGCTTTTCTCTTCACCAAACGGCAACGATGACGACGGCTGGTATATGCACTCGCAATCCGCATCTTTCAACGGCCGTACACGCTCGACGAAATATAACACAGTGAATATATAGGTGTATATGTATATATATGTATCCTTTTGGGTGGATGCCATAGAAGGGAAAAGGAGTGCGCGTTCCGAAGCGAGCAACGTGTACCCGCTGGAGCACGGCTGCTGCGCTTCCGTTTGCTCGGAAGGATTCGTTGGTGCGTTGAAAGCGCGCGAATCGAGCATCCTCGGCCTTTGCTTCGTTGCTCCTTCCTCGAATGTACTCGTCTCGACTTCTACCTTCGCTGTTTAGAAATCTATTTCTTGGAGTATACGATCTTACTATATGTACTGGTCGCTTAATCGCTATGAGACGAATAGATGAGGAACGCGTGTCTCTGATTCTAGAACTTTTTAGGAATTAAAAGTTTCATTAATCTCGGTCTTGTGTTGTTTGGTTTTTGTTCCTATTTTTTAGCATGGTATTAGTGGTAGGAGAGTCATTTGAACATCTTTGAGCTTTTGATCAAGCATACTATAGTTCCAAAGGGTTTGTAATTAGGGGGTTGTAAGTGAGCTATATGATTAATCCGTTCGAAGATCAAGTTCTAGACTTCCTGAACAATAGAAATCGTACAAGAGCAATTCCTGGTGATCATGATATTATTATTGGTATTTTCCATCGAACGTAAAGGCATGTTCGACTGGCATCCGTCTCAAGACACGTCGACGTGATTCGGTGACGAGATCAAATGCTGTTACGGTCGTCGAAAGCAGCTGGTGAGATGGGTGAAAAGAGAAAGAGGGGGGCGAAGATAGGAGCAAAAGGTGGAGAGAGAGAGAGAGAGAGTCGACTGGCAGAAGACGAGGGAAAGGACGAAGATGAAGGAACCGGCTACGGATGGTTGCTTCTCACTCGTCAACTTCCGGGGATTCAGTAGAGCAGCAGAATGCAAGACGCCGACACCCTTTGAATAATGAAGTCCTCGGCTTCTGCGCTCGTCTGACTTTCTCTCTTCCTCTCGCTCACTATCTCCCTCTAACTCCTTTTGCGAAAACGTTCCTCCATTTCTCTTCGCCATCTTCATCCACCTCGTCATCCTGAAGCTTCTTTCTTCTTCCGTTCCGTCGGAGCGCAAAGAAATCTACGAATTTGTAGCGATGGTTTATGCTTCTCCTCGCTAGGTGAACGTTCATCGCGATGATGATCGCGTCTCTGCCATCTCCGATTTTTAGCATTTTAATTGAGGGAGCTCCGAGCTACGGAGATTTCTTCTACTACTATTTCTTCTGGCTCTTTTTTTTTGGGTCATTTAAAAGTCGTATTTGAAAATAATCAATGTGACAAAGTAGTATATGTTTTGCTGACTCGATAAAAACATCTCGTAAAAGTAAAAAAAAATCCTTACATCTTTCGAGAAAATCGATTCCTTATTTCCAGAGAAAAATCTTGTCGTTGAGACAGAAAGAGAAAAATGTCTTTTCCGTTGGTGTTTCGGCAGGTTTACAAGAGAAGATCTCGCGACATGGAGACGGAAACGGACGAGGATTTGCTGCAGTTTCCGGCGAGCGGTTCTCTCGATGCTTCCAGCGGATCATTATCGAGTGTTTCTCTTTCGGACAAAAGCATGTCGACCGACAACGTAGAGGAATACTTCGGAGACGTGCCCTTCGCAGGTAAACAGCAACGCACGCTTGGCTGCACCGCATGACGCTTCTTTCTGACCACGTGTACATGCATAATCGTTGTGTTGCGTCTCTGTTGTTTACGGTTTGCCTGAACACGGTTGGAGATACACTCGTTGCCGGAATCTCCACCTACCCTTACCCAATTTTTTTACTTTTGAGAAAGAATCGATGAATTTGTTCCCCCCCCAACCCCTCTCTTTCTTCTATTCCCTGTATTCTTTGTTATTCCTATATCGAGTCCAAGTTCCGACGGTTTGAAAATTAGTAATTTTTATTTCATGACGTTTTTAATCCGCATCGTATCGTTTCCACTCGATCGAACAGTCAATTAGATGTAAGTGTACTCTGGATCCATCCAATTTTTTCGATGTACCACACGATCTTGTCGAATGTCGGAAATAGTCGTTTTCGTTCGAAAGTAAAGTTCCCAAAGACTTCGATGTTCCTTTCATCTGTCATTAATCGGATGCACTTTAACCAGAAGAAACTCGTGCTAGAAATGAGGGAGGTAATCTATCCCTGGGGCAAGTAGTACCTCCATTGTCGGACATCACGAGAAGGAACTCGCTCGTTCGATCGGAACTTGGACCGTTATCGAAAGGGACCTTTTTTTGGTTTAAACCGGAATAAGGAAGCCACCGCGGGATTCGTTCGGCGGCGGCTCGAGACGAGGGATTCGAATGAGGTTATGCATATTATATGCATATATATGTATGTAAATTATCGCGAGTATAATAAAATCAAAGTAAAATCGATTTCAAATCGAAAGACGCGTCACGTAAGTGAAATCGCATTTATATTACAAAAAAAAGAGGCTAACGATTTAGAGTTTGTTACTTGTGACGAGGGATGTACTGCGGAAAGGTATCGAAAATGGCAACTAACCGATTCTCTGGACCGATTGAGTGTTATTCGTGTGTTAATTTGACGTTGATGTAACAAGAATCTCGCTTCGATGAGAACACGCGGTTAACGGTGTCGTCCATTGTAGTCTCGTCGTCGTCATCGTCATAAGTTGGATAAAATAGTTCCTTGGATCTTCAGGAAGTTTCTTTAGAAAGAAATGATCGATTATGTATCAGGTTTCTTGTTTATTATAAGGATATAATACGACGTATGATTATTATTGCAAATTCGATAAGCTAAAATCCTGTTTCCTATTTCATGATATTGTATTATGGGAGATAAAAAGTTGTTGGAAGAGTCGATATTATTATTATTATTATTATTAGTTGATCGTATAAAGGTATTAAAGATTTTATTTTATCGTTATTGTTTCAGTATATTTTTTTTAATAGATATATTTCTTTTCTCGGTGAGCACACGATAAAATGTAAGTACGTATATATTATATATATATATATATCTCTTTGAAGTAAAATGTAACGCAGTATTTAACTACAGTATGTATTGAAATTTACAAAAGGTAGTTCCGTGTCCGTATGCAGCTAGTATTAAGAGAAATTATTTTGTAGATAAATGTAGAAAAGATTTTTATTGGTGGGGCAAGCCAGAATCCAAGAATCCAGTAGTCGTACTAAGTTATATATAGGTATTATAGAATATGTAAATAAAAAGTATGGTATGGAACCAAGTAGAGGTGTATATATATATATACATGCGATGATATTACGCATTAACGTAGTAAGTACACGATTAGAGCAGTGAAGTATTCGATAATCTAATAATATCGTCGATAGATTCGATTTTGATCGTATGTAAATAACGTGTAAAATCAACGTAATAATGACGTAAATTTTAACAAATAACGTCATCACTTTTAAAGCATGCATTTCCTCCCTTTTTCTCTTTCTCCTTTTTTTGTACTAACGGGTACAACGTCCCGTGACTTTTACAGCACACGCCAATTATCTCAGTTTACCACATTATTTCGAATATATCATAGTCGAGTTCGTTAATATAGAATTTTCCCATCCGTTTGCACTTCGTTCTTAACAAGCCGAGACTACTATCTTCTATGTGACGAAATTGCGTAATCAAAAACGAATCTATCCTTAACGAAGAGACGGTATAATAATTACAAGACCGTAGCGTAAGAAAAGATAGTAATTTAATGAATTCCCACGTATACCTGGAACCCTTTTGTGATTTACTTCAGAATTCATTCTCTGATAAGCAATTTTCATGCCGATATTTAATGTAATCGCCCGAGATGTACACACGCACATATACATATATATATAAAGATTATATATTACGTAGAGCGATATATAAATATTATATATATATATATTTACTTTTTAAAGTTAAGCAATTTATGGTTTTATTATAAAATATAACGTTGGTTTGGTAATAAACGTTGCGCTGCTAATGTAATTGCGATGTCTACATTTATTTTGTCGCTTTGGTTTTTTTGCCCTTGAAAAGCTTTTGTGAAGTATCATAAAATGTCTCTTCGTATTTTTGTCAAGCATACGTATATATGGAATTAAAATTTTTTTAAACGTTACACGAATCTGCTATCGTTGTTATCAATGGCGAAGGATTTAGAGAGAAGTAATATCCGCATCGATGGCACGAGAATTTTATTTTTGCACCAAGTATTACTATATATAATAAAAATTGTACAAATTGTATATAGACATACATATCCACTTAATTATTATTTGCTGGTCATTACAAGCGGAATGCGTCGATTTGCAAGAACACGTTACGAACAAATCGCCTGCTGGTAATTTATTTGACACACTATAACACGTATAAAAAAAGTCTCGTCATACGATGTGTGTGTGTGTGTGGTTTTTTATATAATAATAATAATGATACTACGTTGTGCATAACGACGATGTTCGTATGTAAAATTGCATGCGATTGCCGAGGAATGAGACGAGAAAGATATTGTACATATGGACGCTTCCGTTAGATAAGCAGCAAGTGTTCAATCATTTTTTAGGCGATATATGATCTTACACACCCCTTTTGATGCTTCCATTACAGGTTAGTGAATATAAATAATTAATCTATCATACTTTTCCTAAAAATTATTACATTTTTTTTGTCCGACTCGGGTTTTCCGAGAAAAACAAGGAGTCCGGGACTTTTTGAATACTTTGTATATTTAGTTTTTGACATATATTTTCAGACGCATGATTTTTTTATCATTTTTTATCTCTTCTTCCACTCTAACTGCACTTCAAGGATTTATCACCTTTAATAATAGAAAAACTCAATAAGTACTATCAATTTAGACGTATTTATTTTCTACTTTTAAGTAATTGTAAATATCCAAGTCCAATGTTAAAAAATGTTAATTGAAATTGTTCGGTAATTGATTTTCTTCTACCGATTGATAACAAACACGCATAACATGTAATCCAAACCCACATGACTAATTAATAGTGCCTCATCGAAGTATAAATGATCGAGTGGTGAAACGAAGAAATAATTTATACATTCTCGGGTAAGATAACGTAAGAAATCATCACGGTGGGCGAGCCTTGGTCGATTCAACTAGGGCAAGGTGAGGTTATATTAATAACATCGATTACGCTTTTCTTTACCCTTTTTTTTTTTACTTCTTTGTATTTCCTCAGAGTCACGAGTTATTGCGAAGTATGCATTACTTCGATCGCGCATGATGTCTGTTATTACTTTCAACAGTTAACAAGTATAACCTTACGATTTTTTAAAATAAATTTTACATAACAAATAGTGAAAATAACTTTCTCTACGTTGCATAAAGAAAATAAGCATACATTTTTTTTAGATTCCATAGTACGTGATGGAATTGAGACACTTCGCACGCGTATCGAAGTGTCAGTAACATTGACGCGCGGGACAACGGCGGATCATATAATTTATACATCATACCTACGTTGAGTAACATTATCGTCGTTACATTTAGAGCGACTAACGGCAACACAGAAGGTATCGTTTTACCTGAACGACGCCTTCTTCTCGCGTATTCTCCTCGTACGCTCGCGTGCACTGTACAGAAAACACACAAACGACCGGCTTGTTGTAAGTACAGACGTACTAACGCACTTGCACACGGATATTCGCGACGTAAGAGTGTGTTTGTAGTACGTTGGTACGTAGTAGAGGCGTGGATGGCTGACGATAGATATTCTTATCTGACAGCGGACAGACACCACGATTTTCTGTCTCAGGAGAGTCAGTAGGTACGCGACGCTTCGACCGGCTAAAGTGTTTTCTTTCGTTCTCGAAGCGTGACTCGATTATCGACCGTGTCTTTTTTTTGTAAATAAAAAAAAAAATGAAAAATCGGTGGCAAACGATACCGCCGCACTCGTAGTGAAACAAGTGGTGTAATGGATGGGTGCGTTTGGAAGATCGTTAAAGCTACTTGGTTTGTTTCTAAAAAGTGGACTCACCTTACAAAGTATACATTCTTCTCACGTATAACTCGCAGCTAGAAGGAACCGAAGGAACTTCATAGAAGCAACGAGTAACACTCGCTCGCTCGTCCGTCCGTTCGTTGGAATTTTAATCGCTTCCACATTTTGCAATGCGATAGTTCATTGCCGGACATTTTACCACAAGGACGGCGTGTCCGTGTACGTATTGACGCGTGAGTTTACATTTATTATTACTTACCCGTCGGATAACGGGTTATCGCCCGATGGTTTTACGTCGGTTTTAACGTTTTCTCTAAATTCGAAAAATGTCGTTACTTCTCGTAAGTCAATTTACCTAATTCTTTATTTCTTGACACAGCTGTATACAAACGTTTTCCTTGCCGGAGAATATTTGAATAATCGTCACGTTTGTCGTAGGTTATGAATCGTTGGTATCTCCTGTGTCACGTGTTTTTGATCGAAAGATACGAATTCGTTCTGCTTATCAAGAAATTGTACGAATCTTTTGATGGTATCGATACGCGAAATTTTTTTGGTCGAAGTTTATAATGTAAATATTGACACTCGTCGGACGATCAAATTGGTAGATAAAATGATATTATTCCAAAATCTTGATAAGAGAATTAGAATGATTATTTTAGGATTATATTTTCGTTTCGATTTACTGCAAGGAGCATCGAAAGAATGTCGTTTTAAAAATCGGACACGAACGGTTCTCGATGACTTTAGCGAAGAGAGAGGTGCGTCGGTTTTGGCGTTGGTAAGAGACGCCGCTAGAATGTTAATGGATTCGAGGACAATAAGACAAACCGCATTATGACATCCGGCAGCAACGGACAGCCCGGCTAATCGCGCGCATTTTCAACGGCGTAAAGCCGATGTAACTCGATACACCAGGCTACATTCTCCTATTCTCTCTTCTCGCGAGAACATCGCGAGCATACTCTCTCTCTCTCTCTTTCTAAAGTGCGACCGTTTAGCTTCAATAGGAAGACTCCTCTCTTCGAGTACCGATCTCTCTCACTCTCTTGACTGCGTTAATTCTTTAAACGCTTCGACCGGATACACTCTACGCTTCTCTGGGTGCTTTGAGTACTTGAACTGATTAGTTTTTGTCTAATGGACAAAAATTTTGTGGAAAAAATGAATAGCATACTATGTATTTATTGCTTTAGGGTGATCGATTGAACGAGTTATGAATGTAAGGCAAGACGATGGAAATCACATGTTTTTACTTATATTTCTATTTATTATTTTAAAAAGAATACATTGTTTTGAATCATTTGCTTTCCTCTGAGAGTACAAATATTTGGTAGTCGGGAAAGATATGAAGAATTTTTTCTATCATTTGTTCGCCAAAATTTCCTCGCGTTAATTTAGGTACAAATCGAAATTTCAAAAAATGTTACTTATGTTATAATATAATTATAATGACGTTCATTTATATAAAATCGAGTTATCTGGGATTCCATTTGTGAAATCTATAAATGCATTGGATAACTCCGCTCTTTCTCTCTTTTCCATAGCGAATCCGTATACACTTTCGTCTATCTCGTATATATTCCAAAGATTCATTGTTGGTAGAGCGAACTGTGGTGAGTCGAAAAAGCTGGGTTTCTTCAAACTTACTTATCTCGAAAGGTAAAGCTTCTATCGCGACCGCTTCCTAGAAACACGTGTGTTTGGGTATACCTTATCTAACGCATAGGAAAAAAAATACGGGTGCTTCGACCTCCGGGTCAACGTAGCGAGGGAGTGAGATTATCACGAGGATTAAAATGCAATTTCGAGGTATCACCAGAATTATCATGAAAAGTTGAGAGTACAATTCTTAAGAATTTCGTGTTAAGAAATTTATGCTAGTCGCAAGATTGGTAGCAATGACTCATCAATGATATAATTATTAACTCGACTTCGTTAGTAGCCTAGTATATTGCATAATGGTGTAATAGGACTTTCCAGATCCACGCACACGCCTGTCCAATTATTCTTGTTTACTCGATCACGATAAAGAAACCATCTTTCGTTCGTAGAAAACTTGTATTTTCCTTTTAACAGACATAAATAATTTTTACACTTGAAAACATCGTCATCCACTTTGTAGCTTATGTTGACCACTATCATGAACTTCCTGTTAATTCTATTCTAACAACGTAAAATATGAACCTAGAAAACTCTGCGGAGTCATCACGAAACGTGACATCATTTCTATCAGGCTATCGTTAATAATTCGAGCAAAGAGTAGACCGTCGATAGATGGAACGTTAGTCGCGCATGGCGATTTCGCATGGTCGAGAGTTGAAAAAAACGTAACGATACTGTCGTACACTCTCGAGAGCACACATTATGACATCACGCAGGAATGTTTGGATCGTGGGATGTGACTCACACGCGACAGACTCCGAAGCTTCGCATTCGACAATGCGTATACGTACGTAGGGCTATTGCCTCGAACGATGTCCACCACTCGGCATAAAAAGAGAACCATTTGGCTTTAATTCGAGTATGATTTTAATTAAGACTCCTAAATGGATCTATCGTGCCGTACAATGACACGTAACGTGATTAAAAATCACTTCTAAAACGTACTAACGATCGATGAATACAATTTTTCTCTTCCTTTTGAATGAAAATATTGCTTAATTCTATAGTGTTGTGTCTGGTTGTGTACGAAAGAGATTAATCATGACCTTTAGGAAGTTTCTCAGAAAGACCATTTAATAGACTCATTAATAGCATTGTTAGCTAGAGCTCCCTGCGAGAAGAGGCATTACGTTGCCAACGATATCGGCTACGATCTCGTGTCGTAATCCGGCGTTAATAATTTTTATTACAACTCGTACGATATGTCTCCGTTTTCTGATTTCTTGTGCCATGTATAAATTTTCCATTGATACGTATACGATCTCTTCAAACGTGTACCTTTGCATTCGATTTTTAATACTTACCTTATTTTACGTAATTTTGAGGATAAATTTTATGTAATCTTCGAGAGTAAATTACAGTATTCGCCATGATGAAGATAGGAAGCATCGAATAACACGTTTGTTCCGACACGAAAAGGCGGTTGATTTACTCGGTCGAAAAATGTGTCTTCCTCCGTTCATTAGCATCACAATGACCGTGTCTGGTCAGTTGGAAGCGACATTTACCATCTGTAAGCATACTCTTCGTACGGCGGCGGTATTCATTGCGCTGCCTGTGTCATTCAATTCTTCTCGTCAGGGTCGTGTCAAGGTTTCCGAGATCCCTAAGCCCTCCAATGCTTCGTGTGCCGATCATTTAAACGGTCGGCCTTGCGGTGATAGCTCTAGTTTTTAGGACGTTACGTACGCTGCTCCAATTTTCCACAATGTCACTGAAATTATCTAAAATTAAAAAAAGATTGTGTATCACTGGTATAAAATATCAAGGTGTGTTATACTTGGAAGAAAAAATTCGGTTAAACTACGTGGGTTGGTGGCAGAGAAAAAATTTATTTTAGTATTTATGTAAACATATAAATTGGACAAGTTTATATATACGTGCTACACGTAATTTTGGAAGGTCAGTATACACACACATACTAAAGACCATAAAAATCCGTATAACCGAGTATTTAAGGTAACGCAGCCGTGTAAGAGACATCGATGGTGGAACAGGAAAGTTAGATGACTCTTTCAAGATTTCAAAAGATCTTTTTCTCAGCTCGGTTAAAACCTCTTTCGAAGGAACTTACTTTCGCGATACAATGGAGGACCCTCGAGAACCTCGATCTAATCGTATTAGCTGGTCACGTAACAAAGGTACACGCGACTCTAAATTTTTTCTCGTCAAATAATCATAGCCCATGAAGTACATACTCATACTTAAATTCACCTAAATAAAATAAAACAAATTAAGAGTTTCGTAAAAAAAAAATGGTAATATCCATCTTGTCACGAATACGTTGAAAAATCGTTCCTATATAAAAGGCGTTGTACCTCTCTCGCGAAATTCTCCACGTTCTTATTTCGAAAACACGCGATGCGTGCATGGTGCATAAATTTGGAATGCAAGTTGTCTCACAGGTTGCGCCCGCACGATCCCGCACGTAGAGAGACGCTTGAGTGGAGGTGGTAGGAAGGAAGGAAGGAAGGAAAGAGGAGGGAGAGAGTCCCTCTCCGGTCAAACGATCGGTCAGGGCCCTGGGTTTGGACTCGACGAAACGCAGTGCGACTCGGTCCGGGGTCCCGTCGAGTGCTAGTCCCATATCTGGGGTCATCTTTCCATACTACTCGCACGTTCCTGCTCTGGCCACTATTCCTTCGTCTCTTTCTCTTCTCTTTTTTCTCTTGGGACGACGGTCAGACCACTCACGGACGAGCACTAATATATAGAAACGGAGAAGGGGTCATTCTCTCTCTCGCTCTTTTTCATACTCGTTTCCTTCTCACTCTCCCTTTCCGTCCTTCTCTCGAGCGCATTGTCAGACGGTAGTGCGGGTGTCGAGGTCTTCTCCTTCTCTTCTTCCACCACTACTACCTCCTCTTCTTCCTCCACCTCCTTCGTACTCGTGGACCCAACACGTTCGAATTAGTCGTCTCGTTAAGCAGCCTCGCGGCACACCGAAGAGTTTCGCCGCGAGCCTCGGACGTTGTGGCAAGTTTTGAACGACGTTCCGTTGTGTTAAATTCTTCATCGTGCGTGAAACGTGCTAAAAAAGAATCAGAACGGATTTTGGTGGGAGTAGCCGGAGACCTTTTTCCCGAAGGTCTTATGGAAATAATTCGTTTCGTTGTCGAGTCAGCTGATTCTATTGGACTCGGTTGGAGTCGCTCGGTGTCGGGTCGAAGGAACAAGAATGTCGTCCCGGCATAGAGAGCGGGATCTAACGCGATGGAGAAGCGATTCCATTAGATCGTCCTCGTAAAACCTCCGCTTTTCGCGAAGTGGGGGTGTCGAGGGTATCTTTCGAGTTCTTGCGAAAGAGCAAGAAGAAGGAGCAGGTGGGAGCCACGTGTTTCATCTTCCTAAGAGAAAACCACCATCGATCGGCACGTTCGATCCTGGATCGATCGGGACAGGTGGTGAGCCGAGTTAGCCTCGTCCTGGGCGTGTCACGTTGTTGGAAAACTCGACTATCGCTTCGCTCGTTCGTTCGTCTCGAAAGAGAGCCTGAGAGAGATGGAAGGATATAAGGAGAAGTAACACTTCCAGCTTCTCTTTCTATCTTTGTAACGCTTGAAAGTAAGAGACGAGTATATACGTGAAATCGAATGTAGAAGAAGGATAAGGACTGCTCACGGAACTAAGGAAGGAGCAAAGCGGATCTTCTGCAAAGAAAAAAGAGTGAGAAAGAGAGAAAGTGAACGGAAGACACATCTGTGATAGAGAGAGGGGAAAGAGAGGAAAATCTTCTTATTCTCTTTTACTTTTGCTATTTCCAAATGTGTTCTCGTGCTCTGGTATAAGCGAGAAAGCCAGTACGTGCTCGTGTACATGTGTTCGCTTTTGTGTACGTATATATGCGCAGTCATGCCACGTGCACTCCGCAAGAATACCGCGTGTCCGAAGTTCCTGGCGTGCTTCGCAAAAACTGTGATACTTGTTGCTCCTTACGTCCCCTTGACGTAATAATAGTTTGTGCGGTGGTACTACGCGGATTACGTCACACCACGAGAAGGATTCGAGCCTGCTCGTTTCGTGGTAAGAATTGGACATTTTTTTCCTTGTAATTTTTAAAGCCCGAGGAACAATGCTAGTTTCTGTATATCCTGCCGGAGAAAGGAACACTTTGTTGTTCATTTTTTGACAAATCAACACTAGGAAATAATGTTAATCGTTAAAATCGAAAGTTTTTATTCCAAAATTAACGGTATTTCGTGAAAAGACAAGGGACCAACAGTAGTCGTTTTAATTAGCGTCCTCATTCGGGGGTTCTAGCAATCGAGAAGTAGAATAAATGGCCTCGGGCTCGCTTCAAGAAGTAAGAAAGTTAAAAAACTGCGTGCCATCGGAGTGATAGATAGTTTTCTCTCCTTTCGTCGTATCGTCCGATGCAAATAACGAGTCTGGTTGACGCGCGTTCGTCGGTGAGAAAAAATTTATTAGAAAAGGAGGACGAGAGACATAGATGGGAATAGATATGTCGAGTTTCTTCTTCTTGCGTTGATCTCGTCGCCGTAGCTTCGAATAACGGTAGATTTTCACTTAATGTTATTTTCCTGGTCTATTCTCGCTTCGCGATTCTGATATTCTTAGACTGCTTTCAAACTTTGCTCGCCGGCGCCTGAGCTCCGAAGTCCCGAAACTGCGGCATTACAATTCGTCTATGCGAATCTTGAAATATTTGTCGCACGCGACTACGTCGATTCGACAATGTTTTCAAGTAAAAAAAAAAATTCTTTCGTAGTAGGAGGAAGCCGTGAGACAGCGAAGGATTAAAATGGCGAATGACGAGACCTAATGTTTGAGTATTGCTTAGATAACATCGTTATCTTCTTCAGTCTGGTTCGCAAGGCCGACAAAGTATCGATAAGAAATAATCTTCCTAATCGTACGCGACACCGCTAATCATCTCCCATGCTGCATCTTCCGTGCTGAGATAATGATTTATCTCTAAAGAATAGAGACTCGCGATAATTCATCTTTTTCGTGTCTGTTGTATTTCAGATAATATTACAAGGCTTAACGACGACGTTATTATTCTATTCGACTCGTCTATTATGGTTGACTATGAATGGTTTCTACGTTAAGTAGAGACGAATCACCGAGTCGCATAATCGTTGCCACTTAAACTTGACAGAACGTATATACTCAAGGCTGATTATTATCCGAGCGGAAGGTAATGCGTTGCATTGTGATAAATCGTCTCGAGCCTCGTGAACGATTGCTTGTAGATGTTATCTACCACTTTAATCCGGTCACGCGTGAACGAGTCTCGTGCCAATTAAAAAGCAACAAATGAAATATATGTAACAATATCATTAAGAGAGAGAGAGACTGAGGTAGAGAGAGAGTCGTAATCGCTTACAATTGACTTATATAATATCGCAATTTCACGCTAGGTTTCCCCTTTACGTTAGGCATTCTCGAATGATTAAGCCGGTAGCAGGTGTTGGCTGAAACTATGAGATGACAAGCGCCTACAATCGGTTAAGATACGTTGATCCCAGCTGCTGTATAAATAGACACTGATACATACACGCTCGTAATAAATACCTAAACGTTTTACCGCGCAGGCCCGCCCACGCTTTATTTGATACCGAACTAAAGCCAACGAAATCCAAATAAATAAGTTTAAGTATTTTATTGATAACGTCTAAACATTATCGTATCGGTTTTAAACTTATTTTATCGATTTTAATCTTTAATTTTGGGAAACGTAATGATTTATCTTTCATGATACGATTTTATATTTTTAAGCATCCGGACAGAAAGAGATAGAGAGAACGAGTCTTTTCTTATCGTAGGTCACGGCACGCGTACGCTTTTTAAAGCACTTATTTACGCAAGAATGGCTTTTAACGTTTATGGTCGTCGTCAGGATCGCAAAATCGTCGCACAGATTTTCCTACCGGCTTTAATGGACCATATCGTATATTTCTTGGAATGGAGAGAGAAAGAGGAAGGTAGAAAGAGAAGGAGGCGAATTAAGAGAGGCGGAAGTTAGCGCTCGTCATAATGTAACGACGATGATCTCGAGTAAGAGAGCATAAAATGAAAGAGAAGGAACGGAGGGAGTACCGGAGGAAATATTTATTGTACGAATCGAACAAGTCCTGCCTTCCTTCTCTACTGAAATTCTCGTCTCTCTTTCGTTTCTTCTGTCGTAAAATGCAACAGGGACGATGGCTCTCGGTTCTTGCAAATGTCCCCTTCATTATACGAGTAAGTTTTTCACGAAACGACGTCTTTAAGCTTAATCGTTCGTACAGGCTCGAAATTGATGAGACCGAAACGATCTTTCAATTTTTATTAATCGAATTATTCAGATAAAAATGTACGGTTAAACCCACGATAAGCACGGGTCAAATAAAACAATATATCGACGGCCTACGCTTGGTCGATCGCTGCAATTCCTTCTTTTTCGTGGAAAAAACGCGTCATCGACGGCGGGAAACCGATAAGAATGAATCAGCGCGCCCAGAAAGGCGACTAAACAAAAATCTAACCGGTCGATCGTTTCTTGCAAGAATCACGTTTATACTCGCCACGCGAATAGGTAACAGAATTAAGTTGAAATACTAAGAAACGATGATGCTTGATCGCGAGGAAATGAAAAAAAATAAATTAATTAATGCATCAAGAAGGACGTGTAATGCCGTAGCTACGATTTTAAACGACAGATGACACTCCCATCGTCGCGAGCAACTATTACTCTTTACGAAAGCTAGAATTATGCAAAAGACGAAAGCGTAGAGCGACAGAGAGATAGAATATGGTAAAGAACAAGAATTATATATGTATATATAAAATATATACGTGTATGAGAGAATATAGGGAGGAGAAAAGGAGGATCAAGAGAAGGATTGAAGGAAGGTGCGCGCAAGTAGAGCGAGCAGAAGGTGGAGAATGAAGGAGGGTGCGATGATGAGGATTTACGTAATTTGTGTATATGACTTGAATAACTACCTACATAATATAACGCCGGTGGCTTGAGAGCAAGCGACGCTCTTCCGTCATGGAGCTTTAATTAAAATTACGTACGTTTGCTGCTTGTAATGCGACGCGAGAGTTTCCCTCTCTTTCTCGCTTTCTTTCTTCACTTCACCCCTCTTGCTCCACCGCTTCACCTCTCTATAGCACATTTCTCCATTTAGTATTTTTATGAGCTTTTCATCCCTCGTATGTATGCGTGTATACCAGCTTGTACGAGTTACATTTATATGCATATGCACACCACACATGAATATAAACGTACCTGTGCAGGTACGTAGGTACATATACGTCACTAGCTATGTTCCTTCGCGCATTAAAGGACACGAATCTTCTTTGAAAAGCAGACATCGTGTATGGTTATTACTTACAACCACCTCCTATTTTCCTCGCTCATCTTCTCTTATTTTTTTTCTTTTTTACCTTCTCTTTTTTCTCTCTTTCTCACTACTCTCCCATTCTTAGTACGCATTCGAGTGAATTCTCATTTGCGAAATTCGTATGAAAGAGTCTCCTTTTTGCAGTTCCTTCTCTTCTTCGTTCTTTCTTTCTTTTTTTTCACCTGTTTTTCTTTCTTTCTCGCTCTATCTCCTTCTTCTTCTTCCTCCATCAGAGAGGCGAAGCCGCCAGCGCCGATTGTGTCGCGGTTTGAAAACGAGGAATTGTCCTTTCGTGACGGCAAAATAATGCGAGACCGTAATAAGGACCTCCCCCTTATGCTCGCGCTCACGGTGAAAGGGAGTGCTTCTGAAAAACTCGAGTGGAGAAAGAAATGCGACGATGGAGAAAGAGAGAAGAAGAAAAGAGGGCGAGTGGGAGAAATGGTCTATGGGTGGGGGTAGAAGAAGTTAGTCGAAGTCAGCGGAAGAATCAGGACGCGATGTTTAAATATAAGGGAAGGAATTGCTGCGATCTCGTTTCTCCTTGGATTTAAAAACGAAAGTCGCGATCACACCGACCGTGAATTCCCCGAGTATTCTTTTGGTAATAATCTCCTGGAGAATGGTTGAACTGTAGACGCCAAGCGCATTTCTTCGTGATGCCATTTTTTTTTTCTTCTTATATCAGGCCGAGATCATTAGCGAAGAGACTTAATCCTTTAGATTTTAATTTGACAATTTGAAGTCGGAGTTATCGCGGTAACTAACTCGAGAATATTATTTTTACGTTTTTCTGAAGTTCTGTATCTCGTGGAAGAGACCAAGAGTACGGTAAAGAGAGATATTACGTGTCACAGCGATGAGGTAAAAAGTACAATATTAGATTTCAAGAAGAAAGATGAATATATTAAAACTGTTCGTTCAAAACATACTTATTACGGTGATACTATATTTTCCTGCTTTCTCTCCCTCTCTTGCTCTCACTCCGTCTACTCGTTCGAATACGCGCGGTCGAACGGACGTAGTATCGATTTACGCGTGAACGAGACGAAAAGAGAGAGAGAGGGAGAGAGAAATGCGTAAATATTTTTGTACAACGTGCAGTTCGAGTCCAATTTGCAATATGCTCTCGTTCGTACTCATTTACTATGCCTTCGATCATATTTTCATTGATCCGAATAAAATATTTGACTTCTCGCGTTTACACAGCGATTCGCGGTAGGTAGGTTCGAGTCACGGTATAGGGGATGAAAGGATGGAATTGTTGAAAAATACTATTAACTTTACGAATCGAGCTTTGTTGTCGTTCCTTTTTTTTCTGGCACACATTTTATGTCGCCAACCGAACCGAGGGGTTCGATCACGATAGAAATCGCATTTTTTTTTTTAGAAAGCGCTCTTCGTTTTTTTTTTTTTTATTCACGAATATGTTTTTAATAGAATACTTGGACTGTGAACAACCCCGTGCAAATACGAGGACGTAGTACATGTATTTTTTTTTATTCCTGCTCAATGACCGTCAAGATGTACGCGGGAAAAATGTTGGCTACCTAAAAATTGTTCAACCCTGGAAAAATTCTTTCTTTTTTTTTGACACACACTCTCTTTTTTTTCACGGGATGCCGAACCTCAAACGAATTTGTTCTCTGTGACGTCCGGTTTCCCATGTTCGCTCGCGAGTAGAACCGAATTCGTTTCTGATCGAAGAGCATCGGAGCTACGTGCCACCGTAGAGCTTCATTTTTGCCGAAATCGACTTCCGCTTTGGTTTCTTGCCTTCTTCTTCCTATTCTCAAAGAAATGGACGGTATAATTGATTAACTAGACTGGGTCCTTTTCGAAAGCCGTGCGGAGAGTCGAGCCGCGCTTGATTATCTTCCGGGAATTAATTTCCCGGAGGCATCGAACAATGACGGATCTGGAATGAATATTCAACGTATTCGTCAATCCATGTGTATGTACGTGCTGCATATACATTATGGATGTGGGTATAGTTGCTGGACAGGTATCCACTCGAAACGTCTATCGGTTGGATAGCATGATTCGCGGTCGATGCTATCCAAAAAATATACGAGAACGAGTGTCCTTTGTTCAATCAAAAACGTATGAAATTCTATTCCTTCGTCTTTAATTAATGATTAGGCCAATTGGGTACATAATTTTATCGGGTTTTAATATCAAGACAACCTACCAGCCGAGTGTAATAACGATTTTATTAAAATTTCTTCTTCATGGTATAAACCTTGGACTTTTTGTTACTCCTTCAATAACTTTTTGCCTAACTCTGCATCTTTTGCTTTTCGACAGGTTTGTTAAAGGGCTCCGTCACGGCGGAGCGACCACGTACGTTGCGCCGCCTGCGGAACGTTTACGGGCAGTCCGCATGCGGAATGGGAACCGGTGGAGAGGGTGGTGGTGGAGAGCGTCTAGAGGACGGTGACGTGAACTTTCGATTATCGGATAGGGATCGTGAGAGAGACGAAAAATCACTTAGCATAATGAGTCCGTTCGACGAGCAGGAAGAATGGGCGAAGATCTCTGAGATCATGGCGTCGTTTGGTACGGGACTCGTGCGAGAATCGGTTTTCGTCACTGAACTGGAGAAAGAGTTCCAAACGAGATTAGGTAAGGTTTTGTGTTTTCGTACAAATTCTAGAATTTATTTGTAAAGATATTAACACGTAGATATTTTGTATGTCGTCAGGTTTGAGTTCGGATACCAGCAGTAGTCCTATCGTCTCGACTTCGGTTGGGCAATGGCTAGCGAGCTTAGGCCTAGCCGATTACGAATCACTTTTTGTCAACTATGGTCTCGATGATCTAGAGTTTATAGTAAGTGTATTAAAGTCTCCATGGTTTCTGCATACAAATTCTTTACTTCGAATTCAATTTTTAAAATCTTTATTTTAAGAACGGGGTTCTGGACGAGTCCGATCTGAGAGACATGGGAATCAACAGCGATCAAGAACGTGCTATAATCATGGAAGCCGCTGCGTTATTGAACAAAAGAGTGGAGAAACGTCTCGGTAGTCATTGTCAAAGCGTCGACGAATGGCTGAAAACCATTCGCATGGAGAATTATGCGGAAACCTTCAGGAAACACCTCTACACCGACATGGATCGCGTGAGACGCGTCTGGGAAGTCGAGCTAGCAGCCGTCTTGGAGATTCAGAAGCCTGCACATCGAAAGCGAATCTTAGCTTCGGTCAGTGGACCGAATCCTCGAGTTCCAGCTCGAAACGGTACTGGTCCTAACCTGGAGGATCTCAACAAGGATCTGAACACTCTGGTAAGTCGAACGTTTGGTCGAATAGTTTGCGTAGTGAAAATTGGATTTTGATCTCATTCGAATAGCGCAATTATACTAATCGAGCAAATCCCATCGATTTATATCGCTTCTCGTTCGGACGATTAGGCGTGTGATTTATGCGGGAATAGAAACCTAGTCGCACATAGAAATACGCATTATAAGTTTGATTTCGAGCGTGTCGAAAGCAGCGGTTGCTTCGACGTGATATACCGAAACCACTTTCGCGAATACGTTATTATTCACGGGGTTATATTCGAAAGTGCATCGCGTAGTAGAACCGTCGATCGACCGCTATTAAAACGACGCCAGTTCGCGCAAAATTTGCCGAGACCGCGAGCACCGCGAATGCTGTGGATTTTCGAGGGGTTCCCCGCTGTTGCGTATTTCGCCATGAAACATTGAATTCTTCGCGTATCAGCATAGTTTCCTATTTTAGTGCTTGTAAAATAAAGAATATTTAAAAGTAAGAAATACCTTTTAAAAAATAGAGTAAAATGACATACAAGACCCAAATACAATATACCTAGAAAAAAAAAATGAAAACTATCGTCGTTCCATAAAAGATACCAGAAAGCATCGCGTCACAGTTTCAAAGCAAAAAAGTAGAGATCGAGTTTTCGAAACAAACCGTCCCTACCATCGTATAGCAAAATCTATTGTCTGACGGGCGTGACGCACGATTCCTCGTACGGTATACAATTCGGAAGTGTGATTAAAAGAGACCTCGAACCGTGGAGTCCGTAAAAAGAGAGGGGAGAAAGAGAGAGAATCGGTCGATCGGTTCGTTGAACGACGACATCGATGAAGCGTAGGAAGCGTCGAATTCGATCGGCGCTCGTCGATCGTCAAGCGGAAGAGACCGTAAGAGACCAATTTGTCAGGATTATCGCGTACGTGAACGTCGAGAAGAAGGTCGGCAAGTTGACGCGTCGACCGATCGAGTCGCATCAACCAGAGGGATATTAGCGGAATTTAATGAGCTAATTAAGAGAGCTTCGCGAAGCGAAGGGCTGACGGCGACTGCCTTCTGCTGGTCCAGGATGTTGTTATTCGCGTTGTCATCCAATGTTGGGGGTACTACCTGCCGCCGTCTGGCACGGTGAAGGAACCCGAACAAAAAGTATTAGGGGTCGCGCGAACGATCAGACTGAAAGGTGCCTCTTCGGAGTCTCCCTAACCGATACACACGACTCGTATCATCGTCTGTGCGCCCGCGGAAGCTTTTACGATACGGCGTCCTCTCCAATTAGCTACGATATTTACATTAAGGCGCGATCGAATAAAATCTCACATCGAGAACACGCCCAAACGCATTGTGTCCCCCCTTCGCACTTGTCGGACTCCTCTAGCGTTCACGTACACTCGTTTTGTTCTTTCCTTTTCGTACGAAACGCCATAAAGTCGTGCAATGTGAGACTTCATCGATATTTTTGTGAATTTTATTATATTTGCACTGTGTTATTATACTATAGGGGAGGTACCTAACTTTATCATTTCGAATAATTTTAAGATAATTTAATCTATTAACTTTCAAAGTTAAATATATATATATAATTCTAGCAATTTTTCATTTCATAAATAAATTTACAATATAGTTGGTTTAATGTTATTAAAAAGTGTGAGAAAAGGATTCTTTTTTAGTCAGATCGAATTTTATCACCGTGCGTCGATTTTATTACCAAAATATCGTTTCGATTTTGGATCCCTCTAAGTGGGGTCATTTCACGATGCGATACGTCGTTGATCTCCACAGAAAACGAACATACAGCAGCTGAAGGAGGAGATACGAGAGAAATTGCCGGAAACAACGGGGGAGAGTAACGGGAGCGTGTCGGTAACCGTAACAAATTCGACGAACACGGGCACACTGAGGCATCGCAAAAACAGACCGGCACCACAGCCACCCCAACGACCCAGTTCTCACAACGGTGCGATCACTGCACCCGAGCAGCTCGAGATCAGGGCACCCTCGGAACTACTTTTCGGTGTACCGTCTACTTTGAAGACGCAATGGAGGCATCAACCCAAGGCTCTAGTCACTGGCTGCGTCACCTACGTCGCCAATGTAAGTACAATTTCAATGATTCGGGTCTTCTTTCGTTTTTTCACGTTGGTTTAGACAAAAGATTGCTTTCTTTTTTTTTTCCTTGGAATTAACGCAGTACCTGGGTTCCACCGTCGTTAAAGAGTTGAGGGGCACCGAGTCGACGAAGAAATCAATCCAGAAGCTGAAGAAGACTTGTCGCGACACCAGAGTCACGCCCGATATAACCCTTGCCATCTCTTATCGTGGCGTTCGCTTTCTGAACACGTTGACCAACGTAAGACTTTAATCTCGTTAGCGTAGCCGGGGGTTCTTGATCTTTTACACCAAGATCGAGGTCGAGTAAACTTGTCACTCGTTTTATCTGACATTGTTGTTATTGAAAAATAATTGATATGCGCGTGTTTTGAAAAGTTGTTGGATAACTAGAAAATGGGTCACGGTTGGAAGAATAAGAACCGCCCGCGCCGTCTTTGGAACGAGTAAGCGAACGACTAGGATTGCTCATTCGTCTGTTGTTTTTACAAATCCCTGGATTTGATAGGAGCCGATCTGCGAGCACGAGATCCGCAACATTCATTGCGCCTGTCAAGATGCCGACGATCTTACGCATTTCGCCTACATCACCAAGGATCACGCTAGTCGCACGCATTTCTGTCACGTCTTCTGCGTACCAACCATGGTAATTTTAGACTTTAATTCTCCCAAAATTGAAACCGAGATATTTCGTCGATATTTTATTTTCGCATCGCGTTATACTTTCATCGATCGTAGTCGATCGGAAACAAAGTTGCGCCTTATGCGCGGCAAAACCTTCTCGTAACGTTTGATACTTTGATCTTTGGCTGAAACTTTCGACCGGTTACGAAGCTTTGGAACTCCATGAATGAAACTTCGCGCTTGTTCCTCGCGTTCTCTCGTAACTTCGAAAGACCCTTTCCCCCGTTCCGACCCCCCGCGGTACGAGTACGTGTACATCTTTGATACAGCTTTTCAAAGTTTCCGCTTCGTAAGTTCCAACTCGGTCTATAAGTCCTATATACCCAACTTTGAAGCTCAAAGTTAGCAAAAACAACCAAGTACATTGATATCAATGCGAGTACCGATGCTCCTCCCTTTTTTACTCGAAACTTTAGTTTATTTGCAAAAAAAAAAATATATATAATTACATGATAAACGATAATGTAACAATTTAATTTATTAACGTGCGATATCTAAGATACGCGAAGGAAAACTCGTAATATTCAAGAAATTCGTGAGCAATCGCAATCTACTTGGCAGTGAAAGCGAGACGGCGCGATGTCTGTTACAGGACCAAGCGACCGAAGTCATCCTGACGCTGGGCCAAGCCTTCGAGGTAGCTTATCAGATGGCATTGCGAGACAAGCTGGGTGGACACGCCGTACGTTCCCAATCGGCCAATCAGTTAGCCTCGCTGTCTAGTTCGAGTAAATCCAGTGGGATAATCGGCAAGACATCCTCTTCGATCTCACCAGAGTCCGGTATCGATCAGGCCCGAGATCACGATCACACGGCAACCATTCCAAGTCATCAGAATTCCACGTCGAATTTGAAAGCAAAGCCACGATCCAAGTCCATTCCTAATCCCAACGGTCATTCCGTGAGCGTCTCGCAAGAAACAAACTCAAGCTCCAGCTCGAACGCCACAGCGAACTGCACGAATTCTGCGTCGAGTCCCAGCACTAATAGCGTTGCTAGCTCGAACTCCAACACCAGTACCAATCAGACTACCGCGAAGCCTCTACTCACTCACGGCCGTTCCCACTCCGTGAACGACATCAAGGTGAACGGCAATCAGCTGAAATTGGCTCCGGCACTGCCCGTCGACGACATTGGCGTCGGTGTAAAAGATATGAAGGCTGGTTCTCGAGCACCGATAGCCTTGTCCGAGGAGCTTTAATTTTATCCACCTTTCTTTTTTCTCGACGGGTTTATCCTTCTTTCGGTATACGTATTTTTCAATTCCTCGATCGGCGCAACGATAATCGTTTATTATCGATATATATCCGAACGGTCGCGGAGGTCCGTTCATTTTTGGCCTACTATTATCGAGAATCCATCGATCGTTCATCCGTTCAACGATAACGAGTGTCCCCTGGCGTTCTCGCGTAATATACTTCTTCTTTTTATTGTTTTTTCGCTATTGGAATTGCGACGCGAAATAATTGCAATTAAAAGAAAGCAAAGCCGGTTAAATCACCTCGCTGGGGGTATGGCTCGGAACTAGTCACGATGAGAAACGTTCTTCGAAATAAGGGAAGTCGATTGAACCTCGAAGTTAATTCTAATTTTTTGAGTAGAGTGTACGTATAGGTATGTATTTCGACAGGGCATCGTCGTGTGCCCGTTTTTTATTACCTTCGAACGTACACATACTACATAATATATTATACGGAGCCTCGATAATACGCGAAGGTAAGTGGCGAGTAATTGTTGTTCGACACTGTGATTCCGATGAAGCACACGTCGATCGTGTGAAAAGCTTTCTAAAACGAATTACACAGAAACACACAAACACACATACACGTATTTGTCTGGATCGTTATTACGCGGATGTGTCGATCTCGGTGAGAGTTTCTCGAAACCTGGACGGTAAAACGACCACGTATACTTTTATCTTTTAAAAAGGTCACCGAACTATGTGATAATAATAATGATAGAGAAAGAGAGAGTGTATACGCGACCCTCTCCTATCTTCGTATATAACTTTTTTATACAAGTATCCGTTCGCGAAGAAAAAAAAAGAAAATTATGCAATTTCCGTGACGATCATCGTTAAAGCGTGTGCGTCGACGATGCCGATCCTATTGTGAACATTTCGAATTCATTTCGAGACGTATTCGCGTATTTTCAGCGTGTGTTACGCGATACACGAAAAAGTATGCGAACATTACTCATACACACGCACAATCCACTATTATTAATACACATGATACAGATATACAGAATCTTATCCATCGTATTATCTCAACGAATGATCGTTTTACGCTCGAGTCGATATATCACATTCCCGTGAAAAGAAAAGGAAGGAAAAAAAAGAAGCGGAAACGTAGCGAATCACCACCCTCATTACACATGTACGTACGCACACCCTTTTCAACGACCGGCCAACCCTTCCAGTAATTATTAGCAACGACTGAGATTTTGAGGCTGAAAAATGATTCTTTTCCTTAATCGGAAAGGATTGACGCGAAAGCCGTGTGATGTTCGATCGACCACCCCACCCTTTAATGATTTTTCGATAATTTTTCGAGTTTCATTCCCCTTATTGCCCTGCCCAAGTCACTCTTTTCTCGACCTTTCATTATTCAAGACTGAGAGTCCCTATCTCGTTTGATATTTCGCGTTAATCTATATACTTATAGATGATAACTGTAGTTGTATTTATTGTAATAACTAATCCGACGAACCTCGCGATTAGGAGACGACGCTTTGACAAGGAAGCGTGTAAAAAATATAAACATATAAATCTATATATATATATATATATATATATATATATATATACATACGTGTAACTATATCTTTATCGAACTATTTAATACTCGTTAGCAAAGCGAAGGAAAAGATTAAAAAAGGAAGACGAAAAAAGAAGAAATGATCGTGGAAAATTCTCTTTCGAGTGCAGCTACTTATATTATAAAGTCGGAAAGGTTCTTGTTTGGAAAAGAAAAATTTATTATCGTGAATTACTAGCGACGTTTAGAAATTGTAATATCGATGATAATCGTTTTATCTATATTTCTTTTTTTTTCCGCGAACGGACCTAAGAGAAACCTCATAGATATTCGTGAACAATGTAGTGATACTCGAATGTGATTACTATTTGTTCTAGAGAACGAACGACGAGAAAATATTGGGAAATGATCTAGTAACAATCATACGTGGTTTGGAAAAAAGAAAACGCACTTTTAATCACTTGCAAACCGAAGTTTTAATCTCTCTTCTATTTAATTGTATTAAATCTGGTTATTGTATGGAAATATAATAGAATTTCATGAGGTGAATAAATGTTTAGTTATTGACTGAAATTGAATATAGGAAAAGTATTTCTAGGTTTGCAAGGGTTCGATACTCGAAACTCGTTTGAAATCGTGTGAGAAGAAACCAAATGTTCAACAACGAACTTGCGGTAGCTATGTTCGTTGCTTTCCCATTCTTTTGAAAAAGAAAAAAAAAATAAACCAAAGAGGCACGTATACGCGCGTGCGTTTCTAATTCGACGATGAAAAACGATTTTGTCGAAAATATCCGGAAAGAGAGCCTTCCAAAGAGCCGTTGTTTTTTTTTTTATTTTTATTTTTTTTTGTTTTTAACTCGGCTCGACTTTCGGAGGGATTTTCGCTCAAACGTTTTTCATCTTCGCGGGTGGTACACATACATACACACATACATGTACACAAAATACGCGTACATCATATACATACGTATATAAAAATGAGTACATACAAATATATCATGTCGCACGCGAGGACAGAGAACGTGTGTTTCGGTAGAAGGAAAAAAAGAAAGAATAAAAAAATATACCGAAATAGCGTCGAAGTCGTTGATGTTAACTTTAATAAAAGAGAAAATATGGAAAAATAAGGAAAACAGGGACAAGGTAACACATGGAAAGAATAATAAAAAGAGGTGATAAAGAAAACTTTAAACTGCCAAAAAAGATACACCAGAAAGCATCTCGTGGCTATACGCACACAGTTTGTATTTATCGTGTTTACAACAATGTAGGTAATTATTCCATTATAGAGATCTAACTCGTAATAAGATTTACTCGTGCCGATAAAAGAAACGGAAGAAGAGAAGATGGGATTTATGGAAAAGGAGAAAGAAAAAAAATGTAGTCGAGGAGATCGCACGGAGGCTTCTTTTCCTTTCTGCGATATATATTATGTAATATAATAATTATTAAGTACTCTCCCTCTCTCTCTCTCTCTTTCTCTCTGTCTCTCTTTCGAAGCATTGATGTACTCGCGTAGCAGCTATTTGTAGAACTCGTAGTTCTAGAAGAAACGAAGACGATAATGATGACGAAGCATGCTCCCGTGAATGTGTCGATAATTATACATAAAAGATTTTACGAAAGATTCGTAGATGATTAGAATAAAAGAAGATATTGTAGATTTTCTGGCTGCTCGTGTGATCAAGATCGGTCAGACTTTTTTTCTTTCTCTTTATTACGTGACATTCGCTGATCGCGAAAAGTGCCAACAACTTTTGACCACTGTGCTTCGACCATTCATAGGTTACCAGAAGAAATACCAGGATATTCGGATTTTTCAACAATAACTGCCACTATGCATTTCGTTTCTCGAGTATTTCTCAAAAGATACTCCGATTTATGGCCTAGCATGATCAAATTTATCGAATCAGCTAACCAGTAACTCTATGACCGATACAACTTTTGCATTTACTTTAGCATAAGTTCGAAATATATTCGACCGTTCGTTTTTTAATATTTCTACAGCCTACCGGCAAATTTTTTGGATAATCTTATCAAGCGTATTACGACAATATTATGAGATTTTGAATGTTTATAAAGAAAAAAAAAAATCTTCCGAATATTTCGTGGATCATCCATAGATCATCTGGATCTTTGTACGGCGATCACAGTGGGTTTCTGGGACACATAATGAATTATCAGTCGCACAAAGTGAAATCATTCTCGGACCAAACGAAAGCCCAAAATGGGGGCGACTCGTTCGTCACCGATTTACCTCGAAACAATTTTATAGAGTGGCGCGATAACGCCGCTGTGATTTTTCATAAAGACATTTAACTTGGCTTTCTCTCTCTTTCCATCTCTCTATGTATCCATCTCTCTCTATATTTCACTTTAATCTCTAGTTGGTTGATCGGTAGGAAAAAAAACGAGATCGCTGATGTTCTTCTAGGATGTATCGTATCTTTGCATAGCAACGAGTTTGAAAAAACAATTTCCCTATGCCGCGCCACCGTGAATCGATCTCCCGTAACGATAATAATGTGAATAACAATAATAACGTTAGAAAAGTAATATAAATATGTAATATGAACGTGGTCGTAATAGATCGTAATTGCCTGATTAAAAAAAAAAAGATGCATCTTAAAGATATGAGCTTTGCTCGCAAGCTTTACGTAGGCGTTCGATTATCGTTGTAATATGTCGATAGCTCGACCGTTTGTACATCTGTCTGACTTCTCCCACTTAACAAAATTGAAAATTCTTGAGAAATTGACAATTCTTTTTCTGAAATTTTATTCAGAAAAGGGAACGTGACGTAGCAGAGTCGACGAAATAGATCACGCTCGTTACGAAACGCGCGTCGGCTTAATTTATCGTGTATGTATGTACCTAAGGTGTCATTAAACGTAACGTTTACGCGAAACAGCATCAATTTATAAGAGAGTTTCGTTCCTCTCTCTCTCTCCAACTTTTGCTCTTCCAACTTAACGACTAAGTTTTGCATTTACAGTTGAATGTCTTCGGAGGAAGCTGCGTAAACCGCAAATTACATCTCATTAGGAGATAAATTAATAGTATGTTTGTAAGATGCATTATAAAAAGTTTGCGAGTCTTCGCGAACACCCAAGCGAGATGCGGTTTCTCTTGTAATTAGAGGATATTCTTACATGATTCTTCGAAAATCTAGAAAACTATTACAACATAGAGTAAAATTTGGTAGATTTGTTATTGTTCCTTGAAACGGAATAATTAAATAACATCGATATACGAGCCATAGTTCTATAATTAATAGATACTAGCAAAATGAAACTACTTAAGTATCTACCGTTGATACTCTTCTAAAATATTTTTAATGACATTAAAGAATAAAGTAGGTTGGTCGAAGAGTAAATACACTTTCTCGAACGAAATTTTTCTGGATATGTTAAACCGGAGAAGCAGGCAAATTCTTTCGCGTCGACTCGCACATATCGATCCCTCAAACTGGCGGGAACTGATTCCGGTGGCAAAGCACAAGTGCAATATCTTGTGAACGCATTACCCGTATGGATCCAATACTCTTTTTTAGGGGGCTTTTTATCAAACATCTCGAGGCAATAAACAGCCGTTTTAAAATGAATTTCAGAATATTAAGATCAATGAAATGGCGTGCCTCGATGATGCGTCGTGCAATCATTTCGAATAAGATCGCCGATAGGCCGACTCGTTTGATCGCTAATCGGTAGTCGCTTTGACAGCTTTGGAGTGTGTGAAAAAAGCAGACCTTGAGTCTAACGAAATCCTGAAAGAGAACCACCGATATTACTCGAGTATAACGTCACCTTATAGCACGTGTTTTCTTCGTTCTTTATACAAAACTTTCGCGTTCCTACAAGATTTCTTGCGATTTCAATTTCAAAGACAGGATAGGAAATATATTCATTCACTGAAACGACATACTTGTTATAAATACATGTACGTTACGAGCCCATAAATATATATTCATTGAAAGTGCAATAAGAAAACGATTGTGTGTATGCGTGTAATATATATTTGATTTTTCGTTTAAGACAGAATAAAAATACAAATAAATGAAAGAAGGTTGATCCTCCAAACAGCGACAAAACGAATGGGTTTCGTTTGGACGTTCAATCCTCTCCGTCGGTACATAGAGATAAGATAAAGAAAAAAAAAAAAAAATTAAAGGAGTACAAGTGCATGTAGAATAATAGCTCGTCAATGTATATTTTCCTTTTTCGAAGCAAATTATTGTCGTGCTATGATGTCGTAGCACCACGTTAGCGGCTTCAAGAGATTCAGAAATTTCGTTTCGTTCTCGACGATTAATTGTTAGCAGAAAAATAATATCGTTCCATACGAACGCGAGTGAAAAATGGGATGGGTGGATGGGAGGAACGATTATACTCGTTAGAGACACGTACTTTCTTATCCAAGTGAGAGAATGTTCTGATAGTGATATTTAGCGAGTAACGTGCGGATATATGATAGTCGATATTGTAACTTTAATGGATTTAGCAGTATTTCAATCGTCGCGTAAACGATTTGTAATTTATCCTCAATTATCACGAAACAAAGTATCGCTCGGACATAAATTCGAACGATATTTTCGGTGGTTACAGTTTCCATTTGTTCTATGCCGTCCGAATTATCGTCGTTCTCGCTACTGCGACAATTAAGAATACTGGTCAAGAAAAGAGAGCGATGGGGGGCTGCATATCCGAGAATATACAAAAAAATTGTACAGACAGCGAAAAATATTTTCTCTTTTTAAGAGTCTCAAGCTTAAGAGGTTTGTAAATACTTTCAGCGTACGTAAATAATACTTACGATAAATATTAAAATAGCCACTTCTTTGGTTCACCAGCAGTAGCTAGCAAGAATATAATTCGGCACGGTATAATCTCTAAGTCCTTAATCTAATTAATTATTCTATTAAGTATGTAGACATGCATCCTTCGTTCGTTTATAATTTATTTCGAACAACCGCTAACGTTGTGCAGAAAAGATTTTGCGATCGTTTAATGCGATTTTCTCTCTCTCTCACTCTCTCTCTTTTATTCACGTATCTCACTTTCACTTTCTCTTTGTCTTTCCCCCCACATCGTCATAAATTTAACAGTTCATCGGTCTTGTAAAGCAAATGTTGTTTTTCGTAGTCCGTATCGTTCGTGAGTATCAAATAAAATCGTTTCCTATCCCAGGAAACATTTTAATTGAGCTTCACGATCATCGATGTATACCGTTCATGTATAGTACATTCATATATTTTAAATTCAGCGTTAAATAAGCAGCAGTTTTGCACCAGCGAACCACCGCAAACTCAAGGGATAGTGAAACTATCTTCCTGTAAGAATAAAGAAATCCTGTTTATCGCCTCTCCATAGTATCTCTCGTAAACATAAAAGAAATAAAAGCAGATGGTGTCTTTCTTCTGAGCCGATCTTGCGTCTTGTATTTTTTTGAGGAGTAGTTTCGTAAAAAACGAAGAAATGGGAATGCAAGAACGAAAAAAGGGATTGCAAAATGGAACAGTACGTATTATTCTTGATATAGCGCGCCAAAAAGCACGAAAGGGCATATATCTATTGTGCGTGTATAATATTTAGAGTGACGCAGGAGGACGAAGGAAGGATCGAAGAGAGAGCGTTGTAATATAGAGTAGAAAAAAAGAGAAACTTATATCTTGATAAACGTGCGACGCGACGATTTCTTTTCTTCGTCCGAAAATTTCGACCGAAGGAGAAAGGGTCGCGATTTGGGGCGAAAGCAAATGGAACACGATCGTCCGATCGTACGGTACTTTGGAATTGGAATTTTCTGCTTTATCGTTTTCTATCATTTTCTTCGGTCGTCGTCTGTACGTTTTTTCACGCTCGTCTTTCCGTTTTTTTCGTCTCTTTCTACGGTTTGGAAGAAGCGACACGTTCTCGTACGTATGCCGAATGGCGAAAGAGCCTCGCATTTAAAATGGGATAAAATTCGAATCGTTATTCACCGTTCGTCGATAATTTTCTAATGTGAAATCATTGTCTTTCAAAAAATATAGTTCTTCGAGTGATTTTTAAAATTCTTCGACTCGCTGTAAATTAAAAACTAAGTTGTTTTGCCTCTAAGCGAAATGTTATTTGTGATTTTACGTCGCAGGGATTCGAGAGTGTTCGTATAATAATCAGAGATAGACGAGTAGACGTTTGAATGCAAAAATATCGATGCGATCTAATCATTTTATTCCACTTTCTTTATTTTAGTTCGCTTTAGAACGTATACGAACAATCTCTCGAAGCTTGATACAGATATTTTTGGCAATAATACAAACAGTATACAGAATAGCAATAAGTACGATCATCGTGTTGGAAAACCTGCGTAGCTACAGTTTCTATGTATAATTTAAGTATCGCCGACCGTACGTAATAGCAATATATTGTTTTCGATATTAAATCGCGCAAAACAGTGTTTCTTCGATACTATATATATACATATAATCACAACGATGTAATAAATTTTGTAATTTTCACACTATTTGTAGTAATATAATTCGTGCAGCGACCACGAAGATATTTATCCCACTTGAACGATTATTTTTCGAGAAATGTCCAGAAGCAAAACGAGTCGATTCGTTGCGTTTTTACGCTGGATTGACTCGTTTTGTTCGCTTAAGAAATCGATGATCATCGTATTTAACAATTTTAAGTAAATTTTTTCGTATTTTTCGATTCACAAAGAAGGAAAAAAGATTTCGTACGTGAACAACGATGAAAAGAAGAAGAATGCATTCGCGATACGATCGTTCGATTTGTAAAAAATAAAATGAGGCGAGCTTTTGTGAGGCCCATCGTCCGATTATCGAAATTTTCGAAAATATCTTGATTTCGAAAGAATCTTGATGGTAGAAAGTTCGATGTCTTCGACGATGCGCCATATTAATACTTCGAGATGGAAAAGTATCGAATTGGTCTGCGTATGTTCAAGTTCAAAAAGAAGGGAAAGACGTGCGAGCGCGGACAGTGTTTTTTGAAATCAAAAGCAGGTGAAAGAAAAGGGTATAAGAGGAGGAAGAAGAAGGAGATGCATTATTCGTATTAAAAAGCTGTTGCCGAGGATGCCATAATAATAAATGCGCTATTTTATACCAAGCAGCTTGATTAGACGCAAACTTCCTACGTTCTTGTATACATTATATTTATTATTGTTCATGTTTATTAGAATGATATATATATATGAGACAGAGATTATTCCCTGGATATCTATAACGCCTTGAGGAAAATAAAATGAATACTTTATGGGACCCTGTCGTCAAATTATTGGATACCTACCGTCGTCATTATTATTTTCAGAATTTAACAACTTAACTAGGGAGTATTATGAACTGCAAACCCAAGTATGGACGTGTCATTTATTGGAAATAAAAAAGTGTATTACAATCTCCGTAAAAAAGGAACAACAAATAGTATATCTGTTTTTTTTTACGAGCAGAGTTAAACATATGACGAAGTTAACTCAGCTTCCCCAGTTGACAGGTAAACCCTTTAATTTTAATCCATTTTTGAAAGGTAGGTATTCATTATTTATTTAACCGTCAATGTACATTTTTGAAGTAGGATATTAATGAGATACAAGACATTAGGATCGAGATCGTTTATTTAGTAATTTTCGATTAAAAGACCTCTGAAACCAAGGAAAGATGGGGGAGAGAATTCATTGTCTTTAGAAGGCAAATCAAAGCGAACCGCAAGTTTTCTTGCCGTAGGAAATAGCATTGTTAGCCGGTGTGAGTCGATGGCTTGCACTTTGTACTTTCCGAGAAATTCTTCTCCTTCGGCTTTCTCGCGACGGCAACGCGGAACCCCGCAAGGTAAGCACGCGGCCTTCGGTAAAGATGCTAATTAACCAAGTTTCAGTCTTAACAAAGTTTTTCGATTAGCCAGTAAATTGTTATACGATGCGGGCGCTGCTTGCCGCTTCGTCATTATTTCTCCCTCTTCTTCTCTTTTCCTCTCACAAACAAATCCAAAATCGTAGTGGCGAAACGCAGCGAAATAATGGAGAGTCGAGCGCGGAGAAGTTTAGTCGTTAAGACCACTGTCGACGCCTGAGAAATTTTATAAAATGCCAACCGTTCTCGCACACCCGAGTCTTTGGAAAATTATTTTACTAGTGCAAAATACTTTTTCTATCAGGGGAGACCGGGGCTAAAAGTCCCAGGGGCAAGTTGTCCCAGTCGTAGTTTTGGTATCTTAGGATGGAAGGGGAAACGCGTCCGGTGCATGGTGTACAGGTCTTAGCGAGTAAAAAAAAGTGTAGTGGTGGTCCTCGTGTTTAGTCTTCCCTGGTTACTTCAAGAGACGAATTTATATTTTGATAATTTCAATTCTACTTTGGGTACATTACTTAAGCATCTCTAGGCACTAATGAAAATCGATTGCACACGAGTTCACGCATGTAACAGAAAGAGAATTTGGTCAGCTTCATTTCCTTGCCAGAATTTTTAAAAAACTCATTGATCTGACTGAACTATTACCCGAGAAACAAACCTATGAAAATGGGGCAAGTTGTCTCACACGTCGAGGTAAGTTGTCCCGACAATGAGATCTGAGACAACTAGCCTCATCCTCTTTTTTTGCTGTAACGTTTGTTTTTATCATTAGTTTTCGACAGAATTCAGGTTTTTGTTCATGATGCAAACATCAGGATTTTTGTCAAAAATCGATACATCTCGAATTTGCCCGATCAAATACTCGTTCGAAAGAGGAAAGTCTCTAATTTACGAATATGCAAGTCGCGTTTCGATAGGATGACTGGTTGGAAAGATACAGCAGTTTTAAGCTTGAAAATGATCCATACTCCGACACTTAAAAGATTAATTTCTCATCATTGCTCAACGATATCGAAAAACGGACAACGGAACATTATTTTGCATGCTTTTATCTTTAAAATGAGCCATTAAACATTGAAATCGGCGGTGGTGACCATTTTGGCAAAAATCATGATGCATAGGTCAGGATTTTTGTCAAAAATCGAAGCATCTCGAATTTGCCCGATCAAATACTTGTTCGAAAGGGGAAAGTCTCTTCTTTACGAATATGCAAGTCCCGTTTCGATAAGATGGCTAGTTCAAAAGATACAGCAGTTTTAAGCTTGAAAACAACCCATACTCCGACACTTAAAATATTAATTTCTCATCATTGCGTAGCGATATCGAAAAACGGAAAACGGGACAGTATTTCGCATGCTTTCTTCTTTCCAAATCTTGATCCATATATCAGGATTTTTGTCAAAAATCAATGCATCTCGAATTTGCCCGATCAAATAATTATTCGAAAGAGGAAAGTGTCTTCTTTACAAATATGCAAGTCGCGTTTCGATAGGATGGCTGGTTGGAAAGATACAGCAGTTTGAAGCTTGAAAAAGACCCATACTCCGACACTTAAAAGATTAATTTCTCATCATTGCTTAACGATATCGAAAAACGGACAACGGAACATTATTCTGCATGCTTTTATCTTTAAAATGAGCCATTAAACATTGAAATCGGCGGTGGTGTCCATTTTCGCAAAAATCATGATGCATACATCAGGATTTTTCTTTGGAAGCCTTGGAAAACTTGCCCCGCTGCGGGGCAAGTTGTCCCAAAAACTCGTTTGCTTGAAATTGAAAAAAAAACGTGTTAAAAATTTCTCAATGCAAGCGGAAAGATTTCTATGTATTGCTAAGAAGTTGAAGTTTATGATGGTCCCCAAAAAATTCGAAAATATAAGCTACAGAAATCTGTAGAAACAAAAAACCTAAAATTGGGACAACTAGCCCCGGTCTCTCCTACAACAAGCGCTCTTGTCGCTTGTGCGAAAGATGAACGCAGATTAAAGGTTTTTTTTCCAAGTATCCTATAACATAGGCCATACGTAAAGTTAAGAAATTTCTAAGCAAATGAAACCCTGGAACTTCAGAGAGAGAGATTTGAAAGTTTGGTCGGAGATAAGACGAAGCTTTTCAAGCTTTCGAAAACCCGAAACTTGTGCATTCTATCGCGGGGCATAGCCGATTAAAAACCAGCCGCAATCAACGGCCTACATTAAACGGTTTAGAATAATCCAATTTAATTAACATTATCAACGAATTCCATACAAGTGATCGCTCGATGCTACGGTCTAACGATCCACTCGAAGTCACGTCCGACATTTAAATTCGACTGCACGATTCATTAAATCGTTTAAAACGCGAGATCTATCGTGATTACCGTGCAAAATTAAAAGAATTCGATCGGATTTTACCCTCGTATTTTCCCGCGTCGTTACATTTTAAATCACTCATTATCGAAATCGTAAACACGTTTGAAATTGGAGACAATGCCACTCGAATATCTTAAAATCTTTCAAAAAAGCGATCCCGAATTTTCTGGCAAATATTCGTGCGGCACGACAACGTTACCGATTCGATATCTTTCAGCGCGATCGAAGCGGAAAGATCGCGCCTTCGTCCGTTCGGTTATCGCGAGTAATTCGAGCGTACCACCGGCGACGAGGAGAGAAAAGAAGTCTCGACGAAAGAGAGAAATAAAGAATAGTGGGAGAGAGTGGAGGAAAAAGTGAGAGGGAGGGAGAAAATAAAAAGATAAACGAGGGAGAAACAGGAGGATGGAGAAGAGTCCCAAGCCGATAGTAGAAATACGGGCGGTCGTTCGAGTGAAGTATCTCGATGAATATGAAAGTGACAGGCGCGTAATCCTAGAGGGTGGTAGGAGGGGCAAATTTATCTGACCTCTCCGTGGATATCGAGGCCGGTGTTTGACCTGGGTCCACGGAAACGTCTCTCTCTCTCTCTTCTTCTCTCTCGTTTGGTCCATCTTTCTCCCTCTCTCTTTCTCTTTTTATTTTTCTCTCTCGTTTGGTTCATCTTTCTCACTCTCTTTCGAAGGGACAGATAACGTATCGCGACTCGCACCAAATCGTACGCGGAACCCATTCGTTTCGTTGCACGCGCGCGTATATTACGCCTTACTCCTCCTCGCCCCTCGAGATTGATATACAATCCATTCGTAAATGACCTCTACCCTCCATCGAGGGAAATAGCGGCGTTAATTAATTCTCGATCGTTTACGTCCCTTCTTCCGTTAGCACGAGCGTGGATCTCACGAGATCGACCATCGAGAGTCGCATCTTTGCGCCGAGCGTGACAATGGAGACACTTTTTATGCTCGATTTTTTCTGCTGATTTAACCCTTGCGGTCCTAGTGCCGACTATAGTCAGCAGCCATGTGAAAATTTGTTTAAATTCTCCTTTGTAAGTATCGTAACTATTTATATATATTTCTATATTCGATATTGTAGCAGTAAGTACTTCTAATTTTAAAATAAGGAATATATGAATATTATTACAGTTTGATGATAAAGATATTTAAAATTATTGAAGCAATTTACGATTAATATATCTGTTAATTTGTTTAATTGTTAAAATTTGTGGTTTCGTTTGTAAATAAAATATAGGAAGGTACCGAAAAGAATTACCTACAACCCATTTTTATAAAGTAAATCAACATTTATTTTTTAAGATTACATATGCTTATTTCCAAAATACAGATAAAGTATACTAGCGCGTATTTACATCGGAACGAAAGTATTTTCTTAAAAATCGTATTAAATATCGTATTTAATTTTATTCGAAAAAAAATGAGAAACGATGATCGATGCACGAAGTTACCGTCGGCCGAGGAGTCGCACGTACTTCGACCCGGAGAAAAATCGTGGCAGAGTCCGTTCTCGCGGTACGTTGATATGATCGATGAGACGGGTTTCGATTCGACGACATTTTGGAGGACAAATTGGATCCTTCCGCGAGGGAAGAGGCAGAAACAAGGAGAGTAAGTTGCCTGCTGGCTCCATATAGGTAAAGAAGAAGAAAGAGAGAGAGAGAGAGAGATAGGGGTGGGGATCAGAAGAAGGCGTGATTTGTCGAAGAAATACGTCTGTCGACGGGGAAGCCGTGCTGCCTTTCGTCCGCTGAAATCGGCGATTTTCCCTTGCCAGGCACGTCGTTGCCTCCGGATCCAGGATTTTCTGGATTCCCTTATCCGCATCTTCTTTCTTCCTCCTTCGCGTTCTCTTTTCGCGCCCGCGGAGTGCCGTCCTTGTTTGCACGCCCTCTCCTTCCGTGCATTCCTTCTTTTTTCTCCTTCTTTGTCTTGTCGCAAGTGATCTACGAAAAAATGTCACGCACACGCCACACTCTCGTTTATTTCTTTTCTTACGCACGGCAGAGAGGGGCGAAACCTTTCGCGAGGTTTCTCGGTATTTCGGGAAAGGAGGGACGCGTTAAAAAATCGCGATGCGTGTGCGAATACGAGCCAAGACTAAACAGCTGTCATCGAGTTAACGATACATTTATTATTAAAAAATTGTAAAAATCTCATCATTTTGAAATTATTGTACATTTTCCCCGTGTTATTTATATCCTACGTTACATTGCTCGAAAGTAAGGTTCGAAAGGCAGACATTCGGGAGTACTCCCCAAATACAAATAGTATCGTTTTCCAATTTCACTCTGCCTGCTGGTAACCCCTCGGAGCAAACTCGCGACAAGACGACCTCTTTAAACCTAGCCACGAGTCGTTTACGTAAAGCGGTTCGAGAAGGATGCTAACATACTCCCCGCGGGCACGTATTAAAGACCCATCGAACGTAGAAAACGTTTCGTCTAGAAATGGAAAAAGGAATATGTCTCGCAGCGATTGGCCTTCTTCCACGCGTTGTCATCGAACCATGACGAATAACGTCACGCGAGCCGCATCACCGGAGGAACCCAACCAGTCGTCTCTTTTTTTTTGTTATATTGTCGCCGAGGCCACGTGGCTTCGAAGACACGCTGCAATTGTATATATTTTTTGCTCTCGTCGGTTAGCACGACCGAATGCTCGTAGAAGTGGCGAGGGGGAGAAAGGTGAAAACAACCCTCGAGAATCGGAGGACACCCACGGACACGAGCGAGCAGTGAAACGTCAGTCAAGCTTAGGACAGGATCTAGATGTTATCTAAGATACAGCTCGTTGCACGAGGCAACGCGCTTGCTTCGCTCGTCGTGCTTTATACGTGCGTGCGACAGACACCGTGGCCGTTGTTGTATGCGTGCGTTGTATATCCCTTGCAGTTTCTCTATCTCCACAGTCGACTAATTAATTCCGAGCACCCTTCGTGCGATGACTCGCACGTTTGAAACGTTTGTCTGAGCGACGTGGAAAACCGTTGCGCGTCGTTCCAAGTACGTTCAATTATCGAAGCTACTTGGGTTCGACGAAGACGATACTCCTGTACGGATGATAAATTTCTCTCCAGTTTTTCGACACCAAGAATTAATAATTACATTACAGCTGCATCTTTAATCGTTCAGTTAAACACAAAGTAGAACTAGTCGCTTCGTTATCATCGATAGACGAACCGTGGCTAATGTCGACGATGATAATGTTTGACGTTCTCCCAAAATTATACCTAATGGTGTAGTCACGCGCGACGATTGAAATCCTGATATTCGAAATGAGCAACCATAGTGCGTATTGACGTTCGAGAACTCTGCCGTTGCATATGGTCAGTTACGTACAACTTCGACTTGCTGTCGTCCTATCAGAGAGATATTCGTGGTTTAATGATCTCGATCATCAACGAAGACACGTTGACTTTCCTATTCGAACATCAATAAATACCTAATAAATGTTCGGTTCGATCGACTTGAAATAATTTTAAGAACCGACAAAAAAATTAATTACAACGGAAGATTCGTTGGAAAACTTCGACAATTATTTCGACTTGGAGCGTAGCCGATACATAGAAGCGTATCTACGTTTCATCGCAAAATCCTCATAAACAGAGAGAGAGGAGGAAGAGAGCGAGCATAGACTAGCAACACTTATTCGCCATATTGCTAATGTCTCTCCCTTCCGCGCGGCTATTCCTCTATTCCCTCTTCCACCACCCTCTTTGGTTCGCAACCCTCCTCGATCCCTTGGTCTGTTCGCGCGTACCTATCTACACACATACATGCATCGGCATATAGGTACATAGAGGAAGAGAGGGAGAGAGAGATGTACTAATACGAATACGAAGGCATATATTCACGCAGACACGGCAGAGCGAGGCTGCGACTGACGCTGGGCATCGAGAGAGCTCCCGGGTATCTATCGGATAATTAGCCGGTGATTACGTGGCAGTCATTCGGGCGGATATCAGTACCCTCGGCCTCGGGGCAAGAGGGTAGACCGTAGTCGAGTCTTCGACCTGTACTTCCTCTCCCTCACTCGCTCTCTCATATATACATAGACACACACACACGTATATACTTTCTCTGGTCCTCCGTTTCCTCTTCGCCCAGCTCGAACGGCCGACATCCACAAGCCAGTCCAGCCACTCTCAGACTATGAGAGAGAGAGAGAAGCAAGCCCGCACTTCCTGCATCTCGTTACTGACGCCCAATGCACTGCTGGCTCGCATTATAGTCCGTGGATAGCGCAGTTTCAGGTGAGCCTCTGGATACTCGAGTGTGTTTGTACGTTCGCGCGCGTGAACACGCTCGCAGGTGTGCTATATAGGTATCGAGGAGTTGATGTACGTACGTGTGGATCCAGACGAACGATAGAGCAAGATAGAGGGATACTGCCAAGAGGGCGGACGAAGCCTCGGGCCGTGGCCAACGAGCCTGCCATCCGACGCCGTCAAACAATCTCATTATCATTCGATTCACACGCGGTAATGGAGAAAGGGAGAGGAGCCGATGTTTATCGAATCCTACCAACGATTTGCATATATAGCTTTTTATTAAATTTCAAATATATTGTCTGCTAGTTTTTTTTAAGTATCGGGACAACTATATGAGGAAAATATATTTTATTGATCGTGTTGTTGCAGGAAATAGGAGTTACATATATTTGATTAATTATTAACCTATAACGAAGTATATAGGTATTAGATAATTATCACTTGAAAATTATCATCCGTGATCTCTTGAAGTTTCATTTCACGAAGAAAAAGGGTTTTCGATTTCCCTAGTGTAAACGTTAAAAGAACACTTATAAAAAGTATACGTGTCGAAGGAACAAAGGGCCAAATTCCCTGTACGTTTAAACCACTCGCGTTACGAGTAGTCCAGAAAAAAGTAACAAAAGCGAAGGTGCACGACGGAGTGAGATTAAGAGAAAGAAAGAAAGAAAGACAAAAAAAAAAAGAGAACGAGATGAAAAATAGCGCGGTGCAATTAAATAATTTAAGCGTGTAGACCGCGGCGCGCGCGAGTGGAACTTCAAAAGTGCCACCGCATGTGGGCACGATCGGGGAAGTTAATTGAAGGTTCTCTTTTTTCTGCCGGCTTCCACCCTCTAACCCCTTTTCCCTCTCTCTCTCTCTCTCTTCTATTTCTCTCGCGGTCTTTCACATATCACGTAAGTCGAGGCCGGTGAAGTGTTCCCATTGGAGAAGCACGCGTACGCCTCTTCACGTACCCGCCTCGCGGATCGCAAAGCCGAAGCGATTGAGTCATTCATCGGGAATAAAAACATACAACAAACTTCTGGTGACAGAGAAAGAAGGGAGGGTAGAAGTCGGAAAAAGAGAGAGAAGGAACGAAAAAATATTGAGAGAGGAGCTCGCGTGACGTCACGAGCAGAAGGCATTCAGATTGAAGAGCGCTCGATGACTCTTGAGATTTGTATTACCATTAATAACGACACGGGGGTGCGCGCACGCGCGCGCGAGCAAGCGTGCCCTCTCTTTCCCTCTTGTACTATGTTCAAGCGGCGCGCGATCGCTCTTAACGTATACGGAAGAGGAACGAAAAATTCGACCGATCGAGTATATACGCGTGACTCGTAGGAGTTACAGAGATTCTCAGTATCTTTAAACCTGACTAACCGCTCTATTACTTTGCCATCTCTTTTAATATCTTAATGTAAGTATTTTGGAACCTCTGGAACTCTTTACTAATTTTTTATAATTTTTTAGGTTGTCCAGCATCCATAATAAAGTTTGAAATAAGAACCAATCCGGATTCTATTCCACGCCAAACACTGTCTTTCTTAAATAACAAAGATGTCATCATTCCCAACCAATCCATAAATAAAGGTGCGTATTAATTATGGATAATTATTAACAAAATGAAATATATCGGAGAACCACTGTCGTAGGTGGTGCTATGTCGTTGCGTGCGTGCTAGAGGCGCCTCCGCGTTGAACCCTCCCGCCCCTTGGCAGTCATCACCATCAGGAGCAGCAGCAGCATGAGTGGGGGGGAGAGAGAGAGAGAAAACAGCATCTCGTTGCCCACGAGGGGTAGCGATACGCGTACGTTGCCGACGTATCGAGGCCTCCACCCTCGCCCACCCCCTCCAACCAGCTTCATGCGTGGACTACTACTCGTTGCCACGCCATCCAGGTCGACACTCACCCGCAAATATAATTACTGCCGTTTAAGCTGCTTCCATTGTGTGCGAAACGCTTGACTTGTTCGACGTCGCGCACAACCGCCACGGTTAGAACGCACGAAAAGCCGACGAGGAGCGGAACGGACCAAGGGGTAGTAACTAGAGAGAAAGAGAGAGAGAGAGAGACGATTGGACTTCTGGGTACTCTCGTATCCGACGCGTATTGTTCGTCGAGTTGAAATCGATGCCGCGACGCGAACGAGAGTTTCGATTCTCACGTTGCCTATCTACACTGTCCGACAGCGATGCGTGAAACCAAGGGACATCGTATTTGTCATCTGAAACGCTGGACCTTTGCTTACCGCGATACTCATCCCACGATGGACGATAATCTCGTTCACCACGGGATAGTCTCGCGATTGATCTATTTTCTTAGCAAATAACACATACCCACGAATGTCCGACGATTCATCGATGTATTTTCATTTGCATAAATCTAGATTTATAAATAATTATGACCTATTTTTCTTACGAAACCTCGTAAAAAAATCTTCTTCGTTACACGGTCGATCGATTACTCGGTCGTAATTTCTTCGCTCGGCGTTACGCGCGCGATTGCTCGAGCGAATCTCGATTCGCAAAACGATTTCGAGCTTAATTGTCTCTCGCGGAAAAGAGTCGAACGACAAAGCTCCGTATCTCATTAACACGGTAAAGAGCGTTTGCGGCGAGAGCCAAGTGCATCGGATAATAGCGGAGGTCGAAAATCGAAAAGGTCGCTCCGGTGCTACCCTGTAGGGGTTGGAGGGAGGAAGAGGGGTGAACCGAGAGAAAGTCATGGCCCTCCGCGCCACCGTACAATTCCATTATGGAGTTCGAGTGCTTTTCACGTTAAAAAGAGGGAGAAGGGATTCGTCGTCTTGGGCGGCAAATTGTTTTCCCTGGAAATTTCGCAGCCGTCATTTCGCACGTTTCCCGAGCTTTCTGCTGTGCTCTTTTCCGTGCGTTCTTTCTCTCTCTCTTTCTCTTTCATTCACCCTTTTTGCTTCTCTTTCTCTCTCCTTCGGTCTCTCTACGTTTCTCTCGTCGCCAGCAGCAACACCGCCACCCCGGTTTTCATCGTTTGCCGTTCTTTTTGACGCATGCGTGAATATCGTATGTCGTTTCGCAGGCCGGCCCGGAACGATCCGACACAAAAGAGAACACGCCGAAAGAAAAAGAAAAGTACGAGTCACGCCGTCGGAAAATGACGTCCCTGTTGTTGACACGTTCACTGTTCGCTTCGGAGCCTGAGTTTCTAGCGCGTGTCGCGTGGGTGGCCATCAATTTTCTCCTAAGCGAGCCTAATTCCGTTCCACGATTTTACGTCATTGACATATGCCGCACCGATGGAGCGCGAAGACGCATTTGTAGCCACGTTGGAAATACGATGATGTCGGACCGCGGCGATAACTGGCTCTATTGGTTCGCATTTGGGAGATGCGAAACGGTACATTAGTATTAGATTCAAATAATAAGAATTTAGGGCTGCCTTGAAGAAATAAGTCAGTAGGGGAGACCGGGGCTAGTTGTCCCAATTTTAGGTTTTTTTGTTTCTACAGATTTCTCTAGCTTAGGTATATTTTCGAATTTTTTGGTTACCATCATAAAGTTCAACTTCTTAGCAATGCGTGAAAATTTTTCCGCTTGCATTAGGAAGTTTGAAACACTTTTTTTTTCAATTTCAAGCAAACGAGTTTTTTGGGACAACTTGCCCCGCTGCGGGGTACCATGATTTTTGCGAAATGGACACCACCGCCGATTTCAATGTTTAATGGCTCATTTTAAAGATAAAAACATGCAGAATACTGTCCCGTTGTCCGTTTTTCGATATCGTTAAGCAATGATGAGAAATTAATCTTTTAAGTGTCGGAGTATGGGTCTTTTTCAAGCTTCAAACTGCTGTATCTTTCCAACCAGCCATCCTATCGAAACGCGACTTGCATATTTGTAAAGAAGACACTTTCCTCTTTCGAACAATTATTTGATCGGGCAAATTCGAGATGCATTGATTTTTGACAAAAATCCTGATATATGAATCAAGATTTGGAAAGAAGAAAGCATGCGAAATACTGTCCCGTTGTCCGTTTTTCGATATCGCTACGCAATGATGAGAAATTAATATTTTAAGTGTCGGAGTATGGGTTGTTTTCAAGCTTAAAACTGCTGTATCTTTTGAACTAGCCATCTTATCGAAACGGGACTTGCATATTCGTAAAGAAGAGACTTTCCCCTTTCGAACAAGTATTTGATCGGGCAAATTCGAGATGCTTCGATTTTTGACAAAAATCCTGACCTATGCATCATGATTTTTGCCAAAATGGTCACCACCGCCGATTTCAATGTTTAATGGCTCATTTTAAAGATAAAAGCATGCAAAATAATGTTCCGTTGTCCGTTTTTCGATATCGTTAAGCAATGATGAGAAATTAATATTTTAAGTGTCGGAGTATGGGTCTTTTTCAAGCTTCAAACTGCTGTATCTTTCCAACCAGCCATCCTATCGAAACGCGACTTGCATATTTGTAAAGAAGACACTTTCCTCTTTCCAACGAGTATTTGATCGGGCAAATCCGAGATGCATCGATTTTTGACAAAAATCATAATGTATGCATCATGATTTAGAAAGAAGAAAGCATGCAGAATACTGTCCCGTTGTCCGTTTTTCGATATCGTTAAGCATTGATGAGAAATTAATCTTTTAAGTGTCGGAATATGGGTCGTTTTCAAGCTAAAAACTGCTGTATCTTTTCAACCAGCCATCCTATCCCCTGAACTTTTAGCCCCGGTCTCCCATATACACCAGAATCTTTTTTTTTTATTGAAAATATCGTACATTCATTTTATTGTTTATTTTCCAGTCATCATACGTGCATTTAAACGATAGGAATAGGTATATATTTTTTTTATTTAACGCATCGTCTATATGAGTCTATACCTATGATTTTGTTAATAATTATGTTTTAGAATAAACATGGAAGAATTTACGATCGTAATCTCTTATATCAGACCTGACACTGTTTATGAACGATGGCTATATTCTTGTAAATATTGATAAAAAATACTAATTAACATTTCAAATATACCATGACAAATGGCATTCAACGTGATAACACGAATTCTAGATCAACTGTTGCAAGAGGTTTCGAACCACTCGACTCCATTAATTCGATCCCTGCTCCTTGGCCGAGCTTTCTTTTCGATGTTATTGTTTCTCGTAGTAGGTTGACTCGAACTTCGATCGAGTGCCAGACGAAAGAGAGAGATTCGTCGATGAAGGAGCGGGTTTTGCGAGATGAGAGGATCCTTTCAAAGCCGAGGATATCGTCGGGGATCGTTCCGAAGGGGGTGAAGTTCCGATGGAAGGAACGAAGCATCGCAGCATCTGTTTCTCTTATCCCTTTTCTCATCCGCCTTATTGCCCTTATCGTTATTTTCCCTTCTTCCACGTTTTCTTCGTACTACGCCTAGCGTATCTCTTAACCGCATTGTCTTCTCCGATTGTCGATATTGAAGCATCGAGTTTAGATATGATATTTATCGTTTCTTGGAACGACTTTATACGGAGAGTCCAAAAAGATCCGGGTTTCCTGCTTTTCTTGAAAAATACGTATGTATATATACATATTCAGAAACTCCACAGAAATATTTCTTGGACATTTGTTTTAAAAAATTATCCTTATCACATTTATGTTACATTATGTTTCTTGAAAATGTTCTCTTTGAAATTTGTTAGGCGTTAAAAATTCTATTTATAAAGCTAATATCAAGCGATTAGTTTCGATCAACGAGGAATAATTAAATCACGCGATTCCGTTGGTAGGACTTTTTAAAACGAATTTCAGTCAGTTGAATAAAGCACGCGCACACTTGCCGTAGGTTATAATGAACGCTCGACGAGTCGAACGAACGAATACGAGCAATTAATAAAACTGCAACGTGCGAGTAATTAATCAGCCTCATTAGGTAGGAACTGTGCTACGAAACGGTGATACAACGACACGACTGTAATGTATATCGAGCAAGAGTCTTTCTCTTTCCATCTCCCTTTTATGTTTCACTTCTTTTTATTTCCGAAATGATTTTACGCACTCTATCGGATATCGTTTCGACGAAATAAATTCCATGGAAATCGTGTAAACGTAAACGATTCTATCGTGAATGATGCGAAATTATTCATTCGCCTTGTCGCAAATACGACGTACTGATTTAAACGAGTCTCCGGAGAGTAACAGCGTAGGACCATGGCTTGATGCAGCGGATTGAAAAATCGCGTAATCGATTAGATGGACGCAATGGAATCTATGCATGCGAATAAAGTGCGTTTTTGATGAAATTTACGCGCGTTTTTATTTACGGATGATGGAAATACAATGTTGAAGTTATTACTATCAAAACGATTCGGTAAATTATTAGAAAAGAGCCATGGAACTCTTCTCTGTTATATAAGATTCAACCGCCCTCCTCCAGAAACGGAGACTGTCTTTTAGACATTTACCAACGATTCAAAGATCAAAGTGGATTATATAATCATAAAAATAAGTCTCTAATTCTTTTCAAATACCCCCCATTTGTCTCACATCAAACATCTTTGAATGGAGACTAACAAGTTTTCCGAATTCTCGATATCATTTCAGCGTCAAAGATACCAAATTCGAAGGAGACGCGAAAGATGACGAAAGATCTCAAACATGGCTAACTCGAATCATCGAAAAAACAATTTCATATTGGTGGACATTGTCGATAATTGGTGAAACAAGGAAAAACATCGAGAAGGAGGTCGACGATGGTGAATTCTGGGTTGGACGGTATATAGTCCGCTGGTGGCTAAGGTTGGCGGGAACTCGGCTTCGGCCGAGTGACTCGCCTCGCCAGCAGGCGGAGACCTTCTCCGCGCGCGTGCACGAGCGGCGCGCGTGCAAGAGCAACCAGCGCCCGCGTTCGTTCGTCTGACGCTTAATACCGGTTTCACGGCTTGATAAGCCGAAGCGTGTAATTTTGCACCGGCTCCGGAGTCGGATAAGCACCAGGTTTTCTAGTTAAGTGGACCACAAAATTCGGGGAAGCCTATATAAGGCTTTTCGAGGGAGAAGGCGATCAGTCGAGCCACGGAGCTCACCGTCGCAGCATCGTCGTCGAACTAGTCGGATCTTTGCCCTTATTCTCTTTTCTACTTTCTCTTCTTCTTCTTCATCTACTTTGTCTATTTTTTTTTCTCTCTCACGCTCCTCGACTCACTTCTTTTCTGGTGAAAGTAGTTCAACGGGAGAAGAAGGGATTGGCCTTTGTTCATTTTAGAAACTACAGTATATATGTACATGTATATATATATATCTATATATGTGTATACACATATATATATTTGTTTGAATGGATCTTTCGGTGCTTTGTTTGCTTGTTTTCTGTTTGCTATGATCTTTAGATTCATGCTTTGTAACGGAGCAATTACGGAGAACTGAGGTCTCTCGATGCTAACATATCATAATTTATTCTAGTGTAAAGCGAAAGTTATAACGAAATTCAGTACTTTCAGCGATACTTTCGAACGGAGATCCGCGAACGCCGAAGGGAAATTTTTAATTAGAACGCGTTGGAACTTCGGGTGCTCGTATACCTATAAAAAAAAGGAAAGTTACTCGAAACTTGACTCGCCATTTTATTATACGTCTCTAACGATGTTGTACTTTGTCGAATAAGGAAGGCTTCGTCGACATATCGATAGAAACGTAAGCCGAGTAAACTTTTAACAAATCAGCCCAGACGAAATTAGTTCTATATTTTCTTGAATATGCTCCAGTTAAATAATTGAACCAAAGTTCTATTTCTTTACGAACGAGACGAATCTTCGAACGAGGAATAAAAAAAAAGAATAAAAAAAATGGTGAATCGGAAGGAGTCACATCTCGACGGAGTAAAGAGGATCCTGAAATTCGGCAAGGGGTGTAACACGCGGAAGAAGGAAAATCGGATGCTCGGTCGTCGCATCGTCGACAACGCTGAAGAAGAAAGAGGAGGAGGAGGAAGTCGAGTGACGTTGACGTTATTCGGCATGAAGCGACGCTCGTCGGACGAGCGCGAGAGTGCAAGCCAGGTGGTTTGAAGGCTCTTCAGGTTGAACGAGTGGAACTGCCGGAGAGAGGAGAATGAGATGGAAAGAAGGAAAGGATGGCTGGAAAAGAGAGAAACGCGGAAAAAGAGGATGATAGGGAGTAGATAGACGGAGGATGGAAGGTAGAGGAGAAGGAAGAAGAAGAAGGAGTAGCAAAAGGGAGAGGGGAAGAGGCATCCTATCCGATTCGAGGATGTAGACAGGAAGGATGTTCGTCGAGTGCCATCGACTTAACTTGTACCATGGCAGAACGAGCACGAGTCCATGTGCTTCTTCAGGTTCTCTGGAGAGAGCGAGCGAGAGAGAGAGACCGGCATAATAAGCTTTGTGCGCGACTGCCGAGGGATTCCTCTCTCGCGGAGAGCTGAAGAGCCGGCGAGAAGTAGAAGAGCAGCCGCGGCAACAGCGGCAGCAATGGGCGAACGGTACAGCCTTTGACCTCAGACTCTCCCTGGATGTTGAACGAAGCAAGAAGTGGAAGAGGAGTATGCTACCTCGACCGCCTATGCATGACCACCCGTGTATGACAAATGCATCTTTTAGATAATTTTCACCACTATCTCACATTTCTTTTCCTTATTCTCCTTTATCTCGAGTCGTCTTGGAAAAAGTACCAAGGAGTCTTATTACCTTGGACAATTCGATCGTTCTAATCTTGAATTCTAGAGAGAATAGGAAAAGAATATGAAAAGCTCTCGCTCCAAATATTTTCTCTATTTTGGTTATATCATTCAGGATTAGGTTTCGAGGATAAAAAGATTGGGCAGGTTCTTCGAAGGAAAAGTTTCTACCAAGCGGGTTCGTGAACGGCACCAGTGACAACCTTGGGACTCGGGTAAAATCGACTTTGGTCGACTTTGGCCGTGAATACGTGTCTATGGAGCGGGCGCGCGCCGTACGCGGGGCTGTAAGTGGGTTAAAGGCACTAGTTGTGTAGAGAGGGTAAAGTGCATAGTTTGCTCGCGCTCGAAAACAACGGAGAGTGGATCGCCTAACGAAGTGTATTTGCTGGGTGCCCACGGGAACGAAATATGGGGAGCGAGAGAGCCAAAGGAAAACGTAATCCGGGATAAGTCGTTAACAGTTGACTCATTCTCCTCTTCGGGCTAAAGGATATCCAGACACTCCGGGCCCTCTTTCTCTCGTTCATTCGTTCCCAGCGGCCTTTGGTACGCAACGGGACAACGCGCGAATGTCGATCGGTTTGTACAAAGGTATACGATATTTGCATCTTACGTAAACACGCATACATAGCATGACTGGTACGGATAAGACAGATCAAACGATACACGAAACTTGTGTAATTTTGGTATTTCGATCCACGGTTGCAATAATTCTACTTTACCGCTTCGCATTGGCTTTATTTAAACACGGTATAACGATATCGTCATCGTGCTCTTTCGGGAATATCCTTAAGAAAGATATAAGAACGATGTTTCGTTATAAAGATATGTGTCATTAATTAAACGTAGCTCACAAAACAGGATATATTTCCCAACGATCTCCGCGTAATCACCTTTCTTTCCATTCGAATCGAATTATGCGCATTAAGAATTAGGTAGAGGAAAAAACTGGATCACGCTCGTCGAAAGGGACATTTGTGCGAAGTGGGAGGAAGTAAAAAAAGAAAAAGGGATAGAGAGATTCGTCGAAAACGAGCGAATTTCTACGCTAATCCAGCGTGTACCGATTAAGCCCGGCATTGTTGAGTATCACCGGTAAGGTTTTCACCGTACTCGATGGTCCGACGTGATATAATTTTTCCTCTCTCTCTCTCACTTCTTTTCTCCACCTCTTTGGCTCGATTCGACAAAGAGTAACGGAAACCGTGGAAATCCCGTCCCCGAGCGAACGAATGAGAGAACGAAGGAGAGGACGAGTAAAAGAGAGAGAGAGAGAGAGAGAGAGAGAGAAAGAGGGGTGGTAGCATGGGTACGAACGAGGTAGTTCGAAAAGGGGTAGGAAGGAAGAGGGATGAAGCACTCGTTGATTTCCCGTTTTCATATTCAATATGATCTGTCTCGGCATTGTATTCATTGAAAACGAGTCAACCGCACGCAAGATCAGAAGCCGGGCGCCAGAAACGAGAGTGGATCATGGAAGCTCCCGGTGTGTGCCTCTCTCTCTCTCTCTCATTCGCTTCTACGTTGATGGTGCTAGTAGTAGTGGTGGTAGTAGTGCCTCCACTAACGACGCCGGTGTTGGTAATGGTGGTGGGTAGGTCGTTGCGGTGGTTGGATGGATGGTTAGTTGGTAGGTAGGTTGGTTGGCTGGCTGGTTCTCTACTCCAACTAATGAAAGGAGACTCGTAGTAGGGTCCGTAGGTTGCTTGCTTGCCTGAGGTTTAAAGTCGATGTGTCCTCTTCACTGTGGATCATGGCGAGAGAGCGATGGAGAGAGAGAGAGAAAGAGCGAGCCCAGAGGTTGGGCAAAGTGGTGCAGAAACCAAAAGGAGAATGAGGAAGGAATTCCGCTGCATCTCACTAGTGTAGATATCTTTTAAGATGCGTGCGAGATTTTTGGATGATAGGAATTTTCTGTATCTATATGAAATCGTATCTTTCGAACTTTTGTAAAATGTTAGGTAGGTATGTGGTTCGAAAGGTACTCGATGAATTTGTTTAATTCTATCTTTATGCAGTTTTTATAATAAAAATAGAATTGAAACATTGTAAAATATTTCAGTCTTAATGTAATATAAGTCGTGTAGATATTAAGTCTTCGGACCGTGCGTGCACTTATTAAATGAGAATTCTACGTTCGTATGTTGAGGTAAAAAGAAAAATTACCGAATCGTCGGATTAAGTTATTCGTTCTAGCTGAAATTTGTAGAATGGATGACAGTATTTTTCATTAAAATAGCGGCTTTTTGTGAGATCGTTTCATACGGAGAAGTAAAATTCGGTAACGCGATGTTTGCAATCTTGATATTCTAAATGTGAACTTATGGATAAATTAAATGCAATTATAATTTTTCCTTCCTACGCTTTTGTTGCTCGTTATCAGAATTAAGAATAAATCACGATAGTCGTTTTTTCATCGAAGAATTACGAAAAACCATTAGAAATAATCTTGAAATGAGTGTACCTACGTATGCCGTCGTATAGAGCGAAAGCTAAAAGCTTGAAAATATTCCTCCGGTAATACTCGGCTTAATGCCTTGGTGGTGTCTGTATTTGCGGTATGGTGCGTCGAACACGCGAAAAGACCTTCCACTAATGTATTGGACGCGCATAATATTTCGGAGTGAAAACTAGGGTGAGACGAATCAAGAAAATGGATTTTCAAAGAAACGAGAGAAAACTTTGCTTGGTTGAATTCGTCTTTATATATATATATATATATATATATATATATATATATATATTTTTTTTTTTCAATCTACATTTAAGAAAGTAAATAGACGCTTCCGTATAACATTTTTAAAAACGAATCTCATTTACATATTTAAAAATGAAACGACGGATTTCTTCGAAGAATCGAATTTCGCGGCAGAACAAATCCCGAAATAGTTAAATATCTTCGCTCTTTGGATCCCATATCAAATAGTATGAGCCAGACCGTTGAGTTATTACGTCGAAATCGTGTCGAGAGTGCGTCGAGCTCGCGTTCCTCTGAAATGAATTAACAGGACGAATTACCGGCGAAACTACTCTCTCAAAACGAGCGCAAAGATTTAACGTTCGTAATTAATCCTGATTAATGCTACATGCGTCTCTTTGTATGCTTACAAAATTACCGAGTATAATTTTAGACGGACTCATTAATTTATGGCTAGTTTAGTGGTTCTTTTCAGAAAAAATAAATTACACTTCTTTCTATTAGCGGCTTAGCCAGCGGCCTCCACTTTTTCCCTCTTCCGTTTCTCTCTTTCCATTTTCCGACTCAGCGAATTTACGCATCGCGCCTTAGACAATTTAGAAAATATAAGTACGTATTATCAAAACTTGCAATCATATCAATATTCTCACTTATCGTTAAATCATTAAATCCCTTTACCCGGATACAAAGATATAGGGCACGATAAATCGTTACGAAACGAGACAATGCGATGAAATAAAATTCCTACAATTTAAATAAAAAAAAAGAAGGTAAAACAAAATAAAACTTAGTCTATCTATGAAGTGATTTGGAGCCACAGTTGGTGGTTGATATCGCGGTCGAGATAGATGGCGTGGAAGGAGGATTGTCAATAAGGATTCCAAAGGATGGACGGGTGGCTCGAGTACGGCGACGATGACGAGCTCTAGGACAAGAACGCGGAACGTGGAACGAGGAACGTTTGGTCCTTGGAATGGTCTATAGAAAAGGAACGATGATAACAGGGGATAGCGGGCCCAGTGGGGTTGTTGCCGATGCGCTCGCAACGCACCGGGCAGAAGCTGCAGCCCTATAGGCGACTATAAGCCGGCGCACGGCTATTGGGGTGCACCGAGAGTGGTGGTACGGGGCGGAGCGATGCCGATAGGAGGGTTGCAACCGGCTATTCGAGGGGGGTTGCTTTTTCGGAGGGTTGGATCGGCGCGACGTTACATGCGCGTTGCACTATTCCATCTTGTATATACGGTAGACCACTGCATGAGGAATACGCTATCTCTATCTCTCTTTCTTCGAAACGAACGATTCTATAGTATTTCGTATTATTATTATTTAATAAAAGGTTCTCGGTCAGCTCCGGCACGAGCATCTATTAATAATATAACATATCCTTCCGTTAATCGTTAATAATTTAAAACATTAGCTCTTCCCATTGAATCTCTTTTCGATAAGTATTTTCATAATTTTATTTATTACGCGTACATGATTTTTTTTTTTCTTGCGAACCTTTCCTCGCGTAAAGCGTGCAGACATTTAATGGGGTCTGTCACTTTGATAAAAAGAAATTATTTAACGCGTTCACGCTATATGAAAAAAGCCGCGAGCGCGATACCAAAGGCATCTTGCGTTTCCCCGACGTAATAATAATCATCATTTGCTTTCAGACGGATGTGTACGCGTTACGAGAGTACAAGCGCATAGACCTATTTAATGGGGGATAGGGGTGTGCGTAATTCAGCGACGTGGAGAACGACGAAAGAGGGAGGACAGAGGAGAAACGTATAATAGGCAATAGGCATATTATGTTCGATGCAGCCTACGGATAACTTAGCGTCAGTCGAATCGAACGTTTAAGTCGAGTATATCGTATAATGGTAGAACTGTTAATCCGAAGTAGGTATCTATTTCGAATAGCCCACAAATATTTTTTTTTAATTATCGGGCACCACAATTTTCATCTTTTGCAAATTTTTCTTATATTTTATTCTCACTAATTAGGGTTCGGAGAACATGAATAGAGCTTGTCAAAAATAAGTATAGAAGCGGTCGAAATATCGACCAGGGTCTACAGGGTTAAACGAGTCATCTATGAAAAGAAGCGAATTCTCCGTGACATTTTTTTAAGTAAAAAGGAAGATAAAGCTTAAAAAATAAATCTCGTAGGAAAAGTCATTATTTCAGGGTGCGAAATAATATCTCGCATAACGCGCTCGCTTCGGCTCGTCCCCCGATATACGCAGGATGACGAACACGTGCGTCGGCAGCGAAGTAGAAGTGATTCGATTCGATTCGACGGCGCGAACGCTCGTTCCGTTCCTCTCGCGCGTACCACGATGGCGAGAAAACGCGCGGCGATTTTTAATTTCTGACGTTTCCAGAAGCGCGGGATAACGGCGGCGTGTATCGTCACCTCGCCTCGCGCGCTGCGTGCGCATCGAAGCGGTAATGAATTACATATGCAATTAGCATTTAGGTACCACACGCCGTCGTGTACGTGACGTGCGAGCGCGTGTAAATCCTCGTGTTCCTGACAGCTCCCAGAAAACATACGATGTAAAGTGAACAGTGCCGGAAAGGAGGGAGGAGAGCGTAGTCACCGTGAACGCAAACTTTACGATTCTCGCGTTTTATATTTTTGAAGGTCCCCTTCTCTCTTTAACGACTATGGTCTGTTCAGGAGATGCAATTTCTCTCTCTTTCGTGCCCCGTTGGATGAAGTTTCTGTAAACTAATTCTTATAGAATAACATTAACTAATAATAATAATTTCAAAATATCTAAACTAATCTATTTGGATATTCAAGTAAACGTCATCGAGTATTCTAAGAAAAATAAGCAAAGATAAATAAACGGTTAAATATGATTGTTGAATGGTAAAAAAGTTTTACAAAAAAAACGCGATGACAAGGTGAGGGGCAGGGAAGGTGATACGAAGAACGAGAGAGATCGAGAGAGAGAGAACAACGTGTAGTAGGCAGTAGTCGCGTTACTTCCGGCCGAGCGAGCGCTGTGCCTGGCAGCTGTGGAGTTTGCAGGACGGGAGGTTGTTGTTGCACATCCACGCGCCCCCTTTTGCGTATCCATCCCGGCCGCCAGCAGCACCACCATCGTCATCGCTGGCATCACCACCCTCGCCCACCCCTCCCATTCCAAGCCCTTCTTCGCAACGCCGAGCTTCGCCTCCTACACCCTCTTTTATCGTTCCGTATCGTCACATCGGTTCGTTCTCTAATTCGATTAGTTTAAATGGCATTAAAACAATCCTGTTGCGAGAGTGCGCGCTCGCTCGCCTAATGCGAGATCGGCCGCGTCAGCTCCGCGGAACTTCACGGCACGGCCTTCCTGTCGCTCCGCAGCTGCAGCTGTTCTCTTACCCTCTCTCTCTTTCTCTCTTTTTAGGTTACTTTGTCTCTTCGGTAACGGAAGATCTCCGACTGGCAACCTATCGAAAATTTACCAACCACTTCTTTGGTCTATTTCGTCAAGAAATGCACGAGTTATTTTTCAAGTCGAATTTCTTTCTCGACGACGCCAAACAATGTTTGGATTTATGTATAAATCAATCATCGCGAAAGAGTCTATGGTTTCCCATCGAAAATAGGGAAATTGTTCCGACGGTTCGGGTGAAAGAATATATTACTCTTCGGTAATGATATTACAAGTCCGACTCCATAAATTTCATTATTTTCTCGATGATAATCCGTCGGACCATAATTCAATTTCGTGGAATCGATGCGAGTCGAGCGGTGGTGTTCCCGATAGGTTGAGGGGGACTAGTAAAAGAAAAAATCTGACCGGTATCATCGGGACAACGATACGATTTTTTGCGGAAACGAGAATGATTTCGATGAAAAGGGAGCACAGGGTAGAGAGACGGGAGAGGGGAGGGAAAATTCGAACGACTCCCATAGATCGTTCGTCGTGTCAAACGCAATACGGAACACGCGAGCACCGAATCGCCATCTCGCTGCCGGGTCAAAGGCCATTAGCTTCGTGAGTTATGAGACAAGTTCTAATACTCTAATAATCTGGTTGTTGATCGCTTAGCTTTAGACGCGCGTACGAGCTGATTCGTGTGCATCTGTGTGCGTGGATACGCGTAAGAAAAAGAAAGTATCGCGAACCCTCGGATAGGAAGCGACCCAAACTTTATTCGAGCCGATCAGCCGCACGCCTCCCTTCCTCAGCCCTTCATTCTTTTTCCCTTTTCTGCCTTTTTCTCGATACCTCTTCCATTCGTTCTCCCACGTCTTCCACGAGATCTTTTCTCTTCCCTTTTTTTCTTGCGGGGATTGCCTTTTTCCTCTTGGATCCGCTGTGTGCCAAATCAGTGTGAAATTCGGCTGCCCTTATTAAAGTTCGCATCCCTTGGACCGTGGTCATCCATTCTCTGCCGAGACAGTTTTCAAAGATGACGGTAATCGATCTGCGAAATAATATTTTTTAATTTTAGCAAGAACGATCGAGTTCTTTTCGGAGGATACTATTAAGAGATATAGGATGTTCCATGGTCAACCGCGGGTTATAAACGAATCCGATGATATGGGTCATCGAGAGTCAGGTAGAACCTGGACGACATAGATCGAAACGGTTTTCACCATTGGCGAGTCGTTGTCGCTGACTCATCCTGTCCCGCATCAAGCGACATTCTCCAAATCGAGGAGGAAACGACACGAAAGGGAGGTGGGACAAGAGCGGGGCGCGAGCACGCGAGCTGTAACTAAATTTAAAATTTTTACTTACTTCCAGGCTACTGCTCACCCCTCGTCCCATCATTACCCGTTGCAATCAGTCGCCTATATCCTCTCTCTATCTCGTTCTCTCTTTTCAGCCCCTCTATCCTTCTATCTCTCTCTCTTTCTTTCTTCTCGCAGTCCTCGCTCGTCTTCCGCCACTCCCGGATTGCCCGTAACTGGATTAACTGCAGCTATTTGATAAACGGACGATGGTCGTCCGCGAACGAGAAGGGCGAAGGGATTTTTAGGATGAACGCGAGGAAGATAAATCTGGCCACCCCTTTCGAGAGAATCTTCTTCGACTACGCGAGCAGCGTCCGATATTTTTTGCTTCTACGAACAATCGATATTTTTTTTAGAATTTTAATAGTTTGAGTTTCTTATGGAGAATATTTTCAAAGAAATCCAATCAGATGTTTATTTTATTTTTAAAACTTTATAACGACGAGGTTATTTTACTAACAATTTCTCTTCAATCGACCACACGCGATGGGAATTGAAATTTATAATAGAATTACGCGGAAGATCGTTCATATCATTCACCACGATCCTCCATTTATTTTATTCAAATTCGAACGAGGGTCGATGCGAACGATTTTTCGTCCGGCCAGGAAATCGCACCGATGCTTCGTCATGCTCGATGAACGGCTATCCGAAGAATTTCCGCCCGACGGAAGGCTCCGAGTATGCAAATTAACTTTTTGCGATCACGTGAATCGTAAGTCGTGACGAACTTCCGATCGACGGGAGGAAAGGAGGAAGGTTTGTCAGCAACGTGGCTAGAGAAACTATCGGAGAAAGAGAGAGATGTAAATTTTATGCGAAAAATTATTTTGGAAAAATATCAAATTGGAAGATCCTTTTATATTACTTTAATAACTTTAATTTCAAAACCTAGTTTATCATTATTTATTCTTTACGCGATATTTCTTAATAATTTATTTTTCTCTTTTGTTATACGTCAACGATGTTTCGATTAACCGTCGAATAAAGTTTTCAACGACGATGTGCGGAGAGAAGTGCTCGTAGTCTCTAAGTACGCGATGCAATCGCCATTCATCGTTCGAAAGTTTCTCAGAAGGGTGGAGAAATAGGTGGAAGCTGCGAATAAAATCGGAACGAGGGGATGGCGAAGAGAGAGAGTCGACAAGAGTTGCTAGCTGCTTCCAGACGTACCGAAGTTGCTTCTTTTGTTTCGGAGACCAGACAAGTTTTTGCAATCGCAACTTTTCCATGCTCTATCCACCAAACGAAATACCTACCGAATATCGCCGACCTTATCTTCGTGGAATGCACGAAATATTGTGGTTCTTTTTAGGCTAGAGAAGTTATCGGTATGGTGGCAACGCTAGAAATATAACAATTTTTTAGAACAAATAATAAAAGAAGAATTGTCTCCCACGGAAATATCTCGTTCTTTCGTAGAAACTAAATTCTTCTTTGGCACAGAAGTTGTAATTATTTATTAAGAATCTTATTTATTATACGCGCGAAGATTAAGGTGAGCGTAATGTCGACGAAAAGGATGTAGCAAAAGCGAACAAAAATAGCGGGAAAGAAGAACAATTGCGAACTAATTCAGAAAGCCATTTCTCTCATCTCTCTTTCTCGTCATTTTCTTCTCTCTCTCTGCATCTCTCGCCTTTTCCACCCTGCCATAGCCCCCTCTCCGTGCCTTAATTACCGGCGAAAGAACAATAAGATTTAGTGTGCTTTTGTCCCGAGCAAAAATGAGAGATTATCATGCGGGTCAGCGAGTACACCGTGCTCGAAGCATTTGCAGGTAAACGGGGCGGACACGGACGCATCTTCCAAGCTTGACGTCCATTGTTCGTAGAGAAGAGAAGCGAGAGGAAAGGAAGAGAAAAAGAGAGAGAAAGAGAGAAGAAGAAGAAAAAGTCAACAACCGAGAAAGTGGATGTCGAATGGATGCACTTTTCGATCGGGTGAGAGTGCGTAACGCGGGGTTATCCGATTAAAAAAAATCTCACGTTCGTTCTACGGATGACCGCATGCCGCAATGTTCTACAGGATTAATTCCATGCTTTTTGCTTACTGGATCGTTCGCTTTAGTTATTAATAGTCCAAGCGACTCGAAAATCGCTTTCCATACACGCGATACGATCGAATATTTGCGGCATCGTTGATCGTAAATCGCGGATAACTCGCAAGGGTGCAACTTTTTTTGTTATATATTCTAGATTGAATGATAAATTTGATATCTTTTCATTCTATTGTCATTCATGATTTAACGAATCCGAAGGTTACACGGAAACAGCTAATTATATGCGAACTCTGATAGGCGAACAATGACAATTCCTCGGATCACTGCGTGATCAAGAAGAACACATCGTAGATCGTTTTTAACGAGGGTGGTCGGCTAGGATATTCTCGATGGGACAACGAGCGATCGAAACTTCCGGCTCGACTCATCAGCACGCGTCGCCCTATATTACGGATAACTATTCTTTCCGCTCGTTGCGAATCCCCCATTGTGATCGAAGACCCTCGCGTAAACGATACAGTTTGGGAGGGCCCATCCCTATTTTGCCACCCCCTCTCGTGTCCCGTAGAAAAGACGACCCTAGTAGTAGACCACGTTTTGCCTTCTTCTGCAGCTCGTATCTTTCTCTCATACTATCTATATACACATCTCTTCTTTTCTTCGAGCTATCCTTCTCTCGCTGTTTCCGTCATTGCCAAGCCCGTGGCTCGCACAATATCCCTACGACTCTCTTAAGGGGTGGTGGGTAACGTCGAAGGAGGTTAGAACGAAAGAGAGAAGGATAGCTCAACGAGGGTGGTAGTGGAAGAAAAGGGAGGTGGTGGAAGGGTGAGAGGAGCGCGGCGTTTCCCTCGATCCCAGTTCCGGATTAAACTTTAATTGATTCAACTCCGTGGTCTGTAGTCAGCGAGGCGCATAGAAGAGGAGGGCACTCGCTCCCTCACCACTGAATCCTGGACCAAGGTAGAACGTCCTACCCTCCGCCTCCTTCCTTCCTCCTCCTCTTCTCTCTCTCTCTCTCCTACCGCCCTGCTCTCCTTCCTTTTAACCTCTTGCAGCAGGATGCGCCCATTATTCTCTTCCGCAGTAGCCCGATGCGTCGCGGCGTATCGACTTGGATGGGAAAGTATAATAATAATTGCCGATGGAGGAGAATAAGGAAGAAGAGGAAGAAGGAAAAGAAGAAGGAAAAGAAGAAGTGGATGGAGGCTCCTCTCAGTGAATAGGATCCACGTAATGCGGTATTGAAGGGGTAGTGGTGACGCCGCTGTTGCCGTCACGATAATGATTTGGAATAAATGTCGATTCTTGAGGATTGAATCGGTCGAATCGGAGATCGCCGTTTTATAATTGGACTAAAATGTCGTACCGTTAACGGGGAGAAAGACGCAAATGGGATTGACGAAGAAGTGGAAGAATCGAGGGAAGGATTTGAAATAAAAGCGCTGAGAAATGAGTATTATTACGTTGTCTTGTAATAATTAGATTTATCGTTGTATACATAGTCGTAGATGTACGTAACATCTGCGAAGGTTTTTTAAATTTTCTGGCCAAAAAAACAACGATGAACTATTTATCGTTATTAACGAGAATTACTCCTCCTACGAGATCTGACCTACATTATCGAGTAGTTTGGTGCTCTTCCTTGCTAGAAGTTTCATACAGCTTTCCTCCACCTTTAATACCCGTCATATGCAATATCACTGCCAGAGTTGATCTCGTACGAGATTTCTCGAGGAAAACCGAGCAGGTGGGCATCTCTCCTCGGACGGAACTCGTTTGCTAACCACACCGCAACCCATATTGGTTCAACGCAGTGGCTGAAACTCCGCCTATGAGACTTCCCACTCAAGAATCGACGCTGAGAGTTTTTTCGAAGGCAAAGCAAAAATAAGGGATGGTGGTTGAGGAGGGAAAGGGGATAAAACGTCGATGGGTGGTTCGTAGAGAGAGGATCGAGCGCCCTTTTATTTGGGTATAATTGGAAGGATCCCGCAGAAAACAAAGGACAGGCCAGTTCGCGGCGATCTTTCTCTCCCTCGACGAGGGTCGAAACACGGAGAAAGGCTTTGACGAGGTACGGAAGAAGGAAACTGAAAACGGAGTAAGCGGGACACGCGACTACCGTCCGTGGCATCTTTTCGAGAAAGTCAAAGAAAGAAAAAGAAAAAAAAGAAGGGAAGACCGCAGGAATCGTATTATGTGGAACTCGCAAAATAAGTGAGAAAGAGCTGTAGAGTTGGTTAAGTTGGTTCCTACTTTTTCAACTTCCTTGCGACCTTTCGCTCTTTTCACCTTCTCCTTTTTCTATCGCCTTTGCTTTCTACCTCTTTTCCATCTGGTCCTTCGTTTTTCGAACGGAGAAAGTAGAAGAGGGAGAGAGAAAACGATAGGGAGAGAACAGAGAGGAAAATGAACGCTATCGCGGAGGGTCGACTCTGTGCGGCGGTTAGGCATCGTCAACGTTGATTGGATTTTATACCTAACAAGAAAATTATATTCGAAATTGGGTAGGTAATCGTGCGAGGCATCTCTCCTGGGATCCCGAAGTCATACACCGTACGTCTCCCTCTTTTAATCGCGTTTCCCTCGCGGAAAAGCAAGCTCTCGCGTAAAAGCCGCGATCAGTGGGACACTTTTTTTCCAAAGATATGTTCTCGTTTCATGCTCCAGTAGTTTTCTGGTAAACAAAGGCTGATTAAGATTTAGGATTCCAGAACTACAAACGTCATTCAATTCGGACAAACGTCGGAGGTAAAGATCACACGAGCTATCTTATAACTAATAGGAACGATGTCGTCGTATCGAGATGGTGGAACACGAAAAGGGGGAAGAAGATTCGCGTGAGTTGGTCGAAGATGTTGGCAAGAGGAGCCAGGCGAAGGAAAGACGCAACGGGGGTTCGAAACATTTCGAATTTAAGGGGGAGGTTATGCGGGACCATAAAGCCACGCGACCGGAGACGCCTGGCAGGCGCGTCGCGGCGCCGAGAACGTTAGGTCTTCCGCCGCAGCAGGAATAACTAAGTTTTCGCTACGCGATTCTCCTTCTCTTCTCGTCGACGACAACGATAACGACGGCAACGGGGACGATGACGACGAAACACGAAGGCCTCTTCTACGCTTTACGTGTCCGGATGCACGTTGCAACGGCAACGCTCCGGGTCACAGGCCATTAAGCCTCAGGTTCACCACAATAAGGGCCGGTGTTCCGCTTCGGCTAGCGGCTAACCGCTATTATCGAGCCAATGAGCCACGATCACTGATTCACCGGGATTTTCCCATTTCTCCAACGTAGAAATTCGAGCCACCCTTAAACATCCGATCCTTCGCGCCGGATACCCAGCTACGATTCTTTAATGGTATCGCAGTGACTCTTTTGGCGAACGTTCTTCCATTGGGGAAAGTTGTAATGAGGGAAACTATCGGAATATCATTCATCGAGAACTTAACGATGATCTAATGGCGATAACAGGTGACTCCAATGAAAATATAAAAGATACCAAATCTTAGAACGGACTAGTTTAAAAGTAATATCGGTTTTTTACTAAATATCGATCCTTTTAATGGATATCATATAGATCGAATATCCATCTCAATTTCTGGATGCTGGAAACTAAGCCGTGAATTTGAATTCATAGTCTAGAAATTCGGAAACGTGTGCCCTTCCGGGTCACTCGTTGCGCTGTTTCCGCGATTCGTCGTAACGATATATGAGAATTTCTGAGGTCGCGCGCATTTCTCCTTTATTGCATCAGGAATTTGATGAAGGCTGCTGCCATCGTCGAGGCCGAAACGGGAGGAAGTCCGCGCGTATGCTGGTAGAATACGAGAGGGAGAGAGATAGGAAAAAGAGGGAGCGAGAGAGGATGGCCGGAGTATATTACTGGCGTTACGGCGGTAGCGACCCGGCTGTAGCTATAATCTGTTTATAAAACAATTTGCGGAGCAAGTGATGCGTGAGATACAATATATCTGCAAACATTGTTAGCATCAGACCGATGAGGATTGCATAGGTAAGGGTGGAAAAGGACGAAGTCGAGTAGGACCGACCCTTTTCTGAGAATGTTCGAAACGCGCGGCGAAAATCGCGATGTCCTCTGATTCATCGTGATCTAATAAAGTGACAAGGATCTCGAACGATTGCTTCCTCTCGACTTTTGCTCGCGTCAAATGATTTTCCATCAAGATTCGAACTCTTTTGTCTCGTAGGGTTGACTGTCGTGCCAATCGACACATTGTTTTGTTAATTTTTTCCAAAAATCAGCCGAGACCAATTTTTGACAAATTTTGAAATTTCATTCTTTCTGTTTAAGGGTCTTGCTCGAATTAGAATAGGTAGGTATTTAAAGCGTGGAACGTTTTGGGGAACAAAAGAATCTCGAGTTTTTTTTGCTATCGTCGTTACTAAAATCTCGTTCGCTTCGAAACTCGGACGGCGAGCAGTAAGTTGTCGTCGTCGAGTCGATTGAGAGGACGCAATGGGAAAAAAAAGTTAATTTCGTTTCGCCGACGTTTATTTCGAAAAGTGGATTCTGCAAGAGCGACAGGAGACGTACGTTTAAATACAGTCGTGACGTATGCGCAAACGGTGGCTGCGAAATGAGAAAAATAGGTGGGTGGAGCGGAGAGTGGAGGTGGTGGAGGAGAAGGAGGAGGGAAGATAGAAAATGTAAGAAAAAGGGGCAAAAAGAGAGAGACGAGGAAAAAGAGAGAGAGAGAGGTAGCAAAAAGAGAAAAACAAAATGGAAAGAAAAAACGGACAACGACGTAGACGATACCCTTCCGATAGAAACGTTCGGAGGAACTCGAAAAGCTCGTTTTCTCGAGCCTGCTTCGCGTATCCGGCCGTTTTAATTAATCGGATTCGAGATTTCGTTATTGCCACCGATTAGCTTACGTACCAGTGCGCATATTTTTTCGAACGTAAAACGCGTAGTAGAGAAGACTAAAACATCAACTCCATTCCCTGCAGTTCCTATGCACCCCACTCCCCCTTTCCATCCCACCTCCTACTCCCACCGGACGATCCACCACCGTGTCGATGATGGACAAAACGCGCGCGTCGAGAATCGTCTCGCTCTTTCTCTCTGACTCTTCCTCTCTCGCACGTCCATGCGTTCGCGTTTTCAGCAACTACCCCTTGCCTACCCCCCCAGCCTCGAACGAACGTCATCCTTTTGCAGCGTGCAACGCTACCATCGTTGCTGCCACCACTGCTGCTCCTGTTACTAGCTACTGGCTACATCGGTGTCCTGCGTGACGCTACACTTCACGCAACAGTAATTTCATCGTTATTTTTATAAATTGGATGGCCCGAGGTTTACGCTTCAGGTATCCCCGCCCGTCAGATTACAACTTTTTGTAATATTAAAGTTCACCGGCGCGCTCTCTCTCTCTCTCTTCGTCCGTCCGAAATGCTGTACATATTTTCCCAACTGCGACAGTGACCGTCCGACCGTTTCTCTTCCATCTCCTCTTCGCTGTTTTCCTCGCTTCTTCTCTTCTGTCCCTCCGCTTTTCCGCCCTTCGAGCACGCTCCTCTGTCCACGACGTATCGTTTCGCATAACTGCGAGCGAGAAAATTATCGCCATGACTGCTTTCACTCTATGAGCAAACGAGCACGAGACAAACTGTACCTCCCTAGCGAAACTCGTACACCCTTCTTCTTCTTTCTTATTGTTTTCCCACCGACCTTTCTCTTCGCCACCTTGCCTGGCCTTACCTTTTCTTTCTCATCATCTTCATCTTCCGGATGCTACGACGAATAGGCGATAATAATGCGAGTGCCCTTTTGCCTTCTCGTCGTTCCTTTGTTCGACTCGGGGTTTTACGTCGACGAGTTTTCAGGTCGCGGCTAAAATGCAAATGGACGGACTCAGCTCGTTAGGAAATACAACTTTGGGGTGGCGAGGTGGTGTCTCGCTCGCGCGGTAATCGTTATTAAAATATCTAAAATGCTACTACGCGTTTTCGTGCTACCCACGCTCCGACCTATATCATTTCCATCTTATTTTTCTAAAGTTGGCTTACTCTGGTTTCGCGATTTGTTCATCCCGTTCTTCATCTATTTTTTTTTTTTTTGTGACATCACATTTTGTAAAAAAAGAGAAAAAAGAATTGGCTATTTTCCCTAAAAGTAAGTAAGTTTTTATTGAAGCTTCCAACAGGCAAGCGTATGGCCTATCAGAAGGAAACAAAGAACGTGTAAGATAGAAAGAAGAAGAGAAAGAGAGGAGAGAGAGCTCGTTGCAGAGGTGACGAGGGTAGGTCGTAACGGGGTGGTTCTTTCAGGGGCGTCTAAAGTGGGCAGCTTGGTGACAAAGGGGTTAGAGCTCCTGTGAGCGGTGCGGGTGGGCGGTGGTCGAATGGGGGGGGGGGTGCCACCGGCACGTGACTGCTCGTGTCGCTATAGGAGGGCTAACCTATGGAAAAAGAATGGGGCTCGTACGTACGTAAGCGCACGGCCGACCGTTCGCTTCAAGAAACGAACCTTCCAGAGAAATTGACGGACGATCTGCCAGCGAGAAATGAATTATCGCTCCTCTCCGTAACGCAAACGACTCAATCACCTATTACCTTCATTTTTCTCGCTTACATCAAGATATCAAGTTGCTGATTTTGAAATTGATACTAGAAACCATGGTACGAACAATGGATTGCCTGTTATATTTTATAGCAAAAATGTTAATTTAGTCTTGAATGTTTATGATGCATATATTTTAATTTTGGTTAGAACGATTAGTTGCACTTAAATAAAACTTTCTTGTGCGGTTACTGCCATCATTGTGCAATTTTTAAAGATATTGTCCTCTGTTTTTGTATGAAAGTTCTTTATGACAACATTATATATATATATATAAAGTGTGGAGGATGGGGGTTGAAAGAAAATCGGATACACAATGACTTTGGAAGGGTGGGATGAGAAAATCTCAGTGGATTGAGTCGTCATCGACGATCTACGAGCGACGAGGTCAGCGTGTATCAAATCGCGCATTATAATTGGACGAGCGGCGCTTACGGGCGATCCGCACGTGCCGGGACGACGAGCTATCACAGTAAGACCTGCTCGTATATTATTCCAACGGAATCATAACTCTAATTCTCGATATCGAATCGAATTACACGGCGATTGTTACGGGAGTCGGCCGGAGACGTGCGAGAGAAAGAACGAGCACGCGCTTTAGGGTGAACTGGGGCTCATTTCTTCTCGATATGATTCGACTATTTCGGAGAAAATTGAAGGCTTTCTAGAAGGATATAGGAGTAATTGTGACGAATGGGAAAATGGTTCAAACGAACTCACTCTTCTTGTTATAAACAATCTACAGGAGTGAATTTTTTTTTGTTATCACATGTGTTCTTTCATAGTTTTTTTTTGAATAAATTATATACATACAAATGATGCATCTTTGCATATACATCTCTGGTTTTTGAGATATATCTAAGAATCCTCTTTAAAACAAATGGATTTTCGGAAAATGGTTAAACATGAGTATTTTTTTTTATTTCTAAAGTATAATCTAAATACTAATTATCATGTTTGTAACATCTTCGGTGTCTGAGATCTGGATATTCTTATACAAAAAATGTTCACCTTCTTTTTACCATCTCAACAACGGAATTCCCAAAAATCCTTCAGTGGGTGTCTACGTTATGAAACAACTGTATCTTACAAATTTTACGTTCTCAGGTTAACCAGTTTGATCTGGGCATCGGTAAATCAGTATGTCAGGATACTCTCTTTTAAATAGTAAAAAACAAATATAGATAGGTATAAATTTTGTTCAAAGGGTCTTAAACAGAGCTTAGACTTTACCTTTACAGAAGGCTGATAATATTTATCAAATTATACAAAACAATATTTATTCTCTTTCGAAATTTAGGTCAAACTCCTAAAGAATGCTTTCACGCTTAGAGCAAAAGCGATTATATCTCATAACACTTATCAGCGAATTCGATCGCGCGTTATCGAGCCCGTTGAAACGGAACTAAATAAGACGTGTCTCCTCCCATTCTCAACGATAGCATCGTTAACGTTGACGGAACGTGGCTCGCTCGCGTGACTTTGAGGAAATTATGAGTGAAAGAGAGAGAGAGAGAGAGAAAGAGTAGCGATAAGCGATCTCTTGGTAACGCCCACGTAAAGGAATAAAAAGAAAGAAGAAGAGAGAGAGAAGGGTAGCAACAAGGCGAGGTTATTAAAATGCGACGAGGAGGAAGAAAAAGCTGATCGGCGTCCAACGAGGCGCGTGTCGAGCTGTACGACGTCGCGTGGTGATGACGATGTTGGTGGTGGTGGTGACGGACGATTCTCACCCCGTTAACGCGCGCCAACCCTAAACGTTTAAACGACATTACGCACGCTGCTTGGCTCGGCTCGCTCGACTCGCTCGGCTCGCTTGTCTCGCATCGGCCGTCGCTCGCTCGGCGTGCGGGACAACCCTGTGCAAACTGGATCGATCGAACGCATGCCACGCTCACGATTTGCATTTAGTAATGATGTTCTCTGTTTCTATTCCTCGATAGGTAGATACGTTCGAAGCAAGAACTAACGAGGATGGAAGAAAACGCGGTCAATCGATTCGTCCCGAGCATAGAACTACGATATTTAAGATAGCTGTCTAGCGTTAACGTTCGATCTCATCCCTCTTGTTATTTCAGGTAGGCGAACTTCTTCTTGTTTATCTTCGTTCCAAGAACAATGTTCTTGGATATAGGTCAAAGGTTGGGATCTGAATTTTGAAGGGTCCGTAATAAAGCATTTTATGACGTTTGTACAGCGTGGTGCCAGGAATCCAACGAAATCTCCACTTAATCATCTACCTCGGTAACGTTCCACCTTTCACGTCGAAACTCATGATTTTTGATTCGAGGAGATGTCCACGAAGTAAGGTCGCTGGGGAGAAAGAAAAGGAAAGAAAAAAAGCAAGAGACGAGAGAAGTTAAGAGTAAAGAAAGAGAAAGAGAAGAGCGGAGCGAAGTGGACAGAGTGGTAGCAGCGAGTCCACGTAATATAATTCAGTAAGTTTATGACTGGCCTGGGGGAACGATGGCGGTTTGCATATAACCGGGAGGGTAAGTTCGCCGCGGGATATGCGAGAGGGAACGAGCGAGCGTGCGACCAAGATGGGAGAAGAAGAGAAGGATGAGAAGAGATGGAGATGTGGAAGGGAAGAAAAGAGAGAGGGTAAGCGAAGGGGATAGAAGAGGAAGAAGCAAAAGAGAGAAAGGGAAGAGAGACAGGGTGGTTGGTTGGCCGTATTTCTTGTCTAGTGAGCTTTACGGTAGCGCGCTGCGTTATGACCGCGGAATGGATTATCATTTCTCTCTCTTTCTCTCTCTCTCCCTTTCTTTCATTCCTCGTTTTCGTCCCACTCTCCAAACTCCGTCTTTCTTTTCCTCTTTCGTGCATCCCTTCTTTTTCCCGCATCCCGACAGTTCCTCACCCCCTCTCTGCAAAGGCATGCAAAGTAGGACGAGAGGAGGAAGGGAAGGAGAGAACGAGATAGAGAAACCAACCCAAGACGAGTGGGAATAGGAGAAAGAGAGTGAGAAAACGTCGTGGAATTTTTCCTTTTTCGAAGCTTCCTTCTTTCCTGTACGTTGTTACCAACACGCCTCGGTCCTCTCATAGTACACGAGATAGAGAGATAGGTAGAAGGATATATCTGGCTGGAGGAAGAAAAGAAAAAGGGAGAAAAATGGCGATGGAGAAAAGACACTCCCGGATAGCCGGGATCCTCGGTATACGCGTAACAATACGGGGTGTCTCGATGAAAATGGACGTGCGCGCTCTTTCTGTCTTTTTCGTTCTCTCTCGGAGAGGTTCTTTCTATTTTAATATCGAAGCCACGAGAGTGGAACGCTTTTCATTCGGATGGTGCCGTTGGAAATGAGTTTATCGTGCTTTGCATTTATTCGAACCCGCGCTTCGGACATAACGCTTCTCATTTACGAGATCTTTTATTTAAAAGATCATATTCTCTATGGGTGCAACAGCTTTTTTTTCCTACATAGAAAACGATGTAGAAGCGAGAAACTTTTTTACGATGCTCTTGAACGTCACTTTAGAAAACGATCGAATTTCTTTCGAGATCTCGCATTTAACATCGGTAAAACAGAATTTCTCGAGAAGAAAGGATCGCAATGCGGATGCTGTGCTCTCGCAGGACACCCCGTACGTACGTACGTGGAAAGAGATCTATGGATTTGCGCGATGCATGTACATAAATGTACGCGGAACGTACATATGGAGTTGGCGGGCATATACTCGCTCGTGTGCGCTATCCGTGTAGCGAGAGATCACGTACGAGGCTGACTCTCTCTCTCTCTCTCTCTCTTTCCTACTCTCCCCGTCTTATGTTGCACAACATTGGCCGCCATCATTGGAGCAAGCCGGCTGGAATTAATTTGAATGTTTTTTGAGCGGCACGGCCCGGGGAGCTTCGTCTCGCAAGAAGCGCCACCGACCTTCGCTCCCGACGAACTCACCCTCCTCGACTCACCCCCGCATCTCTCTCTACGAGACCGCATTGCCTTTCTTCCAGCGTTTTCCACCCTCTCTCTCTCTTTCTTCAACGAAACACCGGCATGGGCCTCCACGGCAACCCCCGAAGGCTCGTAAATATACACCGATATTGCGTCCGCGCTACCCAAGAATACCGCAATTTATTTTTTTTCCTCTTCCTTTCCCCTACCTCCTCCTCGTGCTTCTACCTCGAGCCACGAGAATTCTTCGTTTTATCGGGAGAGGAGAAAGAGGTGAGCCGAGAAGAGATTCGGCGAAGATAAGAGCAAAGGGAAATGACGTTTGGATGATTAGATGTTACTCTGCTCATAGGGGTACATAAGAAGCAAGTGATCGAGATCGATACGAAGGTAGACGTCTCGGGTAGTACTTACCTACGTAGTAGAGAACGGACCGGTTTAGCGGATTATGAAATACAGATTTTGTATAACAGTCACCGGAATTCTTTCACGAATTTGAGAGGTTTAAAACTTCTCGTCCTTTTCCCAAACATACGATGCGCTCGTCTTGGTATTTTCGTCTCCCTTATTTTTCATCGCTCCTAAGAAGAAACATTCATCTCGCGCGGAATAGACAGCAAGGGATATCGAAGCGAATGCTTCATACTTTTCCAGTACGCGACATTTTATATTCGTCAGAAAAATGCGAACACGATGGCCCGCATTACTTTCCTCGTTCGGTAGACTATTAACCCTGGACTTTCCGAACATTCGACGGGATACGACGATAGTTTTGGTTTTTTGATTGCGTGCACACACACACGCGTGTCACCTCGTTCTCTTTTCCTCTCATCTCGTCGTATTCTACGAAACGTCACCGACGACGCACACGAGCATCGTCGTTGCATCAGGAACGTCACGAGCCGTAGGAGCTAGCGTACGCATACGCGCGCGCGCGCAAGGCGCATATGGAACACACAGAGCACGGAACTTTATGTACCAGAAGTGATGGGTACATTTGTTCGTTATTTCTTCGTGTTTTTGTTTTTAGAGGGACTTTATTTACGACCGGATAGCGGAGCCACAAATATGCGACGAGATCGGCCGGCGCGTTTTGTTCGCCGATATTCGTTCGCGTTTGTTTCATCGTTCGTTCGTTCGTTCAGCGGTATCACTTCGCGGCACTTTTATATCTACAATAATTTGCGGGAGTGTCCCGACGTCATCCGCCACGAGCATGGTCGAATGCACACGGCGACGCGTCACGCGAACCGCGAGTAATGATAATGAAGCGCGGCCCACTGGCTATGGGTCATTTATCTTTTTCTCTTTCGTTCTTTTTTTTCATAGAAACGATGCCGGCAAATCCGGATGTTAAACGAAAATTAGGTTTGTCGAGATTACCACGAAATGCACCAAAGTTACTTCGGAACGACGATAGGAACGTATTTTGACCCTTTGTTCGCGCCAGACTTGGACATAGCCGAAGTGACATTATTTGAAATATTATTTCAAATAACATGTTACTTTATTTTATAATTATTTGAAATAATAGTGAAATTTTTCTTGGAAATTATATCGGATGTGAGTCTCGTTTATATTGATATTCTTTGATTCACTGCTCACTGCATCTTATTTTAAAGATTATTTTTTTGTCAAATTTACAATTAAAAAAATAACGAAATAATTCACTATTTCTAATTGCTATTATTTCAATAATAGCAGTAATAGTAATAGTATTGGAAATAAAGGTCCGAACTAAATTATTTCAAATAGTTATTTCTTATTTTCACTTCAAACAAAACTTGCTCAGATCTGGTTCGCGCGAAACTCATCTTTCTATTTTCTTACAAAAAAAAAATGTCATGACAATAAAAAAGGAGTCGTGCGAACGTTATCATGACTTATTATCGATTTGACATATCGCTCGAACTTCTCCATTCACGCACAATCGAGCCGAAAAGGAGGAGCAATTTTTTGCCCCGTAGAACTTTTCACGTTGTCGTCGTCGTTGTCGTGTAGCGAAGACGGTTTCGCATAATAAATCTGCGAGATATTTGTTAGGGGTGGGTAGGAAGCATTTGTCTATGTTAAGGGGGTAGGAAAGGGCGCCGACAACACGGGCGCCTCCATCTATCAGCGACTCCGGCAAACACATCAATCCACGACTCACGCCACGATGGACAATTTTAAGGGTGGGAAAAAAATAAATGTCGATTGGCAAATCGGATCGATGCTACTACGCTTCTGCCCTCCCTCCCTCCGACTCGAGGGAAACCCGATTCCCGGTGATCGTTTATTTGGCTCGAGTGACTCGTTAAAACTATCGGCCCGTCCGAGGCGATGCTTCTCGCGGAAAAAAATTGACGAAAATTGTTTCCACCGTGAGAACCTCTTCTCGTTCGAAGTAACGAAAGATCAACATCGTCTAGCGAGAAACGTAGACCGTATAAAAAAATTTTCGTGCGAATTACATCGACGAGTCTTGGTCGACAACGCGACGATCTCGATAGCGGAAGGTTCGTAATAACGGCGGGTGTGAAATTTGTTGAAATTCTAGGGCCGTTCCCGAGCTGCGGATAAACGCAAATTACAAAAGTATCAGGCGGTGGATTTTGATGATAGGCTGTTGGCCGTTTCGACCGCGAAACCGAGCACAATAGGCAATTTCGCGTTTAGCGAGAGGAAGATGGCTGGGAGAGGGGGGTTATAACGGTCGGTCGTACCAGGGTGGGTAAAAGAGAAGGGTGGGAGGAAGGAGAGGGAACAATATAGGTACTCGCTGTGATCAGCATGTAATTAGGCGGTGGTACGCGGGCAGACACGTGCGGACAATTCATCAAGGGGCCCGAAAGCGTTCCGACCCCTAGGCGCTGCTCCGTTGCCTCCTGGATCCTCTCAACTACGAGATGCCGTTTACGGGTGTTACAAGCACGAGGCATTTTCCCTAAGTTACCTACTATTCCTGGGATGGTTTCGCCATCGGCGAAGCGTTACTTACACGCCGCTAAGCCGGTAAATAGCGGAAGGTGGAAGAAAGCATCTTGACGAAAGCAAGAACCACTCGAATTCGTCTCTCGTACGATGGCACACGCAAAAAGGGAGAAGAAGAGTGGCAAGGGAGAACAATATAACGTATACGATTCTTTATTCCCTTTGCAAAGCATTCAACGATTAATTTCGTTTGAAAATCTTACGGATCTCAATGACGATCGCGATTCTAGGAGTCTTCCTTTACGTTCATTCTAATTACCACTCGCGAAGTCGCTTTTGAAAACACGATCGTGACTCGCTTAACCCAATTAAGAGGGAACACGCGCGAGACTTTGATAAGCGCCAAGTCGAAAGTCAGTCACGCTGCTGTTGGAACTTTCGGGCCACGTCCTCTCGCCTTTCGTTCCGTTTCGAGGACTTTTTAAATGGGTCAGACCCGTATACGATATGCCTGACGCGTGGGCTTGGAAAAGGAATAGGAGAAGGTGGAGAAGGTGGAGGATGAAGAGGAGGATAGGGAGGGTGTGCACGCATGCTCCTAACCGCGTGGGTGTGTGCGTAGGTAACCGTTCTCTTGTCTGCCGGCGTTGGTGGCGGCGGGTTGCTATAGAGACGCCTAGCAAAAGGGAACATAATGGCGGAGAGAGAGAGAGAGAGAGAGGGGCAGAGGGTGAGCAGAGGGAAAAGGGGTGCGAAGTACCGGAGACGTAGGAACGTTGGTAGCCAACTCGGAAACTCTCTGTCCGCTTCTCTTCTCACCTTTATCAGGTAAAGACGTGCGTCGATCTTTTTCGAAACGTTTTCCTGAACTGATTCTATGAAGATTTTTTAACTGATTTCGTCAATCTTTTGTGTGATTTTTAATCGATAAAGTAAATCTTGTGATGGGTAAGGTTTTTTGCTTTTAAGGGATCTTTCTGGTCTAGAGCGCTTCGAAATATTTGTTTAAGTAAGGTAAACAATGATTAACGATTTCAATTTTTTGCATACTCAGTGATAAGGTATTACTTTATACAAAATAATTTTCAAACAGAAGTTTTTGATAATTTTTCAATATGTATTGATCCGTTAAATATACAAATGTTTAGAAGTATATGTTTGCTAGCGGCGTTGATTGAAGTACGTGGAATAATCAAAAACCAAAAAAAACAAAACAAAGAGATTCGTAATCAGTAGAAGTGTCGCCATAGCCTGAGTAAAAAGTTGAAAAAAAAAATTCAAAATCAAAAAAATGACGACCGTTTGCAGTCCAAGTATCGAAACCCGTCGTTTTTTTCGATAGTTAAATTCATCTAAAAATACTATAATTTGATCAGAATGTTATAATTTGGGTACCTTACTGCCATCAGTACATGGATGAATGATTTTCGAAAATGTATAAACCAGAAAAGCCTCTTAAGTTTAAGACACACCACATAATTTCTAACGCACGACATCCCTTTAATATAATACTCCTATAAGTTACATCACAAAGTGATAATATCAATTATTCAGTTCTCCAGCATGGCTTTTCGTCATAAAGTATCGCAATCGATTCCGTTTGAAACTTCAAAGGGAGTTCAGGAACGCGCGTAATCGCGTGAAATTGACAGCGTTAACGACAAGCAAGCAATGCGAATACAAGGGTCATTTCCCTCTCTCTCTTCTCACCTGCGGCCCGCTCTTCGTACGGGGTTGTCGGATAAGTGCGCCACCAGCACTTATCGATAGCCTCGTTATGGCGGCTTCATCCGTCGTAACGAGTCATTAAATAGCCTCGAGGCTTGTTCCTATCCCTCTTCTTCCATCCCTTTTCGCTTCGTCTCATTCCTTCCACCCGTCATGCTCCCTTTCTTCTTCCTCCCCGCATTTCTCACTCATCTTAGACACTTCGTTGGCGTGTTGCTCATACGTGTGTTAACCCTCTTGAAACGAGCGATATTAAAATGCCAGGAATGCCTCTACCAAGCCATAGGCCGACGTGTCTGTTATACTCGATTTACACGAGGCTGCTTTCTTCCTAGGGAGGGTTCCTCGTTTGCGAAAGCAGAGAGGATGTAACTGAATGAAATGCCGTGTTAAATAGATTTTTATTGAATCTTGAAGTAATTCTAATCTTTTTTTTTCTAGAAATTAGTTGATATTACTTTGAAGATAATAACGGTAATGGAAATTGTCAGATTTCTGAACTCTTTTAACGAATCCTGGTTACGCGTATTAACATCCCGATGAGATTTCTTGATAATAGAAGAACAATAAGGTTTTGCATTTCGAAAGCGTTGATCAGAAAATTCGAAAAGTTGGCAACGTCTAAGGAGATTTTCGAAGCTGTCACGCTTCCCACAAGGATTTTCTTACCAACAGCGAGGCTACTTCTCCCCCGGTTCTCGTCGGTGGGCGGTTTTGTGGAAAAGCAAAATAACTCAATTAAAGAATTTCCATGAATTTAGCGGTTACGAAGGGGATACATATTTATGATCTGATCGTTCTCGCGCGAGAAATTTGAATCGAGTCAGCGAACTGAGAGTGCTCGCTTTCAAGTCTACCCCCACCTCTCTCTAGTTCTTTCTTTCTTTCGTCACTTTCTCTCTATATTTCTCTTTCCTTCTCGCGCGATCGGGGACAATGTTGAGTTTCGTTCGTGCGACAACGAATCGAAAAGAAGTTTCGTGCCGAGAAGGAAATATTTTTTCTCTAAACGGATTATTCATCGCGGGGGTCGCGCATAAAACCGATACGGATATTATCGGCCTTTCTTATTGATATTATCAGAGAGAAAGGGTGGCCTTGGACTATGATTATCGTATTTTATAATGTAATTTTAATAAGAGATAAAGTTCTCTCTTCATCGAAGACGGCACGATCCGAAGATTTTTTTTTACTGTCTCGTCTACCAATGTGATTCGAAAGATATGACTAAAATTTGAAGGTATTTAAAAGAAGCAGAAACTTTGGTGTCACAGGCGAAAGAGATACGGTCAAAGCATCCGACATAAAGGTGAACCGTCGCGAAATGTAATCGTTAATTTCACCGACGACTTTACCATACCCACCCTTCTCGGTAGCAGCATTTATTCATGGTTCTCCGTGCCGAAAGGCATAAACTTCTCGTGTTACTCAAGAGAATAACGCGAGTAGTTCACTAGCGGGTTGGTCACGACGTAAGAGAAAGGAAAATATACTGGGCGTAGAGAGCGGAAAAAAAATACAAAAAAACGGGAGATAAAGAGCAAGTGAAAGAACTAGAGAAAGACATCTCTCTTGGTGGGCGACGCAAGATAGAAGGAGAGAAAAGGACGAGAGAATATCCTAGAACGATCAAAGGGACAGTGGCAAAAGTGCTCCTTCTTTCAGCCGTGTCTCCACTTTTATTCAATGTAACAAACTAGGAAAAAAAGCTCGTTCCTTTTGGCTCTTTACTGGCGCACGTCTCATCGCAATTGGGCTCGACGGATAGGAAATTCTAGACTTCCAAAAGCGTCCTCTCTCTCTTTTCCCGTTTTTCTCTCTCTTTCTGTAGCTCCTCGACACGTCAAGCAAGAACGGAAAGAGGTAACGCGTTTCTCGAGAGGCCGCAGCGAGTCGAGTCCAGGGAGGGGGTGGCGCGTACATACCTACGTGAGAGGTAATTACCCCGTGCTTAGTCCGGCCTGTATGCATTTGTGAAAAATATGAGACGACGGCGCTTGGAGGGATGAGAGAGAAAAAAAGCGAGGGAAAGAGAGAAAAAAAGGAGAGTCGGAGAGATAGCGAGAGGAAGAACTTTGTTGAAAATGTGCGAGCAGAAACACTGCACACCAACCATCGTCTTTCTCTGAAAGAAGAGGGTCGCTCTTCCTCCTCCTTCAGCTCCGACCTTCTCCACCTCCGGCTCGCGCTTTACGAGGGTTCAAGCGGATATGGAGTACCGACGCCGGGAGATAGGGATGGGTGAAGGAGAAAAAAAGATGGCGCGACAAGGAAAGAGAGAGAGAGAGAGAGACGAGAAAGAGAGAAAAAGAGATGAAGGTGGAAAACGCTAAGAAAAGGAGAAGCGGATAAAGGAAAAGGACAACGGAGAAACGGATGGAAGAGAAGAATCTCTCTTTCTCTCTTTATCTCCATCTTTTTCTCTCTGGTACACTCCGTCTGTGAGAGACCGGCAGCAACGACGGCGGCAGAAGCAGCGCCAGCGGTTGGATTTCATTTCGTCTGTCGCTTTGATGTCCCTGATGCGTGCTGCTGGCCCGCTTCTGCCTTTTTAACAAACTCATCTCCTCGGCGGCCCTTAATCTCCGTCCTTCGTACCTACCCTCTATTCACCCATCTTTTCTTTCTCCTTCCCGGCCAGCCAACTTCGTACGCGCGTCACCCAGGTCTACGTTCTTCTCTACGTCTTTCTATCTTTTTATCTTTCTCTCTCCTTTTTTCTCTCCGTGCCAACGTGTGCGTGCATCTACGCCAAAAGACGGGCTTCTTTATATAACTGCAAATATCCCGAACAGGACGCGTGTCACGCCATTTATGAGGCTTTGACTCGCGCAGTTTCCGCACGAACCGTCCCACCTTGCTTTCCGGGATTAGCTTCTTCCCCCTCTTTCTCTTATTTTTTTCCTTCAGAGACGATATTTTCGTTGGGTAAAACTAAATTACTATCCTACCCGACGATCTCTTTATTCCTGAAGAAGAAAAGTGGAAGCAAACGTGTCTTTTCTTCGACAATTAATATCGAGTCAAGATTATCATAACCTCAATCATAACGTACACTTACAATTCTCTAGTGACACGCCTGAACAAAACCAAGACTATTCGTCCCGTTAAAAGACCCTTTCCCCCTACTTCAAACGATTATTATCAGACTTTATTATTTCATAATGATCAACGTACCCCGAGCGGAACATCGTTCGCGGAAAAAAGGGGCATAGTCGCGCGAGCCTCCTGAAAGCGAGCTTCCTTTTCGGGGTTTGGTCAACCCCCCGTATCCCTTAGATCGTCGTAAATCGTTCTAGGACGGTAACGCGCAAAAGGGACGAGCGTTTTAACGCGCTTCTATGCGTGGACCTAAGTCACATTGTAAAGAGAGAAAGACAGAGCGAAAAAAGAGTGAGAGAGGAGAAGGTGTCGTAAAAGGGGATCGAAGAGACGATCCTACGAGCGTGTAGGGGGTGAAAGAGTAAAGGATCGTAGCCAGTGATGGGGGTCGAAGGGATATTTCTGTCTCATACACGTAACGTATACAAAGTTGGTGTACATATACATTGGGGGTAGCGTGTGGGAGCGGCCGCGTGCGAGTCGTCCTATCACCGCGTTATTAGCATGGAGGCGAAAGCGTTTTCTGGCTCCAACCGATATACATACATACATATATAGACTCTGTCCTGGCATCATAGCTAGGGGCGGACGACGATGTCCTCGATACTAAGGGGTTGTGTGTTGCGACGGAACGAAAGGGAGATTTTAGTTTGGCGCGGGCGAAGCGTGGAAGCCGCTTCCACCAAAAGCAACGGGGGTCCTTGTTAGGGCGAGGAACGACGACACGCAATCGCGTTCCCTGGGGTCCTTTCTCTCTCTCTGTCTTTTACCCTCCTTCTTCATCGTCCTTTTCGCCGGCACGATCGTAACGTCGCGCTCGTTACCGCGTTACCGCTTTTCTCGCTCTGTCTCTCTCTCTACGCGGTTGCTCCATTTTCTCGCCGTTTACGTTTATCGTTCCTCGTTCTCGACTACCCAACCCTACCATCCTCTTTGCTCATTTTACTATTCTTATCGCTCGGTGATTGTTGCGGTCACGTTGGTCAGCCGACGATATCGCGCAGCAGGTGCGGAGTTTGCTAGTTTATGTCAGTTAAATTCATTTTGGAATACAGTTCATTAACACGTTCAACTTAGTGTGAACCACGAGTGGTCCACATCTAGTTTTCATCGTCTGGCAGCATGGACCATTAGTAGTTCACATATATTTCTAATTATATGTTCAAAGGAATACTTTAAATTGGAAAGCAGTACCTACATTTGAAGATATGAGAACAGGCTAAGTAATTATATTCATTGTTAATTGAAGTAGTTTAAAAATAACAAGATACTGATAATTATAAACAAGCAGTGAGTCAAACAAGTACCGTCACAGGAATAAGCAACTTACAACTTCGTGCTTGCCTAGCATGTAGAGCGATGATCGTGAAACTATTGACAAAATTTTGCTGGCACGCGAAAGATTTACAGGTGATATCATATTATAAGTTGTATTACATTTTTGGTAAAGTATAGTGGCTTGAGAATGCGAAATGAGAACTTGGAATGCTATTCCTGAAAAACTTAGCAGTTTAAAAAAAGTAGCAACGGCTATATTACCAATTTTTTCTTTTACATATGCGTGTGAGTCATTATTTTCCGAAATGACTTTGATACAAGATAATTCTACTATAAAAGTAACGTTTAAACGCGTTTTAATAAAATTAATAAAACCTATTTTTCATACATTCGTTCCCAATTGAAACAGTTTTATCGTATATCATAAGATTTGTCATCCCTTCTATTATTATTTTCTTCATCAGAAGTATATAGGTATATAAATACGTACAGCTAAATACATATGAATGAAATCGAGAGTCATAGATTTTATTATCGAAGACTACTCCCAGATCGCTTCAGCCCTGCAACCGCAGGACCGATTTATCCACCCGTTACGTTGTTGGATCTTGGATTTCTCGAGTGGCTGCAGTTTGGTCGAATCGATCGGAAGAGCTCGGCGTTCGAGATTGTGCGAGGAAACGGCAGTAGATTTGGTCGGTACATAGGCAGACACAACGTCGACGCTCCCGGCAGGCCGACAGAAGCAGGTAGTAGTAGTAGGCAGGTTAGTTGGCTGGTAGGTAGGTAGGAGATAGATAGGCAGGCAGGCAGGGAAGGCAGGCAAGGAAGGCTGTATTAGGCCGTTTGGCTGCCTGACTGGCGGGATGGCTGGCTATCGAGCGACGCCGATGCAATTCCAATTCCTGGCTGTCAGCGGCAGAGCTGCGGGAGACGCGTCCATTCGTGATCAGCCTCCCGTGAAATCCTGTACCTCCCCCCCGGCTCGCCCCGAATGAACCAACTTCATCTCTGTCTCTCTCCTTCATTCTCTTCCTGTCTCTCCTTGTCCCGCTTCCTCTCACCCTCTGTCTCTTATTCTCCACTGTTCGAAATCTCCTTCTTCTTCGTCTTCTTCTTCGTTTTATCACTTCATCTGTACCTTTTGCGTCCTCTTACTTTCTCTCATAGCACTTCCTCACCCTCGACCCGCATATCCATCGCGTTAATTCGACGAACGCGTGTCTCTCTCTTTCGCGAATTTGGTCCTCTCTTCCTTTGAGGAATTGAACTGATCTACTTACGTTGATTACCGCTGCCATTTTCCAAGCTGGGTTAGCTGTTTTACACGATGATTCTAAAGATATCACGAAAGATCGATAAAACGATATGGTAACGTCGATGTTGAGCATCGTTAATGAATGAATGAGAAAGAGGAAACCAAGGATCATCGATTTAAGACAATTTACATAATAATCGACGAGAATAAACGTTACTCGTGCAGTAGCCTTTAAAACCGTTATCTTCCTTCACGGATACGTTCTCTTCTCATCGTCATTGATGCGCATAGCCGTAGAGGTATGCGGTATATATAAACTCATCTTCACGAGCGTATACCAACGTTGCCTTCTTTTTTACTGGAGACTCGAGCTCGATGCATCCGGGAAAAGAAGAGAAGACACGGAAGAAGGGGGAACGTTGGGGTTGAGGAGGCGGAAGGCGAGGATTCGAAAAAAAAGAGAATGGAAGAAAGAGAGAGAAAGAGAGACACCCCTATAACGCACGACAATCCGGCGGCTTCGTTTGCTTCGATGGCTTTTAAAAGATCCCCCGAGATTATTACTTTTTCCTTTTCTTTCATTTTCATTCTTCTGTTATTATTTCAGAGGAGCGAGCGGCCCCGCTACCGATGGTGCCGGTGTTGCCTCCACCGACGATGACGAGAATGTTGGTATTGGTTGTGGTGGTGATTCGTACGCGTACATATACGTACGTGTATATCTACCGGCAACGGCCGTTGTCGACGTGTTCGTCTCTCTCTCTGGACCAGGTTGAGCTAGGCCGAGCTTGTGTTGGGTTGGATGCGTGGAAACCATGGACGACTTTGGGTAGGCTCGTTGGTTTCCCGCCGCGACTATCGGCGCGCATTCAAGCTCACCGTCATGGAAGTAACGTCGGGACAACGGCAGCGGCCTGAACGGGAATGAGGACGAAGGAGGGAAAGAGAGAAAGATAGAACGAGAGAGAGAGGGAGATTGGGAGGATGGGAGGTAGGCAACACCAGATGCTGCCAGCCTTCCTGCTCGCCCCCTTTTACTTCTATCTCGTGCCGATACTTCTCGGCTCTTTTGCCTCTCCATTGACGAAGAACGCGCGTATGCCGCAGGTGAAGAGAGAAAGAGGAAGCCTCCATACCCTATCTTCTGATCGATGCCCTGGCTAAAAGCTGATTCGATCTGTACCATCCTCCTACGTACCTCCCTCGAGATTCACGACTATTTTACGGTTCCCTCGAAGGTTCTACGTAATTTCGACGATTTGGAGAACCACACAGAATGGTACACTTTTTATATCCGTCATATCGAAGAAGTAGGATACCATAATTTGATGTTATATTCTTTCATATCAAGATCTCGCCTACTCGATCCTTTGATTCCAACTTTTGCCGTTAACAGAGCATCCTTCTGTTGTCGGTCTACTTCTAAATGAAAAATAAAAAAAAAAAAAATCCTCCATTTCTTTACGATCCTTCGAAAATATCAAGGAAGAAGATGCCGATCTGTGAACTCTCCATGCTCCCGTGATCTCGCGTCACAATGTAGGCCGCAGACCACAATGGCAAAAGCCGAACTTCATTATTAACTCCGAGCGATTTCTTACAATGGCGGATTTAGTAAGGGTTGTTCCATTACGTGCGGTTCATCTCACTCGAGGTGCAGGTAAGTACAGGTGTGGATATCGCGGAGTTAAATCCGGTAGCCGAGTAAGAACGGGACGGTTCGAGCGTGCATAATCGATCTCTATTGTCGGCGGGAAAGGCTTCGTAGGTAGGCGTGTTAATAAATTAGGTGAACCGTTAAGATTCCGGCTTCGAGGAAAAAAACGGGATCGATCGTATTTCGTTCTACGTTTTTGCTCCAAGCTATGTAAAATAAAATTATTTGCGTTAATTGCATTCAGGAAAAAAAGAATATTTTTTAACACATTCGTGCGTACACGTTACATATAGGATTTGCCGTTCAGATTATTTACAACTTTTTCGAAAAAGAAAAGTTATTTTAGAATATTTATTGTAAAATCATTTATCGACAAATGAATAACATCTAGAGAGGAAGTTGGGGTGATTTGGATTAAGAATTTATCAGAATAATGAATGTCTTTTTTTACGTGGTGCTGATAATTTGAATTGTTTAAAGGAGTCAGTAATAAATAGATATTGGTAGGATTTTACTTACAAAATAAAACTTTATTATTTGTACAAAAACCAAATGAAGTTTTATTTGTACTTCATTATTGTTCAAAATAAACGCAAATGTACGTTCTATATTTCTAACTAGTGTATTCAGTGTGTACCTATAAAGTACACATCAAACATTGAACAATTTGACTAGTCTAAATAAACTTTAGAACATCACTGTCATTATTCATACTTGTAATCCTACAATCCCAATGTAAACCGTGTAACAAATGTTTTACGCTGTAATGATTCTTTTTAAGTCCATACTATTTCGAGATAATATCTCGCTCAATTATATGATGCTATTACTTATTAAGTATAATATAGTCCACATTACAAGCAGTGGTTCAAATTACCCCAATTTCCTTTAGTATATCTTAATCTCTACACCTTTTTCTTAATAATTATGGTTTTTGTACTATTATAAATATTACGAGACATACCCAAGAATCAAAACTTAAATCATGATAGCGTTGGGCGGATGCATCCAACGCAACGGAAAGTCACCTAAATTCAATCCGGCACAGCAAGTGTTAAAAATGATTATGTTTTATTTCACATTAAAAAAATTAAATTAGAAGCTTGATACTACAACACATATTTAAGTATTTAAGTTCTAAACAGTCTAATAAAAAAAATTCTCTTTAGCCACGAGACTCGAAGAGGATGGTCGCATAGTTCTCCCTCCTTCTCTCTCTTTCTCTCGTTTACGTTGCCCTCGAGATTACCTAACTCAGTCGACGGCAGCCACGGGTCGCCGTCATTGCCAACCCAAGTTTATGGCCCAGACCGACGCCCATAAACTGTACAAATGGTAAATCTACCGTAAGATCATCCCAGCCGAAAATGATGTATCGTGGGTTTCGCGGGACGTATACAGGAGAGCTGGCCAAGCTACCGGCTTGACCTCGCTCCTCGGGAAGGTTTCGCGACGTTACAGGGGTGGGAGGGCGAGAGGGAAGTAAAAGAAATTCGTGAATTGCGAAGAGAGAGTTATGTCTTTCAACGAGGGTAACTTGGGCATTCTTTTTTCGCCTTGTCAGCATCCACGGTGATGTTCAACATTTGTTATAAACGTCTCAGGAATGATTTTTTATTTGAATATTTTATAAGACTTTATTGCTTCTATAAAGATCGAAATTAATTTAAAAAAAAAATTGATCTTAGCTCTTAATCGTATTGCACGGCAATCTCGTTGTCCTCAAAATCGAATATTGCGGTATGTAGGGGGATCGTAGTTAATCCTTGGCACGTCTACGAGTAATACGGTGTCGTTGTCAGGTGAAGATGGGAGGAGAGTTAAGCAACGAGGAGACGTGCTTCCAAGCTAAAGGTGTGGGTGATCGTGAACGTACGTACGTGTGGACACACGTGTAGTTTCGCACGTGCGCCGGTCGTTGCCGTCGATGGCTTTGCCAGATTGATTACTACGCTAGAGCGATAATTTGTCCACGGGTTGCTTGCGAAAAGCCGGACAAGATGTCTGATACGAGATTACGTGACAGAGAGACAAGATGTTAGGACTTTCTTGATTTCCCTTTGATTTCAATTTGATCTTTAAATTTGTGCGAACGAAAGAACGTTAATGTATATAAATCAAATGCGAAGCGGTGTTTAATTATTTTATTTAATTTACTTTTTTTGATATTGAAAGGAGAAAAGCTTTAGGTCGGTACCTGGAATAGAAAGAAAAGATTTATTTTGCGAGGTGGACCATTGTACAACATTCGATGTGGAGGTGTCATCGTTGAAAGCGCTCGGGACGATACTCCCGATATGCTTCATGGAGCACGAAGGACGTGGAAAACGAAACGGAGGATCAGTGCCCGGTATCACCGCGAGGATATAAAACGCAGCTTTTCAGAGCTTATCTTTGTTACAGTACAGAGCCGTTACATAATGTTCGACTTAACCGAATAATACGTTTTTTTTTCCATTTACTTCCGCTTCGACTCTCTGGAAATGTTTTTTTCTTTTTCATTATCTTTCAACTCGGCTAATATAACTTTTTTCTGTATTATTTATTATCATTATTTCGTTATAATCAGGATAATTTCTAGGAAACTGCAAATTCAAGACAACGACGTTAACTCACGGGTAACTCGTAATTATTAGCATCGAGGTAAAGTCTGCGGAGAGCGTGATTTCACACTTGCTTAGTTTAATGTATAAAGTAAACCCATATCGGTCGGATGTCTCTATTATATTTACAGGTGGAGTGCGGTGCATGCGGGAACCAACGTGCTATCCACAAATGTCGTTGAATGTTCCCTGCACAAAATATATCTCTTGCGATTAGAAACCGGATGAAAATTAAAGCGATCGGTCGACAGGCCGTTACGTCGATAGATTCGTTTCTAGGAAGTGCGCTAAACCGAGGGATTTATGTTCTCTCCTAATTGCTTGCTTCTCTCTCTCTCTCTCTCTGCTTCTCTCTGTATCTGTCTCTCTCTTTCACTTTTTGTCTTTGTCAGCCGCCGATATCCCTTCGTCCTGACGTACGTACGCTATTATACGAGGGGCTATCGTCCTTACAAGATTGCTTAGACGTCGAAAGGGAGGGACCAATCGTTCTACCAAAGTGTATGAATTAGTAGGAATTAATCGTTGGGGATAAGAGTAGAATTGGTATTGGTCGATAGTTTATATCGAACGATTCTTTATTTAATCCGTCACTCAAATTTCTATTGCAATACATTCTTACAAGCTAATATAGGATAATTAGTATGTAGATTCATAAAGATTACGACTTGTAGTTTGTATGTATTACTAACGTTTATAATTTAATTACAAGGATATATTTTAAATAAAACACTTACAAATTTATTTAATTATTCTGGTAAATGCAAGTTTTGAGCAAAAATTCTTTACAGTGCTGACATCTGTGTGTCCGTATATTAATGTCGGTATATTGTGAGTGGTACAGTCGATAATTGAAAACCAAACGTTGGTAACTCGACCGAATGGTAAAAGCACAGACGAGGTATAAGGATAGACCTATCATCTTATGGGACTTCGTGTCCTATGTACTGAAATACCGATCGTGCAAAACAACAAACGTTTACTTACGCCCTCTACCATATGGAGCGGTGAATTTAGGAATCATATTCGACCCCAATAATCGAAGTTGGTAGCATCAATAGATCTGTTGCGATAAAGGACGAGAATCTCATCACCCCTTGAAAATAATCCATACTTCGACACTTAAAATATTAATTTCTCATCATTGCGTAGCGATATCGAAAAACGGACAACGGGACTGTATTCTGCATGCTTTCTTCTTTCTAAATCATGCTGCATACATCAGGATTTTTGTCAAAAATCGATGCACCTCGAATTTGCCCGATCAAATACTCGTTCGAAAGAGAAAAGTCTCTTCTTTACGAATATGTAAGTCGCGTTTCGATAGGATGGCTGGTTGGAAAGATACAGCAGTTTTAAGCTTGAAAAAGACCCATACTCCGACACTTAAAAGATTAATTTCTCATCACTCCGCAACGATATCGAAAAACGGACAACGGAACATTATTCTGCATGCTTTTATCTTTAAAATGAGCCATTAAACATTAAAATCGGCGGTGGTGACCATTTTGGCAAAAATCATGATGCATAGGTCAGGATTTTTGTCAAAAATCGAAGCATCTCGAATTTGCCCGATCAAATACTTGTTCGAAAGGGGAAAGACTCCTCTTTACGAATATGCAAGTCGCGCTTCGATAGGATGGCTGGTTAAAAAGTTACAGCAGTTTAAAGCTTGAAAACAACCCATACTCCGACACTTAAAATATTAATTTCTAATCATTGCGTAGCGATATCGAAAAACGGACAACGGGACAGTATTTCGCATGCTTTCTTCTTTCTAAATCTTGATCCATATATCAGGATTTTTGTCAAAAATCAATGCATCTCGAATTTGCCCGATCAAATAATCGTTCGAAAGAGGAAAGTCTCTTCTTTACGAATATGCAAGTCGCGTTTCGATAGGATGGCTGGTTGGAAAGATGCAGCAGTTTTAAGCTTGAAAAAGACCCATACTCCGACACTTAAAAGATTAATTTCTAATCATTGCGTAGCGATATCGAAAAACGGACAACGGAACATTATTATGCATGCTTTTATCTTTAAAATGAGCCATTAAACATTGAAATCGGCGGTGGTGACCATTTTGGCAAAAATCGATCACTATCTGCAATGAAGCTACCGCGAAAAACGATTTTCTTTTTTATTACATTTCGATTCTATCGATTGATTCAACTTGTTTTTTTTTTTTTTTTTTTTTAAAAATGGTTTATTTACAGAGGCATGGTGTTACAAGTCTTTCGGTACAATTTAACAAATAAACATGTTAATAATTTTTATAGGTTTGTCCTAAAAAGGTAGTGGGGCCAGATTGGCACTAGTACCTGTATTCTTGATTGTGGTTAAATGTAAAGACAATTTTATTGTATGATTTTCGCGAAGTACGCTGTATTAGAGAACATTACATATGCAGAAAAGCCTGGAAAAACTGCATTACCATAATTTTTATTCTGTGAAACAGATATTAACTTCTACTTATTATTGATTCAACTTGTAATTCATGTCAGTGAAAAATAATTAACAATCGTTATGTTTAGTTATAATTCCTACCGATTCGGTAGCGCTGTTGCCTTTTTCCATTTTAAACCGATATTGTCGCATGCGACACTAAAACGGTAATGGGGCTACGTAGCTCCAAAACCGTGGGACAAAAATTTACATTGCATGATAAGTCTATCCTATACCTCGTCTGTGATGGGACACAAAATCCCATTGTATCTCCGGTCGGTCCGGTCTATTCTTATATCTCGTCTGTGGCTTTAACCATCGCAGATATGTCGTAATAGTAGAAATCGTACTTACCGCCCAAGGTATTTCTCCCTTAACTTTATTAGATACCTACGGTTGGTAGTATACCGTTTTATCCACCGATTAGAAAATGGTTAGCGATAACGTTTCTAGTTAAAAAAAATCTAGCGCTTCTGTTGCACCATGTCATATAGTTTTTAACTATCAATACAATCATTTATAAAATCGTTATTTAACGAGTCATATTCGCACAAATCGCAATATACGAAAAGAAAGAGATCTCAAAATTATATTTAAAAAAATGCTTCCTTTAAAAGTTACACGACTCGTTGTTATCTCATTGTACAGCAGGCGGAAAATGTGATTTTTGTAATATTACAGCTTTCGTTATGCGATGACGACACAAACGACGGTGCACTCATCCATCTCAATATCCGACTAATATATGCCAACGAGATTACCTTTACTTGCCCTCTCAAACTAATCAGTATGCGACTCATGGAACGGCTACCCCTTCAGCTCTCTGAGCTTTAGCTCCGGGCTGAAGCCAACTCGTTGATCGTATCACAGGAGGGTAGGTGCTACCGCACGTGCTGACTTTCTATTTCCAAACCGATAATATTCAGCGACTTAAGGAAACGGAATATTTGATCGATAAGAGAATCACGAAATTCTTTTCGCCTGTGCAATCCAAAAGAGATTCGAATATTCGTCAAACTTTTAATATAATCATAGAAGCACGCGAGTCATTAATATCCAAACATTATTCGAAATTATTCGTGCCTATTGGATCGTAAATCTCCAATCTCGCGTCATCTCGCTGATATGTATCTTGACTAAGTTAGAGACATAAGAAGGATGGTAACGCGTGGAACGTAAGACGACGGGAGCACATAGCGTTACATTCCATCCAAGATTTTCAAATTAGTAGATTATCTCGGTAGAAACTAGCTGGCGCTGCAACTATATAAGGCGCTTAACGTCGCCGACACCGGCTGCATCAAGTGGTTCGCACGGTGTTAAGCGCAATCATCTCGGTGCTTCCTCCTCCTATTCCCTGCGTAGCACGACTTGGACGAGGAAGGAGGGTCGCTTCGCGATTTAGTACCGGCTTGCGGTGACACTGACGAACGGCAATGGCACGCTGACGCGTCTCGCGTCCCATAGTATCGGAAGAGGAGTGCACGGATGAAACGAGAGAGAGAGAGAGGAAGTTTGTCGACGTTGCACCCAACGTAATTTCAAACGAGAAATTCTTGAATTAGCGTTTACCTTTTGCAAAAGGGTTCCTACTTTATGTATTCAACGTTTATCAAATATTTTCTTTCCATGAGGTTTCAGAGAACTCGACGAAGTCGTAGTCACGAATCCTGTGCAAAACACCATTTTTGATTCGTTAATGTAATGGATTCTTTTTTTTTTTATACCATATAGATGTATAGAAAACTACTCGAGCGAAATTACCTTCTCGAAAAGTCTGAGGTAATTTCTGCGTGAAAAAGTGCTTGATCGAAATCGAGAGTCCGCTTACGTACATGCATTCGTGCGTGGAGAGACTTATTTCTTTTCCGAACGAGAATGCCTTAGACCTGGGATTACGAATCTAGTAAGAAAGGCCAGCCTTTCTTCTTTGAGCTCCTTTCGATCGCATGACACAGACTTCAAAGTAAATCGTTTCTTCTTAATGCATCGGGTGGGTATGCAAAGGGAATTTCTCGATGACAAGATGTCGATTATGTAAGTGTTTGCATGTTATAGTTTTTATTGGCGAAATTACAACGAGGACCGCGAGAAAGTAGCTACCGATCGAAATAATATTAACTAGGTACGTTCTATTTATACACTTTTATACGATTTCCACTAAAATTTGGATGTAATCGTTCGTTGGGGTATCCGGGAGACCGGTCATTCGTAACTCACACTTTGTTTTCCGGAAGAGGTCACCGATCGTCACGGTACCGAATCGTCGGAATCGATGATGGAAAGTGTAAAATCGATCGCGCATCGGTCGATTGGTCATTCGTTCGATCGAATCTCAGCAACGATGTGCGATTTACTTCGATAGGCAAGCTCGGATCGATGGCACGTAATTATCCTGAAAATCTTCGATCGCGTTCGATTTTGATCCGAAGGTGAGTTGCCGTAGCTTGGATAAGTCAAAGACAGTCGAGAAAGCTGAGTAACGATCGATCGAACGACACGAGATCGCCTTTCACAGTGAAGAAACGAATCGGTCTTGCGAAATCGATTTGATATCCGACGCGGCGAAGTGAGTAGTACCTAGTCTCCTCTCGTGTCCCTCCTGTCGGAGGAAAATTCACCGAGTCTTTCCAGTGGGAACGATATAAAAGTCATGAACAGTCTCGAAGGCTTAACGTCTTTGTCGATCAGGAAGATCGCTCGGTTGTACGATCTTTCGTGGTAGTTGATAGAAGTAGCAAAGTAGTAGAGAAAGATAGAGAGAGTAACGAAGAAGGATGCGTCGAAAAACGTACGAGTTGTTCCTTCCATTTCTTATCCTCGGCCATTCCCTGGGCATGCCAGCGGATTACGAAGGATATCCGATCCTCGAGAAAGACGCGACGACGTTCGACGGATCGTTCAAAAGAGAGGTAGGACGGCAGCCGATACCTTTGAAGTTCCACTCGGAAGTCGAGGATCTCGCGAAAGCTGGAAATGCACCGAGAAAGGACACCAAAAAGATGACGAAGAACGCGTCCGGTAGGTTTAACGATCCATCCACCGTGCTATCGGTATTAACGGGATACTTTGCTCTTACCGTCGATAATAATCCTCCTTCTCTGGGTTCTTGATAAATTCACGATGATAAATATTATAAAGCAGAGAATTAAGATAAGAGCTTCGTTTCTCCGTATTTTCGCTCGATTACAAAACCGTCAATTCCCCGTGTAAGCTCGGAACTCGTTCATCGTTGGACGAAGTTCATTTTCGCTCGAATTGACGAGGGTCTCAAGACGATTGTCGCCGTTTCCGAATGAAACGTCGAGCATGAGTAGCATTAGCTCAATCTGTCGGAGCAGGCATCCCCCATTAAGACTGGTTTCCTTTCCGAACCAGAAACCAATTACTCGAGATCGAGGAAACTCGCTTGAATTTGATACTTCGATCGAAGGGAAATGAGCCACGCCCCGAACGTCGTCCTTCGACGACAACGTAGTAGAATTTGCAAGGGAGAGAGAGAGAACGTTGTTAGCTTTTTCCATCGTTAACGTAAGACTCGTTCTACGATTGGAAATTTGTCGAAAGTTGGGTAGAATCCTTGTAAGTCGGAATTTGCGCTCGTTCGCGCGTCGAGATAGATCAAATTCGTTGAATGAATTTGTCGAATCGTCGATAGAGAAATGGTGAGGGGGAGAGAGATCGAATTCGCGTTGCCAATACCTACGTAGAGCGGTAGTTCGATCGAACTCGATACACGTGTTCTCTCGAGTAATACGGATTCGTTTGAGGAAGGCACGTCCGTAGGTCCAATTAATCATCGAGTTTCACGGATGCTTGGCCGAACGGGCCCGTGTTGACTAACAAGGACCGTTAACATTGTGGTTTTAGGCAAATCGGACGAGGGTGGCTACTACAAGACGTACGGTAGCGACGCGGAGGGCGAGAAGGGCTACTTGAAGGAGACCTACAGCAAGGGTGACCACGGATACAAGACGCTTGACACTTTCCACAAGCAGGATGGCGACAAGTACGGCTTCGAGAGACACTTTGCTTACGGCAAAGCTCGTCGCGCGGACGATTCCGCCAAACACGGGAAGCAAAGTTCTAAGACTGGAAAGCACGACGACCATGAGGGTGCAGGTACAGTCGCAGTTGTATATTGTTTGTCGGGTGTAAAGGTAGCGTGAGGTAAAGTTCGACCGAACTCACACTTTTTAGCGACTGATTTGTCTTTTCGTGTCAACCGCTGTACATTTAAGACTTAATTTGTTCGAGGAGTACCTAATATTTAAGTGTACAGCGGTCGACATTAAAAGACAAATCAGTCGCTAAAAAGTCTTAATAAAAGCTATGAACCTTTCCTCACGCTACCTTCACACCCGACCAACGATATATAACTGCGATTGTACAATAAAGAAAGCAAGAGAGTCGAACAAATTTAATGAAAATTCTTGATTTCGTAAATCATGAATAAACTATTCGCAGGTACGATCGTCGACAGCCATTACGTAGATAACGGAGGGGATCACGGCGAATATCATTCCGGCGATTATGGCGGACACTATACGGCCGCGGAACCAGACACCGGGAGTTACAGCGACACCGGGGATGGTCATGGCGAGAATTATTCCACCGGTAGCGGTAGCGAGGGTTCTTACGAGAGCCACAGCTCTTACTCTTCGGGTAACGATAGCGCGGGCGATCATGGTGGTCATTATTATTGATATCTCCTAAAAAGCACGGGTGAAAGGGTTTCGGGTTGTTTAATTTGAAAATATGACGGTCGCATTGAAACGCTCGAAGATTTATTGGCATCGAAACGGTTTTCTCTCTCGCTCAGAGAAGCCAAATACCGTGCAAAATTTCCGTGAGCGGTCGATCGACCGCGACGAAAGCTAATTAAACAATTCATTCGTGGTGTTCTCTTCGACGATATTAATTTGACGCATCGTTGCAACGTAGCTTTGCTACGAAGTATGGCGGAAATGATTGATCGAAAGTCGTGGACTATCCTTTGACCAAATTCGTTTTACACAGACGCGCGATCGATCATTAAAAGCTAATCCATCGTGGATCGTTCGCTCGGCAGTTTCCCTCGGTTGTAAAAATAATAGGAGTTCACGGAATATTTTTTGCGAGACTTCGCAGGAAAACTTGTTTCGAAGCGGGAGAATAAAAGTTTCCCCCTTTTTCTTTTCGCATTTTTAACGACAACGCGCCGGAATCGTTCTAGATTCATGCTGATACTCACGAATGAGACTGTTCGGGAAGACACGGTCGTGTATCACCACACGGCACGATCTAAGTCCGACGGATGAAGAATTCGCGAGCGACCGTTAAAAAGTACTTTGGGTCACGCGACGATCGCTACGGTTGGCGAGACCTCGTACACATATCGCATGGTGATAGGTGTTGGCAAACCGTACCAACCAACCGGCCTTCCACGTATAGCAATTATTTATAACGAGTTAAACTTCGTTGGCAGTCGTAGGTATTCGAGGTAAAAATTCGTTATACGGGATAATTATCCCTTTTTTTTTTACGGTGGCAAGCGTCGCAACTTTTATTTTCTTCGTTTACCGCTTCCTGACTTCTTGAATAATTGTGTTTGCAGTTGTCCTTTTAAAAATAAAGATTTTATGTGATAATAAATCGAATAAAAATATCTATGTATGTATTGGGAGAATTAATTTAAACTTTTTCTTCCCTTTCCCCCGTTGAATTATATCAACGTAATTGAATTACGAGTAATTCCATTATAACTTTCATACCGTCGCAATTTCTTCCACGACGATAAATGCTATTTTCTCCTGGGCAAACAAATAAATGGGTTTACTCGAGACGCTACCACGGAGATCGCCGGGCTGCCTTATCGCGATGAGTGTCGGTGCTAGATTTCCTTTCGACCAGAGCTCAGTCATTAGCCCAGTTTTCCTATCGTCCCGAGACCCCTAATTTTTAAACCGTGAGTGTCTCATGCAATCGCTATCGTAGAAAATTGTTCATAATATTTTATGGGGTTGAAATTTTCGAATTGCGTTTGACGTTCTCCAGAAGTCATAACATTTTATGAATGTACGTCTGTGCGTGTGTATGACCAGACCAAATGGCTGGTTAAGATTAACAATGCTATCGGTGCCCACGTCAATCAACGTCATAAAATTTTGAGCTCCAGGCGATTCGGATTAATGGATATCAAGATACCTACGTTAGGGAATAAAATGAAGGAAGAGCGAAAGGGTCGGCACTAAAATTGTCGAGCAGGTCGTTGTTTTATCTTTTTTAGAAGAGAGGGAGATCGAAGATGAGAACGAACGCAGGATTACTGACGATCAACGTCATTCATTCCCGACCGCAACTCTCCCGGGAAAAGGTTGTAGGTTGAATGGGAGCTCTTGACCGTAGAATAGAACTCACGTCGCGGCTCTCTCAGGATTTAAATTAGGAAACAATTTCATTAGCAGCCCAGAAGGTAGCGCGAGTTCCTTTGTTCAGCGACGTACAGCCCGCCGGTTTTATTCATCTAGCGAAAATGCGGTAAGGGATGGTTAAGTTGGTGAGCGTGAGGGAGAAAGAAAGAGAGAGAGAGAGAGATGACGGTTAGACTTGAATGCGAGGGTGGTAGTTTGGACGAGAGGTTGAAAAGGGTTGGGGTTCTCTCCCCTCTCTCTCTCTGTCAGGCCATCAACTGATTGCACACCCGCGAGACGTTGCCGGAGGGGTTACTGTTGGTGGCACTGTTGGACGAAGAAGGAAAGGGTCAACGTAATTAAGTAAATCTCTAAAAGAGATATTCGGATTTAATTATGCGCCTTAATACGACATCGGTTAGCCACGTTTAAAAGGCTCGACTTCCATCGCTTCGATTATTTCCATTCCCTTCCTTTTTTTTCCTAAAAAACGTATTTGATTAAACGAGTATTTGTTGAAAATAGATACAACGTGATCTTCCTAAATGTAGCCACCTAAATATCTCCTTTTTTGTGTGATAAAATAACAAATATTGTTGACTATTGATGTGTACGCGTTTGTTTGGGATGCTTTTAGTTTTAACGATGAAGAATAAAAAATTGAGTGTTCTATTTAAAAAACTCATGTCGATATTGACATGACTTTGACTGGTCTTCCCAAAGTCCAACCGATATAGTTTTTTTCCCGTTTCTTTTCATTTTCTGCCTATTCTTGCTATAATTTTCCGTTGGACCGTTTATTATGAATCAATAGCTTCCTTATCGAGGAGAGTTATAGGGTGGATTTCATAGATGCTTTGAGGTCACTCTCCGAGAAAGGTTACAATCATTGGTAGCTTCGACCGATGAGAAGAGAGAGAGAGAGAGAGAGAGTCAGAGAGCGGGAGAACGCCAGCAGGAGCAAATTGTCTCGGCGATGTTCCGCCACTCGTCTTTGGATCCGCTTACAAAGCAGTCTCGCTCTCCATCTGGATGGTCCAAAGCGAACACCATCTAATCTAATCTCCGTTACGACAAGAGATGCCGAGTTCAAATCGAACTTGGCAGAAGCCTTGGGTCGCCCTTTCGGTTCCTCTTATTCTTCTTCTATTTCTCCTTTCCCCTTTCCAGCACATCACCCTCGAGAAGGGATCGAGATAGGGTATTCGTGCAGTAACCAATCTTTATCTTGATTATGCAGCGGCAACGTCACGGATCCGGGCCAATTTCCAGTCTAAGGCGTTGCCAAATAAGGTCGTAAGGACCGAAGGAATCTATCGATCACACTGTTTCAGAACCCATCCTCCTCTCTCTCTCTCGCCCTCTCTATCAGTCTATCTATCTCTCTATGAATTCGACCAGCTCGCACAATTTGCAATGGAGAGCAGGATCGACGGCCACCTTTGGACGCGATACCCAGGCGAAGAAAATGCGATCGCTGCACCAGGTTAATGGCTCGATATACCCTCGCTTATCGCCCTCTAGGAATCCTTTGGGAATCAATTTTTCTCTTGCCCCGCCATCGTGCGATAACGTTAATATCTTTCTCTCTCACCTTCCTAGACCTTCCGACCTTATGATTTCGTTGTACAAACTATAGGGAGGATTCTCGTGTCGTGAGAGAGTATCGTTATCGTAAGAAATACGGTAATTGCGGGAAGAAACAAATTCGAGATAAGTTAACGATGCATAAAAGGGAACTGGGGTAATCGGAAACAAGGAACAAAACCTCGGATATCCTTTATGTTTTTTTTTTTTTTTACTGATAAAAATTAATACATTGTTGGTGATACACTGTTCAACTCCTTACTGTACTTTAACGAGTCTGACTCATGATAACAATTCTGGGTCAAATAGAAATATGATTATTAGATTCCTAATGTCTATTAGATTATTATTTATGTATGAAATATAGTTTAAACGCTTTTGGCATTCTGCGAATTCTGGCTCCTTTTGCGAGCGTCGCCGTGCATCGTTTTGGCCCGGATTTTGTCTAGCTAAATACTACGGCAAGGGGTTAAGTGTGACAGTAGAGAGCAAAAAGTCAAAGGTTAAGGATGTAATTCATGCTTGTGAGAAAATCAGATGAATTTATCGGCTAGAAGTCTCTCGATCGTCAACGAGGCAAGCCGAAAAGTGTGAAACGCAAACAAAGCGATCTCTGGTGTGATTCTGGTTATCCACGACGACGTATACTAGATTCTAGTGTCGGCGATGCTAATTAAATTCATTATGTCCGGTTATCTGCGCGACCATTTAACCAGAAATTCGATTACTCTTCCGATTGACTTTTATCCGCGTACTGCTTCGCATTTTGATCGGTTTTCAATTTCAATGAATGTCCCGAGTGCCGCCGAAGGCTCGTTCCGTGGGAAATTATTTCGATGCGTTTAACAAATTCGTTGATATTTCAATACGATTACACGGTAGCGCGTGCTACGATCAGTGTTGGTATCTGTAGGTCTATACTCGTGTGAGTGGGCTAACGGATTCGATTGCGTCTTTCGATAGTAAACTATCGACGTTGGTTATATTGAATAAGATCGTAGACGATAAAAACATGAGATTTCTTGCTGCAAGGGGACGGATTCGATGCGGTTTGGAAGTTTCTGTGGTATCAGCGTCGATGTCGGTAAGAAGGTAAAGAAAAAAGTGACGATAGAAAGTGGTTTTCGTCATTCCTCGTAGATACTTCTCCGGAGAGACAACGTAATGCACGGACGCACGATTTTCATGCTCGTAGAGGAGATGGTTCTTTGTGAAACTTACGTTTTGTAATAATGTATGTAAAATTTTAATACTACTTCAAGATATGTTTTACTTTAAACGGTATTAGGTACACGTTGTAGTTACCATTCTAAATATTCACACACAAGTTTATCGAAAAATATTTCTAGTAATAGTAACAGTAAAAATACACTTCTAAATTGTTTATAACAGTTTCGAATAGAGATACGACATTTCTACTAATTTTACAATTTTACTTGAGTACTAGGCGCGAGGAAGTAAGTATAGAGAGATTTGATCGTTTCCAGAAACATCTAGGCAGCCATTGTCATCGCCATCGTCGTCGTCAATGGGAGAAAGTTTGAAAGGAAGTCGAGCACCGCGACGACACGTTCGTCGATTCTCGCAAGCATCGTGGAACGATGGAACGGAGAAACCGAGTAGTTGTCGGTGGTCGTGCGAAGGAAAGTAAAATCGACGGAAACGGTCGATCCGTGACGGAAGTAACGATCGAACGATATTTAAGTGAGAAGCGTGCAGCTCGAGCTCGTCAGTAGCTGGAGCCGGATGTGAGCAGATGCCAAAATGGCGCGCGTAACGACTCTCCTACCGATTTTCTTGCTTTTCTGTTGCACCCTTTTATTACGAGGGACATGCCAAGCGAAAGATTTACAGGTGGCGTCATTGGACAGTGGCGTTCTCGTAGAAAAAGATATTCAAGGTCGTGATAAATTAGAGGATGACCTAGAATACGCTGCTACCGGTCACAAGCAGCAAGGGCATCACCACGAGGCGAAGGGTGGCCAAGAACATCACGCGGGTCATCACGAGGAACACGGTGAAAAAGGGGACAAGGGTTACAAGAGTAACCATCATCACGACAAGGGCGACCATGGTAAACACGATAAGGAACATCACGCCGGGCATCACGAGGAGCACGGTGGTCACAAGAAGAGCCATCACGATCTGGACGAGAAGTACGGCGAACATCACGAGGGAGAAAAGGGTCACAAGGGTGGGAAATTTGGTGAGAAGAAGGGACACAAGAAGGGACATAAGACGAAGGGCTATCACAACAAGTTCCATAAAGACGAGTATCACAAGGAGCACAAGTTCTACGACGATTATCACAAAGGTGGTCATCACGAGAAGCACGGTGATTTCCATGGGCATCACGAGAAGAAGGAGGGCCAACACAAGAAGGGTGGTCACAAGCATTCCGGATACAAGGAAGATCATCACGGCAAGAAGGGGCATCACGATAAAGGTCACCACGATGAAGAACATAAGGGACATCATGGCAAGCATGGTCACGAGCAGCATCACGCTCATCATGATTCTTACGGCAAAAAGGGTGATCATCATTCTGGCAAAAAGCATGGTTTCAGCAAGGGTCACAAAGGTTAAGTTTTAAAACGAAAGACACTCTGCTTCGTTTGCTCGCTTTTGTGATCGTTCAGGGAGAAGTGTGAAACGTGTATGTTTCTGATCGGTGGACATATCGATCGGATTGCCATTTTCATTGTATCTATTTTTCTAAATATTTATATACAGTTGTTATAAAGTTTATTAAAGATTATTACCTAATATAAATTACCTCATGTTACTAGGAAAATATCCATGATTTTTTTTAATGGCCGAAACGGATCATTTCAATCGATAATAACAAATAGACGGTGATTACATTTTATGAATACCCGAAAGTAAAGACCACGAATACTCGGCTTTTTAATTGCCAGCGGAATAGATGATAAGAGCAGAGGAGTTAAAGGTAATAATCGGGCAGGAGATGCGTTTAACGTTGCTATCTTTAACATGCAAATGTAAAATGCAAATGCAAATGGCCATGGATTCGTCCTATCGTGGAGCTCGTATTATAAAGGTGGCTGTATTTGATATTATAAAGCGTTGACTTGAACGCTTATTTTCTCCATACCTTTTGATAAAGGTTTGAAATTAACGATAATGATCGTAATAGCTGATAATAATTTTTTTGTAACGTTAACATATTTTTTATACGCTCCATCGTGATAATAGAAGAGTAACGCTAAAGGGAATAATACGAGATGGAAAATTAATGTGTAGTAACGAAAAACATTATTAAAAAAGAAATAGTATACGTGTGGTTAGCTTTTTTCGTGTTTTTCTCCGGTAATGAGACAAATAAGCTTTTCCGTGGCTTATATTTGCCCCGGATAGCTGCATTACCGTTCAGACGGCAGCGGGACATTGTGCCTTATCGGTTTGCCGCGATTTATTGTCGACGTTTTCCTGCAAGAGTTTTCTTACCGCCTTTTTTAAGAACTCGTATCGCAATAGAGGGATCGCATTGGTTGAAAACCGTGTGCGGGATCGAATCTTCGCGTTTCGTTTCTTTTTCAAATAAAATTTCGAAAGCGTTTATCTAAAAAAAGAGAAATAATCTCATTACTCTTTCAACTTCTACAAACCGACTTTTGTCTTGGGCACTGCTGTTATACATTCAATAGAATTTGAGCTAACTTGTTAGTTTTAACAATAGGGAGGAAATATACCTAATTGAATTAAAACAAAAAACTGCAGAGATAGTGAGATTTAATTAATAATTATATTAGTTTAATAAAGTCTCTTGAAAAATCAACATATTGCTATACGTTTCGTCGGTCTGAGAGATGGTGACACGAGTATAGGAAAGTTTAAATAACGAAAGATATATTGAATTTGATTCCAGTTATATTTACATATTTCATTCAACAATTGGATGCAATATTTGAACAAAGAAAAAAGCGAAATAAAACAAGGAAGATAGGTCTTTTATTGGAATACGTAGCAGATTTTTCGCATCAGTGCAAACGAACAACTGATTGTTAGAAGTCATTGAACGAGAGACGCACGCACGAACGACCCTTTGAGCGCGTCCCTGCCTCCAGTCTCTCTCTCTCTCTCTCTCTTTCTCGTTATCGAGAGGTATTAATGTTTTTTAATTAAAAATTGTTTAGCCAGCCCATCCAACCGATGACACAACGCGTCGATTTAGTAGGGTGATCGTGATAGGTGGACATTTTTCGTGTTTGGTTTGGAGGATTAAAATTTTTAATTTCGCTCAGGGAAATTGGCAACGAAGCTTTCTCACGTTCCACCTCGCACCCCTCTTCTAGTTCCATCTCTTCCTCTATCATTTTTTTTTTCATATACGACTGTATACTCGCGCTCGTAGTTTGAAAAATTTTACATGCTTGTTGCAGTATCACCATTTGCATGATTATGATACATCTGATTTTTCCCTCGTTTCGTCCATCTCCTCTACTCTTAAATTTCAATACTCGTGAATGCTTTATTCGTAATTCATGTTTAAGCACGCGCACGCATTATGCCAATATTCGAGCGGGCAGCCGGTGTAACCCGTCGAAAACACGTGTTCGCGTTAATTCGAATCTCTGGCGCCTTCTGCATCGGAAATGTTGGCGCTAATAACGAGAGAGAGAGCGAATTAGGGGACTTTTGACCTATTAACTAGGCACAGCGACCAAATTGTGACTAGTTTCTAGTACCTCCGACTTTGTTTCATATTAGCTGTCAGTAGTTCTTGATAGTGGAATCTTTGTAAAGAATTTGAATTTAATTTGAATTTAAAGCTATGGTATCAAACTCATTATACAGGCTCATACATATTTATTATTAGCATCAAATATTAATATAGTCGAATTTCGATCCTATAAATAAAAGAATAAAGTCTGAAAGTAAAGAAGCGAGGTGAAAAGCTTTTACCATGGTTTATGAAATATAACGTATATATCTATATATAAAACATACGCGTTAGTTCGCATATTCTAAGATAGCCAAGGAACGGGGCAGCGTATAAACAAGTTAAGCTTGGCCATAGTATTTAATCCACGAGCTTACGACCGTCAAAGGAGCTCGCCTTATGCGGCTTCACGATGCAATTTTCATTACACGGCTCTAGTAGTACGCGGACGCGTTTATTATTCGTAAGGTTGCTACCGTCTCGTGAAAATTTTATCAAAGGTTCTTCTGCTTATATAAGACGAGCTTAGGACGGCGCCAACGGTATGCCGGCTATTGTCTGGCATCAACTCTCCAGGCTCTACGTCTAGCCGGTTTCTCGTTTAGTACTACGCGGACGGGGTCAACGCCGATGAACTTCGAGAATTCGGTGGATTTGCATCGAGTCCCAAGGGGGAGTACGAGTGAGTTATGGCACCTTATTATTCCCTTATTCCCTTTTTTATTCCATTTTCAAGTAGATACGTATGATACTTTGGCAAGAATTTTTTGGCAATAACGTAGCTATCTCCGACTCGTGAATTTATCGATGTTGGATACGTTAATCTAATTTTTAATATTTTATCGAGTCATGAAGAATAATCAATGCATAAAAAATGATTTACTCAAAACAACGTGACTATGTCATAGACGTCTTCTAATTTCTCATCGGAGAATTTCTAATCGTGACTCGCGAAGCGAATCAAATTCGTTCCGACGTCCGAAGGAAGTCGATAAGTCAGAGATGCGAAAGCGAGAGAACCAGCTACTGACTTGGAACGAGTAGTAGTAGTAGAGTAGGCCAGACTCACATCGGTAGGAAGTGTTAGGAAGCGGTGGGTCGTCCAGCCAGGAGACTAGGCGTGAACGAGAACGAGAGCTGCTCGCGTTGCTGCCTCTGACAAGCGACTTGTCGCTGTTTGCATTGTTAATTAATAGCCATGATTCTTCTCCTTCTCTCTCACTCTATCCTTCTCACTCTTCGCAGCGACTTTTCATTGAATATTAAGTTACTTACAAAGTTAGCGTTCTTATATTACATTCGTATTTGTCTTCGTAATTGACATCTTTAAAAGTTTCAGTCTAAGAAAAATCTCATTACGTGGAACGAATGCAAAACTACTTTCGTATTCTAGTCGAATTATACATCTTTTTATGGCTATCAAAATTTAACGTTGTCCTAATCTTTAAATAGTGTTACGCGCGCTCACTTGTCCAACGTTTGCATAATTCCGCTTACCTACGCGGATGTGTTTCGTGTTCGTTGGTTTGGGGTAGCGATAGAACTGCATTCTAAAAGAGGAAAAGTACAGGCAAGAGAGAGAGGGGTGGACAGAGAGAGAGAGAGAGACGAGAAAAGAGGCGTAGAAAGATAGAAACGACAACGAAACGACGAACAACGCGAGCGTGCGGTTCAATTACGGTGAACACGCGAATGGCCTTTGGTCAGAAGGCTCTTTTTTTCTTGTTATTTTTCCCGAGCCGATGGTTTTGTTCGTTTCTCTCGCGTCGTCGGACGCGAACCTGGAGATAGGCCAACCCAGAGATTTCAAACCGAGTCTTCGCTAATTTGAGGCGAGTAACAAGGATTTTGTTTCGATAGGTTATATTCTACATGGTTATATGTATACACACGAATAGAATGCTTTTGCACTTCGACGGGTGAAAAAATTCCAGTTGTGGTTCCCCTTTTATGCCAGTATACGTCCACACAGCACAGTATCGCCGAGATTTTCTAGTGCCCGACGTTGGAAACTGACTTTATGTGATCCATGCTTTGAAAGTTCAATTTTTGAGCATTGGATTTAAATAATTGTCCATTTCTCTAAAAATTGAAATTTCAGAGCATGGCTTGCACCAAATATTGTATGGGTTATTTCCAAAATTCGCCTCTGCTTGTGTTTTATCATAGAAGATTCTATCGGCTCGTTCTGGAAATCACTCATATCATAATTTACCATTTTTCCGACTTGTTGCATAAATAGCTATTTTGATCATTTATTAATCTGGATTCCTATACATTAGATTTTCTATCTCTAAATATTAAGAAGCTTGGCAACAAGAAGACACAGATAATTAACCGAGCTTACTCGGTTCTTTTTAATTACGCTCGACCATCCTCCTAGGTTATTTATTTTGAGGACGAAGATAAAACCAATCGGATATATATGTATCTGTGTACATGGACACATGGATAGAAGATTTCTTTCCTAGTTATGTACCACGTACGCGTTTAGTGTGCCGTGGCCGTCTCTCCATCCCTCTTCCTCTTTCTATCTCTCTCTGCTTCTTTTTCTTTACACTAGGACCACTCCAATTACATTAATTAATCCGGCGGCGCGTACGTGCAACGCGGATCGAAACAATGGCAAGCGCCCGCTCTTTCGTCGTCGTTGAAACGAACGGCTCGGGAACATCAAGTAGGCTTGCGCTAGATCGCGCGAATGCAACCTTCTTCAAACAATGCCTCTGGCAAGATCGTGAGCTCTCCTTCCCCTATATACCTCTCCTCTCCATATATACGTATACATAGCATATTCGTTAATACTAAAACGTTTCCTAAAATCGTCGGTGCCCTTTTATGCGGTAAGAGCAGTTTTCGAGTTTGTAATTAAGTGATCGGTATATAGATCTTATTGCCAATTGATTTTATTGTTAATTGAACCCAAGAACTTTTTTATTAAGCCTCGAGAGAAAATAATTTACTGCTAATTTCTATATCGGAATTCATAGGAGCAAATAAATTATTGAAGTTTCTCGATGACAGCAAGAATATTAAAAATCTCGATATTTTTTAGTAATAAACATTGACGATGGAAATGTTTGGCAAGTTTAAGGCATGCTCGTATATTTACACGATCATCGATGTAGGTATACTATACGAAAAAATCTAGCTAGTGTGTTATGAGTAAGTAGTATGAAATGGAATACGAAAGGACATCCGAGCGTGCAGGAGCGCCGACGCTTTTTATTTCCGGCGGGTTCAAAGACTTTTCTACGCGAATGAATACAGTGAAAGCGTTAATGTTTTAGCGTGAAGAAAAAGTTAATACCTGTGAAATAATCTTTTTATCATCTTATATAACGGAGATATCTGTTGGAATATTTTACGAGGACTTCCATGCCACTGATCATAGCTTTGTTGGAAGAGCCGTTAAGCATAATCGACGAAGAAGATTTGTGGGACGTTCATTTTATTTCTAACAAAAACAATTTATTATCAACAAACAGTTTCAACTTGCTAGGTAACAAAGTCAACGAGCGACAGTTTGTGGGTATAAAAAACCATTACGATCTCATTTCGAAATCGGAAATAGTACAAGAGTAGCGATCGAAAAGATAAGGAGAACAGCGGATCGCGTGAAAAACCAGCTGGTGGTATCTCCTAATCGGAAAAGCGTCTTAATGGCCTTTTTTGTATCCCCAGTCTTTGTGATCCTCGTGGCCTCCTTTTTTACCATAATTAGAGTGATGATCATAGTGTTCGTCGTGTCCGCCGCTGTCCTTGTGACCCTTGTGATCGTGATGATGGTGTCCCTTTTCGTGATGACCTTTTTTGCCGTAATGATCCTCGTGGTGACCACCATCGTGATGTCCCTTCTTGAAGTGGCCACCTTTCTTGTGACCGTGCTCGTGGTGATGGCCACCGTGATCCTCGTGATGGCCGGAGTCGTGATGTTCGTCGTGGAATTCCTTGTCCTTTTTAAATTCGTCGAGCTTCTTCACTTCGTGGTGTCCTTTGGTACTGTGTCCCTTACCGTAGTGTCCTTTCTCGTGGAAGCTGTGCCCCTTTTCACCTTTGTCGCCTTTGTGATGCTCGCCATAATAACCATCATCATGATGATGATGCTTCTTGTGTCCCTCATCCTCGTGGAAGTCACCGTGATGACCTTCCTTATCGTGATGACCTTTCTCTCCTTTATCGTGATGATGATAGCCCTTATAGCCTTTATCCCCCTTTTCACCGTGCTTGTGAAAGTGATCGGAGTGGTGCTCGTCTCCGCCACCTTTCTCGAAGTGATGATGGCTGGCAGCTAACTCTAAATCCTCCACGTCACTGACATCTCTGGCTAGAGCCAATGCGACAAAAAGGCTCACTGATAATAGGGTACCCCGTAAGCCGATCATGTCGCTTGTTTGGCAGTCTGGCTGCTGATATTTAGTAAGGTAATCCACTGCCAGTCCGAATGCACCCAGCTGATGCAGGTGACGGGATGGGATCTCGATAGCAGGCCGATTAATTTATACGTTTCGTTCCCGGTCCAGTGCTGTGTATCGGCAGATGGAGGTGGGTAAACCACAGCAGCGGTGGTGGCGTTTTCAGCTAGGTTCATGTGGTGGGAGCGAATAGCTTTGGTTTCCCCCTTTGTTATACTGTAGAGATCGTCCTTTTTTTTGCTCGATACGTTTGTAACCTCGCTTTCTGCTTTCATGATCGGGAAACGAAATGGTCTCACTGGGTTTTGTTAAAGAAATATTATACGTAACCAGCTCGGTCTCTTTTATACAATGTTATACAAGCGGTTCTCTCTAACAATTCGGTAGAAGCGTATATAAGTCATTTTGTTTCTTCTCATAGACATTAATATCGATTTTAAACAAGTTAGAGAATTTGATTGTAGAAAATTTTATAATCAACTTCGTTACACGTTTCTAAATAATATTTTTGTCGGGAAACATAAAACACTAATTAAACATTTATGATGACGGAAATAACTTTAAAATATTCTTTCCATTTTTCCAATTTTTATAATAATGAAAGTAACATAACAAAAAATGGACCAAACTAATTTGTACCGATACCTCAAAATTGCTACGTTAAACGATTTCGCATGTTATTAACGTGATATAATACGTTGCGCGTGCTTTCGCACAATTAGTTTTTGGTATTAGCCAATTTATTGTGATTCGTGCTGGCGAATATTAAATTAGTTTCGATATTCGATATGCATATCCTATCGGTATGTTAATTGCGATTATTCGCAGTATTCTTATTAAAGATGGATATTTAACGTCATCATCATAATCGGGTCAATTACGACTATTTATTTTAAATTAAAAGTAATATTTTAACAGGACGTCAAATATCGTCAAAAAATAAAGTTCAGCATACGAAATTTAATCGATGCAATAATACAAATCACTTTATACGGTCGATATAACATGGCTATATAATTTTATTAGTATTTGTTGTAAAAATATACGACGAAAAGAGTAAGCATGGAACTGATACTTGTCTTAACATGAAAATGATGTTCCAAACAATGGTATTGTAAGAATAATGAAAAAAAGAATAATAAATAAATTTTCATAGAAATTTTTTAAGTAAAAATATACGTTGTATTGAAATTACTTAATCGTTATATTCAAGGTTTAGGTTTAAGTAAGGAAATTGTGGTAAGAGGGAATAATGTATCAAGTAACACAGGTGAAATTTGATTTGTAATCCTTATATATTTCAATTATTAAAATTCAACAATTCAGATGGATTAACAGGGATTACGAGATTCTACAAAATAATCAACGAGAGAATAAACATCAACGACATAACAACAACGTTCGAATTACAATAGGCCAAACTTGTTGCTATGATTATTAACGACGATAGCCGCCATGGCCACCTCCGTGACCGCCGCCACCGCCGCCACCACCACCTCCATGGCCTCCACCGCTAGAGAAACCGTGGGATTTTCCTCCGTGATGTTCTCCCTTTTTGCCGTAATCCTCATGATGTTGGTAATGTTCATCATGGCCGTGTTTGCCGTGATGTCCCTTGTGATCCTCGTCGTAGTGTCCTTTGTCGTGGTGACCCTTCTTTCCTTGGTGGTCTTCGTGATGACCGGAGTGATGACTTCCACCCTTCTTGTGATGTCCCTCCTTGCTTCCGTGATGTCCATGATGCGATCCATGTTTCTCGTGATGTCCGCCCTTATGGTAGTCATCGTAGAACTTGTGTTCCTTGTGGTACTCGTCTTTATGGGCCTTATTGTGATAGCCGTGGGTCTTCTCTCCCTTCTTGTGACCCTTGGCGTGACCGAACTTGGAACCCTTGTGGCCATGCTCGTGCTCGTGATGATGTCCATGGTGTTCATCCTCCTCGTGATGTCCTTTCTTATGTCCACCGTGTTCGCCATGGTGACCCTCGTGATGTTCCTTGCCGTAATGGCCATGATCACCTTTGTCATGATGATGGACACCCTTGTATCCCTTTTCGCCCTTTTCGCCATGTTCTTCGTGATGATGACCATGATGCTCGTGGCCACCACCGTGTTCGTGATGACCACCGCCGCCACCGCCTCCGCCACCATGATGACTAGCGGCTACATCGAGATCTCGTTCCTCTCTCACCTTTTTCGCCGATGAGAGATCGATGATCGCGTAAAGGAGAAAGAGAGTCAGGCATATCCGAGACACGTAGCAAGCCATTGTTGGTACCTCTGACGGGCCAACGAGTACGAATGACTGACCAAGCTTCACCACACCTAAGCTTATATACTTGTTGCTCCGCTCCTGGATTCGTACGTAATCACTTTCGTTCTTTCTCATCGGCCTATTCACAGAGAACGAGTGTTCGCGTTTCGTAAATCTTCTTTACGTAGTTTCGTAGCGCCACTAACATCAGTGAACGTGCTTTATGACGTAAGTGTCCTCGAAGCAACGAGTACTTCTTTCGTTGGCACAAACGAAGTTCAAAATTTACGGGGAAGTCATTGAATTTTTTAAGACCGTGAAAATGTTCTGACATATGGAGGGTTTATTTAATTGAAAATGTTTGTTGGTACATCTTACTTTACGGTTTGATTCTATAGTATTTTCAACGGCAGAAGAGAGTTTCTTTTAGGTAAAAATACGGCACAGGCTAGGCATTAGATTTTACACGACAAGAAACTCGGGCAATCCTGTCAAGTTCTACCGTGAAAGAAAGTACGGTTAACGTGACCGAACCGTGTACGAAGAACCGCGAAAGTAGATAGCAAATTCAGTATCGCTTTTCCTTGCACGCTTGCTACTTTGAAATCCACCTAAAGTAATAATTAAATGGACTTTGCTCATCGTTTTGCGATAAACTTTCTACTTTACGTTAACCTCATATAAAATGTACCTACTATAATAAAAATTAATTGCGAGCGCTTAAGAACTACTTTTATTGTTAATGCATATCTTATTCTTGCACGCAATAAAAACATCGTTTACAACGCTTTACTTCAGAATATTTTGCGAGCATTTTTTTGCTACGATTAATTTTCAATTTAATGCGATTTAATATCCGTCGGAAAAAATTGCAAGATCATGCCGGAAGAGGAAGGAAAGGAGTGGGAAGTTTGAGATCTATCACGAAGAGAAAATCACGAGGGCCGAAAGACGATGTCGGCACATTTGTGCAAGCGTGGCGACGATTTCGATCATGATTACATAACGTGTTCACGATCAACGGACCGCCTGAAATCGATATTACGATTTAAAGCAGGTTAAAGAGACGTAGCTTTCGCAACGAACTAATCAGCCAAGAAAAGGAGGTATTGCTTCCCTAATATCGATGTATTATTCTCCGTCCTGTATATAATACGAGAGTAGCGCCTAGCTTTATCACACCGACCGCAGCGTCGAAGCGAAACGGCTCTCGGTGGGTGCTGTAAAGTTAGCGAGTATCGAGGCGATACAATGAGGCGTTTTACCTGGTTCACCTGTCTCCTAGCGATTTCGATCGCTTGTGCCTTGGTCGAAGGTCGAAGGGTTACGAGAGACCTATCGGATTTGGAAGCTGCCGCGTCTGGCGCTGGTCACCACGAGGAGAAGGGTGGTGGAGAGGAAAGCTTTGCCGATCACTTCAGCAAGCACGGTGAGAAAGGAGACAAGGGTTATAAGAGCGAACACCATCACGAAAAGGGTGAAAAGGGACATCACGACAAGGAAGGACATTCCGGTCAGTATCACGAGGATGAAGGAAACAAGAAGCATCATCATCACGACGATGGTTACTACGCGGAGCACCATAAAGGTGAGAAGGGCGAGAAGGGTCATAAATTCCAGGAAAAGGGCCACTACGGCAAGGGCCACAGCACCAAGGGTCATCACGAGATTCATAAACTAGACGAGTTCAAGAAGAACAAAGAATTCTACGACGAACATAACGACTCCGGTCATCACGAGGATCATGGTGGCTACCATCACGAGCACGGCAATGAAAAGGGCGGCCACTTCAAGAAAGGCCATCACGATCACGGTCATCACGAGGATAACTATGGAAAGAAAGGACACTACGAGAAAGGACATCACGAAAACGAGCACAAGGGTCACAAGAGCGAGGGTGGACACGACGAACATCACAATCATTACTCCAAGCATGGTAAAAAGGGTGGCCACGAGGATCACAAGGAATGGGGTTTTAAAGGTGGTCATTGATGCAATTGCAGTTGTTGTTACTTGTTGCATCACGTTTATTAATATTTGTAATTAGGAATGGGCGAAATAAATATTTTCATACGTACTATCTGGAACGTTAAAGCGGATCCTTCAAGAAACGCTTTAGACGTTTAGTACACAGAAATTTCAACGAAAGAATTTGCATCAAAATTACTTCTTTCACATTGTTTCCTCCTGCAATAATAGCGGTTAAACACATTTTGTTATGTTCGTCAATCGTGCGTTTTATTTTGTAAATGCACACAGAAGAAAAGGAGGTCGCTCGTCAAGCTGTCGTTCCTAGATAAAAATAATTTTCTGGTCAATTACCCTTGGTAATATTAGGCAATCGATGTCGGTATACAAACACGATCGACTTTGATGCAATCGATAGATCAATATAAGTCTTTACTTTCACACTCTTACTTTCAGTATTTGTAAAGACACGAAGAAGAAGGTAAAGTATTAGCGAAACAGACTAGTAAAACTGCATGAAATCAATTTATTCAAACCATGTATTTCATGATACCTCCGTGTACATATTAAATCACCAATTTCAGTGAAAACTAATTTTTAGAATGAAGCTAAATAATGAGAAAAAGGATAGATACTTAAATCGACATTACATCAATCATAGTTTTTCAAGTACAACGAGTCACTATTCGCTTTGGCAGCTCTGTGTTCATCGCTTTTCGAGAACGCAGCATTCTCCGCGTAATGCTCTTTTCTACTAGCTTCTCTATCGTGCCCTTGAGCACCACCATATTGATGTCCATTCAAAAATACTTTCTTTTGCGCGTGTTCGTTCTCACGGTAGCCTGCATCCAACTTTTGGACGTTCTCCTGTCCACCTTCCGCTTCCTCGTGTTGGCTATTCTCCGAGCCGTACTTCTCCTCGTGTCCGTCGACATGCTCGTTGTCGTAGAAGGACGTGTCCTTTTTGTACTCGTCCTTGTGGTAAACGTTATGAAAGCCCGAGGTTTTGTGCCCTTTCTTGTGGCTCTCGTTCTTTCCATAGTTCTCTCCGGACGATCCATTCGCGGTAGATTCGTTTTTGGTGTATTTTAGATTTTCCTCTTCCTCGCCTTTTTTAGATTCGCCAACATTTTCCCGATATCCAGACTGATGAGATTTCTCGGCAGCTTCCTTCTCGCCTTTGTCGAAATCCTCGGCCACTTTATACCCTTCTGCGAGCTTCTCGTCAACCTCGGCTTCCTCCTCGTAGCTCGAGACATTGTCAAACGCGTAATTAGATTTGTCACCCGCTATTCCAGGAGATACTCCTCCATAATTTAGTCTTGGTATCAGGACGTTATCGGTGAAGTGTTTTGTTCCTGTCAATTTCTTCCAATTATTTCTTTCCAAGCTAGAAATTGGCACGATATTTGAAATTCCATAATCTAAATTGTTTTTAAAGATTTTGTGATATCCTGGTCGTCTTGGTAGACCGTGATGTGGCGCAAAACTTCCTTTAACGTGGATACCATCGCGTCCAGCGTAATCGAATCCACCGGTGTTGCTCGAGCCACTATCCTGTCCATCTAAATGTCGTAAACTCGATTGAACGTCGAAGGTACCTGATGCAAATATATGTATGATAGTGGCTACTACGGTTAAAGCTATATCGCGATAGTTTATTATAGCGATTAAATTGTTCAAGGGGTTAGGAAATAATTAAGAGAAATTGAGCGAATACCTTTGCCGAAATTTTCAACTTTGTATCTATTTGGATAATTAAATCCGTAATTCGAGCTGGCCACGCTGACGTCCGAGCTTCCAAATCCATCAGCTTTAATAAGAGGCTCGAAGCTATCCGATCTACGTCCACCGATTGTGTCGTACCGTTTAAACCCATTTCCTCGTCTACTAAACACGTATTTGCTGCCTGACGCTTCCGTATCTTCCACGATTGACTTTCCGGAAATATCTTCCGCATCTTCGGACTCGGTCACCTCGATTCCTTCACACATCAGCAGACCCATCACACACGCGAGCACGACAATATGAGCATCGAGTTTCATAATTGACGAATTTTTACGCGAGATACAAAGTTGGAGTTTGGATCGCGCGTTTGTGATTACGCGTATGCGATCTTACCACTCTTTTATAAGATACATCGAAGACTATATGTAACATCAGGCGAATTGTTTCATTAGACCATATCTCCATGTTCATTTTTGGAGAATAAATCGCATATCCGTTCATTTCGACAGTAGAACTCGATTCATTGACCGTAACGCACCATTATTTCGAAGAATTCGTTTCGATCGCTCCGTACGTTCCACCTCTTTTGTTTTTAATCCGGAGCGTGAACTATTTCTAATTTAGAAAGTAGAATACCTCGGGAATGCACAACAGCGGGTATTACATCACTGTCTTACTTGACGGTTACTCACTTCGGTGCTACGCTAATTGATCGATGAATACCTTAAAGCTCTAGTTCGTTCGAATTTACACCGAATTCTATGCGTTACGAATATCGACGAAGTATCGCCAAAAATCTGGCACGCATGAAGGCACTGATAAAAATATAGGATGATCTATCTGTTTGTCATCGCGTTTTTCCTGGTATCGTTGTCTTAAATTATATTTCTTTGTTCATTTTTACGAAACTGTAGGGATTTAATAAAATTGAACACCATGTAAAATTATTCTTTATATTTTTCCAAGTTAATAGCGCGTAACAATAACAGAAGAGCAATCTATACCATACGATATTGACATCATATTTTAATGATCACCGTGATCCTTAGAGTACCCATGCTTCTTCTCACCTCGTTCGCCACCCTTTTTCGAATAATCAGAATAATCTTCGTGATATGAATCTTCGCCCTTTTCAGAACTATGGCCTTGATCGTGACTGATGTCGTGACCCTTATCGAAGTTATCTTTCTTAGACTTATCCCATTCCTCGAAGCCGGAATCGTGATGAGACCCCTTCTTAAAATCACCCTCCTTCGCGTTATGATGCTGATCGAAAGCGGAATGTTTACTGAACTGGCCGTCTTTGTGGTTCACGTCGTAAAAGTCGGTGTTCTTTTTATACTCGTCTTTATGATAGACTTTGTGGAAGCCATTAGTCTTCCCCCCTTTTTTATGATAGGAACCATGTCCATACTTGGCGCCTTTCTCACCCTTTTCCGAGTCTTCGTGCTGCCCGTAGGATTCGGCCTTATCGGTGTGCTCCTTTTTGTGTCCACCCTCGAGGTTATAGTGGCCTGGAAAAATAAAATATGTAATAAGCGTTTTATAAATTGTAAAAGTAAAATTTCCCTCTACATTGTTCTAATGACTGTGTTTTATTTTTTACAAAAAAGCTAAACGTACCTGCTTTCTCGGCCGAATCATAAACTTTCTTCTCCCCTTTGTCAAACTTGTCAAGACTATCGTGGCTGCTATCACCCTCCTCCCCGTGAGACCCGTGTTCCTCCTCCGAGTACTGTTTGCCCGAGCCAGCTTTGAAAGAGGATCCACCATTGTAGTTGCCAAGTCCTCCTAGTTCTTCACCAGATGATTGAACTTTTTTCGAATGTCCCAAGTGATCGTGTCCAAGCCCTCCTTTCGATGTGAAACCAGAGTAATGACTTTCGTGAGCACCGCCATATCCATCACCGTCTTTATCACCATCTTCCTCATCTTCATCGTCATCTTCTTCATGTTCATCGCTACTTTCTTCCTCTTCGTCGTCTTCTTCCTTATCTTCTTCAACAGATTTCTCTTCAGCCTGACCTTTACCATCAACTTCAGCCTCCTCCGTTTTCTCGTTCTTCACGGATACGTAATAAGGTGGCAAGGGTTGCTGCTGTTTAGGCACAACAACGTAGACATCCTGTTCCAATTCGTGATCGTTTCCTGCCTTTACATAAGGCAATTGTTGGTGAACGTACGGAGCCGCTTTCTGTCCCGCGCTCGCATAAGCGATTACAGGCTTTTCGTAGAGTCCCACCGTTTGAGGAACCGGTAAAGCAACAGGTGCAGCACCACCACCGACAACATAATGCACTGGCGACGGCGTATCGTGGTAATGTCCGCTTCCATGATTGGTGTATTGCACGTAGCTCACGGGGTAACCTTGCCCTTGCTCGTACACGTAACCCGTAGCCGAAGTCTCCAAGTCGGCCATGCTCATCTTTGAAATGGTAGTTCGTTCCATATTCGTTGGTGCTGCATCGTTCGACCCAACCGAGATCAATGCCAATATCGTCGCGATCGCGATCATGTTGAACGCGGTAAAGAACACAATAAAGAAGAAATCAACTGTAAATTGAGTTGGCAGCTGTAGCCGAAGGTGGACTAGCTTACTCTGGCACCCATGATAGACCCCGGTCTAGCTTTTATATACGCGCTCGTAACGAAGGTCCTTCGTTCGTCGAACCAAGGTAGACGCTTTTACGCTCCTTTCTATGTAAGTATCCCACGGTCAGCAGCGCGAATTCAAGTACAAATCAGCGTTATTGACACTGTAATTATCCTGCCGTGACCGTTCCCATGAATCGCCCACATTTTACGTAATATTCGTTTCGGCAGGTGATCGAAGCTTTTGTCCGTACTGTAATACGACAGCGATGCGTCCTCCACGAGAAAAGATATTTACGCGGTTCTTTAGTCACAGCGGGTTCTATACGCCGGGCTAATAATATTGGACGTATGCGCAACCGCGCTTTTACGTCAGTGGAGAGCTATCTTTTTACGAGCTATTTTTTACGTCCCACGTACCGATCTCGTGATGATGCGATTAGAAATTATTTATCCACCATTTTTATTTTTTCGACGAAACGAGACGAATATTTAGTTTATTTTCGAGATCGTGGCGAAATTTCTGAAGAGTGACCTCACGTGTACCAGGAAGACGTGAAATAGATACTTTTCCAGAATGAAAAAGCTATATCTTCTTGACCACGTAGACAACGTGTCAAGGACGAATTTAGGTCAGAGAGTTAACGGGGACGAAGCCCGCGTAAAGCTTACCGAAGCTTCTACTCACTCGCTCCCTCGCTTTCGAGAGCAGAGAGAAAGAGAGAGAGGGCACATGTTATCGGTGAACTGTCCGACTTTCAGCGTTCCAAGCTAAGTGGAACGACCTTGAGGAGAGTAGCGTCGTTGTGTCGACGACGACGACAGGGAGACATCTCGGTGAGGTCGCGTGAAATCGGCGAACACCGAAGTTCGTCGGAGAGCGTCGCTCGGTCTCGACAAGTATCTTGTCCTTCCAGATGCACTCTCGGCCAGTTCTGGGCGAGAGCCAATCGTGCGCGGGCGTTCCGGCGATCGGTCAGGAGATATAAAAGAGCTCGGTACATGGCGCAGTGATTACAGTTTATTTCAACGCGAGAACCGAGAGAGGCTGCGTGCAGCGATTGCAGAAAGAGAAGAAAAAAAGTAAAGAAGAGAAAGAAACACTCGATCACGTAGACGATTGCGTTTTCTAACCGCGAACTGCGCTTGTGTGTGTGTGAGAGAGAGAGAGAAAGAAATTTCTGCATTATCTTAGACGATAAGCTAGACACTTGGTAGGTGCGGAAAGACAGAGAAAGAAGAATGAGAAACGCGTGGGGGTGGTGGCGGTGGTACGTCTTATGTGTCACCGTTGTCCACGTTGCATCTTATCCCATGAAAAGAAGCGTCGAATCAACGCAAACTGATCTCGAATCAATGGCAAGCGATGATTTCGTCTTCGAAAATTTACCATCGATGAAAGTCGACACCGGTCTGGAAGATTTCGATTTTAGACCAGTGACTAAGAAAAATGTGAACGATAAAAATGCTCTTCTATCCTTAACCTTGGAACCGGATGCCGAGATGCTACCACCAAATTACAAAGGAGTGAAGTCACCTGGTGTAGATCACATGGAACTCACTCATGCAGAACCCTTATCGATGGCTACCGACTCAAAGGGTGCACTCGATACCGGCGCTGGATATGCCGTTACAAAGCAAGCGACGCAAAAAACTAAGGGCGAAGAGGGTCGTAAAAAGGTGGTAGAATTCGAGAAAAGCTCGAAGGGAGAGCAAGAAAAAGAGAAGAAGAAGACGGATTACGCCGAAGCGGCTGGCAAAAGGAAAGCTCACACCGTGATAAAGGACAATTTTGGTGGCCACAAGGATCAGGCGTTCAACGAGAAAGGAGGAAGCTTCGAGATCGAAGGCAGTCGCAACAAGGGCCACAACGCAGCTGGCTTTCACAATGTCTATCACAAGGACGAGTACAAGAAGGACGCCGATTTCTACGACAATGACCATCAGGGTGGACACTTCAAGAAACACGGGAGGTACGGTGAGAAACACGGCTCCGTCGAACGTATCTTCGAGAAGGGCTCCAGTCACGATTCGGCCTTCGACCAAGCAGAAGCTAGGAAGGAGGGAGAGGCAGAGAAGTCTCGAGCCAGCAAGGGAGCTCAAGGCCATGCTGCTGCGCAAGGCTACGATGGCTTCTTTCATAATTTCGACGAGTTCGTTAAAAAAGCAGGACTTGTCGAGGGTTAAAAAATGTATTCTGATATGCGACGTTGTTTAATAAAGTGTCCAATTCAAGGATAGGTTATAGATTCACGTATTATTTTGTATCAATGACAACAAATATTTATTTATTGCACAGTGTTGCGTGTAGGGGAGACCGGGGCTAGTTGTCCCAATTTTAGGCTTTTTGTTTCTACAGATTTCTGTAGCTTATATTTTCGAATTTTTTGGGGACCATCATAAACTTCAACTTCTTAGCAATACATAGAAATCTTTCCGCTTGCATTGAGAAGTTTTTAACACGTTTTTTTTTCAATTTCAAGCAAACGAGTTTTTTGGGACAACCTGCCCCGCTGCGGGGTAAGTTGTCTCACGCCATGGGTCAAGTTTTCCAAGGTTTCCAAGGAAAAATCCTGATGTATGCATCATGATTTTTGCGAAAATGGACACCACCGCCGATTTCAATGTTTAATGTCCCATTTTAAAGAAGAAAGCATGTAGAATACTGTGCCGTTGTCCGTTTTTCGATATCGTTAAGCAATGATGAGAAATTAATTTTTTAAGTGTCGGAATTTGGGTCGTTTTCAAGCTTAAAACTGCTGTATCTTTCCAACCAGCCATCCTATCGAAACGCGATTTGCATATTCGTAAATTAGAGACTTTCCCCTTTCGAACAAGTATTTGATCGGGCAAATTCGAGATGCTTCGATTTTTGACAAAAATCCTGACCTATGCATCATGATTTTTGCCAAAATGGTCACCACCGCCGATTTCAATGTTTAATGGCTCATTTTAAAGATAAAAGCATGCAGAATAATGTTCCGTTGTCCGTTTTTCGATATCGTTAAGCAATGATGAGAAATTAATCTTTTAAGTGTCGAAGTATGGGTCATTTTCAAGCTTTAAACTGCTGTAACTTTTTAACCAGTCATCCTATCGAAACGCGACTTGCATATTCGTAAATTAGAGACTTTTCTCTTTCGAACGAGTATTTGATCGGGCAAATTCGAGATGCATCGATTTTTGACAAAAATCCTGATGTATGAATCAAGATTTAGAAAGAAGAAAGCATGCAGAATACTGTCCCGGTGTCCGTTTTTCGATATCGTTGCGGAGTGTCGAAAAATAAATTTTTTAAGTGTCGGAGTATGGGTCGTTTTCAAGAGAAAAATTGCTGTAACTTTTTAACCAGTCATCCTATCGAAACGCGACTTGCATATTCGTAAATTAGAGACTTTCCTCTTTCGAACGAGTATTTGATCGGGCAAATTCGAGATGCATCGATTTTTGACAAAAATCCTGATGTTTGCATCATGAACAAAAACCTGAATTCTGTCGAAAACTAATGATAAAAACAAACGTTACAGCAAAAAAAGAGGATGGGGCTAGTTGTCTCAGATCTCATTGTCGGGACAACTTACCTCGTCGTGTGAGACAACTTGCCCCATTTTCATAGGTTTGTTTCTCGGGTAATAGTTCAAATTCTGGCAAGGTAATGAAGCTGACCAAATTCTCTTTCTATTACATGTGTGAACTCATGTGCAATCGATTTTCAATAGTGCCTAGAGATGCTTAAGTAATGTACCCAAAGTAGAATTGAACTTATCAAAATATAAAGTCGTCTCTTGAAGTAACCAGGGAAGACTAAACACAACGACCACCACTACACTTTTTTTTACTCGCTAAGACCTGTACACCATGCACCGGACGCGTTTCCCCTTCCATCCTAAGATACCAAAACTACGACTGGGACAACTTGCCCCTGGGACTTTTAGCCCCGGTCTCCCCTACTCTACGCATGTTGACGGTAATAAAATTACAGATTACAAAAAATATATTCTAATTCTAAACGATTATAGGGTACTGTACAATAGATATTGTATACGTAAGGATTATAAACGATTTACAAACGTCCCTTCTATCGCCCGACAAAATTCGCTTTGACGTATCGATTTCGCGGCGTTATATCGCTTATGTAAAATAAAATCAAGAGCGCGGCAGTCGTATCGATAATCGATACATTCCCGAGGGGACAATACCTCGATCGGATTGCAGGTTCATCTTGACGCATTGTCCTGTTCCTTGATAACGACCACGGAGCAACCCAGCAGACTACGTCTCCCGCGATGCGCAACGCGATTTGCCGACGATAGTTACGTTGATTAATGGATATTAATAATGTTCGCCATTGTTGCCGCGATAAATCGCGATTTTTCGTCGGGCCAGCCGGGACGCGAATAAAAGGTGGTAATTGATGCGTCGCTCGGACTGAACGCGAGGGGGGGGGGTAGCCGACAGCTTTCCAGGTAGGTAAAATGCGCGGACGTGTACACGGGTACGCATACAGGGACACCGACGTTCCGGTGTATTTTGACTTGGGTGAGGATAGCCGAGGTACCATCCCCTTCGTGGCTCACTGAGCTCGGGTTCCGTGCATTCATCAACAATAAGCCACAGCAGCCCCCAAGCATCCTCCCTTTCCTCCTCCTTTTCCCAACCTGTATGCATGCATGCATCCACGTATGCGTTACGAGTACATTCACGTGTAGGCGTGTGTCTATGTTTGTACGAGCGTATATCGTAGGTCGTGGAACGCGTTTGGAATACATAAATCAGGTGTACCGGTCCGCAGGCTGCTGCCAGCCATATCACTTGGCACAACGGCTATGAATGAATAGAGCCCTACCTGAATTATCGTCCGCCTTTGCAGACACTGAGCGAGCGCGCGCGCGCACTTTCCACGACACGACAACGTGTAACCGCGCATGGCTTTAAACTTTAACCTTCGCTGTTTGACGGAAGTACGATAAAGACGGATGAGATATCGTTTTTTTTGCCCTCTCGCGAAATATCTTTGCTCCCGTTCATGGAAAATTCAGTTTTCGTGCGAAGGAAAGTTGGGTGAAGTAAAGTTAAATCGCACTTTAGAAAAACAATGACAAGCGGACGAAATTCAGAGTAAACCGGCAATGATTAATAAAGTAATATGGTGTCGTTGTTGTCGAGATTAATTAATTATAACGGAATCTTTAAAAATAATAAATTTTGTCGGCTTATCGAACAACTTCGAAAATCACAATTTCGTTTCAAAACGAAAGCGAGTAATGTATGCGCTCGTCCCGTAAGTACCGTTGCGAACGATGAACTTAACCTCGATTATACCACGTATCTCCGAGAAAATTATCTTTTTAGGAATCACCAGATTATGTTACACGTTTGGCCATGCCAAAGGATTACGAGAACGTTGTGAAATTTTTATGCAGCACCTATTTTAAAGACGAACCGTCGATAATAAATATCGGGCTATGCGGTGTGCCACCGACGACTGCGATGTTGAACATGACTCTGGAACAAATCAAGGATGGCATGACGATAATCGCGGTAAATCCTCACGACTGCATCATCGGTGCTGCCGTGAACGTAGGTGCGTGTCCTTGGGACCCCAAGAAGATGATCGAATACGCGAGATGTTGCGAGGAGGAGGGTCCGTCGCGCGATCTTATCGAATTCTTCGCTTATGTCTCGCGTAAGCCGGATGTCTGGAATCGTTTTTGCGTTCTCAAGGTGTTTGAGTGCAGCATTCTGGCGGTCGATCTGGAATACCGTGGAATCGGTGTGGCCAGGAAACTCCTCGAGGAAAGCTGGTATCTCGCACGAGACTGTAGCTACCGATTGTTCCGCATCGACTGTACCAGCAGGTGAGGCCGACTTTGGAATTTCGACCATTTCAATAGTTTCGAACGAGACTGGCTTCACTCTTTGGATCGAGCTCGATTGCGATCCCCTTTTTCCTCTCTTTTCCCTTCTTTTCCTTTTATTCGTTCAGTCTGTAATTTTGCCAGACCGAAACATCGGTATTTCGGGTGTAAAACAAAATCAAAATATATCTCCGACGTGAATGGCGATTCTCTCTCTAATTGGAGGTTTAATTAAACCCGTTAATCTTCGGTTAAACCTGAGTTTTCTCAAACCTATCTTTTCTTTTACGTTTGCCTAACCAGATATACTGCTAGAATAGCGCAAGGCTTCGGATGGGATAAAGTATGTACGATTCCTTATTGTCGATACGTTAAAAATTGCGAGATGGTGTTTAAGCATATACAGGAGCCCCACACGGAAGTCGAAGTTTACGTCGATCGTGTCAGGTTTTGTAAAGCATATACTCTACCTTACAAAAGTCGGAAGTGGAAATAATTTCTTAATTAAAAATTAGTACATTATAACATGTAAAATGTAATTAGTGGTTTTACGTCATACCTTTTAAACATATGTATGAATATGTTATATATAAATATATATAATATAAACTAATGAATATAACATCTTGACACCTATCCAGCGGTATATGCACTTCCTCGAAAGGGTTGATCGTAGAGGCTAAGAAATATGCGTGAATGAAAGGGTCGAGAGAAATGCACAAGTTTAAAAGTTGCCCTCTATTCACGGGGGAATAAATTCAAAAGGATATTTCGGCTCGCTCTTGGCCTCGAAGATAAAGTGGAATTGTTGATGCCGTGAGCGAAATACATCGGCGTAATGCGAAGTGCCCGCAATAGTGGGGCTATTCGGGCGTGTTTACGAGAGGGTTGCCGGAGATGGTTGGGTGCGGGGACTGCGAGGGTTGCTCGCATGCATCATCGGTGCAACTGGAGATAAATTCCGTACGCGTAGCACGGGATGTAGTGTGTACGTCGTCTTTACTTTGGTCTTAACTAAAATCCATTAAACCCAACGATTTATTACGATACCCTAGCCCTCCCTCGCGACGGCGCGCGCGCTCAGGAGGCAAGCTAATGCTTCCCGGCCACCTTCAGGCGCAGTTTAAACGCAAATTAATGACGTCGAGGTAAATGCGCTGAGTATAACCCACGTATCCACCTTCGTACCGGTGCTTTTCACCTTTTATTTCGCCAACTGTTGTGGGTTTACGGTGAGCGAGAGGGTGAGAGTATCTGGACGGCGATGTATGTATCGTGCGCCTCCCACGAAAGATGTTTCTGACATATTTATAGGTAACGAAGAGAGTTCACACTTTCGAAACACGAAATAAAGAACGTACGCGTTAACACAGGCGTTAAGCCGTCACCGTTATTTCTCGATACTCCTATTCAATGGATAAAACGTGTAAAGATTTTATAAAAAATGTTTTACAATATCACGCAGTGTTTTAAAGCTGTAGAACGAGATAATATTTCAGCTGGGTATAAATTTCACCCTCTACCTAGTGTTTTTTAATCGAGAGAGTTTAAACCGATTAGAATTTTCTTTCTTTTCTCCTCGATATCATTATCAATCGGATGAGGAAGTCGCGAGAAGTTCAACAAGTAGGTCTTTGTCTCGAAGAGCCTTCCACGAGACTTTTCGTCGTCGAAAATACCTCGCTTATATTCGTGAACATCGATTCATCTTCTTTAAACGGCAGCACTGACCTATTTCCAAAGTGTCGCCGTGGTCGAGAGAGTACGGTCCCCGAGAATTTATGTAGGACAGAGATGCCGCGTACGGTAGACTTAACGTCGTCACGGTAAAGCACTTTTTTGTGTCTCATTCGAGCAAGCCGGCAGCAACGCGGTAGGCTCTTCTAAAAATTCATCTATGTGAATGTCGACGCTATTCAAATATGATATAAAGTACACGGTACGGCGTCGTGTTCACAGACACGTCACGATGAGTCTGTCGTCGTCGTTCAACGGTTTTCCAAGAAATCATATAGGTCAATGTACCACTGTGCCAATGCTTGAAAAGGTATTTCTTCCGGCTAAAATAAAGAAGTCTTACAATACGGATGAAATCTTTTGTTGGAGTAGCTATTAACGGGCCACGGTAGCGATCGATACGCTTGAAGTGCCACTAGAAAATACTCGAACGCACACGCACCCTCGAAACGGTCAATTATCTTCCTTGAAAGAACGTGAATTGGAACTTGTAACTGTCCAACTGATTCGCAACTGTTGCGAAACATTCCTCTTTGTGGATCACTCCCAGCAGGCTCCTCCCTTTCCTATGCGTGTCTCAAAAAGGATCTTCCACCGATCTCGAAGCTGTAATGATTAATGGAGTTAGGGGAGCTGCGCACAGTTCCGTAATACCGTGGCAACTATCGAGTCGGAATTACAGTTGAGAAACTTCGAGGTGAGTTAGGAGAGTGCGACGTCGTCTCGGTTGGAGGATTCTCTCATCGCCTTGGCTGCCGTGGCTGCCTCGGCACAGCCATCCGACCACGTACCAAACTCGATTTGATTTTGATTCGACATACAGTGGAAACGCATTTAATGCCTCCCAACTCCTTCGCTCGGGTACACTCTTATAAAGGAAACGACGCGTGCATCGACTAGGGATGTCGGAATTGTATCCTATCAGGATTTCGAGATACTTTCGTTATGATGTATCGTTGGTAAGATTCCTGTTATCAAGATGTATCATCGTTTGGTCTTTGGAGTTTTCAAATAGAATCGATAAGATAAAGTCAATGTTTCTCCAGTATATGTAGGTATAGGTACGTTCAAATGGAATATGGTATTAATTTGTATAGGTATTTAGTATCTAGCTAAAGAACGCATGCACGTCGGTGTTGTCTGCCTGGTGGTTTAATGGGCGGAGGAAAGATCACGATGCACTTGAGAAGCCGATACGAAGGCGCTTAATCTGCATAATTCCAATCCCACGGCGCGAAGCGTTCGCGTCTCGTAGTTTCCCGTACTTCTACTAATATCGGGAATTGTTTGCCGAATTGAAATAGTTTGACTCCAGACCTCCGCCCTTATCTACCATCAACCGGTATCCTCTCTCGCTCTCTCTCGATCTCTTCCTTTCTCTTCTCTCCAGTCCTTTCTCGTGGTCATGCACATAGGAATTGCGTGATATAGTTGAAATGGTCCCTGGAATTCTTGCGCTTAAGAGTTGACCGGCGTTAACGAATACTCAAGAGAGAGAGAGAGAGGGGGAAAATGTCACTTTATTTTAAACCTCCAGTTTCGTTCCTCTTTTCTCGTTTCGTTATTAAAGACCTCGGAATTACATTTATTTAACCTAAAAAACGACATAATTTCCAATGCAGAAAATCGTATCGAGAGTAGCTTTAGCAGAAAGTTCGGCAATATTTGACGAAAATATTATATTACTTGCCGAGGTTAAATATCCAATGAAAATCATACTGGAGCGTCACTTAAAGCTGGAGAACGTCGAGGACTTTTAATTTGGTCTCTTCAAACCAGCTTCCAACTTTCGGTCAAATTAGCCGTGCAATGAAATCAACGAATTAACTCTCACAGTCGGTATCTCAGTGAGCGGAGGACGATGGCTGGGCGTAAAGAGAATTCTCGAGTATCTTGACGATGCATCTTCTCGCAGGTTCGCGAACCGCTGCGTTCTTTGCCTCTCGGTAGAGTGTACAAAGTTTTGTTAAACAAATTGTTTGCTTCTCGCAAGCTTTGTGAATTATTAATTATCTGCGAGGAAGGTTTTTTTTTGTTTTTAAATTAGGTATAATTAACAAACGAGACTAGATTTTGGGTTTATCCAAATTCCATGTAGTTCTTCTCGGAAAACGAGGAAGCGCATCTCGAAGCGAAGAATAAATGTTCTACCCTCGCGCGACCACTCTTACCTTTCCTCTCTTTCCCTCTTTCCCTTTCTTTCTGTTCTTCGTGGAGGATATAAACCTCGTTGATTCGTCGGACGTGTCTCCAGGTGCAACGGACAACGCACTAACCGGCGGTGGAATTGGATTTCGCTGTCTTATGGTTCGTGCTCGAAGACTGTTTCCGTTTTTACGCGTGTCTCTCTTTCTCTCGCGCTACCTTTTCTTTCTCTTGTTCCATTATTTCCTTCCTCCCGTTCTTTACTATTTTTCTCCAGCTTTCATTCTTTTTTCCCGTCCCTCGTCCCTCCACCGTTCCTTTTCCTTCTGTTCTCTTCTTTTTCCAAAGACGATCCAACCCGTGCGCGTAAATACAAGGTAGTTTTAGAAAAGACGCGCAAGAAGTTTCGTGAGAAAGCGCGCGAATTCGGCGCGAGTCCGAATAGTCTCGGAACATTTGTAGAAAACGTTACCGTTCTATGTTGTTGCTCTACTACTCTCTCTCTCTCTCTCTCTCTTTCTCTCTTCTCTCACTTCTCTTTCCAACCCACCTTGTTTCTCTACGCAGTGAGCAAGCCGGTCGCTCGCATGCCAGGTGTAGATGGTCGAAGTTTGTCCGGCCAATCTCCACTAAACCGAAGGTAATCTTCTTGTCGGTATATAATTTCTGTTTTAAATTCGTCGGTATTTCGAAATTTTGTGTTTACATTGTTTTAAAATTCCACGAATTATATTACTCGTCAACCTCGTGCTTTTTATTTTTATAATTAATATTTCTCCTTTCACTTCACTCATTATTCATCTTCATTCTCTAGCAATTTTGTAGATTTTACAAGCATCATTCCCATAACGTGTATACGACGTTTATTCGTAGCAGCTGGTGACGCTATAGAAGTCGCCATTTCATCCCTCGCATCGTACGTATACAATCATGATATTCGTCGAAATTATCAAATATAAACTTGCCTCCGTTCGTTCTTGCCTCTCGTACTATTTTTCTCTTGTTCTTACCACTGTAGCTTTCGTACTTCTCTCTCTAGCGCTCTTTTTATCACCATTCGGATAGGTTACGTGCTTCGCTATAGTTAAATCGTTCTACTGTAAGCTGAATGGGTAAATACATTCTTTTAAGACTATTTCCTTAAAAGGACCAATATTTTAGGCAAATGGTTTTCTCTTTTTCCAATTGCCAGAGAATAGAAAAAAACTCTAACTACTTTTATTATTCATTTGTATTGGAGATAAATTCTTTTTTTTCTATTCAAAGGAAATAAGGTGACGATTAATAAGATACAATACTAGAAAAAATACACACACAAAGAAACTATTTAATAGAAAGATGAAGAAAAAGGAGCAGATGGAATGGAAGGTACGGAAGCACGGAGTATCACGAAAATATCTCGCCTACTGAAATTGGGTTCGAAGATGTACGAACTGCTACAACGAAGTCCATTACATCCATTTCCCCGTATACCCGGACTTGTATAGACGTGACAAACGTATCTAATGTTATACGTAAGTTGTTTTTGGACTATTCGTATTCAACCAACATGCTTTACGAATATACCCCGTCTCGGTGAATGTTTCAACCTATTACCGAGTAATTACATCAACGTAGGAGGTTTATTGCATTTACGTACGTTACCTTCGCGACACGATCACCCAGTACAGGAATTTTTAAACACGATATTTATAAAAACTATTAAGATAGCTATACGAGTTGTTGTTCCAAAAGATTTTTTTAAATATTTTTGACCAACAACCTCGATTCTGAAAAAAAAAAAAATTTATTTCCAGTCTCATATCACGGGACGGAAATAATTCGTGTGGAACGCACTTCCATGCTTATATCCATAAAATCCAGTATCGATGACATGTTCGATGCATTCGGGAAATGCGTTGTCCGCGCGATAGACGTTTTGATTCCAATGACTATAGGCACTTAGCGGGTGGATTCAACGGAATGCGCAAGGATCCATTAACACGTATGCATATATGTATATACCTATGTATGTATACACGTGCAAAGGAAATGCGGTATACGGGTAATGCATACGGTATCGCCTACCTACACTTTGCCGGTCTACGGAGACAAGAGAATACAAGCACATATTCTATGAACGTTGCACCGGCAACAATTAGGAGAGCCCTTTGGCACGGAATACACGACTACGTTTGGGGGAGAATGTACCTACAAATAATCCCCCAGCATTCGGGAACACGCGGGCTTCACCTGAGACCGAGATAAACCTAAGTTCGATTCCATATACGAATGGATGACTCTCCACCATGTTTGGTATCTAGTCGTGACGGAACATTTTTCGACGTTGCTCTTTGTAGTACAGAAATTGATTTTTCTCTATGTTTACTCGAACGATATAGTCTTTGATTTCCCATGCATGAATTTTCTTGCTTTCCATGAGCACGCTCGAATATACAGGGTGCTCTATGCAGTGTGATCGGTTTTGATTAATGTTAATGGTTCGATTGAATTCTTTTTAATATAACACGGTTCAAAGAGAACTTTAACATGATTATTGGATATTTTTTCTAGTTTTCAAGGTCACCTACTTCTTTTAGATAAATCTCTAATTATTTGTACATATCTTGTAGCAGTATTGAGATGAATTCAGCAAGTGTCGTAACAAATATTTTGTCATTAATCTCAATCTCTTCAATCTAGATCCCTTTGAACCATGTTATACAAACAAAAATGTTTTAAATGGAACCACTAGCAATAGAATAATCTAAGCAGATCACGCTTCGTGAACCACCCAGTATATACAGGATAAAACGTATAAAGACGCTTTGAAGTGATTTCCATTTTATCTATCGTTCGAACTTCATCGATGGAGCGTTTACTAAGTAAAAACCTTGTGATTTTTGTTGCTTTAAGAATTAGTTCAGCCCTTTCTCTTTCAACTGTGTCACAAGTGAACAAAATGATTTCCCAAGGCCCGTAAACTCTGCAATTTTTAACGTCGTAAAGATGGCGACCGGTGGAACGCGTAAGAGAGAAAATAGTTTCCAGGCTTTTCTTTCTTCGCGAACGCAGTCTATTAAAGTTTTTCAATTATTTCATTATCTTCTGTAAGCAGACGCGTCATCGGATTTTCCCGTTGGTAGAGATAGGAAAGAAACAGAGGAAAATGAGAGAAAAAGACCGTTTATTTTTCCGGCTCTCTTTTATAAACGTTTCGTAAATAAGCTTTTACGTAGTCCCATCTAAAAATTGAATTCTAAAGTTCGGTCTCGCGGCACGAGACAGAAAAATAATAACGACGCTGGAGATGGTGCCAATTTTCTCAATTCTACACGAAAGCACTTGAAAGAAACGGAAGAGTATCTTAGTCCAAAATATCGTAGGTACAATTTCTAACGGTAGTTTCGCATAAGCATTACGTTTGTTTCAGTTTGATTCGTCCAAATGTTTGCCCGCACGCGGCTTTTCATCGCTATAAACACCGGTACTGCTCGTCGGTTTATTATGTTTACGCCAAACGCTCTCGCGCACGATATATCACACGCTCGAGATAACATAATCCGTGGAGCAGAAACGACGATGAAAAGCTCGCGTCCTCGGCTTTGTGCGCGCCCGCGCGCACTGTAATCGGCGGTGGATAGTCGCGCGGCCGGTAGGTACGTTCTCTCTCTCTCACTTTCATATCTCTACACTCTCTCTGTCTCTTCCATTCTCTCTCATGCTAGTGCCACGAGACGTCCAAAGTGCGGTGAGCTCGCAAGCTTCATGCAGGTGCCTCGCACGAGACGTCACGATACGGACAGCTGTGGCAATGCGTTATAAACGTCCGATTAACGTTCTTCTCTCTTCTATCTCTCTTTCTCTCTCTCTCACGTATACACTATCTCTCTTCGTACCAGCTCTATTAGGATTTTACAGTGGCCTACCCTCGGACAGTCGCGCCCACGTAATTTCGAACGAGATATTCCATTAATCGTGCTGTAGCCTCTCTCTCTTTCTCTCCGCTCGCCTCTGCAACACCATATCGTTATTATCTTGCTATTTACCGTGGCATTTATGATTAATGAAACCTATAATATCCACGTTGATTATGTTATTCATTCTCTCGACGACGATTTACCGTATCTCTTGACATAAACTTGTACAATGTACGATTATACGTAAAAAAGGACATATGATACATATACATTTCATTCTTTATTAATAACTTTTCTTTTTTTCGTATAACGGAACGCGTTGAGTTAACGTAACGAAGCATAGGACGAGATACAAGCGTGTTTTACACTTTTTATTGTATAAATCTTTTCTTTTATATCGCGAACCTTTCTTCGACATTTCGCCAATAAATGTGAGGGGACACGATTGGAAGTGTGCGGGCTAATCCGGGTAAAAATAATCCAAGGTATTAAAGAGCGTTAACGGATGAATCGGTTCAACGGTTAGAGGCAATAAAATATTGTAGGAATTATGTCGAACGACGAAAAATTATATGGGGAACGGTTGATGGGGGTGGGGGTTGTAATAGCCGATGAACGATGAACGCTAATTTTACGGAAACTTGCGTTTTATTTGATGGCCGATAAATAGGGGAAAAGCGCAACGGTATTTATAGTCGAACTTTTTTACAACAAAATTTATGACTCGAACAGAGATATGATTATTCTTTTCGAAAGCATATACGTACATATCTCATATTTCGCTGTGGATTTTGCAAATATTATTCAGGCTCTCGAATAACTGAAACGAAGTACGATTGTTTGCTCTCAACGATAAAAGAGAAATGTGGAAAGCGAAAAAATTAATAGTTACGTTTGAGTCATTGGTAGTATCACTGAATCGGTAGATGCGGGTTGGTTCACTTTTTTTTTGCAAAAAAAAAAAAGATCGTTACCGTTGAGATAAATTCTTCTTTTTACATAGTGGACTTAAAAAGGCAAACAAAAATTAGTCACGGTGAACCAATCACGACGGGAGTTTCGTTAGCTACTCCATACATTTTCCACAAATTTTTTGTCAACGCTATAAAGATCAAATGTGTTCGCACTGTAATTTATGGATCAATGAAGTTTAACACATTTGGCAGAGCTCGCATAGCTCTGGAGAGTTTCCAGGGAGCGGCGCGCGCGCGCGCGCGCTTGTTGGCGTTTCGGAAACGGCATTAATCCTCCGCGTAATTGGCTTTCGTGACGCAAAACATCGGCTATGTATCTAAAACGTATAACAATGTCTTTAGTAACGAGGCTCTCTTCTCCTCTTACGTTCCCATAAATCCGAACGTGTCGTCCCTCTAAAACGATACTCGGCATTAACTTATGCGAGACGAACGAATTTTCCAAAGTGTATTTTTAATTTTTTCATATTGCCACAAAGATTTCTTGAAATCCTCGCTCGTGTTCGCAGTCATCGTCGTTTAAAATCCGATTATATGAAATTTGAAAAAATCAATTTTTTACACGGCTATCAGGCAACCACGCCGCGCGGATGTAATTACGGGAGCCGATGCTGGATTCACTTTTCTCGTGCTAATGTAATGGCAAATATTTACGAGCGGGTACTTCGCGAGTTTCCGGTCGAAGTGAATGGAGGAGAAGGGTAGAAAGAGAGTGGGAGATAGAGGAAGAGGGAGAAAGAGAGAAGGGGGGCGAGATAGAACCTTCTTCCACACTGCCAGCATCGAAGCATATTTGTCAAGGGCTATTTATACGCCTTCCGTTACCGTCGGTACTTTAATGAAAATACTTTCTTCTCTTTCTCTTCTTCCCTTCTCCCCTTTTCTCTCTCTCTCTCTTTCTCTTCTCTTCTTCCCCTTCTCCTATCTTAGTGCCTTCTCTCCCTCAGTCGCTCCATCCACGCCACTCTACACCGCTCGGTGGTATCTATTTTTCTGTCTCTCGATTTCCTACCATTCCCTCTACCTCCTACTTTCCCTGTCTATCCTTCCGACTCGATTTATATCACGCTCCTCCCTCCTACGATGTCCGAGTTCGTACAATTATCACGCGCAATACGACATCATTGGAATTCTTGATATTTCCTCTGTGACCGGACGTTCCAATTTCATTTATTTTTTCCATCATAGATGTACCTTTGATATTACAAATAAAATATTCCGAAAGAGACTCATGTAGCCACATTTTTCATCGTAAAGTAAAAATAATTTCGTGAAATTGTCGGATCACATTTTTAAAGAAGACGGATACGCGACTTAACCCCGGAGCTTAACGTGGCAAGCGTATATGTACGTTGTGGAATTTTCGTTCCTTTTGTTTCGTTAAACGGATACGTTCATCGTGTGGAGAAAAACGAAGCAGATCTAAGCGAGACGCGTCGAGGTAGATTCGTGAGCGGTCTCACGAAAGCCTCCGTCTACTATCCGCAATTATCCCGACGCTGCGTGCTCGGACTGCGCGAATCACCAGAGAGAAAGAGAACCGAGGAACGAATTAAAATAAATCTTAGAGATAAGAAGTGGCCAAGAAGAAAACACCGATGGGAGGTGACGGGAGAAAAATCTGCTCACGTATTTTCCCATGGTGAAATAATACGATTTCGAGCTGTCCCGAACGCGAGTCTCGCGTATAAATTTATTTTCAAAACGTCGCGTGGAAGGTGGATATACATTTCGTTAGAGAAAGTAGTTCTTTCAATAGGATATAGGTACGATACTGCGTTAAAGCTGTCAACTATGCTTCATTAGTTAATCTTTCTTTCTTTTGCAACAAATTACGACTGGAATAAATCAAACTAATAACAATCGTTATCGTACAGCCGTATCTCGCTTATTACGTACATACAAAACTAACGAGCATGATTAGCCATCTTCGATATACGGATTTCGTAAACAAGATTAAAAATAGAAACAGGAATGATAAAACGAGATTGAAGAAAAAACGAACTGCAGCCGTGTAAGTAGGAAAGCTATCGGAGCTCGTAGGAAAATGTCTATTCGTCGTTCATCGAATTAACCCCTTGCCTTATAATATCATGTGAGACTCGTTGTACAAATTCCGAGACAAGTATAAAAAGCATGGGTCACACTCATGGTTCAATTCTTGCAAGTTTATTTTTGTATATATTTGTTTTTTATTGTTCATTAATCTTTGTTTGGACATACTTGTGATTGATTTTTTCTCAATTTCTAGTATTAATTTGATCGAGTGCCCAATTAAATCATAAAGCAAAGGGTTAAAGGCATAGAACGAGTCCACTCCTGATCCTCTACGCAAGTAAACCAGCTCAAAGCTTAAGTGCCGATCCCGAAGGCTGCTTTTTAACCGATCCTTCGTTTCCACCAGCACCACCGTCTCCTTTCTACTTTCTCGTCCTCTATCCTTTAACCTCCTTCACGATCGAACCCTTTTTCGATGGGCTTTTCGTCGACAGCGGTATTACGCTACACCGGACGTCTATTAACGATCGCGAACGTAGGTTGGGTACACGCAATCAGGAGTCCTTTCAAAGGACTCAACTACCCAACGAGGTGCGGCCTAGCCTCGTGTTGTATGCAAATCCGTCCGAGTACTTGATTATTTCGATTCATCCCCAGACGGACTTCGTCGCTTCTCGGTTCATCGACGGCAACTTAAAGAGAGCAAAAGGTGGGATACTGGAAGACTTTCAAAGATTGGATAAAGAAAGAGAACGATCGATCGATCGTGCGTATGAACGGGAATCCGTGTCGATTGCTTTCAAGATGAGTCACAGGAATGATAAATCACGATCAGTTCCTTCTTTAGAATTTTTTTTATAAATTAGATTATATAAGGTATTAGATTGTCCCAAAACGTACGTAGGTAGTTCTATTGTCCAGCAGTGTTTATGTAAACATATAACCTTATCAATGAAATGTTTAGGGAGGAAGGTGATAAAAGCGAATGCATCGTATGTAATTTAATGACATGCCATAAAAAATGAAATATTGTATATCTACTATTTACTAGTAAAACGAAAGAAACTTTTACAACAATCGAATATTAAATCATTTTAACCTTATATAGTAATTCCATTGTCGCGATATAGTTATAGAAAATATTCCATGGATTAAATCGAAAACTATAAGCGACGGCGTAAACCCGGTCATTTGTTTGCCTTTATTATGTATTATAATTACATTTCCAGTTAAGGTTAGTAGAGTGATATGCCTTTGATACATTACGAACAATTAATTTCATTTGCAGTAGGTCGCGACAAGAATGCGGATGATTCTAGTGTAGCATCTACGATGAGAATGTAATTTAACAGCTTTGACGTGGTATTACTTGCGTACATCGCTTATACGCTACCAGCGGCTGCACTGCCTGTGGATCGAGACATATGAGAAATTCCGTGGGTTCGTTTCATTAATTATGCTTACGCTACGATGAATCTTAATCGGGGAAACCGATCTTGCGTATAATTTTACATACGAGTACTGAGAATTATTTAAACGCTAATAATTCGAGTCTCGACATAATCGGAGTACTTAAAGCAAGCGTTGCACTTTCAAATTTGTTCATTTGTAAGACGTACCTGGAATCTGTGAATTTTACCAAAGACGTCACTCTTGAATCATATACAAATTTGCCAGAAAATTTATGCTACAGAAATATCGAAGTTCCGGTCGCTGTCTCTTACACTCAACTGTATCGCATCTTAAACGTACACTGCTACCACGTCCGTAGGGAAATAAGGTTCTTTTCTCCGTTATTTCATCCATTCGAACGTACAATACCAGCCCAGTTTTGAATAAATTATATCCTTGTTTTGTAACGCTCGTGAATGGACGCTTTGCGTCTCGAATTAATTCAAGGAAAAGAGAAATAGAGAGAACTCTTTTTCAATAATAAAAGATTCAATGAAACGTTAGCAAGGATCAATCGATAAATGCAAGAGAATTGTTTATAAAAAACGTTTGGATCGTACGAAGGGAGAGATCAAAATCTTACGAAGAAGTCAAGACTGGATAAAGAAAAAGTCGGGAAGAAGGGGAAAGAAAGGTATTGAGAAAGCGAGGGATCGTTTGGTTCAAAAGGGGGGGCTAACCTCGAACTTTCTCGATTAAAAGGTAATTACCTTCCGGTTAAGACCGTGGAATTTCAATCAATGAATGAGAGAACGGTTCGTTCGATCTTAAGTTTGAACTACTGCCGTGTCAATTAACCGCATCAACATTTACTTTCTGTCCGAGCGAAATCTACGAAGGATAGGTACTTACCCGAATCAATCGGTCGTCCAGGCTTCGTTAACGGACTTTGATTTTCATCGGTAATTAGGGAATGCTCGATACGATCGATGATAATAATTAAAGTATTTTCCACAATGCTGATTCTATATACCCCAAAATATGGGAAATAGATAAACCATGTACGAAATTTAGAGTATTCCAGTGGCTTCTGACTTTGTAGGAAAATAATAGACATAGATATACCTACGTTACATTTTTCTGGACAATGTCACATGTCTTGGTCTTTTTTAAAAGTCCGCAATTTCATACCAGCCTTGAAGAGGGGTACTGGAGTGTCGAACGAAACTTTTTCGCATTAAGAACAACCGGGATAGTGAACGGCACGCTGCGCTCGCCTCCTCTTTTTTTATGAATTTTATGAATTTTATAAATTTTGAAATAGGTGCCCGCTATTTGTAAACCGGATCGAACCGAAATTGTTAGTGAATCCTCGTCGAATGAAACCGGATATTTCATATAACTTTCAGTGTGTGATTCATTCAGTTATTTAGACGTTACAATGGACACACCATTTTAGATTTTGTTATGAAACGGAGGTATCGAAAAGGATTTTTGGATATCTCGAATAGTTTCAAAGATAATCATCTGCTACACGTTTTGCTCTATCGAAAATATAAGGTACTCCCTGCGGTCGTGCCTAAAAAGCATCCGAGGTATAATTCTTTGCCCAAGGGCTCTTTGAACGAACCGTAGAGCACCGATGACGCGGGGAACGAGTTTCCTAGCAAAGGTCGCTTGCCGCCTACGCGCTTTTACGTTCGCCCGTGTTCGTTCATTTTCCACGTAATAGAAAATGCAGGAGCGAGAAAGAGAGGTGAGTGGGCAGAGAAAAACATAAAGGAAAATATGGTTGTAGTCGATAATGTGAATTTTCTTGCTATCTAACGCTTTAATAATTATCATTCAGTTCGTGAATGAATGGTAGAAGTTATCGGTATGTTCGTTGGCCACGACACTGTGTCACGCATGCGTTAATCGGAACGTGAAGAGTGTAATCGTCGCTTTAGTCTATATTGGATAATAGGCAGTAAACTATTGTCGGGGTATATTGAAAGATTGCGATTCCTTTATGTATGTCTTGTATAGACTCATTCCAATGGCCTAACATTCTGACTTTTGCAATCATTTCGAAGGTCACACGTTCTCACTTTTTTACCGACACGTGTCTGTACTTAATCATTTCGAACGTAAAATACAGCTACGAGAAAGCATCAATAAGAAAATAATTTATTCTACTTGTTAAGATTCAAAGTCAAAACAAATTAAGGTATTGCTCTATGGAAAATAAAAAGTCACAACTCTTGTTGACTTCTTCCGTTCGCCTTAAATCTTGCATCAAACCAATTGGGGAATAAAGTTTAATTTTTCTTATAACGCACACATCCAGGATATCGAGATACCGAAGTGGAAAAGGAACTCGAAGCGCGAAGTCCCCGAACGAATTAAAAAGCACCGCAGAAAAGTTTCCGCAGGCTTTCCACACGAAGTTATACACGTCCCATTGGCGATTGAGTGTGTCTATGTGTGTGTGATAGAGAGAGCGAGAGAGGGACAAGCAAAGAGACGGATAGAGAGAACGCAATACGGATTGAACGAAGAGGCTGGAAAAACGATAGGAAGAAAGAGGGTATAAGAAGGAGGGAGTGAAATCACGAGGTGCCACGGCCACGAGGTACGTGGTTCGGATTCGAAATACTCGCAGGAAGCATCTCTACGTTGCTGTCAGTTGCATCGAAGGTTTTGGGATCTTGAACGAATATTTGCGAAGATGGGTAAGTGAAATATACGTTCCTATCCTTGTCCCTGCACTATGTTATACCATCGCTAATACGTTACGTTTTGCGTGTGCGCTTGATGGAGTAGCAAGAGTGGTCCGGAGAAGAACGATTAGAACGCGCGAAGTTATTCCATGCGGAAGGAAGCCTGCACGCTACGTATACCGCATCGTGTATTTAACAGGCTACTTTTCGCGAGTGCTTTAAACGTAAATGAAATGGCACTCGTGTTTGTGAATATGTCGATTTACAGTAAGTCTCGAAAGCCCTTTCATTTCGTTCGAATAACGCCACAGTTAGCTGCTGCCTTCAAAGTGCAAATTCTTCGGAGTATTATGCGTTACGTAGTTGTAATGTAACGCGCTATCGCATTTTCACAGTGCTGGTATTTTGAAGAAGCGGAAAGCGAACGAGCGAGGGAACGAAATAACATTCCGCGGTTTCCTAAGCGAGGATGCATTGCGTCATTTTAAGGAGATCCAGGGATGAGACGAGACAAAGAAAAGGCGAGCCAGAAATAATTGGTTTCAATTTAAACCATTTTCTGAGCGGGCGACACGCTTTCTCGCGAGCTTGACGAACGAAGTCTAGTCATTTTGATTTCGAATACCTTTCAACGAAATAAACCTGTCGTTTCCTTTGTACATTTTGTCTTTCGAATTATGTGACGTGTTCCATGCCAAATATAGGGAAGCAACAATCGTGAACATTCGCATTATCGTCATGTTAGGTATACGTCACGAAAACGTCAAATACCTAGCGAGATGGAATATACGAGAAGTTTCCAAGCGGATAGCGCATTTTTTCCTACGGAATATTGGGATCTCTCGCACAATAACGGAATGTCGCAGAAGGCGTTAAACGCAGCGGAGCGAGACGCCAACGACGAATGTCTATTCTTGGCGCTTCGACAAAGGACAGAGGACGAATGGACGAGAGAAGCAGAAGAAGGAAGGACAAAATGGAGGAGGGTGTGAAGAAGAATGGGGGATCGGTGAGGAAGAAGAGGAAAAGTGGAAACGTTGTGTGCGAATCGAAGAAACTAGCGCGAAGGGGTGACGGAGGGTGCTTTAAGTAGAATTCTTACGTCGATCGGATTCCACTTGAGGTGGCAAAGAGAAAAGGTTAGAGAAGGATCGAGCTTAAGAAAGAGAGAGAGAGAGAGAAGTGAGGTGGAAACTCAGGGTGGGAAGAAGAAAGAAAAGGAGGGGATGCCTCGAGAGTATAGACTGGCTCGGAAGGAGTGCAAACAAATCGATGTGCGAGTGCATTTCTTGATTTCATCTCCCGTTCTTTTCATTGACTCCAGGCCCACTTGCCGAGGTACTTGTCATCTACCTCGCTCTCTCTATCATTCGCTCCCTCAAACGCACACAAGCAAACACATAGTACAGCTTGTTTCTCGCGAACTTCAAAGAGCTTTAAGGCGCGCGTCTGCGATACGAGTCCTCGAATCCTTTGCGAATTCGCTTACGCGGAAATTGGAGTGTGGGTGGATGAGTGGGAGGGTTTAAGCGAACCGAGAAGGACGAGGAAGAAGATGTATCCGCTGTTGCACGTCGTCCAAGTCGTTGCGCGTTAAACGTATTCACCGTTGCTTTTCGCGCGAGTGTCGGTGAAACCGACGAACAGTTCGATGAAAGCTTTGCAAGCATAACGTGGAGGTACGAGGATAATCTTAGATCAACTGAGTTTTTCTTCAAATTAAAGAATCTGAGATATATTTTATAGATGAAAATAAGTGCTCGCTATATTCGTATATTTGCTGAACAAGTAGTAAAGACCAACCAAAGTCAGCCATAGAATAAGAAGTACATACTCGATAGAACCAATGGACCGCTATAGCTATTGTATTCCGCGCCACGTGTCGCATGCCGCTTGACATTTGTTTTTTTTTTTATACCCACCCTCGCTCGATCGACCACCAAGCGTGCAAACGTATCGACGCAAAAAGTTTCATTATAACGCATATCCTGAGGGAAATAAATTTTAACACATCGCTCAGAGTGGTAACATCCGTTTTTCTGTAAGCGGGACCCTCGAGTTCGATGGCGATATTTCGTGTCCGCGATCTGAGCAACACGTTCATAAATTCTAACCATCCGCACGCTGTTCGAATAGGTTGCTGTCCTTAAAATAATGCGTAAATGGTCGCAAACGAAATTATATTAATCATGATGACGATGTGGACCTACCTAGAAGAGAAAAATATCTTAATTTCGTGGAATTAACGCGCGCATTGTCGAAGTTCAAGCGGAAGCGTGCATTAAGGAATCAGGACGGACGGCGAGGTCGGAAGGAAACGGAAAGACAACGAGAATAATGAAAGACGAGGAGGGTAAAAGAGGGAGAGAAAGGGGGATAGAGAGGCAAACCTAGTGGGACTACTCGGTGGTACTACATTCTCGCAATTATTCTCTGGCAGTTGGCGGAAAAGACGGGGAAACGGAAGAAGGGAAAGAAGGGGGTAAGAGGAGCAGTGCGGGTACGGAAAAAGAGAAAGAGAGAGAGAGAGTGATGGGGAGGAGGTGGGGGAAAGAGAATAGCAGGAAGTAAAGGGCCGTGAGTTCGGAAGGGCGTCTGCCTCTCTCCATTTCTCTCTACTCTTTCGTGGATAGCCGCCGGTGTTGGTGGTGGAGATGCTGGTGGTGGTGAGAAGGAGGATTGGGTGGATGAAGGACGCGAGCGAGAGGTGGAGGGGGGAGAGACGGGGTCGAGAGTGGCAGTAAAACTCTCGGTGAGCACTTTTGTTAATTAAATGCCGTTGTTCGGTTCAGCTCGGCTCTTTTAATCGAGTTATCGTTTAAACAGCGCTCACCCGACAAAGGGGCCTCCTTGAATGAGTCGAGCTTAAAGACCGGCTTCTGCGCAAACATATCAACTCGCCGCGTCGCGCCGTCTCTTCCTAATTAGAGCCAATTCCCATGCCCGTCCATTGTTTCGTCGCGCGTCCGGCATCGCCGAGGGGAAGAGAGAAAGAAAGAGAGAGAGGGATGAAAGAAGAAGAAGAAGATGAAGAAAGAGCAGAGCGTCTTCTCAAATAGCACAAATTATCGATTCGAGCGAAGGATGGTAGGTACTATCTGCGCCAGTGGTACGAATCCTAAAAGTTATGAGTCTATTTGACATATTCTTTGTTTTCAAAATTAATCTTCCAAGTGAACCAACAATACGTTGAAATTGTAGGATCTGTATACTCGTCGTGATTTGTCTTAAAATGCGATAGGTACGATCTGTGTTTTTTCTTTCATCTTGACAAAGCTTTCATGAATATCGTATTTATTTTTTTTCCCGTGTCTCAAATATCGTTCCATTTGGCCGTATGACAGTTGGCCGTATAAATGGCGCGAGCCGCAAGAATAAAGTGGCGGATGATCGGGAAAAACATGGAAACGGTGAAAAACGGGAGCCCACCGCAGCATTTTACGGAATAAATCGAATTTCGCTTAAGTCCGTGTGCGAAAAAGAAGCAGTAGGATTCGCGTAAGGTAAACACGTAGGATCGATGAAATTATCCTAGCGTATGCAAGGGTGCAACGTCTTAAGAAGAAAAACGTGTTCTGGAAAGAAAGAGGAGCGGAGAAATCGTTCTATCCGCGAGTGAACGTATCTAGAGCAAGTTTATTGGTGCATGTACGTTTCATCCGATGACCTTTTTTTCTTCGTCATCCCATTTTTAAGCATTCTCTTTTTTCAGCCAACCTTAAAACTCGCTAGATCTCGGAATAGTTAGCCAGATGTTACTTGACGTATTATCATAAGGCCATTCCCGGCCGATTACTCTTCTTGCGAACCGTGCCCGTGACTCTTTAGAGGTGCATTAAAAGCTCCCACCTTTTCTATCCCTCGTTCCTTTCTTGCGGCCTGCTTTTCGCTTCTCCTTGCATCTTCTTCAACGCTCCTTCGTCTTACACGCCTTCCTCCTCGCTGCCATCTCTTTTCCGTGAACGATAATGCCACACAATCTCGCTCGACACTTTCTCGGGGTTCGAGCGTCGAGGGAAATATGATAATCCTTGTGCCGCGCATCATCCTCCTCTCTTCGCTCCCTTCTTCGCTCTTTCTCTCTCTCTCTCTCGTTCTTTCCCGCGGATAAATCTCGTCGTCCAACAAGGATTTTACGAGACCCAGGTCCGGTGGTTGCAGGCTCGAACGAAGCTTTTTCTTCGCCACTTTCAACGAGGAAAAAAATGCGGCCTTCGCTGTATCATTCGTTCAAGCGAGAAACCCTTATCTACTCTTCTTCTTCCTCTTCTTTTCTCCTTCTTTCCCTCTCGATTTTTTACACACCCTGTTCGCTCACTCGCCTACGAGCGCAACGAGGAAGTTCCCGAGACGCGTTCTACTTCGAGACGGAGACAAAGATCGGTACCTCGCCGTTGTTTTAGCGTCACCGAGATTATACGAGAAAAAATCGAGTCTATCTCGACGCTGGTGTAAAAATGATTCAAAAAGTTCGAGGACGCGCGCTCGTCGTACGTCACCGAGCGCATCCCTTCTTCGGTGGTGCAAGCTTCTTGTTGCGATCAAAACTTTAAGTACGAATCTTCATGTTATATCGGGCTGAACTTTCGGTAAACTTTTAACGTTAGTTTACTTTCAAATCTCTCGACGAACTTTTTCCTCCTTTGTGAGATTGATTTCTTTAGGCGGAACTTTAGGAAGCAAAACTGTACGCCTTCGTCCGTTATAATCAAATTATCAAAGAATAATCCAACGTTTGAGTCGTAAAGGTGCTATTTCGGAATTACACTTATGTCAACCAACATAACGATCTTTTTTTTTTTATTTAAAAGTTTATACTTTTTTTAAACCAAAATGTGATAGACAAATGAGAAGAGTTATTAAAAAGACTATTAAATACTTCTGAGAAACAAGGAAAGTTTCTTTTTACTTAAACTTAAATTATTTCGATATTTTATACGCAATCGTTTCTTTTTCAAACATGAATACGTCTTCCATCTTCTAGTTCAATTTGATTCCCATTAAAGAGATATATTTTTCTTTCTCATGCACTTTCGGTACTGCCCAGAACGAAATAATTCTGTTAAGCTTTTCATTTTGATGTTTGGAAAAAGGATCACTCCACTACGTTACTCAAATTCTAAGTTTCATCGAAAAAGCGAATTGTTCGTCTCACGCAGCAAAATGCAAATGAGTATAAAATTATTACAGAATTATGTAAAATGTGGCATGGTAGAGTTACAATACCTATATGTACCTTCACTACTTTGATACTATTAAAGGAATAATCCGGAATTTTCCATGAAGGAGGAGTAGACTCATATTTTCCGCTCAACAAGGAATATACCCGCGGGCGCTGGGACCGCGCTCATGAACACGTGTCACGTTACACACTGTAACTTTGTCAATTTTACGAACTTTTAAATGAAATTGCCAGGAAATATAGTCAAAGGATTTTACGATAAAAAATTCTATTTCAAATAATTAATTTTTGTTATCTTTTCAGAAAGTATGTGGGCTCGAACTCGTAAAAATTGAACCGGGAATCTCACTGGTCTTTATTATGCTTGTTTCGGAATTTATTGGAATTAAACCCGCACCACGAATCTCACTCGATATACTGATGATGTGAAAGCCACCGATGTTTTTTAACACATAACTACATTTTTTTTATCGCATCGTGTAACTGTTAAATATAAAAAAGTATATTTTTACGAGATATTTGCCCATTAACACCATGCATATTACGTAAACAATATTTGTTTGAATGCCAATAACTTGAAAAGATATGTAGGTGACCTTATCTAAATGGACCACCCTGTATACATATATGGATTCGAACGGGCTGTCAGAGAATGCGTTGAAATAGCCGACTGCACGCGTTTCTCAATTTTTCGACTCGTTTTGCCGCGGGCTCGTAGCCCGTTTCCTCGATACGGCATAAATTTAATCGAAGGTACTCTAACATTATTTTTCGCTTCGAATTTACCTGCGTCTGTTTTTTTCTCCACTCGTTCGCAAACTACTACTCCGAAGGGGAGTATAAGGGAGATGTACGCGCTGAGATCACGAAGTGGTTTCGTGTCTCCGAGTCCCTGGCGCGCGCGCGCGTATAACCTCTCCTTTCCCCACACCGCCACTTTGCTCGCCTACAACCGGACGCAAAATCCATTTCCGTCTAACCAGCAAACTTTTAACAAGCCGCATTCGAAATATGCGTGTTCCGTGCTGAAGTTGCGCCGTTGCGCATGGCGAGCTTTCAAACATGGGGAGGGTAAAAAGAGCCGGCAATGGGAGTAATAATAGTCGAGCTTTGTAATTATAACAACGCGAGCTTCGTGCTATTTCAAAAGAACAGGGAGATGTGGTACGAACGAATGTATATCGTAGTTGCTGTCCTACCCACTGGCGACGACAAAAATTATCGTCCACAATTTTTTACTTCACTGCCACGTTGCTCGTGCAACAGTCTATCGTCGCGGTTACACCGTATCGCACTTTTCAATAACGCATCACCGTGTCATTTTCCGTAAGTCAACGAGTGACGTAACCTCGAAACGCCGCGCCGTCGTAAGATGTCGAGTACGCGAAGATGGGAGGACTATTTTCTTGAATTATCGCAAAACGCTTTTACCCGTTCGACAGTTTAAACGTTTAATGTCGCGCGCACCTTTATTGTGTCTAGCAAAGCGGAAAGTATCGAACGTTGACGATCTCCCATGGGATAAAACCAATATCCCGTCGTGTAACTGGGTCAGAACTAACACCTTGAAAGCATTTAAACTTAGTCTCTGAGAGGAAGACGGCGGAAGAGGGAGAAAGGACGTAGAGAGAGAGAGAGAAAGGGTGAACGTCTCTTGGGTTTCCCATGCATATTGTCTAGTCTATATAGAATGCATATTCCACGTTGGAATGGCAGAAACTTTGACTGCGACAGATACAGGATATTCCAGACGGCGAACTGGTACGATCCTTCTAACTGATTGTAAACTAATACCCCGTTAAACTTCGTGTAAAATCAGATAACGGAATAAACACGAAATCCAGTCATTAAACATTATCCGCGCGGCGGATCTACATATTTTGTGTAGGTCCGCGCGCGTACCGTGTAACTCGTCGAACGATTTACGGAATTTCGATATGGAGATCTCGCGACATTGATAACAACGACATGTCCGGTCCAGCGGAAGAGAGAGGGAGAAGTGGGGAGGAAAGCGTGACGCGAAGCACATTTCCGTGGGAAATCGTGTTACACGTCGAACCTTCTCCGGCTGACTTTTTTCTATGATGTAGCAGTTTTCTTCTCAACGATACGCGATGGACCCGCGTAAAAGTGCTGATATCACTGTCGGAGCATTAAACGTTTTCAACGATTTATTTCCGAACAGTGCTTTTTACATTTCGACGATTAACAGCGTCGATTTTTGCACGTTAGATTTATATCTACTTTTCTAATGAAAATTTCATTTTCTTTCGTCAATTCGTCAAAAGAAAGATAACTCACGTATAAACCGTCGTTCGTCTACTCGTTTCTCTCTTACGTCTGCCAAATATCTACCTAAGTCAATGAGTAAATTTAGATGCAGTGAATTATTTCGTAGCGTTGGAAAGGGGAATCTAGTAGGGGTGCGGAGTGAGAGAGAGAGATTTGCTTTTCGCAGCGAGTTCGAGTGTGTTACGCTTCGTGAAAACACAGGGAGTGCAGTAATTAAATGTGAATTATTTAGAGTACGTTTTTGTGCAGAGTCAGCTGCAGATACCAAATACCCGTGAGCGGCAGTGCCAAAAAGGACGACGGTCCGTTTGGCCTCTGGTGAATTTCTATATTCGCGAGTGAGAGAGGAGCAGAGTATGAGAGAGAGAGAGAGAGAGAGAGAGGGAAAGAGAGTCCAGGATGAGAATGAAAGATGGATGAGAAGAAAGGATTGCACGATTGCAAAATAAATTTTCCATAAAAAAAAAACCAAAAGTAATTAGCGATTATGAGCGAAGTACGTTTCAAATCATTTCTTCATCTTTATTCGGCGACGTTTATTTTAAAGTTATCTGGTATGTTCATTATACATTGTTTATGGCTGCCACTCGATATAATTAAAAGGACGGAGAAGTGCATAATATTTTTGATAACTAACAACATTTGTTCGTCAATGATTTGATGTACAAAAAGGAGAGAATAGGAATATTACGATAGTTTTTCGATGAAAATTATGAAAGAACTGTTATCGAAAAGGAGGTGGAAAGCTCGGTTAATTACCTTCGAAAAACGTTCCGCTCGAGGTCACTTTCCGCTTATGTTGGAGAGGAAAGGTGGAGGGAAATATGTAAGGCGAAAAGGGGCAGTGGTGGGTCGAGGGAATATGAGTGGTAGAGTTGCAGTAATCGAAGGCGGATGGTAGGTAGGCAGGTATAATATTTTCTACTCGAAAGTTTCGGCGGAAAAGCGAGGCGGATCGCGAAAAGCCGCTTGCTCGACACAACGTGCGTTCAGCACGTTCGTTCGAGCGTTGATAATCGGTATTTATCGGCCGTTGCTAGACTTGAGAGAAAGAGTACGAGAAAGAGAAAGATAGAAGAGAGAGAGAGAGAGAGAGAGAGAGAGAGAGCTTGACTCTTCCGCTTTTTTTTACTTTTTTCACTACCCTTTCTCCATTTCATTCTCCCTCTTTCCCGTTCCTTTTTGCCCGAGGCCCTGCGTGTTCAGCCGTGACCACCATGGTTCCATATATCGAACCAGGAGTTATCCCTACGCTCTTACTCTTTCCCTCTCTTCCCTACCACCAACCGCGAAAACCACGATACCCTTGTTGTCGTCTACCCCGAAAAGAAGTAACCCGTCCTTCCGTGCAACCCTTTTCTCCTCGGTGACTTCCTTTCCCTTTTTTTTTTTTTCTTTCTCCCTTATCCACGTCATCCTCGCCAATAAAGAAACCACGTAGCGAACTCGATGGAACGGGACGCGCGACCTTGGTAATTAAGGATTTGGATCAAGAGCAGCCAAGTTCGATCGTAATGGCTCCTTTATCGGCGGCTTTTAATTGCTGGAAAGCTTCGCTGGGACGACGGTTAATATTGGCCGAGCTTTCAACGTGAAGTATAAGTACGAGTTTGGAGTTACAATATATGTTAACGAATAAACTTCAGGGGTGGGTAAAAAAATTAAAACAAGTGCATGGTTTTATTTACATGGTTTATTATGGAAAATGTTGGTACACGCTTTACTTCAGGCGAAAGATATATACGAAATTGTATAAAATTTCATTTTTCTCATCTAATCCGAAACACGACGCCCCCTGCTTTCTCCTGTTTTATCTGGCATCTTTTTGATAAATAAAAGGGTATAGTAGGTACGAAGGGCTGTGTCTCTCACCGGCCGCCTTGCCTTTTATAAAAGGTGTGATTTACGAGCGACTGTTAACATCCGTGTAAAGGGCGTTTTAATCCACACGTGACGTCGCGCGCAATAAAGGCGTCAGCTGGAAATATTTGGTCCACATCGGCCGTTCCAAAATCGAGCTTACGATCGCAACCGCTGTTTCTTGATATCGTGAGGGAAAAAGAGAGGGAGCAGCTTTTCTTGATGTTGGCGCGAACGACGTCATCGGTTTATTAAAAACCGCGGCGATGAATGTATGCATCAAGAATCACATTTAACTTTTAGCGGTGTTTTCTAGATACAGGAAGGCTTTTAACGATCTATTCTTTAATCATTTTGTCCCATATTTTCGACTCGTTAGCCGACTGATTATAATTTTGATGCGGATATACTGCGAGGGATGGGTATTTCCAATGCACGAGAGAGTCTTCCAAAATTTAGTAGAGGATCGATACACGTACGGAACTCCACGGTATTTCGCTTTCCGTTCGTAGCGTAATAAAAAATTCGCTATAAAGAAGCGTCATGAACGCGAGGGAAACGATGAAGAGGAAATTACCTTTTATTTCTTAATACTCTCGGATAGCTACCTCCTATCCTACCGTTTGCGAATGGAGGCAAGCCATTTCGCGTAATTTATTTCGCCCGGTAGTATTATTATCGACGAGAAGTAAGACACAAAGTCGTAAAGTTTCATCTTCTCGTTCTTGGAATTTGATGAAAAGGCGGTCGCTCTCTGATGGTAACTACGGAACGCCGACGCTTCGTGAGTCGAAAGTTTCTCGTTCTTATTATTAGGAACATCATGTAAATACCTTTGAGCGTTTATGTACGCCTTTTTATTACCTCCAGTGGCCGCTTCCAGAATTTTCTTCCGCGCGAGTATCCAGGGAAAGTTTTGTAATCGGATGACGAACTTTTCAAAGGGAAGAAGGCCGAACTTTTCGTCTTAGCCGCTCTCTGTGTTTCAAACGTACCCTCCCCTCCCTCATAGCTCCGCTCATCGCCTCTCCCATCCTCTCTTTTCACCCTTACCGATTCGACTTGAAAATCCTCGACCTCTCTCAAACTTCTCGTTCTTCCAACGTTCGAATGCTTTTTGGTAGTTTTTCTCAAACGTTACGTGCTCGGGCGTTCTAAGTATCGCGAAAATTGTTAATAAAAAAAACCTCGACACGAGTCGTTTGTGCTAGAACAAAAACTCGGAAGCTTGTCTCTCGCAGGTGGAAATTAAATCGTTTGATCTTGCCCTTTTCCGTGGAGCGCGTCGCGCGTGAGACAATTTACTAATTGCTTTTAGCGATACGCGAGAACGCTATAACAACCTCTGTCTCCGTTATACGTACACACAAAGAAAAGTGTCATGTCGCAGAAAATGGCGCGTTTTCGTACGGTACGAGAGTAGTAGTCCAGAGTGTGTAAAAGAATCGCGTGAAAAACAAACAAAAATGTTTGGAAAACGGTTCGAGAGCGGTAGGTACTCTCGGTAAATTTTATATCGTGCCTTTTTTCCATTAGTTCTTTTTCATCCATCGTATCTACGGTGCGCCCTGGGGTTCAAGATTTATCTAGGAGTCGCTCATAAAAAGCTTAACTTTCCTGCGGGCTGGATAATAGAAGGTTCGGTCCATCGATGCATAGCTCGGCCCATTCAGCTTCTAAAGAATCGGTTTCGAAGGCGTTATCGTCGTTCGTGCAACAATGCACAGGGATTATCGATCTTCGCCGCCGCGTCACGTTCGCTGCCTTCGTCCTCGTGTCGCTCTCTTCATAGAGAACTCTCTTATAAACGAGAAAGAAAGAAAGAACGAGAGGAAGGAAGCAAAGGAAAAGTGTCAGTGAAAGGGGAACGAAGCGAGGTCCACCAGGAGCACCGGCAGCCTAGCTAATGAAAATCCTCGGAAAAATTGACTTCAACCCTGGGACGGTGGTTGGTTCTCTCACCCCACCCAACCCGTAAAACTGGAGAAGACGAAGGATTTTCCCCGTAACCTCCGGCTTTCCCCGGCTCGTGCTACCATCGCGTTCCATCTAGGTTCGTAAGCTTGAAAGAAGACACGAGAGGAATTCAATCTGGTCGATGTGACTAATGAACGAATAAAACGTTTCCCCTGCCGCGCGTTCGCTCCGGGCCTCGTCTCTTTTTTCATAGCAGCACCAAGAACGAGTAAGACGAGGGTTCCGGAGGAGGGAAAGAAAGAACTCGATTTCGAATCTCACTATCTTAACTCGGACCGTCGATTAAACACCCCTTTTCGAAGTCTTTTTCGATTATTCTATCGTATCGTACGTTCGGGAAAAGTTTTCTCCCATGATTGATTTTTGTTTGTAACTATGATTGAAAAGAGTTCCCTTTTCGATGGATTCCACGTGCGTCTGGCATACCAATTAAACAATTCTGATCTGTTACGTGGCTCGTTTGCTCGAAGAGGAAAAAAGATTGTTGTATTGGAAAATAGCATTTATAAGCGCAAAATTGTCGATAGGCTTAGATCAGTTATCTAAAGTACCCGGAGTACGTGCTCGCTTACTTTTGATAGATTTAACAACTTCCCGCGAAAGGATAATATTTTGCCAGGACTTTAACGCGCCGTCGCATTATAATACCTCTGTAATCATGAATCTCATTAGCGATCTTGTTCCGTTTCGTTGGAATTAAACGACGTCAGTGGGGTATTCGCACCGCAAAGCTGGAAAGAAATTATTTTTGCATATAAATCGTATTGAAATAAGACAAATTATTATTTTAATGTGGCATATGTTGATTAGGTATGTTTTTAAAAAGGAAATGTGTGTTCTAAGAACATGATATTAACATGTGATATGAACATGTGCATGATATTAAATCTATGCAAAATGTGTGCAACACGAAATTTGTGTGGTATACAAAAATAAAAATTTTTGGAAAGTAAAGTCAAAACTTTACTGTAGAAACTTCATAATTAAAAATCTATACAATTTGTTTAAAGCAAATAACCATGACACCAGTGAACGTATACAGCGTTTTATAAGCTCGCGAACAAAGAAACGCTCGTGATAAAACCTCTTAACTTTCAACAAAGCGTAGTGCTTCATGAGTGAACAAATGAAAAAATAAAATTTGGTACGTTTAAAAATCTCAAAGTACAAAGAAATTACAATTTTTGCAAACATTTAAAAAATAATCCTTTCACGGTTTTACAGCGCAAATACCTTACTCTCGATGCTGCGGTAAACGTGAATTGTCTTTCGTAAATCCACTTTTACGAGCTAAACCAAACAGGTTTTTCGTCCACGACTCCGTGATTGTAATCTAACAAGAGAGTATACGTTTTTAGGACTCGAGAGATAGCACGAAACATTGATAGATGTAATACCTAGGCCGAGTTTGGACGAAACGAGGTTGAAGAAACAAGTAGTAAAAGTATTGGACTAAACCTACCCGACGGTATTCACGCTTTCATTAATTAAATCATAATCCACCAATCCGGCCACTTGAACAACTAGCACTCCTCCCATACTCCCTAGACGATAATCGTTAAATCTCGAAACGTAGAGCGATTTAATAGAGGCTCGCATCTCGCAGGAAGCTTTTACCTTCGGGGGAAAATTTTATGATTAATGGCCGCTGGAGGGTGCACGGAGGATCGAGTACGTGCGTGAGCTTCGAAACAAAGCGCGACGCTTACTTTACGAGCGCAAAAAACGAAATCGTACGATAGCTCCGAAGTACCGAAGCTCGAGGTATAGGTACAGGCATATCGATAAAGATTGCGATTCGGCACGAGCTCGCGAGTGCTACCTCTCGTTCGATTTTTCAACGACCACGACCAGCATCACCTCCCCGTTGCGTCCTCTTCAAAGCTCGTGCATCACTTTTAATGACCGCCGATATAAAGTTCAATGTATTTCGAGTCATCGTAAAGGGTGCGCGTGCGTTGAAACGAAGAGCGAGCGTGGGAGAGAGGGAAAGAGGCAGCATCGTTTAACTTTGAAAAACTTACTAGGAAAATAAGTATAGTCTCGGTGAAACTTTCGAGGAGACTTTTTTCGACTTTATGGTGATTTACATGCAACCCTCGTCTCACCAAAAGGAAATTTAAAGACACTCGAAGGAAGCTACGATAATATGAAAACTCGAAGGCAGGTACAAAGGAAACGAAAGTACGTTTTTTCATATTTTCAAGCAAGGTATTATATAATTACGGATATAAAAAGTACTACAGGGTTTTAGGAATTTTTGAATCAATCGTAGAATTTCAGGTACGGATTAACGAAATCTCAATTTATTTCGAAAAATCGGACGGATTTCGATTTAATAGGTCTCTCGAATTGATTCATCGATCGCTCAATCCCCAAAGTCCGAAATTTGAAATAGCCGTCGAATGAGTCGCATGTACGAGTGTGGGAATCGTGTGTGTGGCACGCAACCTACCCTCTTCCTCTCTTTCTATCTCTCGCTCACTCTCACTCCATTGCTGGCGACCACGGCATGATTTATTACCAGCGATACAAGCTCTTTGTAATTTATGCACAATGACTACCACGTTTACTCCTTTCTATCTATCTATCTATCTATCTATCTCGTGCATCCTTCCGTTCCTCTTCACTTTTGACTCTACTACTATCTTTCCTTATCCTTTGATTCATTCGATCAATCTTTTCATCTCTCGTATATTCCCTTTGAACGCTTCCGTTTTTCTTTTCCTTTACTTACCTTTTTTTTTTTATTTCCTTCTCTCATATTTTCACTTTATTTAACTTCACATAATGTCAGAGAATTTCACTGCGGTTGTTTACTTCTTTGAACACTCGTACCGTTATTTTTACCTAATTTTTCAGCAAGGCCGATTTATCTCTCTTTAAAACGTTTTCCTTTGTACGCATTATCTCAAACATTTATGACTAAAATACTTTATTCATACGTTCCTTTTAATATTTACATACAAAATGCATATTTCAGAATTATGATATCCTTCCTTCCAATGCATTTAGCGATTACCTTTATATATACTTTTTCATATTTCTTTAGAGATCCATCTCTCGCTCTTTCACCACAGAACAGTAAACGTAAAATAGTTCGTTCATTCGCGAACGATTGGCACGCATGCGAACCACGAAGCAATTATTTCCCGGTATCATCGGTCATCGTGACGTCTGCTAATTTTTCCGAGGTGTTCTGCTGGAAAAAGGATGAAAAAAGAGAGAGTAGTGCAAGTTTTTTTTCGATATCCGATTAAACATGTGACGTACGCGGTAACTATTATTCGTAATTATTCCCAACTATTGCGGGCAATAGGGCCGCCGCGTGAGTATAACGTGATCGATTCTCGCGTTTTAGTTCGCAGCTTTACTCGCGTTTATTTAATATAATAACGTTGATGCCTGGATGGCTTCGATCGTAGCACTAAAACTGTACGCGCCTCTGGTGGTATATACGAGAGTCGGCAGAGTGAATACCGCGAATGCCGCGTACGCTCGATTATTATTTGTCATTTATTTATCGATAGGACGATGATGCGGAATGTACAAAAAGAGGGACGGGTTTGTTAATAAAGATAATCCGGCTTATTTTGTGAAATGCTTTCCGTTGAAATCAGTCGATAGATTTTCGATCATATTGGATCTTTAAATATGAAAGAAATGATCGTATTCTATTCTGTCAATCATGTATCAGAATGGCAGACTCGTTTGTATGTATTTCATAAATATTTGAGAATATTGAAATGGAAAGTAGATTATGTATTATATTATCTCTCGTTCTTCGTATTTTCTTTCACGATTAGTCCAAAGAGAGATTTTGGCATAGCCGCACGAGTGTTCTTTGTTAAGGATTACAAAACCCTTTGTCCGGAACGGAATCCTCTTTCGGAAATTAACTTCTTCGATGTCACAGCATGTTCCACGCTCTTCCTCGAGTCCTCGTCTAGCTATCCTCCACGCTTCTTCCAGTGGACCATTATCGTCGCACAGTTACCTACTCTCCTTCCAGTCACGCGGATAGCTTCTTCTTTTCTTTACGACGGTGGTTTTGGCAACAAGCTCCTCGTAAATTCGGCTGATAATTCTTCCACCGTCGCGTTAACCTACATTACGTACAATTTATTATAGTTTATAACTTTAACGTCCTCCGACCCCTCTGCGGTCTTCTCGCAGTTCTCTAGTTTTGTCCTCTCTCCGACAACTCGACGGCTTGCCAACGAAGAATTCCGTGGTAATTCAGAAAATGTTTCCATTTGGAATATGGACAGAGAGAAAGAGAACTACCTTGCTTACCGCGATGTAAGAATATTATTGTCTTGTTCGATGTCGTTTCGGGAAAAAAAGAACGTGATTCGTTCCTTTTATCAGGACTTTTTCAAACATATTTATGAGAATTCTTATCGACCGTATGTGAATCTAGCAAATTTTCATTTAGCATGTAAGAACCTGTTTGAAGTACGATAATGCGCGAATAACGTGTAATATTTGATAAGGACTTATATAAAATCCCCGTCTGGATTAGCTTCCTGAAAATTACGCGAAGAGCATTCGTAGAAAATGAACGAATGACGGAGAAACGGCATGTTCTAATATCGGAACAAAAGTCCCCGTAATAATAAAACGTTCATTATATATCGATGTAATCTTTTTATAAGGGGTGGTCCATTTAAGTAAGGCCACCTTATATATTATTTTTGGGGAATTATCAGGGTCATTGGTGTTTTTTGCCACATAACTACATTTGATTTTATTATATCATGTAGCTAATCAAAAATACATTGAGATATCTATGGTAATATGACCTTAATTATCGAAAACTAAATATATATAAAAATATATAAATATAAAAAAAATGTTCTTGTCAGATATTGGTGCATTGACGTCACGCAGAAGTATTTAGGTGGTCTCATGTAAATAGACCATGCAGTATACAACAAAATATAACTATTTATAGAACCATACTGATTTGTAGATAAATATTTAAATGCATATATTATGTACATACATACTCATTAAGTATCTAATTAACAGATGAGGAAAAATATGGGGTGAAGGTTGCTTGGCAAATAATTCTCGACTGGTAGCATATATTTTATGGTAGAGTACGCTCGGTAATGCACGTGAGCTCGTATAAAGAGAGAAGGGGGATAAATAGGAGGAGGAGGAGGAGGAGGAGGGTAACGAGAAAAGAGGGAGCAGGAGAGACCAAATCCACGATGGCGTAAATACGTATGCACGGGACACGAGTAGACCGATACCGGTAGCGCGTCGGCCGTACAGAATATACGGTGAGTTTGGTTTGTTTGCCAAGATATCTGGGTTAATGAGAAGTTAGCTAAGCTATAAAGTAGACGAAGTCCTATTGCGCATTCTCCGCCGAGCGCGACTGTGCAACCGAGCACCGTCTTCTATCGCCCCTCATTTTGCCGCTAAAACTTAATACCTTCGTTATCAACGCGCGATGTCATCAAACGATATAATTAAGAAATATCTCGCGTTAGTCGCTTTCGAAGAATACCAAACGACAGGGGTAATGCCATGAAACGATTCGAAAGGATTTTGGCTCTCTTCTTTTATTATACACACACATACACACACGCATATAAGAAATGATACTTACACCATCGTCTTATTTCTTCAGAGGAAGAAAAAAAGAGACCTTAAGGGTGAATCCGGCCGGAGTAACTCGATGTCGGGGAACGTCCCCGTTCTCGTAATTCAGTTTTAGATGCAAATAAGAATTTCGTGCCACGTCTCTCATTAGACCATCTTGATTATACTCTACCTTTGACTGCTTTCTTTCCATTCCTCCGGGGACCGTTCCTTTTTTTTTCCGGGATTGGAATTAAAATGGAAGGAATCTTCGTTGGGGCGTTCGATTAAATCAAATATCTACGTAATCGATTGTGAACAGTGATCAAGATTAATAATTATTTTCATAAGTATCTAATCACATATATGTATCCATTGTTTTTATTTATGAAGGTTATTTTGATTTATCATCAACAGTTTCGTCGAAATAATTTACATAGAACTATTAAACAAACGGACGTCCGCACGCAGGAGGATCTTCAGCTTTGTTACGCGAAAGCGGCTTAAATATTTTATCTTTCCGAAAGAAAGTATAAATTGTTCAGCAAAATAAAATAGCAAATTCGCGGGAAGTATCATTTCCTCCGCTTTCTCTCGTTCTTTCGCGCTTGCAAACTCGTATTTACATGTAATGTGATTTGAAAAATCCTCTTATCGTGATATCTACAAAGACTAAGTATTTGAGATCTTATTCGCACGGCCATAAAATCCTTTGCGGAATAACACGAAGCTCCGCTTCCTTTCATTGGATTTGGAAATGCGGGCTTGAGGATTCGACGACACGTACCTCATTAGTCCACCTTGGCACGAAATCCCTCTTTCTCCCCCCTTATCCGTTCTCGTCTATCTATCTATCTATCTATTTCTCTTGCCTTTGCGAAGGAAATATTCTTTTCCTCGGAAGCCACGCCAGGCATCTGCCAAGAGTGGCAGCATTAATTCCCTTCTATATGCGTTCACCGGCGCCTCATTTTCGCGCTCGGTATCCCCGAGAATATGACAAATGGATCCCGATCTATGGCCCTGCAAGAATTTCAATGGAGATTGGGTAAGGAACAAGGGACGGAGGAAGAAGATCGGAAAAAGGAGCGGAGGAACCTGCTGCGAAGGCACCGGGCGATGGTAGAAACGACGAGAACGCTGAGAAGCTCCAATTCGAGATCCTATTTGAATACGATCCCTTTAATCCCGACTTGCAACGGATTACAGGGATAATTTTGCCGAATCTTGCCTAATCAGCTTTCGAATTCGAAGTGTGCGGTACCTAGGCGCACGGTCCGTCTATTTCATGTCGACCAGAGAGAAGTAAGCACTCTCCAACGGAGGTTTTAATATGGAACTGTTCCATCATACCTCAATCTCCTAAGACGCGATCGAGGCTTTCCGTCAGCGTCTCGGTTGGCTAGCGAGAATATGAACGGGATTATCAGGCTGGCTCGATAACAGGCCAGAGGAATTAAAAGGAAGCGATGGGTATTCGATTAAGCGACTTTGCTAACTTTTCATTTTCACTGTCCGGAAGACTTTTGTTTCAGATATTCGATGACTTTGAAAGTTATCTCATCAAACTTACGTCTAACTGAGTAATTAACCGTGATATAAAAAAAAAGAAGGGTTAAAGGAGCCAGTGTAAGGAAAAAAGTAAACGTCTCTCGAATTCGATCTCTTTGGATAAGCGTGAACCAGAACATACGTTCTGGTACGTTTTCGAAAGCGACCAACTCAATTCTGCGTTTCAGCAAAGCGTCGAATCCGTTCGTTCACGGTGGACGAGCTGATCGAGATTAATCGCATTCCATCGGTCGAGGGCGGCCTTCTCTGATTGACGACGACGATTAATACAGGTCGTCAGGTTGCGCGTACGGGATAAATCGGGGATGCCCACCTCCTCGAACCCCACACACACGGAATCGAGCGTGACTACGCACGAACGCGCGAGTTCCCACCATTATCTATGCGTTATCGCCCGTCCACTATGCTTCTCTTTCAATTTCTCTCCTGCTCTTTCTCACTACCTCTTTCTATTACTTTCTCTATCAAAATCCTAACACAAAAATAAAATAATTTGTAAATTTTTACAGTAGCTACATAGACTTGGATATATGCTATATTGAAATTTCAATAACATCAAGTATTCTAACAGATGAAATGTAAAATTACAACAAACTGACGTATATTGGTACCAATACTAACGGGAAAAATAAACCAAATTTGAAGGTTCGACGATAAATATAGTTCGCCACTTTCCGATTACTTTTCGTACCTTAACAAAACTCGATTTGATAAAAACTTTTCTTTACTACGCGAGCAGCGAGTAACTTTTGAATTTCGACTCGAATCCATAAACAAGTCTCCCGGAGTACGAAACGTACCTACCCACGATCTTTTCTAACGAGGTCGCGATTTGGCGCATGACGCGAAAGAAAAAGTTGGCCACCGATACGGAATCGCGTCATCGTAGCATCGATACACGCGTACACATCGTTTCCTCGTTACTTCTCGCGGTTGGTGGAAGAGGAAAAAGGAGTGGGGGTGGCGATAGGCGGAGAAGGGAAGAGAAGGGCCGGAAAAGAACGGACGTGAATAATTCATCGAGTTTCATCCGCACTTGCGGTTGCTCGCGGCCTCGTAGGAAAAACGTTGTTCGAACGAATCCACCCTTCCTTTCCCGTTTTCCACCCCTTCTTCTCTTTCTCTCTTTTTTTTTCTCTTTGTCCATCTATCTATCTATCTATCTGGCTCTCTTCTCTTCTCTTTCTCTCTGTGTTCCTTGACCATCGTCGCAGTACACCCACCCTCCGGCATTTTTCCCTTTTTGCTTTACGAATTCATAGTTCGTTAGCACCTGGACAAACAGAACGTAGACGCGGTTGGCATGCATTTTATTTCACGCTGCCAGGTCCACCATTCCTGTTTCGTCATCGACGAAAATTGCGTGTACTCTCTACGGTTCGGACGCATGTTTATAGTGGCAGCAGAAAAAAAGGTGATAGGTAGTAACGTTTAGTTGATTACGAGAGTGGTATTTGCGCTTGATAAATAGCTCGAACGTTCGTGCAATCAGTTTTAAAGATCTTTCCTAAATAATTCTTTGCAGGTATTAAAATTGTAGTTGACCGTAAGTTGTTTTTTATTGATAACGAACAAGATCAAATACGGTAGAATTTCGGTTTCCCGAACTAAGCGGGGACATAAGTGTGGGATTTTCGATAAAAGAAGTTTATTTGAGGATAATTATACAATGAAAGGCAAGAATAGAAGAAGAAACAGATAGAGAGATGGACACTCAGTCCTACAAGTGCGAACAACGATTTTTACCGACACTCAGTCGACACGCACGTCCCTATATCCGGCTCTCGAAGGAATGGCCGAATTTTCGACCGCGTCTGACAATTGCTCGTTTCTTCTCGCTTGGTTTTGTTTTTCGCGAGCCACGCGAGCACGCGTTGCTACCGGGCTACGCCGGCGTTCCGGCGAGGACGACAAAGGAGTAGCGTTTCGAGAATTTTCGACGCTGTTCTCAACTCCTACAACTCGGCCATCCTGCATAGACATCGGACTCCGATGTCCGTCTATATCTAATTCGCCGTGGTTATTATTATAAGACGACTCATCGTCAGTGTCGCTCTCTTCGAAATCCGGCAACCACCGTTTCAGGTGGTCAGCTGATGCTGTCGTACGCTGAGGACCCTCATGTTCACCGACCTTAACAACGGCATATCTATCCGCGCATAGTATATCGGATATTTCATATGGCCCGAGAAATTTCGACGCGCATTTACTTCCGGTCATCATCTGCGTTCTTTTTATTGCGACTAAATCGCCAACACGATAGACATTCGCTTTTTTCCGCTTCCTATTATAGCTGCGACAGTTTTCGCGTTGAATTTTCTCTATCGCTTGTTTAGCTTGATTTCGTAATGCCTGTCGTTCATCTTGTATTTCGCTTATAATTTCACTTTCGATAATCGCTCTTAATTCTACGTCGTCGCGCAAACGCATGGTCTTACCTACTAACAGTTCGAAAGGAGATAAACCTGTACTTCTCGTCGGAGTAGAATTAATACATTGTTGTACGCGATCCACATACTTGAACCACGTCGCAGGATTCGGCGCGGATAGTTTAGTTAACATGGGTATTATTATCCTATTTATCCGTTCGACCTGTCCATTACCGCGCGGCACTCCTGTAGTGATTAACGTATGTTTTATGTTTTCTTCTTTACAATATTCTTCAAACGCGGTGGAAGTAAACGCGGTTCCCCTATCGGATATTATACGCGTTGGATTTCCGAAAATGACCGCTTGCTTTGTTAATCGAACGATAACTTCTTCCGCTGTTGTCGAACGCATTGGATACAACCACGAAAATTTTGTAAATGAGTCTATTACAACAAACACATGCGCATAACTCTTTTTTGTACTAGTTATCGGTCCTAAGTGATCAACATGATATACCTCAAGAGGGCTATCTCCTTTAGGAAGTGGTCGTAATAAACCTTCCTGTTTTCCCCCCTTCCGCTCCGCAAGAATACAAGAAATACAGTTTTTTACCACTCTCTCAATTTTCTGTTTCATGTTCGCAAACCAATACTCTCGTTTCAGGATTTGCTCGACTTTACGAACCGAGAAATGACCTATCTCATGAGCTTGCTTTATAACATCACGTTGCATCTTCTTAGGCACAACTAGCAATAAACTATCACCATACTTTTTATACAAAATGTCACGCTGTAACACGTAATCATCGCAAAGATTGTGTTTTATTAATTCAAAAATCGACTTTAGTGTTTCATCCTCTCGTTGCGCGTTCGATAACCGTACTAATAGGCTTGATCTAGCTTCTTCCACTAACATTACTACAGGCGGATTTCGACTGAGCGCGTCCACATGACGCATGGACTTTCCGGGTCGATGCTCGACGATACAATCAAACTCCTGCAATAAAAGAGCCCATCGTGCTACACGAACACACAAATCTTTTTTCCCTAATGTAAGTGAGAACGCGCGACAATCGGTTATTATCTTAAATTGAATTCCTAGAAGATAGATTCTAAATTTACTCAAAGCTTTTACAATAGCCAAAACTTCCAACTCGTAACTCGTGTATTTAGATTCTGCTTCTGATGTTTTCCAACTAGCATAGTGAACCGGATGGAAAGATTGATCATTAGGATCTTTCTGCAGTAATATCGCGCCTAAACCAAAACTAGACGCATCGGTGTGCAACTCGGTTTCGGCGCCCGTGCGGTAAAGCTTTAACAACGGTTCCCGACGTAACACATTTTTTAACTCCTCGAATGCACGCAGTTGTTCTTCACCGAAATGGAACTTTACACTGTTTTTTAAAAGATTCGACAGAGGTCGCGCTATTGAGGCATAATTCGGAATGAATTTTCTAAAATATCCCGTGAGACCTAAAAAGCTCTGGACCCGCTTCGCGTTGTTCGGCACCGGGAATTTTGCTACTGCCGCCGTCTTATGTTCCGACGGTCGTATCGATCCATCCTCAATAACATACCCTAGATATTCGATTCGTCGCTGGAGAAATCGACACTTGGTCCAGTTTAATCTTAAGCCGAATTCGCTCGCTGTTTTTAATACCATGCGCAACTTACACGCTCCTTCTTTCTCGGTACGCGAGGGAATTATTAAGTCGTCCAAGTACGTCAACACGGTGCCCTTCGCTATCAACTCCCGGAATACTGCATTAATAAATTTCTGAAAGGTCGCCGGGGAGTTACACAAACCAAAGGGAACCCTTAAGAACTCGAAATGCCCGTCTGGCACTATGAATGCCGTATACCTATAACTATCCTCTTCCAGAAGAACATGAAAGAATCCGTCTTTCAAATCTAAAACGCTAAATAGCGTCGCTCCTTGTAGGCGGTCCAACTGATCTTCGATCAGTGGGAGGGGGTAACGGTCTTTTAAAATTTTCTTATTAAGTTTCCGATAATCTACGCAAAGCCGTATACTTCCGTCTTTCTTTCGCACGATAACTACTGGGCTCGCGTATTCCGACGTACTGGGCCTCACTATTCCGTCGCGTATCCACTGCTCAATTTGCTCGTTTACTTTTATTTTATCCTGCGGAGCGAGCCTTCGCGGATGTTGGTATACCGGACAATCGTCTTTTAAAATTATTTGCATCTTAACGTCTACGCGTTTGCTTTCTCGCGGCTCGTAAGAATCTACCATCTCTTCTAACTCGCGTCTTATGACCGGATCTTTTATAACGCTATTGTCTATGCAAGATCGCCGCGCGCTTCCGCCGTCATTGGCGTCGATCGCTTCGAAAGTATCGATACAATAAATTTCCGGAATTTCAACCGAGTCATTTGTCTCCTCGCTCTCGCTTGCGCGTCTCGATACGGTAGCGTCTGTCCCGTTAAAGCGGATGTTCGCGAATCTTAATAAATCCGAACCCAACAATAAACTATAATTCAAGCAAGAATCCGGAACTACATGTAAAGTAAGCGAATACTCATCCCCGTCAATGTGTACATTAGCTACGAAACTCCCGAACGTCGAAACATTTTCTGATCCCAGACTTTTACACGCGATCCCAGTACCGCCCAGCGGTGGCGAATCTAATCTTATATATTGTTCCATTCTTATTAAATGCAAATCGCTGCCTGTATCGAGGAGCGCAATGATTCTCCTACCTTTTATATCTACGGCCTTGTAGACCTTACAATCTTTTTTACTCACGACGATACATTCGTTCACCTGTTTCGCCTCTACCTTCGTGGTGCATTTAGCCGCTATGTGTCCGAAATTGTCGCACTTATAGCACCTCACACCCTTCTCTTTCAAAGGACATTCTCCACTCTGATGGCTCTTCGCACCACAGTTATAGCAGCGTCTTCTTTCCGAATTCTTCGTTCCAGGCTGAGGTACCACTCCTTTCGCTGCCTCCTTCTTCAGCGGTTGAGCTGGTTGCTTCGGCTTCGAACTGATGCTGGTCTTCATCGCCTCGTACTGATTTAATCTCATCCTCAGCTCTTTTATATCACGAGCACCGTAGAGAATGGCTTTATTAACGGGATCATCGGGTATTCCATCGATGATGTACTGAATTTTTGATTCTGTTTCAATATCGGCGTGGCTGGCTATCTCTAACATGCGATAAACGTACTCATGATGGGTTTCCCCGGCCTTCTTCGTCGTAGAAGCCAACTCCTTATGCACTTGCTTGGTAGTCACCGTCTTTCCAAATTCTTTTAACAAAGATCTCCTCAATCGCTCCCACGTACGACTGCACTTTTCAAAAGATACGAAAAGTTTCGCTGACCCTCTTAGTAGCTTCTTCGCATAAATGACTTTTTGCGAATCTGTCCATAAGCAAATCTCACTGGTTTCCTCGAAATCATCCATCCACCTACGGATGTGTTGCTTGCCGTCGCCACTAAAGGTTTGTAGTGAGTCTTCTACATCCTTAAATGAAAGAGGTTGCCGCATTGCCGCCGGAGCTCTCCTCTGCGGTAGGATCTCTTCCTCTTCTTCCTCTTCATCATCGCTATCTCTCTGGCCTTCGGACTCTTCATCTACGAGTTCATCGACACCTTCGCAATCCTTGTAGACGGTTTTATTAGCGTCTTCTTTACTTCCGCCCGCAACGACTCCTCCTTCAACTGTCTTTAGTCGTAGTTCTCCCTTCAAGCGTTCAACTAATTCGGCCTTGTTCCCCGTAACTTTTGAAGAGAATTTTCTCAACTCGGCCTTGAGCTGATCCACCGATAGACTTTCTACATCCAGCGATGAGGAACCTTCCATGTCGACGCAAATTCAACACTCTTAACGAGCACGCTAGACACTCAGTCGTATCTGACGCACACTATACGACACGAACACTCAGCTCGAATCGTCTCACTCAGAGTTCACACACGCGTAGCTCGATATAGTTCAATCCCGGACGAGCCCCCAATATTTGTGGGATTTTCGATAAAAGAAGTTTATTTGAGGATAATTATACAATGAAAGGCAAGAATAGAAGAAGAAACAGATAGAGAGATGGACACTCAGTCCTACAAGTGCGAACAACGATTTTTACCGACACTCAGTCGACACGCACGTCCCTATATCCGGCTCTCGAAGGAATGGCCGAATTTTCGACCGCGTCTGACAATTGCTCGTTTCTTCTCGCTTGGTTTTGTTTTTCGCGAGCCACGCGAGCACGCGTTGCTACCGGGCTACGCCGGCGTTCCGGCGAGGACGACAAAGGAGTAGCGTTTCGAGAATTTTCGACGCTGTTCTCAACTCCTACATAAGTGTTCATATATCGAACACCTAGATCAAAACTGTAACAACTTTAACACTTTCTTCAGGAACGTTGACAAACCTATGGTCATATCGCTATATGTGATAGTAGTTTACATACCTACAGTATTGTATTTTATAAATTTTATTTGATTTTACCAGCAAAATTTAATGGATTTCCATTCATAAAGTGTGATACACCCGGGTGTGAACTATTCTGTTTTAAAATAAAATATTTAACAAAATTGTAAATTAATTGTCAGTTCATATCAGAAGTTTAATTTCTCTTAATTTCGCTTTCTTTTCTTTTTTTCTACCCATGGAAAAAAATTCAACACATAGAGGATTAACTAAAAAATCTGAATGTTTGAGTTAATACTGTTTTGAACCAGTCGTGCGATATGTATTTCAAAACGAGGATAAACGTTAATGCATAAATGAAATATGATTCGGTTAAAGATATTCGGATAATAAAAGTTTTACCATATCAAATATTCCAACTTGCGTGAATTGGCGATCATTGTTTTATTTGTTAGAAGGTGATATCGAAAAAAAGGGAAGTGACGTTATCTATGAAAATCCATAAACGGAGTAACAGTACAAAAGGATGATTTGGAAAGCAACGTTACACTCGTAGCACTCGTGCGCGAGCACGCACGCGCTTTAAAAATTTTCTCGTTCGTGCTACCTTGCGTGTATATAGATTTCGTTGCACTCATCGCGTTTCACGCGATATGACCTGTCGCGTTCGCTTCTCCTCTCAGCTCGTGTACTTTGTCGACGTTCAACGCTTATGTAGAAAAACAGACGATGAAATCGTTGCAACGCTTACCGTTTAAAGCTTTTACTTCGAATAGGTATCTCTCTTCTCAGCCAATACAAAAACTAGATTTGTTTCATTCCGGTGACGATTGAAAGCCAATAACTCTGGAATTTGTCGGTCGTTACAAAACGATGTCAGTTTCTTTTCAATTTGATAATCTGATCGAAAACGAGAATGGCATAACTCGGAAAATCAACAGGCTTGGGGATCGATAAAGCTTTTCCGGACATACTCTCGCGGAAAGGTCCACCGAAATTAAGTGCCTGGATCGTCCTGATTTGAATAGGAAAGGATCTTTATGCTTATTGTTAGCAACAACTAACTTTTTCTTATGTTATATTTTATAAGTTGGTAGCAGTGGTAGCACTTGGTAGGAGAGTTACTATGTACATGTTTCGATTTTGCTCATTGCTGTTTAGTTAGTCTTATTGTACCATCCGTCCTGAGAGGATCCGTATCCTCTATATCTATAAAAGATACAGATAATATTGTTCAACTTAATTCTGTCCTATTATTTCCTCCTAAACACTTGTCACGGCCAAGACTTTTTAAGTGACGTAAACAAAACGCTGCACTGGCACTGTTTTTAATATTATACAGATATTGTTTCTCGCGAGCTCATTTCAGCAACGCAAAAGAAATTGCTTTCTATGACGTCGTAAAAAAAGTGACAGCAGTTTATTTCTTCGGCGCGAAACGCTCGTCCAGGTTCTCAAATTCGCCGGAGCGGTGTCTCGTTGCGTTACGGCCATCAATCTCGATGGCCGCGTTATTAATCGTTACGCTGTGTCATCAACGTTTTCACTGGACGGTCGACGAAAAAGAGAGGAGAGAGATCGACGAAGCGAGAGATAGAGAGAGAGAAATGCGTTTTACACGACGCGCACTCGCGATACAATAACGATCCATGCGTGTAACGAATTTTTATCGGCCAACGTTACACTAATGTCCCTCTCGCGACCTGAAAATGTTTCCGTAGAAACGATGTAACGATCGCCGCTCGCAGCATTTTGATGATACAAATATCAGTCAAAATCAATGGTACTTGAATCGCGAGTGGCTTTTAAGGCAATATCGAATTAAAGTTCGTCTTGGTGAGAGTAACGATTCGTTAAATTGAGTTTGGAATTTCAATTACGAAGTTTAAGAAATTTTCTTCCAGCTCATTTTACCAAAGAATGAACGTTAGCGTGTAATAAACCGAAACGAAAAGACTTTAGACGAAAGGTCAATCGTTCGTGTATGGAACTTTGTCACAATTTTAAGAATAAACAAACTCCGATTACTCTCAATCGGATTGTTGCTAAATCCAGTTTTAAATGCAAAGGTTTTTCAAAACCAAATCATCTTTTTGTGAAAGAGTATGCGTGAGTTGCACCGTAAACTGTAAAAATGATGCGCACGACAAAGAAATAGGATGGTTAGGAAAGTTAATGAACGAAGGAAAAGGAGTGTACGAGCGGAAAACGTAAAAGATAATAAAAAGGGACATCGAAAAAAGGTAGAATAGACAAAGATAAAGAGCATTTTCATGAACAAAAGTGAGAGAGAAACGAGCAAAGTTTAATCTACGTCCATTTTTGTTCAGGTTTCTTTCATTCCTCCGGAAATATCGATTATATTCATGGAGAGTAATAAAGTAGCTTCGTTTGTTGCTATCTTTCCCGTACTTCGAATTTCTTTTTCGCAAAATTCCATGCACCTCCTTCTCTTTTTAACTTCAACTACCGTTTCTATAACGTCTTCCATAAAAAATTGGTTTAAAGCCGTAAACGTAGACAAACCTTTTAACGATGCTTCCGGTGCCGACTCCACAGCGGATGTTGTTTCGAGTCTTGTTAAGGGTCGCAATAATCGCGAACGTGGCTCATCAATTTTCAAAACTCGTTACGTTCCAACCAGACGCGAGAAACAGTGTCGGATTTGGATTCGACTGCGGAGGTGGTGTATCGCGTCGAGCACGTCGATGTACAAGCATAGTCGCGAGGTTGCACGCTCGTGGAACATTTGAAAAACGAAAGCCGATCGATATAAATGAGATCGGGGGAACAGCAAATTTTCAGATTGTCCTCGACGCCTGGTCGGTATTTATTTTCGTTCGGATTTTTCGAAAGCAATGAACACGCACGGTCCGTGCCGTATGTTTTCACAACCGATAACGATTCCTAGGCTGGTGTAATAGAATATTTCGATCAGAGATGTGTGTTTTCCCATTTACCTGGGTCAAACGGTGATTATCACGACGACCATCGAGAACGAACATTTTATATTATTTCGCTATACTATGAGATCCTTTGCCGTATTTCAGATAAAACCGCGTAAGGGGATTTTTGGTAAACGATACGTTCCGAAATTAACTGCAAATCATCGGATATCCGAATCCACGCTCGTATATACGTTTCTCAGCAAGCAACTCTCGGACCGATCGAATACAATTTCCGTTGTTGAAATTCTTACGTGCCGGTGCTTGCTTACAAACGCGCCGTATCCCGGGCGTAAAGATTTTATTAGACGACGACTACGTCGGAGTAGTTGGGGTAAAAAGAGGAAGGGTGAAGTGGCTCGAATTTCAGTTTTCCATCCCTCCCCTTATATAGCTCCGGACCATGAATTTCGAGCGTAGATCGCTGCTCAATTCTCGTAATCTCGATTTCCTCTTTTCACCGATGTTACGCGTGCTCGAACGAGATTCAAGTGGAAAGTGGAAAATTTCAAAGTTGCCCATCGCGGAAATAAAGGTGAAATAACTTTCCACGAATTAGCGCTTGCTTCCGATACGACTATTTGTATAGAATTTGTGGATTTTTTTTTTAGACGAGCATCATTGAAATCGATCGGTCGTAGATAAGAGAGGACGAGCATCGCGCAGAAAAGCGGCTGCAAGATCGCTTGCAACGCCGATACGAGCAATACGAAACGAAGGGTTGCGGAAGGACAGCAAATGGCGGGAAAAACGTCGGACATTCGAAGCCTCCGAAGCTCATTGGTTCCCAGCTGACGTGTACAAGGAAATGGCATTTAACGGATTAAAAGCGTGATCGCAGAGAGTGCTAACGTGCGAGCGCTCGATAACGGCCGGCTAACGCTACGATTTTTCGCACGGTCGACTACTTTTTCGAACCGTCTGCGCGCTAACAGCCAACCGGACTTATCGATTTCGAACAAAAGCTCCTCTCGCTCTCTCCTTCGCCATCGCTACCAACGGCACCTCCTGTGTCTCCTCCGCCCCATCTCCTCTTCCACACCGTGCCACACCGCTTCACGCTCTTTCCCTGGCCTTTTTTTTTGCTGCTACCGCTGCTGCTCGCAAATTGCTTTTCTCCGTGATAAGATCTATCCGCGAGGGCTTCCATTTCGGTTATCGCTGGCATTCGAGTACCTTTACTCGTCGACTTTCCAACGTGGAGCATACCGCCCGCCGTCGAGAGATATCGAGATATTCCTTTTCGAATATCGTTATACGTTTCCTTTTAAAATGGTCGCCGATATTCCATAGCATTCCGAAATCCAAACGCTTAATCAGAGATAAGTGTACCTATAGAAATGAACATTTTATTTGGTGTTATTTTGTTTCTTTGAAAAGGTAGGGGAGACCGGGGCTAAAAGTCCCAGGGGCAAGTTGTCCCAGTCGTAGTTTTGGTATCTTAGGATGGAAGGGGAAACGCGTCCGGTGCATGGTGTACAGGTCTTAGCGAGTAAAAAAAAGTGTAGTGGTGGTCGTTGTGTTTAGTCTTCCCTGGTTACTTCAAGAGACGAATTTATATTTTGATAAGTTCAATTCTACTTTGAATACATTACTTAAACATCTCTAGGCACTAATGAAAATCGATTGCACACCAGTTCGCACATGTAATAGAAAGAGAATTTTGTCAGCTTCATTTCCTTGCCAGAATTTTTAAAAAACTCCTTGATCCGACTGAACTATGACACGAGAAACAAACCTATGAAAATGGGGCAAGTTGTCTCACACGTCGAGGTAAGTTGTCCCGACAATGAGATCTGGGACAACTTGCCCCATCCTCATTTTTTTGCTGTAACGTTTGTTTTTATCATTAGTTTTCGACAGAATTCAGGTTTTCGTTCATGATGCAAACATCAGGATTTTGGTCAAAAATCGATGCATTTCAAATTTGCCCGATCAAATACTCGTTCGAAAGAGGAAAGTCTCTAATTTACTAATATGGCAGTGTGACTTCGATAGGATGATTGGTTAAAAAGTTACAGCGATTTTTCTCTTGAAAACGACCCATACTCCGACACTTAAAAAATTTATTTTTTAACGCTCTGCAACGATATCGAAAAACGGCCAACGGGACAGTATTCTGCATGCTTTCTTCTTTCTAAATCTTGATGCATACATCAGGATTTTTGTAAAAAATCAATGTATCTCGAATTTCCCCGATCAAATACTCGTTCGAAAAAGAAAAGTCTCTAATTTACGAATATGCAAGTCGCGTTTCGATAGGATGACTGGTTGGAAAGATACAGCAGTTTTAAGTTTGAAAAAGACCCATACTCCGACACTTAAAAGATTTATTTCTCATCACTCCGCAACGATATCGAAAAACGGACAACGGAACATTGTTCTGCATGATTTTATCTTTAAAATGAGCCATTAAACATTGAAATCGGCGGTGGTGACCATTTTGGCAAAAATCATGATGCATAGGTCAGGATTTTTGTCAAAAATCGAAGTATCTCGAATTTGCTCGATCAAATACTCGTTCGAAAGAGGAAAGTCTCTAATTTACGAATATGCAAGTCGCGTTTCGATAGGATGGCTGGTTGGAAAGATACAGCAGTTTTAAGCTTCAAAACGACCCATACTCCGACACTTAAAAAATGTATTTCTCATCACTCGGTAACGATATCGAAAAACGGACAACGGGACAGTATTCTGCATGCTTTCCTCTTTAAAATAGGACATTAAACATTGAAATCGGCGGTGGTGTCCATTTTCGCAAAAATCATGATGCATACATCAGGATTTTTCCTTGGAAACCTTGGAAAAAACCTTGTCCCATGGCGTGAGACAACTTACCCCGCAGCGGGGCAAGTTGTCCCAAAAAACTCGTTTGCTTGAAATTGAAAAAAAACGTGTTAAAAAACTTCCCAATGCAAGCGGAAAAATTTCTATGTATTGCTAAGCAGTTGAACTTTATGATGGTCACCAAAAAATTCTAAAATATAAGCTATAGAAATCTGTAGAAACAAAAAACACAATATTGGGACAACTAGCCCCGGTCTCCTCTACTCGTTAAAGGGCACGAGACTAATTTAGCAAATGCAGATATCTTTCCTTTTTGTTCAAATCGATTGATCACTGCAAGTATTCATGAGTGATTATACGTAATTCGAGGGAACGCCCCGCATGCCTCTCGCACCAGGTAATGACAGTAACACAGATTATTCGATGTTGATGTATGTGCACTGTTATTGACGCTATCTCCGCGGATAATATTGATCGGAAGCCTAATGTATACATGTAATTTGCTGTTAGCAATTAGCAAGCATTAAACATCATTACGTTGCTGGTTTATCGACAAATAAATGATGCGCTCTTCTGTGCTTATCGATTTATACCTTGAGAATCGTGCACATCAAGTTGTTTTTCAATCTGGTAAACGGGTATACGTATAGTTGTAATGCAATATATATATAATTAGATTATTTTGTTATATTTTACTCCATCAGAAACGAAAATCTCGGTAAAATCCCACCTGGACGGTGTAACGAAACTTTATTAATTTTGCTACTTTCCCGAGCTATGAAAATACTTAACGTCCAACGGTTAGAGGAAAGTAAATTTTTAATGCCCCACCCCTCCATCCCCTCGTTAACTTATGTACCTATAATAAACGGCTTGTAAGGAGCATCTGCCCCATATCGTGGCGCATAAAATATCGTAATTAAAGGGAAAAACGTGCGCCCTGGACGAAGTTCTCGGTGCAACTGGATATTCTATTTATGAAACAACACTTTGGAAATTGTAGCCGAAGTTCGTGAATCGTTCGAATCGTATGTTATCGTATAGCGTTAGTAAAGGGTTTGTTTAAAGAACGACCGTTCGTACGAAAATTTGTTCAATTGTACTTTGCTATCGGGTAATTACGACAATGGGAGTTACAAACGATTACGAAAGAAATATCATACTTAGCGAGCCATTTTATCATGATAACGTTTACGAATACCTTGGTGTCTTTGCAACGCTCCAAGTTTACAGGGAAAGTATGGAAAAGAAGAAAAATAGAAAACCCAACCAACGTACCGAGTTGTCCTTGCATTAAATCTGCATCCTAGCTTGGAAACGAATCCTTCGCTATATTTACAACGCTACTATAGCTCTATTCCCGTTAGGAAATCTTGAACGAGCGAGCTGGGACGCAAGAAGCGAGAGGAGTGGTAGGTGGGAGGAATCGTGTGCGCCGGTAACGCGGAATAATATTTTTCGATTTATCCACAAAGGAACAACTCGCAGTTCGGGTCAGCGTTGTGTAGTAAAATCCGTTGGTCGTTCGTTACGTTCGCGTCTAGTCGTTCATCGCTCTTTCGTTGGGCGAGATATCGCAACGCGTCACGAGCTGGCCGAGCACGCTGGTAAAAAGGGATGAAAAAGGGTGAAGGAATACGCGAATACAAGAATGGGATAGAAAAAATGAGAAACACGAGTTGGGGAAAAATAGGAAAGAAAAAACAAAGGTGAGACAGGATGCGAGAGGAAAAAGAGAATCGGACGATGGGTTATATATACGTGTGTGTATATAGATGTGTGGAGAGAGGAAAGGGGGAAGAGGTCTCTTCGTCCTGAAGCTCATAAATTTTGCCGGTCCGTGAACCTCCACCGGCTCGTAACTCGTTCGACCGCGATCCGAGCTGCCGGCGGCTTCGTTCTAATTAACATAGGACGATGCGCGGTGTAAATTACGATTATGCGTGATTTACAGGTCGTGATAGACCGTGGTTGAGCCATCTTGCCACCGATCCTCGTCCTTCGTTTCACATTTCCCTGAGATTTCCTTTTACCCTGGTCTACTTCATATTCGATATATTCTCCGTGTATAATAAAGTGCCAGCTAAAGTCGATCGACGAGCACCTTTAGGATTTAATAATCGCGCGAGGAATTAATTAAAGGTATATAGAGAGAACCTTGGTAGATAAGGAGTAAAAGGACTTTAAAGCATTCTAATATTAGTCAAATTCTTGGCACCGAGCCAACTTTCGATTATTAATCACAAACGCGTGACTATGCCTGGTAAGGCGGGATAGGACCGGTGGTATAATTAAGAGTCGTAGTTGACTCATCGTCGTCTTCTTCCTCGCGTTCTTGTCATCGTCTTGAGCGTGACCCGCGCGTACTCGCGCACAGTACAGCCTGGTACATCCAACCACGTTTTTAGTCATGCAAGGAACCGTTCCGCCAAGAGACGAGAGACAATGATACGTCACGGATTAAGATTTCCTTTGCTACCTCGATATCATCGCAGTTTCATTTTCCTTATGGAGATTCCAAATGGTGAGCTGATTCAAGGAAACGAAACCGTAAACCGTTTCTTGTTTCTCGAAAGCTACGGAGAGTTTCGTTCGATAATGATTCTATTTTACTGCGACGGAAAAGAAAAAAAGGGGAAGATAATAAGACAACGCGAGATAGCAGAAATTACGCGTGAGTTATGCTACGTAAAAGTTTAACAAACGATCGTGCCTCCTGTCACATATGATAACGCGTAAGAGACTTAAAATGGTTATATTAATCTACGCGTCCCTTTCCTGTCTTGATTTACTTTCGCGTGTCACGGACTGCGGATAATCGAGTTCCGCCATTACCATGGAGATGCTTGGAATTCTACTCTCCTAATACGACATGCCTTTTCTCTCTCTCTCTCTCTATTTCTGTGTCTCCATTTTATCCTCACCCTACCATACCCTAACACACATATACACGAGCTGTGTAGATCGCAAGAGAAACGTAACGTGAGAAGCACATACCTTTCGGGGTGGAGCATTGGTATGACGACGTACTCTCCGTCAAATTAACTTTGAATCCTCTTTCGTATCCTCGTTCGAAGGAAAACGAAAGCTATATCGTCCTTCTCTCTCGCCTTCCCATTCGGGTGCCCCGTGAACAGTCACGCAGGTAGCGGTGCCATCTCCGACGAAATCTCGATGTTTTTATTATGGCGAATTCTTCCCGTATCTATTTGTGTAGAGGACGGTAGGGGATGATGATGGTGAGGAGGGGCTGAGAGAAAGTTAAATCCATGAAACCGAAGCAAGCCATTAGACGTTTAAAGCAATTTCCGGATAACGTCCTAGTGATGTTCGACAAATGGACGTGAATCATAAATACTTCCTGGTTGTTTTAGGGATGTAGGTATAAGGAAAGGGTTGCTCGGAGGTTTATTAGGTGATCTTGTAGTCATCAGATTTGTTTTCTAACTACGTCGTTTATTTTGACGATGAAAGATTAATGTCGGATTTATTGTTATTACTTTAATCTAGCTGTTTTTTTTTTATAAGAACGAGGGAGAAAGAAGACGCAACCTCTTTCGGCTATGAACGTTCGTCTCGAACGTTATCGTCAAAGTTTCCTACCTACCGACGAAATTACGACGTTTTCGATAACGTCGAAGCCGTTCGGCGATCGTAACTCCCGTCTTCTGATAAAGTCCATGGTTTAGGGGAGAATTAGGCAAGAGGAGTTCAATTTGATCGCATAGCGTTCTCTGCGTAACAAGGGGAGGAAAAGAATGATGGGAGAGACGGTTGAAAAGTCGAGGATTATGCTATTGTAGATAAGAAAGTTATACGATCGTGATCGATTTACGATTCGTCGATTCGCAAAGACAAAATTTTGTTTTTCAATAGAAAATACGCAATGGTTAAAAAAAACCCTAGAGACATTACCGTGATTTCTTTTTAAGTGACGGATGAAGGTTAAATAATTGACCAAGTACACGTTGATATTGCCGAACACAAATTCAAGAAATCCCTCGATATACCCAGACAACCGTAAAAATTCCTAGGATTGCGCATTATTCGCGCACGCAAAGCCAAGATACTCCCCGGGAAGGTATCGCTTCACCTTCGCTTATCCCTCTGGAAACAAAAGGGAAATCCATGCCAGGGAATTTACCGTGATGCAGGAACTGTTTGCTCGGTAGCAAAGAAGAGAAGGGGTGAAGGGGTGGAGCAAGATTTGAAAGAGGTCTCGCTCGAGCGAGCAAATCGCAGCGGAAGTGCCGTTGGGCGAGCACGATCGATTCGATGTTTCCCGTCGCGAGGATTTGCGCACGCACGATGCCGTTTCCTTCCTTCCTTCCTTCTTTTTCTCACGCATACCTACACTTGCATGACATCGCGCGCGCTCGTCGTCTGCTCTTCACATTTTTCCACGTAGAGGAGCAACGTCTCCACGATTTCTTCGGCCGATATGAAAACGACGAGATCGATGACACTTTGGCAAGGTACCAAGTACTACTTTGTGCTACCTTGCGAAAATTCTCTCTCCCTCGCGCACTCTTCTTTCCGCTCTCGTAAGTATACTCGAATGCGCGAACATCCAGAAACGTAGGAGGTCCTCGTATTTGGCTTTTCCCGTGCAATCGGGACAGCTGTTTGCCAATTCTACCGACCCAGAAACGCACGCGGATGCGTAGGCGCGAATTCACCGGCAAATGTTTGCTCTCGCAGGATTCGCTTTTGGTGCACGTGCACCGACAAATTTTCCAACCCTCCGATTTACCACCAGGCCTCTCTTCCCATCGGTTAATGTAATCGTTCTTAATAAAAGAACTCGATAAAATTCTTTTCATTTCGGATAAAAACTCGGTATAATTTAAATGTAGGTATATATATATATATTTCATTCGGACCGAGCCAAGTAACACCCAAGGTTTCACTTTTCTACTTTGTCGAGGAGATCTGACAATACCGTTTCAAGATTGAATGGAGAAACAAAACGAGTGGATATGAAAATAGAGAGAAGCGATGGCGTTTTTTCTATCTCCATTTCGGCAGAGTTTTTTCGTTTCACCCGGTCCGTTGAACACGCTCTCTGCTCGATAGAACGAACCCGCCTACTATTACCGTTTAAACGAATTTCACTCTTTAACCCGAAAAACGGTTTCACTTTAGACTACCTGTCGCGTTCACCGTACAAATTGACCCTGACCGCCTTCTCGTCTTACGAATTTCGACATGTAACCAAATTTATGAAGGCTTTATTTGTGTAAAAAGAAAAGAGAACGGCTAAAAATCTAGAAGACATTGTAGCGAAGAAATGAGAGAGAATGCAGAAAAAGTGCATTAGTATCGTGACGAAGCGATCCGAAGGTTACGATGCTATTCCTACTTAGTCATCTCTAATAAATGTTATGTCAAAGTCTCGTGGAGTGTAATTAGTAAATCCATACTGCCACATTGCTTCTCATGTCGTAAATATCTGCATTAAGTAAGTAGAACATAAGTATTGGTTATAATAGACCTATTACCGCGGAAACTCACGATTGTCTATAATTTCGGTATCTGAATAGTTAAAAAGAACATGGAATTGCTTGCTGAAAAAGAAGATTGTTAGGGGAAGTAGTATAAATAACATTGCTTTTAATGATTTAGCATAGAATAAAGCCGGTGCCTGTAAGAATGACGATTACGTCATTTTAACGGCTGTAAAGGTCTTCGAACTCGATCTAGCGTAAAACGTGAAGAAAGAAACGAACGATTACGCGATCTTTCGCGGATAAACGCAATCGATTGGAAAGCCAACAAAAAAAAAGAATGACTATCTTCCAGATACAGCGTGCGTCTTGCGCTTTATTACCATTTTGTCTCTCCTTCGTTGTGTTCTTCGTTAACGAGAAACAATACAAGCATGTCTTATATTCTTCTATCCCTCGAGTATTAAATAATCATTTTAATTACTCGACGATAAAGTTAGCGATAATGTGCCTGGAATAACTGTCGAGAATAATTTGCTGAATCATGCGCGAAGGCGTGATTACCTTGTTGATCGCAACGAATCGAGATGCTTCCTTATGTATTTCTAATACTAATACAGATGACGTAAATATAAAAAAAAAATCTGCCTTGAATCAATTAATGTTAAATTCTATAAATTAATTTTAAAAAAGTCCTAGACTTTGACGTGCCTGGCTTTAAATAAATACGAGTAAATATCGTATATCAACGGATTCAACATGCAATTTATAAGTTTTCTTGCTCCGATGACAAGGCGAGTTGCGGATGTCCATGTAATAGAATGCACTTATGTGTTAGAACTGCATAGTCATGAAAATATAAGCGTCTAAGATATCTCAAGATTTATAGATTAACTCGTCAAACACTTCAAACGAACGATATTACATAGCGAAACCGTCGAAATATACTATTTTGAAAAGTCCCGTCGAATGATTTATGTCACGTATCAAATGTAATGAGATTCTTTCGTAAGTTTTATCTGTCCATATGGCTACTTCATTTTACGAAATCCCTAAGGGAAAAGAATTAATCACGTTATATCGTTTCCCTGAGATAGGGAATTGTTGAGAATGTCATAATAAACTTCGTCGATAAGGAAAGGAGACACGTGAACAAATGCATGGGCCGGGATGATTAGATTTCGAAGTAGAAACGTAACGCGCTTAGACGCGCGCACATAGAACAGGCTACTATACATAAACGGCATTGGCAAAAAACCGAGTGCAGTTCGCAAGGATTTCTTAGAGTGAATACATGCAGTGTGCAACGCGTAAACGGCTCTAGCTGGAGGAGTAGTCGATCTCAGACGGTCGTGGTTCATTTTTGTTAATCAAGTGCATCGTGACAGCAAAAAAAAATCAGAAATCATGAAATCAGTGTTCGTTTATCTTGTGATCCTGCTCTTGACTCTCATCGCAGGACTCAGCAACGGTGCAAGGATTTTGGCAGTAATTCCGATACCTTCGTACAGTCATCAAATCGCTTATCAAGCCCTATGGAAGACTTTGAACCAACGAGGACACGAAATTGTTCTCGTAACGACCGATCCAATTCCTGACAAAGGTCTAGTCAATTTCACGCAGTTCGAGATCCGACGTGGCTACGATCTCATCAAACCGATCGATTTCTTGAATGCACGGAAAGATATGACGTGGCTAGATATGTTGGAGCAATTTATATTACAACTAGGAGAACCATTGGCTGAATTAGTTTATAGTCATCCAGAGTTTAAGAAAATCTATGCACCCGGTAGTGGTCAGAAATTTGATGTAGTCATAGTCGAAGCTATCTTAACTCCTGCCTGTTACGCTTTAGCGTACCGATTTGATGCACCATTGATAGGTAAAAGTCAACAAAATTTGTCTGTAGTTTATAACTTGATTTTTTAAAAATGATCTTCTATTTCACATTTCGACAATTTTATTGGCAGGTACGTATTCATTGGGATTAATGCAAAACTTTCATTACTCTATCGGTAACCCAGTCTTACCGTCGCATCCTTCAAATTGGGAAATGGGTACGCACGTTGGTTTCAATTTATCATTTTGGAGAAGGCTGCAGAATTTCGTCAAAACGTGGGTGCATTTGTTCACCAAGTACGATCCCCTTTATTACACGCCACAGCAAAGATTGGCGAATAAGTATTTGGGTAATGTACCTTCCATTAAAGAGTTGGAAAAGAATGTAAGTATCGTACTGGTCAATCAGCAAAATGAACTTTCGTTCGCCAGACCCAATGTACCCAACGTCATAAGCTTTGGAAGTTTACACGTGGCAGATAACATGAAACCTTTACCGAAGGTAGTTTTTCTCATATGGAACATAGATTTGTTTATTTTTGACTAATATGAAAAGTTCGGCAACTCAAGAATTTAAGTCAAAACTTTGCACAAATGTAATGTCCTGTTAAAAAACGGACAAAGAAATCTTAAAAAGTTAAATTAAAAGTGATACTGTTCTTTAAAAATTTATTTGAACATTTCTCATATTCGCAATGTAGACCACAAGCAACACTACAGCTTTTAAATCTTTTTCCCGTATCTTATGTAGACTCTTACATATTCACAATAATATGAATCATTACGATTACTTTGGAGAGGCGGTTTTTCACCTCTCTAATCGTTTTTCTATAGGAACGAGAACTTGTTTCGTACACGAACTATATTTCTGCAAAGTTTCAAATATATTTTTAATTTTCAAGTTATCGTACTTCTCTTGTAAGTCATCGTAATTATTATTTCTTACTATAACGATTCGGAAGTCAGGGCTACAAGATTTGAAATCTTTTCAGGCATTAAAAGATTTTATTGATAATGCACCGAACGGTTTCGTTTACGTTAGCCTTGGTACTAACGTCCAAACTACAGCCTTTTCGGCGTATTTAAAAGATGTATTCTTCGATGTCTTTTCGAATTTACCGTTGAAAGTCGTATGGAAGTATAAGGGAGATTTACCAAAGTCAGACAACATCTACACAGCAGATTGGTTTTCGCAACAAACCATTTTAGGTATTATTGCTTTTCATTTGGTATAAGCTATTTAAATTAAATATGTATAAACCATTTTTTACTTATTTCATGCTTTAAATTTTGCAAAAATAGCGCACCCGAAACTGAAGCTATTCGTCTATCAAGGCGGTCTTCAAAGTACGGAAGAAGCTGTGAATTTCGGTGTACCTCTCGTGGGAATACCGGTATTAGCAGATCAAGATATGCAAGTTAATAAGTTGGTGGGTTTAGGAGCATGTAAGTTCGTCGATATTCTCCAAATTACGAGAGAAACGTTAGACAAAGCGATTAGAGAGGTCTTGCATGATAAGAGGTAAGACTACAATTTCAGAAACTTACTACGAGTCATTTCTTTTTTGACAAAAATAATTTTATTTGCAGGTACAAAGAAAACATATTGAAGATTGGTAAACTCGTTAAGGATAAACCAACGAGTAATATGGAACTTGTCATTTGGTGGATAGAATACGTAATACGTAATAAAGGAGCACCTCATCTCCGCTCCAGCATCGTGGACGAACCTTGGTACCAAAGATACGACACCGATATAATCGCCTTTTTATCCGTTACATTATTTGTGACGTTACTTTTTAGTTTATATGTTGTTTATAAGATATTGATCGTTATCATGAAATATTATGCAAGATCGCTAATGAGCGAGAAAAAGAAAATTAGTTAAAATGATATACTTAAAGAAAGAACTTTATATGAACTCATGAACGACGAGTCGATCGTTGGGAAGATAAAAGAGATGGAAGACAAAGATAAAAATTACAAATACTTATCATTCTTCTACCATTAATCATATTTTTTTGTTTTTTCATAGAAATAAATTCTTTTAAAAAGAAAATCAGAATGTAACGTTTAAAAATTGATACACCATTGTTAGTATTTACAAAGAAAGCTTGTGGAAAGCGATAAAGTTCTAAATATAATTCTCGGAAAAATGTCCGTGGGAATTTAAAATAAGGTAGATAAGATTACATCGAAACGTTAATTACCCAAGAAAAACGAATAATAATGATCTACAAATGTTACATTAGAATATATTACGTGCCACATTATAGGTGATAAAAGGTCGATAAATGTCCAGATGTTAGGTATCGATAATTGACATTGTAAATGCTTCTATTATACGGTTATCTGATAAGTGCACTATGGCTAAGGCATCTTAAGTACAGATAGCGTATACAAATAGATATAAATCATAGTAGATACAACGATGACGTCTATATTCTACCATCGTTTCAAATCTACGTGAATAGAAGCCATAAAATAGAATGAAAATAAAAAGGAACATAAATTTGATTAATCTATTCAACCGTAAATAAAATGATCCATTTGAATATTGTCGTTATTATTATGGATAAATTGTACTCCAAGTTACTATGCGACAAAAAAAAAAAAAAAAAATGGAGAGAAAGAAAATGATGAAACGCGAGGGAAATCGTTCCATACAAGTAAAATTTATTTTTCCAATTTATCAACGCGCATTACGTTTCAAAATCAATCTAACCACTCCGATAACATTTTCAGGTAAGAGAGAGATAGAGGGGAAAAAGAGAGAACGACGAAGACCAAGAAGTAGAAGCAGAAGCGATGTAGGAAGACGCGAGGGAGATCGTCGTAACTCCGGCGTCGAAAACTTTACGACGTGACAGCACCGAGGAAACGAAGAGGCGTATCAAAAGATTTCCACTGTCCGCGTCGTTTACTTTATCCTTTCGCCACGAACTCCGCGCGCGCCATTATCGGTAGGAATCCTTTTTTATTCTTGACGTAGCATCCCGAGAGGTTATCGGAAGGAGAAAGATAAAGGGAGATGGAGAATGTAAAGGTAGAAAAGGAGATGAAAGGTCGAAGGAGGTAGTCTTCTTCTTCTTCTCTAATCGAACGTTCCCTTTCTCTCGAAACTCGCGTTCTAGAAGAACTTAATCGTTTCTTCGCTCGACAGCATTTCTCCGTCCCTTTTCCCTCATACCCCTTCTGCCCTTCTCACTTTCGTATTCTTTTTAAATCTATCTTGCAAAAGATGAGTACCTTTGAGAGGTTCACGATGTCACGAACCGATAATGGTGCAAAAGTTATTTGTCGCGAAGATCAACTGAAAGATCGCGAATAAAATGATGGCCGAGTCACCGGTTTACGGAGGAAGGAAGATAAAGAAGAAATTAAAAGAGAGGGAGAGGGAATGGTAGAAGAGAAAAGAACTCGAACTACCCCCGATTCCGTTCGGCGCGATTTAACCGCCTGTTGTTTGTCCTTGCGTCTCGCCAGGGTAAAGTTTCACAATTACTACGAATGAAGGAGATTGCGTCTTCTTTTTCTTCAATCTCTTTCTTCCTTTTGTCCTTCGACCACTCAGGAAGAACGCTCTCTTAAATCGTTCCTTTCACGCGGTTCACCAACGTGACAACTTCGATTGGGATCGACTCCAAACGAGATGTTACCTTTATCGGATAAAAGGAGACAATTTTTGTAAGCAATTTTTTTTTTTATTTTCTTTTATTATCATATTTTACTATGCAGAGGAATATTTTTTTTTTACGATCGATCTTTTCTCATGCACCCATAGCTACGTGAAATTGGTTGGATGGGATACGATCGAGTAAATAAATAGACGTGACAAATAATTACTGTACATTCGATGTTGATTTCATTTACGTGGCGCGCACGATGCGGTCGGTTGATTTGCGGATGTATAGCGGGGGGATATCCAATTCGTTCTGGGAGACCATGGATAAATTGAATAGCCTATAATGAAACTAAATATTAGATCATAGAAGGGTAATTCGATTTTGAGGCGATGATAAAACCACGCGTTTTAAATGAACGAAATAAAGGGACAGAGATGGAGAAAGAGAGAGAGAAAGAATACCTTTTTCGATAAAAAATAATTACTATTACCTATAAATTTCTATGTTTATGGTTTAAAATATAAAAAGACTGAACACTTCTGGATTTGTTTTGTCAGTATCGCCGTGGAAAATCGTTGTAATCAAAACGACCAAACTTTTATGTATTATACAGGGGTCTTTGGTGGCGAGTTTTTGTAGCCATTGCCCGGGGCATCGACAAACGTGATATGGATACTCATACACCGTTGCCCAAGATAATTACGCGAGATTTTGTTTGCCGAAGCGCGATCTGTTATTTCCTAAACCCTTTCCTTGCTTTTCTTTTTTCTTACCCGCCAGCTGCAGTCTCAACAGGAACCTGTATATATGAGATAGGTTCTCTCTTTCCCTTCCTCTCTCTTTCTCGCTCTCCCATTTTCCCATACCCTTTTATAAAGACCTTTTGTTTAACTCCTTATCTCGCGTTTTCCCGATTCGATCTTCCCTTCTTCTTTTGCTTATTCAGTTATTTCTTCTCTCGATTTATCGCGTTCTTTAATTTTCTTTTTTCTCTCCATAAAGCAAAAAGTATAACAAACGATTATCTCCGAAACTATTCGAGGAATCTAAAAACTCTTTTGCCCAAGCGGCTAAACAGCTGAACGAATCGTATTGAAATTTATATAAAAAATCTGGTTACACCCAACGTGGATCCACGAACATTTTCTGCTTGATCTGACTTCCGATTTAAAAAAAATGGCTGGTATTTAAAAAATTATTTAGATATATGACAATTACTTAAAGACGATTTATCGAAAAAGTGCAAATTCCTTGCCGCGGTCGTACTTAATGCAAAAAAATGAAGTTTTTAGCCCGGAGGCCCCCCCCCCTCAAACTTATTATTCAGTAGTCTCAATGATGACGTTAATTTTGAATTTAAATTAGTCGACTGTCAAACTTAATTTTTCATTTAAAATTATCCGTACGATACCTATTTCTTGCAGAAGGGAATTCTATTTGACCTATTTTTCACCGTATACTATTATCCGTTAAAATGCTTACTTATACGGTGAGTATTAATGCATACCACTCGATTAGGGTAGAGTATAGACGCGAGAGCGGGAAGGGGAACGACGCGACGCTGCGCTAATCGATGTAGAATTTCGCGTTTCCGACAATGGCGACTTGTCGACGGCCATTAATTATTGTCGTCATTAGTAAGCTAATTTCCAAGTGATTATACTAATTTCTAAAGTAATCGCATAGCGATTCACCCGAATTATTTTTAAGCCTGCAGACAAGGTGCACAATTTTAGAAGGGTGATACATAATTAGCGACACTTAAACGTCGGTGATGGGCTCAGATGTTACATTGTCGGTTCTAGCAATAATCAGCCATGCTTGATTAGCACACGTTTAATTTATTAGCAATGTTTAGACCGCAAGTCAAACTAATTCCAACCGCAATACACTCGATTATCTATCGTCCTGAGTGATAACGCGAGTAATGCGAATAGAAATGTTCTCTGGATGACTAGAATATTTTATGGAAATAGTATGTAGATATAGGATAGAATTTATCGTTCAACCGAGAATAATCTAAACAACGTGATTTCGAATATTGCTTGAACAAATATGCCACATTTTTAAGGGAACTCTCTCTCTAGACGTTCCAATAAATCATTTTCGGCGCCACTCTGTGAAGTACAGCCACGAGCTGTTTGCTTTCCTAAGATAATCGTCGGTACGATAACATTTAAATGGGAAAACAAACGTGGGTTGGGTCTTTGTTTATTGTTTCTTCAAGTGCATCCAGTTCGCTATAGTGCGTCGCACCGAACAATCGTAGATACTCGATTTTTACGAGAAGTATCTTCGCTCGTGTTAAATTGTATAAAAATTCTTTTATTTAAACTAGTCCTATTTTCTAGCTCGATTACTTATCGATTTGTGAACTCTAGAAATGATAAGAACTAATAGAACGTATCAAAATCTTCTCGCGTGATCTTCGTGAAATTTCTTATGAAAAATAATAAAGGTGAAAAGTTCCGACGGTGGGGGAAACGTTGAAAAGTTAGAAAAGAGAACAAATTTAATAAACCTTGCCTTCGTTAATCGGAGGATCGGTCTCTATTCAATTTAACACGTTTCTTCCGTATTCCGAGTACGGTGCAACGACCGACAATGACGAAGATTCAATTTTTTTTTTTACCTTTTCTCTCCTTTTGCCACTGCCTTCCTGTTTTTGTCGGAGAACAAAGATGAGAATTTTATTTCCGACTTGACTAACGAAGTTTACCACTGGCGCACCCTTTTGTCACTTCGTAACGATCGTATAATACACTTGAACGATTACGGTGTCGCGTGGAAATAAACGCTCGTGTAAATAGACCGGTATCAATTTAATCGCGAGGTTCTGCCGATAAATGCAAGTGGAATATATCGGCAAAGATTATTTTTTTTAATTGTAATCTTCATTCAATAAAATTTGTATAGGAGTATTAATCTATTTCTTTCTAAGTGTAGACTTTATCTTTAACGAGAAATGCTACGTGAAAGTGTTTACATTGATAAACGAAGAAAACAAAAGAATCAGGATGATTGCCAATTAATTTTTATCCTTAATCTTTAAATCCTAACGGCATAGAATTCAATAGGGGAAATTCCAAGTAGGTAGGACAATAACATATATTGCAAAATGTAATTTGTGTGTAAGATATTTATTAACTTGTCATGAACACATTCTAGTTTATAAAAATTTGTATCCTATAATTAACAAAACTTAACATTTCGAGGTTTTATAATTTAAATAGATTTCATTATTGTTACGTAGTACTTTTCTAATTAAACGTATATCACACTGTAATCGTCATGCGTAGATTTAAATTCAACGAGTTTTCGCTGCTTGATCACTTGTTTGTACCATTTCATTGACATCTTGGGAGTTCTTGTTCTATTAGGACTGGAGAAGTCGACTTTTACGATGCCAAACTTTTCCCTGGAAAAGAGATAACTTTATAATGCTTGTTCTAGCTAAAAGTCTAATAAAACTTACGTGTAACCACGTTCCCATTCGAAATTGTCTAGTAGACTCCAAACAGCGTAACCTCTAACATCGCAACCATCCTCATGGATGGCTTCTAACATAGCATTAATATAATCATGAAGATATTTAACTCTCGATATATCTTGTATGGTGCCGTTATCGGAAAAACCATTTTCGGCTATCATAACAGCAGGATTGTCGTATTGGGCTTTAATTGTATTAAGAATTTTTCTGAAACCACTTGGAACTACCTGAAACAAGGCAAGGTAGAATTAAAACGAGGCACATGGTAACATCAACCAAGTGATACGTGCGCTCGGGATGTTCTGCCTTTTTTTTTTTAATTTGATCGATCAGAGAATTCGTTATACATTCGATGAATTTGCCAAACGCAGGGTGGTGTTACACGTTCCGTGCCAAAACTCGCGTTGCACGTGGTAAAAAGTTATCAGTTCCGAGGCCGAGAGAACGAATGTATATATTGAAAAATATTCCATTGATTTTCCGACATTTCCCGTTCGATATCAATTTTTCTTTCATCGAAATCACCGCCGCCGGTGGTTTAACAAAGAATCAATTGGGCATAGATATCCTATAGATACCATGAAAACCGTGCTTGTAACGAGCGGGGCCGATCCGAACGTTCCTCCATCGACTAAGCATCATCCATGAATTATTTACTCCGTAAATTATTCATGAGAAGAGCTAGTACACTTAATTGCAAGCGAAGCGAAGCAAAAAAACCACAGAAAGAAAGAATCGTAAATGGGAAATCATGGAACACGGTTAGCCGCTGGCTCGGATATTTCGATAGAAAAAAAACACTTCATGGTTATGTGAAAGTATCTATTATAAAAGTATTCTTTAAAACTGACCTTCAACCACTCTGAGGCACCCGATGGCCAATTAGGATCGACACTGATTTTAAGTCCTGTCTCGTCGTACCAAGGTGTATTCGGCTGTTTTGGCACCCTTTCGACGAGTTTCGATGTGTAGTGATTTAAAGTAAAGAAATCAGCGGTTCCTCTGCACCAAGAGATTAAAAAAGAAAACAAAGCTATAATGACTTTCGTAGATAACACAGACTTATCGGTCAATGATTTACCGATGAAAACATCTACTTGATTTCGTTGTAACCGGACGTATTACTCAATTCAAGAATTTTATCTATCGATAAGAATCGAAACTATTTGAACCACGTTGTTTATCTCAAACATCATTACCGTATATACTCCACCCATTCGGGTGTGAATTCTGGTAATCTTGATCTTGGATATCCCTCAATCCTACTATTTTCTGCGATACGTTCTTTCATAACCTTTGGATAGTCACCGGATTTGGCAAAAATAGGATGAGTTATCCAACCGCAGAAAAACTGGAAGGCTATTTCCTCGGCTTCGGTATCATGTCCATCTTTCGCGAAGTACGTAGTGCAAGGAACAACGATAGAAACGTATCCCTTTTGCTTTGGCTGGAACTCTTGGTGATACACGTGATACGCCTTGGCGTGTGCTTTCAGCACGTTGTGCATGCATAAATATTCTCCATATCCAGACAATTTTATACCTAAGGACCATTGTTACGATGATAATAGGAGCTATATGATATATTTATGTAAATTCAATCTTGGGTTGGTTCAAGAAGACTCACCAGGAGCTTTCAAACCTGAACCGTAGCCTTCAATGCAAAACACGGAAGGTTCGTTTAGGGTAAAGAAATATTTCACTTTTGGTCCGAATTCCCTGAAAACGATCCTCGCATAGTCAGCGAAATGGTCCACGATCATATCGTTCATCCAACCACCTAATTTTTCCAATTCTTCTGGTAGATCCCAATGATACAACGTAATGAACGGTTCGATGCCACGTGCAAGCAGCTCGTCGATAAGATTCTTGTAATAATTAAGTCCATCTTGGCTCACGACGTTGGCGAATCCGTTCGGCAAGATTCTAGACCAGCTAAGCGAGAATCGATAAAAGTCGACCTAAAATCATTACATCTATTCTCCATTATTTATTCAATTTATTTTTTTTCGATGTTTAAGATAGGTTGAACACATACACCTATATCCGCCATTAACTTAATATCTTCTTTGTATTTATGATACGAGTCACAGGCTATGTCACCATTGCTATGATCCTTTATGTTGTTTGGATTACTGTGAGTAAATCGGTCCCATATGTTAATGCCTTTATCTAAACAGTTCAATTAAATCTTTGGTACGGTAATGCTATATTGTAATTAAGTTCGCAAATTTTAGATGAATATTAAAATTTAACAAAAATACCGCTTGCATTCCAGCCTCCTTCAATTTGATAGGCTGCCGTAGCAACTCCAAACCGAAATTTAGCAGGAAATTCTGTGTTCGGCTGATCTGGGCATTGATTCTGGACAGATCTGAAATTATATGTAAGCATTGGTTATATTTATTAGGAAAATAGTTGCTATATATTGTACGTGAGAAATTGAAAACATACTGCGTTACTAGTAGCATACATATTGTAGCTTTTAATAGGAGAGAGCGTTTGGTAAGCATCGCGATGTCGATCGATCGACCGACGATGCAGAAATAATTCCGGAACGCTATACCACCACCAGCATACTTCTTATATAGTACATTTTGCGGTTATCAATACGTCAGACTTTGCGGTTATCTTTTGACAAGGCACATTTAATACAAGGTCTTTCCCCCCCAATAAAAAGATACTACCGTTGCTTTTAAAGTAGGTATTCTTATAAAGGACTACTTCTAAATTACAATAGTAATCTCGGCTACATCGATAGTTTCGATAAGGCAGAAATCTATTGTGATAGATGTTAAATAATATTATCTGGAAAACACTGATAGTGGAATACGCAAGAACCTGAAGTTTTATGTGATGAACAATTAATTGTAATTTTAATTTCGTTTAAAAACAGTAAACAAAAGCTACATTATCGATAAAGTTAATGACAAAGACAAAGTTCGATGGAAAATTATCATCTGATGTGAAATTAATAAATATACATGGTGACCTACTATAATTTTCAAGAGATACGCGTTTCTTTCCACGTTGATTCATGTTATTATCACTGAGAAGTTTCTAGGTCATTGCAATTAATTTTGCATAATAGACATTAATTAGATAATTAAACGATACAAGTTTATTTCTGTTGATTGGAAGAAATCTTGGGTGTAGAGGATGTACCCGAACCAGTGGTACAACCGGAAAGATTATGATTCTACATGAAAAAATAAGTTAAAAATGAGGAATAACATTTTTTCATACGGGGCATCGTTTTCGAGAAAAACGACTTTAGACGTTTATAAAGTATCCATGGACTCGACGTAATAAGAGAGGATGTGTCATTTTAAATAATTTTATTCATTTATATACAAATTACTGAAAATGTCTAATTTTGCCTCATACACAATTGTACTTTTCTTATTACATTTCTATATACATCTTTTAACGTGTAACATGAGCACAGTTGTGTACGAAGTAAAATGGGAGACATATCTTGCAATTTGTATAAAAATGAATAAAATTATTCAAATTTAAACATTTTGCCTTACAGTAACTACAGTAACAACAAAAGTGAATTTTTTCATGTAGAATGATAATCTTTCCGGTTGTACGGCTAGTTCGGGTACACCCTGTATATAATCTTCATATACTTACCTTTTGTATGAAACCGTACATACCGGAGACTTCGAATAAAGATGGTGCTGTGTCGACTAACTTCCTCTCGCTGTAGCTAACAATAAGTATCAAGAGATGTCTCCTTTTAGTATATACAAATGCATTCCATAATTGTGTCTTAATGCAAAAATCCTAGTGTAAAGTCGTGAATGTAATGCTAGCGAGTTAGAACTGAGTCGTTATCTATTTATTTATGCAATGCCGCAAAACTCTCCGAAGTACAATGCAAATTTAATACGCGTATTCCTATCGTCTAAACCCAATGGTCGAACTAATTTGAATTACATGCACGTTCACCGCATAAACAGTTAGTGCATTTCGCGTTACATTGCCCACCATTAGGTATTTTAGTAAAAATATATGGATAAGTGAGGTAGGACGGCTGCTATAGTTATTTGAGGAAATATAATTGCAATCGATTAGAACAACGTTGTTTCGGGCATTGATATTTTTACATTTATTATATTTTATTTAATAAATATTATAACTTTTTTCAAGGCGATTGGGTAGGGACGGTATTTCCATTTTCAGTAGACGGTATCCTCAAACTTCCACTCTTTATCACTTCTCGCCACCAATGGGCCGACTTTTTCAAAGTTCTTTTCCTTTCCGGATCGGTGAAATTCACGTGAATGATCCCAAATGGCTCGCTGCAAAATGAAACGAATTGCAATCAATCTCGAGCTTCCCACTAAATCCAAGCGGCATTTCTTTCTCATTCGGCAACTAGTATCCAATAACCACGATAACATATTACCATGCGCACGCTTGCATTCCTTTCAACGTTTCGCTAATTGCGAAATTTAATTATCAATTAGTTCTGTTAATCATTTCATTATCTCGAGTAACGACTACCTACTATAAAATTGCGTCGTAGTAACATTAATCACTTTGAATGCCATCAGAGCGATTTTGTTTTACCTGTAACCACGATCCCATTCGAAACTATCCAGGAAGGACCACAAAAGATAACCTTTGATGTTAACTTTATCCCGATTCACAGCGATGAGCATCTCTTTTAGGTATTCTAGGTAATAATTTATTCTGTGTTCATCGTCGGTAGAACTGTCACCAGAAACACCATTTTCGGTAATATACATAAGTGGGTTGTTGTATTCCTCCGCTAATTTTCTAAGGATACTGCCAAATCCTTCTGGCACAATCTAAATGTAAATAGAACTATTTTATAATATTTTTAACTTTGCTAATTATTCACAACCTACTTTAAGCCACACTGAAATAGTAGTTCTCCATGTGGGATCTTGACTAAATATCAATCCTTGATCGTTAAAATACGAAGGCTCCAGTTCATCATCCCCACGTTCCATCACAACAGAGGTATAATGATTCACTGCCAGAAAATCGGAGGTACCACTGAGGGAATGAAACGATTCGCCAGAGTAATTAAAAACCCAAGCGTTTAACCTAATCTCGATATCGATTAATTACCGAATATAATCCACCCAATAGGATCCAAGCTCGGGCAATCGAGACCGTGGAAAACCCTGTTTTTCGCTCTTCGCGGCAATCAGATTCTTCATTATTTCAGGATAATCACCTTTTGCAGAATATATAGGATGGACCATCCAACCTGTCGAGAACTGGAAGGCTCTATCGTAGAATACTGAATCAGTTTCGTTCTTTGGATAAAAATTCCTTGAATGAACGTTAATACCGAGGGAGCCGTTGTAAGTGCTCTTGAATTCTTGTTGATAGATTCTATAGGCTCGGGCATGAGCTTTCAACATATTCTCTCCGCAAATATATTCCGCAACACCGTGTAGGTCCTTTTTAGCTGGTGCATGTATTCCCATAGCGTAGACGTGTACACAATTATCCGCGGGTTCGTTTAGGGTTATGAATTTCTTTACTTTCGGTGCATACTCCTTGAAGACGATTCTAGCGTAATCACTAAACCAGTCAACGATGTGAGGATTTAGCCAGCCACCGGCATCTTCGATTATCTGTGGGTGATCCCAATGATAAAGAGTCACGATTGGTTCGATACCGTTGGTTAATAATTCGTCAATGAGTTTGTGGTAATACGCGATGCCATCTTTGCTAACTTTGTTAGCAAAACCGGTTGGAAGTATTCGTGGCCAACTTAAGGAAAAACGATAAGCTTTCATCTAAAAAAGAAATAGCATAGTTTGGCTAATCTGCGTTCTTTATAACCTCATTATACAACGACAGATTGTACTTACACCGATTTGTTTTAGCAGAGCTACGTCTTCTCTAAATTTATGATAAGAATCGCACGCAATATCACCCGTGTCGTTATTGAACACGCGTCCATCTTTATAATGGACGAATCGATCCCAGTTACTCTCACCCTTGTCTATGTTTCCATATCGAGAGATAAAGAAAGAGAAAAAATGCGTGAGGAAAGTTTCGGAGATGTAGTCACAGACTCGCAAATTTGAATTTAAAAGACCTACATACCACTGACGTTCCAAGCTCCTTCGATTTGGTATGCCGCTGTCGCGGCACCTAGGAGAAAGTTCGGTGGGAACCTCAGGTATTCCTCATTCTTCTCTAAAAAGTCACTCCCGCGCGTGGATCTGAAGTGAGAAGAGAGAGGAGACTTTAGAATTTCGTTGGTCGAACTAGTAAGTATTTTATCGCATGCATCGATCGCGTCGAAATTTCAATGAAATCCGATTTCCGAAGAAGCCCAATTCGCGCTGCGGTTCCTCTACCAGACTTTCAGATTTCCCAAACTCTAATTTATATTTAATAGCCTGAATAAAGTGCGAACTTGCTCGAACGCTTCAACATTTTTATTTTAAACGAGATTAGAGATCATAATGTTACATCTGTTCTCTTTTGCTATCAACGATAGATGTGACAGTAGGTATCAATGAAATGATTATTAATAAAAACTTTCACGATCGATAGAAGTATCCAAGGAACTTACGCCACGAACGCGAGGACAACAATTACACTCGAAACGGTGCGTTTCATGTTTACCGCATAACTGTTGGGATCATTTTCATTGAGTCTCCAAATGTAGATGAACTCTGGTTGCAAAGGTTATCGATTCGATAGCACTGACCAACTCTGTCTTATCAGTCAACTAAGATAAACGAAAGCGTCATTAGTCGCATGAGTCTATTCACGTAGGATTTGTCAGCTCTACTATAGATCTAGAAAGGCTACAGAAACAAAAGGATCGGATTAACACTTCCAGAAATTCTACTTTACTTATAAACCGCGCTTAGTTATCAAATCAAATGCAATTCGCGAAAGCGGATGATGCTTAGCGACGATGTATTATAGAAGCTATTATATTTCACAGCGAGAACACTACACCGAAGCTTACGATGCTTTTTGTTATAGAATTCAGCTACCATATCTGATACTTGCTATACTGCACCAACATACAATTAAGATTAAGAATAAGCATTTAAAAGTTTATCGTATGTCACTGCCACCGATAAGATATGATTATAATCAAAATTTGACAGCTACCGTTTCTAATTCTACCATTATTTTCGATAAATCTATGTTAGCTGTAGGAAGAGAGCACAGCTAAAAAGGTTGAAACACAGGACGCACTTGCAGACTCTTTTACGATCCTCCACTCTCTTTCTCCCTCACTTTCGTTTGCCAGACTTTACAGCTGACTCTCCAGAGAAAAGAGAGAGAGACGGTTGAAAACAAATTAAGATTCTTTATCAGAAGTAGCAGAGCACGCGGGCGCACGCGAGATGGAATGAAGTCTCTGGTCGTTCGCCATGCATCGTCGCCATGTACCACCATTCCCGTTGAGTCTTTTATCGCACCTTGCATTTTCTTCTACCATCGGCCACTTACCCCCACTCAGTTCCTACCTTCATCTCCCAGTCCACACCTTTACGAGAAATTAAAAGCGAAAAAGGACTCTCGCGACGAAGAATAATGCGTTCAGTTCCTAAAAGGACTCGGCTGCCACATTGAAAGATTTTCTGACTCTTCCCATTCCATCTCTCTCACTCTCTCTTTCCTTTTCTCTTACCCCTCTTCCCACGGGAGAAATCTTCTCGCCTGTGGGAAATACGTATCCTGACAGGTAATCTGCGCGAAACATTCGGTTCAGAGGTTATATAACCCACGGATAGAGAAATACGTAGACAAGCGAGAACTTCGTTTCTACGTTTGTACGAGCGGAACCTATCTCTCTGTCTCTTTCTCTCACTTGTCCTATCCTGTGCTATACAACTTCTTTGACCCCCCACCCACCCAACCGTTATTCCACCTATCTCGTCGCGATATATACGGAATATGTCGTACATTCGGCGAGGCGATGTGCCAGACGACTTGGCTTAAGGATGATTTGTAAGAAAGTGGATCAAAGGATATCGAGCTTGCGTTACAGTCGGCTCGATAACGAAACATGTATTTTCTTATCTATATCGATCTCGGTTAGATCCATTTTTTTCATGCATTTCAGTATCGTTTGTTGGTTGCTACTATACTTTCCAATGCCGACATCGATCGAAATCTATGTGAACAAAGTAAATATAGAAGTCGATGATAGTATACGAATATGGACGTCTCGACTCTATAATTTTAGAATTTTAGGTATTTTAGAGACACGTTAGTCGGAATAGTTTTGAAATATGTGGAATTATTGATTCAATTTTTGATTAGTTTTACATGAAGTCTATCAAGCTTAGAATTACTCATGGAGATTACGATACTTTCATATTATTATTATTACTCACGATACACGAAAAGTCTAATCTCTCGATCCCCCGATATGAAGTTTTTGTCATAACAAGATTATACCGGACAAGAATTACATGTGATTGGTTCGTAAACAGGGCGGAGCTTTTTCAGGCGACGCGACGTTATTGTACCGATAATAGAGCCAGCGAGTCTTGTGTTTACTCTGCGTCGGCAATCGGAGTAGCGAAGTCGAGTAAATAGGATCTTGCTGATTGGGCATCGACCGACACGCCGCCGCTGCTACGAATCTAGGACGCCAAATGAAGTTGACCTAAACATTTATTTATCGGACTTTCTTTCCCTCTTTCTTCTTACTCTCCACTTCGTCGTTCCTTTCGTATTGATTCCTTGAAGTAAATTTACGGTGATATTTAATAGTAAAGGATTCAATGTCAGGAATTGTTTTCGACAAAAATCAATACCGAGGTCTTATGCACGTGTAATCGCTGTCTGACTGTCAAAGAACAGATAAGGTAGAGCAGTGTAAGACGGTAAATTCGACAGCTGCATTTTGAGGATCTTCTCAAACACATCGGTAAGGATTTACGAAAGTTTAGTCCTCCTTGTCTGTCTATCTCACTCTCTTCTACTATATCTTCCTATCTCTAGTAAGGAACAGGGGGTAGGGATCTCGCACGGCGTAAGATTTAGATTCATTAAGGTGTTTCTTCTCTCTTCTCCCACATTTTCCCCATTTCTGTCTTCCCTACCCCGCCTCTCTCTTTCTCTTTACGTTGGCTTTGCGCTCGTTTACCCTCTTATCTTAACCTAACAGGCTATTGTTCGCATAATGCTGGTTCCACGAAATATTACATCAGTAAAATACCTATGAATAAGTTTACGGTGGCATCAAATTGTTACCATAGATCGAAACGATTCTTGCCCTCTAATTATATTTGATAAAACTAAAAGAAAAGCTTTCTCTCCCTTCAACAAATTATCCATTTCATAAGGATTCAAACTATTTCGAGAACATCAGTAATGTGTTTATTTTTTGTTAAAAGAGGGTAAAAGCGGTACCAAGAACAATCAACAACATATATACGCAATACCAAGGTCGGCGGGGGTATTCCTATAATCGTTAAATAAATCGTACCCAAAATGTTCTCTCCCTCGCCGACCGTAAATACGACTGCACAAATTTGCAGACTTCTCATTCTGTAAACGTATACGTCGTCCAGCGTGCTCCATATGAGCTCCAACAAATCCAACGATGCACGACGTTTTATCGCTTGCATAATTCAAGCGATACGCCGCGCCAGGACTGCGATCGTTCCGCCGATTTGACTTTTATGTATAATTCTACGACCGATATAATTAACACAATTTACGAGCTACCACTGCCGGAACGTTTCTCTTAAGAATTTCCATCCTACGATAGGCTTGAGTTAACGATCATTCGGAAATATTAAATTCGCATAAAGTCCATGAAAAATATACCTAATCGATTAACAATAGATTACTGTTAGAGTGCCAAAATGAACAATTTCCTTAAAAGCCTTAAGCGGAAATGATTACGCACGTGTGTTATTTCAAATGCACGACAAAAACCATATACCTAGGTACACAGAGCAGAGGAAAAAGGGGAGAAAGAGTAAGCGGTGGCAGGTGACGAAGCCGAGAATAAACGAAGATGGAGAATGCGCGAGTAAAAGAGAATGAAAAAGAGAGAGTGAGGGAGTGGGTGGTAAGGGAGAGAGAGATGGAAACAGTGAGAGAGGGAGGGGAGAGAGAGAGGGAGATAGAGAGTTGGGTCGCACCGTACAATAAACTATTCTCCGGGAAGCAAAACACGACGGCCGGCGCCGGCACGGCCGAAGCCCAACGTGCTGCTTCATTATGCGGTGCGACGTGGCAAAGTGCCAGGGCCTTTGATATAGAGGGTGGCCATGTCGTACCGCCAACACCACCACCACCACCATCACCACCACCGTTACCACCACGACCACCATCGGTACCTACCCTCCGCTACTCGTTCATCCATCGACTCGCCCTTCAGTCTTCTCGTCCCACCATGCCGCGTAAGGAAGTGTGCGTATGTGTGGAAGAAGGACAGACAGTAGTTCGTGTTGTCCATACTTGGATGACGCCTGCGAGACCTTCTTCCGAAGTGAGAAGCGAAGAAAGAGGGTGGGGACGCTCACGAAGGTAATTACACGGTCTCTGCTTGCGGGACGATCGACTTCTTGAATTAGAGGGACTAGACCGCTCGAAGGAAAAGTATCTTTTTGGTTAAACGCTACGGAAATTCAACAGCTTCTCTTTATCTTGTTTCTTCTTCTTCTTCTTTGGAAGATCCCTTCTTTTCTTGCTTTAGATCTGATTTCTTGCTCGGTGTTCACAATTTCCTGAACGCGAAGACTGCCAACGTAACTTGTTGCTAAACTATGGCGGTGGTACAGTTCAACCAGCAAAAAGCTTGGAGATACGTGCGGGGTCTATCTTGTAGTTTTCATTCGTTTTATTTTAAAAGGTTTGACAAATTTCGTTTGCCTCGTTTATTTTTCGAATAAAATTTGGAAGATTTCTGTTTGTTAACGCTTTTATATTACAACCAAGCTATAACTTTATTACTGAATTTCTTTCAAATCATCATACTTTGCTTTTGTTTCTTTCGTTCATTTTACAATATTGCCCGTGGCACAAAATGGATCATTTCATATCTGATATATGATACAAGACCAGAATTATATATTAGAAATGATACCAACTTTCTTACATCAACCGTTTGGTCTCGGAGAGTATGAAACGAGAAGAGAAGCACATATCGAAAATCGTTTCCGAGTTCTTGAAAACAGAATGCTTGGAAAACTAATAAACCCAACGCTTGTGCGGCTTGTTGTGTGTATATGTATTGCGGAGTGTAGTGTGAAAAGAGAGTTCACTTAAAAGTACCGATATAGAGAGATCGGGTTTTCTTGCGGGAGAGAGACCCCCACGGTAGTTTGTATAACCATCGCCGTATAAACACGGCACAATACGTCGGTGTTTCGAATCGAAAAGCGAAAAGCGTTATTTGCCCTGCCGTCTCGTAAAAACGATCCCGAATACGTGGGATAGCCAGCGGGGCTGCTTTCTTCGAAATATTTCGAGAGTCAACGCGCGATGTGCTTTCATTCGTAGTCCACTCGATCGTTTTTCAATCTTTCGCCAGTTTCTATAAACAAAATGGGACAATAACTTTTATTATACGAAAATATACTATCTTTAACGCGTGGAAGTGAATATATGAAATGTTATCATTTTTGCGGTATGACTTATCAAACTTAAGACCCGAGTCGTCCATCGAAATAGTAGATAGATTTTTCAGAAGGAAGTAAAAATAGAAAAGTTTCTAGTAGTCGGGAAAGCGGGGAATTTCATACTTTTCGCGTTATTACAATAGTTTATTAGCAATCGGAACGACATAATGCTCTTTCAATGGAGTTTGAAATCGGTCAATCTATCAAACAGATTTCGATGCACCGCAAAAGCCGAGGTCACGAGTGAACGAATCATTTTTCGATCTATTACTAATTTTATATGATAGAAATTTAATTGGTCATTTTCAGGATGTTTGACGATTACGCGGAAATGCATTTTAATTTTTCCTTTAATTTATTCTTCATTTTTGATTTATGTTTGTTACTCTTCGTGTCATTTACCTAATGCATATCCGTTCGGATTATAAATTAATGAACGTCAATTAGGACTTTAAGCTTTTGTTACATCTCGTTAAAGTATCGCCCACGCGTGTATTTTACTCATACAAAATCTATACCGATCAGCAATTTTATTATTAATCCCATCTCAATATTGTGATAATAAGCGATTTTCTGTCCAAATTCTGACCAAAATTCTCTGCAAGGATTAGGAACCGTTATGGAGTAATCCTCGCACTCCTGGGGGATTCATTAGGTCTCGGTAAAACGTTTACCTATAGAACAATGGAAACCATTTAATATCCATCTAAAGCTTACGATAATAACCGTTGTTATTAGACATACCATTTGTTGGACAATCAATAATTGATCATTTTACGAACTTGCGAACGTCAATATTTTTGATACATCAAATACCTTGCTTGAGTCACAAATTGAGTAATGTTAAATTTATTTGACTTGTAAATAAAATGTTTGCTAAATTACCGACGACATCGAATAATAAAACACCCAACATAATAACGAAGTAGGTTATGAACCTTTGTGCACCATAAGAAAGTCAGCCATTTTTAAGGTACGTTTAGACCAATGCGTGGAGGACAATAAGGTTGTAAAGACACAACGAAGGGACCAAGAAACAGGAGACTTTGTTTTTACGACAGTTGGCAACGTTTCGTTTGTAAGACGACCGTTCATTTGGCGACACTTTTATTTTCGCGAGAAAACGGAGTTGGTAAGGAGGTGGTAGATCGAGTTACCCGAGGCGCTTAAGGACGAGACGCTCATAATAAATGGCGGTTCGTCTTACGTCGAGATGCTAGTGTGCACTTACTTTGCATCCTGACGAGCGGATAACTTTAGACGAAACGAGACGACGATAGCAACACTAGCAACACCAAAAGCAGCAACGCTTGCAACGCCGTCTCCTTTTCCATACGATGTTAAATTGGTACTCGTGGAATTAACGTCAGCCGACACGATTATCGCCTCATCGTTTTCTTTTCTAGAATCGGTTTATACGTCGCCAAGTGTACGACTTCTACGGTTTCAATAGGATTTTAAATTACGTTGTCCAGTCAATTGGGTATTTTGTTCTCTCTCTTCACTTCTATAGAACGCTGAAGTTTATTGTAATTGTTTTAGATATCTCTATCAATTGTATGTTTCTGTTAACTATTTTCTAAAATTGTAGGCGCTCAAATACTTAGTCATTTTATAGAATGTTAGAATATAGGAATTATTTCCTAGATTTCGTGTTATAAATCGTTGCGTTAATGTGAATTGGAAATGCCAGGAACGAGACGTTATCGGAAACATACGAAGGATACCCATCTACCCGCAGCTTCCTCTTAACGATCGCTTCCAGCCATGTCGAATGTGTCGTAATTATAAATGCGTTAGTGCCATTGCTAGCTCGACGAAACATGGATCGCTCGCGTGATGTATACGGGGGTCACCGTTCGCAGGCAAATAGAGAAGAAAGAGGAAGTCCTTAACACACATATCGAGAACCATCGTGCACGATATACACGAACGATCGTATCTAATTTATGTCAGGATGATCGCTACATTATAACTCACTAGTTTTCTACCATCGATTATGTTGTAAATGTTTTTTAAAAAAATGTTATTTAAAATACTTTCGGGAACAAAACGCGTTAGGAAAATTTAAATTGACCTTGATGTTACTCCCTCTACCCTACATTGCAATGATTCGAGCCAACGTTGGTGGTGATGGGATGGTGGAATGAAAGGCACAACATCGGCTGACGTTTATGATTTACGATCGGCATGCGGTCGACGGTGCCTGTCCTTTTCTACGCTTTCGCGTGGAAAACACGTACACCCACTTTCCACCCTAACCTAACCGGTACCACTTCCACCAGCGTTTCGACGGGGGCTTTCAACGCGCGTCAAAGAGATCTGAGCTGGAAGAAAAGAGGAACTCTCTGCCTCATTTCTTACTCTCTTTCTCTCCATCTCTCTTACACGCTCTCCGTGCTCACCGTTAGGAAATCGAGAGTGGCTTGCCTGATTTTGATTTCTTATGATAAAGTGGAAGACTCTGTCTCTCCTCTCTTTTCCTTTTTTCTCTCTTCTCTCGTGAAAACCATCGATAGACTGACAAAGAGCGGCTCAAGAAAGCAGGATATCCGGATTCGAAAATTACGAGATTTTGTTGAGTTGGTATTTGTATCGGAACTTTGTTTGATCTATACTACGCGTTCCTACGAAAAGTCGTTGAGTAATCTATGGCACGAGGTATATTATTTATGTTCTAAGATCGTATCAGATAGGATGATGTCATGCTTATCGGCTATCGTTCAGAAATTTGTAATATTGCTTTAATGTATGTAAATATTTTAATTGTAACATTAAGTGACAACGGTATGCAATTGCATGAAGAATGTTCTAATTTTATTCAATTCTGGTGATGAAGTAATAAGTTTATTAGCGGAAATTCCCATCGAGGTCATTCTTTTATCCTCGCACGGTGCTTGCATCATAACGAACCACTTAAAAAAGCATGAGACGTAAAAATGTGAAATATGTATATCAAACAACTGATAATCAAAGTGTACGATGCATCCAATTCTAACAGATAACGTCGATTCATTCCAAAGTCAAACGTTAATAAAAATGACAGAAAGATTCGCAATGATGCAATGATTGTTCGCATTTGCGTTAGATAGTATTATAGAGTATCTTAAACTATTGGCGAGGTCTTGGATGTATGATTCATATCGTCGCGAGATATTATCCATCAAAGTGTTTCAAGTGCTGCAAAGCATTCTTTTTTGAAGCAGTATAAGATCATCTCGGACGACCTTTCGCGACATCGTTGGAATCGTCGTAGTATAGCGAGCACTTTTGTCAGGAGCACCGTGAAAATCAAGAAGAAGACTTCTCAAGTAGCCACCCGTAAAAGTAATGGCAGTAAGAAGAAAGAACGTGAGAGAGAGAGAGAAGATGGTCAGAGTCGAGTTCGAAGCGATTCTCTCAACCTCCCTCTTCTCCCACTCCATCGGCATCACTTTGGCTTCAGCATCCATCCCACGGTATATTAAGGCGACTTTTGGCTCGGCTTTTTGATACGGATCCAGGAGGTACTAAAATTTAATGTTTCGTGCATACCGTTACGATTCTCAACGCTATCTGTACTTATAAAGTTTCTAATGCCGAGCAGCGATGCTCGGACTCGCGGATCTCAAAATTTCAACCAATCATTACAATCCTATGGTTCTCATTCGAAATTTCCTCCGCGGGTTCGGGAGAATTTCAGTAGATAAGTTTTGAAAACTGCATTCAAGATGTTTTGACGTCGCGACGAGATATTAAGGAGTAATGAAAATCTCGGACCTTCTGTCGAATTTTTGACCTCCTTTCGAAAAGAGCAATCTTTTGGAAGATATCCTTTGAAATGCGGTACGTATTCGCGAAGATCTCCTTTTAAAATATTTTTGATTAAATCCGTGCGATCGGAGAGGATTTGATAACCGCGGATTGTTCAATATTTCCTCCAATAAAACAAGAGAACAAATCTTTTCTCGCCTAGATTTTTGGTTATTTTAAAATATAACGAATTTATCGGATTTTCGAAATTTGAAGGACGAGTAGCTGAAATTCAGTGGCGTTCGACTCTCTGGCAAACGGCTCTGATCGAAATTTTCGAGTTGGTAGATAATTACTTGCAGGTTGCGTTCGAGAGGTGGTCGGGTTTACGATAATGCACGATGTAATTCTCATTACGGTTGGAGAGAGGCATTTACCGGAATATCCGCCGTTGCGTTTGCCTCTGAAAACGGTATTATTGTGTCCCAGAGGGTTGACTTCGGTCTGCTGGTTACTCCGGCTTTCTCGGGAAATGGGTCAAGTACGAGCACGGTCGCTTGTGCCCTGACGCGATAACAGCCACTTTTGGTATTGTTCCTCGGGCACGACGATCGAACCCACCTTCCGAATCGCGACCAACGATCGCGACGTTCCGACGTCTTCGATCGTAGACCATCGTCTTTTTCGATAAGCCAAGTCATCGATCGATAGAAACGACCTCTTTCGTTTAGCCCCGTTAAGGGAACTAACGTTTGGGTTTTCTATTTGTAGATCGTATCAAGATCAACTGCGATAAAGTTAATTGAATATAGGAGTTGATTTTTCCTTGTCGGAAAAAAAGTAAATGTATGTACCTTTTACAAATCTTTTTCAAGATACTTAATGAAATTATTGAATCATTCGACCTTTATATATAAAAACGTAATGAAAATACATAAATGAAATGTGATCAAAGTTAGTTATGGAACATTAAATTAAAAGTATGTAATTATTTAATTAATATTTTTTCTCCTTTGAAGAGGGTCTGAATCGTAGACCGAAATGTAAGGCTAGTAAAAAGAAATTTGTTACTTAATTACATTAACACCTTTTAATTTAATGTTCCATAACTAACTTTAATCACATTTCTATAATTTTGATGTACGACTTGAACACACGCCAAAAAATCGTGTTTTCATTATATTTTCTATTCAAGATATTTTTACCGAATATAACGTTTCGTGTGCTCGTAATTCGACTGTATATACTCTTACCGTTTCGCCATTTGTAATTTATTCGTAGCGCTTTCGTCGAAGCACCCTTTTACTAGTGGATCGTAAAACCTAAGTTTCTAACGTGCTTCCGGGCTTTGTCGAATCGTACAATGGGACGGTAGGTGTTGAAATGCGCGTGGAAGGGTGCGTAAAGCCGATGCCGCGACAAAACTTGCCGAAAATGTATGTAAATAAGGTTTACATATTCAGATAATGCGCGAAGTACACACAGTCTGCCAGTGGCAAGGAGTCGGTCGAGTCTGAGCCGAATCGTAATTATGCAAAGAACTCGCGAGCGTACCTACCTAGCGTTCGTCTACGGGAATCGAAAGATACATTGAAATTCGAGCGATCGCGAAGCGAGCTGCTAAAATGTTTAAGTTACTCGTCGCCGTGGCAACGTCACCGAAAGACGACTTTCGATTCGACCGATCGAGTGGAAACTTTTTCTGACAATCTTCTTTGAACATTTCGATTTCTCGGTAGTATCGTGGCTTCTTTTTTAATACCGCAACGGAGTATACATTATTGGTAAGGTTAATGACTCCTTGTCATTTAGTTAGATTGGTATTGGTTTACATAATTGTGATTTTTTGTCAAAAATCGATGCATCTCGAATTTGCCCGATCAAATACTCGTTCGCAAGAGTAGAGTCTCTTCTTTACGAATATGCAAGTCGCGTTTCGAAAGAATGACTGGTTCGGAAGATACAGCAGTTTTAAGCTTGAAAATGACCCATACTCCGACACTTAAAAAATTAATTTCTCATCATTGCTTAACGATATCGAAAAACGGACAACGGAACAGTATTCTGCATGCTTTCTTCTTTCTAAATCTTGATGCATACATCAGGATTTTTGTCAAAAATCGATGCACCTCGAATTTGCCCGAACAAATACTCGGTCGAAAGAGAAGAGTCTCTACTTTACGAATATGCAAGTCGCGTTTCGATAGGATGGCTGGTTGGAAAGATACAGCAGTTTTAAGTTTGAAAAAGACCCATACTCCGACACTTAAAAGATTTATTTCTCATCACTCCGCAACGATATCGAAAAACGGACAACGGAATATTGTTCTGCATGATTTTATCTTTAAAATGAGCCATTAAACATTGAAATCGGCGGTGGTGACCATTTTGGCAAAAATCATGATGCATAGGTCAGGATTTTTGTCAAAAATCGAAGCATCTCGAATTTGCCCAATCAAATACTCGTTCGAAAGAGAAAAGTCTCTTCTTTGCGAATATGCAAGTCGCGTTTCGATAGGATGGCTGGTTGGAAAGATACAGCAGTTTTAAGCTTCAAAACGACCCATACTCCGACACTTAAAAAATGTATTTCTCATCACTCAGTAACGATATCGAAAAACGGACAACGGGACAGTATTCTGCATGCTTTCCTCTTTAAAATGGGACATTAAACATTGAAATCGGCGGTGGTGTCCATTTTCGCAAAAATCATGATGCATACATCAGGATTTTTCCTTGGAAACCTTGGAAAACTTGCCCCATGGCGTGAGACAACTTACCCCGCGGCGGGGCAAGTTGTCCCAAAAAACTCGTTTCCTTGAAATTGAAAAAAAAACGTGTTAAAAACTTCCCAATGCAAGCGGAAAAATTTCCATGTATTGCTAAGAAGTTGAAGTTTATGATGGTCGCCAAAAAATTCGAAAATATAAGCTACAAAAATCTGTAGAAAAAAAAACCTAAAATTGGGACAACTAGCCCCGGTCTCCCCTACATTAACATGACGATTATAACTTGGACTCGAGTCGAATAAAATATAGATTGCAAGCTGCGCAAGTAAATGATAATAACAAATAAAACAAATTTATTAAAAATTACGTTCGATACAGAAGTAAAAGAAAGAAATGGATAAAATAATCGTACAAAATATCACTAATATCGGCTACGTTACGCGATGGACAAACGAATGATTGTTCATAGTCAGCCAGAAAGGATGCATCGAGATAAAAGGGGAGCTCGCGATTTGGAAAATACGATGGAGACAGAAAGTGGGAAGATCAATCCGGATGAGGCACTCTGCTTCTTTTAAACCAAAAAATACGAGAAAGGTCGAAAGAGAAAGAGAGATCGTAGAAAAGTGGAAAAGCTGGCCAGCCTTTCCCGTATTCCACCAAAGGTAAATAAACCTTAATGGGAATAAGAGTGGCGAACTTTCCCTTCGAAGGCACGAGAAAGATCGTATCAGAAAGGATACGTCGATATTTTGCTTTTCTACGATATTGCGAAGCTACCGAAAGTTCGTCTTTCTCTGTCTCTCTTACATCGAAGCACCCTAGCGTTTCCTTAGACAGCGAAGAAGGAAAAAGAAGTCTCGGTGGACCATGGAATCTTCGGGGGATCCTTTATAGAGGAAGGAACAAAGAACGATCGATCGGCCTTTTCCAGAACTGCACCACCACCGTCAGCGGCCATGACTCCAGGCTTGTTTGCGGTGTAACACCGAGAAATACCGATGTAAGGGTCGCTCCGTGTGAAGGACTCGCCGCCGGGAGACAATAAGACGGCTCTTGCCGTTGCTTCTTTCCAGAGATTAAAACGATATTTCCTCGCCTTTATTCCTTCTTATTTCTTCCCCATCCTCTTTCTCCCTCCTTTCTACAAGCAACCTTCTACTTTACACGAAATTTTTCGGAAATAATTGTCGGAAGAGTTTTACCTTCCTCGCAAAACTAGAAAAACTAACAAATAATTTAGTATACAGAATTAAATCGTCGTTCCAAAGTATTTAACAACGAAGAACCGATAGCAAATGAGAAATTCCCGTTGGTCTAATTCTTCGAAAACATTAAATCGCTGTCTGGATCGATTTAGAGGACGGTTGTTGCTCCGAAAAGCAAATCACGGGCGTCCCTTGCCATTCGCACTTTCCACCGTGCGGAAGCCGAGTAGTCGCGCGAGTCAATCCGACCCACCTCCACACGCCGCCGTCCAAATTAATCCCGTTTTAATCAAGAACGAACAACACCCAACGATTCCGCGTAATCGCACAAGAGAGAAGACCGGTAGAAGAGAAGTGCATAGGAATCGACGGAGGTTGGTGGTGAAGTATGGGAGGTGGGGGTGAGGTAAATCGTATCGACGAGATTTCACGTACAAACGGCGCCGGAACGGATTCGTCCGATCGCATGGAATTTCCTTGTGTCGAGGCACAACGACGGCGCAATTTTTTCGTCTATTAAACGAGAATTCGATTGCCGCTCGACCGAGCCAGCTTTGTCGATTCCAGGATAGCGTCGAAAGTGCGCGCACGCGCGCTCGCATTCGCTTACTCGCGAGTACGGCTATCGCGGATTCTAGTCCACTCATCCCTTCCTTTTCTCTTTACCTCTTTCTCTCTCTCTCTCACAATAATTCTCTCTATCTCCCTTTTTTTTTATCTCTATCTCTCTTTTTCTCTCTTCAGCCACCACCATCACGCTTTCCTCTTCACAGTCTCCTCTTCGTCGTCGCCGTCGTAGTTGTGCCCCGCGCGCAATCTCGTTTTTGCAGGCAGACAGACGGAATTTGCATTTTGGATTTGAAGTGGAAGAGAGAGAGAGAGAGGGGGTGGGTGGAAGCACGGAAACGACAGAAGCGATACGAGACGGTGGCTCTCGTCGGTAATAAGATAAAGCCGCGAATGGCTCGTTCGAGCTGGCTCATTCAAAGCGCACCCTCCGTCCACCCTCCGTTTCTCCTCTCTCTTTTTTTTCTCTCTCGCCCTTCATCGATACTTTTCGCGTATATAAACCGATCGTAGAATTTCAAGAGGCTACCACCCGCCATTGACCGCTCGGCCCGATTTCCTGCGGCCATCCAGCGCTTTGTCCATTTCCTCGCTGATGGATTTTTCAAATTTCGCGCCCAACCTCTCTTCCTAGACCCCGGCCTTTTTCCTTTCTACCTTTTGATCTATAGGAGATATCTACGTCACCGTTCGCAGGCGTGCTTTCGCTTGCCACGCAATCGATTTCGATGCACCGATACGTGGTACGATGGAGACTTTAAAAACAGAGGCGTAGTGGCGATGATCCAAGAATAAACGCGATTAGATGACTGGTCATACATACGAATGTGTTACTTATACGAGTGGTGTCATAGATATCGTTTAAAAAGCCATTCGATAGGCACGTAAATGTGTTAATAAATTATTCTATAGTGAAGCAGACGCGAACATAATCGCCGATCGTTAAGTGCACTTTCGTGTTTCTCCCGGCTTCTTCGCTATTCTCGTAAGTATCATTTTCGGTGACATAAGTGCGAGGGTAAAAGTTACGTAAGCACGACGTAACAAACAAAAGAATTTAAAGTATGTTTTCTTTCTTATATCTTCAAGTGGATTATATAGGGCGTTTCGTTTATCTCGGATTTTTAAATATTTTTATTACTTTGGTTAATACAACGGAATTCGACAGAATAAAGTTGTTTGGTTCCCAACGACGAATATTCCGATTTTTGCGCTTTTCCATTGAAGCTATTTTTTCACGTTTTCAAGGTCATGGTCATATTTTTGCTGAATAACATCCACTTTTTGTAATACCAATTTATAAAGCACATCAAGACAAATACGGAATAAAACTTTTCAGTTTTTTTATTTTGAAATATACACCTGCATAGCTCTATCGGCCCGCTCGGCATTTTTCGATCGGGTTTTTGCAAAAGCCCGTGGCATTCGAACGGTCAAATGAGAGTGATTGAATTATGATGGCAATCTAGTGAGAGTAGTGAGTAGTAGAGTGAAAAAAAATCAAGACAAGATAAGATCTTGAAACTCTTGTTTTGCCATCCATCACTACTCGACGAGAATTGACGCTTTATTAGTATTTGTTATTGAGTGTTCGCAATTAAATGTCGTTTAGGAGTTGCAGCATAAGGAAAAATTCTAAGAGAATATAAAACGGTGAGGTTGTACGAGTCTTTGGACGTTTAACAAAGATGAATATTTAAGATCGAAACTTTGGCGAACGTGACGTCGTCGTATTTATTAAAAAGTCGTCGATTTTCGTTGGCTCGGAAACGCATCGAGCGCACTTCGGAGAATTCTCTGTGTCAGGGGAAAACTTAGTTCGCGATTGATCACTGAAGTCGCGATTCGCGCTTGGGCCGTTAACGCGGCAACTACGACGACAACGACAGCGGTGACGGCGGCAGAGTCGGCTTTTAATCAAACTACGTTACGGCACGTACAAATATTTGCCGAGGGAAAACAGTCGGGCGAGATTATCGGCCGAGATGGAGGCAGAAGTGGAAAGTGCAAAGTGCGCATTCGGAAGAACGCATAGATCAGACGAGATTGGCGGCGGGCTGTATGCAAGCTACCCAGCACCCCCATCGAATTTTCTCCTATCTGCTCACGAATAATACGAAGAAGAAGAACGAGATAGACGAGGCCTTGTTTGCTAACGGTGGAAGGTCCAACTATTCCAATTTTCTTTTTCCCAGAACACGTCAGTTCGATCTGCTTCGCGACATTCCTGACATATTTTAGTACAATTTATATCTCTTGTTAGATTTCTTATTTTTAAATGAACGTTATCATCGTTTTACATCGCGAATTTTTCTAGGACGTTTGAATATTACATTTTATGGTTTACGCGGAAGCACGTTTAAATATAAATAAAAGGATGGAAAGAACTACTACTAAAGGCAGAGGCGAGAATTCGCGACGATATACGTGCGAAAAATCCTGACTGACGTCGGAGCTCGCGATTCGAATACCAAATCGCCAAATAGTCGCATTCAAGGAAGAGCGCGCGTGGGCGGATTCGATGGTGGGGCGACAGGAGAAAGAAAAAGAGAAAAGGGGATAAAAAGCAAAATGAGAAGACGGAACGAAGGAGGAGGGTAGTCTTTTTTTACATGAAAGATGACCTAGTTATGAATTTTTATACGATTCCTTATTTATTAATATATCGACGAGAGAATTTCCTCCATTCACTATGTTTTTCGTGTTTACTTTTTTATTATTAAATCCATGGTTTGCCATTGAATCAATTTTAATTCTTCAAAAAAATTAGTGAAAAAATCCTCGTCTTCGTATACTATGGACACTTAAATCGTAGAATTTCTTTTTTAGATAAGTAAGAAAGGACGTCTCAGTTTTTGAGTAGGGCAAAAGTGCATACTTTTCCAAGCGTATACTAGGAGGCTCTACAGGTGCACCATGTGACTCTCGTACGCATATATCATTGCCGTTCGCCGTGTCGGATCCCCACCACCTACTTTCTCTCTTTCGCTCTCTTACTCTCGCTGCATAAACAAAAGAAAGTGCCGCCGTAAAGAATCGGCGTCTACCCTCTCTTGGCCCGACTCCACCCTCCTCAACCCTCTAGCCCGCCCCGGTCCGTAGCGTAACGCAGGAAACAAGACACTTCGCGCTTAAATAATGCATGAGGAAGGATATTTACTGCCTCGGGGGCCAAGTGCATAGCCACGCGTTGCACACAATGCACTTTCAGTGGCACTTGTACCTCGTTCGCGGGTGCGAGCCTTCTCCCATTCAACGGCTCGATATTGCACCAAGATATCGTTCTTTTCGCTTTTAGTTCGGCGTACCTACTCTATGACATTTTTGAAACTTTATGAATCTTTCAAGAAGAAAAGTCTTTGTCTCTCTCTTTCCTCTTTCCCTTGGAAACTATCTATGTATAACGTATCTATCTCTAATGTATCTCGTTATGTTAATAATTGGTAGTGAAATTGAGCATGAATTTAATTTTTGACAAATTTAATGAACGATTTGTGCATCTAGCTTCAAAGAAAATTTGAGACTCGAGACACATCTAAACGAAACGCTACTGTATCTTGGGCTGGTGTTCTTGGCAGACGAACTTTCTTAAATAAGTGACAACCACGTCCGAAATATTTATCACGCGAAGGTCTTCTTTGAAGAAACAGCCTGAATCAGGACATAAATTATTTCAATGGAGGAAATGGCTCCGAAGAGCTCGATTGGACATCCGCTTTCGAAATGGATTAGAAAACATCGAACTCGACGTTTACGCGAGTCGAGTTTACTTTTACTTTTGACGGGATTTTCAGTCGCTTCCTTTTTCCCCGTTGGCAAATGGATGCCAACCGTTATCCTGCTTTCTTCGAGAGAAGAGAGAAACGAGAGAATTAAAGAGAACGCAAAAAAGTTAGAACGATCTTTCGTAAACCATCGTATTAGGAAAGGATCGACGAGTTGGACGAGAGCCGTCGACGGAGACATTTCCGTCGACTCTGTCTCGTACCAGTGACAGAAGAGTAATCAAATTTTAGCGCGGGATGTCGGTAAATACGTCGGATATTTAACGAACACTCGAACGAGCCCCTTGGCTTCAAATGATTTTCGACGATCGGGACGCTTAATACGACCGGTAGGTATAAAATCGCCTAGGTGCGCGAAAACGTTACATCGTCAGCTGCTACTTCCGAATACGAGAATTTCTTGGCCGTTTTCGTTCTAACCCAGTAAGAAAATTGATTGACGCGTTCAATCGGTTCCTACTCGTTAAAGAGAACGTTTAAGCAGTCATTCGTTAATCAATTAGATATCGCAGAGTCTATTTTTGACTTCCAAGACCTATCAAAATTATTCATCTCTCGAAAAATAGAAATTAAACGCGTTGGACCAATTTAGTGACAGATCGAAGATAAATGTGAACGGTAACTGTGTAAGTCGAGAATCTAACCGAGTTATGTCCTCCCGATATATCAATCCTGACACATATACACGATTATGTTTCAGGGTGAACTTATGGATACGTAAAACGTTACCCCAATTCAGTTCCGTTTTTAATTAATCGAGAAACTATCGAAAGGCTTAAATCCGCTACATCATCTTTTTTTTTTAAGAAGTACCTATACATTTCTACGATAAATACCTACGCAAAATTTGGAGAGAGATGGACCGAGTCGAAGAAGGGAGGACGGAGAATCTAACTTTAAACACTTTCGGCAATTTTGTATCTATGCTGTGCCGTCTCTAATGGTCTCATCTTCATAATTTTCATTTGCATTTATATTCCGTTATTATTCTGGAACGCGAAGTTTCACTGACATAATGGCATTCATGTGATTACTTTAGCCGGTGAGTGGGCCTGGGTGGTGGTGGTGGTGGCCCGTTATGTCAATGCACGAGCCACCACAGTGCAGGCTACCGTACAGTGACGTAAATTACGCCGAAGTTTCAGGGTAAGATTAATACTCATTACGCCATTCTACGAACGCTAAACGCTATGACACTTTAATCGTCCGTGGAATATACGTGGACGACGTCGGCAGTGTCGAGAGAGGTAGCGAGAAGATAATATAAAAACTGGCGCGAACGAGCTTTTCAAGCCGCGCCATTGAATCGTCCCTTCGAGAACTAGCAAGAGCGAGTTGAAAGAAAAGATCACATTTTTCTACGTAGGTACACTTTGGCCCTAAAATATATTACGGTAAACGTCCGAGGTTTTAATACTTATAAATATACATATGCTGGCTTATATATATATGGAAGCCCTCCGTAGCCCAATGGTTGTAACTCGTAATCCGAAGCTGATACCAGTTTATAAATAAAATTATTATTAATCGCGATGAAAATTTTGTTTGAATTCCATCATCACGGATAAATGAACATCAGTTCAGAATGAGTTCATAAATAAACTCTTTCTGTCTGCTCAAGCTCTCAGCGAAGTCGCACGACTCCGTTAGACGTCGCTGGCGATACGTGTTCCAAGACATTTGTCCCCTAGTGAATACACGGCTTTACGATACTTCAAACGTATCGTAATTTTCTACAGAATTCTACGAGCACGTTAATCGTATAATTCACGATCGATGATACAAACGTAATACTATGTCGACTACTACGGAAAGTATTGTTGCAGTACATTTTCTTTGATCCCTTGCAGACGTTAATTCTTAACGTTCTTTTCGTAAGAGTAGTATCATCTACGCTAACGGGAAGATCGTAGCAGATACGGCGTATGTTTACTACTCTCAAACAAGTCGAGGAAAAAACTTGGAGATTTCCTGTCGAGGTAAAGGATTCGCACTTTTTTCATATCCCCAGTCCTTCCTCGCGAGCACGGTAACGCGCGATAAAACGCGCGGGAGGGTTGAGGATGTCGGTTGAGGGTTGGAGAACGCGCGGGGGAAATACCACGTCCGCTTTTCTTTCGTTTTTCTCTTTCCCAACCTTGCTCACTCGTCCCACCCCTATCGCAAACCCGAGACCGTTTGTATTTTCTCAGCAGCGCGTTCAGACGAGGCCGCGTCCTCATTTACTTTGGAAATGAAGGTGCTACGACGAGAAGGACGGAGGGCCAAGAGCTCCCCTTTTTATTGGAACATCCTAGAAAGACATTTTGCATTTTCCCTTCTCTACAGCAAAACGGTAAGCGTCACCGAGCTCTTCTGTTTCCATGTATAGAATCTTCTTTCCTTTCGTACTATATCTACTTTCTACGTCCCTTCTTTTATTCTCTTCCGTTTATTTCTTCTCTGGCTACTTCTAATTCCTTTGCATCTGTTCTCTCATGCTTTTTCCCTATCACTCTCGTGCCTTTTAGACATCAAGACGTTCTCTCCCGTTCGTTCGAGCATCGAACAAATTTTCATGTCTCGTGTAAGTAGCGCGTCTGTGAAACAAACAGTTCGTTGAGAAGTTTGTAAAATTCGTTTTTATTTTTTTACACATCGCAATTCTTAGGTGTTTTGTACGATTGATAACTTTTTAAAAGGATTAAACTATAAGATTCTTTCGATAAATGGACCTATGAGTAGTCCTATCTCTTCTTTGACAACATTTTTCTGAAAAAGCCCCTGGCACCCCTTTATAGAAATGTTTGCATGCGTTGCTAAACGTAATATTCTTATGAATGTTTGATGTCTCATATGTTGTTATATGTTTTAAATATTAAAGGTACAAATAATATATATATATATATTATCTCCATTCGTAGTCACGCTTATACGTTTCCTTTTCCCAGAAACAATAATCTGATTTTATTATTCGGAAATGGCGTGCTGCGTGTCCATTAAGCTTATAGATAGAAACAAGTGTCGTTTTCGACGTAGTAAGTCGTTCGATTACAGAATTCGTGGTGCGAGGAAAACTAACAAAACGAGATATTTGATTTCTATGCTTCGAGTGGGTATAACGTGTTCCGTTCACCGAGTGGTTTCGTTTCGAAGTAAGTTCAAGGATGATCGTTATATCGATTATCGCGTAATCACTATGTTAACGAGTTTGGAACATTTGATTAGTATAACCATTCGATTATGATAGAAATTGATGTGTAATTTCGAAAATTCTCTGTTTTCTATTTCGTCCTCCTGAGTTGAAATTTTAACCGCGATTTGAGTCTCAATAATTCTTTCTCAGGAGTTGATAGTTAATAAAAATGAAGCTTATGGAATAGGAAAAATATATGTCGAATACTGCAAACATAATAGCCAATTTCCACAAATGAGTGCCGTAAAATTTCGACTCGAACTTGTACATCATAGAACGCGACTGCTAGTAACAAATCGATTACTAGTGGATTTTTAATATAATCCGGAATAGAATTTTGAAATGCTGTAACATATATCGAGCTCGTCTATTTGCAGATATCGATGTTGCCAATTTGGACTATAATCTTTTGAAATATTCAAATCGATCAATGGTTAGCATTTGATAAATCTTTAGCGCTCGATTCGACAAAATTAGCCGGTTGTTATAAATAAAGGCACAGAAGCGTATTACATGAAAATATAATCGCATGACAGTTCCTGATCGAGTTTGTTACTAATTTCTCAACACCTTGTCAACCGGTCACCAGTAACTATATCTACTCGTGTTTTCTGTCACGTAGCAACTCGTGTCTATACTTCCATTAGTTTATGCAGTTTTAGGCTCGAAAACTATTCTTATACTTAATTATTATCAATTGAAAAAAATGGGCAAATTCAAGAAATATTTTTATCGTTTAACGAAAAAGGAAATGTTTGAATTGTTGTATGTTCCCATGAATCGACGATACACGTTTTCAACGTAATAGAACGCGTCACCACCGTATATTTCCAGAGACATCGTCGATTGCTTATTCTCGAGTAAACGATTAATTATTTATTTCCCATTTACCGAGAGGTATACGAGCAGCAATATTCTACCCTCTTCTTGCTACCTACTAACCTTACGGCGATGGATGTATCCCACCGCTCTCGTCATACGTGTATATATGTACATATATACATATATGTACGTAGATGGCATAGTCGGCATGGCAGACGGCCTAATGTATTCGGCGCCTTTGATATCGACGTACACGGTGTCATTATATGGATGCACGAACTATCGTCCTCTCCTGTAGACATTATCTACGTAAGGGGTTCATAGGTTCTCCATGTACGAAAAATTTATTAATCTCGACAGTCGAGAACTCGAACGTGTTTCTTGAACGAATATAGCGATACTAAAATCATTTGTTATCGACAACTTTCTTTTTTCATAAATTTTGATAAAAGCAGAGAAACTGGTCCACGTCTTGATCTTATGATAATATCTAACCTAAACGATTTGAAATAATCCAAGTTCTATTCTATTCTTGCTAAAACACTGGACAATATTTTTTTTTTTAGCTAATTTGTGGCAGATCGATAAATTTATAATGCGATTGTTATTCTTTAAATTTAAAGACTGAGAATCGGGAAGTTCCTTCAAATTATTCATATAGGTACCGCACGATACGTACTATGATTTCGAATAGAAACGAGAAGAATAAACAATCCGATCTTATATACTTACGAGTTGTTAAAAAATTTGTTGTTCACGTACTTTTTCTCTTTTAATATCGGATGGCCTCTATACTTACCTTCGGGACGTAGCGAGAGACAAACAATGTCCGTAGTAGTTTGGAGGAGGGCTTGGCAACGTGCAAATGCGGCTTACCGTGGCTTTCGCTTCTACCAAGGCTCGCTACTCGCGGTAACTGCGTCCCCGAATGGAAACTAACACGCCGTCTCGCTGTTGGATACCTACAACCATCGTCGTAACGTCTTTTGGGCTAGGAGAGCAGCAGCTAGGAATTACCGTTGTCGCTAATTCGACGCTAATTCCACACACGCGTGCGCGCATTGCTCTTAACGATTAGCGTTCTGCGTGCTTTAATCTTCCAGAGATCTTCCGAGTCACTCCAAATTCGTAATTTAGTATCGTGGCGTAACTTTAATCTCTATGAGGAATTTGAGACTAGGCTTGGCCGACTTTTGCTTTAGATTTGTACAAACCGCTCGTTGGTAAACGTGGCATGAATAGTATCTTTGTTAGATCAGAGGTTTTGTTAGAGAATCAGGTATTAACGTTTTTATTTATTATTTTATTTAATTTATTACGTATTAACGTAATTTTATTCTTAGATCAAAAGTTTTGTTAAAAAATCAGGTACCAACATAATTTTATTTTAATAACACTTAATTATATTGACTATTTTATCTTGGTACATAGTAACATATTCTCTAACATTACAAGACATTTGTGAACGATAAAGTAGGATAGAAATTTAACGATAAAATTTTAGTAGGGTATATTTTATTGTACGAAATCGTAGGTGCGAAATTGCAGTGTAGATTCGTCTCTACGGCTTTGCACACTCGCACGCAAAGGAGATCTCCTCTGACGATACCAAGTGGAACGATCTCTCGTGCCACTTACAATTTCCTTTTCGAGAAAGTCCGTTTTATCTGTACTCGCTATAGATGCACACATACGGAGGAAAAAGCGATCTTTAAAGGGTTAACACGATTTTCTTCCCTTATCTCTGCTTCCCTCCTAATCTTTTGAGCAAGTATCATACGATACGTTGTTCTCTTTAAGGCTTACGTAAACTTTAGACATACAAGACGATGTCAAGGATTTGGGGAGATTACTTTGGGGTTAAAGTCAAGTAAAATGAATTCTTACCTCCGCAAGAAGAAATACAAGACTACCTTACGTGTAACTTCTTTGCATGTCTCGATCGTTTAATAATTAGGTAAATGTTCATTACTTAATTACAATAATAAGAGAAATTTGATCCAAAGTATGGAAAGCACAATTGTCAGAAAAAGAATTTTGATATTCTAGAATAAAAAAAGTAGGGTTGCATTTCAATCAGAAAATTATAGCATTTGGGTAAACACGAGGAAGCTTTAGAAGAATCTAGGAAACCGTATAAGCAAAATCCTCTGGGGTTTGTGTAACGCCATCCAGGCAAGCATCGTGCTCGTACATCTACATTGAACAAATCGTTCAGAAGAGATAACAGTCGCGGGACGACAAAGTTCCGGTACAGGATACGCGATACATGCAAGAATACGCGACTAGTGTTTGTTACTGCTCGCATCCATGAAACAGGCGAATTTCTATATTGCATTATTATGGTAGAGTTGCTCGAAACTTTCTGATAGCTTAACTTTATCAAAAATCGTTTGACTGCGTCGCGTACGCGAGATCGATACATCGAATTCTGGTTTATCAAAATACCGTGAGATAGATTTTGTTTATATGATTTTTACGCCACATGCATTTTACGGGTTGCTCGACGTGTTACGACTAAATAAAGCCTGTCGACGCCGCGATAGAAAGGAGGATGTTAAAAATAGGCTGATTTTGGTACACGACTGGAATGAAAAATTTCTTCGCAGAACGGTTCTACACATCTGAAGGAATAAACGATTTAAGAGTCTGTTTGTTACGTAACTGATAAGAAAGTGCGTTAGACACGCGTAGAATATTACGAAATTGATACCGAAAATAAACGTGTCCGATCACGGTGCCTTAACTATATACTCGATTATTAACACTCACTGCTAATAGATTTTTCCTCAAGCAGTGTAACGTCGTGTAGTACACGGTGATTACATTCATAAATCATTTTCAGTGAAAACACATTAATGCGAGCGATAATCAAAAGCACGGTAACACGTCGGACGTATAGGCACGTAGGTAGGTGCGTACACAGAGTGGAGGCAAACTCGTATGTACAGAACGTAAACAATAAACACCGTAGTATCGATCGCTGGTCAAAGATCATTACGGACTTCCGGGCTTCTGGTTGCACAGAAAGCATTTAATCCGAGTCGTAAGTCCAGAGAGCATCGTCGAGAGTAAACCGGATGCTGCGATTCGATGCGTAGTAGGACATTTATGACCGGGAAAGGTTTATACTTTAAGGATGGGCTCGGTGGGACTCTCCTTTCATGATTTACGAGGCCGTTAAGCGGCGCAGGAGTAATTTTAATTGTTTCGCCACACGAAAGGCGGCGGCTCGCAAACGCGAGCACGAGAGAGAAGGCTCTTCTCTTCGAGGGTAGGGCCGAGGATCGAACGGTGCGCGGGACAATAGCGGCCGATTAGGTCTCCGTTGTTCTTCCACTGGAAGATTCAACGCGCACAGTTTGAACGTTATCGCTGTCGTAAACGAGCTACGAAGCCGATTCGAAAGCGAGTTTCCTGCGTTACGATTCTCTCGGCAAAGTAGAAAGGAACGTTTAACGGCAGGTTGGTCGGACGGTTCGGTGCGTGGGTGGGCGAACCGAAATGAAGCGCTTACTGAGATTCGGCTTCGAAGTGAGATAACGGCACTTCCGGTCAAACTGTCCCACTAGCGAGGTAATTAACGAGAGTCCTCTATTTAAGCGACTTGCCTCGTATACTCTCTCTCTCTCTCTCTCTCCTTCTATTCCTCTCTCTCATAGCGCTAATGGTCGATGCTGCTGCTGTAGAAACTTCGTATTCAAGGATCGACCTTGTAAACGTGTCTTCTAGGATAATTACGAGTAATTGAAAACACGTTTTCACCTAGAAACAAGATTCTCTCCAGTTTTTAATACCATTTCGGTGATCAACACTGTGGGATTGTATCAAGTGTTTCGTACTATTTGGAACCTACTTCCGGAGGTGACAGTTTGTATTCTATTTTCATTGCTAACACACAGCAAATAAAAAATGATTAAGTACTTGTAGTAAGAAAATTGAACACTGAAACTGCAATGATTAATCGACAGGATGTGGGATATCGATAAGTGCAAGAAATATCTACAAGACACAGAATCCTTATCGGACGTAAGGAGTCTAAGAATAAGGTTAAAATGTCACTTGAGAGGTTACGTACGTCCAATTAGAGTTGATACATACCTAGAAGGATCATTTAAAGCAGTTTCCACGAAGATAAGTGTCCTTCTTTGTGTCCAGTAGCTACTCCTGTAGTTGGTACTAAATATTATAGAACACCATGCATGTTTTAATTAGTGGGATCAAAGTACTTGGCACTTTTTTTGTTACTTAAACTGTACAAATAATTGATAAAGCTCTAGAATTTGAAACATACATTACAGATTCTCTCTTAAGTGGATCCATCGAATATTAGAGATACGAATATCATGTTATAAAGCAGGAAGAAAAGAGGGTTCTTACGACTTAATTGGACGAGTGCGACTAGAATTAGTCGCACGGAAACATTCCTAAAATAGATATCGACCCGTCTGCCGTGTCTGAAGGCGTTCTCATCGAGCGTAAAACCTTACCATTTCTATTTCTACGTAAAGGAATTCGCTCGTTGGCTTGCCAACGTATCTGCGTTTTCCTTTTCCAGCAACTCTTTAACCCTGTATTACGCGATTACGCAAAATGCGAGGCAATTTCTAGTTTATCGTATCATCAACGTTTCAATATCGTTGCGCCAAAGAGACTATGATACGTTAGTTATTCAATTGTAAAAGTTTAGGACCGACGAGATGTTGGATATAAAAGGGTAGAATAAAACGAATAACGAGAGAGTCGATATAGACAAAGAAATGTTTTTATTTCACTATCTTGACAGGTACATGTTACATATTTTATTATTCAATTTTACAAAAATCCGATTCATCCATCTACCGGTGAATTTCTCAGCACATAAAAAATAGTAGGACCTTTTCTTTCCAGCAGATTGCACAGGAATATAGCAATCACAGCGAAGTGTAAATTATAAATCTACGAAGACGAATAAGAGAGACGAGGCAATCGGAATGGAAGAGCCATCCTTCGTCCAGTGCCACTCTTCTCGATGCAGCGAATTCTTCTTCCACGACTTCATCCACGCATCTACCGACCTGTTCCTTTCCATGAAACATCCCCCCCCCCCCTACTGTCGCTTCATCGTTCCACGTCGCGAAAAGGTAAGATGGGAGAGAAATCTTGGCTATCTCCGAGAAGATCTACGTAATAAGATTTTTTTCTGCGTGGATGCGTAGGTGCACGAATCCGTGGACCTCCAAAATCCTTCCATCTATCGAACATCGTAGACCCGTCGTAAGATGGGGAGAACGAGGGTGGTGGTTGAAGTAACGGTGAGAGACGACGATATTCGCGAAGGGTGGCTAAGGCCGACGGGCTTCGCTCTTCTCACGCCACTTCCACCGCTTCATGCATAATTCCAATATGTGATAGAAATAGTAGCGTAAGAGAGAAGAAGAGAGCAAGAGGGGAGGAGGGCATTGCGGGGTAGATGATGAGCGAGGGAAAGACGGGGGGACTCCTGAATAACTTATCGGTCGCTTGTTATCCCGCGCATCCGAGGTCGAGCCGAAGTATAGAGGTAAATTATTTATTACCCTTCGAAGACAGACCTTGGACAAGACGAGGGAGCGAAGGGGGAGAGCACAACGATACACCATACGATTACTTCAGAGAATAATGTATAATCCCGAAGAGGAGGACATTCAAATTATGCGCGATCGTCGAGCACGGTGATTTCCATTTGAAGGCAGCCGTTCCAAAGAACATCCACGTATATCGTTCCTTTTGCCGAAAGCGTTTAGGCTTTCAAATATTCGTATACTTTGGTACCTTTGTTGGGTCCCCGACTACACAGCGTTTATAGTCAATCCTTTGAAATGCTACGACGTTTACTTCTTTTTCTTGGAAATAAGATAAGTTGGTTTCAAGAACGACGATTAGAGCTATGCCAAATGAAGGAAATATTATCTCGGAATAATCGAGCGACGATGACGGCCGTCGAATCGCCTTTTTTTTTCGACGCTAATATCAAATGGAATTTTCCATCTAACGAGACGTCAGGTTGAGATGTACCCCTTCCCAATTCGATTCCCTCGAAGAACTCTCATTCTTTGGCGAAATTCAATTTCTACTTGAATCGCAGATCCTGCCCTCTCCATCCCTCCCCCCCCCCCCACCATCGAACTAAAGGCAGCTAATTAAAACGCCTCCGAGATTTGCATTCTTCGATGAACCGAACCTACACCCTTCTCTCACCCCACCTCTACTTTTCCCCACCTCGTTCCTTTGCTTTCTTTTTAACGTCAAAACAATTCAGCCTTCCGCGATAATTTCGCTCTTCGAGACAGTTAGCTCCAACTGAAAGTTCCGACGAAAATTTTTACGAAATTCTTAATTAATCGATTTCTTAATTACCATCTCTTCGATATGTCCTTCAAGTATAAGAAACTTCGAAGGAGGAGTCACTAACTTTCTCGAGGCGATGATCGATTATTATCGAACATCGTGGTTAGCGATAAGTTCTAGTCAAAGGATAAACAATATTGTACGAAACAGGATTTAAAGATTCTCCAAAAGAATTCGGTATCGAAACAATAGCAAAAAGAAAATGGTAAGCGTCGAAGGGTCGGTAGGTCGAACTTGAATGGGATTGTGCCGGGATTTAAGGTGGTGCAATCCATCTTCGTCCTATGGTCCAGCAGTGGTTCAAGCTACGGCCCAAGCGTTGCCCTTCGGACCAGTTTGGAGCATACTCCTCCATCATGTTCACCGATACTCTCATCTTCTGCTCCGTCTTCTCTTAGCTACACGCGTACATAGCTACGTGGTACCTACATATACTTCCATGTACACACGTTCTTGTATCTCCTCTTTCCGCTTTTCTTCCGGTGCCTTTCTCAACGTACCGTTTCTTGTTCCACGTCTGTTCCTTATCTCTCGACGTTTTCCGAGTCTAAAATCTCGATTCGTCTAATGACGCTGAAGGAAAAAGGTTTATCGCGTTTAAGAGAATGAAATTAACGATTTTATATTCTTTGACGTTTCTTTTAATAGATTTAATATATAATTCTTAGCAAGAGTTAACGCTTCATTTATTAATTACTTGAATTAGAATATCACTCGAGCTTTCATAATCATTTGCTTGAAATTGTATTCAGGTCGGTAGACTCTACATGATAATCACGTTTACCGGGCATATTTCACGTGCACCCTAGCGTATAGCCGATAAGATGTGCGAAGGGATATTCGAACATTTGGATTCATCTTGTGTTCTCGTGACTCTCCGTTACCCATGGAACACTCGAGTTCACCCTACTAATTCAATAATGATTAACCTTATACGGTAAATGCCGTCTACTTTCATCAAACGACAGAAATTTTCATTGCTTCTTTTCTATTTCCTTCACAAACTTCTTCAATGATGATAAAGATCGATCGATAGAATAGACATCCATTAGCGATTAAATTGGAGGAACGAAAAGCTTCGAGTGATTTACGTAAATTCATTTCACTTCCTAATTCTTCCTTCTTTATCCGGCAGCCGTCTTTTTTTTGAATCGTGAAAAGGAAAGGAAATCTTCCTTCCGAGGAAGCAAGCGAGAGTTTAGTCCGGACCAAACTCGATACTACCTCGCCATGATGGTCCTTCCTTCGTGTCTTTCTTTTAGGTTTTAAACGAGATCCTTTTCCATGAGAAAGCCATTAATCGCGCGTCTACGGCCAAAGTGATACATTCCCGTGAGGGGTAGGTGGACTGCGTTGGATGCCGTTGGAGCTCTTGGGCTCGTTCGTTCGTTCGCTTCTTCTTCACCAAAGTGTTTTTCACTCGATCTCATTTGCCGGTGCATTCGGGCGCATCTAACGAACCTAAATACTTTTCCTCGGCTCGATTCGACGCCGTGGCGAACCGACTCGACGAGAGAAGGTTATCGCTACTACTTCGCTGCTACTCTCCGCCAATCTTTCCTTTTTTCTTCCTTCCACCATCCACCTACCATTTCATCCTTCATCCAGCATCTCCTTCTCGCGCCGATTTCTACCCACTTCTACGATCCTTCATCTCCGCCCCAATAACCCTCTTTCGTTCGACTCCTTTCCTTTCTCGAAGCAAGTACCTACTTCCGCCCGAGCCGAATCGAGCGATCCTTCAAACGCACACTCACCTATCCGAAGCTCCTTTTCACCTGCAACTCTTCGAACCCCTTTCTCTTTTCTTGTCTGTCTCTTTTCTCTTTCTCTCTAGAGTTCTACAAATCCGGTCGACGAACCACGAGAATGCGACTATTTCTACTTTTCTGTACCGATCTTCCTGGATGGACCGTCGTTGCGAAGACGATTCAAGAGTGTTTACACTTCATTCTTCTCACCTTTTCATTCTTTAACCGTTGTATCCGACATACGGCGAGTCGGTCGTCTTTACAAAAAATACTCTTTCAAACCTTGTTGTCTCTCCGAGATAAAGAAATTGTAACTACATCGTACCATCGAATTTTATTTTACTTCAACATCGACATTTTCAGAAGATTGTGTTCAAAATCATAACGAAGGCTTTATCCTTATAAAAAGTTTTCTTGGAAGAAAGAGTCGCGCTTCTTCTCTTTGATACGTTATAAATGATGTGCTCGCCGCATAATATTTTTCAGAAAAATTCTCTACCCCACGTAGCATACTTTTCTTATCGTTGCTTATAAAACATTTTCGTATAAAAGCGAACACCGTTTACGTGCTGCGTGCCTGCCAGTACCTTACAGCGATTCCTCGGCGATATGATATTACAACGTTGTAGGTATATATGCGTGTAGCTCGATATTTAACGCAGGTAAGGTTGATTGGAAAGTGGAATACGTTCTGACGTGTTTTTTCAAGATTATTTTTTTTTTTTGTTATAGAGAAGAAATTCGTTAGTTCAAAATTAGGATCTTTTTCGAACAAGTGCTGAGGACTATCTCGCAAATCGTGAAGGTAGTTAAGCAGAAAAAAGGATGAAAGTCAGGTTCGACGTTTTAAGTTCGAAAGGTCGATGAGGTTTCTCGGGGGAAAAAAAGGGAATCGTTTGAAATCCCGCGTTTGATCGATAGCAACGACGATAAGATCTCATTTAAATTAAGTTCCTTTCGAACGCGTTTTTATCACTTTCGATTCTCTCAATTCTCGAACTAGAGTCGAAGCTGGCGTGTCGTCTGAAATCGGAGACCCTCCTCTTTTCGCGAAACGGGCTACCCACTCTCTCTCTTTCTCTCCAGAAACATCGACTACGAGCGAGAATGGTGTTATCAGATCCGGTCTGCTTAATACTCTATTACCGGGTACAAAAGCATGGAGAACGACTCCGATCGGGGTTTAACGAAGCCGTCGGCTTTTAACTCCTGCTTTCTTTTAATGTTCAGTTTAGAAATCTCCAGAGAACGAATTCCCCTTTGGTCAGTTAACAATGGTCGAGTTTCGAAATAACTAATAATGGGTGTTCGTTTGATCAATCCACATATATTAGCGTATCCTTTTAAACCAATTTATTTGGCTTCAAAAGTAAGTTCAGACTTTAATCCAAATTCTATATTTACTCTCTTTCAATTCTCGAAAGTGGCAAGTTTCTTAAACGAAAAATATTCAATCGAAAATGTTAGCGTCACAGTGACGGATTTGAAAAAGAAAAAAAAGCATAGGATCGTTAAGGATCGTAGAAAGCCCGGATCTCTTTAATCTCGGTAATGAATCTTCGCTCGAGATCGGATCAATCTGGGCAAAAGACAAAGAGGAGTCCACATCGGAAAAGGAAATGCTAGGATAATCTCGTCGGTGCGACCTCGATTTGCTAAACGTCAGACGTCGCGTTTTCGCGGAAGCACGGTATCAGCAGTTTTTCTTTCAGAAAGGGAGCGAGAGTGGGGACAGGAGAAAAAAGTGAGAGAGAGGAATGTATCCTGTCTCGTCGTCTCTCTCCCTCTCTCTCTCTTTCGTTCTCTCAGATTCTTTTAAAGTGCAATCTTTTGCGCAAATGAGGTAAAATTGAAGCGCTTGGAAACAAATGGGCTATCGCAACGGGCACCGAGTCTCTGCCTGCGACAAGGGAAAAGCATATTGAACGTAGCTGCAAATTGGAAGCTCTGAAATAATCTCTGTAATCTTTCTTCCTCCATGTTCTATCTACCGTCCTCCTTTTCTTACGTTATGCCGTTACCCTTCTCCCTTCGAGACATCCTTCCTTCACTGTCTTCCTTTTCTTCCTTCGCTATCTATCCTCTCTATAGCACATTCCCCGTCTTCCACGTATCCTCTTCGCTCCTCTTTGAGTCTTTATCGACGAGATTGCGCGCGCCTTCGAGGTTTTCACCACGAGGCTAGATATTCTAAGCACGTGCATGTTCGTAGCATGCAAATCAATTATACTACATAATAGTAATATATTTTGTATCCTATTTTACCCAGTAGTTAATTTATAAACTTGTTTTCGCTTGATATTTTAATATAATTTGAATTTTCATAATTATGAAATAATTAATAAATTACAAAGTATTTCAACATGTCGTAATATAAAATTTAACTAGGGTTTTAAACGTTATATTTATTGCAGCAGTAGTTAATCGTATGTCTACATTTTTTATAATCACAGTGCGTGGACGTTGAATCGAACTTTATTTTTTTTCTAAATCATTTAAAATACACGTGATCAAGAAACAATTTAAGAAGAAAAGGGTGTATCGAATCATGAAATAATATCGACTTTTTTATTGACTTTTCACGTCCTGTTTCTACATGTTATATCTGTAATCTAATAGCACGATTCATCTTCTACCAGGAAAAACTTCTATGTTTGTCGACTCCCGAGTAGAAGTGACGAACTACTTTACGTACTAAGAAACGGGGTACTACGAATTGCTATGGACGTTCTTGTTACGATAAGTACCGCTATTACGTGCTACCGTGAAACTGTGACAATTTGATCGAATGTCATACAGTATGAGTTGCCTTCGTGCAAGATTATAAGTATCATTTATTGTAGAATTAAATATTTATTGTATATAAATTAACGAGTATAACGACACCATAATTATACAAGACAGTTCCTCTCTCAAAATATCTAACGTGGACTAACGTCTATGCTACACGATATATGCGCATACATAGATTATAAATATCGATATCCTTTATCCTATGCAGAATACCCTCTGTGTCCAGATCCCAAGAGTATTTATGGAAGGTCCTGCCCATGAACCGATGTATTATCGATAGTATTTTAGAGAAGCTCAGCGAAGATAGGATAACGATCGGATACGACGGGGCTCGCATTACCTTTTGGACTTTACTTTCGAACCCTTCCATATTCTAATCTTAATCTTCGTACCCTTCGAAATTTCCCATACGAATAACCAACAATTATTGATAATAATTGCAATAAGTTGTAATATCTGTTCAAAATATTTTCATTCGATAATTGTATTATCAATTATATTCAATATATCTATATGACTTAAACTCTGAAACGATCAAACAGCAGTAAGAATTCAATTGCTAGTGCGAAACCGTTTCTCCTTTAGGTGCAAAGGTGCGAAAGGGGCTCGAGGGGAAAGTGGTTGGAACGTTTACGACGAAATCGTGTCGTCTTTGTTGTAACGTATATATATATATATATAAAAGTACATACATAGGTATATGTACGTGTATAAAGCCGATGGAAACGGTGCCTCTTCGAATTCATTTGCCGGGGTTAAAATCACGCGGGAAATCTGAGCTGGAACCGCTTTTTAGATTGGAAAGCCATTCGAACCGAAGTGCGCGATAATTCGAGTCTGGCCATAGCGTCGAATTCGCTGCCGTCGAACGGATTCAAGTAGAGCTTTCGCGAGTTTGCGAAAAAAGAAAAGATGAGGTGGAGAAACGGAGCTTCGAGTTTTACACGCGCGTACGTGTCCGATGCTCGGCTACGTTGGTGGACGGTGGTATTAGGTCGAACATATCGAAAGCGCGAGAGAAAGAGAGAGAGAGAGAGTCAGAAGAAAAGAAGCAAGTAGACGTAGAAAGACGAGAACATGTGGGCTATTTTCTCTTTATTCGCGGAACGCTAGCTGCACGATCTCCAGCTATTATTCTCCATTGCCATATTATCGATATTTCGCAGTATTTAAATAAGAAGTAGATAAGGACTCGATGTCAAGACTACTTTTGTATTGGTTTCTGCGATAACCGATGCGGTATAGTGGTCTGATTCAAACTCTGTTTAGCATATCGCTGGTAACGTAAGCAGCTAAGAAGATAACAAAAGAGATACAAGTAAAAGATAGCATGGAACATATATTCTTCTTTTAGGAAAATCATTTTTAAACAATTTTTCGCATAGGTAGGTACCTACTGCAAGAAATATTACCGAGCTGTTGTTGCTTTATTTCTCGATGTTACGTAACCACCAAAATCGAAAGTCACGATCTCGATGCTTTTATCAACTCGACGATTTACGACTTCATCATTTAAAAGAGTGCACAGGTCGACGAAGGACGCGAGAGACAAACGGAACAGATATGTATCGTCAAAAAGATAAAGAATGGCGACCGCAAATGCATCGAGTTTGCGACGACCACTCGCTGGGAAGGGTTCGAGACGTTTTACGATGGATTTATATCGGTAGACACGAACCGTTAACCGCTTCTCTGTTCGTTCTTGTCGAGAGCGATTTCTTCTCGAGATCGAGAGGTTGACTCGTCGTTTGACCTTAGCATCGATCGCCGAGCGAGGTTTCGAAAGGTCGGACGAAATCTATCGCGTCTGGAAAGACTCTTCGAGACTCGATCAGGAAGATGTACCGCGCGCCACTCTCTTCGTGTACAAGTATTCCATCAGGAAATTACATGGGATTGCTTGAGACGGTGATGGAAAAAAGATTCAACTATTTTTCATCGCTACTTCGATCGTCGAATTTAATTAATGGAAGGAATCGATAAAGATTCTGAAAATTAGATGTTATAAAAATGATAAAACGATTAAAGGCTAGACTCACATTGGAACCGATTAATAATGTGTCGGGGTATTCGGGCCCATCTAGGCCATTTTTTTTGACACACCGTATACATTTTTTTCCTCTTTGAAGTTTTTACGAGTTGTAGGTGTTACTATGACTACCAAATAACGTTCGTTGGTTTATTAAATGGTTAACGTAAAATAAAATAAATAAAATAATGGCCCAGATACCTCGACGAAGTATAGGGGAGACCGGGGCTAGTTGTCCCAATTTTAGGTTTTTTGTTTCTACAGATTTCTGTAGCTTATATTTTCGAATTTTTTGGGGACCATCATAAACTTCAACTTCTTAGCAATACATAGAAATCTTTCCGCTTGCATTGAGAAGTTTTTAACACGTTTTTTTTTCAATTTCAAGCAAACGAGTTTTTTGGGACAACTTGCCCCGCTGCGGGGTAAGTTGTCGCACGCCATGGGGCAAGTTTTCCAAGGTTTCCAAGGAAAAATCCTGATGTATGCATCATGATTTTTGCGAAAATGGACACCACCGCCGATTTCAATGTTTAATGGCTCATTTTAAAGATAAAATCATGCAGAACAATGTTCCGTTGTCCGTTTTTCGATATCGTTAAGCAATAATGAGAAATTAATCTTTTTAGTGTCGAAGTATGGGTCATTTTCAAGCTTTAAACTGCTGTAACTTTTTAACCAGTCATCCTATCGAAACGCGACTTGCATATTCGTAAATTAGAGACTTTTCTCTTTCGAACGAGTATTTGATCGGGCAAATTCGAGATGCATCGATTTTTGACAAAAATCCTGATGTATGAATCAAGATTTAGAAAGAAGAAAGCATGCAGAATACTGTCCCGGTGTCCGTTTTTCGATATCGTTGCGGAGTGTCGAAAAATAAATTTTTTAAGTGTCGGAGTATGGGTTGTTTTCAAGAGAAAAATTGCTGTAACTTTTTAACCAGTCATCCTATCGAAACGCGACTTGCATATTCGTAAATTAGAGACTCTCCCCTTTCGAACGAGTATTTGATCGGGCAAATTCGAGATGCTTCGATTTTTGACAAAAATCCTGACCTATGCATCATGATTTTTGCCAAAATGGTCACCACCGCCGATTTCAATGTTTAATGGCTCATTTTAAAGATAAAATCATGCAGAACAATGTTCCGTTGTCCGTTTTTCGATATCGTTGCGGAGTGTCGAAAAATAAATTTTTTAAGTGTCGGAGTATGGGTTGTTTTCAAGAGAAAAATTGCTGTAACTTTTTAACCAGTCATCCTATCGAAACGCGACTTGCATATTCGTAAATTAGAGACTTTCCTCTTCTGAACGAGTATTTGATCGGGCAAATTCGAGATGCATCGATTTTCGACAAAAATCCTGATGTTTGCATCATGAACAAAAAACTGAATTCTGTCGAAAACTAATGATAAGAACAAACGTTACAGCAAAAAAAGAGGATGGGGCTAGTTGTCTCCGATCTCATTGTCGGGACAACTTACCTCGGCGTGTGAGACAACTTGCCCCATTTTCATAGGTTTGTTTCTCGGGTAATAGTTCAGTCAGATAAAGGCGTTTTGTAAAAATTCTGGCAAGGAAATGAAGCTGACAAAATTCTCTTTCTATTACATGTGTTCTCCTTCTATTACATTACATTCTATTACATATAAATTCGTCTCTTGAAGTAACCAGGGAAGACTAAACACAACGACCACCACTACACTTTTTTTTACTCGCTAAGACTTGTACACCATGCACCGGACGCGTTTCCCCTTCCATTCTAAGATACCAAAACTACGACTGGGACAACTTGCCCCTGGGACTTTTAGCCCCGGTCTCCCCTACCTGCGATTTTTGGTCGTACGTATTTATACGACTACGCACAAATGGTCCCGATCCGTATAATCTAATGAGAGCTCTCACACTGGAAATGACTTATTCGTTCAAATAATCGATAGTTCGAGTCGACGAAAATCGTCCATACCTAATTAGAAATCGTACGTAATCGTCGGTTCCAATATGAATCTGCCCTTAACTCGAATTTATAACGATTAGAAATACAAATTGTGTAACTGGTACTATACATAGACGAATAAATGAGATAACGATCCCTCTCGGGCGCTGAAAGATGGTTTACATTCGAATGCGGTCGATGACTAATTAGAATCTCAACTCAATTAATTATTCAGTTAGCGAAACTTATCGCTGGCTCGTAGAATATTATCACTCGTGTAGCTTCATCGGTTGACATCGTATCGCGGCTAGATTGGGCGTAGAACGATGTGAGGTTTTCGCGGGATTTGCCAGTACCCAAGCCTTCTCTCTCTCTCCATCTACCCGTTTTCCTCTCGAATGAAATGATCGGCGTTTCGCGGCGTCGGTGGTGGCGGTGGCTGTCGTGGTGGTTCGAGTCGAGCGTGATGGAATTGGTAGATCGTGGAATGGTCGCGTCAATGACACCGTGAATCCGGCGTATACCTGGAAACGAGTCGTTGAATTGCCCATTGATTGCCTTCGCCTGCCATTTACACCGGCTAACATTACGCGAAATCCTGCTACGGGTGTTGGAGGAGCAGCCGGAACGGAAGAATAAGCTACGGATGAATAGACGATGCTATTAATGAAAAGCTCTTAGTCCGTTTCCGGTTATCATGACACCTGGTATCTATAATCCCTCTCAGTTTTTGTCTTAAGCTCTCTCCATTTCGAACTCATTGCTATCTGAATTCATCGTATTTCAGTGTTCATGGCAATTTTTGCAATATCTGATTTAAGGAAGCAGCGATGCAACGTTTGTACTAAAAATCACATATCTGTCGTCTCACAGTCTCCCTATTCTTCATACCTTTTTCTTTGTGACTAAGTCTTATTCCCAAAGTTAAAATGAATGCTGAAAAAACATATTTTCGACGTCATTAGTATCATTAAAATCAATTCGTCACTGGCATTAAAAGATATTCCAAAAGAAGCTTTCCAGACCTGAATGGTAAAGTGGAATCACCGCTTAAACAAGTAAGTATATGAATAGAGGTAAGAAGTATTTTGAAGGGGACAAAATTTTCAAAAAGTTTGTTTTTATTATGTGTTTTATTTTAATTTAAAAAGTTTTGTTTTTATTTTTTGTAACAGATCTCGTATATAACGAGTAACATCGATTTTCTTAGACCGCAAGTAATACCTTCTCTCAATGAAGAACATAAGAGGACTAAATCGCGAGCAACGTACATACAACTTAGTCATGAAGCTGCTTAAACCTCGAAGCGAGGCAAGAAAATGAGGTCGTTAAAAGCCGAGATTACGTTTTGGGTGAATTTACAGGCTGCTTAAATTTGAAAGTACATTGAGAGAAAGAGAAGGCGAAAGGCAGGGATAGAAAAGAAACAAGAACCATAGAGCAATTCCATCCGTGTACCCACATAGCAGCATCGGAACGCTCTTCGACATACCGAGAAACGGGGTTTAGGGGGTGGGGATAAGGTAGGTGGAGGAGTTCCGTGTCTTTCAGGACGACAAGGATCCACCTTGCTCATCCAGCCGGAAATTGGCCACATCTGCGCGGATACTCGTTACTGCCAGACTCGAGTCCATGTAGTCCGGCTTTATCGGCAGCTGTGGACGAGAGAGGAAGAGAGAGAGGAGACCTAGCAAAAGAGAGAGAGAGAGAGAGAGAGGGATAGTCTAATTGAACCTGGGGAAAACTGCATTGGAAAGCGTCCTGTTGTTTCCACCAGAGAGCGGTGTTCTTCTCCCTCTCTCGAAAGGTAACGACCCACTTTATCCGAGAGTATACGCGCGATAATCGCACTCGGCTTAGGACTCTAGCAGAAAATGAAACGAAAGGACACAGAAGGGGTGGAGACTTCTTTCTAAGCTCTCATCTTCCTATCGCGAAAGTATTAACGTTTAAAAACGAAATCAAGGGATTATCTCATAATCGCTTTCGTTATGATGCAACTTCCAACAACCCCCTCCCCTCTATTCATGGCACCCCTGTACCACAAGATTCTTTGTTCCATTGTTCGCATAACGATTTGTTTCCTTTTCTCGTTTTCACCTACTTAAATTAATAGCCACCTTTTCGCGATATTCTATGTAAATTTTTAATAGAAAGAATAATCGTAATAATCTCATTGGCAACGGACAATTTGGAACTTTGGTTGATAAAAATTAAAAAGAAATCTACTTACGAGTAATTTTCAACATGATGGAGACGAACAAAAACCGATCAAATTCTTGGGATATCATCGAGGAAAAGGGTGTAACAAAACGAACGACTTCTTATGCTTCGTGGGGGAGTGAGAGAAACGGAAAGAGAGATAGAAAGAACGTTTGGCGAGCATGGAACGCCAGGAAGGATTAATGTCCGGTTTCGTATCTTCGTAGGAAGAGACGAAAATCCGATTGAACAAACGGCGAGCACGTAAACGTGCGCTGGCCGAGGTACATTATATCGCGTTATACCGCTTCCGAAACGCAAACCGTGCTAACTCTAAGCGCATTTCTCTTTCGGACATTGTCTTAACTCCTCTATCAAGGAATTGCGTCCGATGCTAGAAGAGATTTGTTAAGAAACCGAAGAAGTATTTGTTTACGTATAATATACGAACTATTTTAGTCCGAGAGTGTAACGTTAATCCCAACCGTTCTTCTTACTGCGAGTTTTCGAAAAGGACGGTCACTCTATAGGAAGAGAAAATGGAAAGCTATCGCGAAATTGCTTCGAGCCTTTTTCGAGGATTTCAATAGAGCTCGATTGAATTCAGTGCATACGGTGATCACGCGCAACTCGACCCTTTCGTGCACGAGATCATTTATTTTTTAGGACCGATCAAACGAACTAAATTGCTTTTGTAAAATGGAACAAATCAATTTCTTAGTCGATGCGGGTGCTCCATGCGTTTCTTTTTTTTTTTTAGAGAGAACGCATTCGACGGATCGGGAGGTTCAAAGTCCGAATATGCTTTAAAAAGATTTCCATCCGTTACTTCTATGAAAGTTTTATTTTAAAAGATACGATTAAATTTCGGTGTAGTTGACTTTGAAAGCGGTGGGATTTGTATAAATATACTTCTGTGGAATATAGGCGATTACAAAGTTTACATTGTTGTAAACAATTGTTGTGTTACAATTGTTTACCACAAATTTTAACACAAATTTGAAAAAAAATAGTGTAATAATATGATACGATTTAACGTATCTATGTATAAATGATTCCTAAGTGTCATCGGTATCCCGACATAATGATCAAATGAGCTAATCGTAAGCTTTCCCACCTCTTTTCTTTCACCCCTGCGCTATGATGAACCGAATCGATCGTGGAACAACATCTAATACTCGTCGGCCAGGCTATGCATAAACGTTGACGCTCCGGGTGCCACGAAAGGTTCGAAAATTCGAGATTATGGAAACGCTCAAGTGCATCGATCGTATTGGCAGTAGATCGGATGACAGCAAATAATATTCAGCAGTCAATATATTCATTGTGTTTGCACAAGCCACGGTAAATTGCTATCGACTGCTGCTATCGTGGAGTGGCAGAAGCGAGCGAAAAGATGAGACGGGAAAAGGGAGGAGTACCGGTCGGCTAAACATCTAGCCAGTGCAGCAGAGTAAACATTGATTACGTATTTACGCGATCGTAAATTTTCGACGGAATTTGCCGTTCAACCGATGCCGGAACGTTATTTTTCTAGGACTTCTCTTTTTGTCTCATTAAATTGTAATAAAAGGGAAAGTAAACGCAACGAGTCGCTCGCTGAAACTTTGATTCTTTTTTTTACACATCATTTCGTGACTCAATCCAAACTCGTCGAGGTTGTTTCAAGGGATTCTTTTTGCTTTTTCAATAAAAATCAATTTCATAGAATCGTTAGGTAAAGCGAACAAAGAATCGACGTTCTTTCTGTCCAATATACGTCGACGTATGTATATGTCGAAGAGCACGCAGCCTGTTTTCCACCATAGAGAGAACGATCACTCGGCTTTATATCGCTCGTGACACTCGAACGTGTCGACTTAACGAAGCTTTTGCACGTAAACCAGTTGGTTAACACGAGGAACGATCAGTCGGGCTCTCGCTGCTGCTGTTACTGGCACAGATAGCATCGAATTCGGCGTCTGGAAGCACAACGTAACCTCTTTTTTGTCCCCCTCGATATGAGGGGCCATTTTCCTGGTTCGGACGCGTTTCCACGTGCAATCTAAAAAATTTCAACACGGTCCGTAAATGAAACACAAAAAACGATGCGCTGCCTCGCTCTCCCCGAGGAAATCACTTTACTAATTCGCGTCTACAACTTCCATCGTGAACCACGAATTCGTTTTTTCCTCTATATTTTTTGTTACCAGAATATTGAAAATCTATTTAGCATGTTCACGGGAATTGTTCAAAGAAATCGATAGCAATTAGTATGATTTTGAAATCTCTATTAAATTGAGACGATTGATTAATTATTTGCTAATGATCAAAAACATTTCGTTATTTCAGTGTTCTCGTTATGTAAAGCAGATAAAAAGTAGGCTTCGATTAAAAGAGATAATGTCTTCGTGTTCGCGCATCTTTCGTTTAATTAAGGCAAATACTTGTCCCGAAGTGAAATCTTTCGTGGGAAAATCCAAATGAGAGGGAGAGAGAGAAACGGATAGCGAATGTGTGCAGATCGCTTACGATTTCCGTAACAACGATTCCGATTGGTCGAACGACGTGGCTTAAGTGGGATCGCCGTTGATATGTTTGAGGAAAGAGGAATGGGTAGATCCAACGAGCGTTACCTTGGTATTGCGTCATGGGAAAAGCGGTTACAGGGAAAGAGTGGTCTGGTTGGTTCGAAGGCGTTCGATTTTCTCCGGAAATTATTTTCTTGCTCGAGGAGCCTCGCAGTAACGTATATCCTCACGCATACAGTTATAGCCGGAGCGATTCCATCGAGAACTCTTTTTATTTTGTCGATCGTTTAGAAACGTTAGTCTAACGATATTTCATGCTACTATACTGTATAATATAAAATAACATTTTCAGAAATTAATAAGTAGATACGGGAGATTTATATTTACACGAAACACGTTCGTACCAAAACTAATCTATTTGATTTTTAAATATGTTCAAATACCCTTGCGTATACGCAAATATTTGGTAGCAAGTACACAACAGGTGTTTACGTAGGATAATAATTAATAGAGATTCCAAATTCCTTTTTTCTCTTAACAGCTTTCAACAATAATGCGCGATAATTCATGGGAATTATAAATTTATGTTAAATTACACGTAAATTAAGAGAGGCAAGAAAAAAAGGAAAATCATTTTTGTGGATTTATTAAAAATGTTGTACAAAGTGTAGAATTAGTGGCGTTTACAAAAGGCATGGATGAAATGATATGTGCATGCGAATGCCACCGATCGAGAGACAGACAACCTGACGGGATTTTAATGCTCGCCATAAGGGTACCTGATTGATTATCGAGAAGTTCGATCGTTTTCGTTCGAACTTCGTTCGAATAAATTGGCGATCGTTGTAACCTGACTGACGTTGATGGATGGAATATTTTATTCGGTTACGAGCCAAGAATTATAGGCGATTCGCCCTCTCTCTTTTTCACTCTTTGCTTTTCTCTCTCTTTTTCCCTACATACGCGTACGCCTTGTTTCGTCGCATGAATCTGTCATCAGGTATGACGATTTTATTGCGATGAAATATTCGAGCGATGAGACAACGAACCCGAGCGCGTATTTTTGGGAAACAAAAGTGCAGCCCCTAGACGTCGACGTTGATTGGGCCATCATATTTTACTAACAAGTAAATATTTATTCTGAAATATATAAGTCGGATTGAGCGAAGAGAAATTAATAGATCTCGTCTTTTCTGGAAAGAACACGTATTAACCCACTATACTTTTTTGGATAATTAAATTTGGAGGCAATTGACCCTTTAACCTCCTTTTAACTTTTTTAATAGTACATACAATTTTATCGCGTCACTTTTTTATAGTTGGAGTCTAAAAGTATTTAATCGAGAAAATATCCATTTATACGGTACTTCCAATTTCACAATTCTAGCGTTATAATTACGGACTATCCATTTCCCAACGTTTCCCTTTTTGGTAAATCAGGATCGGAGTTTTTACCTTTGCGTCGTAGATGGCTCAAAGCTTGCAACATCCCTTTGATAAATTCTTTAAGATATCTTATGAACGGATCACTCTTTATCGAATTCCACGAAGCTTCTGAGCTTTTAGAAAGCTTATGTGCTTAACGGCGAGCAAATTCAATGTTGATGAATGTCGACTTACCCTTTTCCAGTTGGAAGAAAAAAAAGAAATTCCTAATTCAATCTCTAAATTAATTACTATCTAACGAGCGATAATTAAAAACTTGGACTTGTTACCTTTTCGTCTTATTCTAGTTAGTGTAAAACACATTTTGTTCCGAGTAAAGGCAATTTTATTATTTTTCATTTAATAGATACTGTAGAAGAACTTAGGAAAATCATGTTGCACTCCACCGATATAAAAAAAGAAGAGTGAGAAACGAGCGTTATCAGCAGAAAGTCCTTAAGCGACGCGCATCGTTTGGAGTCCTCGCAGTCACCTCGTGAGAGAGAAAGAGAGAGAAAGCGAACTTTTTAACGGTACGATCCATCACGATCGGTCTTACGTGTGTTACCCCCGTGCAGAACTATCCACGATAACACGGCTCATTGACGCTCCTGTCTCCAGATTCGCGGCTCTCTTTCTCGATCAATCACGGCCTGGATCAATCATGGACGCTTCCTGTCTCGGCTAAACTCGTAAATTCTATTTCTTAGTCTCGTGCTCGACTCGTTTTCTCTATTATTCATTAATCCCAGAAACGTCGGGAAAAGAGAGAGAGAGAGAGAGAGAGAGAGAGAGAGAGAGAGAGATCGTCCCTCATTCCCAAAAAGCTTCCATACAGAAATCGGACGACGATTCGTAATTGTCCTAGCCGATTCGGTTGATAAATTAAACGTCGAGAACTTTTTTTTTCTCCCTTAGCTATCTATCGAACTAGTCGAATTACCGATGCGACCAATCTTTTTTTTTTTTTTCTTTTCTTAATTGCATCAAGACAACATTTCTTTCATAAGAATGAAAGAGAAGGAAGGAAGATCTTAGAAAAGTATTTCCGGCAGCTTGGTGTCAAACACGTACAGAAACTGGAGGCACGGTGTTACATACCTAAGTAGCTCTCTCACTCTGCCATGGCACTTTGGTAAAACACCTTGTTCCCGCTAAGAGAGTATTTAGTATGCGAGTTGAGCTTCGAACGGATTAACTTAGCTATCCCTGGAACAAGGCGGTACCTTGCAAAGGTTTTGATGTTGATGTCGCTCGCGCAACCCCACGTGACCGTCTCCGAGCGATTTCGATTTCATCCAACACCCGATCGAGTCGAAGGACTCGAAAGTATCTCACGAATATTCCTGTCAACGATGCAGTGAATGTTAATTGTATTCTTTTTGCGTGACAACAAACACTGTATGGGGTTTTTAATTGAAAAATACGACGTTTTGAAAAATGTGTGTTTAAAGAACTTTAGTATCGTTTGTTTGGACGACACGGACCGCTACTTGTTTCTCTGACGAGAGAACCGACCTAAGTGAGATCCTCCCATTTTTATGAAACTTCTCATAATTGTCAATTTTGACATCAAAACAAATTTCACTTGCATACAGATTTAATACATAAAAAATCAAATTTAAATTTCGATCATTAACCATTTAGAGATTCTAAGCAAAAAAAGAACAAATTCCAAAACTTTAAACGTGGTTTCACCTCTTTAACGTGGATCATTGCTGCTAAAAAATTCGTGTCCCAGATTTTTGTTCGTTCTACAACTACGAGAAGTTTCATAAAAATCGGAGGATTTCGCTCGACAAGGTTCCCTTGTAAATACTCTTCTTTAAAAAATTGTCCACAACAGTTTCGATAACCTATTGCGTTTATTCTACGTTAGTTTACTGCTTGTCACGAGGTGTATACACGCGTAAAATCGAGAATTTAACATTCCCTTGCTCTGTTTTTTCTCTTTCCACATCCACAAACGCGAACTGTCACGTGATACAAAAAAATAATGTGTGGATTTTATTCCCATCCCGTGTCCCGTTTCTTCTAAATAACCGTGAATTTTCTCTCTTGTTGTTTTTGTAATGTTTTGAGCTCCGAGAGAAGAAAAAGTGATAGCCGGATCAGTTAAAAAATTACCAATATCGGAAATATTTTCTTCTATCTGAATTTTATTTTGTTTTTTAAATTAATAATAAAGTAGATAATACAATAGTAAAATTCTAGTGGGAAACGACGTTTCCCTTTCCTTTCAACGTAACTTCATTGGACTAATCTAGCACGGTAATGATAATGGTTCCCGAAAGTTTCTTTGTAAGTAGTTGTTTTTTTTCTCCGATCGAACTTTTTATCGGCTTTAAAGGAGAAGCACGGTTGAAACAACGATGGTATATACCTCGTATTCCTCCATGTTAAAGTACATTAAATATTGATCGTGCACAGATAAAAAGTACTTTTTATGACTGAAGAATGCGAACGTGTTGTATTTTATAAAATGCCGGAATATAATTAAAGTTTGAGAACCGGATAAACAACCACCCTTTCATTCGTCGTCGGAACTAGTCTTAATCTCAATTTTATTAAAAAATAGGGAACGGATCGTTACCGAAATGCACGAATCGTTTACAAAGTAACAGAGTTTCGTATTGGAAGGAATTACTCGTAAAATATTCACGAGGCGCATACTTTTATACTTACTTTGAATTCATGTGTGTGGTGGAATCGTATTTACCTGAGCTCCAGGGAGCACGGTATAGAGATGGCAGCATTGTATCTCTGTAGCTGTGCAAAGGCTAGCCAACGTAACATAATTCGAAACTCGCAACTGTTCTCTCTCTGTCTTGTTTCAGTCACTGCTGGAAACGTAACTTACTCAAGGGACAAAGACATTTCCAAGCACCCATTCTCAAGAGTGTACGATGAAACCTGTACATACATTGTAGATCGCACCGTGATAAGTATTTCAAATATCTCAAAGTCGAGAAGCGAATGTATGAATGGCGCTAAATTCCTTCATGCTGTCTTCGTAACCCATATCTTACAGACTTCTGCATAATTCCAACAACAAGGTACATCTATAGTAAAGAGGATCTAATTTCTCATTCGATAGTGAGATAATACTGTAAGGTCTCTTTTTATGCGATTTTGAAGTTGATGCGATTCGTATTTCATTATTCGATCCTAGCAAATTAAGGGAAGTCTCTCTAAGTATTCAAGGTAAATAAAATCATTTTATGCTCTTTTTAACCGACTTCAAAAAAAGGAGAATGTTACTTAATTCGATAATGAGTTATATTTTTTTTTTTTTAACATATCAACCACATGAAACGAGATTTGACTGTATTTAAAATTATTTCTTAAAGTGGACGACATAAAGGATTCCCAGCGATCATCTCTGACGTACATAGAATATATCGCGATCGTGTTTACCTGCTACCCGTAGGGAGTTAAACACGCCTCCGTGCGATCGTGAAGTAGCCAAAAGTAGAAGTATATGTAGGTGTACATATATCGAAGAAAAGAGAGAAAAAGTTAGAAGGAATACCGAGCTAACGGTGAACAGTCGGCTGCAGTTTTTCTGATAAATTGCACGATCCTGTATCGGTGTACCGGAGGTGAATGCAGGCCATATGTTAAAGTTCAAAATACACTCAGAAATAAGGTATCCGGCTGCATATCCCGTTGGAAACTTTTGACACTTTAAAGCTGCGCGCATTTTGCGTTTTCCGTACCGTGTACATGAAGGGAGCGACAAATCGCACAATCACGCCGTCGTTGGTACGCGCGCAAACGCGGCTCGCTATTCGCTCGATTTATTTCTTATCCCTTTCGCGCGTGTTGCGAAGCGAAGATATGTTTATAGATGTTTATTCGGTAATAGTAAACGATACGTCTTCGAAATCCATTCTTGCACGTATTTTTCATGGGAATTACATTATTTTCGACTCTTGAATGGTTCGACGGAAGGAAAATAGGAAATGGGAAAAAGATTTGTCAAAAACGGAAACACTATTGATAAACCATTTTTATTTTATTTAAAGCACAGTATCTACAATAGTTCTTTTCAGTCATCGTTACATATCAGTTTTCTTATACAACGTTTTTGTACGTTTACAGGAGAAGGAAGAAAGACGAAGAAATGAGACAAAGAGCGATATAGTGGACGAGAAAGCAGAGGAAATGGTAGAAGAAGGAGAGGAAGATGGAAGGAAAAGAGGGCAGTAAAGACGAGAAAGAAAAGTGGAGTACAGCAACGGCAGCATCCGCATAATATATCGAGGAGGGCTTGACTCTGGCAGCGCAAACTACTTGGTAACTTTGTAAGACGAGCTACGCAGCTCTGATGAAACTCTTTGCCGACTACTTATAAACTTATCTCGCAACACGTCTTTAAAATGATATACCTATCCCTTCCCACTCTTATGACGTAAGGCTGGGCGATAAGGGAGGTCGTAGAAGAGAAAAGAAACAAGAGGATGGAAGAATATCCAAAAAAGGTGCAAACATGGTAAATTATGGTCTGTTACGTCCTGCGTATGTGATTTTTTTATACAGTATATTTTCTTCGTCGAAGATTGGGATTGCGTAAATTAAACATCCGTCCAGGTCACGTAATTCCAATTCATTCTGTATTCTGATTCGAGACACTCTGTTGGTTCTCGGGACTTAAAAGGGAACATTTCCAACCTGGAAATTCTGATTTTAATGAAATTATATGGATACGTAGAGTTCATCGAGTTGTGCAAGGGACAATTTATTTTTTTAGCGGAAATTCCATTTAGGAGAATAAAATCAGCCATCTGAATTTTCCTGTTCTTTTTCGGTATGTAACCGTAAGAGATAGAAAAAAACATTTAAAATAAAACTCGCATGATATTTAAAGATCTGTCATACGACGAGACAAATTGATATTTTTATGTAGAATATATAGTATATAGTATAACGACTTGTCCTTTGAACAACTCAATGAACTCTACATACCCACAAGGTTTACAGTGGAATTAATCACTTTGTGACTTGCATTGATAGCAATTGTTAAACGCTAGCTTTGCTGTTGTCGATGAAAACTTTTACGAGCAGCCTCGATTTCATTACGAGTTCGCCACGCTTTGACTGATCATAAAATGAGAGAATACACAATCCCTATGTAGTTATGGACAAAATGTCACCACTGCAAATTATGACAACTAATTTTAAGATATACAACTGTCTTTGTTTAAAATTTCCACGATTATCGTCTAATCTTCTCTCTTTCTTTTACAGTCTATCCACGGTAAAGCGATCTATCCTTAAGACCGCGAGACTTGATCTAAACATGACCACAAACTAATTACGCCGCTGGACCCAACAGTCAATCACTTTGAAAATTTCTCCTCGATTTTCTTCTTTAACCAGTTTTTTTTTTCTTTTTTCTTTTTAAACACCGTCACGATCGTTGTCGCCGTTCCAACAACTTTAAATGTCTCATAATTAGTCGTGGCATTTATTTTTGCAGGAAGCACGCCAAGCGACGGCCCGAAAATATTTGCGAACATCGTTTTAAAGTTTAGCACGATACGAAGACAGAGAGGAACACAGAGAAGAAGAAGAGAGAAAGAGATCGTTCGTAAGTTTCTTGCGAGACTTCTCCCGTTCATCCGTTTTCAAAGTCGTTTCTTTCTCTTCCACGCCTTGCTTTTTTCTTTTAAACCGACGCCGGAGACAAATCGACGTCACTCGTTGACGGCGATATCTCTTCCGATTTACCACTATTTTGTCTCCTTCGAATATTCGCCAGATCGTCCCAGCGAAGAAGTTATAACACCATTTTTCTCCGATCGATCGAAAATCTTTCACACGTTTTATCCATGAAATTAGTATTAGATAAAAATCAAGTGAACGAATTAAACTGAATCGGGTCAAACGCGTGGAGGCCTACGAACCAAAGGTTAAACATTCGGGAGCTCGTCGATCGTTGGACGTAAAAAAGTGTAATAAATAAAAACATGTCGAGTAACTCGACGTACTATTTGTATGTATGTACGTGTTGGCAAGGTACTACTGGAAATCGATGCTCGCTGTGACAGAAAAGTGCAGAGTGAGAGAGAGAAAGGGATAGGGTAGAGGAGAGATATAGTATAACGCGCATACACATCAGCCAACACACACTTATACAAATATCCTGTGTTCGATCGTACGTTTTCCTATATCTACTCGTTCTCGTTTATGCTCACACGCACGTGTTTGTGTCCCGGATATTTCGCGCGTATACGCGCGCGTGTTCCGCGTTTCAGATAACTTTTCCGCGCGAGGAGGTTAACGAGGGCAACGCGGAGGACAGCGAATGAATATGGATGAAATATGCATTGCTTCGTTATTGTTCATCGAACGGCTTAGAAAGCTAGTACTTCTCTCCCATGTCCGTCTCTTTCCAATTCGTTCGACTCACCCCGCTTTTCGTTCTCTTGTCTACCATTCTCTTTTCGTCCTGTGCACGATATCACTGACTCTCTCTCTCTCTCTCTCTCCTACTTTTCTCATGCTTCTCTTGGTCTCACCGTGTCTCCACTTTTCGTTACCAACTAGAATTTAGTATTCATTGCTCGTGCCGGTCGATCATACCCAACAGGATCTTGTTTCTCCTTTTCTCTTCTGTCTCTCGCTCTCTTTCCCGTTTTATCTGACCGTTCGCCCTAGCTTTCCTCACCTTGTGTCACGTAATCATCCATTTCTGGCTTTGATGTTGCCGCGTATAGTTCGTAAAATCGAAGAAAAGAGATATTGTTTAACGTTCAGTGTCATTCGAGCCTTCGTTCATCTGGCATCTCTATACGGATATTACAATATATATATATATATATGTATATATATTTATATTGTTCTTTTTTTTTATTTGCATGAATTTAAATACAAGGTAAAGCTGAATTCGCACGAGAACGCAAGTGATTTTATACAATAGATAAATTTATCGATTGAAAAGAGTTTCGGGATGATTCTTCGATCGAACGAGCCTATTGTTGGCCGAATTTGTTGGCAGGATTCGACAAATTCTCTCTCGCGCGGTTCACTCTCTGTATATACACTTCCAACGCCACGCATCGGGAAAGGATCAAAGGTATTCCTTCGAACTTCCTTTTCCACATTATTCACGAGAGGAGGAGCGAGCCTTCTGATCGAGTCCAGTCACGCGATCGCAAGAAAATTTCATTTTTGGCAAGCAGCAGCAGCAGTACTTTGAAAATGTTAGGGATAGAAACATTCTCGAATTTTTCCTTCACTTCGCACCGCGGGAGAGAGAGAAAAGGTGTCTGCGAATAGAAAGTAGCATCTTGCGATACCGGAGACACTTCGATGTGCCAGTCCGGACGCCTAAGAGTCTTTAAATATTTAGCTTGATAGGGAAAGGTAGGTAGGCGAGGAAAAAAATAGTAGGTAGTCGCTTAAAAAGCGAGCTCCTGCTCGAGGAGCTGGTAAGTAAGGGATGAAAGAGGGTTTGCGACAAGAAGAGAGAGAGAGAGAAAGAAGACTGGTAAGGGTTACGGATCACGCAGTCACATGCATAATACATGTCTCTCCGCAGCTATTGACTACGGCCTCGACCTATTCTGTACTCGCTTTCGACGAAGTCGTGCCGAGAATCTTCCCTTCTTCGTCTCTCCCTCTCTCGGTAATTCCACCACGTGTTTTATCACTCCAAATAAACATCCAATTTAAACATACGATTTATTCGATCGGCCCACGATTTTTGTCTCTTATCATCGTCGTCAATCCACGAAGATTTAGAACCATCTGTGCAGTATCGGATTAAGCCTCCATTCATATCCTTTTTTTTGTTTTTTTTTTTTGAGCAATCAACTAGAGGGGTTTTTTTTATTAAAGTAATCAATATAAGATAAATTGAAAAAAAAAAATGTATGCATAATTTTTCACACAGCACAGGACTCGATTGAATCCGGGCCCCTCCGAATTATGGGCCTTAGACATTTGTCTATAGGATTAATCCGCATCTGTGCACTAGCAATCAAAACTTTTCAATCGATACTGTAATTTTACTATTACGGTTAAGGGAATACCGCGTGCACCACAACGAGTATACCACGATTCATTTAACGCCTGCGATATTATAGCGAACGCCGTTGCCGAGTTTGCTCTAGCATCGACAATTATTATGTTTTACAATGGAAATCGATAATCGGACACGTTCGTGTAATCGCGACTGGTACATGGAATTTAATAAAGTACTTGGTAGCCGAAACTTTTCAAGGGAATAGAGGGTAGGGGGGCCGTGAGAGAAAAAGAGTGTACTGCGATGTTCGGAGTTTTTAACCCGGATAAAATTTTGCAGGAACAAGCTCTTTATTTCGGCTTGCCCCTTTCCCTCTCTTTCTTTCTCACTGGTTACCCCTTTCGATCGCGCACGAGAGAACTTCGAGGTCCGCACGAGCACCTCGTACCGATACCATTTGTTCGCATTACGTTTACAAATCCAAAGCAATTAATAATGAATGGTATTTATCGAATTTCCATCTCTGTTATTTCGATTTTAAAGTTTATCTTTTAATTCTTTACGGCATGGTAAAAGTTTGCTTGAGAATAAAAGTAGAATGCCTCTTTCCAGTTTACCTTTTTCCTATCGTGATTCTAGAAAAGTTCGACGAATTTGTTTGGCAACGCAAGGACTGAACGACTCGGCCATTTAGATCGAAATGGCAAAGCGTTTGTCCTTCGAATGCGACAAAACAGCTTTCTTCGCGAATGTAATATGCTAATTTTCTACCCCAAGCACATTCCAGAACGGCTCAACGATGTAACGCGTATAAAACCAATTGTTTATCAATGCAGGACGAGTCTCTTGCCCTGGCATTGCCACAAGAATGCACGAAGATAGGAGACTCGTTAATAAGGAAATAAATATTCATGTCCAGCTTACGTGCGCGTTGACAGAGAACTAATTTATAACTTTAAAACAGCACTTCATCGACGTAGCTCTTGACAGGTTCGTTATTCATGGAATAAATAATTCATGTAAAAGGATGGGGGGGTGTTAGGTGGTAGAGGGGTTGCCAGTACCGTCGCCGAGTGTCGAATAATCATAAAAAGCGTTTCAACTCTTTGATCAAGGTGAGAGACAGCTTTGAAATGTCTGGGAGGTCTGCGGAAGAAAAAACGGAGAAAATTTGCAGCGCCCTTCCGAACCTTCATCTAAATATTCATAAACTTTCTAGAGACACACATATAGCTGAAAGTGCATCCAAAACAGTATTTCGATCCTTTCGGTGAATTCTATGACTTCTCTTTTTTTCTAAACTGGGGCATGCCCGGAGGATAATATTTTTTTTTTTGTAAAAGATTTTTAAAATAAAATACTTACCTTTACGAAAGAAACGGTTATCGATAATGACGGGATTTATATAAGGCTGGTTCGCTTCACAAATCGATTATTTAGCGGACCGATTTCAAGGAAGAAAGCTCGTTTTGCGAGAACAAATAGCGGAGCTTTTGAGCTTTCGGGATAAGAATCGACAAGGAACGTGCCGAGCTTACTCGGAAGTTGATTTACGCGAGCTCGTAAGACTCCCGACGCTATGAATATATCACTGTCATATCGATGTAGTACTGCAGGCGCCTACTGCGCTTGAAATTAGTCGCCTGACAAAGTACTGCAGACGGAGTTACCGAGACTCTTCTCTTCTCTCTTATTTTTGCTACGCTAATAAGAATACCGGTGTAATATATAATGGCTTATAAATTTCGTAGAGATTAAAGTGGATCAAATAATTCAATGTACGATGGTTTCGAAGGTTTACTCGTAAAATTTTTTAAGAATTCTTTTTTAATACTCTATAAATCCAAGATAAACGTATAACGTCCGGTCTACTATTAAAAAAAAAATGTCTAATTTACATATAATTTGGACCGGATGCTTTATTTCAAAGTTAAACTATTGTTAGAAATGATAAAGTTAGACGATCGGAGAGAAGAAGAAGCAGAAATATCTTTTATCTGTCAGTCACTGAAATTTCGAATGTATTGGGTACGTTCACGCCGCCGTTATATTTTTCTTTTATTTCACGCTTCGTGTTTGATTTTTATACACATATTCTCCGTTTTTCGGAATTGTCGACTGCGTGGAACGTGCATGCGCGCAGGCACACGTTTACACGAGTGTGAACGTGTGTGAATGTATTAACTCGTCGACAACATGCGACGTGTTTCGTTTGCAATCCGACCGAATGATTTTTTGAAATTTTGTATTTTGAAAGAGCCCGTCCACCGCTAGATGGACTTTCGTATAAAGATTTTGCAGCGTCCACTTCGAGAGCGTAAAAGGATCGAGAGCGATCGAACGAGAGATCGCTTTTATCTACAAAAAAAAAAAAAAAAGGAAAAATCCCGAAAAAGAGAAAATGCTCCGAGAATAAGCGAGAACTGGTTTCAGGCTGTAGCATAAATTTTCGCCTAGCTCCCGATATTTCTGTTATCCAGTGACAGCTCATCGCGAACGCTAAATCGATAATCGTGTATATTTCGAACGAACATGCTCGATGAATCGTGAAATTTTAGGCGACCGCGTATACCTATATAGTTCATTATGACCCAGAATGTTGGAAATATGTGGAATACGAGAACCCTCTGCTGTCGTTAGAGATTACAAAAAAACTTTTTACACGGTGGAAGATATAAAATCGTGAAAAAGTTGAACAGTAGCCGCTGGACATTCATGCGTATGGATAATTTTAAAGGAGATGTCATTGCATTCTTAATTGCAACTGCATTAGTTAACTGCATTCGAATTAAAAATTTTACCGAACGAATTTCTTGGAAAAAGTTCAATCGAGCTTCGAAGAATGGAAAAATTCTGCAAGCTCGTCCTATGCATATGATCGAACGTAATCGAACGATAGAAAGAGCGAGAGGGTTGTTCAATCAGGATAGATTTCTTTTATATCGCGTCGCTTTAACGCCAGCCCCTTTAAAGAAGCATTCTATTAACGAAACTATCGATCAAGCTCTCGTCGACAGCGTAATTACGACATACCGTGATCTCGTAGCTTCGACGTAAAATTTTACCCGCTCTCCTCTCGTCGTACCCTCCTCTGCCACCCTTCGAAAAAAGGGCTTGCACGGTTATACGTTGAAGTAGCTCATAGAATTATGCAAAACGTGGTTCCTCCCGAGAACCAGAAGAAATCATGTAAAGGAGATATATACGGAGAGATTCGGGTAAGAAGCAACGATCGATCGTTCGTCGAAGGGACGAGCTGCCGATAAAATCTTTTTAGACAATTCCGTATTAACATTGGTTCACGGAGCAGACACATTGACATTCGTATTTCGAAAGCTATTTGATTTTGAAAAAATATGACATACCTAGAAATTCGAGAACAGGATGACGTATCGATATTAGAAAAATACAAATATATTATAATACAAAAGAATTATACAAAAAAAATCATCTTTTTACAGAAATCATCTACACCTTCTCTGTTTCAAATAAAAAGAAAATCAGATATTCTTCTAAAGTCGGTCACCTTGTACGGAAGACTCGTAAAGCAACGCGGTAGGAATATGGTGAGAGGGAGGAGTGGTGATGGTGGATGGGGGATCGTATGTAATTGACCTCGGCAGGAACAAAGCTTACTCATTAATCAACGGTGACGTACGGTTGACGTCACGTCCCACGGGCCCGGTGCAACACAGACGAGCTTGCCGGTCCATTTATTTACCATTAACGGCTCATTAGTGCAACGGTACTCTCGCCTGTCTGTCTCTCGCGAGCATGCGTGCCTGCGTGAGCAAGCGAGCTAGCTGCCTTGCTAGCTGGTCGACGCGGTTGCTCGTTCGCAAACGCGGACTAGGTTGGTAGGTACTCTTTCAGGATGGCAAACGAGTATCGGTCTACGTTTTCGAAACACCATCCATCGATATCGTTGCTCTCATCGTTCGACCTTTCTAACAGCGAGCACAGGCATCGTACCTTTTACTGTCATCGTTATTGCTCTTACTTCTTACCCGTTGGCCACAAGGATTACATGTAAGAGTATACTACTTAATTAGAAATTGACTTCTTTGTTAATTCAAATCATGTTTAAGGTTTTTTAAGAATCATGAAAAGAAGAAATATATAAACAGATTTTTAAATGTAATTTAATAAAGTGAGAAGTGATCTAACCAAATGAATTTTGGTAGGAAGAAGAAAAACGACCTAGCACACAGTTGCAAGCCGTGCTATCGTTTATCGTCCAGACGAGTACTGGTGGGAGTATCGATTCTGCTGACGCGTCGTTCCTTCCCCGAGTGTTCCTCTTTTTCGAATTCTTTAACAGGAGGGAGTACAAGGAAACGCTTTCAAGAGTGCAGAGAAGCATTTTGCAAATCATTCTTCGTAGCACGATCCTTGTAACGATACGCACGTGTTCTTATTAGTATTCTGGAATATTTCTGAAAAAAAAAGGAAAGCTTGACTCGTCAGTAGGTATTTCGCAAAACTTGTGAAACTTTATTGGAAGATAGGGAAATATCCTTCTGAAATTATTTTTTAATCGTCTCGCCTAAGTAATATTGTCGACGTATGCGTTGACGTGCGGGTATAATAAAAAAAGCCGTATAAAAAGTCATAACGCATCGTCACGGTATACCTATATGAGCGAGTAGCATAAGGAATGATAACCCTGCGGGTGCGGCTGGAGACCGTAAATGGCGGAAAAATTTTTACATCGTAGTGCTACACACATACAAAGGCGATCGGTACCAACGTGAAATCGTGCGATGAAATTTCAACTTGCATGCACGTACGATGGATGCACGTAGGCAGAAGGGTGGCACCTACATTGGTACATACGTATCAAAAGAAGAAGAAGAGAAGCTGTGGTCCATTCGCATAGTACCGTTTCGTTGAAAATTCTTCGGTCGTATAGAACGTCGGTCGGAGCCATAGCGCGCGACACTCGTCTTGCGAACGAAAAGATCGTTCTCGTGGATTCCGTCGAGAAGAAATAGAAGAGGGATAAAACAGTGGAAAGAGACAGAGAGAGAGAGAGAGAGAGGGAAGTAGGATAAAATCCCCTGGGTATGCGGTCCAGCAAATAACGTGCGTATTCGATACACGTAGCAACGTTACGGTAATAAAAGGAGGTAATAACTTGCTCCACGCGCGATCTACGGGGTGACCCGCGTCTCCAACTTCGTCTCTCTCTTTCTTGTCCCAGAAATCGACGATACCTTCCAACATTTTCTTCGCGGGAAAAAGGAAACGTCGAAGACAATTACGAGGCATCGTTCGCGCGTCTACGTCATCCAGCTTCTATTTTTTTTTACTTCTCTTTACGTATCTACTTTATTAGCTATTCGACACGATATCGCGGTTAGTAATTCGCGTTCGTGATTTCCACAAGTCCCGATTTGTATTTAACGCGTCTATTACATTCAGTTTATTACCATTTAGGAAGCCGTCGAATCATCGTATTGGATTATATTCGTCGATCTCGATTCGATTTTCCACATCGTTCGGTTAAATTAATAAAGGGTAGAGTAAATAAAAAGTGTCATCGATTCGGTCCTATTTCGACTTCTATATACGTAATTTAGTAACGTTACTACTCCTCGTTTCTCACAACTCGAATTACACCAAAATCGAATCAAACCGTTTCGTTGAATTATTGTTGATAGTATTTTCAACGGGATTTGCTGAAGTAAATTCTTACAGTCGCTAGAAATAAAATGTCGTAATAGAATAAACTTTGTCGTTGATTATTATTTAAGTTTCCAATAGTTCCTATTGAAAGATAATCAAAAGGGTAACTTGATCGATAAGAACACTCGCCGAAATTTATCTTTATTTATATCATCGTAAAATTTAGAATACCGGAAAATGTAAGACGGAAGGAACCATTCCTTCGTAACACTGTGTATACGTCATGAAAACGTTCTTTACAATGCTCGTCCGTTCCCTTTACTTGACGACAGTAGGACGCGTAACGCGTTTCCGCGCGAATCCAATGGCGTGCAATGCACAGTGGTTTACGGTACATAAAAATGCACGGCGAAACGATACCGCGATTTTATATCGCGACGCTTCATGCTCGTTGTGGTTCGCCACGAATTTCTCCGGAACAATGCCACATCGTGGGTAATGTTTTCCGATCCGTTGTTTCCCTTTTCCGGTTATCCAATAAAATTACTTGTCCAAACTACTCTCAGTACCTAGCGATAAAAAGAAACAACAAAGTACTCGTCTTATGTTTTTTTAAGATTAACTGTTTAATCGATTAATCCAATTATAGCAAAGCTTTTATTATTAAAAAAAAGTATTTAAACAGCAAAAACCAATAGAATTCTCCAACTATTATTGGTATCCAGAACACGTACAAACTAATTTTCGATAAAACCTCAGTAATCGTACTAAAATCTCGAATACCGATTTTCCCTGGGCCGAACCATCGAATCGCTTCGTTTCAATTACGACAGGACGAGTCGTCGCGTCGCTTACCCGTCGATCAGCCTTTCGGTTTCCGCCGTTTAAAACATTTTGGGTTTGGCACGCCATGGTGAAGCATGGGAGGGGGAGAGGGGGTACATCTGGGGGAAGAGGGTTAAGGGTCATTAGGCACGTAAAGGCGTATCCTACGAGCATTCGGCGAATCCTAATCACGTAGGTACAGCCGATGCAGGGTTCCAGGACCGTAGATCCATTCCACGTTTACCGTCTAGGTAGTTGTCGTTTCTAGCCTAGGCGATCCGCTAGCTAGCTAACTCGCACGCACGCTCTCGTTCGTTCGTTCGGTCGAGCGTTCGTAGGGGTCCTCGCCCAGCATAATGTCCGGATTCGTATTCCCACGTGGTGCCAGGATCATGTAGATCCGGCTGCCATTATCAGGAAATCCGCCCATCGAAAACGTGATACCCACCTTTCGCGCCACGTAAATCAAACCGCATCTCGTCGGCGAACGCGAGATATTCCCAAACGCTTTGCCCCGACCGTGATCTTCCTCCCGGGCTGCTCCGGAGAGTATCGAAGCACTCCCTCTCTAACTCTGCTTCACCGCCCCAATCTCCCGCTATCTTTCACTATCTCTCTCTCTCTCAATTCTGCTCTCTATCTTCTGAATAATTCGTCCCATCGGTATTTGAGTCGACGCGAGCCACCTTTTTTGTGCCGCATCGACGAGCAGTAGAAGGTTTATTGGGTTTAACGCCAGCATGTTTGCTTTTACATGCGAAGTTGGTATTGCATTAACAAAGAGATACTCTTTAACGATGCTGTTTGCAAATCGGAGAAGGAACTTTGTTAGTTATTTACAAATCAACTGTATAGGTCTAATTCAATCAATTGTCTTTCTACATTCGTAATATTCAGATGTAATAGCATTGATCAATTTTTTGGTGTATGAGAGGATATTGAGGAGATATAATACATTATGCCATATTCCTATTCATAAGACCTTATTTAATTTATTTATTTCTCATGTTCAGTTGTCATCCTTCGATCGATCTATTTGGTTATTTAAAATATTCGGTAAAGAGTCAACTTTATAAATTGAATACCTATAAGATAATAATAGGTACCAAGCTGCTTATCGTATCGTCGTATTTTCTATTATGGTATACAAATACTATTTGCCATAAATAAATATATTTTCATCGGTTCGAATCTTTTATTAATGTAAATCTCTTGAAATATCTCCATCGATACTTTTATAGTCCAGGTGAGAAGGAAAAAATAGGTTAGTAGTTTTTTGTACTACCTCGTTCCTTCCGATAATTCGCGGGTCATGAGGCGAGAGCCCGCGGTTATTGCTATCCAACCAAAAGCTATCAACCTGAGAGCCAGATTTATCGCAATTTTAATTTAAGCGTAATCGAAACCAATTCCGTCGTTCTTCGGGGCGAGCACTGGCCCGCGCGCGCGCCAGATGGCGGTTTCAATCAAGCCATTAATTGACGAAGCGTTTTTGGTATCGCGAGGTCCGCGCGTTTTGCTGCTGGGAAAACTCTGTTTAAATAATCCAAAAAGAGATCAGCCTAATGGAATTTAAGGTGTAATCCAAATTTCCCTTTATCTCTTCTTCGCTCTTTCCCACTTTCATTTTCTTTTTTTTCCATCTAGAGCTTAGAAAAGGAGCGCGATAAAGCTCGGCAAGAACGAAGGCCTGTGAAATTATGTGGTTGAATGGATCGTGGCTTTATTGGAAACGCGATATGAGGCGATACCGAACGTTGTACTTTCCGCCATTCTTCGCGATTCTATTCGAAAAGGAGAAAATTTATTTTATTCTTGGCATTTCGCGTTTCTTCGCGGGATTTCAAGATAGAGTCACTGCAACGGCTTCGATGGAAACGCTGCTTTCTAGGCTCTCTCCTATCACTCTCTCCCCTCTCTCTCTCTTACTCTATGTATTGATGTCGAATCTCGTATGAAAAGGGATTTTTCGAACGTTTTCATATTGCTTTTCAAAACGGGAGAAGGATCTATGCTTTGGCCCACGACGATGTAAGCGATTTAGAATTGTTCGAAAATATTTTACTCCTGGATAGAATGCGTTATAATTTTTGATTTGACGACACCGTTCCAGAACTCTTAGTTATCTCGCGTAAAGAGACGCGAGGGAATGTTGCAAGCGTGATAAAAGAAATAAAAATGAAAAACACTTGTAGAGATAAAAATCTAAATGGACAAAAGCGACTCAAAGATAAATCGTCTTCCACGCGTACGTAGAGGCAGGCAAGCATTTATCGTAGCTTATTGTGTAGGATAAGCGTCAACGAGGGGCCGTGTGTCGAGTGAAAGAGAAAACAGCGAGGTTTTTTTGACGACGTTCGTGGCAAAATTGAACGCGTCTACGTGCCTCTTCTCTTTCTTGCTTCATCCTCTTTCAACCAGGGACACGACCCTTTCTCTTGCTCTCACCCTCTTTATCTATCTATCTCCGTTACACCAGCATGCTCTCAACCCTTTGGTGTTCCGAAAGCCGGGCGACGAAATAAGGGCTATTTCAATTGTGGCGCGCTAAACCACCGGCAATTACCGTTAAAATTACACGATACTTACCGGCGCACCGAAATTCTGCATTGCGGCAGGCTCCATTATTTCTATGGTACTGTGGCGTAGGGGGGGTCTAGGTAGAGAAGAGAGAGAAGGCTGAAGCGCGGGAAGAGAGGGACAAAAAGAGAGAGAGAACGTTCGTACGCATTCATTGTGAATCGAGCATAATGTTAACGGCTCTTCAAAACCACCTGCGTGCACTCCCGCTGCCTGAATTTGCTCAGGTGTGTATCACGAACGAGTGACTCGTTGAGTTGTTAACCTTTCCACGCAATATTCCTTGTTTCTTTCAAATTTTTTCTTTTTTTATCGGACATCGAACGTCTTTGATTTTATTTTCGGTAAACGCTTTTACGTCGTTGTTGGAAATATACGGTCCAAAAGATTGTGGGTTTTTAAACATAGGGGTCCCTGGACCATTATTTTTCATTAACCATTAAATAAACCAACGGACGTTGTTTGGTAGTCATAGTAACACCTACAACTCGTACAAACTTCAAAGAGTAAAAAAAATTTACACGATATGTCAAAAAATAAATAGCATGACCCAGGTGCTCCTGAGCACAGATACCCCGACCCACTATAATATGACTACGCGATGTTATTTAAAAACGATTTAATCGACTTTACTGTTTCTACAACAAAGCAGACAAGTTTCATACAAAAACTTCTCCCCTTTATTCGAAGCAATAATCGTGTCCATGGGCTCAAGCCGGATGTATACTTCGGTAAGGAACTCTCGGAACTTCGAAAATACCATTCCGGTTTCACAAATACGACACCCTTCGCAAGAACACCCCTAATTCGAAGACCCTTGGGAGATCGATGGAGGGGACACGCGTTCTAGAAATTCTTGACACGGTTCGTTCGATATCTTGGCATCGCCGCTAGTAAGAGAAATTTTCGGACGCTAAAACTCAGGGGTTGGGCGTTTATTAGCCGCGACAACAATAGTCGGTACGGCGATAATTAAACAACGGGACAAGCGGGGGTAATTGATTGAATTCGAACAACGGTGGGCGTCGTAGTCGATATTGCCACCGAATAAAATACAGGGTCGAGGGAGTGAGCAGGATTTGGATGATAAAGGGGGAAATGGGAGTTAAAATAGACGTGAAAGGTTATAATAAATCATTAATCCAGCAAGCTCTATATGTATATAAACATACACTTTATTATGATAATTTATAATTGTTGTTATTCACAATGAGTATGCGCGGTTAACGTATTGTAATTAGATGTACAAACTGGTCTATGGAATAATAACCTAGAGGGACTAATCGAATTGTGGATAATTATACACGGTCAACATTTCGCCGTTTCTGTGACGATATTTCCTCATTGATCAACGCGATAACGCGTTATTGTAATTTCATTATCCTTTTAAAACTTGCCTTTTGATAGTTGCTCGCTGAACAGTTCTATTCTCCTGCCTCTCTTTTTCTTTTTATCTCTCCCCTTCTCCTTTTCTCTCACTTTCTGTCCGTTACTTTTTTAGAATTTCGCGTTAAATGATAATCGAGCAAAATCGATGGATCCAATCTTTAAAAATATCTTCCTACATCGGAAAATGGGATGTGAATATCGATTGAATTAGTTCAGGAATGTTCGTTGTGCAAATGGTCGTATAAATAATAAAAACTTATTCATTATAAAAGTAGAACATTATATGTGGTATGTTACTGGGATATTGAACACATTCGTGATTGGCGTTTGTCGGACGAGATGTTCAACTGATCGCCGCATATAATTTTTTAAAGTTTGTACCTGTAAACGGGAAAAATCTGTTACTTGAATATATGCGAATTTGATATTGACATTCTGGCAGATTTTGGATAATTGCGATATTATTTATTACTTATTCATAAAATGTTTATGTATTTATTAAACAAATGAAAATTTAATGTAAGCATTACGAGTAAATTAGCGCCAATTTTTAAATAACGTAGAATTACGTTGCCGGTCACGAATGTGCTAATGTACTTATAAAAAGAAAGGGAGAAAGAGAAAGAGAGGGGATAGAGTGTGAGCGATAACGAGAGAAGGGATTTTATTTCACCTGAAATTATAAGTAAATCATTACAGTATCTAAACGGTAGTAATATTAAACTGTAATGTAACAAAAATATGACTTAATTCCACCTTGAACCGAGCGAGCGATTTCGTTCGACGTTTCGTCTGGAAAAAATTGGTTGTATGCAGTTTTCAATATCAACGGATTTTCCATCCATGTTTATCTCGGCGAAGTTCCTTTTTGTCGATGTAACGGAAAAATTCAGATGATTTCATTGCCAATTTTATATTCAAGAGGAAAAAGAGCGAGGCAAAAGAAAAGCTCTAAAAAAAAATGGTTGGCGAGTAGACTAGACAGTAAATATAAGAAAGACGGCTTCAAAAATAGTCCACGTTGTTTTGGAAATTCAATTGCGATATTTCGAGCACCGGCTATTTGTCGAGTTGCACAATCCTCACTTAATTTGAAATCATGGACACGTTAACTGAAATAAATCTTGAATATAATTACTAATAGGAGCTTCGGAAGAGAGTCAAGAAAGTGGCGCGTCGAAGACGCCACGCCGTTAACGACGCAGCTGCGAAAGTACAGTTTATTTACACTTTATTGCTTAAGCGGAAAGTATCAGACACACTTGTCATAATTTGATGGAGGTCGTGTAACGAGCTCGGACTAGTAGGCATAATTAAATATAAAAATAATTAACCAAGCTCGTTACGACTTTTGTAACAGCGACGTGATCGTGTCGGTAATACTAATGAATCAGAAATTCGAAATAGATGCTCGTTATTACATTTAAATTTTCCAATCAGTGAAGCTAAATGATCTCATTTTCATTTATACAAAAAAAACAGATTTTTATTGAATCGACTAAAGTTAAATCGAATTTGTAATGAAAAAAATTAGTATTTCGTCGACATGGCTAATAAATATTTGCAAATTTAGAGAGAGAGAGAGAAAGACCAGTGAATTTCTCTTATCTGATCTCGTTTTAGTTCTACAAATCGCTCGACGTTGTTGCTCCAAAATCTCCAGATACGACACGTCCGTTTATTCCGGCCACGAGAGCGAGCGTCATGAATAAACAAAGTTGGACAAAATTTATCGAAACCCAGCGTTTCGTTTCTCTCGGACGTGGTACGGATAAGTGGAGAGGTCTCGTGATTGTTGACGAATTTAGAAGTAATACGAATGCGCTCGATTAAATCTTCCACAGAAAATTTATTATTCATTTTACCAACGTTTCCAAAATACGAGAGGGAGATTACAAATAGGGATGAATTATTCGCATTACTATCGTAATCGATTTATATTTTTAAAGAGACGCACGTGCGTGACTCGTATCGATGCTTTATCCATCGTACAACGAAGCAAGCATCACCGACAAAGGTTCCATATAAAAGTTTAAACCGTTGCAAACAAGAACAGAACTTTGAGATGAAGTGTCTCTGAGAATGCATAATTTTGTTTTAAAAGGAAAGTCGACATGGTAAGGTGTAACAGAGTCACGAACGGCGCGTCGAGAAAGTCGTGCCGTTGGGTATCCTCGATACCTCGGATGGAGGTAAAGGTGTGGCGAAACAAAGGTTTCGTATTTTTAAATAAATGTTCGTTTGGTTGTATCTTTATTTAACTCGTGTATGTACAATCAACATGTTGTGTACAACCAAAATAATCACCATCTTCTTACGATTGTCCAAGAGAATCCTAAAAATAGGGATTTGCAACGGTTTTGCGATATTTTGACAAAAATATAACAAATTACTCAAATAAATATAGAGATGGGTACTTTATAATAGATTACATTAGAAAACAAAGTTATTCTTTCTTAATACAATTTCTCTTGCATTCTGTCATTATTGTTTGATATTTAGAAAATTACTGAGCTGAAATCGTGTCGCAGCTTGGAATTGTTCAAGGATAATATCGGACATAAGATAATGTAAATACGATTACTCGCGATTACTGCTTCGAAGTATTAGGTACTTTATAACGTTTTAGCACACACGTGGTATCGATTTACGGGATAGAATGGTAGTTTCATATTGTCTTTTCTCCCTCTCGTGTAACGAACCCGTTCGATTTTCTCGCTCGCCCTTTCCTCCGTCTTGGAAAAATCAAGTTACCAGCTTGTAATTTTATTAAATCCATTATCTCATCTCGTTAACCTTCGTTATTTGAGAATCAGGGATGAACGAGTTTTCGTTGAAACGCATCGATAGCGCTGATTTAAGCGCTTTCGAGAAAGGGGGAAGGGGGTGGCATCAAATATCTCGTTAAATACCGCTAAACTGTGTACATACAGTAGTCTTATCGCTTCGGATCGTGAGAGTACTCTCGAAGAATTTGGGTCTTGTTATTAGTTTAACTGTTGTCTTTTTCGCTTTTTTTTTCTTCATTAATATCATACGATGAATTTTTACATTGCACCTTTCGCGCCTTCATTTTTTTTTTGTTCGCCGAAGCCAAGAGCCATTTAAATACGGAGGTTAAAGGTATCGTAAAATAATCCTGTCCTACCCTACTATTTTGTTATCATTTATATATATAGCATGTTTGTGTGTATCTATATATATATTATATATATATTTTTGTCCACATCAGCTTACTATTTATAACATATTATAAAAATATGTATGAAATTCTGATCGCACTGTAAAACGAGTTCCCGTTCCTCGTACGAGGCGTATACCGTCTTCCTACGTTTAAATGTAGTCGCCTTTGAAAGATTTATTTACAAATTATACAACGGAGAAATTTTTAAGTTTCTTTCAAAAGGAACAACGTTCGATGTCTGTATATTAAACGTTCGTTTTTTTTTAATACCGTTCTTTTTCGTCCTTCGAGATTTGAAGACGATTCTTCCACTCATCGATTGTTTGGAAATCGAAATACAGGAGAGGAAAATTGATCCTTGCAAGCCAATAATTATTGTTGTTTTTCGATCGAAAAATGACGAATAGTTTCTGGTCAAACAAATATTCCCGACGATTACGCTATTAGGTATTATACAATGTTAAAGAAAACAATGATCACACTATAAAACCGTGTGTTATTTATAAATATATATATATATATATATGTATATTAAAACTTAACAAGAAACAAACGAACAAAGGAGGAGAGAAATTTACAAAGCTTATGGTATATATACATGTGCAAGCGTCGGTATTTTGTTACGAAACCCCTTTTCGTGTAAAGACTCAAAGGATTTTTTTCCCTGCTTTTCTTTCCTTTCATTTTATTCTTCCTTTCCTTCTTTCTTCTTCTTTTTTTTATCAAATCTTTCATCTAGTTTTCATACAAAAGCCGTACGAAACGCCCTGAATCGGTGATACCATTCCTTATACCCTAAGATTGGCACCGTGTATGTATAGTATACGTGCACGAAGTTATAATCTCTGTACGTTTGTGTGAGAGAACGTGAGGGGGAGAGAGACAAAAAAAAGAGAAAAAGGGTCATGTTAAGAAGAAGGGAAAAAAGGGTCTTATACGGGAAGAAAGAAAGAAATAGCGTGTGTGAGCAGAAAATAAAGGAAAACCTTGTTACTCGCGTGACTTGTAAGCATCGCGTATCGCGTTACTCCTCGTGTGAAAAATAAATCTTTGCTACCGATACTTTTCGCTTCGCGAGAGAAAGAGGGACAAAGAAGATAATGATATTTACAGTTACGCGATATCTCTCGACTGTTCCGAGATTCGTTTCGCGTTTTTCGTCGAGGGAGCACCGGCTTCTTTTGTTCGTAGAAACGAGTCTCGTTTCTCGAGTAACGACCGGGGTAAAAGTTCGCTTCGTCTTCGTTCGAGATGATAAGGTTTCATTAAATTGCAATTTTTTTCTTCGTAACTTCTTTTTTCTTTTCTTCATCTTATCCCATAATGTATCCCCGGGTTTTATTTATACGCGACTCGAGAAATTTCCTTCTAATTATTTTTGAACACGTTACTTATCATTTTCGGTCACGAAAGTTAAGTCACGAATTTGCCAAAGAAGCACCAACGAAATTTAAATACAACGTGCATTAACGTTCCTCCTTTTTCTCTCTTTCTCTAGTATTCTCTTTCTACCTTTTTCTATCTACCTCTCACCCTTTCGTTCAAGGTCACAAACTTGATCCATCCCAAAAAGTGTCTGCCGGCCATTGACAACTTTGATCGACAGATAAAAAACACCACAGATACAACACGTAGAAGACGTAAAAACGATAAGAGATTTTGAAACACGCTTCCCTTCTTCATTTTTCTTTACTCTCATCGTCGTTCGATTATAAACAGTTCGTACCACTCACGATTTCACGATTCTCTATTCGAGTATTCATCGAGACCACGTAAACACTTTTTCTTCTCTTCTTCTTTTTCTTCTTCTTCTTCCTCCATCGAGCATCGTGAAATCTCTGGGTTCGATCATTGATAAACCGAGACTAAAGCGTCTCGAGAAGATTCTGGACCAATAGTGCCGGCGCTGTGACTCGTGCCTTTCCCTTCCTCGATTGTCGACAAGTCCTCACGCTGCAACGCGGTGCCCTCTCCAATTGTTCCGACTTGTTGCTGTCTTGCTCCAATTGCACGGACACGCTCGCCACTCGAGGCGTTGAACAATTTTCTTCCTGCAACAAACGAATGAAATTTACAAAATCTTCGTTCGAAGAAAATCCACAAAAGTGATCACGCGTGACATTGAATTATATTTAAAAAGTTAAAAGTAATATTAAAGTAACGAAAGCTGCAGCCAATAAGAAAAAATTTGAATAAACCATTAACCAAAGTTTGAACAAATTTCCTCCCTCAAATTAGTACTTGTAGAATTCTTGGCAAACGACGACGCTGTAGCTCAAGAAAATTTCAACCGAGTTAGGAAAGTCGTAGGGCGCGACAGAAGTTACTTTTTTATCCCACAAAATCGGAAAAGAGAGAGAGAGGGAGGCGCATCCCTCTGCTTATCCGTTTCGACGCCTCGTAAACTTTTCTCGGCTCGATGCGTCTTCCTACCAGCGAATCATCCCCCGGTTGCCTTTTTCCAGGCCGTTCCTGACGCCAGTCGAGCGTATTTGCGATAATTATTAGACTCGGTCCATCGTCAAGAAGAGGAGTATAAAACGAAGAAAGAGAATAAGTGGGAAGTAGAGTGCACGCGAGAGAGGAAGATAGTGATAGCCGAGTAAAAAGTGGAAAGAAGAAACGCGACGCTTTGAATTGCGTAAGTTTTTACGAGTTTGAATCTTTAATGACTGGAACGAATCGTGCTCGAATCTCTCTCCTTTCCGTGAGAGAACGGTAAAGGATAAAGGAGAAAAAGAGAGAGAGAGACTCGATTGAAAGTCGAATCCAATCGATCGAAATTATAGCGATACTACGTGACCGAGGTAGTTTAATTAATCTTTAAGAATGAACGTTGAGGGTGGAGCCATGCCGCTAGCACCACCTTGTCGATAAATGCCAACACTTTCGCACGGAGAAGAAGAGAGGAGAATTTTTTTCGAATAAATCGCACTTGAGTAGTTCTTTGCGAGAGATAAATGATCGATAGTAGTTTAAATTGTGATAGAAAAAGAATTCGATGAAATCGAATATTTAAGTTTTTATTAATATAGTATTATATTTAAAAATATTAGAATAAGATTGGATTAGAATATTTGAAAAAATGTGTCCTCAACCTCTTGCCTTGATTTAATATGAAATTGAAGAAAAAAACGAATGTAGTTAAAGCAATACAGTTTAAAAACTTGCCCAAACAGAGACTAGCAAGATTAAAAAAATCCACTTGATATTATAAGATAAGGAGTAAAACTTAGGAGGACTTTGGAAAACACTATTTGAGCTATCATTGTTATTAATATAAGAAAAATTAGATGATAAAGACCTAGGTACCAATGCATGTTGGTAATCAATTTGAATAGATCGAAAAGACCGAGAAAACGACAATAGTTTATCGCAAAGTCGTTATCCACCCATCGTATCTCATGTTTATACATTTATTGTGCTCGTAAAATCGTGGCCTCTTTCTGTACGTCTCTCAATTCGCATTGGCACGATTACCGTGGCTGCAGCATACTACCTCGACCGTTCTTAACGATACATTATTCAAATTTATTATCCGTCGTTTCGTTCGAGCTCTCATACGCGTATAATCGCACGCGAATCATCTACCAAACCTTTTACATTTTTAATGCACCAACTATAACATACTTGTTTCATATTGTCCCAACAGAGTCATTTAGTTTTTTTTTTTTGTTCATATGCTAACGTGATAATTTTACAATATAAGACTAGAATGAGATCGAACTTACCGATAGGCAAAGATTCCTTTGATGTTGATGAGCCCTTTGCCGCGATTCGCTCTGAAGTTGCCACGCTCGAATATAGAGATCACCTCGGTATATGAAACCACCCCTCTTGGCTCGTAGCATCAGATGCCATCTGAAACGTAAACGTCGAACGAATCCAGCGTTAAATTCATGAAAAGTACTATTTTATTTTAAAATAACAGGGTCACGATCGAAGGGAGAGATATCTTCACCAGCTGAGAAAAGGCAAGAGGATATCTTTAGCTCCGACCTTGAGCAAGCTCATCGTTCACTCTCACCAAGCTCTTATAAAATAAATTCGTAAGTTTCATACCCTCTTTTACGCGTCACTTCGTGAGTGAGTTTATAAACCGGGGTCCCTTCTATCGGATCTTTTCTTTCTCTCTATCCTTAACCCGCGCAAGCGCACGCGAAAGTATCGTATTTACGCGAGGGAGAAGAGGTTGAACGGGGGCGTTTACGTCTCGAGAGTAGGTCGACGCTCGACGTACGGGATACTTAGAAGGCAAAGGCCCACGATTCTTCACCCCTTCGATATGTTTGACCCGTGACTTTCCGATGACGCTTACCATCTTCTCTTTGTTCGTCCTTTAGACGAGATCGATCGATTTTCTTACCCTCACACCCTTCTTGGTGTGATCGTTCACCGAAAGAAGAATTCATAGCTCATTAATTCCCAACCCCTCCAATCGTTTCACAACCCCCCTTTACTCCTTCCTTCTTCCACCCTTCCATCTTTCTCACTTCGTAACGAGTTTCACGTCCGTGTCCTGTGCTTTTGGTACATACCTTCGTATACCTCATCGAATGATCATCGATTATATCGCCTTTAGCAAGCACGCATAGTAGAATAATGGCGTGATATTGTCTCTTCTTTGACAGGAGCTACTGCTGCCTGTGCTTCATATTCGATTACTCGTTTTCAAGGGGAAGATGAAAGGATGATTAAACGCTCGATTACCGGCAAGTTCGCTCGTTTATTAATCATCTCTCGCGTTAGATTTAAATTATTATAGAACGATCGGACGTATGTTGCTGCATTCATCAAGAGAGCGGGGGGGGGGGGTGGTTAGCCTATACGTAGTTCGAAATGAGTTTTATAATCACGTTGATCGGAATCATTTCTCTTTTCACGATCGCTCATCGAAGACTCATATTGTATCAAGAACGCGAGACCGTCGCGATTAATATCCATCTGATTTTGTTTTAGCAGAAATCTACTAGTGTCGCGAACAGTTATCTTCTATTTTCATGTACGCGGACGTCGACTTCCGTGCCTTTAAGTCCGCGTCCGCTTTTCTACCAGCAAAACGAACCTATCCCGTTTTTTCTCCTCGCGTTTAGTCGTCTTCCCCTTTCGCTACCGTTTGTTTTTCATTCGTGGAGAACCGTCACGGTGCTTCCTCGAGCACAAGACTTTATCTGTTTCCATTCAACTATCTTTTCTTCTCTCCGGAGCATTCAATTCTCGAGGAGAAGAAAAACGTTTGGTTACTCGCGATCTTTTGCACGTAATTTTCGTAAGTGCCGTTACCTTTCTTATCGTGTACTCATATTTCGTAAATGCGTTTTTAGTTAAAAGTGTTAGGTCTACTTTTTAAAAAAAAATATCATCTTTAAAACATGGCATTTACTTGGTAAATAAACACGAAGTTTTGAAAAGGTACAAAGCTTGTGTTCGATCAATCGGGCAATACTAGTCGTACACGAGTATACGATCGTCTCGCGGCGTCGACAACGACGTGATTCCGAGTCGCGTAATCGACCATCCCACGATGTAATACGTTCTATTGTCCCTCTCTCGCAGCGCAATCACGCTTTTACCGATCGTTATCCTTGCTCGTTAAAAACAAATTCGAGAGGCTTTTAAACTTTACAAAATTTCAATCACCCACGACACGTTTAATTTTTTTTCTCTCGTTTTTTCATTGACATACTAACAAAGTGTTCTTTTTTTTTCAGAGTTAACATCAAAGAAGAGAAGAGCACAATTCTAAACTAGGGCAATCGAAACGATAATCCTCCACCGACGATCGTATAAAAATGTCGAACGTAGAACGCGCGGACAAAAATGTCGCAATTTCATTCGCAGCGTGCCGAGGATGTTTCGTACAAGCGCGTTTTTATACCGTTCTTTCGAGCAGACTTTCGAGCGAAGCGTGCGACACATTCCAGTGAAATAAAGTCCCTGGTCCAACGCGGGGTTGGTGGTTATAACGAAGTGGTAACGCGCGTAGCTCTACCCAGTGATATCGGCCATTTGGTGGCTCACCGATAGACCGGATGAAACACGGTGTTCCATGAATTATAAAATCGCCATTTGCGTTGGAAGATAAAGGCCACTTCGGTTCGATAGAAAGAGAGAATGTTAGGTGGATAGATAGAGATAGAAATAGAGAGAGAAGGGCAAGGTGGGGTAAAAGGGGAGTGAAAACCACCCCACCGGCGTAATATCGCATCGAACGCGTGAAAACGATAGCGACGAGGTTGATTTAAAATTATAGCGGGAAACGATGCCGCTAGATAGGTCCCTTTTTGCCTTTTCCCACATTTCGTGTCACCTGCTCCCCGAATACCTACTCTCGAATCTCTAGCGGCCGATGATATCACCCGATATCTATGCGATATCGCGATCGATTCTATCATCTACCTTGACGAACGATTCTAACTTTCTAATAATAGGAGACTAGACCATCGTTGACATTTTCCCTTGCGACGACGTAGTCCGTGCGCTATAGAGCTTAAAAATAGCTTTGGCGACGCGATAGCGTCCCGTTGAAAACAGACATGCGTTTGGATGGAAAGAGAGAGAGAGAGAGAGAAGCGGTAAATTTTCGATTTATCGGCGCGTCGAGCGCTTAATGCAACATCGACAACGTTATCGCCGTATCGTGACATTATTTCACGGACGCTAGATCTTCTTTCGGATTTATGCTCACGTTCCCTCGAAAATGAAATGCATCGGCCAGGAGGAGAGGGATGAGAAACCTCCCGAATATTTACTATTTTTCGATCGACGGATTTGGTCATAAATTCGGCCGATAGCTTCGAAGCATTACCGAGCAAACAATTTGAATATCGTGTACTTTGGTCTGCTTTTTTTTCCGTTGAAATATAAATGGACGTATATTTTGTAGGCAGCCAATGTTTACATCGAAGACGACGGAACCGTTAGCGGTCTTACCTGTACGATGTTTATGTTTGTGTCTTACCTTTTGTCTAAATTGTACAGGCACGGTAGGATGAGCTGTCTATCGACACGAAGATGATAATTTAACTACTCCCATTTTGGCAGTGAAAGTTATATAACTACGAATATGTCAAATTAATTACGGAGGAACTTTATTATTGTAGATTAAAAAATTGTTCAACTTATGAAATACTCTTAAGAAAAAGCACTTTTTTACACCCGGTGAAACTATAATGTCCCCATGAGAGCAGTTAAGGGTTAAACTAACGTTTTAATCCACCACCTCCTGATACTTTTTATATAATTCAACAGGGAAGAGTAAATCGAGAACACCCCTTACAATTTTATTATTTTCATCGTTCATTTGCTTTAAGTTTTTTTTTTTTTTAACGTCATTGTCCACGATCAAAAGAGTCCGCAAAGGAGTTTTCGAGCACGCTACTTTTTGAGCACGCGCGAGTCAAAGCAACGGAGTGTTCTTTTCTGCCGTCCATTTACAAATTGTTCACTCGGCGTTAACTGAATCGTTTAAAAGAGCGTTCGCTTCGTAAGAGCTGCGTAATATACGAAGGTGATGATTAAAGAGTGTGCGAGAAAAGGATAGAAAGGAAGAGAGATAACGGTAGACACCGAGTGGTTTAGCAAAGCGATTAAATACGCGCCAAATGAATATCATTATTGTAAAACGATTTACGTGCGACGATCAAAAGGTTTGTGCGTCAAATCCAACGTTCCCCTCGCCTCCTCCCCATCAATGCTTTCTCCGTCGACCTATACATGCATCACCGTCATCCCTTTGGAAGATGAGAGACGAAATAACGTATGAGCGCATTACTTCCGGATCACCGTGATAACTCAGTAATGCGCTTAATGTTTTGACCGGCACGTTTTGCAATATTCGCTCGATGAACACAAAAGCTTCCCACTCGACCTTTCTCTACCGAATACTCGTGAAAATCTCCATGGGAATCATCGAGGGCGTGGATACGACCACCGCGATTCATCCTCTCTTTTTACGATTAAATACACAAATGGGAAATGAAAAAAGGGAGTGGAAGAGACAGAGAGAGGGAATTCATAAACCAAAAATTCCAGTAAACATTCCAGATAAAAAGAGGGAGAAAATTTTGAAAAAGAATTTTTGTCACAACTGTCACTTTTCTTCTATTTCGAAAAATTCTCGACGTCGCTTCTTCGAAAACGAATTGTTCCGCATATTTATCAGAGTTATCGGGTTCCGTTCTCTATCTCTCGGCGTATATTATATTACGGAGGTATAGTTACGGTAGGCGTGCGTGTATTTGCTCGTATATTAAGTTACGATGCGAATATTTTCTGAATATCTTTATTATATATACAAATATTTGGAAAAAAAGGGAGAGAGAATGTTGGAAGTTCAAATAGAAAAAAAAAGTATTCCCCGTTAATAACTTGGATCGTTCCTCATCTTTTCTACCATGCTTAATACCAAATAGACCCTTTCTCTTTCAACGTCTCCCCGTCGAGATGAAAGTCCATTGTTACCGACGATGTAGTGGAAGGAACTTCGTCAATGGCTGGGAAAATTACCTCTTCGGACACTTGTCACACCTTTTTCTTGCACGAGTCCCGCCGATCCTACCTTCTCTTTTTTGTCGAGTACCTACCACTACGACGCGGCGAGAGCGGTAGTTGAGTAAGTGAAATTACAATTCTCTTCCATTTTATATTAGAATAAAATCATATATTTCGTTATTGAAAACAAAATCTTCCATTCGATTGTTAAAATACTATCGAATAACAATCGATGGAAATCGGTCACTAAAATTGATGCGAAGCGAATTCAAGCGTTAGCGGATAACCATTATCGTTAAACAGATGGAACGTAAAATTGGCAAAATCCATGCCCAACATCATGGATTTCATTTCTCTCATCTGCTCCAGCGATTCCTGCTAATACCAAACAAACGATCCGAGTTTTTTTAATTCTTCGTGGAAAAAAAGGGTAGCGATAATACGGGATCGATTTTCGATATTTCGCGAACGAATCACTGGATAAAGTGGACACGCGGGAAAAGATTCGCGAAGGAGGGACGAAATAAAAAACTATACGAATAGGAAATGTAGTTTTTTTTACCCCGGGTGAACGTGCAGCATGAGTTCGAAGATAACGAGAGATCGGCGTAACGCGATTAGAATTATCGTGTCATTTTCTTGTCGCGTGCGCGCGTCTGCACGCACTCTATCGATCGTTGTACTCACTCGCGACGTATCGCCTACGAATATAATTCACTATGGCGCGGGAGAGCGGCGTTACACGTTGGAATATGATTTGTATCTCGCGCAATCGTGAGTTACGAGCTAAACGTTCTCCGTGAGTTCTACATTTCTTTTACGGAACAATTCGTACTATGAATAATTCACGGATTCGGACGTAGGTAGGTACCTCTGGGCGTGCGCGTCCTCGCGAAGGGATTATAATGAAACGGTTGGAAATATGCAGAAAGATTTGAAATATTTACATCGCACCATCGCGTAGATACGTATGCGAAATATTTTATGATCGCTTTACGGACTTTACGAGCTTTAGGGGAGAGTCTGGTAGAAGGAAAATCGGAAAGGGAAAATCTCGTAGAAAAATCAGGTGGTCCATTCAACGGATCTCTCGGTCTCTTCTCGCCTGGTAGGTACGTTCCGTGACAGATCGAACAGAGACGTTGGGACTGGTAGCTCGGGTACGCGGTGATTCGCGTTTGCATTTAAAATGCAAAACGTAAGGACGCATTCGCGAAGCTACGTGGATTGAAAAGTTCCTTTGGAGGGGTTGAAGCATCTCTCGAGTTATCTGTATCGTTAACATCGCGACCAGTTTTCACAGTTTCTCGTTTTGAGTTCTATTTGAAGAGTCTTCCAAGTCTTCGGATATCTTCCTACGTGTTCCCAACTGACGCATTGTACCATTTTTTTTCTTTTCTGCATTAGGTACGCACGCAAACATCGTATCGCGGTCCGCCAAGCGACGGCAGGACGCGAGAGAGAACACCGGCTGCAAAAACAATGCTCGTCGTCGTCGTCGTCGTCTCTGGAAAATTCACCGTCCACGTTTTACAGACGCTATTTGCACAACGCTGGGCAACTGCTGCACGAGGAGCGGAGAGGATTACGGAGGGCGAGCAACGGGAAAAGTCGCTCGCGTATTCGCGAGACCGAGGAAAAAACTTTGAAAAGTCACTATGCACGATGCAAAGACCGATGCATTTCTACCGAAAAACACACGAGGAATTAAGTGTGCCGGACATCCCAGGTCCAACAACGAAAAAGTGTACGAAAATATGCTCGAATTCTTTTCAACTATTCTCGGATTATACCGAATTAACTCTACGGAGCAACGATCCTGCTAAACATACTTTTTTAAATAGAAAAAAGAACGCCGACGTTTTTCACAATTTTTCCATTCTCGATAATTTCGACTTTAGCAAACTACTTTTTATTTCTAAAGTTTCCAACGTTCAACCGTTGATACGGTATACCTTCGGTGCGCTACCCCAACGCGAATATGGTACACACAATCGCGCATAATCGCCGTATAACGATCCAGCGCGGAGTCACGACAGGTTGGCACGATTGTGTTGGTTAAAAATTCATTAACCTTTTATTACGAGCATTTCATTGGAGTAAAATCGAAATCGCACGAATTCGCGACTTTTGTCAGCGCAGAAAATCCGAATTCATCGCTTGCCCATTAATCCTATTCTCTGCTCCCTTCTCTCTCTCTCTTTTTCGGCCTCTTCTCTCCTTTTTTTTGTACCAGGCGACCGATATAACGAACGTACACGAATTGGGCTAGCAGCGGACGTGCATACGCGGGTGCGTCCAAGTTCGGAAATAGCGCCGTTCGTAAACGTAACGTCCGAAAATAAAAAAAAAGCTCACCTGGTTATGAGTTGATGCACTCTTGGCCATTGACCCCGCGACCTGAGAATCCTCGCTGTACCCACTAGCGACGATCTATGCGACGGCGAGACCTCCATGCCCTTGAGATAGTACTTCAGCGAGGGTAGCCATTTTCCTGGAAAAGAGACGCCGAGTGGCGATTTGGCATGGGGTTCGTGCCATAGTAAACTCGTTGGGAAAACTCGGTTCTCAATGCTACTACCGTTACTATACTACCTACTACTACTACTCTTGGACTACCAACGTCGAGCTTGTACCACCGGCGAGCCACTTACGCGACGAACTTTCGACTCTGGGGACGGGAACATAAAGGCTCTCTTCCACGTCCTTTCTCTTCCCTTCCCCCCTTATATCATTCTCTCTATCCCTCTCTATCTTTCTTTCCTCTCTCCCAAGTCACGAGAACGTACAACAACGTCTCTCTTCCACCACTTACGTATTTTACGCGGGAGACGCGTTACTCACCGTTTTGGTATAACCAAGTGGCATACTCCGCGAGATGATCCGGACTTCGTGGTTGCAAACGAACGACGTGCCTCAAAAGGACTCCCGTTGCGGGACCGTCAGCCAGTCTCGCCAGGACCAAGTATGCTGGAATATATGCCGGGTCCAGCGACACACATTTCTGCAGCATCTTGATGCACTCCTCCGTTCTGTTTGTTTTCCTGCGGTCAATATTTCGAATAGTTTCTCATAAATTGAATTGGGATAAAGAATAAGGGATTATATACTGTTGTTTTGTCTCGTTCGTTAGGATGAATCAGGGTGATTATATTATTTTTTAAAAATATGGCTTATAGAATAATAAAAGAACTCGACGATGACGGTAATTCCGAGTTACAGCTATTAAAAGGAAGGGAGGACATTAAAAGCGTTGATCGATTGGTCGTGCTTGTAAGCTCTTCGTGTTTTCGTATAGATTGACAATTTCGCGATACACGTTCGAACGAATTATAGTCGCGCGTTCCGACGTAATTGACTTGGCGCTCCGTAAAAGGCTCCGTAATGGTCGCGAATGACAACAGCAGTAGTGACAATCGATAATTGCATTCTTTTCCGTTTACGCTCGTTGCATGAACGTCAATATCGCGGACGGATATCGATGAATCGTTAAAAAGCAGAGACGTTAAAGAACTTCGCGTCGTCGAGGGAATGGCAACGTTAATTAGACAGGTATCGATTTAAAAGGGAAGATTCGTTTTTGTATATTTTTTCTCTTTTAACGATGGATTTATACTCGTAATGTGCAATTTCATTTATTTTTGGATCGAATCGAGATGTATAACCCACGCGCTTGGCCTTAGTGGCCCTTCACACGGATATTTACACATGCAAATTTACGTATAGCAACGACAATGGTTCTGCTAGAATGGATACCAACACGGAATAAACATTTTGTATGCATTGCGTACACGGACACGAGTACGGGCACGCACACCTCTTGTATTCGTTCCACCACGAATAGCGTAATTTACAATGTACACGCGGTAAAGGTACGCTTCCACAAAGGGTAATCCTTTTATACTCCTTGGTACGTGCATCGAGCGATCGCGATTTCGAATCACCGAAAAGATTTATAGAGGGTTCGAAGTGACGTTGTTTCGTTTTTTAGTGGGATCAAATAAAAATATAATAGGGAGAACGACGTTCTAGCCGTGGAAAGAATATAATGAAGATGTCGGTGATACTTTTAACGAGCTCCCACGGTGAAAATCTTCTCCTTCAAAAAAGAAGAAGATGAGAATAACGAAATATAGAGAAGAGGGATCCATCCCTCGTAGAATATTTTTTCACGGCATACGCCGTACGAGAAGATAATTTTACGATGCATGGGGTACTAGTTTACGCTCACGGGATCGCTCTCCCTCGCACCGTTAATTAAACTTTAATTTATCAAGCAGAGAGCGTTAATTAAACTTTAATTTTGGACTACGGGAGCTCTCACCTTGCGAAAATTTACCGTTAAAAATACGTACAACATATTTCTTGATAAACAGTTCGTTATACTGCACGCGCCGCTGTATAAAATATATCGTACATTTTTTATTTATGGCTTTTACGGGAGAGACAGCCGACAATCGAGGACGAATTGTATTTTATACGATTTATAGCTGATTTCAACGGGTGGACAATACTCGGAACCGGCCGGAATATCGCGCAAAAATGAGGCAAAATGTGTGGACGTACGGAAAAAAAGAGAGAGAGGGGGAGGCATTTTATTTATCCATCACTGACCTGTACAATTGCCCTAAATTGTAGTGCGCATTGACGTGCCCGGGTTGAGCGTGGATGGCAGCCAGAAAGTGTTGCTCGGCTTGATCGCCCACCGTCAGTGTTCCAAGGTTGTTATGAGCGCTCGCGTAAGTTGGCCACAACCTGGAAATATATAAAATTACATTTTTCTCACGAGAACACGGTTAAAACTTTTAATTGACTAAAGAAAAATACAAGTCTGGAATTCACGCGACATCTCGTGTTTTCAGCATTAATACATCCCTTTGGAACTGCCTGTTGCTGGATAAAATTTCGATTATAAACGTAATTGCATGCAAATATCACCCATTCCCAAATACGAAAACGAGACTGGAATGGCGGCCATTGGAGTAGCGTCAGCTTGTAATGACCACGGTAACGGGGACGAGTTAGCTTGTAATCCGATTACTAATCGCATTAGGGTAAAACACTAATACCGCGACGCTAAACAAACAATTACACTACTTTTGTGTCGCAATTATCGGACGATGTTAAACGCCACGTTTCTGGTTTCACGCCTAACGATGAGAGAAGCCGATAACCAACGATTTTATCGAGTGATCGAAAACCGCTTTGAACTCGATAATTCGAAATAAATATCTTGCTTGAGGTAGCTAGACGTTGATCGTGGCATTCGATTATTCATGGATAAGTCAGAATATACACTTAAAATTGTACGTATTCCCATTATTGAATGTTAATTAGAAACGGAAATATTTCAAGCGATAATAGTTCGATCTACGATCGTGCGATTTCATAAGTATCGATTTAGTTTATTTTGAAATGTGAGCTAAAACGTGCTCTGTTAAACCTTCCGGTCTTAAATTTAGCGACGAACAGGAAGCAGAGACCTTAAACTATATTCTATTGATGAGAATATTAATGAACTTGATATTGTAGGGCTAAATTTTTCTTCCAAATACAATTTAGGAAACGATTCAGGATTTTTAATTTTGATCTCTTCGGAATTTGATAGGAACATGGAAATAGATTAGAGTCTTGTGTTTAATCCGACAGCGGGTTACCAGAAATGAATATAGACTTTTTTAATTTTCTCGAATTACATTTATTATCTTGCTTACAACTCTTACTTGATACAAAATATTTTTCTTACACATGTAATTCAACTCTTGCATATTGTTTCCTACCGCACGTGGACTCATAAAGTAGGGGAGACCGGGGCTAGTTGTCCCAATTTTATGTTTTTTTGTTTCTACAGATTTCTGTAGCTTATATTTTCGAATTTTTTGGGGACCATCATAAACTTCAACTTCTTAGCAATACATAGAAATCTTTCCGCTTGCATTGAGAAGTTTTTAACACGTTTTTTTTTCAATTTCAAGCAAACGAGTTTTTTGGGACAACTTGCCCCGCTGCGGGGTAAGTTGTCGCACGCCATGGGGCAAGTTTTCCAAGGTTTCCAAGGAAAAATCCTGATGTATGCATCATGATTTTTGCGAAAATGGACACCACCGCCGATTTCAATGTTTAATGTCCCATTTTAAAGAAGAAAGCATGTAGAATACTGTGCCGTTGTCCGTTTTTCGATATCGTTAAGCAATGATGAGAAATTAATTTTTTAAGTGTCGGAATATGGGTCGTTTTGAAGCTTAAAACTGCTGTATCTTTCCAACCAGCCATCCTATCGAAACGCGACTTGCATATTCGTAAAGAAGAGACTCTCCCCTTTCGAACGAGTATTTGATCGGGCAAATTCGAGATGCTTCGATTTTTGACAAAAATCCTGACCTATGCATCATGATTTTTGCCAAAATGGTCACCACCGCCGATTTCAATGTTTAATGGCTCATTTTAAAGATAAAATCATGCAGAACAATGTTCCGTTGTCCGTTTTTCGATATCGTTAAGCAATGATGAGAAATTAATCTTTTAAGTGTCGAAGTATGGGTCATTTTCAAGCTTTAAACTGCTGTAACTTTTTAACCAGTCATCCTATCGAAACGCGACTTGCATATTCGTAAATTAGAGACTATTCTCTTTCGAACGAGTATTTGATCGGGCAAATTCGAGATGCATCGATTTTTGACAAAAATCTTGATGTATGAATCACGATTTAGAAAGAAGAAAGCATGCAGAATACTGTCCCGGTGTCCGTTTTTCGATATCGTTGCGGAGTGTCGAAAAATAAATTTTTTAAGTGTCGGAGTATGGGTCGTTTTCAAGAGAAAAATTGCTGTAACTTTTTAACCAGTCATCCTATCGAAACGCGACTTGCATATTCGTAAATTAGAGACTTTCCTCTTTCGAACGAGTATTTGATCGGGCAAATTCGAGATGCATCGATTTTTGACAAAAATCTTGATGTATGAATCACGATTTAGAAAGAAGAAAGCATGCAGAATACTGTCCCGGTGTCCGTTTTTCGATATCGTTGCGGAGTGTCGAAAAATAAATTTTTTAAGTGTCGGAGTATGGGTCGTTTTCAAGAGAAAAATTGCTGTAACTTTTTAACCAGTCATCCTATCGAAACGCGACTTGCATATTCGTAAATTAGAGACTTTCCTCTTTCGAACGAGTATTTGATCGGGCAAATTCGAGATGCATCGATTTTTGACAAAAATCCTGATGTTCGCATCATGAACAGAAACCTGAATTCTGTCGAAAACTAATGATAAAAACAAACGTTACAGCAAAAAAAGAGGATGGGGCTAGTTGTCTCAGATCTCATTGTCGGGACAACTTACCTCGACGTGTGAGACAACTTGCCCCATTTTCATAGGTTTGTTTCTCGGGTAATAGTTCAGTCAGATCAAGGCGTTTTTTAAAAATTCTGGCAAGGAAATGAAGCTGACAAAATTCTCTTTCTATTACATGTGTGAACTCGTGTGCAATCAATTTTCATTAGTGTCGGGTTTGAGGAGTGAGCAGCTTTCTTGAGTCTTCATTTAATAGAAATACTAATTCTTTTTGAAATTATTATCGTGGGTTGCTATCTTGAAAACGGGACATTTGTTTGAGAACAACGGCTATCCAAAAACAAGATGGTCCCGTTCAAAACTGGACATATGGCCACATTAATTATGACTCTCTTGCAGCAAGTAAGGTCTTTGGTTGCAGCTGGGATAAATTCCATCACTAACAATAAAATGACGGTCCGAGTCTAGGTGTATAATGACAGCAGTTTATCCTTCTCTTTCACTTTGCCCTCCCTTCATCTTCTTATCGTTCTTCTCAGAATTTTCTTCAAAAATCCTTCACTATTTGTTTTCAATTTATTTTTTGTATCATTGTGACACAAACGTCATGTTCTTCGGACAGGAAAATGAACGTATGCGCTAACAAGCTCTCGGGTGATCGTTCGATATATGTTTTGGAGGATTGACTTTGTCCGCGCTTGGGATCCGCTACAATTTAGTGATCGACGCGCTTGCCAATCCATGTAATCCGTGAATACAGGCTTTCCTTATCGCGACGATCGAAGCACGCTTGCCCTTTGTTAATACTGGGAAACGACAGGAGATAGTAGAACGAGCATTTAAATAGATAGAAACGTCCGTATATTTTATTAGACATGTCGTGGTCCAGCCGACCGAAATCTCTTGATCGTTGGATGAACGAGATCGATAACCAAACTATCAAGTAAATTGCATCGATAAAGAATTTGTTGAAATAATATTTCAAATAAAATTTTATTAAAAATTCTCTAGAATAAAACAATTATTTCATATTTTAATGATAAAAGAGCAATGCGTGTTTACGTTCTCCCGTTCGTAATCGTAATCCGGTAATAAAGGAGATACGTGTCCGGATACTTTACGCTAGGAGGGTTCGAAAGCGTCCTGATGAAATTACGTTCTTACGAAGCCGGTGCTATCGCTTTAATTGCGATAATAAATTCCATCAAGAGCGTAGAATCAACGGTGGAAAAGAGAACGAGTACTTCCCTCCGCCCTCTCTCACCACCTGGCTACCTATCGGCTCTTTCTATTGCGTTTTTGTTAAAATATCTTTCGAAGGGCAAGCGTGCGGCCACGTCGTTCATATTTCCGGAACATGAAAGGGGCGATCCCATTTCGTTCGTGACGTATCGCCACGAGGGACAAATTGACATTATTGCAAGCGCGAAAAGTTATTGGGCGCGCGAACGTTGGTTGTCTGGCTCGTTGATAGATGATAAAACATGTGAAAATTTTGTGGAATGACAAATTGCCATGGATGTTCTTTGCGAAGCGTAGATCAACGTTAATCTTTTACTCGTGTCCCCCTACCCCTCACTCTTTCTCTTTACCTCGCACATCCCAACTCGTTAAAAATCGTTGAGCATAAATTATGCTGGTGTTTTAGCAACCATATTTATTATCTTTCTCTTGCGAAACATTAGTGACGATACGCGTTCATTAATTACGTATGACAAACGTTTTGTATTTACGTTCGCGAACGAGTGAGTTTACACGGGAACTAGTACAACGTATGAATATGTAATCCTTCGTTATGATGTACGCCGCGATACCGATGCAACACGGCATAATTTTTGAATGAAAATCCAAACGCGTTAGAATCCTGTTCGATGACGCTAATTTCAGGTATACGAATGGTGTTGTTCTTGAACATGGATTGATATCGTTGACAAGCGTATCGGTTAGAAATCATATGCTTTGAAATTATTATTTACTGTATTTAAACGTCATGTTAACATTTTGAAGGAAGGAATTATGAATCCAGTATTTGGATTATGAATGAAAGATTTAATATACATATATTTACAACCTTCTATTCGTGCCTTATAGGAGTTCTAAAAGTCGAAAGGAAATCGTTTCTCGGCGTTACGAGAGAAAGATCGAGGTATTTTCCCGAGGCTTCTCTCTAACTACAGATTACATTCCGCTGCGCTGCAAAATTCCAAAGTCGCGCGGAGGAGGCAATCGCGATGCGTGGGAGACGCGAAGATCGGAGAGGTGGAAAGCTTATCGAATTCCTCGAGAACCCTTATGGCGTCTTAAAAAGCAGATACTCGTCGCATCGTGACAGCATCCAACCTCTTTTCCCTGAAACTCTCCCACGCTTCGTTCCTCGAAAAGAAGGCTTTTTCGAGAAGAATGCGACGCTTCCAACGGGAATAAATCGTACTCGAAAATGTTAAGAGCGAATAGTTTTAAATCGACGGAGGGAAAGTAGAAGAAAGGAAGAGAAGGGTGGAGTTCGTGAATCTGCAAAAATTCGTGAGAGAAAATCGATTCGAGGGAAGTCTGCGTTTTTATTATTTTTAAGAAAAATTATTTCCAGATTACGGGAATTTCTGCAATGGAGAAATTATTGAACCAGAAGAGTTTGAGAATCTCGAAAGATCAAATTAAAAGACCGAAGATCAATGATTCCGATAGAGATTCGCCGTAGTAGAAAATCTGAGCCGTTCGTCTGAGATCTTGTAATTGGATCAATTAACGTTGGAGAATAGTAGATTGCATTGAGGAAGGCCGATGAACATGTCTCATCGGCTCCCAAACAAAGAATTCTCTTTGATCGTATTCTTTGTTTCTTTGCGAACGTAATGTCTTTCGTCTTTCAATTAATTATTCCAAATATTACACTTCACGAATTTGTTTAACTTTGACTATGTAAACAAAGATGAATCGACGATGCTCGAGATCGAGAATTTCCGGACCAAAAGATAACAAAAACGAGGTGAAGTTCGGACTTTTAAAAGATCGTTTGTCAAATAAGTACATATTATACTTGGAACTTCACTGACATCTTAAAAACACATTCAGCAACGTATGTATATACGTACGTGTACCTTTTTTATCTGTTATCTCAGTAATGCTATCGAAAGCGATAGCAAAACGAGACAAGTTCGGTTAGGCATCTTCGTTGAGGAGAAGAATGCTAAAACGAGAAAGAGGGTGCGGATATGAGAGAAGAACGGATAGAACTACGAGATGCTTCTCACGCTTACGAGACCGAACTCGAGATCGAGTTAGGAGAAAAATCTATCGGCTGCAGGTTTGGAAACTCAGTTAAAAGTTTTCGGATAGCTAGAGAGGAAGAGAGAAAAAGTCGGAAAAAGATGGTTAGAGAGGGTTTCGCGATGAAAATGCTCGGTTTGAACTGGAAGTCGAGATCTTTCGAGACGAGCTTCAAGCTTGTACGTTAAAGTTGTACCGGGACTTGAGAGGAAGAGTGGTAAGGTTATAGAGAATAGAAGGGTATGTAGGGAGAAAGTTCAAGAATTATTCTCGTAGTGTTTCCGAAATGTAATGTTTGAAAATCTGGAAATTTCATATCGCTTTATCTAGCCAAGCTAGACTATCGCTGGTCCATCGTTGCTCTCGCGCCGTTTCTCCTTACTGGCTCGGCAGCTGGTGTGTCGGTATGCTGCTTGGCACTACGGGTCACTCGTTTAGCGCTGAACATTCTCGAGCTCACCGTTCGACAAAACATCCGCGCACTATTCGTGCCCGTAAAGGTGCACCAACTTTTAATTAAAGCTATTGCGTCGAACGTTCCAGCTACACAATCCTCTACCGCGTGTAGTCCTCTAGTCTTCTTCCCTGCTTTTCCTCTAGCTACTACCAAAAGAAGTAAAAACAATGCTTGCGGTTTATCGCACGTGGTTTTCCTAGTAGCTAGAGTCAGTCCTTATCCCGGCTACCATTTCCGACAAATAAATTGGTCCTCGTTGGGTTTAACGCATGCTTCCCGTCCATACAAAGATCCCATTTCAATTCTCCCGTGAACAAATCAATAACCGATCCTCGTTTAAATTGTTCTTACCCAGCACAGACATAATTTCCACTTGGTCCGATTCATTTTTCATTCGTTTTAAGATACCCACCTCGGAAGATACCCGGTCTATGTTGAACACGCATCCGCGTTGAAACCACCGGGTGAAAGATGAACCCAGGCCAAGCTGGGCCAGACCGGTCTCGGGAGAGAGAGAGAGAGAGAAAGGAAGAGAGAGCCACATAGAAACCTCGATATTTACACGTCAGCCGATGCTACCCCGTAAAGTACCCGCCAGGGTGCCGCGTGCCAGGAGTGTCTCTTTATTGGATAATAAATAACGTGTTTCATTTATAAGAAGGAGATAAAGCGTGGAAGCGTGTGCTCCCCAGATAGATCCTTTCCTTCCCTTTGGCTTTTTCCCTTATCCGCTTGCGTCTCGTCATTCTTCGCAATTTGAAAATGCCGGCTATTTTGTGGAAAGTCGGATATCACTTTGACGTATCCACCCTCTCGCGTATCTACGGTATCTACTCAATATTATCATATATAAAACAAATTTGTATCAGAATATATTTATATTTTCTACGAAAAAATTTCATTTCGCTTTACTCCCACGAAATAATGACAATTTTTGTCACGTGAATTTTACAACTTTATTCCCGTTCGTAATTTGAGGTCTAATAAATTCAAGCATGTTTTAATTCATCAAATTAATATCGAAAGCGTGCGATAAAGAAATGGAGGGGTTGGGCCGTGAAAGTTAAAATATTATTTTGTCCCGAAGTAAATACGTCATTGTCTCCGGAGGACAATAAAGCGACGATGCTGAATTGTTTGGTCAAAGGACCGATGAACACACTGTGGATTCACATTGTTCGTACGTCGGAAACGTCAGTGAATAAATTGACCACGGCAGTATCTATCGTATCACCTCGCTTCCTCCACAATCGATCGTTACTCTATAGATCGTTTTAACCTATGCATGTTTCACGTTTCGCTCAATGGTATTCCCAGGGATCGGCCCAAATAACGACTAATGTAACTTGCATTACTTCATATACGTATAAAATAAAATATAGATCCTGTAAATCTAAAGTGAGGAAAACCATGAATACCTCTATGGGTCTAAACGCGAACATGAAATATGTAAATTCTGAACGTGCGATAGTAGGTAGATACCTATAATGTACCAAATTTGTATAAATTTAAGCTAAACTCGAAACAATGTATATTCGAAACGATATCGTTAGAATATTATTTAACGCAGGAATAATCAATACGCAATCCAATTAGAATCAATACGAGATCATTTTATTCGCGTATGCCGTTTGGCACGTTACATTTCATCGAACAACATTCACCAACATGCGCGATAATATTATCCAATTATCAGAATCACCAAAAGTACTAGCGTTTATCGAATCGGCAATAAATAACAAACGAATAGCTTCCCGATATGCAAAAATACTTTCGCATGATTCATCTCTCGAAATTTATGCACGTTCATCGTAATTACGTGATCAAAGGACATGGCACGGAGAAAGTGTGACGTATGACCGTGATAACAAATATCATAATACATTCTTTATAACACTTGAAACGAATGATTGATGAATAGTAATATTCGATGTTTTGCAAATTCGTTCCATAAGTCTGATAGGGATTGCTAATGCACTTACGTCGAAACTGTCAAACCCCATTAGGTTTTTCGTGTCACAATTGGATATTGGCTTCCTATCTACATACATTTACGTATTTTTTTTTGCGCGAAACGTGGAATAATGGTAAAAGCTCGCTGACATAAAAATGCAATAAAATGATGCATTATCGTAAACACGCCCACATAATAATGTATACAACTCGGCTGAAGGCTGATCTATATGCGCTCGCCAACTCGTATATCAGGATCGGCACGTTGCATTAAAAATAGCATGTCACGTTTTAAATATGTAAATATCGGAGTTGGCAGGAAGCGAAAGAACAAAGAGCTGGTCGACGAAAGTTCTGCGCGCAATAAGGTAACATTGTGCAGGGATGGAATGGAAGTAAAAATATCATACGAGCTCTGACGTCTCAATGTCGGAAGAAAATGAAAAAGAAAGAAGAAAAGTAGGAAAAGGAGGGCTGGCTGTGACGTAATTCAACGTGCGAGATAAAGAGCGAGATAGATAAATAGATAGATAGATAAATAGGTAGACAGAGAGAGAGGCAGAGGAGTAATGAGAGAGAGAGAGAGAGAGAGAGTGAAAATGGGGGCGAGAAGAAGAAAGAAATGAAAGAAAGGAAAAGCAGTGAAATGGAAGAAAATACTGACGGGCAGAATGTACTTGGAAGAAACGTACCGCTTTTCCTGGTGAATGAAAAGCAAACAGAGAAGTCGCGCCTTTCCCTGATTCAACGGAACGTTCTCTATCGGACGAACGAGGTACCCACTACCACGTTTCTCTCATCTCATTTCTCTCGCTCTTTCTCTCTCTGTTTTTTTTGTCCATTACAGGCCCACTCCTCTTTTCTACCTCTTCATCTCCTCTCTTACCTATTCTTAGAAGACCTTCAGCTATTCCTTACAAGCTGCAGTGCAATAAGTACTTCGAGATAGTACCTACATAGAGACTTCCCAAGAAGGAATCACCCTAGAGAGAGAAAAAAAAAAATAGAAAACGAGAGAGAGAAGTCCGTGTCCTTCCGGCAGTAGATACTCAATTATTACTCCTGTACGCACAGAACCAATCTCGGGCTTACTTTAAATTACTTACCCGATGCCCATGTTCAAGCGACCTCCATGCTAAGTGAGAGAGATAGAGTGATGGGGGAGTAAAAGCTCGAGAAGAAACTTTGTAGAATCTCGGGGGAAATGTCACTAGATAAATCGCGATATAATAAGTAATACGAAGAACGCGAGGGTTCAAATGAGTTGAATTATTATATAGTGATAGATTGGTGTAAATTAATAACGAATTGGTGGGGCTTGATATTAATTTAGATACCTACCTTGGCACACAATTTCAATTTAATTTGAATTCAAGAAACATATCCAATTAGTTTTAGCATCGATCTTAGAGGTTGAACGAATCGGCGATTCGTTTGCCTCTAATTGCTGGTCACTCGTGCGGGGTCAATTTTTTCTAAAAGGCAATATTCCTGACTATGAGGATACTGAGGTTGACGAACGTGGCGTGGGCGGTGTTGGAGATGTGGTTAGCTTGGAAACGGAGAAAAGGTGACGAAAAAGAAAGAGGGCAGATGGGAACGTACGGTGGCTACCGAGTTCGGCCTAGGAAATGAGACCTACAAGTGAGAGGAAGTGGAAAGGGTTTGGTGCGAGGGTGGAAAAGAGAGAGGTAGGGACATTCTATGTACGGACGTGTGCGCGCGCACGCGTGTACGTGTGTGTGCCGTCGAAATGCAATTTTCATCTGCCTGCCGACGCCCATCGTCGGTTGCATCGGCTACAGCTGCTCCTGCTGCCGCTGCGAGTCTGCTCGTTTGCTACCCCCACTCTGCCAAGTTTCCATCCTTTTATCTCTCTCTCTCTTTTCTTCTCTTTCCTTTCATCTCTACCCGTTCTACTACTACCGGCACCTTCCCGTTCTCTTTCTTTCTCACTACCGTTCTCGTTCTATCTCTGTCTATTAATCTCCCTTTTTTTCCATCGCTTGTCCACTTTCCCGATGTGTTTGCTAGACTGATTGCATTTTCGTGGACAAATATTGCGGTATTATGACAAAGCTGATTGGCGGAAGGCTATATAAACGGTCGCCATCTCCGCATCGTTCGAAAACTTCACGCAAGCTATTGTACTATACCTGAGCCATTAATTTCATTTATGCCAGGTAATATTCCATAGCAGTCGATGATATTTTTGATGACTCTCTTTACCGACTAACGTGATTTTTCCAATCTTGCCTTGCGATAAGCTTTCTCAATTTAAGTGTCGAAGCAAAACTTTCGTCAAATCATTAGAAATTGCTCAATGACGAAGTTAGTGGATTAACTTTGTCATAAATTAGGTTACTTGAAAAATAATAATCTATATAGTATGAATTCTGATGGCACGCAGATATATGCGAATATCGAAATGTTAGAAGGAGAGAGAGAAATGTGGAAAAAGATGTGGAATGGTAAAAGGGCGGTGGGTGGATCTGAAAACCGAAACAGAGAACGAGTGGTTCCCACACCTTCTCGCACGCAACCGAGCTGCGGCTAATTAATGCACTTTTGTTTGTTTGCTACCACCCTGGTCTGACTATGCACTAGGGACCTGCTGAAGTGGTGATGGTGGGTAAGGGTGAGAGTGGGGTTACGAGTACGGGGAGGTCGAAGCAACGCTAGATCGTACGCCCGCCCGCCACTTTAAGCCACCACCGGTGGTTCGTACAAAAGCGTCAAGTTCCCTTCGCAACTGCACCCCCGCTCCATCCTTTGCCCCTCCCCCCTCTCTCTCACGGTCTCTGCTCGTCCATCCTCTCTCGTTGCATAGCTTCACACACACAGACACACATATACTAGCCCAATGTGGTACACCAAGGGGTTAGTCGGTGAGCGCGAACGACGGGCTGCGAAAGCTCATCCAAAATAATTAACTGGTGATGATGAAAATGCGATATCCGCGATGAGCCACTATAGCTTTCGACTCCTCTAAAACCTTTTATTAATAGTCGCTCAAGGATCACCGAGTTCGTTCAGGAGTACATTCAAATCTTTTGACATTCAGCGAATAGACAGATAAAGTAAAATGTAGAGATAGGTATTTGAATAATATATCGGATAAGGTTTGCAGAGAAACGTGGAGTATAATTTTTTGTTAAAATGATTCGGTCGACGGTCATTTAAACGTTAACTTTGCTTATAAAATATGATTTGCTCTTCCTCGCTCCATTCGTCTTGTTCTCTACCAGAATATGCAATTGGAAAGATCTTAGAACGCTAATGAGCCGCTGGGATTGAAAAAGTAAGAAAAAGATTATCCTGGTTAACAACTCAATGGGTCGAACTGAAAATCGGGCTGAAGGATTTAAGATTAACTCGAGCTGAAAAGATTTTGATCCAATTTGAAGGAAATATTAAAGTTTTTTTTTCTGTTCCTTTAAGATATAACTTACGAAAAGCGATCGGTCCGATAGAATTCAGCCAGTTCTCGTTATAACGATTAATGGAAAAACGAACCGTTAATAAGTAAGTAATTTTCTTGACTACAACTTTCACGAACACTTGAATATTATGGTATGAACGTGATAATTAGTTAGGAGTAGCTATTTTTATATTTATCATTCTTCTTGTTTCAGATTTACTATACGAAAACAGTGCGTACCTAGCGATAAAGTAATATCTCATCGTTGCACTTGCGAGCAAGTCGAATCATCCAACCTTTGTTTATCTCCTTTTATTAAAAAAAGAATTCCACTCAATAACGTACCCTCACTCGTTATTATCACAGCGTTGATTCAATCCCTTCCAAAGAAATTCTTTCTATAGAAAAAGAAACGCGTAATGACGAGTAGCTTGCGTGCAAAGTACATGGGAAAACACTCGATTTTACGGATCGATAAGGCATCGAGTGCTTTTGCAAGGATTTTCGCTTCGACTCACGCACATATAACACTAAGACATAGGACACGTTTAAATGCGTACGCGTCTACACATAAGAAAGGAGAGAAGAGGGTATCGCGGAGGGTGCAACGGGTTCCAAGAACGAGTCCTCGTCGCGCCGCCATGCACGAATTATTTAATTGGATGGTGCTTTTAATACGTCTGTAAACGGTAAGTTTACGCTCGAATTAATATCTTCGCTCGCGAGACCCCGAACGAATCGAATCGCAAGGGAGAATAGCTTTTCGAGCGTTACCCTTCTTCCTCCAACGACACGCTGGAAAAAAGCCAAACGAAGGGACAATGAGAGAAGGCGAATAATAACGGCGCACTGCTGCTGCTACGCTCCTTTCTTTTCCTTCTCGGACTAGTTAAGGAGAAAGCGTATTACCTTGGACGCGTTTCAGCTTTACTGCGCATTTCAGGAACCCCGACGACGAGGTGGAACCCTTGCTTCGTTAAGGACTACGATATTTCAACGGCTTGTTTTCCTTGGTCGAATACCGAAATTATATCACAGAGTTCGCTCGTTAATTAATCGTTAAGAATTCATCGTCGCATCGTTAAAAGAAGATCGATCGTGGCACGTTGATATTGTTTGATATCTCTTTATCTCTCAAGGTATAGACACACACACACCCACTCGTGGGGTTGTAAATTTTCGTGTAAACAACGTCATCGGGCACCTCGTATCTAGCGAAAATTGGAAATTTTATCTACGGCTCCTATCGGCACACTCGGCGCCTCCTCGTCGTCTTATCGCGTGACCGTACTTACGTTGAAAATAACTTTGTATCCCGCGAGAAATGATGCTTATCCTTTCCGTCGACTCACGCAAAGATCCACCCTCAAACCCTGGAGTTTATCTCTTTCGACTTATATATGCATGTATGTACGTCGATTTTTTTAGGAAAAAAAAAGAGTCAAACCCACGGTTCTTGACCAAATCTCGCGTGTTGATAAAAGTAATGCACGCGAAAACGATTTCTTCCTCTTGATGCAAAATTCGTGATGTTTATCGAAACGCTCTCGTATCGCTGTTACTCGGTGTTCTGCGCTTCACTTGCGTCAATAAAGATACAATCGTGTTTCTAAGCAGCACTCTCGTATGTGTTACACGATAATTTGTTATATTTCGTGGAAGTGCATATTAAATGATGTTAAATGCGATATACACATATATTGTACTTGCAGAGTATGAAAACTCTTAAACGTGTCGTCTGACATACGATAAGATCGTCGATTAACGACGTTTCGTCTTGCACGATATGATGTGCGCAGAACGTTCTCCGGAAAAATAATCATGTCTTGCAGCTGAATCATCCACGAAAGTTATTTTAATCGCTACCAATATGAAGGGGGAAACCAAAAAAAATACATAAGATGTATGTTCTCGCGAACGAACAATTAAGATTTGTGTGATTATACAAACGTAGTACGTACGTCGCAGGACAAACGAATTTGTTGTTGTAATACTATTTATAACGCTACTTGCGTGTGTGAACCGTGGTCGTTAACTTCTTGTATAAACCATAGAATGCCGTACTCGAGAAAACACTGCTTTATCCTTAATATTTCTTAATTATTAATGTGATAACAAATTACGAGAAAATCCTCTACAAAATTTTCTATAAAATTGCATGTAATGTAAAAAAAAAACTTTCTTGGAACATGCGAAATAGTTCTTTTACTTACCAGAGGGCCAATTGGTAGTGAAGAATGGCACGGTTCGGTTGTGACGTATCTCTGAGGAAGTTAGCAAAGTTGTAATGCATCTTGGCATTGTGAGGCAGAGACCGCAAACCCGCTCTGCAACAAGACGATCCGAGGTCAGACAAGACCAACATCCCGACCTCGACACGACCTAACAACCCTCGTCATTCCGTATCTATGTTAGTTATGTTTTGCATTCGCTTCGTATGATCCGATCGGTACTGAGCGATGGCACGAACTTCTCTCATGGATACACACACGCATATGTCTTTCTAATATTCTGTTCACGAATACTGACAACTAGCCAACACACTTTTTCATATTAAACTATCTTCGCCCGTAAATTCAAGCATTTTTGTGTTATAGTAATGAATTTTCGATTTATCGGAGCTTGAAAGATATTTAAGACTCGAAAATTACAATTTCGTTCTCATTCGATAATGTAATGTATTTTGAAATATGGCGCACTATCCGAATGTTCTTAAGTATGTTTAAAAAAGTGCAAATTAGCAAATGGCAAATTTATTTGAAGTAAAGGTGTTAAACGTACTTAAGTAAAGTTTCTCGAGACGTCCAATCCCTGTTCCGAAGGAAGGTTCTGCAACATCCCAGAACGAGGAGCAAGACCATCCCAACTGTAACAAGACTTCTTCGTCGTGGCACGGCTGCCCAAGTCACTTGAATGCCGTATACAACTAGCAAAATCCACCCAACGCTAGAAAATGAATGACATCTTTTAGTCCCCAAAAAATGTATTCAAAATATTGAATTAATTATTAATTATACAATGAATTCGTATTCGAAACCATTGATGATCGCTCGCTTTATGTTGTACGATATTAAAATCGAGTTGAAATGTTTTTAAGTTTCTGATTACTGCTTATCAATCCACACGCGATTTATGGATATATGAATACGATTTATGGAGCTGTATATAAAGTGCAAGTGGCATTGTACAAATTTTGAAGTTCAGCTGTAGATAAACCGACGGCAGACGGGTGAATCTTTATATAAGCGATGCAGCCACGATCGGTATTAAAACATCGGTAATACCTTGGCATGTACAGTACTCGCTCCGCAACGACGAATCCGACAGTTAAGAAAAGATTAGACGCAGGTAGGAACGGTAGCACCAGGAACATCCAACCAAGGATAAGCGGCGGATGCCTTTGTTGCTGAAAACAAACAGTGTATTTCACATTATTATGAAATAAATGTACGTATGCAATGGATTTTTGACATGCTCATATATTATTAATAATTTTATAGAGATTGTAATTATTCTTTAAATCATTAAACTTTATTTTTAATAAGAAATGTAACAAACGCACAGGAAACCTGAATACATTACTGTGCTCTTGACGTAATCGATTAAATAAAATAGATATGCATAAATAAATGAAAATCAAATGACGAAACGACGTTGCACGTGATTAAAACAACATATAAAGATTTACGCGTAACAGTATAGTCATGCGAAACATATTGTTTTGACAATTGCTTGAAACGGTATATAATCGACGATTTACTGAAAACAGACAGCAGTTTTCGAAGTTTCACTGAGTATGAAGATTGCGGCGATATTTACGATTCCCCTGTTCTGGGGAATCGTTTCGGCCAGTCCGCCTTTTAGAGAGATCAATGGAAAACCGGTTGCTCTAAGTAACCTAGATAATAAAGAACAACAGAATAAGAAGATTCCTGATTTAGAAACGATCATTCCCAGTAAAGGTGAATCCGACAAAGACGATTGGAAGAACAAGGTTTGGAAGAGATCGATTTTCCCACTTTTTCAGAAGGTATGTTTACGTCATTATATGATATAAAATCCTGTACTTCGTAATAGTAGTTATTAAATAATTTCCTTGTTGACATTAAAATAGTATTACATGACATTTAAATTATTATTAGGATTCAATCCCTATTATGAATAAGGATGGAGAAGATAAAAAGGATCTTGGTCTTGTTCTGAATGGACTTAAAATAGGAAAAAAAATCGTGGATCACGCATTACAGGCATTGGCAAAATTAGTTCAAAAATCTGATGGGGATAAAAGCTCATTGCAATCCGATGAACTGGACAAGTTGACAGAGATTCTACCTGAGAACAAACCTCATGAGGTGAAGAAAAGAGAGAATGTAAAGTTGCTTAACGTAGGAGGTAAACATGCACGTACTAACATCGTGAAAATAACGAATTTATTGAAAAAATTAAAGTGCTGTGAAACTCAAATAATATAATATAAAAATTCATTCATTTTACAGGCAAGAACGTAGAAGCTGGTAAGAAAAATGTAAACAAAAGTTTACGAAAGGCATCGGAGCAGATCGAGAATCAAAAAAAGGCAGCAGCAAAGAAACAAGAAATATTTAACTCAATCCCAACAATAACAGTGCATAAGGAACTAAAGAATACAAAATCAGATGATAAAAAAAATGACAACGCTTCACCTGTCAACAAACAAAAGAGATCAAACGCTGAAGAATTGACTAATGTACAACGAAATAAACGAGGTACGTCTATGTCATTGTGGAATACTTCTGATAACGATAGCAAAGAAACGAACGATGTAGTGACTCATAGTCATGTTAGTGCAGTTTTAAAGAATAGATATGCGTCAGTTGCAGAAGCTATAAATAGTGGTCTTGCTATTCAAAAAATCATTCAGCGAGCAAACGCGAATGTAGCAGAAGCTCAAAAAGTGGATGACGATTTTGAGATAGATCTTCATAACGAATTTACTAAATGGCTTGACGATAGTTTAGAATATGGTTTGGATAGCGAGCAACACATTGATCAGCACCTGCCGTCACATCCACCAATACCGAAAGAACAAGATAAACAAATACATGGAAGTGCATATAGGTCATATGCGAGATCAAGTTCGAATGCACAAGCAACAGCGTCAGAGCATAACGTGCCAGTTATTAAACCGTACGATTATGAGAACTCAGATTTGAGATGGCAATATAATAATAATCCAGAATATGATAATCAACATTATCCTAAGTGGATGTGGCAGAATCGCCATTTCGACGCGGAGAAAAATGATCATGATAGAAATCTACACGACCATTCTATTAGATCGCATAAACTAGGTGAAAGTGAACATGGTCCGAACGAGAACATAAAAAACATACACTGGCAAAATAATGTAGAAACCACATATGGGGGACATAACATGTACGGATGGAAAAATCAGGATGAGTATAGAGAAAATAACGGGGTTCCGAGAGCGACTGCAATAGCATCCTCCTCGGCAGAAACTAAGACTGCAGCTGGTGCTACTCAGGAAGGAACATTTATACCATCTACGTGGTTTATCAAAGACAAACACAGTAGCAGTAATGACAATGGTATGCCAATTACTTGGACTAAAGCTGGAACTTCAATAACAAACCAAGGATCTTGGAACAATGCTGATTCTTCTGCAATTGCTTCAGCATCAACATCGACACAAAATAATGCTCGAAATAATGCTCATGGTTACCAAAGGTTTTTATCAAACGAGTGGCTTGTTAATGAAGAGATCGAAAATACTGGTCACTATGATATACCAAATATCGAAACGAAAATATCAGGTGTTGAAGATCACTCTTTTCTTAAACATACCTATGAACCATCCGTGTTAACTTTGGAAGACGAAATTGAAAATGCGGAGACACTTACTAAATCAAAAGCCAAAGCTAGTGCACAAAGCAGAAGTGAGAAATCATGGAATAGAAAAGATTCTATTTCAGATGCTGGACCAAATAAATCAACAGCAACTAATACTGCAATTAGAACTGCTGTTGGAGAAAAGTATAAATCATCGGAGATGATTGCCAAGGAAATAATCGCAACTGAAAAGGATGAAGCAAAAACATATGCTGAGTCTACCGCAAAAGCTACTTCAGCAGCAAAATCTGTAACTACAATAGAAAATAAAAATAAAGAAACTGGTGGATCAGCTACCGTTATTTCGGAATCTGCATCGGTCGCAACAAATACTCCTTCTAGCTCTGTTAAAAAATTAACTACAATACCCAACGAATGGCTTATTAAGGAAAAAATTGTAAGTGACGTGCATAAAACTAAATCGGATGGGCTAACAACTCCATCAAGTTCAACCAGTGCTGGAAGTATATCAGCTAGTAAAGATAGGCATGGATCATCCATATTAAGTGTTAAAGAAAAAACTAGAAGTAACAAAGGTGATGCGATATCAGGTGCTCAGATAAATGCAGACACCACTGCAAGTTCAAGTGCAAGTGCAAGTGTAAGTGCAAGTACAAGTGCAAGTGCCGAAACTTCAAAACAAAGCAAGGATACAACACCCGAAAAAATAGTGACCGAAGAGAAATCTCAGAACGGAGATAATACAGTGGCTTCGGGACATTCACTAGCATCTAATTCTGGGACTGCTGCAACTAATGAAGAGAAGCATAGGGAACCACAGTGGTCGAACAAAGATAAACCATTACAAAAAGGAACAGATTCTAAAGCCAGTGTTGTTAGGGATGAGCCGTCTGTATCATCTAAGTGGCTGGCCAAACACCCAATTGCCGGCAATATACATGTCACTATGCCAGGTGATGCGTCTAGCATGTCAAGCACAATTTTTGCTGAACCAAGTACCGTTAATAAGAAAAAGCAAAACTCACAAAACACAAAGCATGGAACCACAAGTGGCAAAACAATTACGTCATATGATAGAACAAATGTGAAAGATTCAGCTACAAGAGTGGTTGAAGCATTAAGAGAAGACAAAAAGGAAGTACCCCAAAAGAAGGTGAATATTCATAATTCTGGTTTTGGTATTGCTAACCATGAAATGCGTATACCGCCTGACTGGCTTGCTAAGAGAGGCAAAGGAAATTTTTATGATACAGAATTGCAATGGCATGATAAGAACACACTAGGAAGTAATACAAATATCCCCATGTGGCATGATACGTCAAGTTCGTCACAGACAACTGATGTTGGTGCCGGTTCTTCCAGTGAGATCCTCCAAGAACTACTCACGTCAAGTTCAATAGATGCAACCATAAATGATAACGAAAGTGGACTAGCAAGTGTTAATACAAATGTGAAGACATCAGCCGAAGCAAATTCTTCTGGTGAAAACAAGCAACAAACGTCCACATTAAATTGGAAAGACACAAACATAAATGAGCAGGGTGATACGATATTAGATCGTATGACAAGTGCAAAGGCGACTGCAAATGCGAATGGCGGAAGTTTAAAACAAGGAAAAGAGAAAGAACATCAGAAGATAGTGGACAGTAAGTCATCCTGGGCTGCTGCAGATTCTGCTACATTTGCTTCTGGTAGCACTTTAACTGCTGTTAATAAGGGGTCTAGTGGTATTAACAAAGAGCATAAATACTCACAGTGGCCTTCAAACGAAAAGATCACAAAAGAAGACGACAATGGTGCATCCTTTGCAAGAGAAAATGCGGAAACTATTACTGAAGTGAATGCTAAATCGACAAGAGAGAACAATAATAAATCACAACACAACGAAGGAGCTACACGTACTTATGGAGACGATAGTCCAAGGAAAGGAGAAAATGTACAATCTGACTGGCATCCTACAAATATGCCAACTATTTCCGATTCTAAAAGTGATGATAATTTAGACGACAATATCAGACAGGCACAGTGGTCTAAGAGCAAGACAAATGTAGAGGATGACAACACATTACTGTCTGCAGTAGAAGGAAACGCGGCAGCCATTGCCGAAGCAAGTGCTACATCTCATGACGAAGGCTACGCAGAAACATCACAACATAGATTGGAAGATAATATTGTGGAGAATGGAAATGTCGCAATAGATTCAGCATTGTCATCAGGACATGCCGATTCAATAATTAGGGATAATACTGTTGATACGCATGGACAATCAAGATGGAATATGAAAGAACAGCAATTGAAACCTGACGATAATGCAGTCATTCTATCTTTGTCCAATGCCGAAGCAGGTGTCACATCCCCTAAGGAAGATAACAAGGAAAGCACAGAAAAGAGCTACACCGCGTTAGACAGGCGTGCTGAAACAATAACCTCGGCATCCTCATCAGCCTCAGCTGATACCGCTCTCAGTGATAATAGTAATGATAAGAATAAGCAATCCCAATGGATAACGGAGGAGGAAAATGTAGACGCTGTTGCCGAAATAGCTACCATATCTGAAATCGACGACAGGGTCGAAGCAAATGGGAAAGAATTGAAGGAATATACAAATTTGGACGAAGACGATACTGCTGCAGTCGCCACTGCATCATCATCAGCTCATGCTGATGCGGTAGTTAGTGATAGTGATGGTAATGATAATAGACAATCAAGATGGGAAATGAAAGAACAAAATTCAAAACCTGACGATAAGGCAGTCTCTGTATCTACGTCCAATGCACACGCTGCGGCAGAAGCAGATTCTACATCTCCTAAAGAAGATAAAGATAATAAATCTGGAAAGGACTTAGGCAATCGCCACACGTTGGATGGTAGTGATTCTGTTGCAATAGCTTCAGCATTCGCGTCAGCAAGTGCCGATTCTGCAGTCAATGAAAGCAGTGATCACAAGGATAAGCAATCCCAATTACTAACGAAAGAAGAAAATCCAAACGCACTTGTCAAAGCGGGTACTACATCTGCAAACATCTACAAGCCTGAAACAAATATGAAAGAACTAAAGACAAGTTCAGACTTGGGCGGAAAAGATGCCGCTGCGGCAGCGGCAGCATCATCATACGCTCATGCTGATTCAGAAGTTGGTAATAGTGATAGTGATGTTAACAGACAATCAAGATGGAAAATGAATGAACAGGATTTAAAACATGACGACGCTGTTGCAAAAGCAGGTGTTACATCTCCACAAGAAGTCAAAGGTAATAAATCTGGAGAAGAGTTAAGAAACGACAACACATTGGATGATGGCGATTCTGTTGCTGGAGCTTCCGCGTCCGCGTCAGCAAATGCTGATGCTACAGTCAATGATAACGGTCATGACAAGAATAAAGAATCTCGGCCGATAGCGAAAGAGAAACATACAGATGCTCATGTCGAAGCGGATACTATATCTGAGAGCACCCACAAGCCTGAAGCAAATAAAAAAGAATTGAGTAAAAGTGCAGATTTGGACGACGACCATCCTACTGCAGTAGCCGCTGCATCGTCATCAGCTCATGCTGATTCGACAGTTAGTGATAGTGGTGGTAATAGTGATGTACAATCAGGATGGAAAATGAATGAACAGGATTCAGAACATAACGACAATGCGGATTCCGTATCTACGTCAAATGCGGAAGCTGTTACAAAAACGGATGCTACATATCAACAAGAAGATATAGGTGATAAATCGGAAAGGCGCTTAAAAGACGACTACACGTTGCACGATAGGGATCCTGTTGCTGAAGCTTCCGCGTCCGCGTTAGCAAATGCTGATGCTACAGTCAATGATTACAGTGAGGACAAGAATAAGGAATCCCGGCCGATAGCAGAAGGGAAACATACAGATGCTCATGTCGAAGCAGATACTATATCTGAAAGCACCCACGAACCTGTAGCAAATGATAAGGAACTGAATAAAAGTGCAGATTTGGACGAAGACAATGCTACTGCAGTAGCCGCTGCATCGTCATCAGCGCATGCTGATTCGGTAGTTAGTGATAGTGGTGGTAATGATGATGGACAATCAAGATGGAAAATGAATAACCAAGATACAATACATGACGATAGTGCAGATTCTGTATCTACGTCAAATGCGGGAGCTGTTGCAAAAATGGACGCTACATCTCGACAAGGAGATATAGGTGATAAATCGGGAAAGCGATTAAAGAACGACTACACCGTGCACGGTGGGGATTCTGTTGCTGAAGCCTCCGCGTCTGCGTCAGCAAATGCTGATATTACAGTCAATGATAACAATAAAGACAAGAGTAAGGAATCTGAAGCGATAGTAAAAGAGGAAAATGCAGATGCTCGTGCCGAAGCGGATACTATATCTGAAAGCACCCACAAGCCTGAAGCAAATGAAGAAGAACTAAATAATAGTGCAGATTTGCAAGAAGACGATGCTACTGCAGTAGCCACAGCATCATCATCAGCACATGCTGATTCGGAAGTGGGTGATAGTAATAGTGATGATGATAGACAATTAAGATGGAAAATAAATGAGCAACATTCAGTACAGGACTACAGTGCGGATTCCTTAGCGACGTCAAATGCGGAAGCTGTAGCGAAAGCAGATAGTACATCTCCACAAAAAGTTAAAGGTGATAAATCGGGCAAAGAGTTAGGAAACTACCACACGTCTGATGGTAACGATTCTGTTGCTGTAGCTTCCGCATCCTCGTCAGCAAGTTCCGACGCCGCAGTCAATGATAACAGTAATTACAAGGATAAGCAATCCCAATTGATTGCGAAAGAGACAAATGCGGATACTCTCGCCGAAGCGGGTACTACATCTGAACGCAAAAACAAAGTTGAGACAAATGAAAAGAAATTAAAGAAAAGTGTAGATTTGGACGAAAGCGATACTACTGCAATAGCCACCGCATCATCATCAACACACGGTGGTCGTATAATTGATGATAGTGACAGTGATAATAAGAGTCAATTAAGATCGGAAATGAAACAAGAGAATCCGAAACATGACGACAGCTCAGCGTCACTATTTACGTCTAATGCAGAAGCTGATGTAAAGCTAGGTGCCGTATCCCTCGGAGAAGACAAAGAAGATAAACCGGAAAACGGCTACGCCAAGTTTCGTGGTAGCGATGCTGATGCAATAGCTTTCACATCGGCCTCAACTAATGCATATTCTGCAGTCGGTGATAATAGTGATGATAACCATAAGCAATCTCAACTGATCACGACTGCTGAAACTTCAGATTCTGTGGCAGAAGCAGGCGCTAACTGGCGTAATGAAGATAAAGTTGATAAATCAGGAAAGGACTTAGGAAACTATGCCACTTTGGATGGTAGAGATTCTGTTGCTATCGCTTCCGCATCCGCGTCAGCAAGTGCCGATTCTGCTGACAATGATAATAGTGATGACAAGGATAAACAATCCCAAACGGTAACGAAAGAAGAAAATGCAGATGCTCTTGCCGAAGCGCGTACTACATCTGAAAGCAGAAGTAAAGTTGAAGCAAATGAAAAGGAATTAAAGAAAATTGCAGCTTTGAACGAAGACGATGCTGCTGCATCAACGTCAGAATCCGCATTATCAAATACCGATTTTGTAGTCAATGATATCACTGATAATAATCATGAGGAATCGAAACAGATCACGATGGAGAAGGGTAAAAAATCTGAGGATCGTGAGATTCCGGTTGCAGAGGAAAATACAGATGCCGGTGCAGAGGCTGTTGATTTATCTCTCACAGGACACAAATGGGAACAATCGAAAACGGACTTAAAAGATTACTCGGCATTTGGTAATAGCGATTCAGTTGCAGTTGCTTCAGCATCAGCAAATTCAGATTCTGTAGCCGATGATAACACCGTTGATGAGCATAAGCAATCGCAATTGGCCATTACGGACGAGAGTGCAAATACGGTTGCAGAAGCAGGGGCTACATTTATGGAAGAAGAAAGAACTAAGAAAACGGAAACAAGCTCAGAAAAACACGCCACATTGGATGGTAACGATTCTATTACGGTAACTTCAACATCCGCGTCAGCCCATGCCGATTCTGCAGTCGATGATAATAGCGTTAATAATTCTAACCAATCGGAATGGACGACTGCGGCTATAAATAAGAAACATTATGATCGCACGCAAAACATGAATGAAGAATCGAAAACGAGTTCATTAGACCATAAAAAATTAGATGATAGTGATTCAATTGCTGTAGCCTTAGAATCCGCATTAGACAGTGCTGATTCTGCAGTCGACGATAACCGGAATGATAAGCATAAGCAATCTCAATTGAGAACGGATGAGAAAAATACAAACACAGATGTAGAAGCAGCTACTTCATCTCAAGGTGCTAACAGCGTTGCAGCAATTGAGAAGAAATTTAAAAAAAGTGCAGATGTCGAAGAAGACAATGCTAATGCAGTTGCCACTGCATCATCGTCAGCACATGCTGATTCGGTAGTTAGTGATAATGGTAGTAATGATGATGGACAATCAAGATGGAAAATGAATGAACAAGATACAAAACATGACGATAGTGCAGATTCCGTATCTACGTCAAATGCGGAAGCTGTTGCGAAAGAAGATACTATATCTCCACAAGAAGTTGAAGGTAATAAATTGGGAAAAGAGTTAGGAAACTACCACACATTGGATGGTGGCGATTCTGTTGCTGTAGCTTCCGCATCCTCGAAAGCAAGTTCCGATGCTGCAGTCAATGATAACAGTGAAGACAAAAATAAGGAATCCTGGCCGATAGCAGAAGGGAAACATACAAATGGTCTTTCCGAAGCGGATACTTTATCTGAAAGCACCGACAAGCCTGAAGCAAATGAGAAGGAACTGAATAAAAGTGCAGATTTGGACGAAGACAACGTAACCGCAGTAGCCGCTGCATCGTCATCAGCGCATGCTGATTCGGTAGTTAGTGATAGTGGTGGTAATGATGATGGACAATCAAGATGGAAAATGAATGAACAGGATGCAGAACATGACGACAGTGCGGATTCTATATCTACGTCAAATGCGAAAACTATTGCAAAAACGGATGCTACATCTCGACAAGGAGATATAGGTGATAAATCGGGAAACCGCTTGAAGAACGACTACACGTTGCACGGTGGGGATTCTGTTGCTGAAGCCTCCGCGTCCGCGTCAGGAAATGCTGATATTGCAGTCAATGATAACAGTAAAGACAAGAGTAAGGAATCCGAACCGATAGCGAAAGAGGTAAATGCAGATGCTCATGCTGAAGCGGATACTATATCTGAAAGCAGAAACAAGCTCGGAGCGGATAAAAAAGCATTAAAAAAATCCGCTGATTTACACGAAGACGATGCTACTGCAGTAGCCACAGCATCATCATCAGCACATGCTGATTCGGAAGTTGGTGATAGTAATAGTGATGATGATAGACAATCAAGATGGAAAATGAATAAGCATGATTCAGAACATGACGACAGTGCAGATTCTGTATCTACGTCGAATGCGGAAGCTGTTACAAAAGCAGATGCTACATCTCTACAAGAAGACAATGTTGATAAATCAGGAAAGGACTTAGGGAACTACCACGCATGGGGTGGTCGCGATTCTGGTGCCGTAGCTTCCGCCTCTGCGTTAGCAAGTGCCAATTCTCCAGGCAATGATAACAGTTATGGCAAGGATAAGCAATCTCAATCGATAGCGAAAGAGGCAAATGCAGATGCTTATGTCGAATCGGATACTATATCTGAAAGTATCGACAAGCCTGAAGCAAATGAGAAGGAACTGAAGGGAGGTTTAGACATGGGCGGAGAAGATGCTGCTGCAGTAGCCGCTGCATCGTCATCAGCTCATGCTGATTCGGTAGTCAGTAATAGTGGTGGTAATGATGAAAGACAATCAAGATGGAAAATGAATGAACAGGATTCAGAAAATGACGACAGTGCAGCTTCTATATCTACGTCAAATGCGCAAGCTGTTGCAAAAGCAGATGCTACATCTCTACAAGAAGACAATGTTGATAAATCAGGAAAGGACTTAGGAAACTACCAAACATGGGGTGTTAGCGATTCCGCTGCTGTAGCTTCAGCCTCCACGTCAACAAGCGCCGATCCGGCAGTCAATGATAACAGTGGTGGCAAGGATAAGCAATCCCAACCGATAGCGAAAGAGGAAAATGCAGATGCTCATGCCGAAGCGGATTCTATATCTGAAAGTATCCACAAGCCAAAAGCAAATGAGAAGGAACTGAAGAAAGGTTTAGACATGGGCGAAGAAGATGGTGGTGCAGTCGCCACAGCATCGTCAACAACTCATGCTGATTCGATTATTGGTGGTAGTGATAGTGATGGTCACAGACAATCAAGATGGAAAATGAATGAACAGGATTCAAAACATGACGACGGTGCAGTTTCTGTGCCTCAGTCCAATGCGGAAACTATTGCCAAAGCAGGTGCTGCATCTTATGTTGAAAGAAATCACGGATCTTCCAAGGAGGGTTTAGGCGACAGTACAGGAGTAGACGATTATAATTCTGTTGCATATACTTCGGAAACCGAATCAGCTGTAGCAAATTCCGAAGTTTCAGCTGTTACTGGCGAAAATCATAGACAACCGGAACATAGCACACAAATGGGATTAGAAAATGATTATAGTGGGTTTGAGTCACCGGCTGAAGAACATACGCGTGTCACTTCCGAAGCAGATACTACTGTTTTAGGAATTGATGATGCTGGAGGACTACAGGATGGATCAGAAGACATTTCAAATTCCAAGGCAACTTCCTCAGTCACATCCAAATTGGGAGATGATACTACCAGCAAAGAAAACAATAAACCATTCGATTTGATGAACGTACAAGATTATAATGATTTATTATCTGATCTAACGGAAAGCTCATCGGATGCAAGTAATTCTCGAGAAGGTTTAGGAACTTTGAGTAGTGAAAAATATGACGATTCCATAGTAACTGCTGGAGCAATTGCATCAGCCACAGCAGCGAGCGGTGCTTATTCTTCAACAAAAGACAAAGATGATAATACCATATTGAATAATAAGGATATCGAGCATAATGTCGAAGCGACAAGGTTTGACTCATCAAATAAAGCTGAAACATTCAATAAAAAAAATACTGAACGCCCAATAGGGTCAATTGAGGATATGGGTGGTTTAGATTACGGTTCAGATGATTCGACTGCTGTAGCGAAAACTGCTCCTGTAAGTGTCTACAAATATATTCTTTCAAAGGGAGAAGCGAGTGACGATAAGTCAGAAGGGAGCAAACATGCACAATCTGGTTCTGCAGAAACTGATTCTACAGATATAAACAGGAATAAGTTGGTTAATGAGAATGTCGATTACAACGCTAAAGATGATAATTTAATAACTGATGCTAAAGCAACTGCATCGGCAGAAGTAACTCCATTGGCTGAAGCTGAAGCGGATTCTGTATCAACAAACGAAAGGGAGGATAAACCAAATGTCTACCTCGAAAACATAAATACAGCTGCAGATTTGATAACCAACGATGGAGGCAGTAGTAGAATAGAAAATATGAATCCTACAATATCTTCTTGGAAAGAAAAAGAAGATATGACTGCAAGACAGAATACCAATGCTGACTCTTCTGCTAATACACAAGCAAACAATATGGACAAGATTTCGAACGAAGTTAAAGAAGATGGTTGGCTTATAAAATGGAAATTGAACGATCATTCACTGCCTATAACTGCCATTGACAAAGATGGTGCTAGGGAAATATCTCAAAAAGTTGGACCAATCATCCCTTCAACTATGATGACCGATCCCACAATTGAAAAGGTATGACGTGACGTAACATTTTCTAATACAAATAAAATAATAACAATTATTAATCTATTTCATATTTTATTACAGAACTCCAGTGAAAACATAGATAAATTAAAAAAAGCTGATCTCATTGTAATGAGAAAACAGTACGGTCATCGCAAACCAATGAGTATTACGTACATAAGAAATTCGGTACCTCCTATGGTTGTATACAGAGTAATACCTAAGAGTGTATACGAACAAGTACGTGAATTAATAACGCAAGGAGATATAGTTCACACATCGTATGGCTTACCACAGATATCGAAAGCGTAAATCATCTCAACCCTCCCAAATTTTAATCATACTTCATTACTACCTCTCAAAAACGCTTTATTTAAATGTTAGTGTACGATAGTACATGCTTCTCATTTATCCGCTTCATTAAAAATAATTACTTCATTTCATAAATTAATAGCTCATCGCATTGAAACATGGTGTACATTCTACAGTAAAGTGGTCGTTATTGTTCATTACAAATCATGAAAACACAGAGAACAATTACTAAGATGTGTACCTTTTATATTAGTTACAGTTAATGCTTAATTGCAAATAATTAATATAGTATATGTATGTACTACGCTAGAATATAAATTAAAGGATGACACACGTAAACGTTATCGGAACAAGTGCCTTGTGAAGTGCGTTTTTTAAGTTCACTCGTTCTGCATATAAGATTATCAAAGAACGTAACTAGTCGTCTTAATAAAATGTTAATTTGTTCGAATTAAAAATTAAAAAATATAATTATTACCCACTCCATTTGTGTGTACAAATTTAAAAAGAAGTCACTGTTTCCATTAATATACTTCATAACTACTAATATCTATCAGTGTATTACCGCGTCATAAAGCGATGAACACCGTAACCACTAATGTTAGTCCATTAATGTTAATTCGTGTTTGACTTTAACCTTGTCGATAACACAGGCCCAAGGCGGAAGTTTGGCCTGCAGTTTACATTAAAACGCTGACTAGTCGAAGCATGGGTTCTACCTTCGGGACGATCGCTTCTCCGAATACCGTATAAGCTATAGATATAGTGGTGCTGGTAACGCCTGGCTTGTTAGCCATTCCTGTAGTTTATCGTGGTTTGGAAAACCGATGAGGAAATCGATACTTCGTGAAGCTCGCTAAACCGAGCATATAATTCTACGTCATTCGATGGTGTATCGCATTGAGAAGAACCAAACATGTTCTATCTTCGTTTTAACGCATGTTGCTTATTCTTTGTAGCGAAACTACTTGAAAAGGTGCGTTTTATGAAGACCGCAGCTTTAAATCGTCGCGAATTCACGTTGCGCGGGTAACGATCGCATGTTTTCTCTTCTAAAGAATGATAAGCAACGATAGGAAACCCGTATTCTTATAAAAAGGTCTATCTCCCGCGGGCACCTGCGTACACAAGACTCTAACTTGACGCGGGTAAGGTAAAGGTACGACCTCGTTCGAAGAAAAAAAAAAAAATGAGAGCGCCTGGAGTTTTTACCGTGACTTCAACCACGGATCTCATTCGTTGCTTGGCAGAAAAGCGGACGTTAAAGCCGCAGATATGGTCTTCTTCGAGAAAAGTGGCTATCCACGGCGTTGTACACTTTAAAGGGTTCATTACGTCGAATGTTTGACTGGGTTTAAGTTTGTTTGCTCAACATTCATTCTTCGTCAAAAGAAGTACACATAATGGTTATTACTTTTATATATTTTTCCGATCGAATGTATTGCACTAGTGATTTAAAAAAAAATATATATGTATATATTGGTTAAACCTGCCAGAGGACAATATAAGTCTCTGAGATTTAAATAAATTTTAGAAGGCAGCCACGACTCGAACGCGTCTCCGGTAATTCATGGATTCTCGTGTTACGACTCGCGAAATCGGTGCGACTTCATCATCGACCGTTATACGGTTCGTCGTTGGCAGAAATACGAGGAGCAGAGCCGCAAGACCGTTCCGAAGGAAACGTTTCAGGACGACACAACTTTTAGAGGCCGTAACTAGCAGCCACTTCGCTCGACGTCGTTCGGATGTGGTCGCACCTGACGTCGACAATCCCCCAACGTTGTTAAGTATCTTTATTTTCTAGATTACAGTGCCTATCGACATTTTGTCGGTACTTGAACGAAAAAAAGGTCGATTCAGCACCACAAGAAACTACTTAGATAAATCTATTACTTTATGAGACCCTATCAAGAAATGTCAGAGCTTCAGAGACATCTGGTATTATTTGTGTTACTAATGAAACTTACCTCGAAATCCGTGAAAGCTTTGTACGTGAGAACTAAGCAACCGCCGAAAAAGAGACACGTCGCCAGATTCCTGGTATCGGCCAAAGATGTAACCAGAGGAACGGAACCCATTTGCCAGTCATGAGAGAGTGTCACCGGACAAAGGAGTAGCCAGCAGTTTAACGCCGCCAGATAACAAAACGTTAGTAACCTGTAACCACAAAATAGGACTTTGGTTAACGATGACAAATAGTAACGAGCATATCCCTTCATAAGTAATAGAATTAAAGGCATTTAACTTTATCAAATATGAACAAGTAAAAGTATTTTAGAATTCCATACCAAAGCCATCGGACATTGATCGACGCCTAATCTATCGTTATTCACGCCAGCATGATGCAAAGTGCCAAAAGATGTCAATGGTCCTTTTCTGCGAGTCACTCGAGAGAGAAAAAAGGAAGCGATCGTGGATGTCGGCACTGTAGAGAGTGCATGCTGGGCTTCAACGCGCGGCATTGTTCTCACGCGTCCGTGGCGAAGCGCGCGGAAACCGTAGAGGAAGAATAAGAGGATCGTCGCATCTATCGTGCTGACGTTGAATCTTTCGTTTTCTCACTATCAGCATTCACCGATATAATCACCGATATAATACCTCTCCTCGATGCGCCATCGTCGTCGTCGAGACCGTGTATCCTCGGCATCGTCTTCGATGAGGCGGATTTTCTCTCTCTCGGTCCACCCTCCCCACCCCCTACCCCTTTTGTTTCTCTCCTTCACCCACTCGGCGTTGTATCGCCCCGACGCCCTCGGGGTGGCTTACTCGGCGGGTCTATTGTCTCGCGAACAAGCCCCGTCGTATAACGACGAGTCGCATAACATGCCGGCAAATATTCTCGTCACTCCGCCACCCTGAGTGTTAATACCGACGGAGCGTGATCCCCTCTAATTGTCCTCCACACCAGCTGCGGATTTACCGAGGAACGTGCTTGTTTATGAGTAAGAGCGAGCGAGAAACCGACTGCTTCGAAGGAATACCAGGAGAATGCCGAAAGCGTCGCGGCGACGCACTTCACTTCGAATTCCTTCGAAATCGAGACACGCGCCGCGCTGCCGCTGGGAAGTTCGTTAAACGAATTCTAATTCCAAGGACGACGTAAAGAATACCCTCCGAGCTTGTAATATCATTTCAAATGAAAGAACCTTCAATACGAAGTCTACCTATCTAGTTTTGTTTAATTGTTTTGTGCAAAATATTGGAGGTTGAAGTACCCTTTTGTACCACTCTTTAGAAAATAATTTTGCATTTTCAACGAGTAACGAAGAGGAGAAACGAAGTCATTTCCCTTTTGACGTTTCAATATATAAAGGGACACCGTGTAACATTTTCTGTTTCTACCAGCTTTCACCACTACAGTCGTTCTTATAACGCCGCGCCATTGTCGGCTTGTTTTCACTCCGCTTTATTCCAGATTATTAACACCGTGCAAGAGTGTTCTGCACTTCCCTTTCTATTGAAACTGAAACCTGCATACTCTCGACGTGGAACAAGCGAAGTAGCTTAGTCGCCGCTTTCAAATACACCTGCCGGTGTGGTTCGGTGTCGAACTGTCGGAAAAGTAAATTACATAAACCAAGACCATGGTTTTTGTCACATTCGATAGAGAAACGTTTGAATTCCATGAAATACTCTTTTCTGCTAAATAATACAATTTGCGGAGATACATTCGAGTAGTTTACGTAGACAATTTGTATGACTTTTTCATAAACGCATCGCGATACACGCTCCAACGAGCCGCGTGCTCGCACACGTATTCTTCTTACATTTGTATGTTCATAAAAGACTATAATAACAGTGCGTGTCGACTACTTTACATTTTCAGATCACAAAGAATTAACGTTTCAAAGGGACACGCAAGTATAGCCGATTCGCGCTAGTCCAAACGTTTTCCCGCGAGTCAACTCGAATGGAGCAAAGTGACATAAAACCATCGAATGGAGCGCGAAGTGACGCGCATGCTGATGAAATGCGAAGTGCTCTCGGAGCTTACGATCGATCGCGTAGAAACGGCACACTGCCCACCAATTTGCTTTTTGCATTTATACCCAAGTCGTCATTCGTAGTAGTCGCGTAGGTTTTTTTTTTAATTCACGAAATATCAATCGAATTTAATTCACGAAGGATCAATAGAATTGAATAATCGACGGCGAAAAGTTTTTAACGCGCGTCTCGATCCGTCACACAAGATTCGAGAAAGAAAAACATCAAACGATTCCTCTTGGCGATCGTCCAAACGTAGGTAGGTACGTATTATCTTTCTCAAAGAGTTCGATCAAACCAATGAATTTTGGTCTCTTTGTCCTTTAACGCATGGATCATTTTGTTGTTTCTCATAGAACGTGGCGACCGCGTTCTAGCCGAACATCCACTTTCAAAACCGAGTCCTCTAACGAAAGTGGCAGGAATTCGCTACGGGACCATTACCTGCGTGGCAGGAGTAGTGGCTTGGATCGAGGATATGGGACACGGTACACGGGATACATGGCATCCCGAACTGCATTGCGGCATACTCGACTTCCCGTTGAGTAAAGATGACCTTCTGCTGCACTTTCCGAGACGGCACGCCCGCGCACGCGCTCTTAAACGTTTCCCAATGGCACTAGCTTCTTTATGTGCCATCGTATGAAACGTTGCTTCGTTTTTCATGAACTCCAATATGTTTTTATTACATTGGTATATACTATTCGTTGAAACGCCTCATGCTTTACTAATGACATCGTCCTGGTGAAGTTTTACTTTTTTCACTTCCCGAAGAGCTCTTATCGATTCGTTTCATACTTGGTATATTTTCGCTTACAGACAACACCTATATCGTGGCTGCATCGATTAATATCAGTCCTTGGTACTCGGTACTTCCGCCGGGATAAAACTCAGACAGGTACTCCCCGGTGCTCGGAAAAACAATGACAATAATGTATTTCAGTTGCCCGTCGCCATTGCTCCTTTTTCTTGGCATAATTTTTCTTTGAGCTCTGCGCACTTTTATTTCGTCGACATGATTAATGGGCCGCCTACTACTACCGCTCGGAAAGAAACGGAGATTCGAGTAGAGAGAGAGAGAGAGAGAGAGAGAGAGAGATATGTAGAGGAGAGAGAGGGAAAAAGAAACGGAGAAAGAGAACCACGGTCGACCCGAAACGTCAAAATAATAATTCTCGGCATACATCAAGCGCGATGCACGTACAGCTACGTAAAAGGGTAGGATTTTCTTGGGAGATGGTCTCGCGCGCGCACATTACTAAGGATGATGCGTTCGCCTATGGGCTTTATCCTTTCCGAACATCGAGGAGAATGGGGCTAAAGATCGCAATAAATCTTATGGATCTTATATAACGCTTTTCGAGAAGTCCACATCCTTTGATTTCCTTTACTTTGTAATATCTGTATATTCCTTCGTAAAAGATAAGTATAAATTTGTAGTGATTATTTTTTTGCGATTCGTAACTACGTCGTTCCGTATAGGCTGTTTTGCGAAGACAACGAAAACACAAAGGATCATAAAGTACCAACATTTTGCCCAGGCTTTTTTTATGGCTATTAACGACTTAATAGCAGTCGAAAAGCAAGTTCATGAATATTGAGTTTTTCAGCAGTTCGTTATCCACTTCTTAAGTCTTATGAAAGGCTTATCGACGAACTCAAAGGCTTTCCCGCTGAACGGATATCCAATATCCTCTTACGGGGTTGCCATAAGTTTCACGTAAAGCTCTTTCTCGTTGTTACTCCATTGCGGTTCATTGCGATTGCGGTAGTAAGAGACGGTAAGACTGTTCTAACAGGTCGCTCTTTACTGGATTTGTTTCAAATTGGTATACGGCTTGATATCGCGAGCTCCGGTAATACATCCAACACGTATTCGTATTATGAGCGTAACGCACTTGGAGTTTTATGGTCATGAAATTTGAACGACGACTAGCGTGCTATTCCGAAACGTAATAACCGTACGTTATGAAGCGTTATTACGTTGTATTAGTATTCCGCCGGCTCGCCCGTCCTTACTTTTTACGCGTTCGCCGACTATACGATCGAATTTATGTCCGCAAATCCCCGCCCGCTTCATGACTACCCCTCCCCTTCATGTAACCTAAGCAAACCGAAATGTTATTCCCTTTTTTGTAATCGAATAGCCGTACGCGAAAAACGTCAAAATCCCGTCCGATAAAATACGAATGCACTGTGGTAAGACTTCGTTAACGATCGATATCATTTTTCTGATCTGGTCTTCGAACATATACAATTCTATGCTAGAGATAATTGGTAAATTTTGTATTCAATGCTAAATGATTTTCACTGATCCACTGAGTAACTATAAAAAGCAAAATATAAAACGAGCGAATCAGTTCGGTAGTCGAACCAGAGCGGAAAAACATTGATAGCCTTGCGAGCGAAACTTATGGAAATCAGAGACGGACAGTGAAAAGGGGGGAGGCAGTGAGTTTCGATAGTACGAAGAGCGCAATCTGTTCTTCAATATCGGAGTATCAAGCCGCTCGGCGAGTTCGAAACGGGGTTCACATTTAACCACAGGACTGGCCTTTATTAACCCCTTTCCCTCCTTTCACCCTCTTGGCTTCGTCTACCAATCTCTGTCCCTCGAAGCCGCCGATTTTGAAGGTTTCCCTCATGCTTCTACTCTTAGAGAAAGAGAGAGTGAGAGAGGGAAGGAGTAAGAGAACGAGAGAACGTTCGTTGTTCCGTGCGAATTCTCGTTAGCCGTAATTCGATAGTATGTCACGGTCGGTTGGAAGTACTCCGCAATAATTTTCTTTCGAAGCATCGCCCTGATTCATGGCCGAAGCGCGGTGTCGTTAGCCTCTAATCACGCCATTTCATCGATCGATCCTCCAACCCCCACTTCCTACGTTTCTCACTCCCATAGCTACTCCAACGTTCTCTCCCGATATATATTATATATACACATTTATATGTATGTATATACGCGTTCGTAATCGTGTTGGTGGTCATATATATTCCGATACCATGAAAATCGAGACCTTATTCTATACTCATAACCGTTCGAATTACTTCCCGGTAATTTCCGACCCTTAACGTCTTATAGTAAACTTCGAAATTATCGTCCCAGAGTCATTAACATCGATCGTTCACGCGTTACTGGTATCACCCATATTTTACTACTTTCCGCTGACAAAAGCGAACCAACAGTTTAAGGAATAAACGATTCGGTAAATTTCTATTTACTCGCGTCGTCGTTAAAATTTCTGATATAATCGAAGAAAAGTTAAGGCGATCATTCCAGATCGCACGACAGAAACTCAATCACGATGAGGTGATTCGTGGAACGAAAGAGGAGGATGCGAATTGAAAACTTTAATCGACACGACCATGCCAAGTTTCTTCCCCGTCGACTTCTTCTCTCTCTCTCTCTCTCTATCGTAGCGCGTTAGAACTTTGGCCTTTTACACCATCCTCTGAATTTATACGAAAGCAATTCCGTTTGATCGCGAGTGCGAACCACTCACGTTTATTTCACGAGCAATTTCATAACACCTCTTTCTTAAACGCTTTTCCTTGGCAATTACTTCGAAAATAAGATTAACATCCTGGTTGGAATTTTTCGTTTACAAGCTGGAAAGTTGAGAAAGAAACAAAAGAAATCGCAAAAGTTCCTTCGCCGAAAAGCCCTCGTACATCATGAGCGACTCGCTTCCTCGGTGAAAGGAGTTGATAGAACACACGCGACGATCTATTACGGTTGACTGGTAACAGGCGACATCACTGACTGGTACCTGACAAAGTCTCGACCCGATATGTATCGTTGTACACTGGGGAATAATCGATACGAAGCACTTCGGATTGAAGTTCCTATAAATCAGTCAGCTCCCTTCGTTGCGACAACGCTAATGTCGTTAATTATTAAAAAGTCACTGTCTGGTCTGTCAACGATCGCTTTGATTTATTCCTTGAACCGATTATTTATAAATTTATCGTGGAAACAAAATAAACCTCATAAATCCTGCAATTCTCGCCCATCAAATGAAACATCAAAACCCAACGTGATACACTAGCGCGCAGAATCCACATGCTCGACAGATATAGACCCCATTCAAAGCGTTTCGCATTTTGGTGACCGACCCATCATCGGGTAACCGAGCTGGGACTTCGTTAACGACAGTAAATTCTCACGCGGAAGCAATCGTACATCAATCGCAGAGCGTTGTATAAAGCGAGAGAGCCGGCTTGGTACGATCGCGAAACCACGAGAAGAGTGACGGTATCGGAAGAGGGCTCTATAATGGAACTTTGTTGGCAGTTAATCTTGCGAACCGGATGGGCCCGCTTCGCTGGGCACGATACACTTCCGTCTCACCGGATCGCTAGTAAACCGAGGAGAGATGTATTGCGTTCTAACACGGAATCAAACGCTTCCCTTTCCCTCTTCATCTATCCCTTCTGGTTCTACAGATCGGCCGATATGTGTTAGTTGCGATTCGTCTTCTTTGAATCAAGATTGTAATACACAAGGGTTCGTCGATAGTTGAAGATTCTTACGAAGTTCCGATGCCGCTAGAATACTACTTTACTACATTCCGTTACTATTTTCTTGGAACATGAAAGTGAATTCTCAACTACTACGCAATATCAAGTAATACCTACTACTAAATAATACCGATTAAAATATTCCACTCGCTTCGGCACCACCTCTATAATAAAACGTACGCAACGACGGATAATTACCGCAAATATCGCGTTTCAGCGGTCAGCAAATCGGGCACGTCGGGGTGCGAATAATTTAATTAGTTACGAGATTAACGGCATGGTCGCCGATGTAGCTGGTAAGAGAAAAAAAAAGAAGGAGAGAAAAAAAAACGAGCGATGAGATCGATGAGAAAGGAACTGGCCGAGGGGGTGTTCAGAAGAGGATAGAAAGCGTGGAAACCAGGACGAACGATAGCGAATGCGCGAGCGTGTTTCGTCGTTCCTTTTGGCAGGATATAGCGGAGCCGTACGATACGATCATTTGGCGAGGTTCCGCGCTCGAGTATCGCCCGGTGGATTATTTTACAGCTAGTAGACAAAAATACATCGGAGGGTTTATTTTCGGTTATTCAGCGAGCCGTATAATGTTCAGGAAACGAGAGAGGGGTTTTGGTATAGCTGGTGGGGTACACGCTGGGTGGTGGGGTTGAATGAGAGCGGATGATGGAAGGGGTGCGAGAAGGAGGAAGAGGGTATCGGCCGCATACAAATCGATATCCGTTATCGGAGAAAGCGCCGACACACACATAGACGTGGTCGTATACCTGCACGCAGGGCGAGAGAACGTTGCGGAACACGACGTCGGTAATTATTTTTATGGCAATCGGTGCCGCTTATCGACACTGCCAACGGCGGGCGATATTACTTCAACGAAATGAAATTAACAGTTATATTCGAAGCCTGTGTAGATCGAAGGGGAGTCGGCGATGTTGGGAGTCACCGTGCGAACATCGCTCGACGTTCCTCTTTAATAGATTTTTTTTTTCTTCTCTTCTTTAACGCGAAGGTGGTTGGGAAAAAGGAAAAAAGAGAGAGATATATTGGCGAGTGTAAGCAGATCGAAGATGGAGATACGTTCGTAGACGGGTTACCCTCTTCTTTAGTCTCCCCCAACACCTTTTCCGTATCGCAATGCGACTCTTCTCTGTCACCCTCTTCCTCTTTTTTTTTTCTCCTATACATACACACGTGCATATATTCCAGTACATTCGAGTGCATCGAACGACGAGAGAACACAGCCCTCTTCGAGAATCGAGCTTTCTTCTTCCACTAATGACCGAGCCCGTATTAATTCGACCCTTGCATCCCGTTTAATTGAACGCGCACGCGAACATCGGCACCCCTTCAACGTATCCGCTGTTACGGGAAGAACAACTGCCGTCGAATAACTATACCGGGTGCAAAAAACCCCGTTGGCTCCAATGGTAATCTTGTTGTCGATACATGGATCGTTACTGAAGTATGATGTTTTTTTTGAGATCATTGTTAGAATTTTTTTTTAATTGTTTATCTTTTTTTTACATTGAAATCCAAAGAAATTTGAATAGAATTTGATAAAATCTGTAACGTAATCTATCTATCGAATACAGGAATAGCATTGATAAATTTGATCGAATAACATGGAGGATTCGTGGACGCGTAGATGTACGAGGATAAAGAAGAAATCTCGGGGAATGAAATTCTTTGGGTCCTTTAACCGAATTCCTCCTTCGTTACGATGCACGTGCGCACAGGGAAAAGACGAGAAATGGAATGAGAAAATTTGTGGAAAAGTGGATGACGGTATCCGGTAATGACTAAAGTAATGGGTTTTTTTTTTAAATATTTTTCGTGTTCAACCGTACATTTTGAATAAATCTACATTTATAAATTAGGAAAAAAAATAATAATTTATATGACGTGCATAATGAGTGATCAAAAAGAGTGGCCTTTCAACCGTCGTTAATATCACTGGAAGCTCAATACAGGTATTCGTGGTAGCACCGAAAATTCGCGATGTCCTACCTGTTGAGCTCAGCTCAATGACTCGTGTAACGGTCTATGATCCGAAATTTTGATGTTGGATGGTGCGTGACCGTGATGCATGCCGGTATTTTACTATTACCAAGGTAATGGAGTGTCAAGGATCAAATTTTTCGATACCATTCCGTTACCGTGTTTTAATGAATATGGTACACTGAGTTTGCAAGACACGCTTAAACATCAGAGTTTGTTACGCAGCCACGTTTACATACAGCGATATATCGTCGAGAAATGTCAACGACATTCGTCGCGGTCTCGACATCGTGCAACCGTCTGTGCAGACATCACGAAATAATGACGTACACGCGAAAACTAGAGAATACGTATCTACGATACCTTCGACCGCAGTTGCTATGTCGTACTTTGCGCACGTAGAAAATCGTAGAGTACAACGAGATATGTTTCTTTCCAGATACTATATTAACATTTAACAGCCGCTATACTTTATACAAAGCCGCGTGGCAACAACGAAGTCCAAGAAAAGTTTGACCGTATGCACGAGAGCGTAGCGCAGATCCTAGAAAATTGATGTTCCCACGAGTCGCTATTGCAGAGAGCTAGGAAACTCGACGTAAACGCGTGCCTTGCAACTTTGAAATGTCCAAGTTTCACAATCCACCCATACGGTCTTCCCAGAGAAAGCTGCAAATTTTTTGCTGGCGTTGTCTCGATATCATCTAAAGTGACTAACGTATAACTCAAAAGATGACCCTTATTTACGCGTCGATGAGAGAACCATTTGTTTCGTTCCCACCATAAAAAATAAAACTACAATGACATTGCAATCTCTTGATGTTCCTCATCTACAATTTGATTGACAATGGCTCGATTATGCTTCTTCGCGATTAATCCAACGCAGTAGATCTCATTATGGATAGGAGCTGGAAGGGTGAAAAGTACTTTTATTGAAAGATATGACGCTTATAAGAAAACTGCGGTAGAATGAAGTCTCTTCATTATGATGGTACAATCCATTTGTAGGAACGCTAGACCGTGTCTCCTCCTTCGAGTATAAGAGTGAATGAAGGACTTCGTGCGGAAGGAGAAGCATGCCACAAGGCGGAGTGGGGTTTGTGACGATACGCGTTGGAAAGCAACGAAGCGAAGTTAAGTAGTCCTTCTTGTACACCGCAAGCTATAGCGCCTCGTGGAAATGGGCTAAAGCGGGTGGAGTGGCAGATGCACAAAACTACAAGCCACGGGGATGTACCACTGTAGTCGTCGGTTGATTCTAGGCGGAGCTGCCTCTAGGCTCTCTTCACTCTACCGGTATGTACTGTCTTTTCTTGAGTACCGACTAATTGGATACTCTGCAGCTGACGTATCCGATGATACTTTATTTTTCCTACCTATATATATATATATATATATATTTACTCTATCGCCTCTAGTACGTATCTTCTTTCTCTCCTCGACGCTATATTCGACACTATCCCTGGGAACGAAATAGTCCGGATAATCTTAAATCGCTTCTACGAGAGCTCGCTTCCTCATCTTCTTCGTACGACGTAATAGGAGCAACGCAATTACTCGTTGAATTATCCGTGGAAATACGCGCTAAAATGTATCCTGTTCGTTCCAATTGTTCAAATTTGATCCTAAGAGGATTTATTATTCTCGTGAATTTGATGTGTATTCTTATTATAAAAAAAAATGTAAGAAAGGAGAATGTCTACACGGACAAAAGTTTCGCCATGACGTTCTTTTAAAATGTCACTTTTTGAAGTCACGCAGTACGTTCTCATAAGTTTCAGGGTGCTGCCACGATGAAACGCCATTCCGAAGTTTCCAACCGGCGTATTCTAGTGGGAAAGAAAGTTAAGATGTTCCGGGGAGTGATAAAGAAGACCCAATAACATCAGGGTCACTAATTCTTTGATGTCGGCTGAAAGAGCCGGTGAAAAAGCCACAAAAGCTGTTTGATATCATCTAGCTGTTCCATGCCTTTGTTCCATCGCGAAATATAAAATTTTCTACCGCCTAGAAACTTGTCAGAAAGTGCTTTTCTAGACCCCCTCCGGATATAACTAATTACGTGCACTCGACAGCGTCAACGCGGTAACTTTTGTCGGAAAGACATTTTATTTCCAAGCTAGAATCTACGGTGATTCGAACGAAATGAATATGAACAATTAGACCTTCTACAATTTTCCTTTTACCAAGTCGGTGTAAAGGGTGAACGTTACAGAAAGATCTGGACAAGACCTGACATTTGGTATAATTAATTAATCTAATGGCACGTCTCTTAGAAACAAAGTTACATCCTGATAAATTAAATTCCAATAAATTTTATTCGAAATGTCTAACGACTCTCTTTAAGATGGTATACCCAAAGAAACATAGGTATTCGCCTGCTATTACAAACGTAACCAAATCCTCTCTCGAGTAATCAGTATAGGTATACAAAGAAACAATGAGAAAATGTACAAGGAGTTCGTGCGTGTGCCACAGTGGCAAGTAGGTTCACTCTCCCCATGTCGAGAAAGATATATCGCTAACTTACTACATCCTACCCAAAGACCTTTCTTGGGCATTCCAATCTATTATCCGCAAGATGGATTGCAAGTGACCATCACGAGTCAATGTGTATATATATATGTCTACACATATATACACATGTACGTATACAGATTTGTATTTAGGTTATATAACATCAGAGATAGCGTGTTCATTCTGTCGGAAATAAACTAATTTGACGAGCTAGACGATGACTTATGATCACGGTATCAAAATATGTCTAAAAGAGGTAGTTGTTTAAACAAAAGTCGAATACTATCAATTTTACGCATCTACGTACGGATCATCGTCGAATCTTTACGATAAACTCCCAGACAAAGTTTCTTCAGATTCTTACGAGCTATGCACGCTGGTGCTCGAATAAGGAATATAAATTGTGAACGAGAAGCACACAAAGTTCCTTCCTTATGTCCATAATAAAGGAGGGATAAAGTAGTTATAGCAAACAAAAAAAGACAGCGAAGCGTATCCATAGTTGACTAGTGGTATTAACCGTGCTTATGTAGGCGCAAAAATATGGTTGAAATCGTAAATCTGTCGCGTTCTTAACTTAACGCGGGGGAACGGTTTTACAGGCTCTTATGATTTTGATGTACCTCTACTTCTTTACGTACTTCGCTCTTCTTTACTTTTTCTTCTTCTTCTTTATTCTTTCGCTGCTTCGACCCTTTTTTCCCTTCTTTGCCTACCACCCGCGGTGTATCAGAAGAAGGTAGATAGTTTCTTTTAGAACTATACTACAGTTTCCCGGGATAACCTTTTTCCAAGATATCGTCAAGAAAAAGTTTCCTTGAATTGATTCAAAAACAGTCCGAAAGCATTCCCTTCTTCCTTGCTGGAAACTGGTATAAGTAGAGTCGGGTTAACGCGATACAGTTAGACACCTTAAACTGATAAATGGTTCGGGACTGTAACTTTCTTCGATTTCGAGCTTGCGGGAAGATCGTGAGCCGGTGGTTTCATCGTGAAACTTTGGAAGGGTAACGGGAATTAATCGCTCGTCGATGAGGCGACCCAACGAAAATGGATCCGTGGTTTGAACGTTCTCAAGAGTTAGCTCTCCCTGGATGATCGAGAAAAGGCTATTGGTACTGCTACCGCTATGGTATCGGCCGATCGATCAGCAAGGACAACACCAGGACAACGAGGGGTTCCTTTCTTCTCCTTCCTTCATCTCCTCCTTCTTCTTCTGTCGGCGGGATCACGTTGACGATTGGAATCCGAAGCTCGAAGCTCTGTTCTCGATGGCACGTAATTTACGAGAAAACTTCGTTGTACCCTCAAAGTAAATTCCCTTCCCTCTTCACCTTTTGACATTCTCTTCTCCTCTCTCTCACTCACGTTCTCTATCCTTCTCATTTTATGATGAAACCTGGTTTGAGGTACGAACGGAATACCTACGGTCCTGTCCATCGAACGACACGTCACCAAGATCCAACACATGGAACGTGCGTGCCCTGGATGGCTCTCACGCTTAGGAGGCTTAGCCAAGCGTTTCTATTTTGCTACCTACCGTAACGGAATTGCCCTTATGGCTAGCTGGCACCGTTACGAAAACCCGAACCAATTATTATACGGCTTTTGAGATCGAAGTCCCTTTGCGATTACGGCACGCGTGGACTGGGCTAACATCGTGGAAAGCAATTATTTCTTCCTAATTACTTTCTCACTGTGCGTGAGAGTTTGTTTCGCGATAACCCATAGTATTATTATGAAATATAGAATGTAGGTACATACATACACACGTACGTGTGTTTAAACGGAAGAAGTAAATTGATACGACACCGAAATAAATGCTTAAACGTTCTATCTAACTGTTAAAAACCCGTTAGTAGCGAGATAAAGTGTGACAAACAATTTTGTCGCATTTCAATCCGAACCACGCAACAAGCGGTACTTTATCAAACACTGTCAGAGAAATTAATGCATCACTTCAAACATGAAATACTTTTTATCAGCAAATTCTATATACATGTACACCACGAATCTCGATGTTACACACGATTTCGACACATGTCGAACGCAATGTTATTCTACTTCACGCGGTGAAATTATATTGCATAGCCAAGAGAGTATCGTTTAACGTTAAATCGCATCACGGTAGACGATGCGTTCTTTCTCGAAAATTTCATTAATCCCCTTCTACCTTTTCTGGTCTTTGAAACTAATGGAACGCCCATATATGTAACCACAACGACTGTCGTTGTCGTTTTTCTCGATAAAGTTTGTTCAACATTATATACGTATATTCCGTATCGATCGGATTCCTAGCTACATCGAAACGATCGTAAAAGTGCGTTTTTACTCGTGAAGTAACAGCGGAGACTTTTTCCTGGGACACATATGTCTTTTAAAAAAAGGAAGCTGATATTAAATACGTAACCGAGTAGAAAGTTGAGGAACTTTTTATGGGAAAAGTTATGTAAACCGTTTACACCATTACTTCTTCTACCGTCGGTCTGAAATACATTTTAGTGTCCCCGAGCTAAGCCGTCCAAAAGTTATAAATCTTCGTGGAGCGTTTTAACGAAACAAAACAAACGTAAAGAGTAACTTTCTGGTTTATATAGCGTGGTATAAATTTCAGTAAACGGCCGGTAGATGGAAACTTTGGACAAGAAGGTATTGGGAATATCGTCGATGGTACAGACGCGCTATCAACATCGATACTATTGGTTTACCAGACGTCATTATACTTCGTTACAAATTGAAGGATAATAGAGTAGTTATTGGATCGTTATTTCGGCATCGATCGATAACGAGGAGATAGCCAGAATCAACGAAACGTTACTATTTTAACGTGGTCTGTCCACGTACCAGCGCTCCTAATCATTCACGTTTCCTTGCATAATACATCATCCACCGCGGTGAAGTTAGCTAAAGGTAGAGAATGGTGGAGGTTGGGTAGAGTAGAAAGCGGATATCCCCATAAAGACAACCTGGTAGGCGAAATAGCAAACGCATAGTACCAAAGAGATGGAGAGAGCGAGCGAGCGAGAGAGTGCACGAAATACTCGTAACGCGTCGAGCATGTTCCCTACTAGACGATGCGCCTACCACCATTAATATTTTACGGCAAAGCCACCGTGGAATACGTGGAAACGATGCGCGTATGGCGATACAAGGGATGCTGGTAATATCATTGCGTATGAGTACACCGACGCAAGAGAAAGAACCATGTATGAGAAAGAGAGAGAGGGAGAGACGACAGGGCGGCCGCCCTGGAATTAATCACTACGAAAAACCGCGTAACGTAGTGTGCGAGACCACCGTAACGTAGTCCTTTAACGACCTCAAGGCATCAAGCCTGTACCACAAACCTCACGTATCTACCCCTGTACCCTTCCTTCTCTTCCTTTCTCTCTCCACAGGCATCCTCTAAAGCGAGAACGTTTCGAGTCCTCGTTGGTTAGTATTCATGGTAAGCCTGGGGTATTCGTTCGAGTATCGCAACGAGGTAATACTTTATTCTAATAACGATCCTCTCGAGGGGGATGTTCCTTGTACACCAACCCCAAAATTCACTTTACATATCGATGCTATATTTATGATTTATATATATATAGATCGTTGATGCTTCAAATATATACACATTGTCAGAGGTTTTACCATAGAGAACATTTTAAATAGCACCTTTAAACGGTCTTGCAATTTATGTTATAATTTTGTAATAAAGCCTTGACGGTCGATTTCCGTTTAACATTTTTTTTCTTATTTTTGTGCGTACCCTCATAACGTTTGTACGGTAAAATCTCGTATATTTGAAATGTCAAAGATCTATTCGAGATATGGATGAAGTCATTTATATCGTACCTCTCAGATCGATTTATCTACTATAGCTCCCTCTACATAAACGTCACACGTCATTTTACTAAATATGAAGAATATTTTCCAAGCAGCCGAGCTAAACGGGTAGGATTTAGAAAGTGACATATTTGCATGTACTCAACCGTATTCGTAAATTTCTTTGCAAAAGAAGGTCGCTTATATCCAACCAAATTATACATCTCATAAAATATTCTCGGCTGGTCTCTCTCTTTCTCCCTAGGAAGGTAGACGGCAAGTATTTCGCATAATATTCAACTGGATCTGAACGAAGAAGAGAAAGAAAAGTTGGGAAGAGAACTTCAACGGGATTTCGTAAGGAGAGTCGACTCATCGAAGGGTGGGAAAGAAGAATAATAAAAGGAAACGATGCGCTGGAAGGGGTATCGATACGCTGATACGACGAAACGGTTAGATGGGAACGAAACAATATTTCAATATGCTAAAATTATCGAACCATCTCTTCTCTCACTCCCCCTATCCCAAACCACCCACGTTATCTTTAATCCTAAAAGTCGAGTCTCCTGTCTCATTTTTCTTACCAATCCTTTTGTCCAAGCGAACGTTAATCTTTCGGCTGAATGAGTTGAATATATTACCAAATAAATTGAATATATTACGAAATATAATAGGTAAGAATCGTCGAACGTTGAATAATTAATTATAATAATATGTAAAGTGGGAACGCGACACGAAGTGCTTATATCTTGATGGAATTTTGTATAATAGGTATGTCTTCTTTAATAGAGAAAGATTTGAAAAATAAAATCCAATTGACACATTTGAATCTCGTTTTAATGCGATAATCGATAGTTTTCCCAGCTTCGATTTCCGAATCTAACCGAGAAAGAACTTTCCCACGTAGGGGAGACCGGGGCTAAAAGTCCCAGGGGCAAGTTGTCCCAGTCATAGTTTTGCTATCTTAGGCTGGAAGGGGAAACGCGTCCGGTGCATGGCGTATAGGTCTTAGTGAGTAAAAAAAAGTATAGTGGTGGTCGTTGTGTTTAGTCTTCCCTGGTTACTTCAAGAGACGAATTTATATTTTGATAAGTTCAATTCTACTTTGGGTACATTACTTAAGCATCTCTAGGCACTAATGAAAATCGATTGCACACGAGTTCACACATGTAATAGAAAGAGAATTTTGTCAGCTTCATTTCCTTGCCAGAATTTTTAAAAAACTCCTTGATCTGACTGAACTATTACCCGAGAAACAAACCTATGAAAATGGGGCAAGTTGTCTCACACGTCGGGGTAAGTTGTCCCGACAATGAGATCTGGGACAACTTGCCCCATCCTCATTCTTTTGCTGTAACGTTTGTTTTTATCATTAGTTTTTGACAGAATTCAGGTTTTCGTTCATGATGCACACATCAGGATTTTTGTCAAAAATCGATGCATTTCAAATTTGCCCGATCAAATACTCGTTCGAAAGAGGAAAGTCTCTAATTTACGAATATGGCAGTGTGGCTTCGATAGGATGACTGGTTAAAAAGTTACAGCGATTTTTCTCTTGAAAACGACCCATACTACGACACTTAAAAAATTTATTTTTCAACACTCCGCAACGATATCGAAAAACGGCCAACGGGACAGTATTCTGCATGCTTTCTTCTTTCTAAATCTTGATCCATACATCAGGATTTTTGTCAAAAATCGATGCATCTCGAATTTGCCCGATCAAATACTCGTTCGAAAGGGGAGAGTCTCTAATTTACGAATATGCAAGTCGCGTTTCGATAGGATGGCTGGTTGGAAAGATACAGCAGTTTGAAGCTTGAAAAAGACCCATACTCCGACACTTAAAAGATTAATTTCTCATCATTGCTTAACGATATCGAAAAACGGACAACGGAACATTATTCTGCATGCTTTGCCCTTTAAAATGAGCTATTAAACATTGAAATCGGCGGTGGTGACCATTTTGGCAAAAATCATGATGCATAGGTCAGGATTTTTGTCAAAAATCGAAGCATCTCGAATTTGCCCGATCAAATACTCGTTCGAAAGGGGAAAGTCTCTTCTTTACGAATATGCAAGTCGCGTTTCGATAGGATGGCTGGTTGGAAAGATACAGCAGTTTTAAGCTTGAAAACGACCCAAATTCCGATACTTAAAAAATTAATTTCCCATCATTGCTTAACGATATCGAAAAACGGACAACGGAACATTATTCTGCATGCTTTGCCCTTTAAAATGAGCTATTAAACATTGAAATCGGCGGTGGTGACCATTTTCGCAAAAATCATGATTTATACATCAGGACTTTTCCTTGAAAACCTTGGTAAACTTGCCCCATGGCGTGAGACAACTTACCCCGCAGCGGGACAAGTTGTCCCAAAAAACTCGTTTGCTTGGAATTGAGAAAAGAACGTGTTAAAAACGTCTTAATGCAAGCGGAAAAATTTCCATGTATTGCTAAGAAGTTGAACTTTATGATGGTCACCAAAAAATTCGAAAATATAAGCTATAGAAATCTGTAGAAACAAAAAACCTAAAATTGGGACAACTAGCCCCGGTCTCCCCTACTTACGATTCGTCTCTCGGACCAAATAGCCACATGCTTTCGTAGATCGCTTCGTACCGGTTGTATGCGATCGGAAACCAATATGGAGATTCGTAACACTTTGCCGAACAAACGGTTCTATATTCTTTCACTTTTTCTATGACTAAAACCGACGACGAAAAGTCAAGCTCAAGAGACATATTCGAAAAATTGTAATTTCATTTTTTTTATTTTATTCGTACGTCATGCTTTATCGACTCGAGCGTTTTCATAAATGGTTAGCAAACCCTCGAGGGTGCATACGTCAATGAAAAAAAATCCAATCAATCCGCAAACGAAATATCGTCACACCGTAACGATGCATCACCATAAAGCGTAACGCTACAACGTTCGTTCCATCTTCGAGTCGTAATAACTCACGAGCAACATTCTTTCCCAGGATTCCTGTAACGGGAAGCAATATATATGCGAAATAACCGGTATACATCGAAATCGAATTCCTCGGACACGTCCGTCGAAGCGTAAAATCTAATCGTATTTTTGGATCTTTTCCCATGCTCGCTCGTGTGAGTCCGAAAAGTCGTCTGTTATAATATAATACAGAATAAGCCGAAGAAGAGGATGCCATCCTCGGCGGAAGACTCGGTGAATCGTATACTCTCGCTTCGCCATTAGATCGATCCCAAGGACGAATGGAATTTATTTTCTACTTGACCGATCGAGTGGTAGAATCAGGAAGTTCCAACCATAGACGGACGAACGTGAAAAGAAAAAGTAGAAAAAAAAATAAATATTATAGAAAGGCAGAGCAATGTCCGCTAAGTAGTGTCCGAGCTAACTTTTTTCGTAGTCTTTAATCTCGTCTGATTTTTGCGAGGATTAATTGAAATTTTCGTTATTCTACTTTCTTAATGGATATCGTCGATTCCGTCCAAACGTCGTTCGTTTCTAACGGAGGCTAAAAGTTTTTCGACGAAGTCAAGGAAAACGGATCGAAGTTCAGAAAGCTGCACGGATACCGTATACCTACTACTCTTCCCCCTAGCCTCCTTTTGCGTTTCGAGTGGTTTACTAAGATATTTTTCGTAAAAGTTGTAAGAGAAATTGCAGACTCTCCCTTTGAGGAAAGAAGGCGACGCCTCGAGTGGAAAAGAGTTTGGTTCTTCCAAACCGGTCAGAAACGAGTATCAGAAGTAGAGAAGTTACTAAAGGACGTTTCCTCGGTTTAAACCTCGCGGAGTAGCAGTCCGAAAGGCCTTTTTGAACGAGCTGTAAGAGAGAAAGGGAAAAAGAGAAAATCTGGTCAAACTTCGAGCTATCGTTCGTTTCGAAGTCGTTGCTTTCCAAGGAGCGTAGCAACGGGCATTTTAACTCGTACGCTATCGTAAATTCCAATCGGTTCGATAGCTTTCTCGGTATAAATGGTGAAAGGAATGAAGGGAAATCCTAGAATCCAGAGATGCGCTTTTCGTGGTAGATATCGATATCTCACCTACATCTTTTTATTTCCACTATAATAACGCGCAGCTCGAATATTTGTTTTCCTTTCATCTGATAACATCCGACATCAACATTGTATCTTCGAGATACCTACTACTTTTTCTCGAAATTTTCTGTACGAGATTGAAGAACAACGTTGTTAATATTTGAATTTCAGATTGTTCTTGTATGACTATGCTATTATATTACTTACCTAACGTGGAAGCAAGGATGAAAGGCCGCAGGATTATCCTGTGGTGAAAATTTCGGCAGAGCACCATGGAGAAGGGCGAGCCTTACTACCAAAAGAATCCCGAGCTGTGAACAAAAAAAAAAAAAGGAACATTGAGTTACTCATGTTAAAATAATGAAAAAGCTTTCTGTAATGATTCATAATAATTATAATATATTAGGATAAGCATGGAAGGCGTCCGTGAAAGATTACAACTTATGTCTTTTCAATAAAACGTTATATTATAGGTAATGTTCGTAGTGATATACTGATATCTTTCCCAAAGTAAAAAAACGGGCACGAAAAATTACAGCTATCTTCTTAAATAAGTCTAATAAATATTTACGCAAAGTTTCATCAAAATCAAAGTGTATCAGTCCCTGCTATTCCCTCGTAAGACATGTACTGCGAGCTAATTACTACAAACTCGAATGTGTAAAAAAAGGTCTTTGCTTTTTGAAAGTTTTAACGGAAACGGAACAGTTGGGACGAATTGTACGTCGACATTGCCCGTTAGAAGTATACCCGAAATTACTATATTTTCACTCGACTCTGAACTATATACTACAGCTTTCATGCGAGTATGCATATCCCCCACCTGTCTTTTTGTATCGTTGCTCTACACGCTTGGCCGATCGTAAACAACTACGAAACGAGACCACCTCGTTTAACGTTAAATGCGAATCGCGAATGCGAAACGTTACAACGATATAACGGCAGTATTTATGCGTTGCAATTTAACGGCTACCCCTAAATATTTTCGCAAATAACGGCAATTCGCGTAACTCTTTTCGCGTGACTTAAATTCGTTCGATGTAATGCGCGTATCGTAGCGCGCGTGAACGCGCTAGCACGTTGACTACTGGTAATTAATACGAGAGAGACAATTTCGATCGTTTCGTCGGTCGTAAAAAAATATCTGTTCTATGAATATTATACTGGCTGAAATACCACTGACAATCCGAAGACATTATTATAATAAAAATTAGTATGACTTGGAAATATAAAATAAAAGTTCTCCGTTACCCTGCATGAGTGGCAGTTTGAAAATGTGTTTTAATGATCTAACAAGTCTTCTAATGATACATATTTTATCATTATACCTTTATAGTATCGATAAACAATTTATAACATCCCTCGAGTATTCTCGCCACACACGTCCTAAATGTTTTGACATCGAACGAATTTAGATGGAATATCACGTTTTAAGATAATAATATCATTTCCCTTCCATTTGCCAACTAGAGGTAGGATCTGGAACGAACCCGTGCATCGTTAAATACATGGATTCTAGTCTCGGATTACGACAGGGAGCTTGAAACACAGGTATTATTTGTTCTCAAATAACAATACGAAATAATACGAAGTACCAGAGACGTAAAAAAGATTTGTGGGTTTAGATTCAACCCTTCTCCCATATACGATATATTCTACTTGTACCTAAGAAGAAGATATTAGGTAGCTCGTTTGACAAGACAAACCTTCATTTTATCGAATTGATATAAAATGTTGAACGTCCGTCAAAATATTTTCTGGTAGAACGGTCTGCGAAACTCTGAACGGAATTTCCTAAAGCGAGAACGTCAAAGACACCGAAGGAAGCTCCCACTCCTTTGACGGTGGCGCCCGTTGCTAACATCGAAACGTCGTCACGTCCTCGCGCAAAAGGCGCGGGAGAGTTCGTCGTCACATTTCCGTCACGTTCCACGCTAGCTCGCTAACCCAATAGCCGGCTGACTCGTCCTCGAGCAAACCACTCTCCTTCGTTCTCAACTCTCCGAGAATTCTGCGCGAATGTTAGCAGCTCTTTCGTCTCCTTCGCTTTCTGCCCGACTCCAATTCTTTCTTTTTCTCGTTTTTACCTTCACGTACCGTCGAGCACGGACGAGTAAAGGACAAAGACGACGGAAAAAGAACGGGAACAAAATCTAAGAGAAAAATAATAAAGAGAGAGAATGAAAGGAAGGAGAAAGCAAAAAGCAGTTGTAAAAGTAAAAAGAGGATCTTAACGAAGAGCAAAGGAAAGAAGATGCCAAAGGTCGAGTAGTTTCTAATGAAAGACAACGAGGAAAGGGATGATTTCGAAGAACAGCTTTTTAAGTCGTTATTTTTTTTTATCGGTATCGATGTTGATATAACGTTGTTATTTTCCATACAACGTGTTCACTCGTATTTCATTGATCTACACGTATACAGCACGATTGTATTCTTGGTCTATCGACGGACTATTCCTACGAAATATCGCATTATGTTGCCACGAGACGTCGACTGACCCTGCAAAATGCATCGAACCGAATAAAAATTCAATTTCCAGACAAATACAGATGCCGAGAAAAACGTTACAAGTGTAAAACGTTAAAAGTGTAATAATTACCGTAGAAAAAGTAAGAGGTCGATGAATGTCAAAAAAAAAAAGAAACAAGGTAATTGGAAGTGATGAGAAAAATAATTATTAACCTTTTCGCTTCAGGCTTCGTTAAAGTATCAAATAAATGCTATTTTCATACTATCCGTTATTGCATTATCCTCGTACTATGCAATTTATTCTCTTTTCTCTTCGTCGTTCTCTCTCTTTGTCTCTCGTTCGGTTTATCCTCCTTCTCGTCTTTTCTTCGTTAACATGGTAAAAAGGATAGAAAATGATCCGATAGTTATATGATCGCGTTCATATTTTCTCGTTTGCGCGCATACGTCAAGTTTGTCAGGCGGGTAATTTAGAAGAGCCGTTTGCGGGTGCATTCCAAAGCTCTTTCTGCGTTCTCCAAGCTTCTCTCTCCTTCCTCGTTGTATGGCTTCGAATCGTTGCCGAGGTAAAATGTTTCGTGGTACGATATACATGTTCGCGGAATCGAGAAACCGTCTCCTATCGACGTACACACATACCTTTTCTTTTTCTCCCTCTGTTACGCTTCTTTCCGAAAAGACACGTACGGCTTCCTCGAAGCCAATCCGTGCCGTGTTACCTTTTTTAGGTCTTGTCGTCCAGCTATATTCCTCTTTTTCCCAACCACACGAATTCCTTTTACGCCTTCCGTTCCAGTTTCTTGCAATACGTTTCGCAAAAAAGAAGAAGCGCGTGGAATTTAACCGGAAACCCGAATCACACCACGAGAAGAAATTCCTTTTAGAAGGATCCTTTGCGAATGTCGTGAAATACAAATTGTTGAAAATTTTACGACGATCAATTTATTTGCCCATTTTCGAGAGAGGTGTCCTTGTTGGCACAAGTAGTAGTCACGATAACGATATCTTTTAATTTAGAAGTATTTGTTAATTGCAACGGTTGCAATTCCAAAACGCATCTAAGCCATAATAAATTCCACGAGTGGCACGATCACAGGTTTATTTATTATAAAATATTATCGAGAAAAAAAAAAATTATCAAAGTGTAACTTGTGACAAAAAGGACCATATGCTTGGACAATCTAGGGACTTAAATTTTATATTTAAAAATTATTAGCACAAGTATAAGATTAATAGGTTTAAATTAATAATGGGTACCTATTTGTTTTTTTTACAGTTACAAGAGTTTATGTGATTTTTATGCCAACTAGCACCCGACTTCCTCATATATGTCGTTGAACGAGTGTAATTACTACGAAACGTAAGATCGTGTTTGCAAATAAGGAGGGGGATTAAGTGGATATCAATTAATTCGAGTAGGCCACAAATCCCGTACGTAGTGCTAACGTTAGCAGCGTTCGTCGATAGCGAACAATCTGCAAGGGTAAATCGAAGTACCTTATGGTAATGTCGGGTAAACGCATAAGGGTTAAGAGGTAAGTCAATCGAGGAACGATAAACGTACCGGTGCACAATCGATAAACAATGCGTATCTCTAATGAATTAAGTCCATCGATTAGGTATCGCTGTTAACGGTATTACTAGCATTAGCGTAACGGAAGTTAACGTATAATACGTTGTAATCGTTCCAGTGCGATGATTATCTGTCGGGGAATTTATTATAACGATCAACGCTATTGAATAGAAGCATAAGCTGTGAAAATCTATCGTTCTTTAGTAAAAAATTAAGGAAAATCCAAGAAAGAAATGAAATTTTTGAAAAAAAGAAGAAGCCTACCAGCAATTGGAAACAAAACTTAATAGTATCTACCAATTTAAATAACTGTACGAAGGGTAAGTCGTGCTTTCACATCTCCTCCATTCCCTGGTATAAATTACCATAATTCAGAATCGCATTCGACCGAAGTGCGATGTGTATGCGTCCTACCGTCCCTTCCGGCGGTCCTGTATTGATAAACGCTAGATTGCACGCTTCCATGATTTTACCCGATACGACGTCGACTCTCGTGCCTGTGTTAAACACGAATAGAACTTTCCTAAGTAGGTACTAGGAGAAACCGGCTGAACGATGGAAGGACTTTGTATCGACTTAGGATGGATCTCGAGTATCGTCACGTCCGTCGTGACAATTTCTTTAGTTTTACGTCATCGATGTTCTATCTTTGAGCGATAAGATTGCGTATAGTTCACTATAATAATAATGAAAATAAGAAAGTCTAATATAATTCGCGTAGTTCGTATAAAAATATTTGTGAATTGTAATTTCCACAAAATCTCGATGCGATTATTCGAGATAGGAAAATGCGGGGATCGGGTGCTCGTGTATATCGGTAAAGGTCCATTATTCTCTACGACATGACAAAGCCGTTTAAATTAATTCACAATGGGGCTACGATGAGAGTTTACGGGCCGCAAGTCCGCCCGTTTCTTAACTATGAACATCGAGTATACGTAAGGCACGAGGATTTAATAGCACCTCGTAAACTTCCCCGAGGGATTACATTGCGGCGATGTAACGCGTGATTGGTCCTCGTGACCTCGGCACTTTCCTACACCCCACACCCTGGACTACAACATTCGAAGACACCCCTTCTACGGTACTACTACTACCATTAATATCACGATTTTCTCTCCGTTCTTTTTTCCTTCCCTCTTTTTCCCGCTCTCTCTCTCTCTCTCTCTCTCTCTCTCTCTCTCTCTCTCTCTCTCTCTCTCTCTCTCTCTCTCTCTCTCTCTCTCTCTCTCTCTCTCTCTCTCTATCCCTCTTTCTCTCGCTCGTTCGCTCTCTCTTTTTTCCCTCTTTTCGCTTCGTGAGACGGAATTTTCAACACCACTCGAGAACTCCTCACAAAACCGACGGAGTTCGCTCTACCGGATAGATCCTGTTACCGATAAAAGTTCGAATCTCGAAATGCGCGCTCGTTTAAAAATTCTTAAATATTCGACAAACGTTCTCTCGACCGTTCCCGTGGAAATCCAGAACGAGTTCGTTCCTTTTCGTTAGTCGGGAGAAAATTTTCCAGGTGCTTCTTTTTGGAGAAATTGCCCGTATAAATGCACCCGAGAGACAAGTGCACTTGCCTTTTCTAAATGGACCATGAAGATGATTTATTGTTCAAATATAGGTAAATTGATAATATATATTTAAGATTGGTTGATTTATATATGTTTAAAAATTTATACTCCTTGAGATTGTTTATTTGTATGTTACAAACCTTCGCTTAGTGTAGCTTGTATGTTTGTTCCGTACAAATCTAGTAAGCTAAATTTGACCCACTTCTATACAGCGATAACTTGGATACTGCTTTTTATCAGAATCCACCCATTGGAACTATGACCACTTATAAATAGCACTCACCACTGTCCGAATAAAAAAATATTCTTATTATTGTCGTTTTAGTCCGCATAATAAAAGTATAATTTTATTTCTTATAAACGGTAAGCTATTGATGTATATTTTCTTTGTTTCGTTTTTTTGCGTTAACGTTGACCACCCTTAATTAGGTTTGCCCCGCTTCTTCCGGTCACCCTGACCTATACTAATTTATCTTAGCCGTACTGTAATTCGGACTATGCCGTTTATTTCCCGCGATCGTAAAGGGAAATTCTCTGGACCGGTTGTATCTGCGTTAACGATCGTTAAACTTACTCTAAGGCACGAGAGAGAGAGAGAGAGAGAGAGAGAGAGGCTGTAAACATCGGCGGTCGACCGGGTGGGTCAGACGATAAAAACGAAAGATATCGGTCGTTAAGAATTAACGATGCGAACGGCGTGATCGTCCGCTAATGCGATGGGATTAAACAAAGAAAGATCTCGCTGTTTTCTTTTGTAGAAGAAAGAGCAAAGAAAATGTTCGAAATGTAATAAAACTCTCGTACTAGTTCATGCGTTTACGATGACAATCCTGCGTATTACCCGAATAAACGATTATAACTCTTGTTCGTTAGTTACAGCATTTTTTTACATGTATACAGGTATACTGGGAAATACATGTTATATCGGACAGAGATATATATTTAGAGAGAGAGAGAGAGAGTGACATCAATTTTTAACGATGCAACGAAATCGCCAAACAACGACATTCTCTCGAATTACCATTTTTAATTAACGTTCCATTATCTCTCCATCTCTCCTGACATTGAAACAACCGCACTTCGCGCGTAACAACGCGTCGCCGTCGCTCGAAAATAGACCATAAAAAATGTAAAAGCTTCGCATTGTAAAAGTTTAAAAGCGGCCGCGATGTTTTCGCCCAACGCTAAATTTTAATTTTAACCACCGGACGTGCATACGCGGTAGAGAAGCAGCAACATTACCATATCGTTAAATGGATTAATTCACTCCAGAGATAGTAACGCATTTTTCGTCGTCTTGTTTCCCAAATTACACCTTCATTTTTTATTAGAAAAACATGAAGAATACTGTATTCATAGGTACGATCGACGATCATCATCGTTTGACGATACGCTTTGACGTCTAAATTGGATGGAAATCACAGTGGCTGCTCGATTAAAGTTCCAGCGTCGATTTTCCGTACGTAGTTAGCCGCAATTTCCAGAAACAATCGTCATTAACGGGTTACGCAAAGCCGAATAATGGTACTTATTTATCAGCGGGAAACGTGGTGCTTATCGGCGGAATTATATTTTTATCGCGGCCGACCAGCGTAATTTCGAGACCACCGAGAGCCTGTCGATGACGCATATTTTTCACTGAACTCGATGGGGTGCTCGCAACTCATCGAATCGCTATCGATTTTCTCCACCTTCCCGTTTCCATCTACCTCCCTCTCACCGCTCTCTTTCCTTCCTTCTCTTTCACTCCCGCTCTCCCCCACTCTCTCTTGTTTTTATATTTGATCACCGATACCTTCGGTTATCGCGGCACTCGCCTATTATCGTAATTTGTATCACCGGGAAATGAATTAAACGCGCGAGATTAAGCACGTTATTTACACCTCTTCGCGTTGAAAGCCACACAGGTGCGTATGTGTGTCATACACACGTACCATATAAATTCCCAACCCACCCGCGTTGATTTTCATCGCGATATCCATAGAGCGAAAATTAAATTGTAAACCAACGGTTTTTCATACACAAGAATAGAGGGGTAGGTATGGCTGCCTTTTGTTGTCGGATTATGGAAAAAAAGAGTTTCCTATACGAAGCACAGGAGTACGTAGGTATAACACGCGCGAAGAGGGTCGAGTACGTACCTACGCATTAGAGGTAAACGGATTCGTCGACTTTTTTTCACAGACTCGTTTTATACCAGCCACTATGTGTCGATGTAGACATTGTCTCGTAATACAATCATAACAATACCATTTATATGTACATATAGATTGGGGTAGGTTCGTGCAAGGGTGATACCAGTGTGAGAGAACTATACCAATGGACGTCTGAAAGTCCTGTGGGGCTTCTACGCACGACTGACTGTGCGCGCGGTCTGTTAAGAGGATTTCTGACTCACCCCATTCAACCACAGCGGTCAAACCCTCTTTCTTCTCCTACTACTCCCGTCTTCCATTACTATATACGTATACTATATACCTTTCGATTTCTTTCTTTTTCTCGCTTATACACACACAAAGGTAAAGGCTCTCTCAGCAGCTATTTCTGTGTCTGGTCACTCGGTTACGCAACGATTCCTTTCCCGTTGTCCTTCGATAATGTGATCGAGACGAGCTTGCGAGAACGATGGTCAACTTAATGAACGACTTTTCGATTCGATTTCTCACGAGCGCCCGACGATAGTTAACCGACACTCGACTCTCTCAGAATGAGAATAATAAAAGGGGCTGGAAATTTCATTTATCTTATCGTATCTCTATCGACTTTTTAATTTATATTTTCTAGAAAGACTGGATAATAAATTTGATAGTCTAACGTTCGGTAATAGCTGGGAATATAAAATTTAGGATATAAATTGGTAACTTACTGAAACAAGTAACGCGGCAGCTCGTCTGGAAAAGTGTCGCGAATCTTCGTTCCATCTAGCCTCGGAAATAGATCTGAAATAAAAAATGTACGTTTTTTTTTATATTCAGTGGAATAGGAAGTCAATTTTAAATAAAGGAAAATTAATATTTGGATTAAATATTCTTAAACTGTTTAAGTCACGAGCACTATCTTCATTCGTCGGACGAACTAATTAATTCTTTTCTAGTTTCCATAATAATTATGTAAAAGCATACAAGCGACACTATATTAAAATGTCACGAGATTATACGGGAACGTCGAGTTCGTACAATGCCCGCGAAATAAATGTCCGTATATTTAACTAGAACAGGCATCAAGCGTTAATTAAAATTTGTCATCTGTACTTTTAAGCCGGCTAATATCGTCTGTCGCTCGGAACGATTTAAACGCGTTTAACTTATTTTCACGCAATTACTGTAATTAATCAACGCAATTACGATAATTAAAAACGACGAATACTCGATGTCAGACCGGCTTACACAACGAAATGGAATTGTTCTTTCTCGCTTGCGAGAACATTTCGAAAATAATATTACATACTTGTGACGATTCGTTTTGTCGTAAAAATAAATTGCTCTCCATTTTTATAATAAAAATAAATCAATCGCAAGTAAGATTGCAAAAATGGCTTAAAATGCGTAAAAGAAATTTTGGAAAATGAAGAATCACCAGTCGTGATCGTAATTTTCCCGTGGCCGTGCGAATGAACTTGCCCGTGCTTAAACTTACCTTCTGATTGAATGCCAGGAACGACAGAGGTCGTAAAGAAGGTTTAGGAGTAGAACAGTAACGCCGGTTTCCTTGGCCAACATCGACAGGGTACCAAGGCACACGCTGCTCCACACGTAAGCCGCCTGCTGTCTGTAACAGAAGCAATCCTCTGAGGTTTAATTAAATACATTTTATGGCGCGAATCACTGCCGACAACGAAACGTTAACAATTCCCTCGTAAAATCGTCTCTCCGTGTTTCGTGATATCTTCCTCGAAGCACGATTTATTTTTGGTCGAACTTAAGTTTTGTACACGTGCATTGAAGCTGCACGTTTATTCATAAATTATGAAGTCATAATTTATGAACACACGATAATTGCAAATAAATAATTTATGATTTGGTGCTCATTTAGATTGGAATAATTTATCGATGACTTCTGAATCGAGCCAAACAATAAAGGGTGCAAGGGTCAGAGTCATTCAAATTAAATTTATATTTCAAGTTGTGAAACTACCTTTTTTAAGTTAGTTAAACATACTTGCTCGGCAGTGTGATAAAATTTCCCCCCACTCACTGCACCCAAGCATCCCATATCGTTTCTATTTCGCTCAATGGAGATAATTACGTAGATGGTAAAAATAGCGAAGAAAAGCAAATGTCAGTAGATGAAATCGTAGTTACCGATAACGACGACGACCTCACGACGAAGAAAAAATGAGATACGTATTTCGCACGAATAAATATTTCAGAGAATTTGAGTCTTAACGAGACTTTATTCGATTATTGGGTCTTCTCATTCCAATTGCATTCTGAACTGGACGATAATTCCGAATTAGACGGCTGCGAGAATGGAAAGACGATTTTCCAATGCAAAATTTCTATAAATAAATCGAAACTTTAGATACTCCTTGATATCGTTGGCATACGTCATTCGAATGCTCCATTCGTCAAAGTTTTTAAAACAAATGAATTATTATGAAAAAAGTTCGAGGAAACTTGACATTCCACCCGTGATACTTTCCGACGATATTTCTCTAATCGGAAGAGAGTGGAAGAGTTGAACGAAACTGGTAGAAGAGGTATACAGTTCTTGAGAACTTGTCGGAGTATGAATGTTTCTTTTAATCCAAAGTACGAAACTTAAGTTCCAATTTATTCCAACTTCCGTTTAATTACTCGTTGTGGTATTAAATTGAACATATTGTTTCTGTATAAACTTTTTCTAAAAAGAACCACATTGGCGTTTCTTTTATGTTTTAATTCGTTTAAACGTAACTACACTTTTTCTGAAATTATTGTATAAAAAGAAATGATTTAGCTTAGTAACACTTATGTGTGTCGGTTTGTAAAAATGCTAATTTCATATTTAAATAATAAAAATCTGGGCTGTGGTTGCAGATTTTTTCCTGAAGCCCTCGTAGAAAATGGGTTAAACTATAATTAATATTCTGAGAACTTTGATTTTTTTTATTGAAGATACTATCAATTAAAAGAAAAAACTGAATCTTCCTTTATTTTCCTAAAAATAGTGTCCGATTGAAAAATGTAGAATCGATGAAGGTTAGAGCACTCTCACAGTGGAATATCCTTTCCCAGAGACACTTGACGACTACTCATCGAGCGAAAAGAGAGAGAGAGAGAGAGAGAGAAAGAGTCGTCTTTTAACGATAGAGACTTCATCGTAAATAAAGGTACGGTCTTTCCGTTTTACACGAACGTTTCGAATAAACTTCGTTCCGTTCGGTAGATTCGATGAAGGTACAAATTAAGGATGCACTTGCAATTTGCGTAACAATGCCCTTAACGCCCTCGACGAAGTCGCTTCTTTTTCTATCGACGAATGAGATCGAACGAACTTTCAATACAATTATTAAGAAATACGGAGAATAGCATGAATTCGCTCGGAACGTTGATTCTCACGTTCCGAATAAATGTGACGAATTCATTAAATATTAATCAAACGAAAGAATTAGTATAACGAGGCAAGAATCTATTCGGTTAATTTAACACCACGAGAGAAGTTAACCAATTTTTCACGTCGACGAATCTTTTAAAGCTCTCACATTTGCATACAATATCTACGGTGAAACGTTTGTTTTGACAGAAAACATAACGCAATTATTAGAAACAAGTACGTCAAAAATGCTTAAGAGCTTATTAGCAACCTGAAACAATGCAAAGTGTAACAAGGACAATATGAATAGACGAGAGTTATTTGTTACCGCAAGAAAGGGAGAAAAAAAGAATAGAAAGCGTGAAAGAGGGAGAAAAGAATAAAAAAAGAGAGATGGAGTGGGGGATATGTAAACGTCGAGGTATATGACGGTAAAGCCATGGCTTTAACGACATAGTCGGATGAAGACTACATACGCATTCCATCGTTGAATGCAAGAATAGGAAAGAACAATGAAAAAACGGAACGCTGCACCTAGTCTCGTTTTCGTTTGGTCTTTCGCATATAGCCGTGATTCATTACTTAAAATCATGACGGTTGACATATTAACCCCCTTCGCTTTCCATTACTCTCGAGGTGCCGTTTTTCTTCTCGTTTCCGTACTTTCCTTTGATTCGACCACTTTCTCTCTTCTTTTCTCTCCCTCTTTCTCATTTTCACTTTTTTTCTTTTTTTAACACGTAAATTACGATGTACGTATTTTCTCGTTAAAAGACCTTCGTTCTAGAATATCCCCTTTAACCGTTCCTGAATTCAAAATCAGAGTTTAGATACACGAAAATATCAACGGATCTGTAGAACGAAAGTGGGACAAGAGAAATCTCCGATGAGATACGACACTTGTTTATTAAATCGCTGGGGATAATTACTTGCGAAAGTATCCTAGAATACCTGCGATCGAATCACTTTCAAACTATGAATATTATTTTGGTTAATTTATCTAATATGAAAACAAGTAGAGAATAAGTAGGTATATTCGATCTCTCTTTAACGCGCTTTTATTAGTTTCACTCGTAATTAACTATGCAAGTAAATCTTGGAAGTTGATTTTAACTTACTTCGAATTGTCGTATCGATTTGAAACTTTGAAATTACCTATATGCAATCTGGGTGACAATACAATAATTTAGTACCATCGAGCTGATCTGACAATTAAGCCAGGAGGTGGATAGCGTGTTTTTTTTTAGGTTTTTAAACTATATTGTTATTCATTAATAGTACCCCATCCGACGTTTTTCAATGTCACTTCGATTATTCGAGAAAACCGAGGACGAATGAACGATGCTTCCTTTAAAGCATTTACCGATGAAACTGATACCTCATACCTTCGTTTCTCTCTCCTTCTCTCAACGAATATCGCGAACGGTTGCAAGGAAATGCATAGAATTTTGTAACGCGAAAGCTTGGGGAAAAAGTGGGTCGTCCTGCATACAATATGAAGGAGACAAAATGTGAGCAAAACCCCAAGAGACGTTTCGTTCCAGTTTCCTGCCATAATGATTTCTCAGAAGAAAAAGACCTACTTTCTACCAACATTCAGACACGATGGATTTACTGAGGCGCGTTTGAAGTCGCGCAATATTCAAAAGACGTTCCAAATGTATCGCTAGAATATTATGACGAATCACGTGAAATTTAGAACCTAACGAGCCGAAAGAATTATTTTATAAAAATTATTTGCAATCAACTTTTGATAAAAGGAATTTATTATATCATAGGACTACACTAGACACGCGATTCTATTGAAATTCACCCTCGTACGTTCTTTTAAAAAGTCCATCAGCCTCTCGCGTTATCCGCAAAAATGGAAGATCGATGATCGAAAGAAGTTGATGTCAAAGTAAGTTAGACTCACCCGTGATAAGCCAAGAAGGAGAGTAGGAAAAAGATGCAGGCGAGAACATCGGCTCTTCCAACGATGCCAGTCACCTAAAATAAGAGAAGCAAAAATCTTGAAATGTAATATCGCAAATGGTATGCGATATCGATTTTTCTTACGTCACTCCTTCGTACCGTCAATAATATCCTTAATGATAATCCATCGACTCGTGTACGAACATCGTGCTTAATATTTTCGATATTTACAAATAATGTTAAGGAATTACGCGTTAATTATAGTTAAAGCTCGTATTCGGTAATTAAACGGTTTAAAGGAAAGGAGAAGAAAAATGGAACGCAAACGAAAAAGATCAAAGAGAAGGAGAAAGTGAAAGAAAGTCGAGAGAGTACGAATCCTATCGACGAGAGGGCCGTCAGTGAATAATCGTGATTCCCAAGGATTTCAGAGAGAGAGAGAGAGAGAGAGAGAGAGAGAGAGAGAGAGAGAGAGAGAGTTACCTCGCCGGAAGCTGGACTTCCTTCCTTCCTTCCTCCGCGTTCCCATACCTATCCAACTGAAGTACCAGGTGCACCTCGAAAATTTACGGAGCCCGTCCGTCACGATAAAGTATCCCGACTTCCCATCCCTAACGAATTAATTCCGCGAGGTGGCTCTTATAAGAGTGAGAAAACGAAAAGGTAGAAGCAAGACAGAGACAAAGAGAGGAAGATAAAGAGAAGACCAAGTTCAAAGAGAAAGAAAAGTACAAAAAACGGTGAGAAATCAAGGGATTTGCTTGAATCTATCTTACCACGGTGTAAAAGTATAGTCTTCTTCTTCCTTTTTTTTTCCCGAACTCGAATCCGATACACCGAATAAATTTTCAGTACCTTCGTACATACTTGCTTCTTTTCTTTTTACCGAACGATAGGAACTTAAAAGATAGAGCACGTAAAACGTACTACTAGGGAATACACCCTTTAACTAGACGTAATTCGGAACGATAGTTTTGCGGTCGTAATCCTACACCAACCTAGAGATAAATTATCGATGCATTTTGGAACGACGAGAAATCATTACCACGCAACAAACCGACCACGTACCTACCTACTTTCGCAGTATTTTTACGCGAAGCAGTATTCAGGAATTTGACCGATCAAATTGCGACTATACGACTACGATAACCCGAACTATACGATGTCGAGTTGACTTCGTCGTTCGCTAGGTCCCTTCCATATTTTACTAAATAATTCACTCTGCCGTCTATGAACAGAACCCATTACGGATATTAACATTATCGTTAAATTGGAAACTGTAATTACTGATACGAGAGACAGTGATGAATATTCACTTTCAATCGGGTGTAGGAGGAGGCAACCCACGTCGAAAAGTAATTAATCACCGAGTTACGACCGGTACGACGAGAAAATTGGGTCACGTATTTACGAATTTGGAGAAAATACAAAGACTCCAAATTTGGATCTTATTAACACATTAAGGATCAATTTTTTTTAATAATGTTAACAATCACTTTGCGAAAGAAACGTTAATAACAGGATGTTCGTAATAATGGGAATAATAAATAGCGAGCGGCGTGCAAAAATAAGATTGCCAACTAAGATTTTATTATTGTAGAAATTTTGTCAATTTATTTGCGGAAAAGTGTAATGTCTCAAATGAGAACATTGAGGCTTAATGCAGGTATTTCCAAGTTATTTTATATTAAACTGTAATTCATAATTATTATCCCTCGACTAATCTTTCAAATCTCACCATTATCTTCCCTACTTCTGGTCAAGGGTTACGAGAAATCTCGTACGAATAAGGGATAATACTTCGTCAATGTCAAGAAGGATAAAAACGGATCTGGAAGTATCTTATTGAAGGGTCAAGGGCCGCGCAAGGATTGAGGGTTCTACTTAAGATAACAGAGATTACCGTGACCATCGTTCGATAGATTTCTTTCGTGTCCACCGACGAGGTATCCTTTGGGTATAGACTTTAAGGGAGGATAACGAATATTTTTGGGAAAAGGTACCCAGGATCATCGTGGAAACTGTATTTCGTATTGACGAGACACTCTATAGATCGTTCTCGATGCTCGTGAAAATTTGAGTTTTAATATCAAAGATTTAATTGCTCGATCCGCTTACCACAAAGTGCCATTTGAATGTCGGTTGAACTATATATTTACAGTATTGATTATATACATATATGCACGGCGATTAAACTCACGATACTCGCAGAGTATCCTGTTGAAATTATTTTGTATGACACCGTGCTCAAAAGATATACCATTTACTAAAGTCACTTTACAACGATGAAACATTCTGCACACGAACATTTAAAAAAGTTGACACTTGGTGTACCTTTGTATCGAGTCTGCGAATTGTTAACAAAAGTATAATTATACGAGTTTCTAACTTTTCTCATTACACGACATTACATTTTCTTTTATTCAGAGATAAAACTCTGTCAAAAATATTCTCCTTTCTACAGATCCCTGCATCGTATACTAGTCTAATTCTTTCGTTTCTTATTAACTCGATAAATTTACCGGTATCCCGTGACTAAATTGTATGACAAGAGATTACGTTCGACGAAGATTCATGCTACCTAGCCGATAAAAAAGAAGCCCCAGTTTTCCCTCGTAAGAAAGGTCGGAAAGGATGGCCATCGAGAGAGGAAGAGAGAGAAGCGTGCGTCCCACGAACTCGTCGCTAGTTTGCTCCAGTTACTGTACTTAGCTCTAACTCCATTACCATCTCACTCGTTCGAGAGTTCTAATTGATTATATGGGCTGGTAGTTCCCTCGGAGTTCGCTCGTTACTTCGAGGTTGCTCATCCACCCTCCTTATTTTACCTCTTCTTACACTCCCTTCCTCACCCACGACTTTTCCCTTCTCTTTCCACGGAGCGGCCGTCGCATCTTTTACTTGAAAGACTTATGCATGGAAGTTACGTTAGGAATAGAGTGCACGGAAGTACGGCGAAGAGACTTAGGGTCTGAACAATTTCCTTTAGAGATAAAAACTTTTTTGTCCACGCTTATATAAACGAAGATAATAATAAAAAAAAATTGAAAAAATATATCTTAACAAACGATATACTTCATATTTGTACGATCTTCGTCGTAGTACTAATAACTCCACAACGTCGAACGAGGCAGCCTTTTTACATTTGCATTTATACTTAGAATTTTCTCTCTCTTCCCTAAAAAAAGGAGGATAAAAAGAAAAACGGCTACCGCGTATTAAATGCCTTTTTCGGTCGGATACACACGGCACTCGTATTCGCACGCACACGGTTCCCAAAAGTTTTGGTATAATTTCATCTCTTTTTTACGGCGAGTGCACCGTTTAATTGCTTTCCAACATTTAGTTTTCATATTTTTACGCGGTAACCGGGCGTGCATCGGACGATGTCTGATTTTCCATCACGGAACTTGTACTTTTCTCTTCTCGCATTAAAAATGAATATACGAGGCGGATAATTCGACGTGTCGAGTGGGGCATGTGTGCCTGGGATAATAAAATCATAATGAAGATAATAAGTATACCGATAAGAGTAGGTAGCTACGGAGGTAACTAACGAAATGAAAAAAAAATAAACGCCGCGTTGTACATATCACGGTAAAATGAATAAAAAATAAAAATTGGATAAAAAGAGGTAAAATTTAGCAAGGAATAAAAGGATGAAAGAAAAATTCGAAAGAGGATATCGAGCGAACGTTATCGTCGTCGTGAGCTGTCACTCTTTCCTGTGTTTTTGCTGTAACAAAATCTGACAGCGACGTTTTGCTATGATAAAAGAGCTATTATTCGCCTCGGTAACCCTGATCGATGAACCTCTTTATCACACACACACACATGAGGCACACTACGTGTCTCGGATTACGTCGAGAAGTCGCGAAAAGATTTGAAATAAAAATCCGCTAACGACGTGATCAACGTCGATCGTTATAACGATTGTCCTTTTATAAATTTTTCTACTCGTCGTGTAGGAGTATACGGAGGGAAACGGGAAAAAAAAATATTACGATCAGTAATCGTAATAAAAGTTAATAATGAGAATATCGATTACGGGTGATGCATCCATACAGATATTCCCTTTTGCCTGCACGATAATAATTCTCAAACAGAAACGATGCGAATTATACGAAATAATTTTCTCTTACATCTGCGATGCAATTAACCTAGCAATCGTAACACGAAGGCTACGGTGGGTGTAGGAAACCCAGCAAATGTTCATTTCTTTTGTTGTTTTTTTTATATTCTAACGAATGGTATATAATCTTTAGTCTTTAATTATTATTAAGATGCGAAAACGAGTAAAGTACAATACAATAAAAAATGATAATATGCAATATATAAATCTTCTAAAAAATTTGAACGTTGAGCATCTGTATATAAATGATGTCTGATCCAAATGCCAATGGCAGCATCTTCTTTCCTGTTGTTTTTGTCTCGTTGCATTGTCAACGTTCCATTCGTTATTTTATTCCATCGAAAATCGAAGGAGAAACGAAGCATTTTCTTTCTGTCGTTCTGTTGCCATCTGAGTCATTACGAATGTAATATCGTGAAGTATGCTTTTCCCTCTTTTTATATACCTACTTCAATACACAGGGCCTGACAGTATCAGTGCACGTATCGCTTCCTTACACTTTTGCACACAGCTACTTAAACAGACAGCGTTTGTCAATGGTCCACGTCAAAAATATTAAACGTTAAAGCTCACGTCTGGTTAAAATTCTAAACCTGATGTTCAGTGGACTGTTCGTTAACGTGATTCTCGATATGAAATAATATAGTCGCACGGAAAAAAAAGGAAGAAATATTCTAGTAGTAATAAAAGCTCCTACGATTCTCCAGTAACACGGATAACACCTAGTAATCGTGCACTCGCTTGGCCACTAATTAGGAATCAGAATATAGCATCCAGGGAGAGAGAGAGAGATGTGGATGCGCAAGCCGCGTAATTTGTATCATCGAAATTTCCTTGAAGGAGACATTCCTGGAAGGGGTATAGTCACCGGCAAGCTTTGGGTTTAATTTAGCTTAAAACCGCATTCCACGAGTAAATTCAGCTTCCCCCTTTGTCTTTCTCGGTACACCAGCAAAATCTAACTTCGATGTTGCTTCGTCTTCGGCAAATTAGACACGTCGTCTGAGAACGGACATAGGCGAGGAATAGTAGAGGAGGCTTAAATTTGCTTAGAAACCTACATCGATACGAACCTACAGCAACGACATTACCGTAAAACGAGATCTTGCTTACTGCACTTTCGTCTTTCTCTCTCTAACGGTGGATAAGACATGTTTCGTACGAGCGGAACATCAAAGCGTATATCTAGTTGGAACATCGCATAATATTCCTTTATTTTAACTTCTGGTCCTTTTGTACGGATGAAAATTGAATGCGAAATTATTAAAATTGAAATTGTTAACAGAATGTTTACATTTACAATTTATAAATCTTAACGACAGAAAATCCCGCAAAAAATCATTACGATTCCAACGTGATGGTAATAAGAGAAAAAAGTGATAATCCGAGAATAAAATTGAGATGGTGGGTCGCGCAATGCTTTTAGCGAATCTTCAATGCAAATCACTCTCACGCGAGGGAGGGAAGGTTTAAAAGGTTCGACAGCGTAAGCCACGATGCGAATAGAGCAGCACAGTCGGCTCGTTTCATCTAATTAATGCACCACGAATGTCCGTGATCGTATTCTTGCTAGAGATAAGGGTAAAACATGAAATGGATATGAAGAGGAGAACGGTAGTTCTATTGCTAAGGTGACGATCACAGAACCATTATATTTTAGCCTAATACACCGGACATATCGTTGGCTCGAGGCCAGAGATTATCGAGACTATTCAGTGAAGATCAAAATCATTAATACCTACGGATGAAGAAAATCCTATATCGAACTAACCTTATCTACCATAGGTCTCGAAATTCTATCATTTATTCTTGTCACGAATCATCAATTAAGATCACGTTACCAAAAATACAAATAACCTTATTAAATTGTTTAAAATGATTAGATACTATCCGCTCAAAATGTATTTTTGTACGACTCAAATAATTATCTAAAAGTGCACATCCATATAACGAACTAAAAATTCACAGTTGTTTTACAGTTTTATAATAGATCTTTATCTTTTTAAATGGTGTTACCACCATTCTCGATTCTATTTCCGAAACGATGCCGTTAACCTTCCTCACGGTTCGGTCTAATGAGAGGGTCGACGAGAGTGACGAGAAGGCAAACGACAGGGAAGAGAGAGAGAAAGAGAAACAACGAGAGAGCAAGGACGAGCGAAGTGGTCGTCGTAGCCTCATGCCAATAATCCTTAATATTACAGGCGGCTTATTAAGAACATTAAAGCGAGCATAAGACCGTCGCGGTTTGGAACGTGCCGTTATTTCCCATTCTCGTCGTCCCACTTACTTTCCCAGCTGACTGTATCCTGACAACGACGTCGTTAACCTCGTCTAAAACTCTGTCTCGGTGGTTGGCAGGCAGGAAAGGGTAACGGAGTGTGAACACCGGAAACGAAAGGACCAACCCTCGTATACTTTGTTCCTCTTTCCTTTTTTCTTCGTTTCGCTTTTTTACTCCTCCAAATATTTTTTCTCTTTAAATAATACGACGAAGAATAAAGCCTGTGCTCTTCATTGCATCAATAAAATTGATGGCTTGTACTCTCGATATCGCGAGCACGAGATGTTAAATTAAACTCTCAACGCCAAGGTAAGGATATCGTGCGCGCGCAAGTAGTCAGGTAGGTAGCTATGGTTAATAAGTATCCATTAAGAGGAAGTGCATAATCGCCTTACTCGAAAGTTGAACTTTATTTTCTTACGGCTCGATGTTGTCCCATAACCGTGAAAAGATCTCCTCCTTTAGGTACTCGTTCCTTCGCTTTTAGAGGTCGTAAGACGCTCGTGATTAAAGAGGTACCACTCTTGCCTCGCTCTTGCTTTCTCTCTTCCTCCGTATACCTAGAAGTTAGCCGAGCCAATGATTCTCTTATTAAAAATTTATGCGATCGTTTAGCTCTCTTGCTAAGGAACGAAGGAAGCAAAAACGAGTTGAAAAATATCTAAGGCGTATTTCAAAATTTTCTCTTCCCTCGGGCGTTGTTACTTTTTTCATATTTTTTTTTTTCTTTAAAATTGCATATATCTAAAAGATATCGAGAAAGGAATCGCAGCTCGTGGTACCCTTCGATCTGTTACTAATACCATTAGAAGGGGATGATGGTCGAAGGTAGAGAGCAGAGAATTCGCAATGTACGTTCTTAGACGGCGTTAGCACGCTATCATCGCCGGCACCCTCAAAGCGGTCCAAGCACGCACGGCCGGTTCTGGTTTCTCCAAGGAGAACCTAATAACCAGAGAACGTCGTGTTCGGAGTTCCTTTCCCTTTCCCTCGACACGAAGAAGGTCCCGAAGCTCGCGTCTCGAACCCGACGGACCAATCGGATAGCGAGCCCGCGCGGCATCGGCTACAGCTTCCGACTACTCTCACCCTTCGCTTCTCCCTTCTTCCCCCTTTTCTCCCAGCTTCTTCTCCTTCTTCTCTCGAAAGTTGCTCTTCCGTGGAGCCGCAATATCCTTTAATGAAATGTCTAATCGGCCGTACGAGACACCCACATCACCACTGCCACCAACATTCCCAAAGTTATCAAAAGATTTTTCTCCGTTTGTCCACGATTACCGTCGCGTTTTTTTTTCGCTTACGACGATGTTCACTCCGACGACGTGTTCCGAGGATTTATTTTGTGTAGAAAAAAGAATTAGGGTGTCGCTAAAAGTATTGGCATTGAGTAGGCGAGAAGATCGATCGTTCTAGTTTCGTGTATTATTAAATTAAAACTAATATGTACAAATTAATTAATTATTTGCTAGAATTAACATTTTTATGTAACTTATAAAAGAATCAAATAACTTAGATTTATTATTTGAGGAAATTTTTATAAGGAAAGACACTAAATGGTTTTAATTTTATGATTTGATATATTAGTGTATTTCCATAACTCTTAAATAAACTGAACAATTTTTAAATAAGTATAAAGATATTATTATATATCTTGAGAAATGTAGTCTAAACAAATAAAATTTCTCTTCTTAGCGCTTTAATCTAATACGCACAAAGTGCAACGAACCTATAAGGGAGTATCCTTCTCCCAGCCAAGTGTAAAAAGGTAATATAATTAGAACGGGATTAATGCGATTATTATGATTGTAAGGAACTCTTGTCGGTAGACGCCATCCATCGATTTTCGCAATAATTTATGTCGCTAGACGTTAGGATTCTATTCGCGTACCGAGTCGGGCCGAGCATATCCCTTTTCTAAAAAAAGTTGCAAGACATTTAAAGACTCCAACTCTCTCGGAAAATGCCGAAGTAGAGGATAAACGTTGCTACATAAATATATAATGCACGATAGCTCGACGTATACGTACATATCTAGACACGTACATGAATATGTACACAGACGTTAGGCGCGAGTATATTCGCAACAGCAACGACGACGGCAGCAGGCAAGATTTTCGATAAGGATGGAGGAGAAAAGTTCGGTCGCTTGTGAACCGCCTTGAAAGAGCAGCAGACGTCTAGGAAGTGTGGGTAGAAGGCGTGGGGGAAAAGGAAGAAAAATATAGAAGCATGGATAGTGGAATAGGATGAAGCGAGGAATAGTAGGAGGTGGGCGAGAGAAAGGTCGAACGAAGTAAACACTCCTTGAGCCAAAGCCCTTTTCCCAGGGGAGCTGGCAAGCCTCTTTTCTTGCAACTTGCATAAAACCGTTTCCCAGTTTCAGCCAGACCGAGTTCGTCGAACTTTCCCGTTCTACAAACAACTAATGCCGCGGTCCGAAAACTCGAGTTTACGTCTTAAATTATATCGTGCATGCACCCGTTCCGCTTTTTCCACCCTCTCTCGACGCCTTATCGAAATTTTCCAAGTCACCGTTGCAGTACCAGCACCAGGTCGATACAAATTCTTTAGAAAGTAAGCTAAATTCGGTTGATTGCAGTTCTTGATCGCCACTTTCGTGATATAGTCAGCAATAAAATATTGAACTGTATTAAGCTGGCTGAGATTTGTGCTGGTTCGAATAGTCCATTAAAATACAAGCATATAAATGGAATACGAGCCGAATTAAAAACGACGAGTGGGAAATTAATCGTTTAACGAATATGCAAAGTAGGAACGAAGTGTAAGAGGAACGAGATTTCCTCTCTTTCCTAGAAACGTCTCTTTCGAGCCACGAAACAGAATAGACGAGATTACGGAAGTTAGGACCATCTTTCCAACGATGTCGCTAAAGGGCCTGTCTTCAGGGTCGATGCCACGCCACCGGGGAATCTCACGAGGAGAAGAGAGCAGATGTTATCTACCTGTCTCTTTCACTCTCTCTCTCTCTCTCTCTCTCTCTCTCTCTCTCTCTCTCTCTTCCTTACCTTCTTCTTACCTATTTCAACTCACGAATACTAAATGTGCGAAGACGAGCAAGTGACGCGTTGCAACAACTCAAACGTTTGCATACTATCGAGATAGTAGTAGAGAGAGTTACGTTACTTTTCTTCCATTTTTGACGCTTTTCAAAGCTTTCTTCTCCTCTTCTCGCAACCCCATCGTAGATCGTCTTCTCTCCCTCCCTTCTCTCTCTGTCTAACTCTCTCCAGTCACGCCGTAGCTCGTATTCCACAAGATACGCTTACGCGTTTTCCTTCTTCGCAAATACGAAATAGATTTCTCTCCTCCTTTTCTGCACGAAGCAGCTTCTTTTTCTATTCGCTTTGCATGTTTAGGAAGATTCAACGTGCGCAATATGATATATTCACCGAAAAAGGAGTACGTACAGGAAGACATGGCGAATAATAAATTGAAAAATATGCGGGTTGCGTAGAAAAAAAAAAAGATTAGAGTTTTCTCTTGGACGAAAAAAATCGAACGTAACTTTTTACTTCTCTCTTTTATAAAAACGTCAAAGGTACAAAGGTAATAAAACTACGACCGTGAAAAACCCGTAGGAACGTACTTTGAAATTACATTTCGCCGGTAACCGGCAATTCCAATTCGCAAAAGAATTCCATCCTTCGCTATAGTTACATGCGGAACCCAAGTGTCGCTTTGTTACTACGATTTAACGACCTTTTCAACCGTTATCGCTAAAATATTCGTTCGGGAAAACTCGTTCGTCCATTCCAGCTGTTCGTGCACGCTTGAATAAAATCGTTCGTTTCTTCCACTTTTCTACATTTATCAAATATAAGATTTTACTGCACACTCCTGCGAACTCAATTACGTTCACGTATCTTCTTTCAATGCCTATCATTTCGCGTTCGTGCTTTTCTAGCTTGAGGGGTTTAAAAGCCCTGAAAATATCCAAAAATGGTAGTACACTTATAATCAAGTTTAATATTCTGTCGTCTTACCGTTACGCGTGCCGAGCTCCACAAATAGCATGCGTTGGTAGAGATCTTCCAGATACCTATTAAGACAAATTCGCGATTTCTAAATTTGCTTTTCGATGTTCGAGCTGAACAAATTATTAGAGGCAGGTAAGTTACGTTCGCTTTAGGGCTTATTTGGAAAAACGTCCACCACAGCCCAAGATTTTATTTTTGGTAAGTGCTACTAATTGACATAGGCAGTGCTCCTATTTTGGATTATTTCTAGCCAAAATTCATAAGAAACATTTTTAGGCCAAAAATAAATTAGTGTCATTTTATCCTTTTGAGTTTACAGAATTTTTTAAATAAGCCCTTTTTTAAGGGTGGTCAGGCCGGTTAAATAGTAATTTTAAGTATTACTAGCTTTGTTCCTTCGTCGTTCTCCGTTAGCCAAGTTCCAATCCTTAACGAGCGAGTGCACCACCCTTCCATAGACACGTCGTTGCACAAATTTCGAGAAGAATCGGAGAAACGGGGAGAAAGAAGAAGAGCTACAGAAGTGGGTTCGAAGGAGGGGATACCGGATTCTCGCCGTTATGAATCGCGCAATCAGAACTGGAATCGTTCTGGAGTCAAGATTTCAGACAGCTGATGCCTTCCTACTTCCGGTTCCTCTGTTAGAAAAGGGTAGACTCGACTCGATCGAGATTTTAACTCGGATCGGAGAATTAAGTTTCCGCCGAGACGAATCTCCTGCTCGGCTTTCAATCGCTTCAATTCCTTTACAACGTCTATTACGAATCAGATTCGGAAGTTCTTATGACTTAGAGTCGTTTCTAATGACGATCAACTTTATCGATAACGACCGGCTTTTCATGGAAAACGAGAATAAAGTTGAAAATGCTTTTTTATCTCAACAATTCCAATTTGGATAATTTGGAAATTGTTGATTGTCTGATGTAAACGAAAGATATCGAATTATCGCTTTACCAAATTTTGTAATAACTATCGATCGCGCGACCTCATTATCGTTATTCCAAATAAAACGAATAGGAGTATAAAAGCAGATAGAGATTCGTTAAAATTTGAGAGAAGATAATCAAAATAACCTACATTGTCAATAAAAAATGGTGAATGTCTAATCGATCGAAATCAGTGGCGAAGAAAAACATATCTTCTCGGGTCCCCAAAGTTCGACATCGACAATGCTCTCCACTCGCCAGCACAACTTGCAAAATATTTTCCGAAGGTCTCATCCCTGCAAAAGCTCTACCCAACGTCCTTGGGGAGATTCGCTCGCGCGCGCGCGGGGCATTTACAACGCGGTGGCACGACTCTAGCTAGCTAGCTAGACTCAAAGGGGGAAAACGAAAGGTACGAAAGATGAAAGAGGAAAGTTTTCCTTTCCATCGAGAGAAACGAAGTTACTCTCTTTCACTTTGAATCGGGTACCGAAGGAATCGTGCGTCGAATTAAACCTACACGATGGAGATCGAAGCGAAACGAACGAAAACATGAACGCGACTAATCGTGTTATTCAGTTACCGTTAAATTAGGAATAATAAATGACGAAGTTTTAAATTAATAACGTTGATTAAAATCATTAAACGTTAGCACGATATATCGTGCGAATTATATTGATTAAAATAAAAAGATGTGAATAAATAAAACCCAACACTTCCATAGGTTGCCTCAAACAAAAATGACGTGCACGTAAATACTTGGGAGAAGCAACCCTCGAACAACAGGTGGTCGAGAATATTCAAAAGAATCCCTAAAGTTGGCCCTTAAAGGTCTCGAGTATTCCCTAAGACACATCCACACTATCCAACGATTTCACAGGATATCCGAACATACGGATTAGTTCTTTGTGCTTCGTTAAAGTGAAAAAACGTGCCCTCTTCTCGGTTTCTTTCTCTCTCTCTATAGGTATATCTTTTCTTACTGAAAACGAACGGCCACGGGATTCGACGTGTAAACGATATCACCGGCTGTCCATTGTGCTCGACCAATAATTCTTTCCACCTCGTCGCCGAGAAGTCGGGAAACTTTCGGCTTCCGGGGGGGCCCTGGACTCCTTTCCTCCATAAATCAGAGATAAATCACTTTTAAACTGGCGCTGTTAACTCCAGGTCGTCGTTGTGAACTTGGATAGGCCACTACCACCAGGCTCACCAGGACCATCGTCAGAGCCGCCAGTAGAGCCACCAGAATCGCCATCTTTGAATCCCCTGAGGGAAGAAAAGGATCGTCGGAATCGATGAGCCACGAGATAATGAATATGTCTCCCAAAGTCTTTTAAAGTTCCGTGCAAAAGAGGGGATACCTAGCGAGAAGGAAAGTTGGGAAAAAGAGGAAAGGGTCGAACGTTTGCGATTAACATAATCGAACTGGATCGAAGAAAACCCCCAAGAGATCCCTTATTCTTTTCTTTCATCCTTTGTGCTTCGACGTTGGACTCTCTTGCGGAAATTTCAATTACCCACTTTATCTACCTACTCGCAACGCCTTCCCTCGAATTATCGTTAAACTTTCTATGGGAGAGAGCCAACATTTTTTCGGAGAACCCTATCGAAACGAAAGATGCGTCCTCGATAAGATCGAAGAGAATCCTAAACTCGTTATTTTATATGCCAGGGACTCGCTTTAATTCAAAGAGTTTATATATCGACTTCTATTTTCTCTACCATATATTAGTATAACTGTGCTCCGTGTACTAATTCCACGTACCTAGCACGCGAACGTATCGCAAGTAATCGATAAGTAATTATCGCATCCCTCGGTTACGTAATAATCGTATCTGATATGAAATACATTACAGCTGCGAAACTAGGAAACACGTCGGGCATACAAATTAACGCTAACCTATTCCATCGTTTACCAAACGCTGAAATAGTGATCGTTACAGATCATGCAGGTATCTTTGAAAATAACGTAATTCGTGCCAGCTTTTTGCGATAATTAGCAATCAGTGAATTAGAATTTTGAAAATGCCATGATTCTGGTCGTATTATTGGCTAAATAAATATAAACGATGATCAACGACAGAGATAACCTATATCGTCTCTTTATAAGGAATTCTTGATAACGATTCGAGAATATCGAAAAAGACTCTCTACTCTTTAAGCTGCAAAAAGATAAAACCCTCGTTTTCAAAGACATCCACTTCTCCTTACCTCCAATTTCCTCGTTATTTACGAGACGTCCGGAATGACTCCCACTCTCGTTCCCTTCTCTAAGTTTTCCCATCCTCTCGATATTCTTTTCCAAGACGACGGGGATGACCGTCTTGCTTTCTTCTTACGATCCCCCAAACATGGACGTATGCTCTAGACATTGAGACGTTACTATAGCATTATTGTTTGCCCACTCGAATTTTTGGATAAAATACTTCGGTCGTTCTCTACCGAAATGTCCCCTTTAAAGCCACGGATAGTGCGGAAAGTTTTTCGTAACTCCTGGTCCGCTACTTCGTTGCGAGTTTTCGTCGCTGAACTTTCCCAGGGAGAAAGAGAGAAAGAGAGAGAGTTATGCACGAATCGATATCGAAATTCTTTAGAGTTTTTGTAAGCTTCCCCCTTTTCCTCTACCTAGCGAAACGTCGAATAAATGTCACTGTTTTTACGGGCTACGGAAATAAAAAGATTCCGAGTAAGATTCGAAATCGGAAGTTCCATGAACAATGTCGTGCTCTACGAATCGGAAATTCTTTTCAAATTGTTCCAATGGGAATGCTCTCAAAATATTTTCCATCGATTTTTCAAGGCATGACATTTTTTTATATTTTATTTTCATTCATGGAATCAGACAAAAATCTTATTATAAAGCTGACGACCTTGCTGGTTTCAGGAGTATTTTGTCAAGGTCAATATTCTGGACAACTTTTCGAATCTGGGTTGCGTCAGGGTTGGTAATTGCTCGCGGGCAGTCCCGTGACCAGTCTGCCCGCCCTATTTAGGTATACTATATAGGAAGGTTTGCTCCCCTTGATGAGAGGGGGGTTCGACAGCCCCCAAACGTGTGTGAGAAGGGCACTTGTAGTTTTTGAACAAGGTTCCCGATACGTGGGAGGATGGTCACCGTGGGGGTTTTAGTGGGTAAAAATCCCACACTGCCCCGGATCTCCTAAGGGGTCCGGGGTGCCTTTTGAAGGTTTCCCCCACGTTAAAAAAAAAAAGAAAACAGGTTGGTAATTGGTCTGTTGCAACTCTAACACAACCATAAATTATAGATTATATTATTATTATAAATTAATATTTTTTGTGTACATTTATATTATATTTGATAGATTACTTTAATAACAAACACTTCTAGAGTTGATGGCCTGAGTTGCCAAAACCAAAAAGAAATTATATAGTTGCGATCCGATTTATATTTTGTCTTGGACCTGCTAGAGGCTTAATCCGCTGCTGAATATACGCACCAAACGATATAAAATTAAATATGTAGATATCAGAACTCTTAAATATCGGCTATTTGTGCTACTTTCAATTCCATAAGTCCTTATCCTCTTTTAAAGACTTCAAAGTAACACGTACCAAACGCAGACTTCTCTTCCGGTCGCGTATCTCTGTCAAAGAGTCACGGGATGAGCTCGCACGAGTACACGCAAGATACGATGAAAGAGTGGAAAATAGTCGGCCTCGTCGTCTTTGAAAGCGGCGATGGAGAGAAACGCTTACGATTTTACGAATGATTTCACGGAAATGGGAGGATCGAACAATACGTGGAAAATGTTACGCTCGCGACGATCATCCTTTACCTACCCCGTCAGAGGTAAATAGAGGACACGTTCGCTCTACGCTCGACTTATCCCCTTTTCCCGCTCTAACTCTTCATCCTGCATCCCTACGTCGCATCTCTTCCTTTCCCTCCTAAGCCAATACCCTGCTCGTTATTTGCCTACTTCCTACGCCTTTTCTTTCATCCCTCTTTTCTCCTATCTCACTCATTTTTCCCTTAAACGCGAGTCTTTTCTTCCTGTGAAACTTTTTGTCTCTTTACTTTTTCTCCGCTCTCCTCGTTTCTTTTTTTTATAACGAAATACGAATTCCCGTTGATGTCTCCGGTTAAATCGAAACGTTCTCTTCGATTTTTTATGCCCTCTCCCGTTTCTTCTCTCACCCGCATTAAACGACTCGCGAAACGTTCGCGTTAATCTTCGAGACTATTTCACGTTTTTAACGGTCTCCTGCTCTCGTTCTCGATAAAAATGGAAAACGTAGCAAGGCGAGTCTTTAAAACGAAGTATCGATTCCTCGCGACACTTCGCGCCAAATAGAGTTACCGCACGAAAAGGCGAAACAGCGAAGGAGGTCGAACGATCGCGACAATTCTGACACGTCACGTTTATGTTACAACGGGCGTGCACGTATGCATGCACGTTTTACGTGGTTATTTCGAAAATGAAGTGTTTCATCGTGACGCTCCATCGTCTATCCACAAAGTAGTAGATCCTTCATAGACTGTCTACGTGGCTACGATACGCGTAAGACCCTAACGACGCGTGTAACTCGGTAAAATTAAGCGAAAATCGTACGAATCCGTAACGTTAAAGTTACGAGCTAACTTTTCCGTCCTCGTTACAGACCGAGCTTTGAATTTCTCTTCTCTCTCTCGACACGCATCCATCGTAAACTTTGCCCAGAGCTTTATTTTAACCTGTACATCCTGCGAATTATAAAGAATTAAAGTGTAAATGTGCCGAGAGTTATGAAAACTACGACGATCGAAACGGAACTAAAAGTTTGCCTTGACCAGGAAAAACATGGGACGGTAGAACGACGAGTATTTTTAAGGGATTACGTAAAGTTCTTTCACGATTACGATAATTTTTCATAATATATGAAGATTTTTCATTAGACTTTTTCTTTATTTCCTGCTTCTTTTTTTTTACGTGGTTGGAACTTACGTACGGTAAAATGCAAATTACACGGATATCCCATGGTGAAAATCGATATATTCAATTTTACATTTAACTTATAATATCGGGGTAGGTAATATCGATAGCCAGAAGGGATAAGTGAGAAAATCGGGAAGAAGAGCCGGGGATTCTCGTAAAACGTTATCGGATAATCTTCGTACTTTTTCGTGAAATTCTTCGGGGTCAGGATGTAGAATAAAATAAGAGACGGGAGGTTAACGTTAAAAAGTGAAATATCCTCGGAAAAGAAGCAAAAGATACGAGATCGATACGCCCCCACTGTCTTAAAGAACTTTAAATCCTTTCCAATGCAGAAACCGTCAATAAAATGTGACTGGGAACTCGACTAACGTCGCGAGAAAGTGAAAAAGACACGAGAAAGATTTCAAAGTTCATCGACTCTCGATCATGTAGACCGGAGAGAAGAGGAGTTCTCGGAGGCTTTTGAAATTCTTCGATATAAATGGCTGGCGTTTATCACCATTTTCGATACCGCCGGAGTTAGTGGAGTAGGAAATGAACTAATTCAAAGGCAGCGACCCGATGTTCCTTTAAACGAACAGGGAAGAAACCGGAGGTGAAAAGAAAGGAGGGCAAAGAGCAAGAGAAGACGAAAGAGAGAGAGAGAGGGAGAGAGAGAGTGAGCGAGTTAAAGGAAGCGTATCGATCGGGTGCGCCTTTAATAGATGGTGTTTATCGCCGATTCGAAACTTTCGAGGCCCTTTCTCACGGCATAACACGAACGACTGAGGGGTTAAATTACAGGCCCTCCAACTCCGGCAAGACGGAAAAGCATCCTTTCTGACAAACGACCCATGCCCTTAACGTATATACCTACCCACTCGAGATGCTCGAGGCTAATTGCGCGAAAATTACTTTTATTGCGTTGCCGTGTAACTCCCACCGTGCCACCATCCTTGCATTCGAAACGGTCGCCATTTTAACCTTTAACGATTCCCCCACACCTTCCTCTCGCCTGGATGCCAATGCGTATCGATATTGTCACGTAAATTACACTTTTTTACTTCTGCATTCAAATGGCTCGCGAGAAATACGACCCGAGAAGATATTTATCGAGCATCCAATTAAAACGAGTTCGACGTTACATCGAGAAATTCTGATAATAAATAAGAATTCTTTTGGCTCATGATCTCGTTTGATCGCACGACGACGTTATCTCGTACCGTTCGAGTTAACGGGTTAAAAAAGGGATGTGAAAAAGAAATAGCCGAAGAAATTCGTTTGGAGTAATCGACGATTTAATCAAATTCTCGGCCTATTAAGCTTTTTCAAGATCGCTAGAGAAAATAAGGGGTAATGAAAAGGAAGAGTGAGAAGGGAGGACGAGAGAGTTCTACGAGAACCGATCGATCACGAACGCACGACTGACTTTCGATCATTAACGCGAGTTAAGGGCTACCGGATGAAATCTCACCTACTAAACGAACGAGGAAAGCTCACGTTTTACCGATCGATCGATCCCCTGGATTTCTCGAATCGTCGTCGTCCAACCCAGAGGTTTCCCTTCCCTCTCTTTTCTATCTATCTATCTCTCTTTCGCTGCCTCGATAGACCGGCTCACTTTCCTATTCCGAATCAGCCAGAGTCCTTTGTCCTGGTCCGTTTACATTGGAATCGGGCGTTTCGACAGCGTCGCACTTAATTACCGAGTTTCCTTTCAGCGCCTGACCGAAGGCTTAATCCGACAGCCCGGAAGCGGACTGCGCTTTCACGGCTTGATCATTTTAACAAACACCAGCCGAGCGATGCTAATCGATTGAAGGAAGACCGTAACATTCGTAAACGTCCCTCCGCTTGATTCGCGCCAACCAAAGATCAACATTGCAAATAGTAAATGGTTCAACGTTTACCATCCCGTCGTTCAAGGAAAGAGAATTTTTATATTATTTTTTTAATCCATTTGGTTTCTCATAGATAGAATAAATTTAACCTTAAAATCTTCTGATATCAATGAAGTATCTCTTAACTGTGAAATTTATCGATGACTGCGTAAAACATTATTCACACTAATCTCTACTGATTACGATTCGTGATTCACCCTGTATACTTATAAATAAAATACACGACTAAATGGGATTCCATTTATTCGTAACTAAAATTTCATTCGTTTTATCACACGACTAGTATAACCGTCGAACTCAGTTAATATATTAAAAGATTTCAAAGAAATGTTAATTCAAGTAGTTAATTTAATGAAAGAGATCATTGAAAACTCGATTATCTCAGTACCGGAATTTTAATCTCGAAAATGTTAAGACCCGTTGGTACTATTCGGAGAGCAACGTAGCAAGGACGAGAAGAATTTCTAAAGCGTATCCTGAACTATGCAAAGTAGGAAAAGTTGTGCCAGGAGGTTAGAGAAACGATCATTACGGAGATTTAACGGGTGGCAAGTTATATCTGACTTCTTCATTCGCTCGAAGCATACAAAGTCGTAGCGAACGCGGTCAACGAAAGATGGGCGTACACGCAACGACGATAATGCACGCGCGTGATGTAACCGGACATGGTGCGTGACCAAACTCAGTTGACTGCTGTCGTAATGAGCGGTCGAGACGCGCGAATCGATGTCGCGTGCAGCGAATATTTTTTTTTTCCTCACAAAAAGAACCAACGAAAAATCTATTCGTTTTTCGAAACAGTCAAATTGATTATTGAATATTTATCTAATAAAACAATTTTTGAATGGGTCTCAAAATAATTGCAAGCTACTTTACTTCATCATTGTCCCATTCACGTGATCAAGCTCGTTCCAACCCCCTTTGCATAGTTACGAAATGTATATCCGATCGACCAAAACAATGCAATGGCCTACGTGGAGATAAACGATGCCCTTTTCCATGCACAGCCCATTGACGAAGGCTCGAGATCGTGCGGTCGCTTTACGGCCTCCCTCGGCAGCTTTGTCTATGGAGAGAGAGATGGTATAAAGACCCTGGTGGTGAACGGGGTGTAGCAAAGAGAGGTGGGGGGGTCACCAAAGCAGAGAACAAGCAACGTCCACGGTGATTTTGATACCAGGCGAATATGTCATAATCCTTTGTAATCACCGTCATATCGATCCTGTGGTAGCAGCTTAGTTCACCGTACCCCCCCGTCATACCCCCTTCTCTCTGGCCATCCCTTTTCACTCGACCATTCTCGAAGCGAAAGTCTCATCGTCTGAAATAGCAGATAGCCTCGGCATGGGGCAATGAACACAAACCGGCCGAGCGTTATGCGCTTAACCGAAGCAGGATAAGTAGATCGACGGCATTATCGTCGTCGTCGTCGAATTTCATTGTCCGCCAGTTCCCCTACTCCGTTGAACCTCTGCTCCTCCTAGACTGGTCTTCCTGACGCTTCGATCGGCTTAACGAACATCCAATGTTACCTCTGCTTAATGCCGCTACTGCGCGTAAGCAGACACTTTAAACGAAGTATCCATAAAGACGGATTATTAACTATTAGTAAGAACCCACCCACGTTATACCTCGTCATCCTACTATTTAACTCCCTCTAGGATCCTAATCGTTTCGCCTCAACGTGCACCAAGAGCCCAACTTGTTTCCGATCTCGTGAAAATGATTTCGCTCGAGTTGATATCCCTTTGGAGTAGGTATGCAAACGTTCTTAGGTAATCGCGAATATTGCGAATATCGTAGAGTACATCGATTAACCGTTAATGGATAATGTAATGTAAGCGGTATAATGCTATCGTCGAAAGTTCTATTAACGGTACGATATTTTTATAATTAATGGTTTCAGTATGTTTTCAAATATTATCCTAATACCAAAACTATACTAAATAATAATGAATTACACCAGGTTAATTTTATATTATAATAGTAGAATAAAAAATCGATAAATAAAATGTAATTATTCGATTTTAATTACCTATCTTTGATTGATTAATTAAAATAATTTGAATTATTTGATAATTTTCTAGAGTGAAATGAATGTCTCGAATAAAGCTAATTGTTAAATTTCAACTTACGGCTTCGGTGTGAATAGGATGTGCGGCGAACAGCAAGCCGGTCAACGTTGCGAATCCAGGACGAAGCGATGCTACCGTTAAGCTCACTCTGGTCACCAGAACGCATGCCGCGGCATGCAACGCGACGTTCGTTGCGTGATACCACGTTGGCGTCAGTCCTGACATCAGATAGTTCAGTCTAAACATACAAAAGAATCACGTTAATCTCTGCTCTTATCGCGATACTTTAAATGTTGTTTTTTTTTTTTTCGTTTGGTTAAACATGAAGGGAAATTATCAAAGCATGGTTTCAACTTTATGACTTAATAAATATGTTCGAGGTTGTTCTCGTAATATGGGCGTGAGATCAAACTGTTGCACGTTAAAAATATCGATTGCTGAGGTACCTGACGTTGTAAGAACTTTATCGAAAACGCAACGTCACCAAATATTGTAATCGGGAATAGGAAAAGGGGTGCGCATATAATATGCGATAGGATCCAGAATACGTAATCTCTGCCAAATCCATTTCTAGAATCTAATCTTTATTGTTGGAGGATAATCGCGTTTCATCCGATCTCTGCCAAATCACTTTATACTCTCGACACTCTGCTATACATGCACATACATACATATGTACCTACTCAGGGCGAGAGCAAACGTTTCGTGAAACAACCTAGCTTTGAAATGGAGCGCTCCCCGTGATAAGCAGCTTCGCTTCTGGCTCTTGTCCCTGGAAGGCGAACCAGGTCGGAGATGTACGTGAAGTAGAGAGAGAGAGAGAGGAAGAAACGGGGGAAAAAGACTGAGAAGAAGAGAGAAAGGTGAAGAAAGAATAAGAGGTGAAATAGCAGAAGGAATAGATAGAGCGCATAGATTGGCATGCGCTAGGATGAAGAGATGAAAACAAACATCGTACTCGCTGACGTGGCCGAAGAATAATTTTTCGAGTTTGCAGACGGCATAAGTTCAAAGTCTCCGTGCAACTTTAGTTTGGATCGATTCCAGGTGTCAAGGATCACGGAAATCGAAGACGTTTTTGTCCTCTCGTATATGATTCGACATAAAAAAACGTTTTCCTATCGTTGAATTTATTCGTATATCCGCTAACACAAATTTCCTTTTGGAATATTATCTATATATATAGAACAGTTTCATTAAATCAGAAAATCTTTACAAAGTAGCTAATTTTGTCCAAAGATCGAGAAACGGAACGGAAGACGGAGAAATGAATATCTGAAGTTTCTAATTTTAGAATACGCAAACCACGGATTGCGTCTCTCAAAGATATGTAACGCATTCGAGTGAAGATCGAGAAGAGCTCATAGCTACTCATATGTTTGCTCGTACGAACCACTCGAACCGTTCGCGCTACACGACTCGAGCTGCTTGTCGTGAAATGAAGTATGTTGGACCGGAGAGTATATTATCGCTCTTCAACGTCGATCAAATGTTGACACAGTGCTACCATCCTGTACGCGTGCAAACAAAGGCGAGGCTCTGTGAGTCTCCCTTTTGCACGCATGGGAATATTATTTTCAACCTTAAATGACCCTCTTCGATTAATATGTAGTTACTCCCAGAAGTATTCAGACACTATATATAGCAGAATAACTTTTTTATAAATGAACCAAACAATTTGAATTTTTGCAAGAAAATAGAATGATTAGTTTACTAGATACCGTATTGTCATAATTTTGAAAGAATCGAAATTTTCGAAATTACAAGTAGATTGTAGATTTAAGTAGAATATGCATATTGTAAAGATTTCAGAAATTTTCGACTTTATTTTACAATCTTTAAACGTTTGTCCATTCGACGTTCCAATTTTATAACGATATTTATACATAAGCTAAAATAAAATAAAAATAAACCTTTCCCGTTGCTCGAAGTAAACCTGTTCATATCTCAGAATAAACTCGATAAAATTACTCACGAATAATTATTTATATATAGCTTAATTTTCTTTCTGGTACAAAGGGAAATGTGTAAAACAGCTATACCGCTCGATCAAGTAGAATTGTTACTTGCGTCTGACCACAGCAGGAGCTGATACTCGCCGTCTGACCGCAGGTACTCTCTTACTACTGGCCAACCGCGGTAGCCTCTATTACTGCCGTTTGACTATACTAGTTTGTAACTATTGGATGACTCCGTTCGTCGGTCAATGTTTCAGTCTTCTACCGTCGTCGTTATCGATTGTCATCGTGGTAGGTATTATTCATATCGCAAAGAATATCGAAGATTTTGAAAAGAGCCGATTAAAGTCGTCAATAGTGACGTTTGATACGAGAAAAAGATTCGATGAGGGATTGATTATAAAAAAAATTAGAGACCCGTCGGAGTGCTCGTTAAAGAAACTTAATCCGAGCTTAATATTTATGAGGATAGCTTTTTTTAGCATCGAGCTACGTGATATGACATATTCACGGGAACTGACGCGACAGCGTCAACCAAGCAGCCTTCAAAGCGAAGTTTAAGTAAGGTCGTGTAACGTCGTCGAGAAGACAGATACTCAAAGGGTTTAATTAACTAACGACGTTACGCGATCTAACGAAGAGATAAATCGTCTAGTAACCTTGTCAAGAAAATACTCCAAGTTTCGGTCTCCCTCTTTTTCTTATCTCTTTTCCCTTCCACCACCCTCCCCCTCTCTCTTTTGCTCATCTTTCTCTCTATGCCTCCAAAGAGTCCTTTCTAAAAGCGGAATATCATGAAAAGGACGAGGAAAGATCCAGCGGACCTCGTCGTAACGAGACATTAAAGCCTTCAAGGATGTCGTTAAATCTGACTGGTTCAGTTTATTCTCGATTACGTTTTCTCGAAAGTCGGCCCCTTTTTCCTCGACCAAGCTCGTTTCACCTTTTTTTTTTCCGTTCAAACGAACGAGACCCGATAAAATACGAAGCCATCTAATAGTCCACTCTCGGACGTTTCTAAGTTTTTCATCCTGAAATTGGATTTGCATCGTTTTTAATGAGAATGTATGGGTATTCTCAGTTTTAAGATGTCCATGAAACTTGGGTTAACCAGTAAATCACAAATTTAATACGTACGAATAGCTTTTCAAAAGTGTAGCAGCATAAGTTAAACGGAAACAAAGTTTGGAGAAATTTTGTTCGAACGACGGTATCTCCGAAGCGTAGACTCATCCCTTATCAAACCCAAAGAAAGATCCGTATACGCAAAGAAGATGGTAGACCCGAATATATCGGATGATTTATTTCATCGGTCCACTTGCCGAGAGAGATACGTGATCAGGAGTTACGCGAGGGTCAAGGCGAGTCCCTTAAATCACCGAGTCCCTATCGAAGTATCGAAATCGGTATCCCAGCAGCGGTACCATACTATATTCGTTGCACGAAAGAATTTCGATAACGTCTTACCTGGCTCTTCTGGGTTTGTCTACTCTTCCGGAACGATAATCGGTTCCCCACCGGCTACGGTATGAGAGTGAGAGAGAAAAAGGGCTACGGAAAAGCTACGGATCTACAACGGCAAGACAAAGTGGAACTTTTATATCCGTTCCCAAGAAACTTCCACTCGCTGTCTTCCATTTTTCGAAATATTATCTATAGAAATTCTATTTCTTCGTCGCAGGGAACAGGATACCTAGTCGCGTTTCTCACTGGTAATAGAATTTTTCTAAAAGTCGTTTCACGTTGCGCGTTCCGTATACCTAGGCTATGTATATGTCGTGTCCTCTTGTCTTAAGCCGTTCAAAAGAATTTTTAGTTTTCCTCTCGTACAACGGAAAAAGGGGATGTTGCTTCTTACGTTCCGCGTTAGCCAAGTGGAAGTAAATATAAACCGCAGAAAATATGATGGAATTTTATTTAGAAATTAAATTTACACGAAAATGAACTCGAAATAGTTTTCATTTTATAATTAGAACGAATAAATAGGTAAATGGCGGAAACGCAGTTCGATCGAATCCCGAGAACTATTTCCTATCGCGATACGCTCAAACCGCAGAGCGAATGTTCAATTTATCGGATTGCCCTACCTTTTTCTCCTAAGAAAATAGCAACGAAGCAAAGTCTTGGCTTTCTCCCGTAGAAAATTTCGGTCTTCGATGTAGAACGTTACAAAGTGGTAAAGAGAACAGGAGAAAAGAGAGAGAGAGAAGCAGAGGTCGAAAGGGTAGAGAAGGAGGTCCGATAAAAGATGCGGCGAGCGTTTGGGTGCAAGAAAAACGTTACCGAGTCCGAAGTTTCAGATACAAGGCACGTCCAACGAGTCGTTCTTTTGTGGTCCGCAAATTCGAGGGTACGTCTTCGAAACGAGAGAGGACGAATCTAAATTCTTCGCTCGGTTCTACCTCTCTCGTCCAAATACATGTATTCGTCTCCTAATTATTTAGTCGGCCTAATTATCAACCGAGTTAAGAATTCCGTTGGCTAACGAACGATGCCCTTTTTTTCCTTTTAACTTTTGTATTAATTGAAACGTTTACGAAGCATTCTACGTTTATTACACTTGTACTATACCCAAGATATTATTAACAACTAGCTTTTGCCCGTGGCTTCGCGTGCGTGAATTTCTTTTTAACGCAACTACGTTACGTTTCGTAACGTAAGAGAAATAAATTAATTAAAAAAATAGTTGAAATGCTTAGGAAAGCCAGCGATTTCGTTCGTTGTAGAATAAATTTTCATTTTAATCTACAATTATACGGATGTCCTATGACGTCCACTTTTATATAGTCACCTCTCGGACTATATTCTTAGACAAAAAATGTTCACCCTCACTTTTTCATCCCTCTTGAATGGATTTCCGGAAAATGGTTAAATACGTATTTTTTTTTCTTTTTTTTTCAAGGAAGAATCCAAATGCCACTTTTCACGTCTGTAGCCTTCTCGATTTCTGAGATATAGATATGAAACTTGAACCCTCGCTCATACCCTTAGAAGTCGATAAATCGAAATAAAAAGTATCTTAAATATTACTCAGGATCATTAACTATTAGTATACCAAGTTTCATCACCATTTGTTCAGTAGTTTCGATGTAATGCGTGCAAAGAACAGAGAGACAGATAAAAATTTAAAAATGTTATTTTTAGCTTCCGTTGGTCTTAAATAATCCCCTAAAATGATTTTTCCCAAAATAACTTAAATAAACAAAATGGACTTTTTGACAGTTTTATTATATGTAGTATAGATAATAACGACAATCTCGAAATATTCTAATTAAAACAACGCTACGAATTTCACTCTAAAAGTTTACTAAATAAATTCGTAGCTACGTACCGTGTGTCTGCTACCTGCCCCACGCGTTATTCTGATTCACTGGAAGGGACACGACATTTTTTGGAGAACAGGCCGTTGTTTGCGCCATTATTCTCCGTCGTGTACCAGGGGCAGCGATAAAGGCCGCCTACAAAAACGGTTGTGCAAACACGGATAATGCGCTTATGGTACCGAGAATTCAACACTATCGTGGACAAATTTTTCCTCTGCTTAAAACACTGCTCACTCTAGTCCTCTCTTCTCGTTTCACGAATTCTCACTCATTTTCTTTATGTCTTTTGTTTCAAACAGAAGTTTGTATCTCTCGAACTTTTTCGATGCTACGTACCAATGCCCACCGTTCCCACCCATCGTTGTACACGTGCACGCATCTAGATCTGATAATACCATGAATTACGAGCGCTTATGCACCTTGAATGGTACCATATATCAACGGACGTAGCTCATTCCTTTCACAGATTCTGTATTGGAAAATATGGCGTGTCCACATCGAACGTGATGAAGGACCCCTTCTATCCTTCGGCTATTGTAGAAACATATATACTGGCAGTACCGGATTAAACCTTCAGCGGGCCCTAGACAAAATGTAAATCAAGGTTTTGTTTCTTGGGAACTTAGACCACCAACTAAAGGAATGTTTGTTATCAAAGTAATCAATATAATATAAATTTAAAAAAAATATATATATGCATTATTTTTCACAAAGCACACGACTGAATCCGGGGCACCTCCGAATTACGAGTCCTGGACATTTGCCTACAGAATTAATCCTCCTATGCATACAGAAACACACGTACACGTATAGACGGTACACGGGATAATACCTTATAATGATTATGCATTACACCGCATTACGTTTCGACATGCACTTCAAAATTACACACCAGTGCGAAGAAATACTATTTTTCTTTCTCACCCTCGTACCGGCTACCATCGCGCGTTCGCGTGTAAAACTCGCACTAGTCAAACGGTGCCGACGTTATGGACCGTGGTGCATACCAAAGAAAGATAGAAATACCTTCTTATTTTAATGACTCTTTTCCGTCGCTGCCAACGATCAGATTATGCCTTGATCGTTATTAATGGTCGTGACGTTGCAAGCGTGGGTGAAATTATCATAAGGACGTGGGTCAGTGTAAGTCCCGTGCCACATCTTTATTTCACACGACTTTTATGGTAGATACCAGCGTGTAATAGCTATAGATAGCGCGTAACGTTCGAGCTCAAAAATAATTTTCTCGTTTAATCGACTTTAAGACGCTCAAGTTAAACATCATTTTTCTCTCTCTCTCTCTCTCTCTTGACGTTTGTTCTGCGACGATATTTCCAGTAAAACGATAGAGAACTTCGAGTGCAAAGAACCGGCAAATATTTATATAGAGTTTAATTAGGATTCTACCTTGCCAACAGAATTTTGCTACGTCACGTACCATGGCAGCGACGAGACCACCGTTGATCGATAGTACTGCAAGATTAAATGTTTGTAAAATCGTAGTAGAAGAGAGAAAAAGGAGAGTCGAACGTGGAAGCGTTCGTTCATTTAAAAGAGTAATTTGGAATGCTGCCACAAATCAATGATATCGGACATCGTTGATGCCCCTACGCGAGAATCTAACTTACAGATCGTTCTCAATCCCCTGCATTGGATTTCGCTGGAAGCACTCGGGAGTTGGTTTCATTGCGGGCAGATTAACTCGACGGTCGACCGTGTCGTCGTGCCAGAGAGTCATTAAGTAACGATTCTGAGCTTTTGGCAGTATAACGTGAAAGAAATTTAGGACTGACAGCGTGCCATTGTTCTAAATATATCTATTATTTCCAAATAAATACTACTGGATGATAGACAGTGTAATATTAAATTCACTGATGATTGTATCACAAAATTAACCATGTAAGGGTGACCGGGGCTAAAAGTCCCAGGGGCAAGTTGTCCCAGTCGTAGTTTTGGTATCTTAGGGTGAAGTGGAAACTTGTCCGCTGCATGGTGTACAGGCCTTAGTGAGTAAAAAAAAAGTGTAGTGGTGGTCGTTGTGTTTAGTCTTCCCTGGTTCCTTCAGGAGACGCATTTATATTTCGATAAGTTCAATTCTACTTTGGGTACATTACTTAAGCATCTCTAGGCACTAATGAAAATCGATTGCACACGAGTTCACACATGTAATAGAAAGAACATTTTGTCAGCTTCATTTCCTTGCCAGAATTTTTAAAAAACTCCTCGATCTGACTGAACTATGACCCGGGAAACAAACCTCTGAAAATGGGGAAAGTTGTCTCACACGTCGGGGTAAGTTGTTCCGACAATGAGATCTGGGATAACTTGCCCCACCCTCATTTTTTCCCCATCCAAATCATGATGCATACATCAGGATTTTTGTCAAAAATCGATGCATCTCGAATTTGCCCGATCAAATACTCGTTCAAAAGAGGAAAGTCTCTGCTTTACGAATAGGCAAGTCTCGTTTCGATAGGATGACTGGTTAAAAAGTTACAGCAATTTTTCTCTTGAAAACGACCCATACTCCGACACTTAAAAAATTTATTTTTCGACACTCCGCAACGATATCGGAAAACGGACACCGGGACAGTATTCTGCATGCTTTCTTCTTTCTAAATCTTGATTCATACATCAGGATTTTTGTCAAAAATCGATGCATCTCGAATTTGCCCGATCAAATACTCGTTCGAAAGAGAAAAGTCTCTAATTTACGAATATGCAAGTCGCGTTTCGATAGGATGACTGGTTAAAAAGTTACAGCAGTTTAAAGCTTGAAAATGACCCATACTTCGACACTTAAAAGATTAATTTCTCATCATTGCTTAACGCTATCGAAAAACGGACAACGGAACATTGTTCTGCATGATTTTATCTTTAAAATGAGCCATTAAACATTGAAATCGGCGGTGGTGACCATTTTGGCAAAAATCATGATGCATAGGTCAGGATTTTTGTCAAAAATCGAAGTATCTCGAATTTGCCCGATCAAATACTCGTTCGAAAGAGAAAAGTCTCTAATTTACGAATATGCAAGTCGCGTTTCGATAGGATGACTGGTTCGAAAGATACAGCAGTTTTAAGCGTGAAAACGACCCATATTCCGACACTTAAAAAATTAATTTCTCATCATTGCTTAACGATATCGAAAAACGGACAACGGCACAGTATTCTACATGCTTTATTCTTAAAAATGCGCTATTAAACATTGAAATCGGCGGTGGTGTCCATTTTCGCAAAAATCATGATGCATACATCAGGATTTTTCTTTGGAAACCTTGGAAAACTTGCCCCATGACGTGAGACAACTTACCCCGCAGCGGGGCAAGTTGTCCCAAAAAACTCGTTTGCTTGAAATTGAAAAAAACGTGTTAAAAACGTCCCAATGCAAGCGGAAAAATTTCCACGTATTGCTAAGAAGTTGAACTTTACGATGGTCACCAAAAAATTCGAAAATATAAGCTACAGAAATCTGTAGAAACAAAAAACCTAAAATTGGGACAACTAGCCCCGGTCTCCCCTACTCTTGATATATTTAAAAAAAAAATAAGGATAGAAGAGCACGCGCGACAAGAGGTAACTAATCATCTCCGAAAATGAAGTAATATACAAGCCATTAACGTCGGTAACCGCTAGAACTCGTGGAGAAGAGAAAAGGGTGGGTATTAAACTTTCGAATGACTCCATCTATCACGAAATCCCATCGAGCACGATATCCACACCTTTACAGCCCTCCTTAATCGTCTCCTTTTATCGTCGACGCACGATCAGCTCGTTTAAAGCGTTTACGACGAGCCTACTACTCCCTTTTTCAGCCGTCAATTCTCACGAAGGCGACACAAAGATGGTGCTAGAAAGATGGGCGAGCAACATAATTTCATTTTCTCTAGTCTACTAAACCATCTTTCTCTCTCTCTCTCGTTCTCTTAAAGAACCGTATAGGAAACTGCAAGGACCAAGTTCTCCACCGTCACGAAACTAATCATGTTCAAGCTTTCCCTTGTCTCTCACAATCAGCATTAAACATGACGTTGGAACGATTTGGTACTGCGAGAAGATGGTACACGCGAAGTTAACGGAAGCAGGGGGAAACTAGAGGGAAAGAGAGAGGGGATATAGCAGCAAGAGAGAGAGAGATCAATGTAGAACGAAACGCGAAGCGAATTAACGTCCTCGTACCGTTCCACCGTAATGAAATTTCTACGTTTGCGAGTGGACCGAGCGATGCGTCGCCATGTAAAAAAAGAAAGCCGAAGAACCATGCATTAAATTTAATCAAGCCGCGAGTAGATGAAGATTTTCATTTTAATCACGTGCTAATTTAGATTCATACGACCGAGTTCTGAGTATGAGGAGAGGGTGGTATATAAAATGGACGCATATACCTCTCTCACTCGCTTTTCTTCGTCTTTCGTTTCCCGTTTTTTTAACAATTCCACCAGGTGGTATTAACGTGTACACGAATTTCATATTCGATAGAGTGGTCTCTGTTTTATTCCTAATTGAACGATCGATGCTTCGATTATTTTCTGATATTTAATTAAATAATTTTTTATCCGATTGTACCAGCGATTGTAATAAAATTATGCTTCGTTAAGTGATTAATATTTTTCTAGGGAAATGGTAATAAGTATTTTAAACGAATCGTTTTGTCCTATCAGCGAGGGTATATATCGTAAAAAACGTATTATTTTTGATGATCGAAAAAAATATTCCAGCTACTCTGACGATTATTCGGTCTTCCGTCGCATTAGCAGAAATGAAAAGACGTAGGAATCGGTTTTACAAGCGGCTGTAAAGTCGAGGAAAGGCAACGAGCACGCGTACGGATTTACGATTGTGCTTACGACGTCTCAGATTTTTTTTTTTTAATTTACTGCAGCTCACAGTACCGGCTCGTAAACGTGTGCAAAACGCACCGCACTCGAGTTAACTACGTGCGCGCGTATCAGCGCGATTGCCTTTGACATTGTTCGACGATCCATAAAAACGCGATCAACGTTTAATTATCGAGAATGAGCTGAAATAAGCAAAAGAGAGTACCGTAGTACCGATCAAGGACGAAATCTGAGAAACGAGAAAGTAGCGATTTCCATCGTCGAATCAACATTAGATTTCGTAGTCCGTCATTATACGATTTTCGTCGCGTGTTTCCAAATGGTAAAACGTTCTTTGATAAACCAGAAGCAGAGAAATCCTTTAGAACGAGAGTTGGGCATAAAGGAGAAGCATGATCGAGCAAAACGTACGTTACGCTGGAGTGGATTTTTCAATCGCACGATAACGCGACTTTCGACCCTATCACGTCGTACCTACGGAAATCACGCGACAGGGCGGGCTCGAGTCCATGTTAGCTATGACGACGTAAATTCGGGCAATTCTCTCGACAATGCTTCTTTCTCGTCACGAATCCGAACCGAAGGTCTCTTTTTCTCTGATCTCCCATCGAGAAATCGATCTTCCACTGTCGTAAGAAATGTAAATGGCATAGACGCGGTTTTAGCTTAAGAAAAAAAAAGCAAAAAAAAGAACTCTTATATTTACCTCGCGAAATCGATAAATGCAATTGATCTCCCATTCCGTTATACCTCGATACTACTCTCTAACGTTTGATTCGCAAACGAAATAAATTCTTGAGTTTCTTCGGCTTGTACGTGCACGTAGCCCTCCAGCTCGGCGAGCTTTATCGTTCTCCGGTAATGGGCGGCTGTTTGCGAGGTGGAGGCGCGTATAAATTGCCTCGCAAGAAGGTACGGTAGGGAGAGAAGAAGAAAAAAAAAAAGGAAAAGAGACAGGGCAAAAGAGAAGAAGAGAACGAAGAAGAGAGAGTGAGAAGGGAAGAAAGGAAATAAGAAAGAAAGAGAAGGAAGGTAACTTCTCTATCCTCCCAGGATATTCAGGGCTATTCAGTTGCCGAGGAAAGAACGAGACCTACAATTCCACGGGAAGAATACCTCTGGGTATTTAAGGGATAAAGTGCCACGCCAAACTAAACGCGCTCCCCGCACCTCTCGCGTATGTTCTTTCCCGTTATACCCACTTCGGTTATCTCCGCACCCCCTCCTTCGTAACACATCCCTATGAAAGTAAAGCTCCGCGAGAGACGTGGGAAAAAGATGTATAAAGATGTATATCCATATGAAATAGAAGAGACACGGTATCTTTTCTGACCGAATTGAAATACGTTTACTGGATATAACGATGCCACGTCGAGTGAGTAGAAAGAAGAGATTTGAACGAACGTTATTTCCAAAGTATGACTATCTACTACGACAATAGCGACGACGGAGACGTGATATACAGGGTGCACTAATAACTATTAGCAGCTTAAATATCTCTATTATTTGTAATAATGTAGAAAAATGTTATATACGAAACTTTTATGGCATGATGGGAAGACATGAGATTATGTACAAATATTTTTTACGTGGTTTAAATGGATTCGTGGTTTTTTTTTTCTGTAATGTGATAGTGGGTCATGAGTACGACGACCTATGGCATAAGGTTAATCAAGGCCAGCCTAGGTCAATGGTTATAAGAAAAAGAATTCGTATAGCTTTTGAATTTCCATTATTAATTAGGCTTCGATTACAAGTAGCAATAGAGTGCAATGCCGCATCTGACATCATCGGATTCTTTTTATGGAGAACTCTTAAATATATTATTTATAGAAGACAGGTAATTTCATGTGAGGATATAGAACAAAGAATTACTTATGCACGTGCTCTAATTGATGGATATATGATTGCATCATTTCGAATATTTATTAAAATCCAAAACCTGATTTATTAAAGAAATTCAAAAGTACACGAATTAATTTTTTCATCTTATTGGCCTTGGGTGACCTTGTATCATAGGTCGTATATATAGGTTTCCCTCTTCCTGCTCTTTTCTGTCTTTCTTCTCGACAATAATTTTAGTCGACGCAAAAGCCGAGACTTCCAACCAACGACTCCTTCTAGGATTATCCGATGAAATCTTCGTGCGCCCAAGAGTCGTTTAAACGCAAAGTTTACTATATTTTCTGATCTGCGGTAACCCAACTCATTTGTTTCTATTTATTTATTCACACAAATAACTCCGTTATAAGGTTTGGAAACATGATTGCTGCACGTGGTATTATATTGTATTACATATGATAAATACAATTTATGGACGAGTTAACGAGTAATTTAATCCGACAATTATTTCTAATATTAATGAATGAAATAGAAGACACGCTTCCTTGGTTACCTCGTTAAATTTCTTCCGCGTTTAACCTACAAGTGTTTTGCAAATTGAAAAAAAATCCAAGTATTCGCAAAGATACGAATGTTCATGTCGGAGCTGACAGAAATTTATTCGCGATTTATCATAGATCGCGGACAGTCGGTCATAAATTTCCCGTACATTTCAACGAATTAGCGTCGCTATGGGTCACGCGGGAACGTTTCCGGACTTTACGAGACTGTCCTCAATAATTATGCGTCAACGTAACGACACCATTCGTATATTAGATTATTATCATACATTAAATTTATTACCATGACGATTATGTCGTTGCTCGATCGGTAACGATATCCGCGAGCGAGCCGTGTCGACACCCTAGCCCCGGCCAATCGTTGCTATTGCAATATTTTTAGATACACTGGCATAATATTGAATAATGAGACCCCGTGCAAAATAATATATGTATGTCAACAGTTTGTCGAACAATAACTCCCGTTGTGCTGGTACTTTAACAGAGAAAGATTCCACTTCGCAATCTATATTTAAATATTTCAGTTGTTAATCAAGTCGAGTGCGTTGAATGTAAAATACAATCGATAAAATGCAGGAATTGAAGCGCGATCAAATTTTATAGATATTGATCGCTTGGCAAGAGTCCAGCGCTCCCAACCATTTTACTCGCTACGAATAAAAGCTTTATCATAGATCGTGCGTGATCTCCGTTAGGTAGATACCGGTAAAAGTCGTAAACGCGGATGACACTAGTTTAAAGAAGAAAAAAAAAAAAAAAAAAGAAGCAATGCACTTGTCATCGACGTTGTTCGAAAGAAATTTGTTCGTAGCTCGGGTTTTCTGTGAAGTATAGCGAGGAAGGGTGTGGAACTAAGTTCGGTATAACGAGGGTGCCGTTCGTTAGAGGATTTTCAATTTTTCGTCCAACTTTTTTTCAGCCTTTCGCGCGAGACGACGGCGACTCGGTCGGTCGGTCGGAGCCAGTGGCGCCCTGCCCAAGTATTTTAAATTCCGAGTCGAACTTTCCTGGAAGCGTGCTGTGTCAGCTCAAGACGGAAGGACGTGTCGTCGCGACCCCGTTCTTTCTAGGTTTCCCTCTCTTTCTCTTTTTTTTCGAGGAAAAGCAAAGTGGTGCCGTGGAAGGTCGCCGGAAGATGGAAAAAGAAAAAGTTGTATGGAAGCTTGACGGAGGAGAGAAAGGAGGGGAAAGAAAAATTTCTTTACACGCTTCCACTTGGAACTGTTCAGAGGTACAGCGACCATCTATCGTTCGATCTACCCTTCGTCTCAACATTTGCAAAGCTACGAGAAAACAAGAAAAAATAATCAGCATTTTTCGGCATGACTACCGTAACATCGACTACTCGCGTTTTAACGCATTGTTAATTTGAAACAATCCTAGGAATGATCGAAATAAATGCTCGCTTTCCCGGAAAACACAGAACAATAAGCCTAACTGCTGAAACTCCATTCCGGCTTGCTTGAAAATTCACCGACGCTGAAATATTTACGCTCGACTGTTGAATATTTCTATTCTCGTAATGGATGAATTTTTAGATTTGCATTCTACATTTTGAAGTCTACACTTTTGATTCGTATTCTCAATACTCGAAGAAACTCTCGAGAATCCCGTAAGGTCAAAGAGGTGTCTCGTCGTTGACGTTAATCGTGTTTCTCGAAAATAAAGGCACGGAATGTCATCAGGCGCGACAATAAAAATGCTCGAAGTCCATGCTCTCCCGGAGTGCTTGGCGTTTCCTTCTAATTAACGTTGACGACTGAAGGACTTAGAAAATGAGAAGGGAAGAAGGGCAAGAGGGTGAGCGAGCGAGAAAGAAAGAGTGAAGGATCCCTATCGTACCTACTGGAGATGTATGTATTGCGATGCTTGAACCCTTCGCTAGAGCGGTTCGTCCAGCTGGACACCTGGAAACGCCCTTATCAGCGTCCTCCAGAGCGAAGAAACGAAACAAGGCCAGCCTCATTATAACGAGAGAAGCAGAGGCCTGGGCCCTCTCGTCTCGAGGATGGTGCATTGTCTTGGAAAGACGTTTCCACGAGAATACTGCGAAGACCGTTCTTAAGCGAACTAGAAAAACACCTCCCAGTCGATATGAATCGTACATATGTAGATGAAAAACTAGTAAACGTATATGTAAGAAATATTTAAATAAAAAAGAAGACAAAAACTAATAAGAGTCTTTATCTACCCCTCCCCGTAATAATAATAATAATAATAATAAATCAAAATGACGTACCTAAAAATAAAGAATAGCAAAATATGAACGAAAAGTCAAATATGTATTCGTCAGACCGAGTGCCCCAATTCTAGAAACGAGAACGAAAGTATCCTATTTCGCGAAAAGCATCGGAAAAAAGTTCCAAGACCAATCTCCTCGAGTACGATGGCAAGTCAAGGCAAGAAAGAATCGTTCCTCTCTCGTCCTTTTTTACGAACGCGAAGCCTCGAACGTCTAAGTTCGCACGTGATAACGCTTTAGCGAGCCTCCTTCACTTTCGTACGGACGAGTCGTTACGTAGAGCGCGCGGAAAAAGAGCGAGCAAGGGAGAGAAGGCTAAAACGGATACATCGTTTCTACGTGTCTGGGAAGTTTTTAAGCTCGCCTTTAACGTCCGTCCAACGTGCCAACGTTTTCCGCCTAGCTTTTCAGGTCGGCCGGGCCTCGAAATAAGAGAATTTCTTGGGCGCCTTTCCACCTAAGTAGTCGCACATACATTCAACGAGACTTTCGAGAACGAAGGTCCGAACTCTGTATACAGGGTGTCCCTTTCCAGGTGTTCAAGCGGAAAACTACATGTGCACATTAATGATTTAAGTCGAAAAGTCTAATACTATTTTCCGAAATTCGGCTCAGTTAAATAGTTATTAACTAACAAAAATCGGCCAATCACGGTGAACAATGACATGTAACATTGCTTATTCGTCTCTTGTCTAGCTGCGAGCACGAGTGAACCGCCTTCTTCGATAATCGCCGTAATTGGTTGATATTTGTTAGCTGATGACTCGTTTACCAAGTAAAATTTCGAAAAATGGTATTAGACTTTTTTACTCGAGTCATTGACGTGTACATGTAGTTCTCCGCTTGGACACCTGGAACCAGACACCCTGTATACCATAACTATATACATAGACACGTATTTTAAATATATTTCACGTATACATACGTATCTACAGATAATATATGTACGTTAGCGGGGCAGTCCACCGCCACCACTACCGCCGCAGCCGCAGGCGCTGTAAAATTAGCGATTAAAACTTTCCGCGGGTAATTTCTGCCTCCCTCGCGGACGGTTGACCGCGTTTCATGGACGAGCTCACGGCGAATTTCCATTTCTGCGAGCCGACCGACGTCTCATCGCTTTTAACTTAAATAATTTGCCTATCTTCTTCTCCTGTCTCCTGTACTTCTTCTTCCTCCTTGTCATCGTCGTAGTCTTCCTCTCTTTCCTTTTTCTCACCGCTAACTTGTCTTACCGAATTCCACGGTAACCCCTTCTTCTTCATCTTCCTCTTTCTAAGGTCATATGAATCATCGTTATCTTCATCCCCCTTTTTCGTCTTCACTTGTTGCCGCGCACATTTATGCAGGATCTTAAAGAGAGAGCGAGATGAAAACTTTAGGAACATCTTCCTATCGGTTTCGTGCAGCTCTTTCAAATTTTAGAAGAAAAACTGATGGCTTATTTTGAAATATTATTAGAAAGTCATTGAAAGAGTTGGTAGTTCGAGGCCTGGTTTCGTCTTTCCCCTTTAAATCTCTAGCTTGAACATGGGGACATAACGTAGCTCGCGTAAAACGATGAAAATTAATAAAGCGTTTCATTACTACGGTAATACACCTCTGTGGAGTGCCTGGGAATTAGAACTAGTATAAATGAAGCTTTTTCTTCTCATTTCCGTCTTTCTTCCTTGCTGCAAGCTCTTTCTCGGTCTGTTAGCCAGAGAGTCGAGAATTGCCGAAGCATTACGTCCGTACTACTACCTCATTTACCTTAAAATCAATCTCGTCTCCGCGGAACCTTCTCTTAGCTTTTATACTATGAATACACAAAAAGATCGACTCTGGTCCATTTAAACCAAGTATTATCGAGTAAATATGTAATTAACGTAAGCTTATATCTAAGCTTCGTAGAAACTTCTTGATCGATATTTAACCCATTTTCGATAACAAAAGGCCGTATATATCGCGTTATTATCGACTACTTTTTCATCGAGCCACGGAACAAGGAGAATAATTAAATACTCGATTTTTAATAAAATACATTTCTCATTCACCCTCGAGCGTTAATGGGAACGTTATCGATCGCTTTAATGATCTCTGCCTTTAATGCGTATTATTTTTGTATCGTTCCTCATTTTCGTCGTCCATCATCATCATCATCATCATCGTTAATTCGTTTCGGAAGGAACTCACGCGCGAACAGCGCGTAAGGGATAACGAGAAATCCTTCCAATTTGACGGAAATGCGTGATCGCGCAGAGGAATGTCCGGTGATATGCAGAAACTCGAGTTACGCGCGTACGCGATTACCGATGTCTGGTGTTATCTAGGGATTAGCATTGATAATAGTAGGCCTCGTTGGGATATCGCATTTCACGACTGGACGTCCTTCGACAGTCGGGTAGTCGAACTGGGAGGGTAGGGATGGACTAATTATCGATTATTACTCATGCATTCGAACGTACGATTCCGCCACGGCAAAGATGCGCCGTTCATCGATTCGACTAATCGTTCGTGATTAGTTCGGCGTTCTGAGACCTGGATCGTCGCTCTTCTTCAAAAATTCAAAAAGTTATTCGATAAAATCGATGAATCATACTGACAATGAAAATCAGCTATTATGAGTTAAAAATTGATTTTACGTGGACCATTAACCCTGACTATACAAAAATATTTTTACTTCTCATTTCCATTTGTTTCGCTTCTCGTATTCTTTTCATTTTTTTTTTTTTTTTTTTCTCTTAATATAGCACAACCCCCCTGATACCGAGCTGTATACGTACAATATTACGTATCCGTAAAAGAACGGCGGACAAAGCGAAAGCATCACATTTATTTCAGTTCTGCAATCGTAATTACGGTTCACGCGGCGTCGGTCCGTATAATTCCAGGAAAAATACCTGTTCGCGCAAAAATATGGAAAACGGAAACAGCGGCGGCAGCGTGCGCATTGCCGCGCATTTTCTCACGGTACGATAAGTAAAATATAATGGGTTCTTCCTAATGCACGAGCGCGTCAAGACTCTCGATCGTTATCGGCTCTAGGTTGACACGGTATATCGACTTTATGTATTTCCATCATTTATTTCTATCCTCGTACAGATACTTCCATGACAAGATAAAACCCTCGCAATATGGGAACCATTACGGTGTTTGCTATAAATGCTTTTGGAGACTATAGTTTGCGATCGTTTTATCCATAAAATATACCTATACATTGAATGAAAAAAAAAGACAAAGCGAAATAAATTGACATAGAAAAAGTTCCGATACTCATCGACGATATCGATGTCGAAAGAAACGTGAAGAGAGATGTCACGGAACATAAAAGCGAGATCGCACGTATAACAGAGAGATAAGAAGAAGAAGAAGAAAAATTCGACTAGAAAAGAAAATGGACACGAAAGAAGAAGAGAGACGTGGATGACGAGGAAGGAAGGACAAAATTGCGAGCTTTGTTCGTGTCGAGAGAGAACTGTAGACGAGTCCTTCTTGAAAATCAGGACTACAAAGTAGGAGGTGCGACCAACTCTATTCTTCTATCTTTTCTCTCTCTATCTCATCTATCCTGTATTTTTCTCACTCCTACCAACCCCCTTTCTAGTTCGATCTCCTCATTTTCGTCGTCTCATAGCACCTTCGAGGTTTTCAAGTAAGAATTTCGAAGCTTGGCGCGTCTTCGTGCCGGATAGTCCTTTCCAAAATGTCTGTGTGCTCGTGACAGACGTCCAAGTGTGTGTATTTCATGCAGCAAGGAAGGGAACTAGGTCGGCCTTCGCAAATCGATGGTAATCCACGAGGAACCCCTACCGAGTTGTTATCTTAGCCGAAGATCGACCAAACGATGCCACCTTTGACGTCCATCAAAGGTACCTTTCCGTCAACTTTCTCACTACGCGTGGAAGCGACCACGAGTATCTTTGTGCGTGTGTTAACAGAGATAAGCTTTGCTCGAAGAAAAACTTCCGTTGCCTATAAGATATTAGTGAACATTTTTCAAAAGTAAAACACGATTATAATTACATCTTTCAAGCTTAATCTGGATTAAAGAGTTTCTGATACTCTTTTATTATTTAATGATGAAAAGAATCTCCAAGGAAAGGATTTTCTGCAAACCTATATGTCGTATATCTTGAAAAAAAGTATAATATGTTTAATGGAACTATTTTACTGAATAAGTAAAATGAATTAAACTAAATAAAATATTTTTAAATTATTAATTTCGTCGATACCTATTCGTTATCTCCCTTTTTGCAAGAGAAGATAAAGAATCAGGGATTTCGGCCGACTTTGGAGATTTCTGACTTTAGTTTGCAATCTTAAAACGTTTATAACTCGGAACAACGTTAATCGATTTGGTTTTTCGGTAGAGATTGTGACCGTGTGCCTAAATTAAGAATCTAGGAAATTGCCTAAGATAAGTTCTGACGTTAAGAGCCGTAATAAACTGTGTAACTTGTCGAATAAGACTGACTAACAATAAGTACAAAACACACATCTGGCAAGGAAAAAGTAAAAACAAGAGATGATATTAAACGATTTGATGAACGAAACCAAAGTAGGTGGTAAGACTGCTAAAGAAAAAAGCGTAGAAAGTGAGGACGTGGAGAAACCGCGTCCTCGCAGCTCGCTAGTCTGCCGTCGGCTGACGGTAGGCGAAACCCCCGCTAAGTAGGCGTTGTCTTCTAGGATTACATGGGTAGCGAAGGAAAATAAACAGATGTAGGGAGAAACTAAATTAAACTTTAGCATAAAGATCATCCATGCAAGAACCAAGGTTAACTGTTACAAACAACACAAAATTTCATTCTAAATGGCAATGAGAAATGAAATTATTTTAACGATTAAGTAATACTGTATAATTATTGATTAATGAATAAATACGATGACTGAAGACTATTGGGATAAAAAAAAACGGTCTTGTATATGTTTTACGAGACACGGTGAGTAGACGATACTATTACAATAGCCACGATCGCTACACTGACCTCTCTGTTTACAAACCCAATATTACGGCAAACTACGGACCTCGAGGCTTGCAACCCTTTCAACTCGATAAATAAACAATAACTTTACCCGTGTACAAATGCATACAAATGTTTAACATCGACAAATTTTATTATTAACAACGACCGGCGGCGTCACCGTTGAATATTTTCATTTCGAAATAAATATTTCACGTATATTATTTCAAGTTAAAAGAAAGTATTCACGCGTTAAAAACGAGTACAAATTCACCGTTCATTTGCTAACCCGGCTCCTCCTTTTACCCTCGTCTTGTAATTCGGCATAATTTACCTATATCTTGTTTGTGAAAAGAGAGGACAAGGGTACGAGAAATTTCAGCGATATTTCCACAAAGCACCAACCATTTTCTCCATGTTTCTCACTTGAGCACGATATTTGAACTCCGCGCAGAATAGAGACAGGATTTGAACTAATATAAATACATATCGTGTAAAATATCAAGAACCGTCATTTACGGTAAAATAAAATTCATTCGATTTGCGAAATGCACATCGATGACGTTACATATTCGAACGCAATATTATATTCGTTGATCACGATTGGACCTTTATAATTATGAATATATCGTATTGTTAATTAAACCTCACTCGTTTCATATCGATGATTTTACCGTCATCAAAAATCGTCCATTATTATCGAGTCACGACTGTCTGCGAAAAGAAAGGAAAATATTTAATCTTTAATCTTGCAGATTACTTCGATGTTAAGGAATTACGGGGGTGGAATGATCTGAATTTCAACGAGGTTCTTCCACCCTCGTCGTCCGAGCTCGTCCTCGTAAAAAGAAACGAAATGAAGGAAAGAACGAAACGAAAATACAATTACAAGTCAACCGTCGTAATACCCCTTGGATTTTCGAAGAAGGAAGAAAAAAGGTATGTGACGTGCACGAAGATTCGACGCATTAAAGTTAATATCACGATGTTCAATCGGTCAAGTAATACTCGAAAGATTTGAATAAATGTATGTAATAACATTAAACTCGGTTAATACCGCGTTCGCGGTTGAGGAAGAATCGTAAATGCGGAAATAAAAATGGTAAAGTTACTGGCGAGTGAATCGGTGGCGATACGAGAAATGAAAGAAAACCGTTTTAAAATTAAAAAGGGACGTTGGTTAAAGAGAGTCGGTTACGTTCATGGAGAAAATTTACCTCACTACTGTTGAATGGATCGATAAAAGTGAAACACAACGATAGCGAATTCGATTGTGAGTTTTCTTTATCCGATACGTTTACATCAGTCGAATCGACACATGTCTTTTGTATTATTTTAGAAAACGACACGATGCAATTACCTAGGTAATTCAATATCTACTCGTTGAATATTTCTGGAAGTTGGTGAGGAGAAAAGAGAGACAATAGAATGAAAATTCGATCGATAGACAACCTTCCTTGAATTCCTTCTCATCTTGTTCCACCAAGCTCTCCTTCCAACATCTCCAACTTCTATAAAAATCTACTCCTCGTCTATGCGAAAAATTTCAATCGCGAGGACAACTTATCGAGTTCTTCTTCTCGCGGAAGAATTTGCGCGCTCTAGGCGTTTTGCGCTCGGTGGAAGCCATCGGGTGGTGAAATTAAATGTTTCCATGGACCCATTCCTGCGTCCTTTTTCACAAATATCTCTCCACAGTTCTTTTCGACCGAGGACTCCTCGGTTTCTTTCTTTGGAGAAATCGCAAGAGAACATGAGTGATGAGGCTGTTTCACTCAGGAAAGAAGGAAATTCTCTGGTTCGTGTGGAGAAAAAAACGTAATAGATCACGCCGAGTGTCGGACAATTCCATAATCTCTTTCCACTTTCTCTCTTTCTTCTTTCTTTTTTCCTTCTCTTTAGTTGTAACGGCTGACGCGTTACGTTGGTACGAATTGAAATGCGAAAGATCGATAATGTACTTTCGGTTGGGAAAAAAGCAACGATATATTTTAAGAGAGATTGGAAATAAAAATATCTCAAGACCGTACCTACGATTGGAACGTTCTTGGATGATGAAAGAAGGAAAGAAAAAAAGAAAACAAGGGTTCTACTGAAAGTTCGAAGAAAAATTGAAGCAAGAAGATTGAGAAAGTTTCTAATCGCGGGTTTATCCAACGGTCAAGAAATATTTCTCGAGGGGTCGAAGGGAAGGAAGGAAGAAGACGGGGAAGGCGCGATGAAGGTGGGCGTGACGCGATCAATCATGCCTCCTTCTAGTCGTTCCGCGCGTCTTTCACTTAAGTTCGAACCCCTCGACGCGAGAATCCCGTGGCTACTAATCCTTCCTTAATAAAACGAGCCCAAAGAACGTTGCCCTCGCTTTCTACCGACTAGTTACGGCCCTATTTACTTCCTCGTTTCTTTATCTCCGAGTGTGATCGAATTCTTGATCCAAACGAAACGTGTCACGGTCCTCCTATCGGTTATAAAAGAAATCCGATGGGATCTTAAGAAATCAAATAGTTATACAAAAATAATCTCACGTTTAATTCGAACTGTACGCGAAAAGTACAAAGAATAAATAGATATTTATTACAAGAAAGCGGTATCAAGACGATACGAGCTATTTCTGGTCGAAATAAGCGGTGTGTATAATAGCAGCAGAACGATGTGTACGAGAAAAGAAGCGTAGACGGAGTGACAATCGTTCAAATATTAGAACGAAAGCGAGTAAGAAGCGATTACAGAAAAACGCCGAACTTATCGGGTCGACGACCGGTGTCGATAAGCCGCTATTACCTTCGTCAGCCGATCAACTGACGTTGTTGTGCCGAAATCATAACACCTAAGGTGATATTTTGCTGGGAACGTAGGCCCGGCTCGCGAGCATGTTTACGTAGGAGTTCGATGCCCCGGCTTCTGAATTACGAGAACGTTGTTTCGGAGTAATGCGGTCGATTTAAATATAAGTGCACGGCGATGCTTTGAATTACATCAGATAAACGAACAAATATTCCTTTTTTTAATGATAATCTTGAACGTACCCAAAACCTATCTACGTCCTTAAATTTCAATCAATAAAAAATCTATCGACAAACACGCATACCTATCACAGAGGGTCATGAAAACTATTTTTCGAAATTGCACATCCCTGAGTGTGGAATAATTGCATTTTTTGGTCAAAATGAACTAAAAAAAATATCTGGTTCAATTCGATATTTTCAGAGTCCTTTTTAAGTGTGAAATTTTATAATTTTAATAAGAAACTATGTTTTTGGGGCCAACTAGAAATTAAAATTTAATATTTTGTTACTGATATTTATTGCTTCACCCTAATACCTATTCATAAACACCTCGATCGAATTCCACCCGGCAGAAATAGACAGAGTGGGTAAGCGCATCGAAGCTGCGGTAAACGTCAAGTAGTCGAGCGTGTAATTGATCAGTCTAGAAGACGATATCGCTTAAACCTCGAGATTTTGTGCTCGTCCGAAATATCGATCGCTATCACTCCCTATTATAATCGGTACTGCAACTGGAAGTCTAAACGCCATCGAGTTCTAACAGGCTACGATGGTTTGCCTATTGCGTTAAGCCGCCTTGGCTCATCGTCCCTTATATCACCTTCTATTATCTTCCGAATTACGATAGAAAATCGGTTCTGACTTCTTCCTATGCATACATAATCGTAGAGAACGAATACGATAATACGTTTGACGATATATCCATAATTTGAATTGAAATTATTTTCAATTATCAATCGCAAAATTGTAGATTTATATTATCTTCGAGAGAAATTATTCTATAATCTAATAACTCCGAGACTAGGATAAAAAGTACGAGTCAAACTCATGGTTCAATTCTTACAAGCATATTTTTGATTTGATTGAGTGCCAAATTACATCATAAGGCAAGAGGATTAAAAAATGATCACAAAAGATAATCGTTAAATCTATTTCCAAGCTTATAAGATACCAGTGACATCGTATAGATTTCCCATGAACGGAGATCACTCTTTTCGAAAGAGAAGAAGGAGCACACGTGTCGTGCGTTGAAAAAAGTGGAATATCACGACGGTCACTCCCATAGGCATAGTCTCCTTCTCATTCCAGCGACTTTCATCGATCTTTGTATGAAGAGAGTGAGAAAGAGTGACGGTGGATTAGAGTATTAGTCGAGCGTGACGTAGTCAAGGCTATATCGATCGGAAGTAATCGATCAAACGATCTCGCGTTGCCGGTAGAGGTGTAGAGTGCCTGTGGCTTTATTGCGTTACGGGAGTGCTTCTATCTTCCCTCTCTCTCCCATTTTCTTTCTTTCTTTTTATAGTCGAAACCAGGAAGTACCAACCTCCGGCCTTATTCATCTCTTCCTCCTTCGATTCTCGTATTACAAGAGCGAAGAGAGATCGCGTGTAAGGGATGCCGATAGTATTCGCTAGCAAAAAATTTCAGTGGAGTATAATAAAAGTTGTTGTACGTTTATTAAAAACTATTTTACGTGAATGTATAACATTGTACTGATTTCTGCGTTTTCCCTTTTTCTCTGTTTTTTTTTTCTAGGCACGTTTTTAGCACAGTTACGTATAATGCTTGTCATAACGATTTTTGAATTTGTTAGATCGAAAAGAAATAATACCGAATCAGGTTTGGAGAAAAGCGAGAATTGCCAGCGGGAAATCGTCCTAGGGCTGACAATAGAAATCACTTCGTCGTCGTTGGTTGGTCGATGCTCGAGAACGTGAAAGTCGCAGAAACAAGGTCGACTTCTCTCTCTCTCTCTCTCTTTCGTATACTCTTTCTTTTTATCTTTCCTCAAGCCGAAAAGAACTTTTTCTTTTCTTGGCTTTCCGCAAACGCGTCTGTATTGTGTCGTAAGAGTACAATTTCTCGCAGAGACGCGGGAAAGGAAAAGAGAAAGAATTAGAGATAGAGAGAGAGACTCGTTGCAAAGATCGACACATTTCTCCCCTCAGGGGGTTGGTGAATTTTATGATTAAGTTATCTAGAAACAAAATGTAATTAGCCAGAACGAAATACACTAAAAATAAAGAAATAAACTAAATCACATTTTCCTGGTTTGTCATTATTATAAACGAACCTTCGTCTGTTATCCATTCCTCGCATCTTTATTCTTTTTTTTTGTTTAATGTCTTTATCGAATCAGTTCGATGACTCCTCCATCAGCATTACTCTATTTACGTTCCAAGTTTTTCTTAGCTTTTATCCATCGCCAGATTCGTTCGTCGTGATCGGCCGATCGTATTACACAGAGCGTTTCTAGGTCAAAAAAGCTAACGCGATGAAATATCCGAATGCCTACATTCAATTTCCCAGCTAAATCATTTCGCCGATCCGAAATCCCCGTTCTCGAAAAAGGTAAAGTACTTTTCCGCAGGCGGACACATATACACGCACTCGTACATATTCGTCGTACCGCAGCGCACGCTTCGGGATATATCCAAAACTTTTCCATTTTATCATCTCTCGCGTCTTGCCTTACCATTGTCGAATTTCCCAAAGTCTCCTCAGTTCTATACCTTTTCTCATATTCCTTCTAAACTCTCTTCTTGTTTCTACTTTTTGCATAAAATATCGACACGTATAACGTCGATGATATTCGATTAAAAATTCATTCTTTTTGTTCGAATATGTAATAAATGTCGAAGTTCAGAATTATGAGATTTGTTCTGAAATTATTCTGTCAATCCGAACGCTAAATAGTCATTCTAATTTTCCCACGTTTCTTTTGTAGTATTTCCAAAAGTTCGAGGTAAGATCGATCGGTCCTGCACGCGTTACTCGAACCTTTCTAATAGTCGGTCCAATATCCAGTAAAAGGGAGATTATGAATCGGTCGAGCGCAGAGAAACGTCGAGGCTGGAAGGGTTATCCAAAATGTTGGTTGCAGATGTCGGGTACTAGAACGAAAGCTCGTTCGTCACAGCGAGTCAACGCCAAAGCCACTTTTATTGCCCGTCGACACTGCCGGCTACCATCGTGTTACGCTATTTTTCGAGAATAAATATCAATCTTTCGAGAGCTCGCTCACTCGCGTTGCTCGTTGAAATTCGAACCTTCCATCGACACGATGAATTTTACTATTTTAGTATATCGTATATAGTTCAATGAATCTGCCACAAATACGACGTCATTAAAAAGATGTTCCAGTAATGATTTCCTCCTTTTCCGTTGGCATTTTATTACAAATTTTCCCACTTTTTCCTTCTTCTTGCATTCCCGTTTCCCTCTTTCCCGCTCAATTTATTAGCCTTGGCATTTACACGTCGCGTCAACGTCACGTAATATATTTTTTCAACGTTCCCTCGCAATATGGGTACATAGCGAACGGGTAGAGAACGCTCGAAATGGGCGATGGCTTGCGGCGAACGTCAATAACAAATAAAATGATTCCATATTTTCCTACTTGTCCATCTTCGATGTTTGCTTTTGATTATTCCAAACGCGTACCAACCCATTGCGTTTAAGTAAACTAACGGGTTCCTACGAACGAACGTAACTCGATCATTCTTGTTATATGCAAAATAATTACCATGTATCTTTGATACCTAGAAGAAAATGACTCTTCATCGATGTAAATGGAGATGAATTAGAAGAGGATAGTATGATATCGTACTTAACGAACTTCGGAAATCACCTCGAAGTAACGGCGATATCGTACAGGAAAGGTGTAACGTTCCGAAGGCAAGTGGAAAGACGAGCGTTCTTAGAAAGGAAGGAGGAACTTTCGATAAATCTTGTAGGTTCCGTACGACAGGATAGTAGGAGGTATACGGATCTGGTTTCATCTTCCGTTATACGCGAAAGGAACACGAGAGCTCGCCGTTCTGGGGGAACTCGAATGTAGATAGAACGACGTAGAGAGGGGTGGACCAGTAACAATTTGTATTCGTCAGGGTACGAAAGCTTCTCTTCTCTCCCTATCACTCTCTCCCTCCCTCTTTCTCCTTACGTTACTGTACCGGTACTCCTGTCCTTAGAAAGTTCACCCTCTCGTTACCATTCATCATATTAATAAACCAAATTTTCCCGCCTCTTTGGATGTGCCAGGCGAAACCTGTAGTCGTCGTTGATTCAGACCCGTCAAGATTAATCCTCTCCATTCGTTACGTATGTATTTATACCTATTTCAATTTTAGAGTTAAACTTAATCTAATAGCGGTGCTATTTCGATAGAAGTTTGTTTTGGTCATTTCTGTGGTTGGGATACCAAGATCATTTGTAATATTCCTATAACGTTAACTGTTGTATAAAGATTGAAATATTGTTAATAATAGAGAAATAGAAATTGTTTGACTTAATTTTATTCCTGAAATATTCTTCTTGATTTTACCGTGGTCAATAGAATCGAAAAATGGCAGTGTTCTAATTAAAAGGGTAAAAAAAAAGATAATATTGTGAAATTTTTTTTTAAGTGAAAATAGAAACTTTTGCAAATATTTTATTATTCATTTGAACCACATAAAAAATTTTCCATTGAGATATTATGAAGAAATCATGTAGCTCAAGGTAAATCTCCAAAGAGCTTCGCCAGTCGAAGTTCTAATTGACGAAAAAAGCGAAGCTCGCATTTTTCTCTGAAACAAGAAACCGACAATATTTTTAATACTTTTAAAACGTTCTTTTGTAATGAATAGACAAAAGAAATTTCCAACCTACTTCAAATTGTCGTATCAATTTTGATCCTCTAAACTAGGACACTTCTTTTTAACTGTACTGGGTATAAAAAATTGAAATGTTATTAGAAATAGGAAAGAAGAAGCTGATTAACTAAATCTTCACCCCGATATATTCTTCTTGGTTTTACCGTGGTCGATAGGATCGATAAGTTCGAGAGCATTGAGAGCAGTAAAGAGAAGTAAAAAAAAAACGTACGATGAGCGTGAGTGTAGAAATCCTCGCAGCATCGTTCTAACCCGTTTATCGTTGACTCCACGTCGCAAAGCGAAGACACGAGGTTCTTCTCTCGATCGATGCTTTCGAATATCAAGAAGACGAAAGAGTCGAGTTTCGCTGGTCGTAGAAAAGAAAGAACTTATCTCGACGTATGCATTTGTAGCTATGCGTGAAATACGGCAAGGATTTTCTAAAGTGCTTCAAGAAATATGCCCTGGGATTTGCCAAGTGGAACGGAAAGCGACTGTACTAGTTTCTATCACTCTTTTCCTCTCTTTTTATCTTCCGTCTACCTCCAGTTTCACCTGTGCGCATCTCAAGCCACAAATTATCGTCGAAACGAACGATAACGAAATTCGCGAGCACCGCTTCCACGATCGGACTCCGCGGAACGCAAACGCAGTTTCCACCGCAATTAGCACGACTATACGAAATTAGATCGCCGTGTCATGGAAACTTACGGCTAATTATATCCGTTAACAATGGGGTGTGCGGTAGGCGAATTGGTATAAGCAAAGGATGATAGAGCGAACAAAGACAAGAGCCATCGTTATGGACGTAAAACCGTGCTGTAACGAAACACCATTTGCCATTGAATCATTCGAGAAGATACAGCTGGTGGGAGTGCAAGGTCTCGTTTACGAAATTCACGGACGAATTCACGGAATTGTCCTTCTTCGAGTGAGGGAGAGAGAGGAGGGTGTATCATCCCTTCTCATCTGCACTTTCTCCTCTCGCTCCTAATTCATCCACGCTCGACGAGAACGGGGCTGCCCGACAGATGCGGAGATAGGCTTAATGCATGCAAATGTCGGCGGAAAGCAGAAGCTGAATTCGTGCCGTATCTCCTCCTTTCGTCGCGTCGTCGTTCCACTCATCCCCTAACCCGCACCCCACCGCTTCACTCTCTTCCCTCTCTCTCTTTCTCTCTCCAGTCAGGTTCGCGACCCACACGAGAAGCTCGCTTTCGCTAAAACCCAAAGCCTCGCTGCTGGATGGAAGACAGAGGCAAACTCCGTGAATGCCGCGGAGCAATTTACCGATTACCCTTAATTGAAGACGATGACTTTACGTCGGCTCCTACCAAACGTTCTTCGACGAGAACGAGATAAGAGAGGATCTTCGAAACGAGGACCTCTACGTACTCTCCATTTGTGACAAATATTTGAAAAGGAAATCGAAATTTGTAGGTTCTAGCGCGAGCCGTCATTTCTATTATGGAAAAGAAAAACCGAAACTTTAAGAGTTCTCGAATAACCCGAGGTATCAAGAAAATTGACATTTTATTTTATAGATAAAATTGTATCTATAAAACCAAATAACATTCTTCGAGATGACTTAGAGATTTAAGAACAAGAAATATGTGATAAAGGAAGTTGGAAGAAAAAGGGGAGAAGAAAAGGAAATGATTGGAAAAGCAACACGTCGACATCGATAAGAGAGATAAAATGCGATTAAAGAGTACGATTGCTTTCTTCCATCGTCGATCAATCGACCGTGATGTACTCACGGACGATCATTAATCTTCATTATGAAAGACGGAGTTTTCAATTAAGCGAATTGCTTGCACTTTTCGTTTCTACGCCAAGGTAAAGGAAGGAACGAGAAAACCGGACAGAGCACGGCCGTGCTCTTCCATCATTCTGACGGTGCTGGGAGAGCACGAGAGAGTATATAGCTGGAAGAGAGAGGAAGCGTGAGAGAGAACACGAGCGTATAAATTTTTGAAAAACAAGAACAGAATGCTGGACAATAGAGTATTAGATTATTGTAGTTGGTGGTAGTAAGTTTCGCGTTATTTATCGTTCCTAGCGAACAATTTTGTAAAGGAAAAAAATTGTACGTTTCTCTTGACGCGAAACTCGTCCTCTCTTTCTCTTTTTTTTTTTTTCATCCGTATTTCATTATTTTGAGTTGCGTAGAAACAAACATTTCGACTGGGATAAAGAAATATGCGAACGCTCGTACTAGTCCGAGATTTCGACTCGTTTAAATTTTTAATTTTCATAACGTTGCTTACTCGTATTACCTCCATCGATATCTTACGCAAAAACGCTGTATAATCCTGGCACGTTAATTTTTCCAGCTTACCTGAAACAGAAATAATAAAAGACGTCAGAAAAAATCCTTTCAAATTTATTCGATATTTTTCAACATCCTCGTCAAATTAATGCAACAATTAAATAGATCAATTATGTCATAAATAAATCGACCAAATTACGGTGCGTTATCGATCAGATCGCCTTGTGGAAAGACAGAGTAGAAAATGTTGGCGCAGGTGCGAGAAAACGAGATAACAATCTGGATAAAAGTTAGTTGCTCGGGCTGGAACTACCTACGGCTAAACTCGATACGATAATGTAATTGCGCGCGCGTGCTGGATAATCCATGAAGATAAAAACAAAATAAATAACCTGCTGTGGGTGTAAAAAAGGATAGAAACGAAAACAGAGAAGACGAGGAAGGAAAAGAAGTAAAAAAAATGACCGACAAGAACGTCACGCTTGCATGTGTTTACCGGCGACAGCAACAAAGAAATCAAAGGCTCGTTTCCTCTTCTTTCACCTTACTCACACGCACCAACGAGAATCCAACTTTGTTCACACCAACGACTGTAAATAATCCGCGCCGCTGCCGTTGAATAGAACTCGAGTTAATGATCATGCTTAACGCGTTAAATTCATACGATCATTTATTCGGTTAGACATTGTATTCAAAATTATAATAGTTCCTGCTGCAAACTTGTTTTAAAAACTGACATTCGCATTCTCCGCGTGACACGTATCTCGTATTTATCTATTCTGACGTACATTCAAAAATAATGGCGAAATCGAACGAACATAAATAACTGGATGAAACGCGAGCGATCCAACGGTGACGTTTTCATAAAAAGAATGGAAAAACAAGGTTCGTCAAATATCAACCAAATCGAAGCATTTGTTTTTTCTGTCTCTTTTATACAGAATTTAGCTTGACAATGTCAAATGTAAAGCAAAATTACATAGAAAATAGCGAGGGAAGAGTTAACTTAAAATGGACAGACAAGAGTGTCGTATCCTGATTCATTGTTAATTTCCGGCGTACAATTGATTTCTGTTTAGACTCGTATGAGATTACCGTGAATCCATTTGACCACAAACATCGTATGAAACGTAACGAAAAACGGGCAAAAAGTGAACGGATAGAGTATGGTGTGTGTGTGTGTGTGTGTATGTGTGTGATAAAGAGGGAGAGAGAGAGAGAGAGAACGTTTTAATCACCAACACCGCAGCCGGAACGTTAATGAACGCTCGACAACTTTGCCGGTGGTTCGACGGAAATTTCGAACGTAGCCTCGTTTATGCATACGCCAACCGTGGGGTGGTGGGAAATGGGCTGGAGGTGAGGGAGGTTGGTTGACGGCGGTGAAACGCGCGAATATTTGTCAGAAGTTATCACAACGTGTCATCGCACCAACTCCGACTACCAGTTGGGTTTGCCGATGGCTGTGATGGCGTGTGGGTAGAGGTAAAGGGTGTCGAGAAGGATGCAAAAGAGAAGCAAGCTTGTAATGAAGGTTACAGATGTATAACGTCGAACGCGAAACGTTTGTACGTCGAACTAACGTCACGCCATGCTGAATTCGCGGTAAACCAAATTGTCTGACCGGTTCACAAATCTATCCAGCGTAAATTACGAGTTTACTGCTTTCGCTATAAACCTTTTCTCACGCCTCATTTCTACAGTAGCTCGAGATTAACGTAAAGTCAACGTTCGAATGGGCCTAACTCGGTGTTAATTATTTTTATCGAAGAAGAGGAACTTCGTGTTGTATTAATTAAGTCTCGATACCTGTCAACGTCTGAAATTGTAATATCCAATCCTTCTAAACTCCATTTACAATCGATATTGACGTAATTAATGCAAATAAAAAAATTAATATGTATATATGTATATAGGGTAGCTACTCGTTATTCGTCCTATCCAATTTCGATATTCTCCTGGTAAAACTTTATAACGAGGTATACCCTCGCAAGTGCATTCGCCCGGATAAGGAATAATATTTGATCTCGTTGCTGCCGTCGATTCCTATCTTTCTGCACAGCGTCATCACCGGATCAACATAGAATTTCACTTTGGCAACATCATTAATGAAACTTTGACGCGTGCGTATATCTTGCGTCTTGAAATGTTTCCCCCTCCTCCTTTTAGCTTTAGTCTACGGAGTGACTATGAAACAAGATATGAGGTTTCTTCGACAATGCTATTCCATTTATCCGAATTTCGTATTCGAATCTTCTGTTTTGTCATGTCGAAAGTTAACATCAACAATGAAACCATAAAACATTACATTTTTTGGCATATACGGTTTGCCAAGAGAACAAATATCCTTTTCCATCCCTCTTGTACTCCCTATTCCACCCTTTTCTCTCTCTTATGCCTCAGCCCCCCCCCCTCACTTCATCTTATCCATCAAAGATTTAATATTAACGAGATCCTGCCGTTTCCTTCTCTCTTTTTTTTTCTTCACGTGGACCAGTGAAAAGGCGTATTCCCTGAGGGATGCGAGGGTCGGCAAGAACGTTAAAGTATCCGCAGATTGAAGTAACTTTTTCTTCCCTCCACCTATTAATCCGACAGAAAACTTGGAAGGTAAACCACCCGGGGGATGGCGGTCGCGTGTATCGTTGGAGAAATTTTTGAATGGCGACTTGTCCTTCTCGGGTCAACCGTCGACTAATCAAGAGAGTACCATAATCGAAGAACTAACCTATTTGAACCAGGCTATACAATATCTTCACGGGGTACGAATTTGTATTTGCTATGAAACACTGACATTGATTTAAATGAGATGTTAAAATAATTGGCGTAACATCGTCGATCCAAAACTTTCGGAAAAGAAAGGACGAAACTCCAGGTGGATGCTGTGCTCCCTTAAGGACAATGTGGCGCGCAGCAAAAAGGATCGAACGACAGCGCAGGAAACAATTATAAGGAAAAGGTATCTGGCGAAGGAAAAAAGAATAAGAGCAGCAACAGTGGCGGCAGCAACGACGGCAGCAATAGCAGCAGGAGTAGCAGGAGTAACAGCGGCAGCTGGAATAAGAGAGAAGCGAGAAGAAAAAAAAAAAAAGGAGAAGAGTTCGGTGGAAGCCGCAGACATACCCGGAAGAATTATAATGGAGGAAAAGAATAGATATAATAGCGTCGCTCTGAAAGGGAAAAAGAAAGGAGAAGAAGAAGGTGGAAGGGGAAAGAAAGCAACGTAGATAGCGTAGTCAGTGCGGAGAGAGAAAACGCGAAGGTGGAGACGAAAGAACGGGAGGTGGAGAAGAAAAAGGATGAAAGAAGATGGTGGCGGGTTGAAGCGGGAGCAGAGCGATTTGCGCAGCGCCAATTCATCAAGCACACGACTCCATACCACGGGTAGAGCAGCGGACCGCGGCGAGCCATTTCATCGTTCATCCTCATCAACAATGCTTGCCAAGAATCACGGTGGGTGGGGCCCCCAACGGCCGCTGAAACAATTCCGCCTAGGTATACGATTCCACGGGAGTCGTATTATTTCTACCGCTGGAACCCACCGAAAAGCCACTTTCCTTCCTCTATTCCTTTCGCGTTCCCTCTCTCTTTATTTTTACGTCCACTTTTACGTTATCTTAGAAAAATTCTAAACCGCATAGCGGCCTGAGGCGGGTAATTATTTGGAGCATTTCTTTAGCGAGGTATAGTTCCAAGTGTAATCCCTTTTAAGTACCGATTTCCGTTTAGCAGATGTATTCAACGCATACCCAGCATTCCTAATCGGACAAATATTTTTTTTAGATCGCTCGTGTTACAAATAAAGTAAAGAAAAAGTTTTCGACGTGTGTCCTAGCCACAGAATTTTTCATTGCACCGTTTCCTGCCTTCTCATGTGACAGAGATATAAGGAGAGAAAGAGAGAGAAAACGAGATTGAGAGTGAGTAAGGGAGAAAGAGGAACGTGCCTCCTCTTCGTGGCTTCCACAGCTCAAGCTTGATTGAAACGGGTGACTTGCCAAAATTGCGAGCATTGTGAATCGTGTAGCGCGCATTGTCGGCCCAGACGGGGTGGATTCGACCGCGGCGGTAGTTTATTTTACGGAATACGTCCGCGTGAAAAATGAGACGGGAAACCAATTCGCGTCTTACTCCACTTGGAGTTTCCCTTTTTCCTTTTCTAGTTACCCTGTAGCCCCCGTAACAGCTCGGTGCTCGAAAGACGTGTCGAGCCATTGCTTCTTATGCTCCTTTTCATGTTCCATAATGAATCTAAGTCGGTGACTGAATCGAGTAATTTCAAAATTGTCACTAGGATATTCGAAGTATAAACTGTGAAAACATACACGTGTGTTACTTTAAAAAAAAAAAGATGGGACGTGCAGGTAACCTTCGTTCATTGCGACCCCCGACTACACTCGTTTAGCTTCGACACGTGCCAGAAATCGTCATAAAGAATGGAACTTTTTTTAAAATGAACTATGAATTATGTTATGTATGATATTTTATTGTAATTAATAATGTTTATTTTATTAATAAATTGATTCTTCGAATTTGAAAAAGACTTTTTTTTTTAAATCCCTCATTAACCGCGGAATCTGGTTTATCTCAACCATGTTCAGAATGCTTTCCAGCGACGAACAAGGTTATTTGTAATTCACAAAAAATTCTCAAATAAAAAACATTCATTTATGCAATTATACCCTTATAAAAAAATTTGATTCGCAATTTCCGCGAGAATGCGGCAGGCGATACATCGTAACGAATCAGCGCGCGACCGAAATGTGACGACAGAATGCACGCATCGCCGGCATCAACGGATTTCGGCATACGACCGGAACGTTTCTTCACGCTTCGCGTAGCAATTGTTATTACAGGCTCGCGATTATTTCGAGCGCATAGCGTCGAGACGTTCGAAATAAATGCAATGGCAATGAACGGCGGCGCGTTTAACGGGGGAGGCTGGAGGGGGAGGCTTTTCGAAACGCGCCAAAATAATTTCTTTCGAACGATTTAACCCCTTTCACGGCGCACTCGTATCTCCCACGTTCGTCGATGCAAGCTTAATGAAAGATCACAGCGAAAGCCGCGAGGGCGTGGCTGCGAATTTTCCGGCAGTGAAATGCAAAATTTGTTAGCGAATTTAATCCTCTAATCAACCATCCTTTGACGGGGCTCGCCGATGTTAGTGTTTCCCGCGTTTTCATCAAGGTAGAATGATCCCCACCCCTCTGTCACAGTAACCATGGTTCTACATTGTCTAGTGACAATGTTTATTGTATCTCTGAATACGTACCCAGTTTGCACCAGAGTTTCTACGGGTGTACTATTATACTTATTAGTAGAACACGTCGTTTGTGGTTATTTTGATCATTCTTCCTTTTGTGGTGAATCGATTTATTTTTCGCACGCTAATTATTAAGCTCGAGCACCGAGTGCGAGCAGGGAAACGATCGTCGAACGTTTTGACGACAATTGTGTCATTTATTGTAAAGGAGGCTTTTTGCATATCTTTTTTCTTTGCGTTAGTGACTGGTCTTCTTGATGGATACAGTGGGTTTTGTTAAATATTGTACTAGTGGGTCTGTCGGCTTTGCTTCCTTCAGATAAATCTACTGTATAAAAGAGTGTGTCAGAATTAAGTGTTTTTTTTTTAAATTACAATTCTAAGGAACGATTTCATTCAAACCTCACCCATCTAATATTTAGTCATAACCACTTTTACAATAAACGACACTATTAACGACGTTTCCCGGAGACATACGATTAAATCTCACGCGACACCACACCACGTGTGGAATACTTCGTTGTAGGATAATGCTTACGGATGTAACATTATGTATTATGTGTTAAACCTTACGCGCGTTTACCCTTTACATTTCCCGAGACACTACACTTTTAACACGTTTCGTGCCGCATTGGGCGTGTAGGCCACCACACAGAACTTTTTGTTCAGGGCATCTACAATTTTCGTTGAGAAAGAAAAGTTATTTTAAAGAATTTATTATACAATCATGTATCGACGATTGTACATCTTAGTGAATCTTAATCTCTATAACTGTCTTTTGATAATTATGATTTTTGCATTATTAGATAATAAATTTTGATTATCGACCTATTTAAACATATATAATTTCATGTTTTTGTTTCACATTTACATGATCACAACCTCATTTACTCCTTTTCCTTTATAATCTATCCCAGCCGGGGGGCTTGACCTAAAAATGACCACGCATTAATTACGTCACTGAACGTAACAGTATAAAGTATACTAAATACCATAAACGTTTCGAAACTCATATTGCAAAATGACGTTTGTTTGTTGGAAAGATCAGTCGCGTTCTCCGTTGCCCGGGGTCTCGTTTGCTTAAAAAATATTCTCGAACATGTCGCTGGTAAAGTAAACTGGGATCCAAGCGGTTGCAGATAATTGCGAAGAACGAAGCTGGAAGTTTATATGGTTAATATGTAACGTAATGCTCGTAAGGGAAGAAAAAGACGAAAGAAACGTAACGGTGTATACCGCGTTCCCTCTGGTACAACTTGGATCATGTTTATGGCAAACATCTATCTAGCTTGGTTAACACGAAAACGCATGCTGGTCTCGATCTCCTGCGCTGTTTAGACTAGAGATTAAAAAGTAACATTTTTCAGTGTTCTGTTTTTGCATCTTCGTCCATGCCGCCCGTCTCGAAACGTTGTCTTTGAATTTACAAGTCGGTTAGCGTGCATACAAAACTATCTTGTTTGCGTTACGTTACAAGCGGTCCCAGATAAAATATTGAAAAAGTAACCGCTGTATAATATTACAACAGATATTTTGATCTTTTTCTATATTACGGTACAACAAAAATTGTTATATATTCGAACAAAATTGTCTTCCAGTCTCCCTCGTTCGAATTGGTTCGATGCGAAATTACGAAATCGAATATTTTTACCGTCAACTCGTTTCCACTAGAGAAGTGCCTATAACGTTAGCCTCATAAATCAGGTGGACAAAGGATGAATTTTGAATACAGAAAAAAGGCTGGGAAGAGATATAGGAGAATAAAAAGAAAAAGAATGTTGGAAAGAAACGAGAAAAATGTTCGTTTGCATAGGCGGATGGATACGTCTATATATCCATTCCATAATATTTTTTTCGACAAAAAGCTTCTCATATATCGGATACACGAAAATCATTCGGCTTATTGTTAATCCAAGAATGAATAACTCTAACAACGACTAAAAGTTAAAAGCATTCGTTAAAGAAAGAATTTTTGAAGTATTTGAATAATGGGAAAGATGAAATAGGTAGGTTCGAACCTTCAATAAATAATAAGCTGCATCTAAAACGGCCTTACATTAGCGTGGATTCGTGATTAAAATGCCCATTAATCTGTCTCAACGGGTTGCGTCGCATTAACTCCGTAATGAAATAATAAACAAGCGAGGTTACCATCGCTCCGCGACCCGGATGCGAAGAATTCGAATTAACCGGCGCTGGTAACGACCTCAAATAATTTTCTCTTCCATCAAGGTTCACCTTTGGTCGGGGTTTGTGGAGAAAAAAAAAATAGGAACGAGATTACTAGCAACAAAATAAATAATGACGAAAAAAAGAGGAGGATTAATTATGGGATTCATTATCACAACGTGAATCCACATTTTCATCGAATTCGACTGCGATTCATTAACTTCAAGTATTAATGAAGTTATTAATTGTATGCATATCAAAACCAAGGTGTATAAAATGTAGGTACTAGAGAAAGTAAAGCGTGGGTATCGACGAGGAAATTTATTCGATGAAACATAGATTTGGTCAATCGGTCATTTGCATGTCTACACCTTAATCGTGATCCTAATTTATATTACTATTCTTTATTATTTAATAAACGTTATTTACACTCAAGTTCGTGTCATTGCTCCTGAACTTTTTTTCGCATATCATACCTACACCTCACGCGAGAAACTGAAAGCAATTAAGCGCGTTTACAACGCACCGAACATTTACGACTGTTTGAAAATACACGTCTGAGGGAAAAATTTTCTCTCCCCCTCAATGAAATTTTACTGAAGTTGAAGTTAACGATTTTTTTTTATCCATAAAATTTCTCACAATCAGACTGCTCCCCTTAAATAGTATAACTTTCCTCTCATACAATTGTGAACAAAGGAGGTATCAAGGCATTCCCGTCTAGTTGAGACATTCTTTAGATCATCTAATACGTTTAAAGGAATAAAGTTGAAGAAAAAAATGTAAAAATGATAGAAGATGAGAGTCCCATTGTTTCATAGCCCGTCACGTACGTTTTTCGCATGAGCGACGTGATAGAAAGGAAGGCAAGGGTTCGGAGGCTGCCACCGTAGGAGTAAAGAATATCCATAGGAAAAAGAGGCCTCGTGAAACGCGAGGAAAGGTTCTCGGAATTTTTACGGCGGAGAGCATTCGTTCGGCCGTCCGTACCGCGCACGCAAAAAAATCCAATAGAATCTGACGCGAGACCGTGCACACGAATACACACGTTCGCAATGGGATCCTCGCGGGCGCGTGCGCGTATGTACGGGTGGAGTGGTATATTTCAGGAAAAGACACAACGCTCGTCGCTCTTTACTTCGACCGGTATGAGAAAGAAAAAGAGGAAGAGAAGAATATAAAGGGGAGGAGGGAAAGAGAGTAAAACGAAGAACAAAAGGAAGGAAGGAAGGAAGAAATCACCATCCTGCCCGACCCTTTTAACTGCCACGTCCATTTTAATGGGTATAGGTTTTACTCGCACGAGGACGTAGAATAGACAAGGCATGAGAGAAAGGACATACAGGGAATGATGCATATAAACGCAAACACGTTTCGCCATCGCGACGCGTAAAGAGAGAAAAATGCGCTGATGTAATTTATGAAATCTCACTCGTTGCATACAAACGAGCTTGAAATTATTCACGATACGAGCACGAGCCAGCCAAGAGGTTGCCTTCTCGCAAATAACGGACTCCTTCTGTACACCCCTCTTTATTTCCTACGATATTAATATATATGTATATATATGTAAAGACTGACCTTGACATTGAAAGCAAGGTGAATCTCGTGCTACGGGAATATAATTAAAAGTCTTGTTATATAAGCGTTCGTGTGTATCGTTGCGACGCAACGGTTGCTCTGGCCAGGAGGCACTGTCACCGTTCACTTTCCTCTTTTCTTAACAATATTTTTATTTTTTAAATACCCGCCATTTTTTAATCGGAAGTCAAATCGAATTGAAATTGTCAATGTATCTTTATTGGGTGTTACCAAATTTACTCGCCATTTAGGCACTAGAGTATATACAAAGTTTTATCTGTCCGCTATTTTTTATTGCTTTCATAAAAAAATTCATGTTATTAGTTGTCACTATTTTACATTACTTTCAAAATATCTTGCATCATAATAAATAGCTTACGATATCTGTAGAGTTGTATTTTCTTGCAGACAACTGTACTTAGATAACGTTTTTTTTCTTTCATCCATCCAATGCGTTCTCGACCGCGTGAACTTTGAACACATCTGTCTAATCTCCGTTTTATTGAAAGTTGCATATTTTTACATATAAAGAATAATCACGAAAGGTCACGTATTAATCTAGTGGGAGAGCAATATGAGTCGCGCGTAAGAAATATGTTTACAGTACAGTTTTCTCATGTAATTCGTTCAGTACTTTTGTCGATTTCTTTCTGCCAAACGGGTGTAATATACATAAAGAAAATAATATAAATCTATTCGGGCTCTACTTTTTTAAATACAAAGATGATTCTCATCTTCATAATTTTCTTGGTCTTATTTGCAATAGTTGCTTCGCTCAACTTATACATAAGATTCAACAGAATCGGAAGAATGATGGATCGACTTCCTGGACCTTACGCGTATCCGATATTTGGGAATATTCTGGATTTAACTGGAAACGAAGGTAAATCATATCGATGACAAATAATTGATTATGGATTTTTCGAGTAGATATCGCGACGTATTTATTTCAGAATACCTATTTACGAGAATACGGGAACTGAACGCAGAATATTATCCGATCTTTAGATTGTGGAGCGCGCACGTTGCCGCGGTGAATATTCTTCATCCGGACGATGCAGAAGTGAGTTAGAACGCGATAATTTACGTAAATCTTTTTCTCTGTTAAAAAACTTGCTATGTACATTCCGACCGCAGGTGATATTGAGTAATTCAAAGTACATTGACAAAAGTGCGATCTACAAATACCTGGAACCTTGGCTTTCTACAGGGTTGTTAACCTCCACAGGTAACATTTAAGATAGAAATTTTATCTTTCGATGTACCTACTAAACGTGAGATTTCACTTCGACAGGTTCCAAGTGGCATAAACGTCGAAAGACTCTAACGCCTGCGTTTCACTTCAATGTCCTTACGCATTTCGTCAATATTTTTATCGAGGAATCGCAGTACCTTGTGAAAACGTTAAAGGAAGAAGGAAATGGTGGTCCGATCGTGAAAGATTTGATGGAATTCATCAGCGAGCATACTTTAAACGCGATATGCGGTAAAAAGAAATTTAATGTTTTATTCATAAAATTGCTTGACATTAGTTTTCAATTTGTTAATAATCATTTGCAGAAACTGCAATGGGAATTTCTATAAGGAGCAAAAGCAGTACTCATATTGAGTATCAGAACGCGGTTAAAGAAGCTACCAAATTAATACCTTTCAGGTATTGTATATAATGAATGATTGAGTGGACAAACTAGATAAGTCCAGTTTAACAATTCCTGTAAGAATGTTAGAATTCTAACCAGTGAAATGTTAGAAATTCTTGAAAGAAAAATATTTTATAAAACAGACTCACCGAAAATAATTAGATAAACCGTGGAACCTATTAAAGCGTGCCACTTTTTATATTACGAACTTATAAACAAAAATAACGGTTTAAAATAATGGTTATCTTTTAGATCGGTAAGGCCCTGGTATCACTTGGATTTTATATACGAACTATCGCCAAGCGGACGAAAGCAAGCGAAACTGCTGAAAATATTGCACCGTTTTACAGAGAATGTAAATTTTTATTTTGTTTTCAATTATATCTTTCGTTATTCCGTATTGCCCTTTCGATCAATTATTTTTATTTAAGATAATCGCAGAACGGAAACGTTATCACGAAAGTACGGATAGAAAATACTTACAGAATTTCGACAAAATAGATGAGAAATCCGCAACTTTTGATACAACAAGCGACAATGATAATAGTATGTGATTTATTCAAAACAAAGTCATAATTTCAATAAAAATCATAATCAAATCATTTTTTAAAGTTTCGACGGGTAAAAGACGACTAGCTATGCTCGACTTATTGATATCTGCTTCATTGGAGGATAATCAAATCGACGATAAAGGAATACGCGAGGAGGTCGATACTTTCACATTCGAGGTATGCCTTATACACATTACCAATTTCTTTGAAATGGCAAAGAAGGGGATAATTATTAAAAAATTACAGGGTCACGATACCACAGGTATGGCCTTGTGCTTTGCTCTGCTTCTCTTCGCGAAGCACAAAGACGTTCAGGTATAATTTGTTTAATTCTAAAAAAAAATAATTGAAAATCTGGAACAAGGAGAGACACCTTTCCATCAAGGACGAGTATCTAATGATATTGATTTGCAGGAACGCATAAGAGAGGAGGTAAATGAGGTGATGTTGGAAAAGGATTACAAACTGACGATCCCGGTACTTCAAAACTTTTCGTACCTGGAGAGATGCTTGAAGGAGTCTCTTCGATTATATCCAAGCGTACCCTTTATATCCCGTTCTTCTAAGCACGATTGTCAATTAAGTGCGTCGGTCGATATTTTATGCATGCCATGTCACGCGTATGCTTAAGTTTTGTTTTACTTGATAACAATATGCAAAATTCTTAACCATTATGTACTAGTTAAACAATCCTTCTTTTACTTGTTACCAGAATATTACGATTATGCGAATGCCGACGTTGGTAACGTACTTTAATATTTAACTAAAATTTAGTATATTTCTAGATAAATACACAATCCCAGCTGGTGCGATTTGTCACATACATATCTTCGAGATTCACAGAAATGCAGCGTTCTGGCCAAATCCACTAGTCTTCGATCCTGATAGATTTTTACCGGAAAATATGAAGAGAAATCATCCTTATTCATATATTCCATTTAGTGCGGGATTACGAAACTGCATAGGTCAATGTTTCTACATGGACTTTAGAAGCAGATCAAGATCAACCAGAATAATTTTCTTTCTCTCCTTGCAGGACAAAAATTTGCAATGCTGGAGATGAAGCTAATGATAGCCTTTATATTGCACAACTTCGCCTTGGAGCCAGTGGCCGAGCTCGATGACGTTCGAATGATCATGGATTTGGTACTACGTCCGGCTCATCCACTTCCTTTAAAGTTTATACCTCTTCGTTGATCGAACGAGGGACATTTTTTTGTACTTTTATCGATATGTATGGTGATAAAATATAAAAAGGGAAACACTGTTAACCCTACAGTGCATGATTTTATTTATTTTGTATTTTGTTTTATCACGCTAGATGACGTTGAAATATCTACCACCATTGAAACACTGCTCTGTAGGGTTAAGATGTACCGAAATTACAAAATCTAGAAACACGAGATTGGAGATCGTGTTCGCGTAACAATGTCCACGCAGCGAACTAACATCCACGAAAACTCGCAAGTACTTTGCTCTCCCATATTGTTCCAAGTTCTTCGAGCTTCGAAGAAATGTCTGACTGGTAAACACGGATGTTGAGCTACAAAACGGTTTTAAATTTTGATTGAAGGATATTTTTGTAAACTATGGACCACTTTGATGGACAAATAAAAGGCTAATTAGACGAGCTCTAAAGCCATTGTCGGATAATCAATGTTTTCATTCATACTAAAAATCAACGTAATCCTTTTGATTCTCCAACGTTAAGAGCAATATTTTCATAGAAGATTCCATACCTACGTGGTAATATTTAAAGCGAAGCTGGGCTAGGAAAATAACGTGAAAAATAATAATTCAACGAAACGTGTGCCATTTTGAGGGTGACCATTAGAGACCGACAGAGCGGAAGAGACGGAGGGAAAGCGAAATAGAGAAAGAGAAATTGGATGGGAGGAGTAGAAGGGAGGACGATAGAGAAAAGGGATTTAGGACGGGTAGGAACGCGACATGATTACTCGACGCGTCGCACAACGCAAAACACGCACGTGCAACCCTTTATCTTCCGTCGTAAAGCGACACGATGCCTAAGCTGGTTTTACGCTTTAAACGACACGTCGAGATAAACGGTCCAAATGCGTTTCCCCTACGCTCAAGGGGTAAGTATTCCATGCGAGACTTTAATCACGCGCATACCACGGTCACTGAGGGAGAGAATGCTTCGCCTCGATCGTGGTAGCTGTTTCCGCTAATGAATCCTGGAAACGCGAGTAAACGCGAGTAATTTCGACCGCACCGAGGTAAGAAAGAGACAGGGATTTATGTACCTACATTCGAAGACCACTTTGTGCGCTAAAAAATGAATCTCCGCTTAAAGGGAAACATTCTTCAGGTTGTCAGCATTGTTTAGATAAAATGTACCCTCCTGCTTAATCCCATTAAGAGAATCATCGAGATGTTAACACTTGATATCAAGCGTGAATGGAGAAACACGTTTAGAATAGAGATCTGGTGTTTCTTCGCCTTTGGTGTGAGAGAAAATCGATGAAAAGGACAGTACGCTTTTCACGCTGGGCTATCTCGAGCATCGGTGAAATAAATCTAGAAGAGCAGGCCAGGGGAAACGGGTCCATTCGTCTTGGCATCTATCCGATGCATCGTATCTTATCCCTGGTGTCCTTGGCACCCGAACGAGCTTATCGACCATCCTTATTGTCAAGAACGATCCCGAAGCTCGGACCCTCGGCAAAATGGGTGGGTGGGTCGGTAGATGGGGTAAGACAATGGGGATGTTCCTCGTAGCGCGCGGAAACGCGTGCTAAGTCACGTGCGATAGCCCGGTGGACCTGACTCGACGCAGCAAAGCTCGCTAAACACGCGCGCAAGCATATACATGCAATGTCGTTGACGCATGGACTATTCTACGGAGGTAGGCAACGTTCACGAGTGTGAGAGAGAGAGAGAGAGAGGTTACGAGCGAAAGGGTTGGGTATCACGACGCAATTAATAATCCCGCCAATTAGGGTCTTAACTGGCGAGGTGAAACTGCACGACGGTGTGTGCTGTCCTAGCGCGTGGAGCACGAAACGGCATTGACCGCAATGCAGGTAATTTTGAGTTAATTAGAGGTGCGAGGTAGAAGGAGGAGGAGAGAGTGAAGGGGGTGATAAGTACAGGGAACGAGAGAGAGAACGTTCGAGTCACACAGAGTGGCCCGATGCCTTGAGCTGGCTACGATTTCCTCGATTTAGTTATACCTCGACAATTTTATCGTCACCTTCGTTCGAACTTTTCCACTTTACTCGACTCGTATTCTCGTCATCGTTTACAATTTCCTATGTCTAAAATCTTCACGATATTACCTACACTTCGACGAGCAAATTCCCACGATCGAATCGTGTTACGGCAATATCGATCGTATCGGACCCAGTTACTTTGTCCAAAGTCCATAGGCGAGCTGCTAACCGAGAACTTTGAGTACGCCGTTCGAAACTTCGACTCCCGATGTTCACGAGTCCACATCGTACTACACTTCAGAGACACGTGCGAGTTCTTTGGAAAGGAAGATCGTACATCGATTTCTTTTCTCGTAAAGTCGACGACGGGAGATGCTAGCTATAAGATCCGTTTGATATCCTCTATTCGGGGAAATGGACGAGACGTGCACCTGCTGCGTTTCTTGATGAGAAAAAAAGTTATTCTTTTATTATTTCCATAGTGATATTATTGCGAACTCGTAAGCAACAGTTTTTACGAGCAATTGTAAAATGTTTGATTTTATAAAACGTAAAATCCGGAAAAATCTTTCGAAATAAAAAATTCGCGAGTTGGGAACTAAGTAGTATGGGAGAACGTAAAGAGTACGATTTTGGAAAAGAGGAAGAGCAGAAGCTAAGAGCTATGAGACGGTTTCGCAAGGACGCCGTGCAAATCGGGTTTATCGAGCGTGGCCCTCGGGGACCTTGGCAGCCTTTTCGTGGCGCCTCTTTCCGAATTACCCGGCAGGGAAAAGCCAAGGGGATGCTACTACTAGGCGCCGAGATTTGTTGGATGTATGCCGAGCCGATCCTCCACGATTTATCGCCGCTTCCAAAGGCTCGCTTTAAGAGCGAAGAGGTCAGCCTGTCTTCGCAAAATTCATTACTCCCGTGCCAGGACATTCGCCTCTTTGCCACTATCGTACACACCTTTTTCTCTCTCTTCTCTTTCGTGTTAGGTATCGTACTACCTCCTGCAGTAGAGACTTCTTTTATTGTTAAGGCTTCTAACATTTTTATAAAAAGCTTCGAGTTTCTTATCCTAGCCATCTAATCTTTCGAATATAATTTGGTGAGAGTAAAAAATTTCTCATAATGCTGATATAAGATGAAAAAGTGTCAGTGTGACGTTTGAAGTTCCTCCCTCTTTTTTCTTCTACTTGCTGAATGCAAGAAATCCACTTGCACGAGAGAGAAAGTGGGAGAGAGTTCGAACTTTAGGAAAACTTATAATGCAAGGGAACTCGTTAAAATGGCCTGGACATCCGAACGAAACCTCGTTAGCGTAATCTTCAAAGTTAGAGCGGCTTGAAATTCTCCGGCAAATAAATATAAGTACGGGAGAAGGGAAGCAATACAAGAATGAAGAGACCAGCAGCTACCTTTCTTAAACGTTCTCAACAATTACATTGTATTTTTTATGACACTTCACTGGCCGCAACATTTTAAAAAGAACTTCAAACTTGGTATATTTATTTCTAGCATAATTATCTTCCACAAAATTACGTAATGATTATCAATTTCTGAATCGTGGGACTACTTGATAATTGTAACTACTTGATATTACTTTCAAACTAGCCGAACTGGTCAAGGACTTGCATCTGTGTTGCAGATGTGGGTCCTATCAAGCTTCAAGATAGGTAAAGTTCAAATTTGGAAGTTAAATAATGCAAGATCTACGTCCAAATCATGGACGTGAGTCCATTGAACCAAATTCACTTTCTAAACCGCTGGTGTCGATGGAAGAATGAAAGATTTGGATAAACAAAGAAGTGTTAAAACATTTAACAATTAGAAATAAATGACAATAGTATTACGTATACCTCCATCTATTGGAGCCAAATTGAAATGCATTTTAGTTTAGTAAGCAAAAGTTACCATTGCAGAATAGCCGACACAATCTACTAATAATCCAAAAGATGACAACGCTAAACCCAAAATGTCGTTTTAACCTATCTAGTTTTACGTGGTTTCATAAATACAGGATTACAAGGTGATCCTACTCGGACTTCGAAATTTCAATGCTATACCCGATACATCGTTAAAAGCGCTGTCGCTGTAACCGATTTACACTGTACTTCGTATACTTGTAAATATACTACTCGCTCGTAAACGGTTGTCTTGTACACGAATAATTTATCGCGGTTACTACCTCCACCCGGAAAAACAGAACTGTCTATAGTTCCAACATACTGTAACGATGACCGATTTAATTGGAATGCTTCAATCTCAAGTCGAATTGGATCAAGCTCGAACAAAGTAACCAAAGTTAAAAGAGTATAACATAGACGATCGAATATGCGCTCTAGCAACAAAGAACACTTACCCAAAGCAGAACAATACAAGATTCAAAGAGATCCAGAACCAGCTTATAGGTGTAAACGCATAATCGTAGGGGCCGTGTAACGCCGAGAAATGCGAATAGCCCTCTCACCCTTTACCCCACCGGACGAATACCGTTTTCCCCCAATTTCAGCCAATTACGAGGATCCAATTATCGACGCACCATGGCCACGGAATCGAAGCGGTACCGTTCACGTTATTCTCGCGTATGTACAATCGAAACACGTTTCAGATATCGCCGTTGCCTGGTGCGTGCTTTTCATTCTCTATCTTCCCTCTCTCTCTCTCTCTCTTTCACTTCAACCCCCACCAGCCGAAGCCAACCATCCTCCGAAACAGTCCCCTCCCATCCCTTGACTGCTCCCAGGAAACGATGTCATACGTCATTGCCGGTTTCATTGTGACTCTCGCGTATAACGGTATAACGTACATAGTAACACAACGGGTTCCAGCGCGAATTCCGCGACGTACTCGATTGCGCTTCGGACTCGGCATTTCAATTTCATACGACCCCCTTACTCCTCGGCTTCGTACCCCCACCCTCAACCCCGTGCACTACCACTTTTTGCGGCTTTGATTGGCACATACGAACGTCCATAAATTCTCGGCCCTGTAAGAGAAACAAAAGTGTTGTAAAGCTTTGACTGGTAGGGGAGACCGGGGCTAGTTGTCCCAATTTTAGGTTCTTTGTTTCTTCAGATTTCGGTGGCTTATATTTTCGAATTTTTTGGTGACCATCATAAAGTTCAACTTCTTAGCAATACATGGAAATTTTTCCGCTTGCATTGGGAAGTTTTTAACACGTTTTTTTCAATTTCAAGCAACCGAGTGTTTTAGGACAACTTACCCCGCTACGGGGTAAGTTGTCTCACGCCATGGGGCTAGTTTTCCAAGGTTTCCAAGGAAAAATCCTGATGTATGCATCATGATTTTTGCGAAAATGGACACCACCGCCGATTTCAATGTTTAATAGCGCATTTTTAAGGAGAAAGCATGTAGAATACTGTGCCGTTGTCCGTTTTTCGATATCGTTAAGCAATGATGAGAAATTAATTTTTTAAGTGTCGGAATATGGGTCGTTTTCACGCTTAAAACTGCTGTATCTTTCCAACCAGCCATCCTATCGAAACGCGACTTGCATATTCGTAAATGAGAGACTTTCCTCTTTCGAACGAGTATTTGATCGGGCAAATTCGAGGTACATCGATTTTTGACAAAAATCCTGACCTATGCATCATGATTTTTGCCAAAATGGTCACCACCGCCGATTTCAATGTTTAATGGCTCATTTTAAAGATAAAATCATGCAAAACAATGTTCCGTTGTTCGTTTTTCGATATCGTTAAGCAATGATGAGGAATTAATCTTTTAAGTGTCGAAGTATGGGTAATTTTCAAGCTTTAAACTGCTGTAACTTTTTAACCAGTCATCCCATCGAAACGCGACTTGCATATTCGTAAATTAGAGAATTTTCTCTTTCGAACGAGTATTTGATCGGGCAAATTCGAGATGCATCGATTTTTGACAAAAATCCTGATGTATGAATCAAGATTTAGAAAGAAGAAAGCATGCAGAATACTGTCCCGGTGTCCGTTTTTCGATATCGTTGCGGAGTGTCGAAAAATAAATTTTTTAAGTGTCGGAGTATGGGTCGTTTTCAAGAGAAAAATTGCTGTAACTTTTTAACCAGTCATCCTATCGAAACGCGACTTGCATATTCGTAAATTAGAGACTTTCCCCTTTCGAACGAATATTTGATCGTGCAAATTCGAGATGCATCGATTTTCGACAAAAATCCTGATGTATGCATCATGAACGAAAACCTAAATTCTGTCGAAAACTAATGATACAAACAAACGTTACAGCAAGAAAAATGAGGATGAGGCAAGTCGTCCCAGATCTCATTGTTGGGACAACTTACCCTTGACGTGTGAGACAACTTGCCCCATTTTCATAGGTTTGTTTCTCGGGTCATAGTTCAGTCAGACCGAGGAGTTTTTTAAAAATTTTGGCATGGAAATGAAGCTGACAGAATTCTCTTTATATTACATGTGTGAACTCGTGTGCAATCGATTTTCATTGGTGCTTAGAGATGCTTAAGTAATGTACCCAAAGTAGAATTGAACTTATCGACATATAAATGCGTCTCTTGAAGGAACCAGGGAAGACTAAACACAACGACCACCACTACACTTTTTTTTACTCGCTAAGACCTGTACACCATGCACCGGACGCGTTTTCCCTTCCACCCTAAGATACCAAAACTACGACTGGGACAACTTGCCCCTAGGACTTTCAGCCCCGATCTCTCCTACAAGATCAGCGTGAAGGATTCGTTGTCTTGAGTGAAGTTTTATTGATCTTTAATTATCTGTCTGGGAAGCTTACAATTTGTTGAAAAGATTCTAGAGTATTTGTGATCTCTTCTTTCATCGAGGAATCTCTTTTAAAGGAGTACTTGAGTAGCATATACCTGTCAGAAACATTGTTAACTAGTTTTGAATGTTTTATTCAATTAACATAGCAGATGACGCTCGGATGTTTCTAAGTGCAAAGATGAAACTTGAAGAGAAATGTCTTTTCTTCTACAGAAAATCTGATATTATTTGTATTATGTCGGTTATGGCATTATAACGTGTACACTCTGATTATTTAATAACTGATAATCCGATAACAATTCTAGGTTATTTTCAACACGAGATGGCAAATACAAGACCGAAACGTTTAGTAACGTAGGTACGGTGTCCTCCTTTTCCTCTACTTCTCGCAAAAGTTATCGCGCAAAGTTATATGCAAGGAGGTTTGCTAGGGTGGCGGGAGGAGGGTGGACGAAGAGAAAGGAAAGTTAACTACTGCTTTGTGACGTAAAAGTTCCCCGAGATCTCTCCCCGTAGGTATGAGAAGTCCTTTGAATTTGCATGAAAAAGGAGACGGACCTACGAGAGCAACTAGTATATAAGCTACTCCCCCCAAATGAATGCAAATTCTTCTTCGAAAGCTCTTCCGATGAGAGAGAGAGAGAGAGAGAGAGAGAAAAAGCTAAGAAATTTGCTTACGTAAATACTATGTTATTGTTGCAACGGAGAAAATATTCTTTTGTCGTCCTACTCGCATCCATATCGCGCCTAATCGTATAAAAAATTGGTTTTTTTCCTTCGTACAACCCTTTTCTATCACCTTTTTTTTACATGCACAGAGATATGCACATTCCAGCATGAAAAAGTTCGTGTAACGAAGTAATAGATTGCGAGGAACGAGATGACTCGAGATAAACGTAATAAATGTATCATAAGGTTCGATCGCGTAAGCTTTTCAAGAGTCGCTCGATAATTGCCTGACACGAAGGTAGGGAAACAATTATCGCCTCGAATTGGAAAGTAGACTGCCGCTGTGCGAGCTCCACAATGGCCTGTGCCGATAGCGTGTCCGTAAGTAGTAAATACTGTCCGACCATACAGGATGTATCTTCGATCGTTCCGTATAAAAACGGGATACCGAAATTCGAATAAAAAAGAAATATCGATTAAAAAAAATGGAAAGTAATAAAACTTTTGTTACGATCTTCAATAAATTATACGCGTAATTCGTTTAGTTTTTTAGAAGTAGACATTTTGTTATTTAGTCCCGTGAAACTTTCATTTTCTTCACGTAACAGACGACGACGATGTAGAAGGGCGAAATCCTACGGCTTTTTTTTCTCCCCCGACGCCTCTATCATTTCACTATCAAGCAAAAGAGAAGAGGATTTAAAGAGGGCCCTCAATGACACTTCTAGTTCCCTTCGCTCTCCGTTAGTGGAATCGCCACGACGACGACGATATTGGCCCAATTCGCAAACGGCCGACCCTCTGGAAGGAAATGGATCTTGGCAAGAGGCTGCGGCAGAATCGAATCGGATCTAATCCAGCTGACCGCGACGATTTTACCCTCTTACCATTGGCAAATCGAACTTTGCAGTTCCGTAATACTCAACTATCTTACCGTTCTCAGAGTTTCGATGAAACGTGTGTGTGGGTTTCTACTTGAAATAAATATAAATGAAGACCTCCAGGCTATCCTCGTTATTCTCGTACGTATCCCATATTTCCAACCGCGATAAAGAACTTGAAGGGAAAAAAAAGATGCGTGCTAAATGGATAGTGTTTGCCCCAACAAAGCCCTATCCACTTTTCTATAGACTTTTTCACTCTCCTTATTAAAAACTTTTAATTAAAATATTCTACGTTGCCACGGATACAAAAGATCGAACGAAACAATGGTTGTAACCCGAAACGTAAGTCTTAACAGAGCGAGAGGGAGAGAAAGAGCATTCGCTATCGCACCCATCCTACACCACTCTTCTCTTCGCTCGTGTTTTACCATCTCCGCGAACGTTGAGCTTCGCTAAGCTTCGCAGATAACGCCGGCGTCCTCCCCCACATTGTTCCGGGACTTTAAACAGATTACGCGCGGCGCTGTTTAAACGTAAATTGCTGCTCTAACTGGCCTTTCGTCGAAGGACCGCACCTGACATCGTCCTTACCGCGAGATTTAGCCTGGGATAAAAAAGTAACGCGGAGGTAGAATGAACAAATAAGGTTGTAAAGTCTATTCTCCGAAGATTAAACGTGCCAAAGTCTCCCTCGAAAGGGAAGAAAATCCTCGTAAATGATAATTCCTGTATAAAAGAGTTTAAAAAACGGAAGAAAGCGACAATGAGTTCTTCCTCGTCGATAAAAATGTACGTTAGGAACACGTAAAGTTAAACGGATGGCTCGTACGACCGGGTAATTCCTCTGTGGTAACCAAAAGACAATCTGTACGGGATTGAGTGAATGGGACAACGAAGTGATTGGCGGTGGACATTAACCGACAATGAGCCATTCCATCGAAGGACCCACCCATTAGAGAAACCACATGGAGAGTCGAACAACCTAGCTAGGGGCTCGAACCTCTTACCAACTTGTAGTGTCGCTAATAAATTCTCCGGGTAAATGCATCGACAGAGTTTTATCATGGCTACGTAATTGTACCCTTTAAAGAAATTACAATCGATCGAAAAAGATTTGTTAAATCGGAAATAGAAACGTTGGTATCGTTGTACCATCGATATCATTCGAGTTTAGAAGCACCGGACAACATCAATTTGTCGTTAAGCAGTCGCTCGATCGTACCAGGATATTCGATAGTGCGAGAACGTGGCTAATTACGAAGCGCGAGACTCGCTTAACGCGTTACGACGCAAAGTTTCTAAGCCGTGCTTAAAGCTACGATCTTGGATTAGCTGTTAGAATATCGAAAGTCTTCCCCGTACGATATAATGAAGTATTCCTCGCTTCGATCGATAGAAATAAATTATGTAGACAATTAGTACCTATCTACAAAAATTTTTAAAGAAAAATAGTTGTACAATAATAACGAGGTATTTGGTATAAAAATCTACAAAAGACGCACTTATTTGATTCGTCCATTGTAGCGAACCACAACGAATAGTAAAATTCATCGTCGAGACTAAAATCATTCTTCTTCATCCAGCGCGTTCTTTAACAACGACTCGCCGACTACTTGGAGAAGAAATAAAGCATAAAATGCAAGAGGTAAAGATAAAAAAAGAAAGAGAGTTGAAAAAAGAAAAGGGAAAAAAGGTAGGGAAAGTAGGGTGAATGATAAAGAGACGGAAGAAGAAAGGCAAGGCCCGGGTCCAAGCAGTACGCGGCCTTTGCCCTCTTGGAAAATGCACTGTAATAGCGCTGGGAAAGCTAGAGCTCGCTATATTGTAATACTTAATGAAGGCCGGCTCGCAATGACTCAATATCTACGGTACGCTTGCCGCCGCCGTACCTAAGGATTACAACGACAAGAGGCCATATATTTTATATTACTCGGTTTACGATTGCACGAAGATTAACGTTACGGGCGTCCTTCTTATACCGAAATGCTTTACTGCCACGTATAAGTAATATCCTCGTGTTACCTCGTCGACTCCTCGCGTTTCTTCTTCTTCCATTTTTTTTTCTCGTCGATGCTACCGAGACAAAAGGAGCAGAAAGGATGAGAGACGCTGTCGGAAAGAAAGCTTATTATATCCTATTTCTCGAGGAAAGAGAACGAGCAGTTGAGAGAGAGAGAAAGCAGAAAATGGAAACGCTAGGAGATTCATTGTCACTCGGGATTGTCCTGAAAAAGGATAAAGATTATAGCTTTTTCGTCCATCCCTTCGTTCCATGTATGTTGGTACATAATCTTCGTATGAAATGTTAAGTTTGCTTTAATGTAGCTTTCGCGGTTCGTTGATGCGATGACCCTGGAAAAAAATGGTTAGAGACAGAAAGTGGAGCGAGTTTTTTTATAGGGCAAAGGATACATCCGAAGTCGAGAAACTTTTTTTAAAGTGAAATTGAATAAACGCGTTCTATGGGAACGTAATTATCGAATAGATTGGCATTTAGTGAAGTATGAAACCGAGTTATGCAAATACATTTTAGTTTTCGAATATGGAGGAGAGAATATCGAAATTTGATTAGTTTTATTAATAATTTTTATCTCTATTGGAATTTCTTTTTATATTAAAAATACAATTTCCTCTTAATCCCGTAACTTTCTATTATTTTTGCAACAATTCTTGAAGGTATACCTATTCTTAGATATTTCGAATTTTTAAATACCTAAGAGCAGACTTACGTAATGTAATAAAGGTAAGCCGAAGTAAACGAGCTGAAAGCGGCGATTCTAAAGGTTGCAACCCAAGGGAATACGCTATCGAGGGATTTGTTAAGATGCGGTCCAAGTTTTGCGCGTACTTGCGCTTGGAAAAGTTAACGGGAAAGTTAAACGCGTAAGTACGGAAGCGCGAGAAAAGCGGTCAGCGTTGGCGTTGCTATGAGAATAAGGGAATGAGAGAGAGAGAGAGAGAAAAAGAGAAAGCATGCGTAAGGAGATAACGAAACGGCTTTTTACATGATGAAAACGTACGCTATGTGAGACGAGTTTCCATGTCGAAGAGAAAAAGGAAACGGTAAGTGCACTTTCGGTATTGCGTCCACACCATAAAATATGTAGAAAAAGTCAAGATCTTTAGACGAAACTGTCATTACGCTCGACTATGCTATGATTATAAAAGGAGATGTATTTTTACTACAGCATACGTCATCGTTCGTGATAATTGTATGAGATAAAATAAAAAATTAGAAGCGAAATAATAAAGTTTTTAGAGCATCGAAGTTCATCGTATTTTCCAGCAATTATTGTGCCAGTTGCTAAGAGAAACACGCAATTGAACTTTCTTTCTCTCTCTTCTCATAGTACACGTTTTTCAACGCCATCGCAATTTTATCCGTACGAAACGAGCTGAATATAACCACGGTAGCCGTTTGACAGTCGGATGTCAGTCTAGAATAAACGTCAGACGCATTTACGAATAACGTCGATTTCTCGTTACGGCTAGCAAACGAACAAAAGCGTAGTCGCATCGACCAGCCGGACGGTATTCGCTGCACATTCGATACTTTTGTAAAAGCGACCCAATAGGTACTAGAAAGCGTCATTCAATACAGATCGGCGTTAGACGGTTCGAAGATATGCGATCACTTTGGCTTTTCGAAGTATAAAAGTAATCATAAGATCGACTTCTAGAGTCTGACTATTCTGATCGTACAAAAAATGGGGTCACTTTTTTCAATTCATAATGTTTTCACTATTGTATTGTACTAATGGGTTTTCCCGTAAATTGAATAAATAAATTCTATAAATTTGAGAGTATAAAACGAAATTTATTTATTTTTGGCCATATAATAGTTTAAAATTTTAAGAATGTCTCTTCTATATTTCGACTGAAAAAAGCAAGAAGATTTAGATAACGTAATAAACTAAATGCAACGATCTGAAACTTTATTAAATAATTGATTCAAAATATTTATGAAGAGTCTAGAATCGAACTTCCCTTCCAAATGAAAATTTGATAGATAAGAGAGAGACGCGTCACGCTGAACCAAAGATAACGGTAAGTAACCATATAACGTGGGCCGTTGTAAAGGAACGGCTTACTGTCGCAACGATACGTCAATCAAGAGCCTTCACGCGCGCTCAACCTCGAAGCCATGAACTAATTACGGCAACGTAATTAAGTAATTAACTATCTGGCGGAAAGCTCACAATACTGGCGAGGTCTTGCCTTAACTTCGTCAGCAAACGTGGTGCACGTGCATGCATGCATGCATGCCACGGGTCCTTGCAATTCCCAGAATTTATCCTCCGTCGTTGCCATTAAATCGGCCAATTTTGCAAAAGCACCCGAGAAGGTAAGGCACATCCTACGGTAGATACGTAGGTACCTACGTGTTTCAAACTATACCATTCTTTAATAGCATAGAAAATTGAATTAGAAAGCATAACTTTCCTAACAAGTTAAACCAGGGACAGTCAAATTTCACACATTTATACATTTTTTGTCGAAAGTAGACCAGTCGACGGTCACCTCGGATAATTTCACCGAATAATAAAAGTCTCATCGTAAATTTATCCAAAGAATTCCGTCTCAAATCTATTATAAATTCGATGGTCCAGTTCATAATTCTTCGTTATTCTCAAAAATCGATTACCACTTTCCGCATCGTTAAACCGTAGGTACATCGCATGGTTGAATCGGCTTAATTACCGTAGAGACAAATTCAATTGGTATATAGCTACATATACTCGCGGAAAATTACGATTACATTGCCACTAATGGGAATTCTGTAAGACTCGAGTCGAGGGGAGGTCAATCGTCGCTTTACTCTCTCTCTCTCTCTCTCTCGATTTAGTTAACGCGATCTCGACGCGCGACTCGGCTCGTTCTCGAAAGACGAATGAAAATTATACGCACACACAAGGGTAATAAAACGTTCGAGCATGGAATGGGGAAACGTTCTGTATCGCAGCTCGCTCGCGCGGAAAAGCGTTCTCCATAATGTATGTACGTGTACCCGCTACGTTCTATCGAACGGCCGAGTTTACAGTGCTCGCTCACGGCACCTTTTCCACCAAGAGGAGGAAGAGTCACGAAACGTTTTCGCCATCGTGCGTTTTACCCCGCGGATGAATCGCCACACGGCATGAAGCTTTTGCGATAAGCACAGAAACGAGCTCTCTTTCTCTCGATTCTGTGGAAAATCAAACGACGATGTACCGAACCGTTGACAAAATTATCGTACCTCGACATCTGCGAGTTCCAAACGTTAATGAATTCTCCTTCGATAACTTCTATTAACATACTTTTAATTAATTAGCCTTGATATTAGCTCGAAACTTGTGCTAAATGTGTTCTCTCTCGATTATTTTACACTAACTGGTATCGGTTTACGATAAATATAAATACATGCCTTTACAGAGGTATCGTCAAATATAAAATTATTATTATTATATGTTAATTTGATATACTAAACATTTTGTATATGTATATGCAGTGATCGTGATCAGTTGATTCTGGTTTCGTTCACGCTCCGTACAGAAACACGTTTTGATTCTATTCCCTCTATGGTACTTAGCTATTGATTGAAAATTCAAAAATAAAATGAAATAAACGTAAAACGGAGCATGAAAAGAATTCTAAAGTAAGAGACCAAAGGAGTCAAAATCGATCGCGTTGATTTCTTTTTTTTTTTTTTTTAACGCTCCCAAAGCTCGTTCCAGCGAATCCATGTCGATCGAGCGATTACCGTTGAAATGCTTCGACGGAAAACTCCCCGCTCCCGACTCGATCGTAGGCGGATCACCGTACGACACGCGAGAATCGATGAATCCGCTCGTTCGCGTAATGCGCACGGGACATGCGTCGAAAAGCACCGAAACTCGAAGCTACCCAGTTTCGGAAATGCTGAAAAAACATTGACGGTGCTACGGATACGTTCGAAAATGCTGGAGATATCGAATTTGATGAAGTAAAATTCGCCAGCTCGGACCAGTTTCGGTTGGTTTCACAAATCGGAAGAATCGTTCTGCGTGAACGAAGAAACACGAGTGTGATCGAAATTTTCATTTGTAGATATCAAACTTAGTTTTATAAAACGGAACTATAAATTTTTGTGTACCGACGACGATCCCATCGATGAGAGCAACCGATGGCAGGCTTTCATATAAAGCACCGGCACGTGCACAAAGAGATACCGGTAAATATTTGGAAATGCTTTTGAATAATACACTCGCAATTCCAAATCCTTTCTACGCTTCACGGGAATCCTATCTATCAACTCGACATATAAACATATGTATTTATATATGTGTTGCTTCGATGTTGTAAATAACATTGTAAAACCGGAGAAATAAATGACTGGCCGACCAACTCGGCCAACCTTTGCTTTGAAGCGTATTTTCTTCTATCTCGATTTTATTATATTAGAAAAGACTAATGTTTACGCGGAACGAACAGTAACGAAGTTGAATAGCAAGGTCTGGGTTCATTCGAAACAATCTGATTACCTTCTGTAATACCATTGAGTGCAACCAGGACGCGTCAACACCGTGAGACAACTCAAAGGACAACAGCGAGGAACGAAGTACCTCCGTCAAAGTAACGCATTAGATAAAAAATAACACTAGCTGCCGTGAGCTTCCAAAGGACCGTTTAAGTACACAAGCAAACTCTAGAAGATGCTACCGATAATTAGAAATGTCACTTTGGTCTTTAAACATTTGCGTAATAGCGAGATTGCTGCATGAATAAAGAAGATTTATGGAAAAGAAAAACTTTTGCACAATATTTATACATTTAATTAAATAACTGTTCGATATTAACTAGTATGGAAAATATTTGATAATACTCTACCTTATTTAATAGAGTATTTGTTAATGAGCAACATGTAGTATAGAAAAACTATACATGACGTAGGTACTCTTGTTATACGATATTATAAGCAACAACTTTAGTTGCTCTGATCTAATTGCCTTGATCAACTTTTCGGTATCTGGGAATAATACATTATTATTCTATACCTATTCCTACTCTTAAGAAGACCCTAATAAGCTGCAACTCAATTATTTCTCGAATTTCTGCTGCTGGAAATAGTTGTCATCCTTCGATTGATCTATTTATTAATTCACAATGTTCTGTAAAAAGACAACTTTATAAATTGTATGTAAACTAATAATTGGTGTATTATATAAATAAATAAATAAATAAATAATCAAGTAAATACTGTCTTTTATTATAATTTATATCTTTTTATTACCATTGCTTGCATCGAAGAGGTCACAGCGATATTGCACGGAAAGCGAGTATTTCGTGTAAAGCCATAGTATTCTCGCTTTCTTGAATTTACGTTAGCTCGTCGCATCGTCGGTTATTACATGCCCCGAAGCAAAGTTCACAGATCCGATAAACGTGCGGGTACACGTCGAAGAAGACAAATGCGCGCTTGCGATTCCTCGTCACGATCGAGTCGAAGGAACACACCGAGAGAGATGCCGAAGAAGCGCACCACGGTAACGCCCGATGATATCGACGTTCTCGTCACATTCGAAACGAGAATTCTTTTTTCCATCCTTTCGCTTTAAAAACATGCTACGACGACAGAGAGACGTACCGTGAAAAATACGTCTCGCGCGATCGAGAAAAACAAGCCTGCAATCCGATCGCACGAAAGAGATAGATCTTCGATCGACTTTAAAAACGACCTGATTTTTATCCCCGTCTTGGGTAAATCATTGATCTATGGAAAATAGAGGAAGCTAAAGTAAAAGGAATAGTCTTGGGTCTCTTCTTTTTGTTTGCAGGTAGATGGGAATAAAATCAAGATAAAGTAACGACGTAAGATTGTCCCGCGACCTTTATCTTATTTTATTATAGGTACGGGGAAGGAATAAATTTGATTTAAAAATTACAAATATATTTAGGTGTAATGAATCGTCGGAACGTTCGCCTGTTTAATAAATACGCGGTCTTTTTCGGTCAAGTCTTTCAGCCTTTACGGGGATAGATCAAAGGGAATTGAAATAGATGAGGTGGTGATCGTGGATAAGGGTAGTCCACAAATGTGTAGCCATCTAAATATCTCTCTTATTTGTGATGACATAACAAATCTTCTTAATGCAATGTTTATGGTATCTCAAAGTTAATGCTTTGCAAATGTTATTTGTTCTCAAAGACATTTCAATAAACTGGATGTCAGGGCACGTATTGAACACATCTATGAGTCTTAACACAGGTATTTTAAAAGGATTATTTATGAGATCACTGTGCAACGATTTAGATGTTTGGATAACTCCTTCTTGGACTTCAACGTGTAAAATATCCTATGTTAAACGATCACGTACGCAGGAAGTAGGTACCAAAATCATCTCTATAGAAATTCTCAAATTTGGTCTTTCTCTCTCTTTCTCTTTCTGTAAGAAAATTTCGGTCGAAAGTCTCTCAAATAATCGTCTCGACGAGCAAACTTAACGACGATCGTCTCGTAACGGTTAACACGAGGCAAAAGCCTTCGACGTTCTCGCGGTGCTCTCTCATAAATCATCCTCGAACTCGTTCCATGGTGAACTTGACTCGCTGATCGCGATTTAACCGGCACGATCGCGTAAAACGACGACGTCTAGAAGCGAGCAAGTGAGTCGAGCGTGATCGCTCGATCTCGAGGCACGATATTCCCGCGGTAACTACCATAAACGACTTCCCGACGATTCCCCGTTTGCAAAATGCTCGAACTAGCGCGAGATAGTCCTTCACGCGAAACGAATCTTACCTACACGCGAGAGAAAAGCTGAAATCTTGATACCAACGAAATCGTTACCTTCTCGGAGGCATCGAATTCAACAACTTGGCCGATCGCCACCTCTTTGTGCTTTGGAAAATACTCTCTTAAATCCATTAAAAGCCTTCTAATCTTCCTTAAAAGGAAAAGAGTGGGGGTGAAGTGAATAGAACGAAGAGGGTTACACTCTCTCTATTTCTACCTCCTCTTACACTCTCTTTTTCACGCTCTCGAGCATTAACGCGATCCTATTTAAACGGCCACCGCGATTAATTCCATCAGATCGGTCGGAATACACGAACGAAGAAAAAGAGAAAGAGAACATCCTTCGCACTCGTTTATCCCGTGGAAGCGCATTTCGTATTCGGCTGAAAGTCCAATTCAAATAATCGCTCCCTTCTGCCTTCTTTTCGAAGCAACTTTCGATGAACTCGGCTGGGGAGTATTGGAAAGCTGCAGGACTTTGATGGTGCACAACGACCCTTTCAGCTTTCCCAGAGATCGCATCGGCTACCCTTTCTACTTCTCTATCTCTCTCACTCTTTCACTCACACTCTTCTCGTAGCGGTGTGGAGCAAGAGAAAACCGCCATAGCAAAGCTCCGGCTCGTTACGTTTCTGTTTGCCTCGGCCTCTACCGGCGATAACGAGATAAAGCTGCTGTAGCCGACGAGGACGAGAAACGGAACGTCTTTGCCTCCGCGTTTTCCTGAATTTAGCGTCAAGCCCGACCCTTCCTCCCATGGTAGAACCAACACCACTGCTACCATCATCACCACCAACAACCACTACTACCAACCACCGGCAATGGCATCAGCAGCAACGGTACTACGACCAACGTTTCCTTTGGACCACGCACACACCTCTTCGAGTCTCGTCCGTACGACGATCACGAGCGTGGCTGCTGCTACATCGTGCACTCCGTACAACCGCGATCTCTGCTCGTTGAAAGTGATTCGGCCGGAAGCCGAACCAGGGAGAAAAGAAAAGAACGAGATAGAGAGGGTGTCGAAGCGACCGTTTCGTCCATTGTGAACGAACGTCCTGAGATTTCTTCCGTACGATGTGTGTATTCCGGATGGTAAGAAAAAAGAAAAGAAGGAACAGGAGTGTTTCACAACTATTTCTCGGCCCCTCGACTGAGAATTCTGTACTTTGTAAAGTCGAAACACTCGGCTTTGTGAAGTTTCTATTACGTTTTCTTCTTTTTTTTTTTTTTTAATGGGACTAAGGGACCGAGGGGAACAAGAAGAAAACGGCGAGAAGAGAAAGAGGAGTACAGTTATCGTCGTTGAAAGAACAAAGGTAGTTCGGTAACGATACGTAGTGTAACCAGCTTTTTCGATGACGAATCGTCGAAACGAAAGCGGATCTCCCGAGGGAGTGAAAGAGGACGTTATGAATTCCTACTTACAGCAAGCGCGATTATAACGATCGTTATTGTGTGAGTACAAAGCCGTCTATTCGTCTCTTTCTTTCTTTTCCTCTCTGTTACTACTCCTCTGTGTACCGAGAGGACACGCGCGCGCGCGCGTGGAGACAGTATCGGATAATTCTAGAGAGGAAAAAGCATATAATCGTGGTGCGTAGGCCGATGTGTGCGTTCTCTACCTTTAATTGGCTCATCGTAAAAGATGTATCATTCGTGAGAGATCGTTCCAGACGAGAGAACGTCATGACGACGATATTTCGATGCATTCTCCTAGCTCGTTAATTTTTTTCGTTGTTTGTGAAATTACGAGATACATGTACCATACATCGGAACTTTTCTACCGGATCGATCATATATTTTTAATAAGGTAACAATACTGTATTGTACGATACGAGAGTTGAGATATAAATAACGTGATTCCAACGAAATAGTAAGCAACGTTGACAATTCCTCCATATTCATTAAATATTTATGAATATTTCCATCGATAATATAACACGATCCAAATTGGCACAATATTATAATAACAAACAAATATATCTCCGATCCATTCGCGATACCTAAAATTCTATCCAGACCGAAATAACAACTTCGACCGTCGGCGTAAAAAATTTCCTAACGAATCAAATTGCCTGTCGATAATACCATGTATTTCATTTTTATTAAATATCACGTCGTTCGGTGACAATGGAGCACGATATCGTGCAATTACATGGGAAATAGTTCCGTTTTTTTTCACGCGTAGGAGCCAGAAGCGAAATATTCGACCATTCGACCGAACGTACTTTTAGCCATTTTCGACTTTTCCAATAGCACTATCTAATTACAAAGCAGCCGGCATTGGAACGGCCTGTTTCGACATGAGCTGGTGTGGGGTCCTTTAGTCCTTTAATCCTCGATTTAGCTAAAAACCACGCGAAGGCAACGATAATGGAAATCTCCGGAGCTAATCGTGCGAATTAAAAATTCACGAAAGTAGTGGTCATATGGAGTAATGCGTACGTTCTGGAGTAGAAATGTTCGACATTGAAACATGGTTGTGATCGTGGTAGGAAAGAAGAAAAAAAAGAAAAGAAAAAATGAGAAAACAAGAGCATGCGTGTGCTGGCGCGCCTATACGCTTGCTACTGGACGTATAAAAGGAAAGTATGATACGTATATACTTCGGTAAAGCACCCGGAAATCCAGCGGAAAGTTTAGAACGGTACGGAAGGCGCCGGGTCAACCGGCACGAATGCAACCCTGGACTTTTGGGGTCGACCACGCAGTTTCATTCGAGCACTAGAGTCTTCAAAGCGGACTAACGTGAGCACTGTCCGAGTTTCATGGCAATAAAGAGGTACATAGCGAGAGAGAGAGATAGAGATAAAAAGGGAGAGAGAGAGAGAATCACAAGCAGTAGAAATGGAGAATGAAATGTGCACGGCACAGAAAAAGAAAAGAGGAGGGGAAGAGTGGGTGGACACGTCGTGTCCAAAGGCTGTCGTTAGTTCGGACGGTCGACTGCAAAATTTTGCGATTGCAATGCGCGAAGGGTTTGAGATTCGAGTGTACGAGAAAATCATAGCCAGTGGTTTAACAACCGTGAGGATAAGAGGCACATTAGCGATGCGCTTTTCGATGACGAGGCTATCTACCTTTGCCCTGAACTAAGCTAAAATAAACCTCATTGTTGGGTAAATCTTCCAGGTTTGCTACATATAATATATTTGGATTGCATCGATAGAAAATTTATAGAATACTTAAAGAAATCGCATCTTCGATGATTGTTCTCTTGAAACGGCATTTCTGATAAAATATACTACAATAACTAGATCAAATTCTAGGTATGATAAAAAGGTCTCTTCGCGAGAAAAGGAAATGGAAAAAGAAGAAACCCAACCATAACGACAGATTCGTCGCTCGTTTCAACAGAAATCCGTCCTTCTTCTTGAACGGACGCAACGACGACGTCGCGTCGACGTAAGGATTAAAACGTGACGGGGGTTGTTACGAGATGCTTACGTAAACTACTTCGACGTGGCGCCGAGCGAATCGTTAATATCTCGTAGTACCGAGATAAACGTGACTCGGCACCAGCACTCTTTCTCGTCTTCTTCTTACGCGGGCTATTATGGATGCGTTCCACTTCCGGTAGACCGCGAAACGCGGAAGCCCACCCACAGCCTTTCGTTCCTCTAGCTAGGAAAAGTACCTACGTATGTAGGAGGTGGTATTGGTAGAGCTACTAGTGGCTGGTAGTGCAGTTCTTGCAAAGCCCCTTCTCGCGTTCACGCTACACCACGAAGTTGGCAAGAGCATCTGGAGCGTTAAGGCGGATGAGCGATGTGCCGGTGTCTTGCAGCGTGATGGATCGTCCAATACCAGCCAATATGCAGTATTGCACGTGGAGTGGCAAACTGGTATCCATGCATCAAATCGGAAAGTGGTATGGGTTTGAAAGAGAGAGAGAGAGAGAGAGAGAGAGGAGCATGAGTAGGGAAAGTATAGCAAGGTAGCGTACGACTCGTTCTAACGGTCCTCCTACGGTTCCACCTCGTGAATCCTTCGTCAGGGATTTCGTTTCCTACCCGAAGCAGCTCCCCACGTCCGACTGTCTCGCGTTACAGGCCATAACGCGAGTCACATTCCCTGATTTTCAACGTCCATCCTCTTTCCTTCGCGTGACTCGATCCCACGCGAATCGGATCCGTAGAGGTCCTCAATTTTTCGATAAGACTACGGAGGTTTGTCCTCTGGTTTGTCGCGACAAGACGAGATATCGGGTATATTGGCGAACACCCGATGCGCCCGATATCTCGGTTCGAGCTCGGAGTATCGAGGTTTTGCCCTTCTCGCCGGGTATCGCTACCATAAAAATCGATTGGTGTTGGAAAAACAAGACGGTTGTTGGTCTTGCATGCAACGTTAAAATATGAACGAACTTTATATTGTTATAAAGCATAAATTATAGATAGTGCGAGTAGTGCAATTTTTATTTTAGTATTAGATTTAAGATTCTTTTTAGTACCTACTGGAATGTAACTGTAACTAAATTTGTATTTTTCTAATGCGAATAAAATTGTGATTTTCTACCTACATGGCTTTTCATTTATTTATCTTCCCTTACACGAAAGAAATTAATTTTTAAAAATATCGAAAATATCGAAAACACCGGTTTTGGAAAAAGGTCTTGATATTGCAATCGCTATTACCGCGATAGTAATCTCACAAAAAATTCCTACAATTTTCACCCTCAGGCATCCTATCACTCTAAAAAATAAACTCACCTAAAAGTCAGCGTAGTTAGCGGCCGATAGCTCTTGTGGCTATTGACATCCTGCATCGGCATACCCCAAAAATCGTCCTTGAATACATTAACGAGCTGTGTTTGCGCGAGCACATCCTTGTTCCTCACAACCGCAGGAATATCGTCGTGCACGAAATCTCCACCAAGTGCGTTCAAATAACAACCGATCGCCACGAGTGTGACCGTCGCGTAAATGCACCATTCCGGTGGCTCGTTGCCCTCCGACTCGCTGCAACTGCCACCGGTGAAAGACCGATGATTCCCGGCTCTTCTCGCATTTTGACAGCAATTACCGATATTATTGCCAGCAGCCGTACCACCAGCTGGACCGACGTTGTTACGCCGCCTCATAATCTTCACCGGATCGTTCGAACGATCCAACCACGCGATCCTCGAGCACTTGACCAACGGCACGCTCCTTTTCTCGCGCGACAGCTTGAAGCAACGATCGCTTTCATTAGGCCCAACTCCGATTACGGTTTGTGTCTTTATCAGTAGCACGAAAAAGTGCACATTTTTTTCACCAACCGAATGTGATGGAAAAATTGGTAACAAGGGAACCTCGCTAGCGAGAGTTCTTCGTCAATCTTCTCGTCCGACGTCTCATCGTCGCGAAAACGCTTATCCTCGAACGACAACGAGTTCATTCGTTACCTCGTTCTGTCAACCAGATCCGCTCGACTACGTTCGAATATCGCGCCCGAAAAACCGTTCGAACACTTTTACCCGTTTAATACGCCGACGGCACTCGCAACGTTCGTTGCTCTCCTTTCCGTGATCCTGATAAACGATCGCGAGGGTTCATTATTTATCAGCTAGGCTGCGCGTTCCCCGCGAAAAAGCACCGGGATCTCGCCTAAGAGTTTCGTTTTCTTTCCTTCTTTTCGTTCGAAAAGCGACTCTCAGATCGCGGCGAATTGTGCATCTGGGAATTCAGATTCTCTTTCTTTCTTTCTCTCACACTCTCGTTCACTCTTTCTTTCACCGTAACAGCTCGTTACAGCCGACGAATATCGTTCGACTTTTTGTCTTTTGCAATCCGGTCGGCGTACATCGAAGTTGCCTCGCGAATGCTTTCCAATCGGCGGAAGCAACGACCGAATCGATTGCAATCGTGTGCTTTCGACAGGCAAGCACCGCAATAAATGCGTTGCTTCTTTGATCCCCTTTTCTCTTTGCACGATCGACTATTAGGATCGATTCGTTCCCTCTTTTGCAACAGGATGGACGTTACACGATCGCTTCATTCGACGAATAGCAGTGAATCGATAGACGATCTTGCTTTGCGTACGATTCTCCAGCACCACCTCGACGATGTAACTCGGTATATATGATCGATTCGATCGACGGAACTTCAGTCAAATCCAATTGGAGAAATCGTTCACTCCCGTACGCGATGACGTCCCTTTAATTTGAACTTTAACCACCGCGACCTTGTAGATTCCGAATCGCCGCCCATTTTCCAATGCGAGACCACCACCGACCGACGACGTGAACTCGAACGAGCTTTGTCTTTGTCCGCGATCTACCGTGGCGAACTTTGGCGAACGTTACACGACCACCGTTCGAGCGACGACCGAGCTCTTTCAATTCCGACCTTGCTTTTCGTATTTCCGGTAGATTTGAGAGAATTATGGATAAACGTTGGAATTACATGTAGAACACTAATTTTCACGAAACGCGAGTTTTCAAATTTTCTACGCGAGCGTCCGTATCTCTCGCGAAATGCAACTGAGAATTTTCTTTTCTCTCTCTCTCTCTCTCTCTCTCTCTTTCTATCCTCTTTTTCCCTTCCTTCGTAGTATCATTCCTTCTCCATCCTCCTCTTCTTTTTCCTACCTTTATCTCCCGGCTACTCTCGCGCCACTCACTCCTTCACCACTCCCCTCCCTTCTCTCACCCTTTTCACCACCCTCGCACCACCGAACGAATCGAATTTCTAGCGGAGTATCGCAATAACTTTTCCGGTTTCGCTTATCGACGAGGATTGCATCTCCTCTCGAGCGGACCCTTTTTGATCCCAGGACACTGCTCGAGGCTCCTCCAGCGGCACCTTACTACCCCAACCCACCCTCCTCCTACTCTGCACTTTAAAAGGACGACCCGATCCGGGGCAAAGAGAAAGGAAGCAACGATATCGAGGATATCGTGACGCTCTTTGCACTTCAAACACGATCGAGTATCGATTGCTTCGATCGATACATCACTTCGATCACCCCTCTTTTTTTCCTGAACCCGCTTAACCTTTGGGCATTCACCGAAAAGCGCAACGTGTCACGAAATTTTAAATACACGATGTCATCGAACAATCATCATCATTATCATCAATAAGCATTTCCAGCTATCAATAACATCATATTATCACGCATGATACATCCATTGATAAAAATTAGCGAAGTGTGTAAAAACGAAAAATTAGATTAATTTTTTAATCCACACGTCGAATGTCACAAATTCGAGGTAAAGAACGCGCGCGCTTTCGCGTGATCGTGCGTTAGAAAGTCGTGCGAACCGCAACCACGACTACGATATCGACATCGATACGAGACGAGCGCGGTCGTCGCGACGACGATAAACGCGAGACTAAAGGACGACGGCATCCGCCCGGTTATATACCCGGCGCACTCTGACCCGCAAAGCCGCGCCCGCGCACCAGCCACCCCCAGGGCTTTACTCCTCTGCGTGTCCTCGTGACACCCCTCTCTCTCTCTCTCTCACTCCCTCTCTGGCTCTTTTCCACCCTCGTGACTACACCTTCGCTTCGGAGCCCAAGAAGATCCGCGCGGCTACGTCCGACGCCTGCATTTGTTTACACTTGCTTCACGCCTCGTCCGAAGACGATCTCCTGTTTCGTATCAGATATGGAAGGGTATTTCCCTGAGATCGGTTTTTGTTAAAATGTTTTTATACACTTTTGTAGCTTTGTAATGTTCTGTTTTTCTTGTAGTAATAATAAATATTTACACTTTTTTCTGGTCTATATTTTTATATATCCATTTATATACTATATGTAATATTTATTTGTTATACAAATTGTATGACTCAGGGAAAAAACAGTGGTACCGTTGAAACATACGTTTTACGGGTTTTGCAATCACTTTGAAATTATTTGCATTCGGTATCTAAGCGTGGTGGTTTATGAGTGGTTGCAAGGGTGAAAAGATGATAAAAGAAAGAAGAGAAACCGTCCATGGTTTACAAGATAAACGAGATCCCTTGTCGCTCTTCCCGCCTCCTTCGTTACACGTACTCGGGGCTACCGGTGCCCGAGAATATTTAATAACGTACCTAACTCGCGGCGATGTGTGCATATTCTCGCTTGAACGAAAGCGTTCTAACGACCGTGAGAAGGTGTCGGTGGTAAGGGCGAAAGAACGCAGCCACCTGCAATTCCGGGTACCGAAACCTCTTAGGAAAAAAGTAGGACGGGTACATGAATTCGAAATCGGTCGAAGCAAAAAAACGACTCTGTTATGTATCAAAACTCAGCAATGCATTTAACAGAGTATATTTAGGAACAAAAGATTTTCCTGGGTTAAAATTTTAACCACGATTTGAGCCTCCACAATGCTGGGTAAGAAGATTAAAAGTGAAGTTTATGCAATAGGAAAAATATAGGTATGTTAAATACACCGGTTTCAACAGCCGAAGTTCCAAGCGATCGATGTTTATAATCCTCGAGATTATTCTCCAAATTCTCCAAATTGAGGTTTCTAAGTGCATAAAGAGTAGATTTACAAAACTTCATATGACTCCCCGAGTTGTTAACTCTTATTCGCTCTCTCCTAGCCTTTTGTAGGGTCAAATTAAAATTTACATCACTTTGAACCTATTATCTACCTACTCTTCGACCTACCTAAGTCTAATACAAGATCTTGTAAGGTAGAAGCGAGTTTTAGTGTCAAGTGGCATATACAAACTTCCAAAAACTTCCTGTTTACAAGAATAACCCCTTTGTAAGATATACATAAAAATTACAGACTAGTGAAACATATATTGAAAAGTTTAAATCAGCATAGCTATGATTATGAAATAATACCTACGCATAAGTGAACCTTTAAATAAGTTAGGAGACTCACCCAAGAATTTGACTTCGTTTACATAAGAGTTAGCTACCGAAACTTATCTACAACAGACTCGTTGCGTTACGATATAAACCGATCACATTTTACAATATCGATATCGCAAATAATGTACCTAATCGTTTTTAAAATTGACATTGACTAGCGAAAAATCGATTTTCTAGTTGCAAGCACACGAGGTACAAAAAATCTTGTGCCAACGCTATACGGGAGCTAGGCAAAAGCATCGATAAGGTCAAAAGTCACGTAGAATCAAGAGAAGAACGATCGACAGAACGAATACGTGATCAAAAGAATCGATCGTCTAAACGCGAAGAGGAAAACGCTGGCAGGTAGCCACTCTGTAGTCGTAGTTGCAACGGAACTAACTCGAAAATGTGTTAAGCTCGCTAATGAATCCCGACTAGACGAAGCGTGGCTATCGCGACGGTGCCGTAGACGGACAGCCGGAGAAGGATTTCATCAAAACACCGTAGCTCCGTAACAGCTTTCGAAACTGGAACTGAAGCGTCACCACAATAGGGAGCTCCATGGACAATCAAAGGTGCGGGACATTCGGCTGGTTAGAGGTGCCGTGTACACACGGAAAACGAGGACGTATACATATAAATAGAAGAGAGAGAGAGAGAGAGAGACAGAGCTGGAAAGTAGATGTTGGAGTTTAGGGAGAGGAACTGGGAGAGGGTGATAGAGGTAAAGATAGATAGATAGATGGATGGATGGGTAGAACGAGAGAGAGAGAGAGAACGGGTGGAGAGAGAATGTATTTAATTAATGTACCCGAACAGTAGCGGGCACAGAGTACACACGTTCCGCCGACCGAGCTATCTACCCTGGGCTTCCTCATTTTGTGTGGGCGTGTGTGTATAAACGTCTATCCGTGTGTGTACCTACGTCGTTCATCCGAATGTATGTGTACATATACAAACCGTCGAATTTACCGCAAAACTCATGCATTTCGTGGTGGGACCGGACCCCGAAAAGGGGGACAGAGAGATAGATAGAGAAGTAGGGATTGAGAGGGGAGCGAGAGAGAGAGAGAGAATTCAGGAAAGACACCAGCCGCAATTTCCGCTAATGTCGCACGAGAACGCTTTGACGCGGCCGCAACCGACACCGAAACTCGTGTTCACGAAATCCGACGAAAATTCGCTTCCCTATCTACTGTTTCTATACCTCTCCTTTCCACCAAACTTTCTCACTTTCTCTCTCTCCTTCTCTCTCTATCTATCTATCTATCTAGCTACCCGTCTATCTATCTCTTTCTATCTTAGTCTTTCGAGTTCTCCTCGGAAGTACCCCTACGAAGCTGCCAACCCTTTGTCGACCATCCGTAGGCGGAGTCCTCGGCTTACGAGAGAAGGGCGTAGACGTTCGTGCGGATGAGGAAGAACCAAAATTCCACGCTAGTAAGACCCGGCTAAGTAATCGGAATCCACCTGATTATCTCCTGTCATCGTTCCTGACATTTCCGATTGCTCCTCGTTAGATCGCTCGTTCGTACCTTCGTTCCTTTTTTTTTTTTTCTTCCGAAAGAAAAAAGGTGGTAAACTTTCGCGAGGAATTTATAAAGTCCTTTTTAGAAAGTCAATAATGCTTCAAAATTCTTGTGCACTTTAACACCTTGCCGTACTATTTATCTAGGTAAAATCTGGGACAAAAATGATATAAGTAGACGCTCGCAAAACGAAAAAAATGGAAATCTACAGAATAATAGAATAAAAATGAAATCTTTAAAATAATATTTCATGTATAAATAATACTTTAATGGAAAGTACAGGCTTAGACAGCGGAAATGTAGTAATCATATTTATGTTTGACCCAAAGTATTCATATTTAACTTAAAATTGTTATCACGAGTCGGACTCGTCAAAATACGGCAAGAGGGGTAATATAAAGTTTTTACCAGTTCAAATATTAAAATTATTTATGACATCTACGTCTACCGTCTGAAAATTCATATTACCCAATACTTCACGAAATAGATCGAGTCTTTCGCCGCGATATGAATTATGAGAAATGACAGCAATACGAATATCAGAAGCCTTTCCTTGTACCGCGCTTCAGGACGATGAATCAACTATTAGGTCTGTATCCTGACTGCCTTATCCAATGGCAAGTATTTCCTTATGACACGTTCCTAAGTTGCTGATTCCCCTCGGGCAATAAACCAGTAGCGTGGAGCTCGTACACCAGAGGCACTCGGAAATCCTTGAATGGTGCGAACAAATAGGTTTCTCACACCTTCGCTTTGCAACGTACAAGCGAAGGGCGTAGACATTGTGATAGCAGATAGAGAGAAAGAGAGAGAGAAGAAATTTCTTAAGAGATCTGTCAGGACGCAACAGGAACGACTTAGACCATGTCAGCAAGGATACCGAACGCTTTTGTTCGATAGTAAAGAAATTGTCGAAGAGGGTAGTAGGTATTACTTTCGACCGAACACACTCTGCGACAGTTTTTATAACTCGTCTAACGATCGTTCGTTCTACGTACAAGAGAATCCCTTTGAAAAGTGTCTATAATATATTTTCAAATGCAAGGGAAATGTATATAAAAAAATTCATTCCGTGTCTTTGATAGAAAATCGACTCATTAATAGTGAACTCTTCGGCACATAAAAATGAGAGAAAATAAGTCATCTCGAACGAGCGCGCTTACTCACCTCCTCCCACCCCCTTCACTTTTCGTTTTATTTAAAATTGCTTTTCGATAGAAGTCGCGCGCGCTCTCTTTCGATACGATCGATCTCGAAGTTCGTTTAGGCGCGAATAGCGATCGCCGCTCGGCGGGAAAGTAACTTCCGAGACTTGGAGAGTTTACGCGGGTATTACCAGATGGAACGAGAGACGGCGAATGATTTCGACTTGCTGGAGAGCTGACCAAACAGCGATACGTGAATTCAGATGTAATAAATTCACGCTTTCCTTGCGATTGACTTCGGTGTTACTGCCAGAGCAACCGCTGCAATCTACGATCGGTAGCTCAGCCCGTGTACGTCACTCGGAATTGCAAATACAATAAAAAAAAAATACTGATATAAAGTAAAGACCGAGGCAAACCGATGCATTAAAAATACTCGTCGGTATTTTTGTTCGATAAAAGAACGATAATTCGGTTAAGTAAAATTGTAAAAAAGCATTTATGAGAATTATCATTATTGGACACTCGGTGGAGAAACTAAAGAGCGAAGGGACGCAAAAATATGTAGATATACCTAACATATGGAGACTATTTAAATAAAAGTTTCGATAAATCGGCCGTTTAAAACAACGTAGGTATACCTATAGCGTCTTCTGGTAGAATCATGATCACATTTTTTACGCACACGACCACAGGGAGAAATTTTTGAAGAAACTATACGAAGACAAAAACTAGTATAGACAGTTGATCATAAAACCAAGTTCGTTAGAATGAAAAAAAAAGGAAATAGAAAAAATTCGCTGCCAATAACCACCGCTTAATATGATACCGGTAAACACGAAGTATCGGGAAATGAACGATACCGAAGGAAAACCGTCGATGCACCCGGTCTAAATCGAAACTTTTCCAATTTCCAGGACTTCGTATTTATAAGTTCGTATGCCCTCCCTTTCTTTTCCAACGACTCTCACGATCCACCACCCCCTACCCTTCTGCACTCCTCGTCATACTCGCACTTTCGCGCGCTTGATGTACGATTTCTCGTAGCACAGGGAGTTTCACGGACTTTCGATCGCTAAAAATGTATCCCGGGGAAGCTAACCACGATGTTTCTCTCCCTCGTCGACGATGTGGAGCAAAAAGAAGCGAATTTCGCTTCGTATCTGCAGAGAGAAACGTTTCGTCGATTGCTCGAACTAAAACTCTGATCCGGCGGTCATTACCGATCTCGTGGTAGTTGGTAAGAGGATCTAAGGGTTTTGAAAAAGGTTGGGAGTAGAATGTTCGAACAAGTTTTTAATATCACTTCAGAAAGTCTAACGTTTCGTTCCAGAGCAACGACGCGGTAGGTACCTAAGACCCCCGAAGCTAAATCAATCCTGTTAATTCGCAATTAACGTGTATCGAAACTAAAATTCCTGGAATGTTATTTTAAAGTACCGATCGATGAATATACGATAGACACTCGTCCAATGAAGTTAAATCGATCGATAACTTCCTTGAGGGTAGGTATCGTTAAATGACACGCGAGGTGAAAGTAATATTAAGTGAAATAAAAAAGACTTCTTTTAATAAAACCCTCTACAAGAATCGTCCGAGTGGATATCTAGGTTACAGGCCAAGATTTATCTACTTACATTCCGTACCAACTTTCCAAGTATATCCAGCGTGTTTGGCGAATCGAGGGAAATTAATTTACATCGACGAGTACGCGAGGAACGATTTTGGTACAAGTACTTGCGAACTCTGGTCGGACGAGAAACTTTCGTCTCTATTCCCTCCGATCTCTCTAACATCCGGAATCTCTTGGATCTTTGTGAAATCACTTGTAAACTAATCTCGAAAAAGAATACCTGCTTCTATTAATTCTCAAATTATACTGTTTTATCTTCAAAATTTGAATTAAATCGGTAGCATATGTCGCGATCGCTCATTGTATACACTAATAAATCTCTGAAAACAAAGCCAGGACTCATTTCGATCGAACCACGTATCAACGTGCGTGCCCGAATAATCGTACATAATAAAATATCTCATCGCGATGGCGATCGTCATCGTTATCCAGCATCGTATAAAATCATTTTCGCGTACCGGAACAAAGCACGATGGATCTCGCAATCATCACGATTTCGTGTACGCGAGGAGGGGTCTCGTTTATACCACGTGTATGCACCCAGTGGACATAGCTATATAAAATATTCCTATAATTTATCCATAATGCGTCCATTGTTGTCTCGCGATTCGACGTACACCTGTCACGGGCTATCGCGTCGATCTCGTCACGAAATCTATTCGTGCGTGCTCGTAACGGATGTCACCCTGAAAGAGGTAGAATCATTTTCTCGATAAAACCTTCAGAGAGAGAAGCTTCGTCGTACTCGAATTAATAATTTCATTTTTGGACGTAACGGAGTATAATACGAGATTATAAGTAGGGGAGACCGGGGCTAAAAGTCCCAGGGGCAAGTTGTCCCAGTCGTAGTTTTGGTATCTTAGGATGGAAGGGGAAACGCGTCCGGTGCATGATGTACAGGTCTCAGCGAGTAAAAAAAAGTGTAGTGGTGGTCGTTGTGTTTAGTCTTCCCTGGTTACTTCAAGAGACGAATTTATATTTTGATAAGTTCAGTTCTACTTCGGGTACATTACTTAAGCATCTCTAGGCACTAATGAAAATCGATTGCACACGAGTTCGCACATGTAATAGAAAGAGAATTTGGTCAGCTTCATTTCCTAGCCAGAATTTTTAAAAAACGCCTTGATCTGACTGAACTATTACCCGAGAAACAAACCTATGAAAATGGGGCAAGTTGTCTCACACGTAGAGGTAAGTTGTCCCAACAATGAGATCTGAGACAACTAGGCCCATCCTCTTTTTTTGCTGTAACGTTTGTTTTTATCATTAGTTTTCGACAGAATTCAGGTTTCTGTTCATGATGCAAACATCAGGATTTTTGTCAAAAATCGATGCATCTCAAATTTGCCCGATCAAATACTCGTTCGAAAGAGGAAAGCCTCTTCTTTACGAATATGCAAGTCGCGTTTCGATAGGATGACTGGTTAAAAAGTTAAAGCGATTTTTCTTTTGAAAACGACCCATACTCCGACACTTAAAAAATTTATTTTTCAACACTCCGCACCGATATCGAAAAACGGACAACGGGACAGTATTCTACATGCTTTCTTCTTTAAAATGGGACATTAAACATTGAAATCGGCGGTGGTGACCATTTTCGCAAAAATCATGATGCATACATCAGGATTTTTCCTTGGAAACCTTGGAAAACTAGCCCCATGGCGTGAGACAACTTACCCCGTAGCGGGGCAACCCCGTAGCGGGGCAAGTTGTCCTAAAAAACTCGGTTGCTTGAAATTGAAAAAAACGTGTTAAAAACTTCCCAATGCAAGCCGAAAAATTTCCATGTATTGCTAAGAAGTTGAACTTTATGATGGTCCCCAAAAAATTCGAAAATATAAGCTACACAATTTGTAGAAACAAAAAACCTAAAATTGGGACAACTAGCCCCGGTCTCCCCTATCATTGAGTACCATGGGTATTATTTTCGGAGATAAACGTAAGAGGAAGAGAAAAAATAATATAAAAACGACACTAGACGATATATTTCAATTTAATTTGAAATTAATAATTTTTATTATTTAATTATTTCGAATAATTTTTGAAATTAATTCGAAAACGTTTATGATGTCGATAAAAAGTATAAATCGTTGTCGTTTCACTAAATTCGAGCAATTTTAACGCGTAACCTTTTCGTCGTGGAATTTGCTCATTCCTATTTAGCTGGTGCGTGGGTGAAAGGTGTGACTGCGATTGCGATGAGGGTGGTAGTGTGGTAGGAAGAAGAGAACGACGATGGTGGGAGGTTAGGGGAAGGGTTAGTATGTAGAAGAGCTGAGGCGCGCCAGGGAGAATTTAAGGCGTAAAACTTTCGCAATTACCGAATGTTCGGTATCCTTGAAAAGTTTCGTAAGTGCCACGGATGGCGAGCACTGAACTCTCTACCCTTCGCCATCCATCCATCCTTCTCTCACTACTTTTCGCTGTCTCTCCTTCGACCTCGATCTCTTCTCTATGTCCATCGCGAATTTAACCACACAAGAAATAAAAAATGCGAGGAAAATTAACAAAATGTGTAATGATTGTATATTAATTATACATCCTTTGTTGAAACATTAATAAATGCTGTCACTGCAGACATTCTCAATGATTTATATCGTTTCTTATAAATTATTGAAAACAATAATTTATCCATATGGTTCGCATAAATAATATGAGATATGTGAAAATTATAGAACGCTGCTAATAACGTCTCTTTTCCCATCTTACCGTCTCGTCTAGAAGTACTTACTTGTAGACCGGTCGTGTTAAGTCTATCCTTTCCGAACTAACAAACGTAAAATACAAATCCTCTTAACGTCTCCCTCGAAAAACCAGAATTTATGATCGTACAGCAAAATTTAAACTACGCGCGGATTTCTTTTAGTTCTTTTTATATTTTCTTTCTTTTTTTTTGCACAAATCCTAAAGTAAATTCCGGTTGCAGATGTAGTATACTTAAGTCTTGTCGGACAAACGAAAACGAAAGAACGAACGTTAATGCCTTTAATAAGCATTGTCCTGCTATGAAGTGACGTATGTTTCTTCGAAATAAACCACGGACCTTTTCTGTTCATAAATTAAAATAAAAGATCCATCGTTGAACTAATTTCTATATTTTCTGTATTTTCTACATTTTCTTTCTTATTCCGATCTAATAAATTCTAATCCATCTTCAATCCCTCCAAGAAACAAGAATCTCACTATGAATTCTTATTCTGAAAGTGCAGGACGATCTCGACGGAAAATCAGGAAGAAAATATTTCGAAACGCTTAAATGTTTGAAGGAACACTGCAAAGACCGTAAAGGAAGGAATGAGAGAAAGAGAGAGACGCGAGAATAACGTAGTCATCGTCCAGCAAAGATGGAAAGAGAGATAGAGAGAGATGGCGACGGCCTCCTCGTTGTCGCGGAATGTAAGAGAATTCCAGGAAATTCCGTAAACTCCTCTTCGACCGTTTTGTCGCTTAGACAGGACGACGAGCGATATACTCGAGGGGTCGCATGAATAAGTCAAGAGAGAGCCGCCGGTAAATAAAGCGAATACCATGGACGGTCGCGAGCCACGCCAAGGCACTCATTACGCTTTCTTACGAGCGTACTTTATTGAATTTTTAATCGTGGAACGATGACTAAGAAGAAGAAAAGAAACGAAGAAGAAGAAAAGAAGAAAAAAGTGAACCGTGACTTCGACGATCTCGATGCGAGAAATGGCCGTTTCTGTGAACGTCAAACGAATGGAGAAGAATGGTAAAGAAAGGCAAAATAGAAACATGATAGAGAGGGAAGGGAGATGCTACGCTTTGCCTTCGGCAAAGAGAATCGTTTCGTGAAAAACTTCTTATAAGCTGGCAGGACCAAATCGGCAGAATCAATCCAGACTTATCAGAATATTTAATACCCATTTTATACTAACTTGTACTCTTCAATTTATCTAATTCTATAAGTTCTGCTTATGGAAAATGGTAGGGGAGACCGGGGCTAGTTGCCCCAATTTTAGGTTTTTTTGTTTCTACAGATTTCTGTAGCTTATATTTTAGAATTTTTTGGTGATCATCGTAAAGTTCAACTTCTTAGCAATACATAGAAATCTTTCCGCTTGCATTGAAAAGTTTTTAACACTTTTTTTTTCCAATTTCAAGCAAACGAGTTTTTTGGGACAACTTGCCCCGCTGCGGCGTAAGTTGTCTCACGCCATGGGGCAAGTTTTCCAAGGTTTCCAAGGAAAAATCTTGATGTATGCATCATGATTTTTGCCAAAGTGGTCACCACCGCTGATTTCAATGTTTAATGGCTCATTTTAAAGAAGAAAGCATGCAGAATAATGTTCCATTGTCCGTTCTTCGATATCGTTAAGCAATGATGAGAAATTAATCTTTTAAGTGTCGGAGTATGGGGTCATTGTCGAGCTTAAAACTGCTGTATCTTTCGAACCAGCCATCCTATCGAAACGAGACTTGCATATTCGTAAAGAAGAGACTTTACTCTTTTGAACGAGTATTTACAAAAATCCTGACCTATGCATCATGATTTGGATGGGGAAAAAATGAGGGTGGGGCAGGTTGTCCCAGATCTCATTGTCGGGACAACTTACCCCGACGTGTGAGACAACTTGCCCTATTTTCAGAGATTTTTTTCTCGGGTCATAGTTCAGTCAGATCAAGGAGTTTTTTAAAAATTCTGGCAAGGAAATGAAGCTGACAAAATTCTATTTCTATTACATGTGTGAACTCGTGTGCAATCGATTTTCATTAGTGCCTAGAGATGCTGAAGTAATGTACCCAAAGTAGAATTGAACTTATCAAAATATCAACCCTAAGATACCAAAACTACGGCTGGGACCACTTGCCCCTGGGACTTTTAGCCCCGGTGTCCCCTATTTTAATTTTGAGATTAATATAGGACTGTGTTTAGTTGGGAGTCGTTTATATGAAAAAGAATGAATATACTAATTCTATTTGTGTGGTACAAATGAGTGCAAATTCAGTTCTACCAATTTCTTAATTTAATGCAAATTTTTTTGTGGTTTTACTAGCTTAATACTATGCTAGCAGCTAGGATTTACTCCGTAATAGCACGAGGTACAAATTTATTGTGTATGGTACAAATTAATACAAAATGAGTAGTTAATATTCTAATAGGTCTGGTTTGATTCTACTGGTTTGGTTCCGCCAGCTTGTAAACTGTACGAGAGAAAGCGTGTTGAAATTTTTGACCAGACACTCTCCTTTCTGTAATCGTGTGGCTCCTGCTACTGCATCGCGTAATTGCGTAATTTACATTGCAAAAGAATAAAAGGAAAAGCACGAAGAGCGCGTCGCGCATCCACCCTCATCGTTTTCTCCGCTCCTTTTATCTCGGCACTTTCGAGTCACGAGAAACGCCAAGGTAGGAGGCAATGAGCGGAGAAGATTCGGCGTTCACGGACGCAACGAAGCGACGACTCTACTGGCGAAAGGGTAAAAACGTCTCGGATGCTTATCTTTCGAGTTACGCGAGACACAAAAGCTCCCAATGGTACGAATATAATCCCGGATGGGTACCGTGCGTTAACGAATCACGGTGCTTCTTCTATTTATCGTTTTAAATTACGACCCTACGTTTCTTATCTTTGATTTTCTTCCGTGAAACTGATAAAACACGAGTCAGGGTAAATATTTTACTCCTTTTTTAAGAAATGACTATATTTCTATTAATTGTTTAATAGGTTACAGATAAATCTCATTTTGCTAATTTATTTTCAATAAGTACAACGGTGTACCAACTATCGTCTCTTAACGAGCACTCTCTTCTTCGTATTTCCATACACCAATACCGTTAACCACAGTTGTGTGAGAATTTATCGCGCAAGTAGATATTGGGAAACATCGATTTCCTCATCGCTTAACAAGAACGTGGCACTCGATTCGTGAAGAGGGCTTATATTTAGTCGAACATCAATTGAACATATATGGAATAGCGGAAAGCAATGATAGCTGATATCCAACCATTCTTACGACACGCCTAAACTTCCCTACGTTCTCTCTTACTCATCCCCCTTTCTCTCTCACACTCAACGTACCTACGTATATCTGATGGCCCAGTTCGCTAACTTGCTTCGTAACACCAGCAAACATATCTCCGTAATAGATTTACCCACGTGCCAAGCTAACGGTGATAACGGCGTAGTAGCTATCGCGACTGCTACGAAGTTTCTGCCCTTCTTTTTGCATCGTCACTAAAGAGAAGAGAAAGAGAAACAGAAGAAGCGTTAAAGCTTCTGCCGGGTGTTTGCCGAGAAGAGTTTACACGGGGTGGGGGGCGAGAAGGCGTCGAAGATATAACACGAAGTGGGTGTAACAATGTCACAAGGATGTTAAATTAATTGTCTCGTCTCGATAAGTAGTTACCGCCATGGACAATTATGTCATTTACAAATCATTTCGTAGATTAGATATATGGGATCAATAAAATTGTTATAGTCAATAAAAATAGTACCTACTTACAATAAACTTTCGGCAACGAAATTTTCCAACAAAATTTTTAAAAAAATTCAATTCAATACAAATAAAATTTTTCATATCCAAATTATGGACTATAAAAAATACCATGACTTTTAATTTAACTTTTTCTGTATCTTAAATAGTTTTTTTTTAAATATTAACGATAATACAGAAAGTCGAGATTTCTTTAGAAGTGTTTTCCTACCCCTATGAACGTGTTTCAATAGGAACAAAAAATTGTTTCTTTGAATTTTCGTATTGCCAAACGTTTCTTATTAATTCAACGTGAAATATAAGCGATTTTATCTGCTAATTAGCTTGCAACACGGATTAAAAGTAATCTTCGCACGACTAACAATGGTTTTAAATTTTGGGTAGGAATTTAACACGGACCGCAACGATTTCTCGATTTCCCCCGTTTTTCGCTTGTAAGCAAGAATTCGTTAGAGAGTTCGTGCAAGCATCGCTTAAGAGGGCCGCTATCGGTTTAACGGTTCGCTCGGTTCTATGCTAGAACAGAGAGAGAGAGAGAGAGAGAGAGGACGCGATGCTTTTAGACAGTTGGATGGTTGGAAATCAGTGATTCGCGGTGCACGAGCCATAAAACTCGGTGTACACCTCATAAAAATATCCGGGACGCGAGCGTACAACCGGTCCGACCCGATTCACCGACGTGCCTCTCGCGCGCTTTCGGTACTATTTTATTTTCTACGACCCCGCGTGTCACGCGGCTTGCAGGACATTATTCGAAATTAATTCCGTGCTCTGGGAAATGGCCGTGCATTCCTCGTCGTCGTCGCCATCGTCTTTCTCTCTCGTACTCTCTTTCTACTCCCCTTTCTATCTCACTTTTTCGGCCTTTGCCCGCTGGATGTTCATATATCAGTCATCACGAGACACGTGGTCGTCCAAAAATCTACGTTCCCTCGCTTGATTGTAATACAATTGAACCTGCTTCGTCCTAACTAACGCATGGTCGTACGCAAGCGTTGGAATATTTTTGCGAGCTCATAAAAAGGTTTGTAACGAGTCAGAAACAAATACGAGGATAATGTATCTGTGGAATAATTAATGTTACAGTACTGATACTACATAATACGGTATTATAAATGAACCGACGCGTAATAACAATCTTAATCGATGATACTACATGTTTTAACTCGAAGGATTAGCAAAGATTATAACCATATCTATCTCGCTCGTCGGAAAAGTGTAGTTTATTTGGAGTTGATTAATGCTCGTCGAACAAGGGTTTGTATTAAAATCCTCTCATTTACTTTTTTTTTTTTTTAAAATACGTGCATGGATATTAATAAAAATGATATCACGGATCGATGAGACATTGTCATATTTTTTGACATTTTATTTTGGTGTTCGAAAAAGGAGGATGTTGCCCAATTCGACAGTGGACGATGTTGCTTTTTTTGTTTGTTCGAGTACAGCTCCGGGGCGGATGGATCAATTGTGATGAAACCTTTTCTAATTTGTAGGTTTGGGTTGCCTATTGGCCTCGTTTAAAACATTTTTTGAAAGACTTATTATTAACAAAATTATTGCAAAATAAGTACAAAATGTGAAACAGACTTCAATTCAACTATCATTGAATGTACATTAAAAAGTATGAAATAACAAAATTTTTAACAAGAAAGTATAAACTGCCTCTGAAAAAGTTGCAATATTTGGAGTATAATATAGATGAAACACATACATATTCTTCTACCAAAATGAACTGCACTTCACTTATTACTATATTTTTCCATATTCTAGCTATACATTACAAATTAATTCATTTCGTTAGCGCTTTTTCCAAATTACTTCTACGTGATATGTAGAGCTGTTCGTGATTTACTCTTGAACTATATAAAAAGTCTCAGGAGATGACGGATCAAAACGCTAGTTTTAGAGAGGTGTAGAAACGTTTAACTTGTATCACAGCCGTCAATAGACTGCTCACCCTACCGTGCTTGTACAATTTAGACGGGAGGTAGGACACAAACATAAACATCGTACAGGTAAGACCGCTAACGGCTCCGTCGTCTTCGATGTAAACATTGACTGCCTACAAATATTTCTCTTTCCATTTTTTACTATTATCGATGTCGGTTTCTATTTTTTCGTTACAACTTTTTTTATTTACTTTTGCCTTTCCTCTCATTTCGGTATCACGCTACCGGGAAACTTACGGACCACCGCGCGAAAAAAATACAAGATCGTCCTGGAAGAGCTGAACGAGCACTTCGCGATCGTATCACGTGATCGAGCTAACAATGGAAAACAAGGCGCGACATGGCCGTGCGTGACTTATTAATTCCACACGGTTGCGGAAATGAGCGCCGTAGGGAAGCGTTTTAATTAGGTACACCGTATACAGTGTATATCGGACAACATCGTTAACACTCGACACGTCAAATGAGTTATCGGAGAATTAATATGGGATTTTGTATTATTAAGCATATCCTTCGATTAAGAAGAAAGTTCTTACTCGTGATCGACCGAACAATTTTTATGTATGAAAAAATTAAAATACTCACCATTTGCATCGAGATTGTTTTCCTAATTTATTCTCTGCTAACCTTGATTTTATTTTATCGATATTTTATGTTCTGGAGATGACTTAACACATTGTGTACGAGGAATGAGTAAACACGTGTTTCGCATACTACTTTCATAGAAATTTATTATCAATAATATTTCTTAATGATAGCAAAAAGCATATTTTTATTTAACTATTTGTCAAATAAATAAATATCCTTTAACGTCGGTAGGTTTAGTGTTAAATCTTCCAACAGAAGAATTATGAATTTTAAGACAAAAATATATTGTAAAATTAATTAAACTCCTTCAAAAAATATACATTCTCTTTGCATACAACCATCCAACAAGAATATCCAAATATATTGATCATAACGGAACGCATTAGGTTAAGGTAGCACGATTTGTCTATTAGTTCGTGTCGAGCAGATGCCATTCAATTCGCTCGTAGTCGAGTCGTCGGTGTAACTCACTTAAGACGCTCGCGAAGCGCTAGCATATCCTTCGAAGCTGACGCAAGCCAGACGCGTCCGACGGAGTGATGCGAGGAGGATGGTAGGAAGTAAAGAAGAGGGAGGAGGAGTAAGAAGAGAAGCAGGATGCTGAGAAGGAGCAAAGGAGGTGGCGGAAAGAGAGGGTAAATGAGGTGAGCGCGGCAGGTGGTGAAACTAATAGGACGTTTCTTAAGGCCGAGTTAAACTGGATCGGGATATGAAGCGGCAACCAGTTCAATGAGCAACTCGAGCTGCTAATGGAGCAGGCACTTACGGTTATTATATCATTTCGAACGTTTCAGCGACAGTAACCATAATCCCGTAGCGAGCAATTAAGACGTTTTTGGCGACCTATCGCATATCGTTACGTCGCACCTTCCATTGAGCGTCCGGTGAAGCCGATAACTTTTTATCGCTACGAGGATAATTCTACTGTGTCGTGGTATAATAACACAAGGGGGAAGAAAAAAAAATATCGCTTAAACTTTTCTCGATCTTCTCTCATACCTACCCCATTTCCTATGATATTAGAAAAAAAAAAAGTAAACTCGATACGTTCGAAACAAGTTGTTAGAATCCATGCGGTCACTTGAAACTCGAGTCTTCCTTTGACCGGTCCGTACAACGAGATATAGAAAACCACACACACGTTTACCTATACATACGTACGACGGTCCCTCCCTACGACACTTTTATCCGCGAAAGTACGCAAGGGATTGGAAACGTTCGGACTCGCTCGAGAGGATTTTAAAGGTTTAAAGCTGCGCCCCGGCTTTGATTGAAATCAGTTTGTCGCAATTTTATTACCCTGGAATGGATGCTGCAGCGCGGTCGCGTATTCCCGTTGAATCCCTTTCCCTCTCTCTTTCTCTTTATCCGCGTTACCTCTGTCTTTCTTTCGTGCCGTTACTCGCCACCGTTAAACTTGACGCTTTCATCGCGGTAATAAAAGGCAGGCGACGCTAACGTAGATTTTCATCCCTCTTTCTACCAGCGTACCTACGCGCTGGGTTTCCACGCACGTGCGCCACAGCTAGCAATCCGCCAATATGCACGAGATGTCACCTTTACGCACACCTTTGTCGTCTCATAATTCTTGGAAGATGGCAAACATACGCGGAGCCACGAGAATCAGGATGGCTTGCGGGATAACAAAGAGAGAAGGAGAGATGGTGAATGGACCAATTTCTCGCTTCGTCTCTTTCTATCTCAAGCATAGATAGGATGCTAATATAAGGTTACGCGTACCTATCTGTCTCTTACGCCTTTTGCAACATCGTGTACGTATACAGGGTGTTCCAAATAAATTTAACCAACTTTATTTGTGATAACATGACAAATATTTTTGTAAAGTGCTAATGCTTAGAAAATGTTGCTCTCTTGAAGGTCATTATTTATTTCTTAAAGCATTTCTTTATGTCATCACAAGTAAAGAAGATATTTAGGTGACTAAATTTATGTGGACCACCCTGTATCTACACATAAAGGGTGAACCACAAATCGTGATCAGTAGAGATTATTTTGTTATCAGCTATTCGATCGAAAATGTTTTTTTCAGCTTTTGCATGGATTAAAGAAAGTTTTAACATGCTTTGTAAACATTGATCCGTCCGTAAAGAGTTTGTAAATGTTTTCTCGACCCAGATGAAAAAAAAATTTTGCTCCGATATTTACTGAATTTGTCTTAGAACCTTCTAACGGATGGGCGTACAAAAAATTATATGTTTATTTACAACAAATTCAAGATAACCTTGTAAAAAAAAAAGAATTGACAAATAATTTCTTATAATCACATTAAAGCTCTTTTAAAACCATGCAAAAGGTGATTAAAATATTTTCGATCGGACTGCTAGTGACACAGTAATCTCTACTGATCACGATTCGTGGTTCACCCTGTATACTATGAAGCGTAACTCGGTATGAAGATATATGTATATGCATAAGATCGTAAGCCCAGGGAAAACGATGTTTCCACCGTAGTTTCATTCGCGGTTTCGTCCGTTGTAACATCGAAACACATTTTGGTGTCCCTTTTCGAAAGGATGTTGCTTTCGTCGAGATGGCTAATCGAACGACCTCGCGCCCTCTTTCGCCTGCAGCCCTCTTTTCCCGATGTATCTTCCGCCGTCGTCAAAGTTCCTCTATTTCCGTTTTACGCTCTTGTCGACTTTGGTATACGTTACTTCGCGCGTATGTCTCTTCCCGAAGATTCGATGAATTTCGGATCGAAGATCTAGCGTAAATCGAGGATGCGCTTTATGGTGAAAAGCTATTCGATGTCGATGCTTTATTTGTACCTATGTTGGTATATGTTTGCGTTTATGATACTCTTCGAGCGAGGTATGAAATACGAGGTTGAGATTCGATTACTGATCTTTAGGCAAAAATTTATCGTTTTTGCTAGAAAGAAATGGTTTTTGTATTCTTTGCCATCGAAATGGCAATTTTTTTTCTAGACTATATCTCGGAAACGGCTGACCATATAAGATTTTTATAACTTTAAAACAAACTATTTTTAAACAAAAAAAAAAAAAGTTTCATCTAAAGGACAATTGGAAATATTTTCAAAATTTTTAGTTACGGCACAAGTCAGCACAAACTTAATAAACCTGACACAATCCTTAATTTTTCCAAATTAAAAAGTTGCTAACTTTACGGACATTCGAAAATTTCGTGAAAAATGACACAACCTCGCAACGTTCTATGCCTAACGTTGTATTTTTTTCACACGCGAGAAGAAAACGACGCGGACAAATAAGAAGAAGGGTAGAAAGGAAAAAGAGGTAGCTCGTAAAAAGTGCGACGTAAAAGCGCTACAATCGTAGCACGGAGTGCGTCTCTGTAACTGACGTGAAGGTCCGACTTGGCGCAAAAATATATTTTACCAACGTCGGCGCAACATGACTTCGCGATACATACGTCATTGCGTAACGTTACTTTTACTTTGCCAAGGAAGAAAGATACCAGCTTTATTTACATTCGTCCGACTTAAAAACAGGAAGAGACTTAGAGAAGGATGAGTCCTCTTTGTGAAGAAACTTTTCAAAAAGATATGTCGAAGTTATTTTCCTCGCGATGAAACTTCTTTCTAGATTTTTAAATGCACGAAAAGTATCTCGATTTTTATGAATAAACAAATTGTAGGTACATACATAGTCTACTATTTATGCTTATATGCAATAATCCATACAATTTTAGACGAATCGCATTAAAACAGACGTGCTTACCCCGTGCAAATTCTCAATACGTCGATGAAGTAACACCGAGCTTAGTCAATGAACGGTACAAGTCGAAAATCCGGTGAGAGTCCTTCCGTTGGTTGATTTGAAGCTGATCAATGATACACACGTTAATTATCATCGAGCAAAAGCTCATTCTCACCGGATTGACCGGTCGGTGCCATGACAGGATTACGTATCTACGTTGTACATACGAGCCATTGCAAGGATGAAATCCAGCTAATATCGCGTGTGAATTATGAATCCGTATCGTGCTTAACGCTGGAGAACCAACTCGGCAGTGGTAGTTATCCGATCACCGTAACAACGTCGACGTAATGCGGATCGATCTAACGTCTGGACCTTCTAGCAACCATGCAAACATATAGATTCATACTCCGATAGGTTAACGTCAAATAAATTCTATGTATGTTTGTACGAGGTATAAGCTAGAATACGCGTTATTCGCTTAATAAATTTATGCGAAAAATTTGTAAGAAAAATGAATCAAATGTGCTTATAAAAAGTCAATATAAAAAAGTGATATACGTAAATGGTAGACATTATCTCGCTCTTACATTTTCAGTAATTAGACATTGCTTTAATAAAATTACCCTCCAGTACTTTTGTCGCTAACACACAGGTCTCTGAACTCATTACCTACCTTCACATCCAGTCGGTCCTCTCTTTCGTCGAATCTTTTGTCAAAGATAATTGATTATCTTCGTGCCACTTTAATAAGCGCATTAAATTAATACTTCAGCCTTTTGACTAAAGTAATATCGAACCCCGTGCAGTTCATTTTTCTCGTTAAATGGAAGCATAGCATGCTTCACACGCTCGATGAATATCCGTATCGGGAAAAGAAAAAAGAAAAAAAAAGGAGGTATATCGTAGCAAAGGTAGAGAAAGATCACTTTTAAAGCATTATTACGCTCCAGGCGGCACATCGTGTTTCTACTTCGCTTTAGAATTCGATAGAGTTTTAGTTTCGTTCATTCGGATATCAATCCAACGCGAGCATTGCCCCGTGCAATGTAATTTCAATCCTCTGAAATATTTTGATGGTAAAGGAAACGAAAAAAAAAATTGGCAAAAAATACACAGCACGAGTATCGAAATCCTCGTCGTTACGAAGGTGCGTAACTCAAATAAAATCCGTGTAAGCTTCGGCATCGTTCAAGAATTCATGGAACGAAACTGACGCTCGTTCTTTTCGTACGAGAAAGAAGAAACAGAAGAAGAATTTCGAGACGAGCTTCCGAATGTTGTAAATTGCGAAAGGATGTGCCACTCGTCCCGTTTACCATCCTCCTCCTTTTCCTTCCTTTGCTCTTTCTTCTCATCCTTCCCTTCTTCTTTATTTGCTCTTTCTCTCCGATTTTTCTGACTTACCTACATTAATCTTCCCTTCTACCGCGAACGGTGCGAGAGAAAATAAGATTGATGAGCAACTCGCCTTAATTAATGCGAAGCCTTCGCCGTCGGGAAAGTACATCAAGCACTTAAACGGGAGCTCAATTATTGCGGGGGCTAATTCAATTTTAAAATGTTCATACCGATATTCTTGACTTCGGCTTTCTTACTGATCTCAACGCTTGACATACGTCCCGAAGATATAAATAATGATTTTACTTTCTTAAACAATTTTTAAATATTCCTCTACCGTTCGTATCGTGTCTTATACAGGATATCCCGTTTACGTACCGGAAACTACGTGTGCACTTGAATTGAAAAGTCTAACAAATTTTTTAATTAACGAGTTATTAACACGTTCGTAGACAGTAAAATTTTCAGTGAGCAACAAAAATACACAGGCGATTCTTTTAAAATTAATTGCGATATATGTAATTTGATTAGACACATTTTGTAAGAGTATAGTCTGGAGTATAGAACTGGTACGTCATACTAGGCGTGATACGAAGCGATAAAAGTAAAATTCCACGAAAACCAACGGCACGTAACGCTCCACGTGTTATTGTTTACCTCCTCCTACCGTTTCATGTTACGGCTTCTATTACGTACTAGTGAGACGCCGTCAGTCATCGATCGCTTCTGCTCTCCATAACTCGTCCATCTTTGTTAGTTAATACCTCGTTAACTAAGCCAAATTTCGTAAAAATTTATTAGAATTTTCGACTCAAGTCCAGACTTATGTTCTGGACACCCTGTATATTTCTTTCTCGGTATCACAGCGTCTCTTATTACTAGATATAATTTAACGTCGGTATAGGACTCTAGGAAAACACAAACGCGATACACGGATAATATATGCGTAAGGGTAGTCCAGGGGTGGAAGGTGGCAGGAGTAGCGTTGAGGTTAGCAAGACCCCCAGTGCCAAGGATCCAGGGTAAAGGAACGTTATTCGGTGGGCTTTGCCAAAAATTTATTTGGATCGTGTACCTAGAGGAGAAATTTGGATTACAAGGGGGCGAGTTGTCTTAGCAAGAAATCGTTAATAACGATCCTTTCTCGCTTCTAACTTTACTCGAGTCTCTTAACAATCTTCGCTAATGTATATATTTATAATTATATATATATATCCTTATCGAATCGAGTCTTTGCTTATTTTAACGTTAATTATAGTTATTACGAGTTTCCACGCTCGATGATAGGAGCTTTGTGAATATGCCGCGTAGTACGAGAGCTCGATAAGCAAGAAGAGCATGTACAGCGATAACGGGATAAAGTTACTAGGAGAGTTTAATTAGGTACGTTAATATCCAAGGAGATAAAAAACTATCTACAAAGTGATATCGCTGAGTTTTTACTAAAGCGGAGACCGGACTTTAAGATACCTTTCGATAATGCCGATCTTTTTTAACGAGGAAGTACAACGTTGTTGGGGATTTTTTAATCTCTTTAATTTTTGCAACAAGATAGAGGTTATCTACAATAGTTTAACGTACCGTTGATAGAATAATTTCCATTTAAAAAGGTTTCATGGATTAAGGGTGAACAAAATTACACGAGCAAAACTTTTATCATCTACGAGTATACGAATACATAGGCAGCTATGGAACGATAATAAAATTTAAAAAAATGAGAACGTCTCATTACTCATATAATGCATGATCACGGTCTCGTTGGGAAGGCTTGAAACCGTGACATGTAGCTTCTTTCCACGACAAAGGAAAACATTTCAATCTGGATCGTCTAGCCGAGCGTAAGATCATTTGGCAACGATCTTCCTAAACGTGGTTATTATGTCGTGACATTCGAGTTACTCGGAACGTAGTATGTAGTAACGGCATTATTAATCTCGTTGGTCCATCGAACGAAATTTATATTCCTATACAAACCCCTTATCCCTCCACGATGATGTATCGTAACTACGTATCCGTTTTACCATTCAAAAAGCCGTTTCAACAATACGGACCATATCTTTCCATTTCGATACATTCCTTCTTATGAATATTTACGAAGATTGAGTACTTACATGTATCTTTATAAAATCAAAACCAGAAATACAAAAAGGAATAGACGTCTTATTGAATTCTCATTTAGAAGGAGAATACCTTAACTCAAATTCCTTCGTTTGTCGACACACACTACAAAAGAAATCTTTTCAACTACTCGGAGGCGTGCAAAAAATCTAGTTTATTTTGATAAGTAGAATACATCTATCACAGAAAGGACGACATTTATTCTCTTATAAGATCTATTGGAAACATTTTTTTAGCGTCAACGTCGCGACAGAGGTTGTCTTTCTTCGACGTTCTTTTCCACAGCATCGTGCTTGTTTTCACTAGATTGCGTTGCCATTATGCGACAGGCAAAAAGATTTACGTTGTAGCTATGGGAACATCGCTCTCACTTACTGGAAAATTTTCCTATCTAGACGTGTATTCGCGAAGTATACATTAGACACTCCTGTTTTCTCAGTGATGTATTATTACAAAAATTTATCATAGAGTTTCATAATTATTATAAGTCGCAGTGCTCATTGAAAAGGGCTGTACTTTTAAATATTCATAAAAAAAATCATCTTTAATACTTAAAAAGTCCCATCCTTTAAGGAAAACTTAGCTTCCTTGTAAATAACATAAAGGATATCTCGAGTAAACAGGAGAGAGAGTGGAGAGAGCGTAACCTAAGTCGATAGGCCTAGCTGTGAACCGAATGAGTAATTAATCTCAACTGATCCTCGTATCTGCATAAGCCTAGATTACTGACTGCTTGACATACGAGACTTCGATGAAGCTCAACGAGACTGAACCACTATCGGTAACAAGACTAATGGCGCTTATTCATAGCCCAATATACCTAAAACACGTAAATCGAACGACGCCTTCTCATTAAACCGCGAAGCAATTTACTTTAAAAGACTCGTTGATACCCTAAGATCGTATTTTAATCCCCATTTACGTTAGCCACCATACGCTACAACGCGATCCATTAAAGTCTATAACACACGTATCCTAGAAATATGTCGCGGGACTCACGATACAGGTTATAGATTCCACCCTCGTTCAATAAACGATATCGATTCAGAATAAACGCTTGAACGTGTACAACAAATTCGCAAGAATTTAAAGATCCATAGAAAGTAGCCACTCGTATGCGATTGAACTACCGAAAAAGAAAATAAAATGATTTTTGCGTTAACAGCGTTTCAAACTCCAGGGTGAAGCGTCGCGACGTTTCTACCTACCTCTTTTGTTGGAATTTCTCTCTTTTTCCTATGGATGTTGAAGAATGTAGGACCAAGTACGAGAAAAAGGCAGAGAATCGCACGGATAGTTGGACAGCACTCCGTCGAAATACCTTTTGCGGTACTCATTGTTTCCCGTCCATAAATGTCAGCGATGACACGAGGCGTTTCGTTTGTTCTATCTTTCTTTATTTTTCTCTCTCCTAAACGGAAACCATATACTAGAACGCTTCAAATGCTCATTCGTTTCTCGCGTACTACCACAAAACTGTGACTGGGAAATAAAGAGCGATGAGAGAAGTTTGGATCCGTGTTCTCGCGCGCGCAACAACGCAAACCTACAGGACGTGCATTCCATGTGTGTGTGGTTATATACGTATATGTACAGGTGCGAGCCGATAAATTATCGTATATAGCTCCCTCAACGCAGAGTATCTCCCGTCAACCTATATAGGCATGTACGTGGAATGACACGTTTCTAAGTAATGATCACGCAGAAAATTCGGTGGGTCGCCGAACGTGCTTTTAAGCGATCAAGCTCCATATTAATTTCCTATCGACGCCTGACTCCTGCATTTCCCTTCGTGGGTAGATCATCCCTAATTTAAGGTAGTACTAATCCATTTTTCTTACCAATTTTATTAAATTTACACAGTATGCGTTGCATTAATGTGTTCATCTCTAAAGTCGTCTAAATTCACAAAAATGTAATTACTAAGCGACAAACGTCGGTGGAAAATAATTATCGAGAATACAGGGAATCACTGTTAGAATCTAATAGTCTATGGCTATGCGGTTTGGTTCTGTTGCACCGTTTCGATGGTGTCACCTGTTCGCACTCGCAGAAAGGTTCCGCCTCGCCGGGCGTGAAATTGCGAGAACCACAGAGTCGTGGCAGCGCCTAATGTCGATCGAAATGCCTGGCAGGGATTTCACGTCTCGCCGCGTCATTAAAAATAATAAATGTTGTCTGTTTTCTCTGAAAATACCACAACGTTTATTATTTTTGTAAAACGCGTGTAACGACGACGCTAAAAAGAAAAACCGAAAGCACCGTTAACGAATATAAATATACACCTGTAAAATTCGTGATGAACACGCAAATGGAAAAAATATTTGAATGTTTTAACGCACGTGCGATCGGTTTCTAAAGCGTCATGAACTCGCAGTTAGAAATAAATTCGAAAGAAAAGAAACATTAGGGATACGATAAGGATGGGATAAAAGGGAGAAAGAGATAAAGGGGGAGAACGTGGATCACGGAGAATGAACGAAGTCGTTGAATATTCACAGAACAGATGAATCGAATCGGTTCTGGCTGAATATTCAAACATTCGTGGCGATGATAAAAATTATTCTCGTCGAGCGGTTACCAGTACCTATGACGGCATACTCCTTCGTAATCTGTGGATCTCGTCGTTGGATAAAGATCATCTTCCTTTCACTCTCTCGCTCTTCTTTATTGAGCAGATGCCATGGCATCGGTTTCACGCGATCAATCGGAAAAGACGCTATTCTCGTCGTATTCTCGAACTAACTCCTTTCTCATCATTCTCTCCCAACTCCCACTCTTTTCTTTTCATCGTCGTAGCAAGCTCAAAGAAAACCAGGAGATAATTTCAACGGTGGAAGACACGATAAAACGTAGCCGCTCCTTTTTTATTACCTTTTTCCTTTCTCAGTGATTTTCGATATAACGTACTACGTCACGCAGCGATATCGATCTTGACAGAATCCCGTCTACCACGAACAGGTCGTGGTCGTACGAACTACATCGTCTTTCACCGATTGTCTCTCTATCTCTTCTACTTTCTCTTTCTCTCTCTCTACTTCTCGCGAAGAAAAAGAAATGGCATTTCATCTTCGCAACGTTCAATATCGAAAGATCTTGCCATATAAATATTATTTTAAAACCGTGGCACAACGCACATCGAAAATTCATATCTCGCGGAAGAAAAACACAGACGTTGCTCGCGGCTGACGACCGACATCTCAACTTACGGCGAAGCAAAACTTTTGGTGTCCACTGTAAAAATTTCGTTTCAACTTTTTAAACACGTCGAGGAAAACGAGACGACGGATTCCGTCCACGGGACTGATTTTTTAGCGTATTATTCGCTAGGAGAGACGAAGGAGAACGTCGTCGTCTTTCGCGGATGGCTTTTAAATCGAAAGCATTTATTTAACCGGTGAGAATTCTTTCTCTCTTTCCTTCGGTCTTTTTCTCACTCTCCTAGGATTTAAAACGAGTGTCGCCTATCTCACTTTACTCTCGAGAAATCTGCTGGGTTAAGAGGTATTAGACGGAAGGAAATAGTTAAACAAAGGGTCGAGGAGAGAATTCTGTAAAAAGGGAAAAGAACTATTTCCAAAGGAAAAGAAATAACAATTTCCATTCTATCCGGAAAACGCAACTTCGAGTGCTCGTCGCGAGGAAATAATGAAAAAAAGAAAACTACGAGCCATGTCCACATCGGATTCGTTCCGTTCGCCATCGGCGGATGGAAAGCAAATTTTGCTTTTCGTCGTGGCGTGATGCGAAACTTGTTTACAGGATTGAAACGAAGTATCGAGGAGACGCGGCACCCGTAGTGCCTGCCGATCAATATTATCCCTCGATTGTTTCGCAATTACTGTTACACCGAAAATGCAATGATAATTAAACGCCGACAGAGCTGCGAACACGAGCGGGAGTATGGTAAGGATGTCGGAGGGAATCGAACGAACAGGATAGTGCTCGGAATTGGGGGAGTGAGAATCAATTATTTCGATGACTAACGAAGCGTACCACCTGGCTTTCTAGTAATTGGCAGCATAATATTCGCGATCGAATGCGCGTGCCTCAATTTTTTTCTTTTTCTGTTCTCCTTCTCTCCTTCTTTCTCGCTCTTTCTCTGTCTCTCTTTCTCTTTCAGTTTGAACACCAGCGACGCTTCAGAAAATTGCATACCTTGTACACACGCTACGTGCATCCGTGTATACCTACGTACAACACTTATCGCGGATATCAACGTTAAAATCTATTTTACGCGATTACTGGCAGATTCGATAATCTAATTAAAACATGCCAAATGATTATACGATTATTAACGAATTACCTTCCTAACGGTCCACTCTTCCCTCTCTCGTTCTCTTCTCATCATTCGCGTTAACTCGAAACAATTTTACGGATTTATTCCTTGAAGGGATTATATTTCCTTTGAACGATGAAAAGTAATGGAAATTTAAACTTCTTTTTTATATAAAATATTATGCTTCGTTAAAATATCAATATGTAAATCTTATTATATGTTACTTAAATAGTATTTATTCTAAATATAAGCTAAGACCGATTTTGAAAACATCGAATATTCGGAATTGTAAATCTGATAATTTTACGAATTTCCAAATGAAACTTTACGAGAGTATTCTAAATGGATCGTATTAACAAAATGTACACTTTATCAAAATCGATTATTTTGACAGCATAAAAGATAAGTACCTATGTAATTCCTTAACCAGAGTCCCAGCGAACAGCGTGAAAATATATTGCAAGTAATTTCCCGAACACACAAAGACACATTGTTCGATAACTACAAGTCGCCGCTCAAGTTACCTTCCGATCATCATCCGATCCGATCATGGTAATTTTCTTCTTCCTACGCCTTAAGCCTTCTGCGCGAGGGGAGGGATCCTCTGGAATTTTGTCAGGCATATGTTTGACTGACGAAGAGCGGAGGCGGCGATGCAAACAAGCCAAGAGCATTTCGCCGGAAGCGATCGCAAGATTAGAGGATTTCGAAGCGCATAGAAGGAGGGATGTAATCAACAGAATGAACAAGTGACTCTGGAGAAACGTTCCTGGAAAGCCCGCGGCAGTGGGTAGGTACAATTTGACCTACCCTTTTCCTTATCCTCTCACTCTCTATCTCTCTCTATTCACAGGTTGGTCATCTGAATAAACCATGAGTGTTGGCTTAATGACGGAATCGAAGGTACAACAAACGGTCGTCCGTCCCCACGCTCGAATCACTGACGTTGCTCGACATCGCTTGGCAGAGATAAATTGCGAGGCAGCTCCTCCACCATGTTACCATGAGGAATCTAAACGTGGCTCCTTACGTAACGCACCGTTAAAGCGTGATTCCACTCGGCTTCGACTGCCCGTACCTACCTACCTACCATAAAAATAAGTCGTTGCGGAAAAGGGTTCCGTGCGATCGAAAAGCCATTACCTGCTAAGCTCCATGATCCGTACCGAGATTCCGGTCTTCCACGGAAAGAAAAAGAAGAGGACTTCATGAAAACCTTACGTGACTGTTAAATGATGTCAAATGAATTCGAAAGATCTTCGAGACTTCTTGATTCGTCTCTTGGACGTCGAATTTTCACATTTCGTATGAAAAGTGTTACGACTTTTGATCTTAAATTTATCGAAGGATGGTTGACAGAGAGCAAGTACTATTTTTTATAGATGAAATTATTTAAGCTTAACTCTGAGGTATCTATCATTTAAAAATTGTATTTCTTAAAATTTCTAAGACTTGAGAGCTCGCATAGAATTTTGCATAGTCATAAAATATTTAGTCTCAAAATGTATTTTTATTTTCTCTAAATTCCCGAACTCGATCTATTACCCTGTCTAGCGCTCTAACTCGATAGCTAACCACTTGCATACACACACATTTAAATTTTCACATAAAACGAAAATATCCGAAAGAGTTTTCAAATCTTTAAATAGTTTTCTAGATAATCGTTACACTTTTTGTTCTATCTCTTGCATCGTTTCTTAAATTGTGGGTCACGAACTCGAACGGGGTCGCAAAGCCAAATGTTAAGAGGACGAAAATTTAATTTAGACATATAAATTTAAAGAAAGATTAGTCGCAATGCCTCCATCTTCAATTAAATATATATTACATTTTCTGTACAATGCAATTATAGAGTCTAGGATCGCGAAAAAACTCGATAATAAAAAGGGGTCATGAACGAATAAAATTTAAGAACCGCCGATTACCGTTACGGTACCGTTATTAATCAAAAGATAAAAAACGAGCAAATGTTTTTTTCCCGACATGATTACGGAAATATGCCATTGCGAGTAGCTCGTATGCAAAGACAATCGAAAAGAAAGTTGTAGAATGGCAAAACGATCCTGCGAAAGAGGTGAGGGGTGGCAAACGATTACAGCGATATCAAGCAGTTGTCTGGTTCGTCGAGCAAAAAGCGTTTGCATGAGTTCTGTGTCTGTCGGGGCGCCACCGCTAACAGCAGACTTGCAATGCCCTCGTATATTACGCGGCGAACTCAAACATAATATCCTGAAAAGCACTCGTAACTCCATTTCGCGGGTGCGCCGCGAGTATAGCTCGTACATAATCCACCACCGATGCTCCACACCACCTCTCTCTCGCCCATGCACTTTCCCGCTTTCTCTCTGGTTCACTTCCCCCTACCCTTCCAACCTTTCCTTCCTAGGGTTTGACAGGTGTTTAATATTACTGCGAAGTTTCGAGCCGAGCGGTACACCGGCAATACGCGGTCGCGACGGATGTGCTCGACCGATTGCCTCCTGCACAATGCATCCTACCTTTTGCTTCCTAGTATGTTTCTCACGAGTAAAACGCATAGCGTTTGAATTAAGAGACAAAAGTACAGAGTTTGTGAAGTATCTTAGACTGTTTACGAATATTGGTTCAAAGAGTTTGGCTGTACAAGACAATATGTAGTAGGGGAGACCGGGGCTAGTTGTCCCAATTTTAGGTTTTTTGTTTCTACAGATTTCTGTAGCTTATATTTTCGAATTTTTTAGTGACCATCATAAAGTTCAACTTCTTAGCAATACATAGAAATCTTTCCGCTTGCATTGGGACGTTTTTAACAAGTTTTTTTTTCAATTTCAAGCAAACGAGTTTTTTGGGACAACTTGCCCCGCTGCGGGGTAAGTTGTCTCACGCCATGGGGCAAGTTTTCCAAGGTTTCCAAGAAAAAATCCTGATGTATGCATCATGATTTTTGCGAAAATGGACACCACCGCCGACTTCAATGTTTAATGCCCCATTTTAAAGAAGAAAGCACGTAGAATACTGTGCCGTTGTCCGTTTTTCGATATCGTTAAGCAATGATGAGAAATTAATTTTTTAAGTGTCGGAATATGGGTCGTTTTCAAGCTTAAAACTGCTGTATCTTTCCAACCAGCCATCCTATCGAAACGCGACTTGCATATTCGTAAATGAGAGACTTTCCTCTTTCGGACGAGTATTTGAGCGGGCAAATTCGAGGTGCATCGATTTTTGACAAAAATCCTGACCTATGCATCATGATTTTTGCCAAAATGGTCACCACCGCCGATTTCAATGTTTAATGGCTCATTTTAAAGATAAAATCATGCAGAACAATGTTCCGTTGTCCGTTTTTCGATAGCGTTAAGCAATGATGAGAAATTAATCTTTTAAGTGTCGAAGTATGGGTCATTTTCAAGCTTTAAACTGCTGTAACTTTTTAACCAGTCATCCTATCGAAACGCGACTTGCACATTCGTAAATTAGAGACTTTTCTCTTTCGAACGAGTATTTGATCGGGCAAATTCGAGATGCATCGATTTTTGACAAAAATCCTGATGTATGGATCAAGATTTAGAAAGAAGAAAGCATGCAGAATACTGTCCCGTTGTCCGTTTTTCGATATCGTTGCGGAGTGTTGAAAAATAAATTTTTTACGTGTCGGAGTATGGGTCGTGATCAAGAGAAAAATTGCTGTAACTTTTTAACCAGTCATCCTATCGAAGCCACACTGCCATATTCGTAAATTAGAGACTTTCCTCTTTCGAACGAGTATTTGATCGGGCAAATTTGAGATGCATCGATTTTTGACAAAAATCCTGATTCATGCATCATGAACGAAAACCTGAATTCTGTCGAAAACTAATGATAAAAACAAACGTTACAGCAAAAAAATGAGGATGGGGCAAGTTGTCCCAGATCTCATTGTCGGGACAACTTGCCCCATTTTCATAGGTTTGTTTCTCGGGTAATAGTTCAGTCAGATCAAGGAGTTTTTTAAAAATTCTGGCAAGGAAATGAAGCTGACAAAATTCTCTTTCTATTACATGTGTGAACTCGTGTGCAATCGATTTTCATTAGTGCCTAGAGATGCTTAAGTAATGTACCCAAAGTAGAATTGAACTTATCAAAATATAAATTCGTCTCTTGAAGTAACCAGGGAAGACTAAACACAACGACCACCACTATACTTTTTTTTTACTCACTAAAACCTGTACACCATGCACCGGACGCGTTTCCCCTTCCACCCTAAGATACCAAAACTATGACTGGGACAACTTGCCCCTGGGACTTTTAGCCCCGGTCTCCCCTATTTGGATTTGGTTACTTGTATGCTTTTAGCTTTTAAATTAATTTTTGTAAGTAGACAAATTATAAAATTTATGGTTACTAGAAGGAAAACTTGAATCCAGTTTAAAGTGCTTGAAGTATTATAACTACGGTAAGTTGGATTTGATTTGAAATTCGACTCCTGCTCTCATCATTCACTCCAACCGATTTTTTTCTTTACGTCCAATAACTTCGAATCTATGGAGAAAGAAGCGTACGAAAGAGCGAACAACGACAAACGCGAGAGTGGAAAACGGCTGCCGATTTATGAGCCGGAAAATTTCCCAGGCGGGACATTATCGCTCGCGAGCGTTTCCTCTTTTCTTTCGCGGTTACGGCTCGGAACGTCTTTTCTCTTTTTCGATGCTCGCCAATTCTCTGCCGATAATATTTTCAATGAACGTTCGAAGCTCTGTTTCTCGCTTTCATGGTATACCTAGATAAGACAAATGTTGGCAGTCAAACTATCCCGAGAATGTTCAAAAACGTGTAATAGTTTTTTATCAAAGAAAAATTATGAAGGAACCATAACACATAAATTTATAATCTTGTTTTATTATGAATTCTTTTCTTATGCACTTGCCAGTCGTAGCTCTGAATTTCACGCCGATACTAATCCAATTTTGCAGATGGAACACAGGAATCTCATTTCTTTAGATACATTTCTCGGTTATTTTCGCACTGCATTCACACGTGTTCCCAATAAAGTTATAGGTCTCGATTAATAATTACGCTTTCAGATTATTCATTGTTCTTTACTCAAACATAATTAGGACGTTCCAAAACAGTCACGGCAGCTGTAAGAATAAGTTCAAACTAGAAAGTTTCGGCTTTATTGAACTCCTTATAAGCATTCGCACGAGACCGCACGCTGGTACAATTAACCGCGCGCGGTCACCGCCGATCGACCGCCCAAAATTCGATGCCATGCGTTTCATGCGCGTTTCTAGCTGTACGAATTACTATGAGCACGTTCATTTGACATGTGGAATTCGAGCCGTTTAGACGTGGTTTCTTTTTTAACCGACTTCGAAGAGGTTACTCGTTTCTAAAGTGGTCGATGACTCTTTTTTTTGTTTCATGGTCAATTCCAATACTGAACTATTCTGATCGTAAGTACCTACTTTAAATCACGTGGACTTTTTAAACAGTGCAAAAAATATATGGAAAACTTTCATGATTCGTTCGATCACATGATATGCGATATCGTGTAATAATTATAATCAAGTGAAGTAAAAGAGACGTCGTTATTAATTTATAATCATGATTTAATACCAATATTAATTCATGATTCCGAAAATATATTAAGTTTACCGGAAAGTTTTGTCGGATAATTTGATCTCGAATTTCAATATCTATGAACGTTCTCGTTTAAATCATATATGGCTGATTCTTTTTACCATTGTGTTCCTACATATGTCTTCTTCTAGATTTACTAAAACAACTGTTTAGTAAATACTAATGAATATATTTTATTAACATTTTAAATGCTAGCCGCTTGGAGGAGTAGATAAAAAAAAAAGCTCATAGATGCATATGTTGACAGCACAAGGAGAAATAAAATGGAAACGCGTATGCCGTCTCGTTAGATATTAGAAATACCTTTAAACGGATATATGTAGCTAATCTCGTATAAGTTAGTTGAATTCCACTTGTCTCTGTAAAGTCGAAAATTCGAAGTACACTCTCACTGTGGATTTAATTCCTGACAACCGTATACCTCCAGCATTCGACATACGTAATTGACAAACAACCCCGATACGGACTTTGTCTAGGAAACTTCCGACGAGTTTCGACCGGGGCACTTTCCGCTCGCTTATATATCCCACGCGCATAAATAACGCGTGGTGAAAGCATAGAAACTTTTCAAATTATGACGTCGCCGTGCGCCAATCCTGAAAGAACGAAAAACAGGAATAAGAAGAGGAAAAGAAGAAGAGAGAGAGAAACGTGGCAAACTAACGCGCGATTGATGAAGACGCACTGCCTCTTCCCAGCTGATACGGAAATAAGAGATGGCGCGAGACGAATGAATTCTGAGAAGAGCAAATTTATTTCCTACCCTCCTCCGCCGTTCTTCTCGCTCACCCAAGCTCGATTCAAAACGTCCTGTATATTAACGACAAGATTTCTGCTCTTTACTTATTCCCCCTACTCTCCGATCCTCTATGACATTTCGCATAATCACGTTCGCTCTTTCATCTCGTTTCATTTAGTTTAATGCAAAAAGCGACAAAAACTATTTTGATAAATAGTCGGCTTAGCTTCACGAAAAAATGTTCGAGTTCTCTATCACCTTTTACTATCTTTGGAAGTAACGCGATATGTATTATTCCTGTTGCGTATCTACCGAAAACTAATGAGTTAGATATTGGAATATGTATAGCTTGACATAAATACATTCGATACTGCCTAATGTAAACTGCGACTTACTAGTGGAAACTTAAGCATATTGTGTTTTAACGACAGAGTGGTCACTTCGTTGATAAAGTATGAAGTTTAATACGAGCTTGTCTTTGTTGGCTGTGATGATATTTGTTCTAACATGGCAACGGTACTCGGTAAATGGAAAAAGAATTCTGATCGTTACACCTACCCCCATGCACAGCCATCAGATCTCGTATCGATCTTTATGGATAGAATTGCATAAACGAGGTCACGAGCTCGTTGTAGTGACACCGTTTCGAATCGAAGATCCAAGTTTGAAGAATTACACTGAAATTCATTTTGGTGCTGCATGCGAGGTGTTCGATCAATTAACCATCGACGAAACGACGAGAAGACTAGCGCAGTCCGAGACTAGGATGAAAGTCGAGTATATGTCTCATATCTTGGCCGAGGCACTGTTGCAACTACCAGATTTCCGAAAACTGTATGCTTCTGAAAGTGAGGAAAAATTTGATGCCGTTATAGTAGAGACTTTGTTCTCGCCGATTTTCTATATTTTGGGGTCTAGATTCGATGCTCCTTTGATAGGTGAGTTTTATAATGTACCTATGTATATATGTTCATAAACCTTATTATGTACTTACGTGAATGATTTTTTTTAGGCATCTTGCCACTGCAACTGCACAATATCGATCGATACTTCGCGGGTAGTCCAATAATATCGTCACATTTATCGAATTGGGAGACAGAAGGAATCACGGAAGATCCAACGTTTTGGCAAAGATTAAGGAACTTTATCGACACATGGTCTTGCATGTATTATTGGCTCTACGACTACCTGCCTCTACAACAATCCATGGCTCGGAAATATTTTGGTGACGATATTCCCGACATCGTCGAAGCTGGAAAAAATATGAGCCTTATTCTCGCCAATTCTCATGCATTCAATTTATATGCCCGACCTGACGTACCCACGGTTGTTTACTATAATGGTGGTCACATCACGAAGATACCACCTGCTCTACCCACGGTATGAGTCTAAAACATATTTTTAATTAATAGTTACACTTCGTATCTTTGTTTTTAGGATTTACGTGAATTTCTTGATAATGCCACGAACGGATTTATATATATGAGTCTTGGTACGACCATCAGATATAGATTTTTATCGCAGAGACCAAAAGCACTGCTCATGAATGTCCTTTCTAAGCTACCTTGGCCGGTAGTTTGGAAGCGAGACGACATGGAAACCGTTCAACAATTATCCTATAACCCAAACAAAATATATTTCTCAAATTGGGTTCCTCAACAAGGAATTTTAGGTAAAAGTAACACGATAGCTGTAACTATTAAAAATATAGCTAAAATTTAATAACTTCATTTTTTATTTCCGCAGCTCATCCGAATATTAAATTATTCATATACCAAGGAGGACTCCAAAGCACCGAGGAAGCTGTGCATTATGGTGTCCCAGTTCTAGGAATACCAATTATGTTCGATCAAGAGCATAACATGAAAAAAATGGTGTCTTTAGGTGCTGGACAACGCCTTATTATGGCCACACTCACTGAAATAAATATGCGTAACGCTATTTACGAAATTATTCATAATAAAAGGTATCTAAAAGATAACTACTCGTTAAAATCGTGATTAAATTTCTAATTAAAACAAAAAATTATGACATTAGCTACAAGGAAAAAATGTTGGAGCTTCGCAGCCTCTCGAAGGATCTTCCCTACGATCCATTGAAAAATGCAGTATGGTGGATCGAATATGTTATACGTACGAAAGGAGCCCCGCATTTACAATTTTACGATAAGAACAAGCCACTGTATCAACAATATAATGTCGACATTATCGCCTTTGTAGTGATGGTTACGAACTTAATACTCGTTCTTTTATTAGTCCTTATGTTAATATTTTCGTGGTATGCGATAAAACGTTGTCCGTCGATATACTTTACATCCTTATTAAAAATAAGAAAGGAGAAAGTTCACTGAGGAATACTAAGAAGATAAGCGTTGATAAAATTATAATATGTGTTAAAATAAGTTTTTTAATACTTATCATTCATTGTGAAATATAAAATGAATATCCAAGATTTTGTATAAAAATAAATTCAGTTTGACCATTACAGTTCTGTTAACACGTTGATCAAATTTCAACGTGACGCAGTAGCAATATATGTGCTCATTATAAATGCATTTGTTTGTCCAGTATAATTCGAATTGTTTTAGGAGAAATTTCATACCTTAAATTTTAAATATCTTTACATTTTTACTTCATTTTAGAGTGTAATTATTTGCATGGTATAAACACGAGTTATGGAATAGAGTGGGAGGCTGTGACGTTATATTGAGGTTCGTCAGCTCGATAGCGGTATATGCTACAGTTAATAATACAGTGGTAATATTATTGTTTTTAAAGTGAATAATCAATTTGAATAAACTCTGTGGAAAAAGAAATACCCATACCACGAGACGATCTTTTTACATTTTTGATAAAATTCAAATCATTGGGATCATTCAGATCATTGAGATAACTAAACGAACCTTTATTAAATGTAAAAGAATCTCTCAAATAAGTATTTTATCATGAAAAAGTGACAAACTTTTTGATCAGGAAAACTTGTAACGTCAACCTTTATAAATTCATTGAGTGGTATACAGTCTTAAGAGACGAATAAGATTTACTTCGATACATAATACCGACAAAAATATAACTATTCCCTGGCACGAAGATGAACCTCGAGACACCTCAATTTCACGCTGTGATTTTCCGCGAATAGAATTCATGAAACGGAGTGTCATCGGATATCTAAAATCGAGAGAGCGTTCCACAGTTTCCGAACAAACAGAAGTTCGACGTTGTAATCGTGAAGTTAATAATGGGTCCTTGAATTTGCCTCTGACAAACGGATTCAATGGCCCTTTGGATACAAGAGATTATTCTAAACAATCGAAGGGAAATTACATCGTGGAAACCAGAATATGGAGCAGCTTATTCCCTATGGTATCTCACGAGCAATTCGATTCACGATTAGTCTTTCGTAGTTACGCTCTAGAAGACCTCTAGATATTTATAGATAAACAATATTACTTAATATTAAAATGGAAACGTGAAAATTATACGAAAAAGTGACACAAAAACTCTAAAGGATCCCTTCTCTAAGTAATTTTTGTTAAACTTTGAGCTTAGTCATTCCTGTAATCGAAAGAATGCAGACACGAGCTTTGAGGGAATTCTACGAATTCTTTAGAGCTTTGCGGTAATACTATCCAGAGGGTTTGCGAAGCGCTACACTTCCGCAACGTGGTATCCTTTAACCGCTACTAGTCAGAAAAGCAGATTCCTTTCCTTTTCGTGTTTAGCGGTTGCGTTCCGACTTCTTTTCTTTATATCAAACAAAGCGAAACAGTTATGTGCATGGGTATATTCCACTTTATGAATCAATTTTAAGCTAGTGTTACTAAAAAATTAATTTAATAAATTGTCGAAAGTGTATGTACCTGTACCCAAAGATCCGTTCCATCAAAATTTAGACTTCGAACTAAACTAAAAAGAATTACGAATCCTCGAAGGTGACGGTCAGGAAACGAAAGATTTCAATGAAATGTCTCCGCAAGGCGATAGGAGGATAAAAATAACAATGACTCGTGGAAAGGTAGTCTACTATCGACGGTAGAAAGAAAACATCGATGGCACGAACAGGAAAACATTTCTCGATCACGTTCGCCCCCTGCCAAGATAAGATACGAACGTGGTGAGAAGGGTGGAGAGATGACGAAGAAAGAAGATGAGTATGTGTGGACACGTGGCTTTGTATGAAAGAGAGAGTAAGTGAGAAAGCAAGGTAGGAAGTCTATATTGCAACGTGAAAATGCGTCGCCTTTTGGTAAGCGTACTCTCAAAGTGTCTTGGACTCATCAGCCACGGTAACACCCGGCTTACACGTAGCGCCTGACTTAACCCAAGCTTCTACAGAATCTCGAGGAAACTTTCACGAAGTAGATTACCAGCGATACCCATTCAAGGTGCACCTACTCTTCCAGCAGCCCCTGTCTTCGAATCTACCGACGTATTACCGCAACTTCCCCTTTCTGCGCCTATTCTTTACCTGTTCCTATTTTGGATAGAGATCGTTATTTAAATTGCAAAATCTATATGCATTTATAATTATACTTACGCATGTCATATGAAAGAAATCAAATAATAAATACCTTCTTTCGACTGCAGAAGAAATATCAAATAAAATTAACAAGAAATGCGAGTAATTTTACTTCACTTGTTAGAAGGGAAAACAATTGAAAGAAACGTAGAACACTAACTCGAAGTATAAATATACGATTTGCAGCTCACTCACGTTTCGATCGAACTTCTTGAAAAAGCACTCGTCGTCTATTTCGAAAGTTCAAAGTAAAAGTTTCTTAGTCTGTAGAGGAAAGAACTGCAGCGGGGATAGTCGCGATCGTTTTCGATTCTTATCCTCGTCGCGCCCTCTTTAAAGAGTTTATTTTCTTCCCCTCTCTCTTTTTTAACGATAATGGGCATCCCGAAATGAAAATTCAGGTTTGAATTGCGACAAAAATTCATTTTAATCCGCTCCTACAAAAATCTATTTCATCTTAACGAGGTACTCACTGTATCGAGCTCGCAATTAAATGATATTCCTGCATACACTTGTGTGTCATAAAAATAGAGAAGCTCTCCGTTGGTTCCAAGTACCTTACGGCTTTGTTATTCGTGAATGGAAAAAAAAAATATAAAACAAATATACCGAAACGAGACCTGGGTCGTTGAAAAGTTATCGCGGATTAATACGATAAGAGTAAAAAAACAACTCGTGTAGTTACGTACCGCGTATCGAGTATCAAATCAATACTTTTTCGGTATACTAATAGAATCAACCCTCAATCTACGATCGGATAGAATAAACCCTTTTTATATCGATACCGATAACGTACCGGTGCGAGAGATTAGATCACGCGTCTATTGGTTAAAAAAATTCTATGGTGCAAGGATAACAATCGAAAACGAATAATTGAAAGAGCCGAATGTACGAAGCAGAAAAGAGAGATTAGAAAATAATAGTGGAACGGTGAGGATGAGAAAGATAATAAAAAGAGAATTAGCCGAATGGATCTATTATGTAAGAAGGACACGCGTGCTCCAGCTATTTTACATCAAAGATATTTTCTCCTTCTCACTTTGATGGCATAATGCATTATGCATTATGCGAGAAGGTTGCCACCTAGTATCTCTCGATCCGTTCGACGTTCTGACGCGTTCTCACCGCGAATGACTAAATCATCGCGAGCAGGAAGACGGAAGAGGATTGAAACCGGAAAAGGTGCTCTGCCGATGCTCACGAAAGTTACTCCACTACGGTCCGAATCACTCCCGAAGAAGTTTTCGCTAAATTGCTCTGAAATCTAACTCCCATGGAGTCGATATTTGTTCTATAAATGTTTAATCTTTGCTAAAACGTCAATAATTACCCACCAGAATTACGAACGGGCTAGTCAAGCTGGATCGAAGCTTTTTCACTCGGAGTTTCGATGATTTTCCTAGTTTTTAGGCACGACCGCAAGGAGTTCCTTATGCTCTCGATCGAGCAAAAAATGTAACGGACGATTATCTCCGAAACTATTCGAGATATCCAAAAACCCTTTTGGATCTTTATGTTTCATAACAAGATCTAAATGTCCGTATGTAGGTGTGTGTGTGTATCCACTCTAGCGTCTAAACGGCTGAACGAATCGGAGTAAAATTTACACGGAAAATCCAGTTACACCCGACGAGGATCCACTAACAATTTCGATTCGATCCGACTTCTGGTTTCAAAATGGCGGTCATTTTAAAAATTAAAAAATTCATAAAAATTCTTAAACAATACAACATGACGAACGAAAAAACATTTTTTTTTTTTTTTTGAGCAGAAACGAGTTTTAATGTAATCGGTATTTTAAAAAAAATTATCCCGACGGCCAGATAGCGATAGTCAAACGGCCGCAATCAGCTATCCTGTACTCTCATAAGAAAAGGGATAGGCGAGCGCAGCGAGGCGACTTCCTGTACGAATCATTACCGCGGTCGTGCCTAATACGAAACAGCAAGGCTGTTACGTTCAGGGGCCCCAGCCCCCCTATAGCTGGTTTTACTTGCCATCGATATTTCACTAAATTGATTAAACAGCTAGGCAAATTTTTCAATCAGAGGGCTACAAGGTTTATAAATAATATGATCACCGGTGACCACCATAGTAGCAATAAAAATACAAGCACCGGTTCCATGGAACCACTGTGACAGCGAAAGTATTAAACAGAAATTGAATAAGTTTATACAATTCTAAACAAGCTAAAAATATTTATATCAAAGATGAAACGATGCTGTGCTCGAAATCACAGATCTTCTCGAGCCGATCGGCGTGCCAAGGATGCACCTTCGTGCTAGCTTCCACACGTGCAAGACGTGTTCCATTACACGCTCGGTGTATGCGATGCGCGCCGAGACGGAGGTATCCGATACGGTATGGCCTATCGTGTCACTCGCGATCGGCTCGACAACCCTTCGCTTAGGCGTGCCATGCCAATATATTTTATAGAATGCAAACTCGTCGTCTTTCGATCCTAGCTTCGTGCTGGTGTTGGACTGTGACTCTCGAAGCACGCGACTGTCCCATTTGAGAAGGTATGTCTTACGTTAGAAGCTCTCAGAAATGTAAACGAAGTTGTTCTGAATAAACAAAAGTTAACTTTTGGGTACTGAGATGGTTTCCCCAGGGCATTTATTATGTACTAATAACAGTATTAGTTATTTAAAATATTTTCCAACTGTTTTTAGATGGAATCAACATGTCTAATTTTTGAAGTTGATAAAATAGAATTGAAATTTGTTCATCTGCCGTCCGTGAGACACCCACGTCAGTACTTACAGGTTATTTCATCTCGAAGACATAAATTTGTTAGAAAATAAGTGTTAGCGTTACAAAGATTCATCCAAGATATTGATCCTCGTGTGATCCAAATGTATGTTTACGAGCACACTAGTATTTATTACCGGCATTGTCAACTAAAAAGAAACGAGAAGAGTTTTTCCATTGCAATCTAGTAAAAGCGTAACGATTCTTTCGCCTATAAAACCAATACCTATTCCTTCTTCGATAATTTTTATGTCCGTTAGATAAAATGTTTATTTTACCGGGATACATAATTCACGCTTTTACGAGACACTGTGTTATATCTTTCCTATCTTCCCTCTGACGTCCTCCATTCATTGAAAAATCTAGAGAGACGGTGTCCTCGCAAAGCGGAAAAAGATTAAACAAATTTCTCCTGGTAATAATTCTTCCTTTATCGGCTGAACTTCGATCCCCTGCGCGTCGACAACGAAAGAGGGTGAGCTACGCGCGTGTACTTCTCGTAAAAACGTTTTGTTGCGTTTTTAATGAATCGTTAACGTCTAGTCATTCCCTGAAACGATCGACGACTTATATACCTATACCATATCCAGATACAATCAAGTTCAACTCGAGCAGCTGCAGGATAACGCACAGCGCGGGAGGTGGCACGTTCAAACCCAGAACCAAATGTATTTTTCTCCAAATTGGATCGCCCGAGTTTGTTCATGAGGAAACGAATGTTTCGGTCCACGAGCAGAACAAACTGTTTGTTCATTGGTATACATACCTCTACCTCGAGTACGCGATGTACGAGTAGCGCTTTTAATTTGCGCGTCCTCCACTTTTCCTGTCATCGAAACCAAACCGGAGAAAAACGTAGGTACTTCTCCGAACGAGCGAAAATTTAAACGATCCTCCAAATCAAGAGAGCTAACTTTCGAAACAACCGGGAATACACGTACGCGATTTCGTGTTTAAGTGCCCTTTTATTTATGGAAATATGTCGAAATGGAGAATACTTTTGATCTTTTTTGTTTTGTTATAACATTTTCAACGAGATATCGCAAGTGAGTAGCAAAAATAGCTATGTCAATGATTTTATATAGTTTAAATCGATTTCGAAAAATTTTTGTCATCGTTTTCTCCAGCGAACATCCCGTCACGAAAAGGGATGACCATTACAAAATATCCAGTAGAAGTCGAAGATCGGAAGGAAGGATTCGCGGTGGAAGGCGAAATGGTAAAAGGCGAAGGACGAACCAGCAGGTGTCACGTAAATCGTACGTGTTACATGGGGACGACGACGACGAAGGAAACGTTTCCTTCGTACCTTCCGTACTTTTAACATGTGCCACACGTTGAAGACGGTAAGTACACGTGCGTGATGCCGGGAAGAAAATATAAAACCGCACGAAATTGTTGCTCCCTTGACGGAAATAGCGTTCGTCTTGCTTCTGGAATTTGGGACGTTTTGCGACGTTCATTATTCAGTGACGGTCTCACTTAAACGTAGCACGTATCACTCGTGTGACGTATATGACCACATATAGGACGTAAGTTCTCGCGGCTACGAGTAGATCTAATGCCCTTTTTTGCCCATTATCCTGACACAAATGTACTCACATTTTTTCTTCTTCTCCTTTTAATAATCAATTGCAATTTCGATTAATATCATCTTCTGTCTTAATCACTTTTTAATTATTTACAAAGCTGACGACTTCACTGATTTTAATGATATTGAAATATATTGTCAAAGCCAATATTCTGAACAACTTTTCCTTAATCATATAACCATTGCTCAGTTTTAGTTTCCGAGATATTTGCAAAAATACTTTACACATTTTTTATTTTAATTTTGAGTCGATCTGGGTTGTGCCTGGGTTGGTAATTGTTTTGTTGCAACCAAGACACAACCATAACCATAACCTTAACTTAATTCTAAGTATATAGGGTAATCATATTTGAAAATCAATGGTGCCTGACTATTAGAGTTAATCACTGTACATATACATTTACAAAATACATTTGCAAATATCTCAGAAACTAAAACCAAGCGACGGTTATATATATAGAAAAAAGCTGTTCAGAATATTGAGCTTGACAACATTTGTAAAGAATAACCATATTTTTTTTTACCCTTCAACCTTATTTATCAATTAAAAACCAAAGAAACGATCTTTCGTAATAAAGGAAATATGTTACGCCAGGAAAAATAAATCGTGGAACTCTCGGGATACAGATGACAGATCGAACGGTAATAAATGCTGTCAAATGTATAAAGGAAACATTTCGAAGCGGGTTATCACGGTGTAGCGGGACTATAAATATTACCGAATGACATCCGTCTCTTCGTTTCTAATACGATTTTCGTTCTCTCTTTCTCGTATCGAACGATTCTGAATACAACCAAGCTAGATAAGCATTCAAAAATATATACGAACAGGGAGAGACCATTTTCCGTATCAAATACCACACCTTTTCTCTCTCTCTCTCTCTCTCTCTCTCCTCCAAACCCCATAACTTATAGAACTACTTTTTCTTATCCCGATAAAAATCACTTATCCTTTTCTTTCCCTTGCTTCTTTTTCGAAATTTCTCAAACGATGAACCACAATCGGTAAAAAGCGATATATACGACTTCGATATCCGAGATAGCAGAGCTTTCAATTAATCCTCAGCGCGAACAAGGAAGAGGATAGAACCAAGAGGGTAGGGAAGAAGACAATTCGTGGTAGAGAAACCGTCGTGAGGTCAGCACGGCAGCACCTGATGTCCCGAAGCTCGCTATCAACTCGCACGTAGGTATTCTCATCGCGTATATAAGCCCGTGGAATTTCCTATTGGAGTACCGGTCCCTTGTTTTCTATCCGCAGCTGATACGTTACACCGAATCGACCGCAGTGATCGATCTTCGAAACGCGAATGCTAATTATTCCGGTGGTTTCTCGCTGGAGCTTTCTAATCATTCGCAAAGCTCAATTATGCATTCTGCTTTATGGCTGGCCTAGTAACCGGTCACGTTCTCTCCATTCTGATATATTAGCCGTCGACCGAATATGCTTCCCGTTTCTACGGATCATCGAATTCCCAAAATGCTTATCTCGTACTTATAATAAATGAAAAAAAAATATATTTTGCCTCCTCCATCGTAACGACCATATCCCGTGACAGCATTTATTTGCATCAAAAGTAGTATTGACACACGATGACATAAAAAGAATCTGTTACTTTTGGATATAGGTATTTTTGAAAATAGAAAGTATAATAAATAAGTATTTACTCATTGGAGCAATGACCGCTCGTACGATCTATTATCACCACGTTCAATTTAAACGTCGTACTCTCTCGAGTCGTGTTCCGAGAGAGGCACGATTTCGTCGCCAGCACGTACACGTCACGTATATGTAGGCACATACAAACATACGTACGTGTATATCGAGAAACGGCTCTGGGTTCTCGGTGTTAGGCGGATCGATCGATTTCCCCAAATTACCACGTGATTTTCCATAAATTACGCGCACTCGCGCGAAACAAATAGGAGCGCGAACCACGAAGCGATACGCTTCGAATAACGCGAAATTAAAAACGCGTGGGAGAGAGAAGTGATCCTCTCCTCGATGGATGACAAATTTATGTTCCATCGTGAGAGTCACGGTAGCAGCGTAAACTCGCTCCAGTCGATTCCATCGTGACTAAACGAATCTCTTGAAAAAATCACCACGATTTTATATTATTTTACACGATCCTCCTCGTATTTTCAACTGAATTAAAAAAAAAGTACGCAATTACGAGTGTCGCTTAAATTTGACGCGATAACAAAATGTCTGACCGAAGCTTCAAAAATCTTAACAAGCGTCTAAAAAAAAAACATTTACAAGTGTCAATGTACACCCCTGTACGTATATAGTTATCAATTTGTCGTATACGCGTTATCGCCTCGTCTCCTATCGTAATTCAACGTAATATAGGCGCAAAATTTGTGTCCTGCGAGATGCACGGCCGAACGAGTGTAAACGTTAATTGCATCGATGACAGAGTAGCTCCGTGAAACCAGAAGAGAGGAGGGTAGACACGGGTGGAGGTTACGCTGCCGAGCCGAGATCGTTTATATCGTTTTACGCGCATTATTCATCTCCGTGTCGTCGTTCCCACCAAACTCGTTCTTCCTTTTTTTCTTCATTTTTGTGTTCTAAACGGGATATACGTATACCAAGCATAACTATGACGGGTATCCATAAATGAGCTTTTTACTCATCTTTCCTTCTTTTCCATGCGCATTTCATTCAACGGAACGTACGGAGAAATTAATTCGAAAGGTAATAACTAGCAGCATTTGGCGCTTCGCAATTCGGCGAAGCGTTGCTCTTGTTAGCACAACCGATCCAAAACCGATGCGGTATGTGGCAGCGGCACAGTGCCGGCTCGATTTCGACGAAACGCCGAAGCCACGTGCGCGCGCGTATAATCGAATTGCGAGTTCCGAATTCGGTAGAAAAATTTTCGAAAAATACGAGCCGCGTACCAAGCGAGAGTACGAGAGAGAGAAAGAGAGAGAACGAACGTAGAGGGTATCGGTGGAAAGCATCGATTCGTCGATTTTCACTAGGTCCATGCCTATAACGTTTACGATGGGCGAGAAACGAGCTGCGGTAGGCTCTCGTCGAATGCACCGAGCGTAATACGGTTTCCTCTTGTATTATGCAAGCGCTACGGCGCTAATGGTCGCCACACCGGTGAGATTAATTAAATTTTATTACAAATAATATTACCGAGCATGGTATCACGGTGATACGTCCCAGGAAACACGCGGGGGTTTCGCCGAGTGTGACCAATGGTCAACGCGTTTCCAGTCGAAAGAAAACGAATCTTTGTCGCTTAACTCTTTAATGGTAAGGTTGGTGTCGGATGCGACCTCGTGCAGCGTTTAGCCAAGTGCTGCGTTTCTAATTAACAATTTTCCTAAATAATAGTTTTAAATTAATGTATTCCTTATATTTATTTGTTTATTATAATTAAAGATATGAACCGCTTAAATTATTGTGTTCCTGATGGTCCGATTGAAAATTTATATGTAGTACAATGAGGTTCAATGAGAGTGGTTCTTCTTTAAGATGACTATATTAAATTCTTTTATAATTACTTAAAAATTTTATATTATTTTTATAATATTTATGATTGACAATTTTTTATGATGATGATGAAAAAATATTTGTTATAATACTTGCTGAATTCATCTCAATATCTGCTACAAGATAGATGTAAGATGTACCTAATAGATGATAAATGATCGATGTAATGTTTTTAGTACCGTCAAAGTTCTTGTTAGACTTTACGTGCTTTATTTCTCGAAATTTAGTTTCCTATTATCCCTTTGAAACATTGATGAACCTACATCTACAGCGCAAATGCCTATCCACCGTGGATGTACGAGAATCGATTTATGAGTTTTTAGGATTTAGCATATGTTCGAAACGAGTAAAAGCTACAGAAAGTGCATGACAGTATTTCCTCCTTCGTTACGGCATAACAAAAAGCTTGTAATAAAGAGGTTGAAGATCTAAATCCTTCCAACGATATGAAGTTTCCATACGGAAGCCAACGCTAGTTATTGATTCGCTTCGCGCTCGTTAAGGCTCGACTACGCAAGACGCGGAGAATTTGCGTACGAAAAATGTTTCGACGATTTGACAGTTGCGCGGCTCGTAACACCGGCAAATCCTCCACGTTACCATCCGGTAACGACGTTGACATGAGTTCTTTGCTGCTACGTGACGTTACACGTTAACGTTCGCATCTAAAGTGGGATTTTATCATCGATTCTTTTCTTGCAAAAAATATAGATATATATTTCCTTTTTCTTTCCCTTCCTCATTAACAACGATCATCGCAGACATCAATTATAACATTGATACGCGGACAGATTTACTCGTAAAATAATACTAGTCGATCGTTAACGAGAAAATTGCGCGTAAATTAATTGTTCCGACAATAATTTCCCGTCGTATCGAACACGAAATGATTTCGATAAACCTTGCTATAGCTACTCGCTAAGAACATCGAATGCTCGCGTTTCAAATATGTAGCATCCTTGAAATACCCGTGATGGATGATGGATAATTAAAGCATCGAGCGCGTGTATGCTTCGACAAAGAGATTATTCGACTCGATCGCGAATTCAAGCTGGCAATTCTCCACGAAGAATGAATTTCCCCACGCAGAAAAGGTACGGCGACGGTCCATCTACCAAAGAGATTTTGGCTTCCCGCCGGTAAACCAGAGAGAGAGAGAGAGAGAGAGAGAGAGAGAAAGAGAAGAGAAGAAAAGAAGTGAACAAAAAAAAAATATCTACGAAGGAAGTTTCGTGGGCCACGGAGACACGGAGGCGCCACGTAACAACGCGGTAGCTATCGCGAGCTTTACCAAAGTCGCCTTTGAAGAAAAATAACGTCGGCATGCGTTAACGGCGCTCGTGACGTGGCACAAACATTTTCCTCGCCGTAGTGGCACAAAACGATGAAGCTTGGCTTATGATTTACGCGAAACGGAGTCGAGACGTCTTCTTTTATACTCTTTGCCATTCTTTCTCAATGGAATCATCCGCTACCGGTTCATTTCTAATACTAGGCTATTTATAATGCAAACAAAACGATGCATGCTCCGTTTAATTACGTTACTTCCTCTGCCCTTTCTTTCGTCCTTTTGTTTCCCTTTCTCTCTCTCTCTCTCTCTTGCTCTTCGCCTTTATTCCCGTTCGACTACCAAAATGTCGGATACTTACAAATTTAAACATGCTTTTGCTGAGTCTTTCTAGCACTCCCTTTGCCTTCCGTATCTTTTTCTCTTCCGAGCCGGCGCGGCGTGCTCCGGAGGCCCATTGCGTCTCATCAACGGACAATGCCGAAATAAAATATTAATACCGGCCGAATATGTAATATTCATGACCCACCCGGTACCGGTCCGACCTCCACGTCGTTTTCTCGTTGAATCTACCGATGTAGCTCGTGTTTCCTTCTACCGCGATGCGGACTCTCGAGATCGACCGTCTGCTCGGTAAGCTTATTGTAAGGTTATACCAAGATCGATATCTCAAAGAAACGTTATACAAGAGAGCAAATAAAGGTACAAATGGGAAGAAAAGAATATTAAATGAAAACTTTTGAAACAAAAACATTCTAGATCGTAAATTATTTTCTTTTTAAATATTGTAAAATCGTAATGGATAGATAATTTATAATGAAAACGAAGATAAAAGGATAGTTGGAATGAGAAAGAGAGAGTTCTTTTTAAAAGAGCATGGAATTCTCCTGGAATTTCTTTTTCCAATAAATTAGAGAAAAGATATGGCGTGAAAATTGCATACGCCACATAACGTGTGTCCCAGATGCGCGGTAATCACTCTCGAAATCCTTTGTGTAACCAGGAAAAAGAGAGCGGGGTGGATGGTAGAGGGAAGGTGGCCGGTCGAATGTCCAGTCGGAGAATCCTCCCAGGATAGAACTCGTTAGTCCTTTCACGACAGACTTATGGCACCCAGGACTGTTCCTCTGCACGGAAGTTACACCGAGCAAGCCAAACTCTAGCAAGGATCTTCGTTTCCTTCCGTTCAAATTGCATCAGCAGCGTCTTCGACGATTCGACTTCCTCTTCCCTTCTCGTATTTTCGAAACGACTTTCCTCGGAGAAATAAGAAATAAAATACTTTACACTTTCCGTCACTGACGAGCGAAATCCCTCAAGGGTGATCGTAGATTATTTTATTTTTTCATTACTTATAACCACATCGGATTAAAGCTGAAACAAATACTTATAAACAAATACAAATTTAAAGAATTTGCTTAAATAATATATTCCAAATTTTGACTTTAACCAGGCTTGACAAAACCTAATAATCATTATATAAATCACACACTTCGTTTTCGAGCTATTCACCCAGCGAAGATACTACTTGGATGAGTTTCACGCTTCCATTGACGCGAAACGACGATGTGTTCTCGAGCACAAGTCGAAGACAGCTGTGCGAGGCACGTATCCCACGCCGGCAACAGGAAGAGAATCTCGAGAGATGGAAGGAGGGTGAGGAGTCGAGAGTCTGGATGACAGAAGAGGAAAGAGAGAGAGAGAGAGAGAGAGAGAGAGAGAGGAACGAAAGAAGGAAGCTGCCTACCCCGTCCCGAAAATTTGATTTATATGTTAATAGCCAGGTCGTGGCCACGACCTTCGCGTTTGGTGAATGCGAGTGCTGTTCTAGAATACTTTTATCTCGGCGTAACGATCCAGCGAATATCGCTTATACGTGGACCTCGTCATGCTAAAGTGACAAAATGTAATCGAAATAAATCATAATACCTAATATATATTTTTGCATATATAAACTTTTGATTAACCCTTAATTGCTCGTATGGAGTCATTACAGTTTCATTGGGTGTAAAAAGTACTTTTTCATAAGAGTACTTCATAAGTTAAACGATTTTTTAGTCTATAATAATAAAGTTCTTTCGCAATTAATTTGACTTTTCTTCGTAATAAATTTGAGAGCAAAATTTACATAAATCAATTTAAACAAAAAAATAAATAACAACCGAATTTTAGAAGCACAAAAATCTGAATTGATCCTTCTTATCACTGAAAAAACAAACGAGACAATGGCACGCATTAATTAAAGATTTTCTTGTTTGTATTATCGCAAAACGTGATGACGATCGATAGATAAGTTGCTATGAGCGATCACCTGAGAAAAGGTTGCCGAAGCACGAACACCGCATGCTGCAGCGGAATATTATCGATATCAAAATCATTGCTCCCGTTCGTACTTAAAAAAAAAAAATTTACAAAGCTAATCAGGAGTTTTCCAGGGCGTTTGTAAAAATGAAAATCAATGTTACACATTCTATTACAGATGAGATAAGCTCCAATCTCAAAGCCGGTCATATAAAAGCTAAGATGCAACGATGCGTTTGATATTTCTGCAAAATGTTACGAAGTTCCGGTATTATTTTCTCTGCTCTCTTGGTCGTATGTTTGGGTGAGTTGAAAAGTAATGAATGAATTAATTAATTAAATCACTTATTCAAATGAAATTTTTATACATGAAATTCATTAAATTTGTCAAAAAGTACGATCTTTCTTATATTTCAAATTGAGTTGACATAGTAAAAATATGAATTTGTAATTGAATTAACGGTCATATCGCAGGCGCTTTCGTGAAACTATCACCTCCGTTACCGGATAACCGAATAGTCGGTGGAGAAAAAGCTAACATTCTAGAACACCCTCATCAAGCGAGTTTATCTATATTGGGACACGTCTGTGGTGCTTCTATAATTAACAAGAAATGGCTAATATCTGCAGCACATTGCGTACGGTAATTGCTTTAAAAATTTTCCTGTTTTATTAGTCGCTACAATTTACAGCTAACAAATACATACATATTTCAGTCTTCCACCGGAAAGCTACGTTATATCCGTAGGTAGTAATTATACGACATGTGATACTATAAGATATCCGGTAAAAAGAATCGTAAAACATCCACTGTACAACTCCGGAAATTTAGATTTCGACATCAGTCTTATAGAGGTATACGCCTACATGTGCCACAGATAAAAGTTCTCTACATTCTAACTTGATTCTGACTTTAGATCGATGGAGAAATCAAATTCAATAACTTCGTAAAACCAATCGAACTTGCGAGCAAAGAACCTCCGGTTGGTCTTCTGGTGAACGTTACTGGATGGGGTAGATTAGAGGTATTTGATTATTATTATTACATTATTAGTATATATTCATGTAAATCTTTCGTTTGCTCTATGTAATAACCGTAGGAAGGAGGAGGTCTCCCAGTACATTTGCAAGTAGTAAGCGTACCCATCGTGAATAGGACGATATGCCAGAGAGCCTATGCGGGCGAAGCTGCGGTAACCCCAAGCATGATTTGCGCTGGTTACGAAGTAGGTGGTAAAGATTCTTGCCAAGGTGATTCCGGTGGACCTCTTTCAGCGAATGGTTTTCTTTATGGTATCGTTTCATGGGGATTTGGATGCGCGAATCCGAATTTTCCTGGTGTTTATACTAACGTCGCGGCGATCAGCACGTGGGCAAAGGTCATAAGTAAAGTTTAATTACGAGGTTATACACTTGGAATAATTCATTTTGCGTTGATTGAAATGTTGTACAAATTTGTATTATACAATGTAACGTTAATCAATGTTCGTTCATTGCCAGTTATCTTAATAAAAATGTATATAAAAACTGACTGGATCATTCACTGGCCGTGACGAATGTAATACGTAATCCATTAATCTGTGTGACATTATCGCGACATCTCGATATGATACGATATCTTGTCGAACGTTCGACTTATTTATAAGACTTAAGTAAAGTCACGAAAAGGAAATAAAATTTTATCAAAATAACAGTGTTTTGGCGTTAACATGTCGAGGAAGTTACGACGTCGGAACGAAATAACGACATTCCTTTCGATTTACACGAGAAACGTTTTTCGTTCCCCTTAAAAAATCGATAATGTTCGAAAGAAGTTTTATCTACTATGCTATAGACGTTAGAAGGACGTGAGATACTTCGGTAGGTGTTGTCCACGAATTGTGATCGATCGTCAGGAAAATGAATGTGAAGTTTGGATTTTTAATTTGTGCTCTCTTCGTTGAGTGTAAGTCCCGTTTTTTGTCTTTTTAATTTATTTACTCTAGGATAGTTCTTTTAGAAAACGAACTTATACATGTTTGTGTGTAGTTTTTCTTCTTGGTGAGACAAGAAGGGCATCCATCACGGAATATTCGTATCACGTAAGTCAACGAAATGTTTTATCAACGTACCTTCCAAAGATTGATCTCTTAATCTCGTTAGTATAGTTTTTTATAAATCGTATGTAAACTATTCTTATCGCATAAGCGTTATTCTCACTTCGACTGATACAGAAATGAAACTTATATATAACTCTGCAGTTAATAGAAAATATCATTGCTCCTTTTAGGTGTCTGTTCAAAAATTGGGACATCACAAATGTAGTGGTGCACTGATTTACGAGTCATGGATATTAACCGCAGCATCCTGCGTATTCGAGTATATATTTTCATCTTAAATAAATTTTTCGCTGATAAATCTACTGTTCGTATTTAATATCCCCAAAAAAACTCCCGATGACAAAAATCATGTTCTTTTAGTTCCACGGCGACCGACATCCAGATACGCGTTCGAACGTCTTCCTTGGCTATTGGTGGAGATAATTTGGATGTGAGTAACATCGTCGTCCACAATGAATTCGACAAGGATATGTATTTCAACGACATAGCTTTGATAAAGGTGATTATTGTTAACGATAATAATATTTCTAATATTTCCAAAAATTATTTGAAATAACAATAAGTTTGTTAGCTAAGAATCCCAGCGATGTTTGGAGAAAAATTGCAACCAATCGCCTTACCGGAACACAGCGATATTACGATCAAAGATGATAGAACGGCTTTTGTTACTGGCTGGCATCAAAAAGTAGTAAGCTTCCACAAACTATTTCGATGACATAAATTCAAAGTGTAATTAAAAAAAAAAAAAAATTAATTAATTGTTTTTCGGCTATCAAAGTCCCTTTAGAAGTGTCTATCATCCAAGAACCTAACAGAGTCTCTTTATCATGAACTTTCAGTTTCAGAAGACACCGGTCGAATCCGAGCTCTCGGTGATAAGCGTCAAGACCGTAAATCAGAAGACGTGCTCTAAGGTGATGCCTAGTTACAAGCCAGTCTCTGAGAAAATGCTTTGTGCTGGTAACATGACCGAAGGAGAGGAAACGTGTCAGGTGAGAGAATTCCCTCAAGATATAGATAAGTGAGAGAGATAGATAGAGAGAGTGAGTCTACTAGGTATTTTGTTGACCTTATCCTGACTCCAAGATACTAAACTCGTCTATGATTACAACATAAATATATAAACAAGCACTAATTAATTATAAAGAATATCTATAGGTATATACGAGTAGCTAGCGTTAGATCAATATCGCCCGGTATACGACAGTTCCCGTCATTAATCACGTTACTTCTACGAAACGTGTCTTAAATAAAATAAAAAACAATCGTTACTCGTGAATTCGATCGTATCAATACTGAATAGAGTATCGCATCCTATCTATCTTAAGTAGATCGAGATAACTGTTATTTACAACTAGATAGGAAAATACGGCAAGCAGTAGCTTCTCTTAGAAAGGTGTCACTCCTCGTGACCCGGACGCTATCATTCTATGTCGAGTAGAACGTGTCTACAAAAATGGATGCACGCGTCCCTTTGGTCATGATCGATGCATCCCAACGATCGACCAACACACCGAACAATTCTGGCCTCCGTGATTGCTACGGTGACGTATTAGATAACTACTATCATTTGTCAACCGGAGGGGCTTAGAACGATTTACAGTTTTGCACCAGCCACTGTGGTAACACGGTTTCGCGATTTAATGACTACTTTTTCAGCTACCTCGACCGATGACGCTTTTATTCGTGAGAACAGTTTTGAAAAAAAAAAAGAGAAACCCACCGCACCTAGGGGACGAGATATTCGAATATAAAGTCATCGATGAAATCCAATAAACGCGGAATTTATTATCGATCATTTTGACCGTGTTCGCGTTCGACACAATTATTGTCGAGTGGAAAAAAATCGTACCTCCGTATTCGCAATTGGATGCGCATATGTAAATCCGGTTGCACAAAGAGAAATGAAAGAGACGTCGCACGTCCATCGACACGCTTTACTTCGTGAGAATCGGCTTTTATTCGGTCGACACGTTTCAAAAGGAGTCGAACGAAAGCACGTAACCGCGAAGCACCACTCGCAACGTTTGGAAGAGTCCTCCGCTCTCTTGGAATCCTTCGCATTCGAATGCCGCGGTAGCATTCGCGGGTAGAGCGTTCGCGTGAACGGTGATAACGTTAATTTCAAAAGTATCCCAGCGATATCCGTAAATGGACTCTTTGTGAGCTCGATTCATGCAGGTTGAACCTCTAACGATACTCCAGCGTCCTCTTGAAAAGTACTCTCCTCCACCCGACGTGGTTTGGCCGAGAGGGAGCTTCGGGGGTGCTTAAGAGCGCCTCCTTGAATACAGAATACGGACCAGGGAATCGAAATTGAATATTATTGAAAGAATATAATGGTCCCCGGCCCGCCACGAAAAAGCGTCGAAGCTTCCTTTCGGCTTCCCGATGCTACGATAATAAAATCGTTCTAGCGAATATATCAACGGTCTCCTCTTCTTCCTTCTAGTGTCAAATTTTCCAATACACGGATATACACAGATGGACGTGGGCGTGCTCGTGAATTTAAAAAGTTTTATTCATTCGAAAGAAATGACATCCGATCCTCCGTGCAGGTTTCATTGTCGTTCCAGCAGATTGTCACGTTTTATTTACCATCCTATTATCGTTAAACAATAATACAAGATCAATAACGAGATGTGGCCAGTGCAAACGTTGAAATCGACTCGATCTCGTTGCAAGTATTTACTTAGGAGTTATCGCCAAAATTGAAGAGCGACGTTCGCAGTTATTCGCAAACAATAGACAAGGAAGGAGAATTAATCCAGACACGATCTCTCGATCATTTACCGAAACCGTCTCACGTATGTTTGTAGGGAGATCCAGGAGCACCCCTCATGCTAGACCAGATGCTGATTGGGATTCTATCCTATGGATTAGGATGTGAAACTATGGTACATCCGGGTGTCTATACCCGCATCAGTAGTTACCTAGAGTGGATTGCTTTGAGTTCGGGCATTCACTAGTCACCTATTAATGTAGAAAATTGGGAAACCGATGTGATCGTGCGCGTGACGAATACAGAATTACTATGTTTATATACGATAAGGTATAATCAAGTAATTGGACCTTTAAATATAAGTCAGAATACGAGATAAGCTGTATTACCTGTTACTATTATAAAATACTTATTTCTATCGATATAACTTATGTTACTTTTAAATTAGCATCCATATGTTTCATACGCCACTATATTGAGCTATCCAAGATCTAAGAGCTGCCACACGCGTGTAAACGCCAGGATAAGACGGTTCCGCGCATCCGAATCCCCAGGAAACTATGCCTATCAGTTTCCCATACTGAATTAATGGACCACCACTGTCACCCTGAAAAAAAAACAGAATATTTTGTCTGCACAAACGAAATTCGATGACCACGGAGGCTTACCTGACAGGCATCCTTCCCTCCAACATTTAAATAACCAGCGCACAGCATTCTTGCAGTGATCTCACGTCCTTTGTACAATTGGGAACAGTCGGTGTTCGAAACGAGCGGCACTTGTACCTCTCGCAATTGATTGGATAACGCACCGTTACTTCTCAGAACACCCCAACCTGTCACCACGGACTTAGAACCAACCGAATACTGATCCGAGGCTTCTGCCAACAAGATAGGTCTTATACGGCGGTCATAGTGCAGTGGCTTCTCCAACTAGATCCGTAATTACATGAAAAACATGAAATTTTGTAACATTGGTTTTTATTTCTTTTTACTCACTTCGATCAATGCGATATCGTAATCCGAGCTGTGAGAATCGTAGTCATCGTGAGCGATGATTTGCTTCGCGCGGACGACCGTTCCTCTTGTGTTCAGATTCGATGTTCCCGCTTTTATGGAAACGAATCGTGCAAAGGAACTGGAAAAAATTTTACGATTTGCAAAACTAATTTATACGAAAGTAAAATAAAATTATGTGTAAAAAATTTGGTAAAAACAGGCTTTTATTACGTATGTGTACTACAACGATAACAATGAAAATATTTTTTTATTGGGACAGTGCTGAATGCTATTTATAACATATATATATATATATTTGACACATAATTTTATTCTAAAATTTTTAGTTACGTCTTAACTTCTGCATTTCTGATAATGCCTAATAATTCTAACTAACAAGCGAAGCTCGAACATTTCTTTACCCATCACAATTTTGACCTCTTCGAATACAATAATATTATACTCTAGCATTTTTTTCTACCATTAAAAATAAACGAGATATTCAAGGTGGCCAAGTTAAGTGAGACATCCCGTATACAAATTTGTTTCCATAAAAAGGTATTCTCATCAGACTAACGTACATATATTTGCAAAGTGTCAGGTCGATAGGATATGTGGAAGTGGATCAAAATTGACTCGTAAGATATGTTCTAAATATACTACCACGATAAGTTAAATAAAAGCTTTTAAAAATATCTACTTACCCCTTAACGCAGTGAGCAGCAGTGACGACCCACTTTTCGCTGATGATGGCGCCACCGCAGACGTGACGAGTGTTGAATCGCAAAGACACCTGAGAATTCATTTATCGTTATTTCATTTGATTTAAGTAAAATTCGATTTGCTTATTTTATCTTCATAAAATTATAATCCTAAATAATATTGACGAACGGTAACACGTGTAAGAACATGATCGCCGAAAAAAGTTTCGATTCAAATATAAACCGAGCTCTAATTCGACTGATTCATAGAGACACACGTTCGACACAATAGATCGACGACTACTATGTAGTATGTAGTAACATATGAGCGAGTCACTGTTAGCCTCAAATGCAGAAACTATAATATTTGACTCGGTGGTTACGCCCCGAGGACTTCGATTCGGCGATCGTCGCTTAACTAGTTAATAATTGTCCGAAACACTCACTTGGTAGGGATGCTGGTCAATGCTGGTCGGTTGGCCTCCAACAATGCGACCCTCGTCGTCTAAAGTACCGAATTATCCAGATCAATGTTTCGCTGGGAATTGTTGTCGAGCAAAATCGCCGTCGTTTATTACCTACCGGCGACTCGCTCGACTTTCGAGCAACGATTCGAGCGAAAAAGAACGAGAAAAAGAGAGATACGTCTCTTCGCTGCGTGATCGTAGCATATGCCAGTAAAAAAAAGAAAAAAAAAAAAAAAAAAGAGGGAGAAATAAAGCATAGAAGATACGTACAGTCCCAGAGAAAATCCTGAGAGCGTGCCAGCTGCACGAGGTAGAAAAGGAACGACAGGACGAGTGGTACACGCATGATGAAACTAGACCGAGAGCTAGAAAAGAACTACTCGTTCGTCGTTCGATCGGACTCCCTTTTATTTCGATATCCAGGTTAACAGACGTCCGTATCAATTTTTGTGGCCGAGAGGAATCCAGTCCGATCCTTTTTGACGACCTTCGTAATCGATATAGGTAGGTACCTAATGAGAAACAGAAGGAAAGAGAGAGAGGGAAGGAGTTGATCGATTTATGAGATAGAACGAAAACGATTCTTCGGAAAATGCCATTCGGTTCTCAATCATGGGAACTCGCTAATCTACGGGGGAACGTCTAATGACACAAGGAACAATGATACCGATCTCGAAGCTCCGGAACTCATCGTAACGTTGAACCGTACAAACTCGATCGTACAAACACCCGAGAAATCCAATAGCGTAATTACACGTATATTCCTATAGTCGGTCGAAGTTCCTCGGGTATTTAACATCTCCCAACTTCCAACTCCTCCGTGAGAAATACGGTGAGGGGCCCTCCCGGGGTAAAGGTGAAATTACGAATCGGCGCACGTGTGCGCTCGCGAGATGCGAGGACAGCGTAAAGTCTAACAAAACGCTTCCGTGCTCGGGTTATATCTCATTGTTATCTCGGTGGGAGTGGATATACGGAAGCGGTGCATGCAAGCTGCTGAACTAGTAGGAAACCAGCTAGATATCCAGGTAATATCGATTGCTTACCGACCATAATGCGCATTGCATTAGTATGCCATGGCTAGCATGATTCTTAACGACCCGAAGGGCGCAAGGTAAGCTTAGGAAAGAACAGAGAGAGAGAGAGAAAGCTGCTCATCGTGCCGGCGTGTTACCCGTTCAGGAAGAAGAAGAAGAAGAATACGACGACGAGGATCACCGTGGCACGTACAATAGCAATGCTCTTTATGTGCCAGCGTGGTAGGGCCAAAAGCAAGCATCGCCATTCCGTGCTGCCCTTTACGAGTCAGCCATCTGTGCGAGCTTGCAAAACCGTTTATGCAAGGTCACACCGTACGAATTCGGAGCACGTTCGCGTCAGCTCGAGAATTAATAATTCCAAATGACGACACGGATAAGCGTTTAGGGCGGACGGATTTTTCCAAAAATTTTACTACCATTTCGTGAGTACTTTGCTTCGAGGAAGTGGCTCGAACTGCCGATGATGCTGGAAGGAATCCTCTTGCTCCAGGGCACACGAAACGCGACTGACTTTTACTGTATTAAGATGGAAGTCTGGGTTCCCAAAATTAGATTATACTTTCTCAGTTGTTAGTATTATTTTGGAAATTGTTTTAAGTATAAGCTCTCTTGATAATTACTTATGAGGATTGTAGGCTTGTAGAGAGTTCAAAATTAGAAAACAATTCCAAAACGAATGTATTTCGATGAATCTGCTGTCGTTTGGGCCATATACCTACTATAACCCATTTTCGCTACATTGTACACAGAAAACATACACATACTTTGTAAACACTAATTTTCATGGCTTCCAGTTGACCGGATTCGTCGAAATACATAATTTCGTTCTGGAATCATTTTCTAATTTTTAATACTCTGCAAACCCACAATCCTCAACAATAATTATTTTGGAAAGCCTAATTTTTCCACTGTACTCCTTTCGTAAACTCATTTAACACGTTCGATACGATCTATGGAATAGTACAACGATCATTAGGTGGGCCAACGATCGACGCGTCGTTAAACCTATCGTTTTCACCGAAACATGACTCAAAAAAAATTTCTAACTTTAAGTTATCCACGTTTTGTGCAACCTAAAAATATATCGAAGTCGACACCACTGCTGCTTTTGAACGCGCAAACAACAGGAACGATTCTCAACGACTAGAAACGTCCTTTCGTTTCCTCGACGACGAATGAACGCCAACCGGAGATCCGTCCTTTACGATAATCGACTTTCATTGTTTCCTCGAAAGCCGTTCAAACTGCCTAAGAGCCAGCCTTCGATATTTCTCGATACGCTTCGACGACATCGAGGTGGTATTATGTAATTATCCTCGTACCGTGTAACGAGCACGAATCATTGTTAATTCGAAGTTGATTCCAGGAAAGAGTCCACTAACGATTACAATTTTTTTCTACATCGAACGATAGACTTTACGATGAGGGAACTAGGGGAAAGGAGAAAGTTTTTGTTTTTTTTTGACACGGCATATTATACAATCGGTATTTTTATAATCGATTCTCTACACTTTCGCATTAGCCTTTATCCATCCACGTACGGCATCCACTTTTGTATAGACTCCAGGATAATCCTTGGTCGCGCATTTCATGCCCCAAGATACGATACCGATCTGTTCGTTGTTATAAAGAAGAGGTCCACCAGAATCGCTCTGCGTAAAAATAATAAAAATAAAGAATTTTATTAGAACGATTGTTATTTATTAAAATGATGATAGAAATGATACTAGAAGCCCCAGTATTGCTATTGTTATATTTTTATAAGTTTCGATCAAGACAAATAAAAAACTCTTCGAAACTCCGACTCTTGAGACCAGACGTACCATTTCAAATCGATCGATAAAGCATAAAAAATAGAACGTTCCTACCTGCTCTTCCTCTTTAAGGACGAACGTTCTATAATTGACTAACTTTGTCTCTCCAACGTGTAACTAACTAACAGGTTCGATGAGATGCGTAAGATATTTACCGAGGAATCTAATTTTAAAGCTCAAGACCTATCACACAATTATGTCTAGTTTGCATTATTCTTACGATAAAAAATAAGATTTCGTTCGAGTGAACTAGCTATCGAGTCCTTGCATGATTTTACATATAGTTTGATTATTTAATAAAATTTGGTTTAATTTGATCCGCTTACCTGACAGGTATCCTTGCTACCGTTGAGGTAACCAGCGCACATCATACGCTGAGTAATACGACGCGGGCTCTTACGAAAGATGTCTGCGCATTTCTGTTGATCGATGATAGGCACCATTAAAGCTTGCAACACGTCCGATGTGTCCGTAGTTGCCTGAAATTTCGAAACTTATAAGCTATCGTTGCAACCGGTTACACAATTGCAACATCTTAAATCTTTAACGAAATTTGTTATCGGGATATTACAGTTTCGAAATTCATAGAATTTATTTATCAAGTACTGAAATACGGACGAACTTGTAAGCAACGAAAAACTACCCTTCGAACGACTCACAGTTTGCGAATCGGAATCTGGCAAACGTTTCGGGAAGCCAGGAGGAATGTTTGTTGTGACAACCGAACAATGTCGACCGATCGGCAAACCCTCGCTATTTGCACAAATCGGTGGTAATCAGTCTGAACGGGCGTCACCGTCCAAAACCAACCAACGGTGAACGTGTACCCGTACGTCGGATTGATATATCTTCTAAGAGAGAAAGGGAAAAAAAAAAAGACTCACCGTCTTTCCCCATCCAGTGACTATGCCATTGACTCCAGCTGGTACGGTCTGACTCGTTGCTGGTAATTTCACGGTCTTCACGGTGGAACTCAAAGTAAGCTCCGTGGCTAACTAATGAAAAATGCAACTTCTTTTTACTAAAAAATTATCGATTGTACTTTAAAAAGTATCATACGTATCGCTCTGCGTGCAACAAAATCACGTTCGAGTTAAGTGGCTAGTCGAGTGATCGATCAAGATAAAGTAATGTAATAAACTAAAAAATATCGAAAGGTTTTATTACCGCTTACCTTTATCAAGCCAACGTCATAATCGTAGGTATGCTCGTCATAAAGATTATGTGGAATAACTTGAGCTATATTTGTAATGAGCTTGCCATCTTTACTATGATAAGTGCTTCCAACGCGAATGGAAAGCAATTTTGGTGTTACGCTAGAAAAGAGAAGTTCTTTTGATGATTTTCGAACGTCGCACATTTATAAGCTCGACCAATTGTAAAATCGAAACAAAGAAACACAGAATTGTTGAAATGAAATGAGTAAAAGGGCTGAAACTTTGACGAACCTGTCGACACAATGCGCTGCTGTTAATATCCATTGTTTGCTTATTATCGAACCACCGCAGAGAAGTTTATTTTTGTATAGAATGGCTACCTGTAAAATAATAAAAAATATATATAATACTAGCTGTTGCCCGCGGCTTCGCACACGTGTATTTCTTTTTGTTATCAGAACATGTGTTCTTCCATAGTTTGCCTTCGAAGAAGAGGAAGTACAGAAAAAGTCTATCATTATTTTGTATATATATATCATAGCTTTGGTTTCTATAAGAATCCTCATTAAAACACACATTGGTCCTCCTCTCCGTGAGTAGATGTTTTTTTTTTATTTTCAAAGAAGAATCTAAATACCCATTTTTACGATTATTACATCCTCGATTTCTAAGATATAGGTATCCTTATACAACAATTCAACCTCGACTCGTACTCTTAGGGATTGATGAATTAAAATAAAAAGTATCCTAAATGTTAGTCCGAGTCATCAATTATTAATATGCTCAGTTTCATAAAAACCTATTAAGTAGCTTCGGCATCATGCGTGCACAGACAGACAAAAATTGTAGAAATTGTATCTTAGGCTTCTGTTGGTCCTAAATAGTCCTCCGAAATGATTTTTTCTAAAATAACTTAAATGTGCAGAACTGGTTTTTTTGTGTATTAAATTAAATTTGTGTATGAAAAAAAAAGAATATATTTACTTGGTGCGGATGTGCATTTATCGATGTGTCCGTTCCCCCTACGATTCTAGGATCAATGCGTGCCGCGGTAGCGAGCGAAACGAAGAAAAGAACGAATAGCATCCTTTCCGCTTGAACTACGATCCATACACTGATCCGGCATTACGAACGATTTTAAATCATGTTCGCGCGATTCGAGCCGTGGCACTGATAAGGTAGAGAAATCTTTGATATCGATAGCACAAATGTATCTTGCAACTGATTCCCGGTAACGTCTCCAAGCGAGGAAAATACTTCCTGTCGATACAAATTTTGCGAAAGGAATCTCTAGAACGTCCCGTACCGATAATACTTACCTATTTGTATACAAATTTAATCGTTTGATTCGTTAGAATATCAATAATGTCGTTCGTAAGTTTTGAAGGAGATATAATTCGAACTATTATCGTAAGATTTACGTTCTCGCTTTGACCGAATTGTCAAAACTATAGAATGGTAAAAACAACATACAGTGACGTCCAGAAGTATTCGGACAATTTGTAAAGTAGAATGATTTTTTTTATAGTTTAACCAAACAATTGGAATTTTTGTAGGAAAATAAAAAGATCAGTTTTCTAGATATCGTGTTTTCGTTGTTTAAAGAAACTTGAAATTTCTGAAATTAGAAATAAAATAAAGAAAGGCATTTTGTCAACTTTCTTATCTCGGCCTACAATGAAAAATGAAAAATAACCTTATGTAGATTTAGGAAAGATATATTCATATTGTAAATTCCATCCAAATCGGTTACTTAATATTATTCCAAGTTACAAACACTTAAAGTTCGAAAATCATTGATTTTCGACCTTATTCCGCAATCTCTAAACATTTGTACCCCGATCAGACTTCCGATTAAACAATGGCGAATATTTCAAAAATTCATAAGAAAAGTACTTGATGCAAAACACAATAGACCTATAGACTCTTTGCCTCGGCCATAAATAATACGAGAAAGCTTCGCTTTTCGTTCGTTAGCCCAATGGCCCTCGGCAGCTGCTAAGGTACCCAAATACTTCTAGGAATCACTGCAGTTAGAAAATCAAGCGAGACAAACAATGTTAGGACGATTTCAAAAGGAAATCGCCGATAAGGGAAGAGAAGACGGCAAGAGCGGAATAAGGTCCGAAGACAAAACGAATGTTGAACGTTAGCGGAAGTAGATAGCGCTTTCCGCCAAAACGTCTTAATCGTACGATACGACTACATCGGATTAGTAGACGTCGTACTTAACGAGCTAAACTCTAACTTCCTACATAGCAACCTGCATACCGGTGCAACCGCGGTCTGATACTTCGATGCATAGACGCTGCACTAGAATATATGGAAATGAATTTCACGGTGGTTGGACGGTACCTCGCGGGAAACTGCTAACGTTCCTTTCGTTGCGTGGCTAACGAAGATTTAATTCGTTCGAATGCACGACGAAAGAAATTTACGATTAATTCGACCGTTTCCGTCGTCCTCGTAGGTACTTTTTCCTCGTGGCTCTCACTTCCGTCGACGGAGTTAACGATTTAAAATCGCGCATCGAATTATATCTATCTGTTGAAATCTACCTTGGTACGTTTCTTTTTTTTCAGCTATACTCCGGAAGATATTCCTCGCGTATCGCGGTAAATATTACAAAAGAGATTTAATAAATGTACCGTGAAATATTACGGAGCGCTCGTCCGTACGATTTTTCTTGATTCAATGCCGTACTTTTATCCTTCCTCTTCAGCTCGATCGTATCTCTCTTGTTTTTTTCGCTTTATTTTCTCATTTTATTGGTTCCTCCGTAAAATTTGAGTAGATTAAATTCCGTTTGCTGTATCAAGAACGGTAACTTAAATTAAGTAACGGCGATGCCGTTTTCGCGGAACGGAAGGAACGTTAAAACTATGAGATATAATTTATGTTGTTGAATAAGCTATTTCGGAAATGCGAGGACCCCACGAGTGCAGCGTAAATATTATACGCGCGAATCCGCATGAAATAAGCCAGCATTATTATTTATGATATACGGCGTAATGAATGTATTATACGGTCGGAGTAAAAGCCACAATAGCTTGGTACGAAACAACGAAATATGGACATCGATTGACTCGAGAGATGGCTTTTCTCTACGTCGAAACCCTTCGTTCGTTTCATTTCTCGAATACTTAGGTAATTCGGTTAATAATCGGAAACTTCCGTCTTTCGACAGAGTAACGAGTTGATTTCGAAGAAATGCAAGTAGATATATATAATAACGAATTCGTGGCATCGATCAATTTTTATCACTGGGTCAACAAACCGCGTTCTCGTATTCTACGTTTCGAGTGAAAACCAATATGTAAGGAATAGCTTTATCGTCAGAAATAGCTTTTTAATTGGTTCGCATACATCAACGACTTCGATATCGATAAGGAATCACCGGGTCCACCACGTGATAGCATACATACTGTATCAATGAGTCTAATGATCGAACGGCAAACAGCTTATCCAAATTTACGATATGCTTACGAAGCCGTACAGGCTCGAGTTTTGGCTTTCCTGTGCGAGTTTCGTAAATGTCTAGACGAAAAAAAGTTATTTGTTCTACTATATCTCGTTATAGTTAATAATGAGATAAATTATATGATTAATGGAAATAAGAATTTCAAAACAGTAGCCTCGTAGTTCCCAAAAAGAAAAATATTTTATCCGTCTCTCGTAGACACGGACGAAAGGAAATCCGTGGCCTCGGACTTTCACATAAAATCAACAAAAGACTGCATACGTAATTGCAATTACAACGTGTTTTCTCGCCCGGTTTTTATTCCGAGATTCGAGCTACTCCGGCTCTCGTGTACATTATCATTCAAGTTCCGCCATATGGTGTACCGTGCATTTTTACTTTAATTTAGCATTCTTACTAATTACTCGCTAGTAAAGTTCTAGGATATAGCCTGGCGGTACGGATGTCGTATAATTAAATGATTAACATACTATTATATTACATCGTGTTACAATTCTGTTACTTTTTTCATTATTTTTACTTGAAAACGTAAATTGAAATATCTTTTTATTAGATAAAGAGAGAAAAAAAGAGACACGGAATGCATATTCGAGAATGCTATTTATTTGAAACAAGTACCGTCACGCACCTCGCGAGGCTGCAAAAGGAAAAAAAAAAAGAGAGAAGCGTTAATTATAAAATATAGTATACCGAGTAAATACTTGCGAAGAGTATTTTGACGACGGTCACTTTTAATTACCTTAAAGACGAGGACTCGAAGTAAACATTGCATTCCGCATCGATGGCGCAACGACGAGCTCAAAATTATCTACATAACCGTTTGACTCATTTTGAAAGCGAATATTCGACAAATTCCCTATCCTATGACGATGACTAAATTCTCTTTTCCCCGAAAGCTATGGCATTACAGGTATTAACAATTTTATGATGCACACGACAGGATTATACGTCGATGCGTGTGCATTGTAGATTCTTTATAAAGTAACGCTTGCTATCATCGTTAGGTCAAACGATACCAAAATGATCTGGCTGGTGGTACTAACTTGTTTCTTCGGTTCCTCGATGAGTTCTCATATCATCGAGCCAGGTATGTTCTAATAATTAACAAATCATATTACCAACTTGGCTGTTTAAAATAAACATTGAATATTTTCAAACTAAAAATTCATCCAAATGTCACGTAGGCTATTATCGGAAAAGAATAAATCTGGAATCATCGGTGGAGAGAATTATCGGAGGAGAGGATGCATCGATAGAAGAATATCCATTTACGGTTAGTACAACGCACACTACGTGCGATCGATCTTTACGGACCATTTGACATTTCGAAAATGATTGTCTCCTTCGATGTAGGTTTCACTTCAGAACAACGGTACGTTTTTTGGTCACGATGTGGAACATTTCTGTGGTGGTAGTATCATCGACGATTCGTGGATAATAACATCGGCTCAGTGTGCTCTCAGGCAAGACCATCGTCGTTCCAAATCATGCGATCGAAGTATACGCGTGTATCGGCGAATTTTCTCCAATAAATTCGAATATTCTCTCTTCTTGCAGTTTGCTGGTGAGAGAATTTCACGTAAGAGCGGGAACAAGTTATTATTATAAAAACGGCACAAAGTATGGGGTTGAGAGAATCGTGGTCCATCCCAGCTTCAGCTATGAAAATTACGACTTTGACGTTGGACTAGTCAAGGTATGCGTAATCGTATTTTTTTAAAATTTCATTGGTATTATTTCGATTGGATTATTACGTACATTAACGTATTCCAATAATTCCGAAATAAAACACATAAATATATTTCGGTAATGAATAAAATGAAAATTTACTTTACGGTAGATTCCTACATTTTAATACGTTTATATTTAATACATTAAATAATGAAAATAATGTATATAAAATAATTTTATATTTCAGCTGAATACGAAAATAATTTTTGATAAAGTTAAGCAGCCGATCAAATTACCCAAACGAACGCAGACAGTGAAGGCTGGTAGTGAAATTGGTATCGTTGGCTGGGGTGCGACAAAAGTAAGAGAGATAAGATCGTATTCTTTCACTGGTTACAAACTAACAGTATGAATAATTCGAAATAATTTATCGGTATTTTCAGAATCTTGGCGTGTATTCCGAAAACCTGAAAAAATCTAGTCTACCAAAAATCAGTAACGCGGAATGTCTGTTGAGGTACGACTACCAAGTGACAGATCGAATGTTTTGTATCATCGCTGAAGATAGAAAACCTTGCGTCGGCGATGCCGGTGCGTCTGCTGTAGTAAATAACACGTTAATTGGTAAGCGACCATCTTTCGTTTACTTATCGATCACGAATTATGCCTAATCGAAGATATTTTAACAGGTGTTGCATCATGGAGCGAGGCATGTCAATTTTCATACCCAACCGCTTACACTACTATATCCGAAATGGTGGACTGGATCAAAGAAGTAACTGGTATCAACTGATAATGAAACAGATACTCTATTTCCTCGAAGTCTGTAAAACGTATGTTACCTGAGATTACCTCGACTGTGATAAAGCATAATTTATGAATAAAACTTGAAAGAAAATCTGAATTATTCCTTTTTTCCTATTCCTTGTAATTAAAACGAAGAACCTTTCGAGAAATTTTATTCATTCTGTTTAAATATAATATAAAAATAATGAAAGAAAAGAAGGTTTTTTAAATGACAAGAAAATTTCTAAATTACCGAGATATGTTTCTCATCGAGACAGCAGCGTGCGTCGAGCTAATAGGTTCGGATCGAATCGCACGATGATCCCATTAAGTTGGACACGAGTTCCAATAGCTATACGCTGATATCGATACCATCGATGGGTTGCCTTGGTACGACATCGATCCGTCCGTCGCTTCCGCTCGTTCGTTCGTTCGTTTCCGTCTCTTATTTTCCGCGTCGCGACGTCGTTTCTTCGCGTACTCCGGGAAAACTACTTTCGATGGCAAGGAAGGCAGATAGAAGAAGAAGAAGAAGGAAAATATCGTGCGACGACGACTAAAAGTGCCATCGTGCTTCGCGAAACGCGTTAGACTTGACCCGGATTTTAACTTCTGCCGACGAGTTATCAAGACCATTTCTTTTACTCGAGGGAATTAATTTAGTACTTGTTACGCTTCGAATACTCGCGTCCCTTTTGTCTCGTGGCTAAACGCTCTCTTTGAAAACGTTTATCGCATTTCTCTCGACGCTTTCAAGTACTTATATTTTTTCTCTTCTTCCTACGAACAAATTTCTATTTTCTAAGAAACTTCATAATTCGAGCAAATATTGCTCTCGACGTCATACTCACTTAAAAAAATCTAAATATCGATATAATTTTTTTTTCAATTTCTTTCTTCGTCCTTTCAATTATCCTGCCACTTTGTGAAACTAATTCTTTAAGATTGCACCTTAACGATCCATCGATTGCTCGCCGATTGCTACTCAATCTTCAAAGGAGAAGTAATTCCGTTCTCTTCAAATCGTTCCACGGTATTCAAGCGCTTCAGGTGTTCTCTCTCATTAAAGCTTATCGCTTACTAAACCGAAGCATCGTTAACGATACGACAGGATATTACGTCATTAACCGAAGCGATTATTATTAATGTGATTATGCGGCGTCTCGCATTTCCTCGCTAATTTCCACTTCTACGATGGTTCTCCTTCATTTTGCTTGTTTATTAATAACGCGCGTCGGTGTTAATCAACGTAAGCAAAATGTTACTTCAAATAATACCGAACAAAACCGTGATACTTTTCTTTTTAAATAAACGTACATAATTGACAACAAATATTTGCGTCCACCGATGGAAGCAATCAACGGATTGTTCGATATAATTTTTATCACATAACCAATTATTTCGCATAGAATAAAAAATTCGATGAAACGAGAAATATTTTGACGTTAGTACAGATTATTAATAAACACTTTATAATAAGTGAAAAACTCTTTTCCATCGTGATATTATTACGATCGCTAGAAGAAAACTCACTCTCGTTTCCATACACGCGTTATCTTTATTAACATGCGGAGTCGTTAACGCCATAACGGTAGAGCGAAAGAGAGACGATTATTACGAACAACGAGATAGGAACTATAGAGACGACCACGACGACGACGAAAGGTACGAGTAAGTATGTATAGCGAGAATGTGTCGAGCAGCAGGACTGGAAGGGTGAGACGAAGTAAAACGATATAAGGAAACGCTTTGATGTCCATACTAGCGATAAAAGCGATTCTTTGCCGGATTATACGGCACTCTCGTACCACCACGTCGCGCGGCTATGAATCATAATTCGGTAATTTGCGCGAGACCGGACGGGAAAATATAGTACACGAGAACGTACGCGAGCGCGCACGCTAACCGACGTAAAACCACCACGTGCTAGACTTCGTGTCTTTCGAAATTTACGTTCCACCGAATATTACAAAGGTGAGAAAGTACTTGAAGCGTTTAAGAGGGAAATTCGAAAATCAGAGGAGAACTTTAGCCCCTTTGCTTTATGATTTAATTCGAAACTTAATCAAATTAATATTACAAATTTAGAAAAAATGAGACACATGCTTATCCAAACGAAGATTAATAAATACTAATAAGGAAGTGAATAGAAAAATAAACTTGTAAGAATTGAACCATGAGTTTGACTGGTGCTTTTTATCCTCATCTTGGAATTTATACCACGAATCTCATACGATGTTATGAGGCAAAGGGTTAACAGTAGAACTACCGGCAGTAAAATTATATTTATTTTTATCGCATGTTGCTATTTGATAAATAAGAAAAAAAGAACGATTTTATTTCCCATTATTGATGAATAATATTCAATAAATAAAATTGGTAATAAATTTGTAGAAAAGTCATTTTGTTATTAGAGAAATGGCACGCAACAAATCATATTAACCTCTTTAGTAGATCTAGTGTTAAACTCGTTTAATTGTTGATATATTAAACGATTTCTTGTTCTAAAACGTTATTTCTGACATTTCTATAACAATTAGTTTTTCTAGACAATTTTCCGTAATCCTATCAGACGTTAAAGCCAATGGAAACGTTAATAATTTTGTAAAAAGGTGTAGGAGAGCGATAACGCGTTAAAAAGTACTCGTCGAGGGAAAATTCGAGAAGGATGGCATCCTCTCGCTAGGAATCGTGTCGTGGAAAAGCAAAAGCGCTGAGCGTGTACGAGAAATGCCATAGTCCAGGCGCTTATTGCGACAATTTGGCAAGATCCTCGACGATATTAGCACCGCTACGAAGCCGCAGTTATCCCCTTGCCTGGAACGCACCCCTTTTCCCACTCCCTTCTCTCTTTTCACTACGTTAGAAACTTAATAACATAAAACCGACAAACACGCAGCACCCACGAGTAGAGATGCACTACCGTTGGTCGTGAAACCCGTTATACGCCGTGTTTCTTCCCCTTGAGTAAGAAAATAAAAGAATCTCAGTCCCACAAGAGTTTCTCTCTCTCTCTTTCACACACATACAGAGACTTTTCTTTCTCGACCTATTACTTCTCTCTTCTCGCACTCGAGATCGTATCTATATTTTCTCAAGGCAACCAGTAGTATCCACGATTAGAGTAGTGGAGACCGGGGCTGTAGTTTCTACAGATTTCTGTAGCTTATATTTCCGAATTTTTTGGTGGCCATCATAAAGTTCAACTTCCTAGCAGTACATGGAAATTTTTCCGCTTGCATTGGGAAGTTTTTAACACGTTTTTTTCAATTTCAAGCAAACGAGTTGTTTGGGACAACTTGCCCCGCTGCGGGGTCAGTTGTCTCACGCCATGGGGCAAGTTTTCCAAGGTTTCCAAGAAAAAATCCTAATGTATGCATCATGATTTTTGCGAAAATGATCACCACCGCCGATTTCAATGTTTAATGACTCATTTTAAAGAAGAAAGCATGCAGAATAATGTTCCGTTGTCCGTTTTTCGATATCGTTGCGGAGTGTTGAAAAATAAATTTTTTAAGTGTCGGAGTATGGGTCATTTTCAAGAGAAAAATTGCTGTAACTTTTTAACCAGTCATCCTACCGAAACGCGACTTGCATATTCGTAAATTAGAGACTTTCCTCTTTCGAACGAGTATTTGATCGGGCAAATTCGAGATACTTCGATTTTTGACAAAAATCCTGACCTATGCATCATGATTTTTGCCAAAATGGTTACCACCGCCGATTTCAATGTTTAATGGCTCATTTTAAAGATAAAAGCATGGAGAATAATGTCCCGTTGTCCGTTTTTCGATATCGTTGCGGAGTGATGAGAAATTAATCTTTTAAGTGTCGGAGTATGGGTCTTTTTCAAGCTTGAAACTGCTGTATCTTTCGAACCAGCCATCCTATCGAAACGAGACTTGCATATTCGTAAAGAAGAGACTTTCCCCTTTCGAACGAGTATTTGATCGGGCAAATTCGAGATGCATCGATTTTTGACAAAAATCCTGATGTACGCATCATGATTTGGATGGGGAAAAATGAGGGTGGGGCAAGTTGTCCCAGATCTCATTGTCGGTACAACTTACCCCGACGTGTGAGACAACTTGCCCCATTTTCATAGGTTTGTTTCTCGGGTCATAGTTCAGTCAGATCAAGGAGTTCTTTAAAAATTCTGGCAAGGAAATGAAGCTGACAAAATTCTTTTTCTATTACATGTGTGAACTCGTGAGCAATCGATTTTCATTAGTGCCTAGAGATGCTTAAGTAATGTACCCAAAGTAGAATTGAACTTATCAAAATATAAATTCGTCTCTTGAAGTAACCAGGGAAGACTAAACGCAACGACCACCACTACACTTTTTTTTACTAACTAAGACCTGTACACCATGCACCGGACGCGTTTTCCCTTCCACCCTAAGATACCAAAACTACGACTGGGACAACTTGCCCCTATGACTTTTAGCCCCGGTCTCCCCTACGTATCTGAGAATAAACTGAATACTGTAACTATAAAATTCATATCTTTCTTTAATTTTAAAACGAGACAGCATTTTTAGAAATTTGTCAATTGCCTCGAGTCTCTTTAAATATTTAGGAGTTTTTGAAAGGAGAGAATAGTCGAGGAAAGGTAGTTTTTATAAAGACTCGGAAGGATAAAGAATGAAGTCGTAGCTTCCACGATTTTGGCCTCTTTACAGAAAAGAAAAGGAAATGCTTCCACGCGGAAGATAAGGAAGTACGACGTGGAAGGGTAGTTAAGTTAGAAACCGCAACGGTGAACCGTCTTGGCGAGTACTTCTCCGTATGACCGTTTTTCTTAATTTAAGTCGTTTACAAGATGGCTTTCGGACGGGGACTGGGTCCTGCCTCGCGCTTTTCGCTGCCTCGAGCATTAACGAAAATTTAAAGGCGTTACGTCCGAAGGTCTTCGGGAAGTGGCGTGGCAAGTGGAAAGGGTCCTTTACAGAAAAAAAGGAAAAAAAAAGCACGATCACAATGTATTCATAATTTGCAACTCTTTGTTCGTTCGTTCCGCTTGTCCAGTTCAAGAGAAAGATAGAAAGTTTAACGAATGACGAATCGACCTTTCACCGTCGTTTGAGATTACCTAATGTGCTTTTACCGAAAGCTCGCTTTGTATTCGTAAACCCTTGGGCTATAGCCTATTTTAAAAGCTTTTGTCGTTAGGACGTCCTCTATGACCTGGCAGAACGGAGCTCGCGTGGCTTCTATCGCACGCCGAACTCGATTCGTATCGATTCGCGTTACAGGCAACGGACGTGAACGAAAATTGCAAATTCGTGCCATCGTTACCGCTTTGCATACGCTTTCCTATGTAAAGCGAAGAGAAAAACGTTCGTGGGAGGGTGGTTCGACCGGCTAGCGAGAGAATGTACCTACCTAACATCGAAATAAAGTCATCGTGAAAATTCGCCAGCAAAATGTTACGGCAACTTGTCGGAAGTCTTCGTGAGAGTCGGTTTCTTTCAGCGAGTGACGTCTAAGGTTCAATTTTTTGTTGAAACTCTAGGGAGAATACGAGAAACGCGTCTTCGATCCTAAAATCAACATCAGCATTAATGCGAAAAAGGCGCGCCTGGCTACCAGATGGAATATGTATCTTAATACATAAATCATAAGTACGGTATTAAAACTGCGAAGCATATGCCGCAAAACGTCAGTCGGTTCGCTTTTCTCTCTCTATCTCTCTTTTCCATTCGAAGGATATAGACGTTGAACGCTTAGATATCTATCGGGAAAAATTCGTATTCCGATATTTTATGAAAACGAAGAACCTCCGTCGGATGGTGGTGTCTCTCGACCATCGTATTTCGAAACGCTTCACGCGAAATATTTAAATTGCATGTAGTAACGGTAAATGGTGTATGTAAACGTTGGGAGGATCGATTGATTTTTGTAAAAAAAAAAAATCAAATTTTAAATTATGATAACCGCCCATCACGTATTAGGGGCCCAAATTTCGTTCTCGTGGCTAATACCGTACCCTGATCAATTTTTTAACATATGTTTAAAATATATTGATTACAGATATTAGTTTCTAAGTTTCCAAGATATTATACTAATTTTGTCACATTAAAAAATTGACTTAGTTTAGAAATGCTAAAGAATGCATTCGGAGGGGGCAAAATTTGGTCCTCTTATCCTATATCCAAATAAATCAATCGTTTCATCGACCGTGAATATTTTTAATCGTAGAAGACGATTGAAAATTTGCATAATTTCTCGAGTAAAAACAAAAATCGAAAAAATTTCAGTGAAAACATAGACCCGAATATGGAGAATGCGGATAACGAGAAGCGCATTGACGATTCCAGAATCGATGCGCATCGTTCGTGCAAATCCTGTCAAAGGTTTCCATCGGCGCGACGTGCAAATAATTCCAGAGCCTTTGCTCTTCCCTCCGTCCCTCGTCGGCCTTCCTCTCACACGGCCACCCTTCCACCCCTCTTCCAAAATCCGATCGTTTCGTAGCTCTTGTCGCGCGTGACGAGTCCGCAGGACGGGATTCCATTTCATCCTGTCGTGCTTTTCCTGGCGCGTTCCTGGAAATATGACGCTGCAGCGCGCTCGTTCACGAGAATATAAAGTGTCGCCCGAACGAAGTTAACCAATGATGGACTCGTATCAGATACGTACCTACCGAGAGACAGTCGATCGAAATTCTCCCAGCGTACACCCGCGACAAACTTAAACAACGAGCTACAAACGAATGAGAATATAGGACGTTGTATCATCGTAACAAAGGTATTCCTCGTTCTTTCGATTCGGTCAACGTCTTACGCTGGCCCCCCTAGAGTTAGTTTTTACAGTTCTCAGCTTTAACCAAAATATATTTTGCTCGTTACGTGGCGAGAGTAGAGCACGACGTGCAAAGAATTAATCGAGGTAACCAAATATGCCTGTAGAATCCCCGGACAACGAGGAACACGTAGCACGAGCACGATGGAATTTAATTATCGATCTCGTCCGTGGCTTGCGATCACCGTCCAAGCTCATTCCACGCTCATACATCGTGAAACCTCCTCGTCCATAGGGACGAGAGAACCTCGATAATCGGTAGCCATTGTCTTTAATAAGACGCACGAATCTCTTCCCACGAACGATTTCCCAAGCCATCGCGAGGTATCAAACCGAACATCGTAACCTGAAATATAAATAAGAATTAGCGATAAGATCGACGACTATTATATACGATCGAACGATCTACATTTTTTCCCAACCCCCATGACACGAGTGAATTTATCCTCCCTAGACACAAACGTCGATCATCGCTCTCCCTGAGCAAACCACTCGATTTGCCGTTTATTACGGCACTATGCCTCTTCTGGCTCACGTATTTGTTTTCCCTTATCCGAAGTTTGCCTTTCCACTGTGTCGAAGGAGGTGAGCGTTGAAAGAGTACGGGAGAGGGTGAAGAGAGGAGGGAGAATAAGAACCGGAAGATCAAAAGAACGAAGAAACGATAAATACCTACCAACGTCTAGGGAGTGTACCGCACTAAAATAACGCGACCCTGTCACATTACGTCGTAGGGCACAATTTTGTGTACCTTATTTGCACATATTCCCGGTGTAAACCCTCGTTTGCTTTCACATCGAACATCACCCGGTCGTATCACTCCCCTCTAGCCGAAGTACTCGTACATCCCCAGTACCGGATTAAGACTTCAGCGGGCCCTAGACAAAATTTAAATCAGGGCACTATTTATATCATTTTGTTTCTTGACAATTGAAGCTATCAACTAGAGGAGTGTTCGTTATCAAAATAATCAATATAATATAAATTTAAACAAAAATATACAAGGTGTTACATCTATATGTAGCCACCTAAATGTCTTCTTTATCTGTTACTATATAAAAAATATTTTTAATCCAATGTAAATGGTATCACAAGTTGAATGCTTTGCAAGTACAATTTTTTTTCTTAGGTGAAATAGGTGTCTACATTTAGGTGAACTACCCTATATGAAAAAATAAATTTAAATATATATGCATAATTTTTCACAAGCACAGGACTCGATTGATTCCCTCCAAATTATGGGCCCTAGAAATTCGTCTATAGGGTTAATTCGACTATGCACATCCCTGTATACGTTTATACACCCACGCATGGGGTACATATATCGAAGGTAGTTTTACCAGTGACGCAGCCATATCGCACGCGTTATACGACGGCAGGATGCCCGAGCTGGCAGAAAATTTTTCTACGGGGTGAGACAGGGTGAGTCGGGGTGATGGTAGTAGTAGGAACGAAGAACGACTGCCGGAGGCTCTATGTAACGTGCATACGTTACGGTCCTTTATCCCGTCATTGTTTTCCTCCAAGTTTTCGCCTTGCTTTACTCTCTCTGTCTCTCTCCGACGATATCGTGCGCGCGCCGACCGTAAACTTTATCCCGTTTTTCCCCCTCGAGTCCTCCCGCACCGAATTTTCCGCGCGACGAGCGCGCCTCACCTGGAAAGTATTTTCTTCCGTGCGTACGTACCCTCCTCTGGAAAGCTTCTATCGATTCGGCCCTCATCGTCGTAGTTTTAAATAATAATAAAAATCCTTGGAGAGGAAACAAAGTAAAATGCATTAAGATTCTTCTTTTCACGGTCTATTGAAAAATATATCGGGTGAACATATTTCGTGAGGGACGAAGAAAAATACCGATCTATAAAAGCGACCATTATTTCGAGTTGTATACGCTACACGCGATAGCGGTATGTACGAGTAGCGGGGAAGTGGTGGCCGTGAGTGAAACGTTTTTAACAGAGTGAAAAAAGAAAAGAGAGGAAAGAAAAATTGTGGTGAGAAAAGGGAAAGAAAAAAAAGGGTAGCTCGCGTGCCGGAGCGTAGAATGACAAAGGACGTCTTCTCTCGATTTTCAGTAGAGTAGATGGAAGCCAAAGGTCCGATGTATATTATGGTGACAACAAGGCCTCTCTCTCTCTCTCTCTTACTCGCTTGTTCGTTCTTGCTCTATCTATCTCTCTTTCCTCTCATGACTCAGGCCAACGTGGGTAACTACGAGAATGTCTAGTGGCCGCGCTCGTGTAGCGGAATTCCGAGCCCTTTCTCGTGAGCGTGCCAACGGAGGTAAACTTTTAATACGGAATTCCTCACGCGACGTCGGCATCGTTTGCCGATGGCGTAAAAGGCGCGAGAGAAGGTTCCTCCACCCTTCTCGAGTCGAAGGGATGGAAGGAAAGGGCCTTGGCTGAATGGAATTCTTGCCCTCGACGCAAATGGACATGGAATGAACTTTGCTAGCTCGGCGGTTGACCGCGGGAATTACTACGATGGAATAAACATAAACCTTAAATTAGCTCTTACCCGCTACCATTTAATCGCGTGACTCGCTCGAGCTCGAAGAAATCCGTGTCGATGGCATGCCGTAGTTCGATGCTGAAATTCGAAGAACTTCTATAATTGAAGTTCTATGGAAGGTGGTGTTGCGAATCGTTCAATTGATTTCGTTTTGTTAGAGGAGCCTTCGAAATGTAGGTGTACGCGCATGAACCGAATAGAAACTTTCCCCCACGATCATATCTATACCGCAAACACGAGGTATCAATTTGGAAAATAAAACGAAGCAAATAAATAAGAGTGGGGAGAAGCAATTCGTGATTTCGAAGTGCACGAAACGTTAACCGTAGAATTTAAGCCAATTAAGGCCGCCCGAGCCATGGGCAGTTGAAATTTTAAACGACGTTTAAACTACAAAATTCCCGACCTTTGATTGAACGTTAGTGCGAGCAAACTCGAGTTCAATTTTTAATTGTGTTTGCGAAACTGACCCGGTACTTTCGTATATTTCCTGGAAACCTCGTTGCTCACCGTCGTGTCATAGTAGGTTGCACTACCACTATAACTATATCCCTCCTCTTGATCCATTATACTTTCTCGTTACATTTTACGAACTCGTTACTCCGTGATTACCTGTCAGTCTCCGTCGCATTATTCTATTATACTATCGAGGCTTTAAAACGATCGTGTAACACGGCACACGATTTTGAAGTCGATCGAATCTTTCCGATAGTCTACCACGGTAAACGACGACGTCAACATTTTCACGCTGCTAACTCGAGCGTGCGTATTTATTCGCGAGTAACGAGCGAATTCCCGAAACGCATGGATTTAGATCCATAGCGACCAGGGGTTATAAAGAATCGCGAAGGAAGGGTCCCATGGTGATCCCAGGGCATAAATGTAAAGGGGGAATAGCGATGCGCATTATCAATACTAACCGGGTATTCCGGTAGGTTAGACTTATGGCGCACGACCTATATAATCTCACTCCATTTCCTAGTACAAGGCCTCTGGGAGATGACCGCTTGGTCGAAGCTAACCCTCCAAAACCGGATGGTCTGTACCTGCATACCCATCTCCCTGCTTCCGTTCGAGCTCTCGCACACGTCGGCTTTTGCACGATGATAAGCTCTCGCTTCGAACTCACCGCTTACCCGCTTTTCTAATTAGTTACCGCCAAAATGAATTTTAACGATGCCCGACCTCCAGACGGAATGGATCTTAAATTATTCCCGTACGTTGGGAAACTCTTTGTCCTCTATGAGTAAAAGATACGTCGGTTTTAAGTTAATGAAATTGTTTTATCACTGGTCGATTTTAACGTAGGGAACAAAATATCATAGGTAGATTAAGATATCGAAGGAATTCCTTCGAGATTCCAATCCTTTGCAAGATGCTATCGCACGCGAGACGCATTGAAGGACAAACTTTCGTAGGTGAGTTTAGAGACGCTAACGCTGCCACCCGAAGGTGTCTTGTCGTGGATCATCAGGGAGACGCGACGAAGGTAAGAGAGTAGAACGGAGCAAAGCGTGAGAATGAGAGATAACGAAAGATAGAGAGTGCGAGAGAGAGAGAGAGAGAGAGAGTGGTTTACTTAGCCACGCTTCCTGTGTCGTGTACCGGTGAATGCACTGCATACAAGTTATCTTCCTTCGGCTTTCAGAGTAATCAGAACCGTAGTACATAATTACCACACCAAGTAATACCAAGAGTTCTACGGTCGGGAATTATAAAATAGGTTTCTCGCGATAGACGACAAAAAAGTGTAATATAAAAATATTCAAAGAAAAAAGTTCGAGTAATTTTATAGAAGGATGAAGTATGAATAAAATCATATTAATAAAATAAATTCAAATAATACTAACCTTGACTTTAGACAACATCCAATGGTATAAAAAATGTTAATCGTACGATACAGTTCCACAAATTCCAGTTAAGTCAAAAATGCACACGAATTCTCGTACCTACCCGTTCGAGGGTCAAAACAGCCGCATCAGCAACACTCGACGAAAGTGTCCGCCAAAGTGGATCGAAATCACCGACTCGAACGTAAATCTCTGTCATGACGTTTTCACTTCTTACGGTGGTGGTACCTTTCGAGCAGCAGCACCCCTCCGGCACTGTTCTCAAATCATACGCCACTCAACAAAGAGTCTGTTCCAGAGTATAAATCGTACAGCACTTTGCGGCTGACACTGACTTTGCGCGTTTTGATACGAACATATGGGTCATAAATTATTCCCTTTTCCTTTGATCGTAGGCGGAACTGCAAAGCGCACGATTTTACATCATATTTGAAAGAGTGCAAAGTGAAGTGAAGTGATGCAGTTTGCTCGTTAACCTTTCTTTTTTTTTTTTTTTTTTTTTCCCTTTCCAACAGAACTACGTCGTAGGTGTCATTCGGTTTATTTTCACAGAGAGACAAAGCAAAAACTTTTCACAACGACTATGTGGCACCCGTCGCGCGTGACACTCGCATGCGTGAACATTATCGAGTCTCGTTAGAGAGATAATCCCTATGATCGCGCCTGCATTTGGCACGACTCGTACAAACATATTTACCGGCGATGCGTAATTTGCATTTTAATTACTCATTGCCAGTGCAAATATTGCAATCCTCGTTACGTGGTCACGACATGGCCTCCGGCGAAATTGGCGTCGCCTTTCATAGACGAGCTCGCAGAGGGCCTCTGCGTGTAACCCCTGAACCCCGTGCAATTTGCTCTTTCGAGGGTGCTCGCTCCCGTTGGAAGCATTTTCTCCTTCTTTATTTACTCACCACTTTCACCGTGAGTTTTCTTCATATTTAAATAACGAGGACGAGGTTACTCTGTGATCGGTAAATTGTAGAGATCTTGGAGATACGTAGCTTTCTTTTTCATTGACGAATTACAACAACAAAATTAGCAATTCCCGTGTGATAATTAGTGAGACACGACATTTGTTACGTTTGTGGGACTACACCTGATTTCTTGATAAAACGGAACATTACTGATTTCATTTCAAATTCCAATTACTATCTATCGAGAAGACATGTTTATAACGGTCCATCATTCTATCTTATTCCCATTAAAATTCTTATCACCCATCCTAATTAGCTACGAATTTTTAAAACTGCTTCTCCACGCCTACAATACAAGTTCCTTCACCCATTCGATCCGAAATTGTTGTAAATCGTATTATTCACAGATCACGCACTAAAATTGTAAACGTTATAATCGAAACAGGCAAATTTCTAAAATTGTACACGTTCGCGAGCACGTCGATACGTGACACATTGAATGTATCACGATCAACCGTAGCGATCTCTTTCGCAAGGTACTACTACTCGATTTTCCGATTTCTCACGGAACCGAATAGGTATCGGAAACAATTACCATTCCGTCGAGCTCCACTTCGTGGTAGGTGGAAGAAGAAAAAAAGGAAAAGGAAGAAGATTAGAGTCTGTATTCAGGTTAGACGGTCGCCGCAAGATAGTCTTTCGATCTGGTAAACTCGGCTCACCGCTGCGCGCGTACGAGCCAGACGATTTACATTGTGACGAGGAGAAGGAGGAGAAGAGGCAATCCTAGACTGTCTGGTAGCAATCCTGCCACGGTGCAAGAAAGCCGGACACGAGACGCGACGTACGAACGAACGAACAAACTTCTATTTACTTACCACTATCCCCAACCCCTGTCCATCCTTTTCCTATCCAGTACCACAGTCGACCTTCCACGCTCAGACTCTTTTCTCGGGAGCACACCCATCTCTCTTACCAATTTCCTTCTCTCTCTTCGAAACCGCAGACCTTTAAATTTCTAGAGACGACGAAATCGATGGAGATCGCGTGCGATTTCGTTCAACGCGTCTACGTATTTTAAATTAACTTGGAAATTGTGTTTTTGGTTAAGAAGAACGGTTCGATCGCGAAATCGATTATGTAATACCAAGGAAAGAGAACTAAAACGAGTGGAGGGAAGGAGATCGATCGAGTTTAAATACGAAAGGATTCTCCCATCTTCCGTTTCCTCTTTTTTATTATACGAGCTCATTGTAACTTTCTTCGTTCTCACGAGAAATTAAGTCCGGAAAGGAGAGAAACGAGAAGAAGGATCGGCCAAGATCGGCGAGGAACGTCTCGATATTTCCTTCTCATCTCCGTCTCTCGGTGAAACGCGCGTCTAAAAGTTTCGTTACCCTCCTCCCTATACCCCTCTCGCAAAAAACCACCACAATGGAATGCGGTGAGAGGAGGCGACTCTTTCGCGAGGCTACGAGCCATCGTAAAATTCGAGCAACGTCGACGAAGAGGATTGAGGAGGACGCCACGGAGTTTCTCGCTTGGGCTCGTCCGAAATTGCGTGAATAAAATTGCGCGTCTCGTTGCTTCTATGGAAGGCAACGACTCTGTGCAAGAGCTGGAGGCGAAAGAACGTCGAACGAAAATGTGTTCCGCTTGTTTACGACTACTTCGTCTCGCTTATCCGCTAATACACTTTTTGCATCGATGCTATATCTCGCGATTCGATCAGACTGAACTCACACGGACGTCTTTTTAGCGACTGATTTGGTTTTTTTTGTCTTCCACTGTACATTTAAATGTACAGTGAATGACATTAAAAGAACAATCAGTCGCTAAAAAGTTATCGAAAAGATATCCGTGTAAGTTCAGTCTTTGTTATCGAACCTTGAAATCTAAAACAAATCGACTACTATAACTAAAGCTACATATATTTCAAAATAAACGATACAATTGAAAAATTTACGAAGTATCGTTTATACCGTAATATTTCTTCCGAGTACTACGAGAGGAATATAATCAACTAAATTCACGTCATTAAGCTGAGTGATCACAAATCTCCGAGCAATCACACTTTCCTTCCGACACTCGGTCCGTAGGAAAGCCAGTTAAGAAGTTCATTGCGATCGTAACCCGCCATATTTCCGAGGCACCTTCTCTTCTCAAAAAGTGTCTTAAACGTAACTACTAAACGTTGAAACGTCTTCCGGAATACGAGCGCATAAAGTCAAATCGCATCGCCCGATTCGTTTTCACCTTCCTTGCCGAAGGGGAAATGCTCGGATAGCTTATCAGATTATATGCGCGACCTTTTGAGTTATACTTGGAAATTTTCAAATTATATTCGAAAATTTCAAGGAAGTCTACGAGATATAATTTTACGTGAAAACTTGGAAGACAACTTCGTTAGTATACAAAATGTTCTTTATGTGTGTACAGTTTAAAGTTTAAAAGCGACAGTATCGATTGTACCCACATCGATCGTTCGGTCGATCATAACACGGTATTAAATAATTTAGAAAGCTCGTAGAGTACTTTAGAAATTAACCGCGTAATCCATCCAGATACTTTGCTTAAATCTTGTTGTACGGATAAAACGATAATACATAACCGATAAAGGGCAAGAAGAGAAATGACAAAGGGAAAGTGGATGTAGAGATCCTTTTTCGTAGACGCTGAACCGGTATATACATTTTCGATAAAGCCATAAGCCACGGTAGGTATTCGTCGAAGCGACGTTACGACGTTACGACGTTACGTTACCATCGTACCTACCACCTAAAAGCGTTATTTGCTTCTGGCAGAGGGTACAAACGATTTCTCGTACGACTCTTCTCTCTCCTTCTCGTGAACGTTCTTCCGAAAGTGGTCGCAGCCACGTTACTACGCTCGAAACTTTGGCACGCGTACCCGAAGTTCCTAACGGTGGTAGTAGTGGTAGTTCGGTGCTGCACTAATGGAATGGTATTTACAAACGCGAACAAACACTTCTATCAATTACAAAACGATTCTCCTTGTAGAGTTGGACTTGTAGGCGGCCGAAGGGCGCCTTTTCAACCAACCCCCACGGATCGCGAGACCTACGAGCTTGTGCCTTGCCTAACCTCTCAATCCCGTACCATCTTCCCAAAGACCCCCTTCAAACCCACTCGTCTTCCCTGCCTGCCGAGAAGAGAAACTTTTGATTACCCGCATCGCCGTGTAATCTCTGAAAGGATCGGTACGGCGGCGAGGCACATAGTCGGTTGCTGCGCTTCGGCAAATATTTGACACTCGAAATCTAAGGAAAAGGAGACGACGTAGCGTGGGAAACGGCTACCTTAGGATTTCCGGTATTCTACTTGCCGAAAACCGAGCGTGAATTTCAGAACGTACAGGTGAAGGAGCCCCGAAAACCTTTATTTCAAGGTATCTCGTTTTTGGTATCTCTAGAGATGCTGGCTTAAGATACAACTTAGTGCTGAGAAAATGTCTTTGGGGTACCCAGTAATTTGATGTAAAATTGGAGAAATAGATGTGGAATATTATGTGTCTGGAGATATCATTGAAATGAGAAAAATCACGAAAATTCTTTTGTAAGACGTGAGACGTGAAATTTGAGAATTTAGAGAAACATGAATTTATACAACGATTAAATGTTTTGTTGCAATCTGTTTTTTTAAGTTAAGTGAATTCAAATTTTAACGTTTCGGTAATTAGTTTTTTGCCACCGTCAAAAGGAAGTAGGTAAACTGTAACGTGCGTATGTAAATTCATGTTTCTTTAAGTTACCAAATAAAATGCACTTTAAAGTTTACCTTCTTCCTTATCATGATGGTAAAAAACTAATTGCCGAAACGTCTTAACGTTTGAACTCATTTAACTTAAAAAAACGAATTACAATATAACATTTAAAAATCTTTTTTATATAAATTCAAGTTTCTCTAAATTATTAAATTGCACGTTTCTCAAAGACTTAAAATTTTACGCCAATCATAACTAAACTAACTCCTAATTCAAATACAGTCGATAATTCACATTAAACCTAATAACAGAGGTTAAATGTTCGCGATAGTTCAGCACCAAATTGTCACGCTTGATGCAATATTTCGTCTGGTACGTAAAGTACATTTACTCCTTCATATGTGTGTGTATACCTATGCGCACCAGTGTGACATCAGGAAAGCTACGTTTTGATCTAGTACGTTGGTCTAACCGAGGTGAACTACTATCGAGTTGGCTACGTGTGATAAAGTGTGGCATTATACCGCAGGTTCGTCATTACTATTCTTCATCTTCTCCGGAGGCTTAGCGATTGAAATCCAGAGACGAAGGAGACAACGTTATGGTGACATTACCGAGTAATGACCCTTCCGAGACTTTCATACATTTGTCTAATACTCCGAAGCTCCTATAAATAATATTCTCTTTCTCTCTTTTACTCTCCTACTCTGTCAAATATTATTGTAACCAAATATCAGAGTTGAAAATTCCTACGAAACGAAGAATTCACGTTGCAGAAAAAATTTAATGACAAATCAAACGAATCTTACAAATGACAATATGGAATGGCCCGAAAGATTAAGAGCCAGATGCTGACGATATCTTTGACAAAGTTTGAAAATACATAAGTGCTATCAGCAAAATACTGTTCCTAATTGAAAGCAAATCTATTTCGGTATATGTCCTCCCACAGTTTCTCCATGTCGAGAAAGCTGCCATTAGATTGCACGAGATTAATTCAGATTATTCAAGATTAGACAGGATTAGTCTGGTCTTCGTATTAGACGAGGCGAAATAGGACATCAGCCACTACGCTTGCCGATGCTCGACTCGTCGTCAAAACCAGCTGAGGCGAGGCCGGGGGAGGGGAGGTGGTTTGAACCAGAAATCTCACCGTGGTCGAAGGAATTACGATTGTCTGGTGGCTCTGTGAAAAGGAGAACCACGATCTCCTTTTGTACCGTGAAAACTGAAAAGTTCGAGCTTTGGAAGTAAAATGAAATAAATTCCATAACGATAATTCCTGCTATTAACAATTACTAACCAACGTTTGTAGACTATTATGCACGATTAAAAACCATTCCACTACAGGAGACGTCTTCATATAATACCGATCGAACTTCGCCGCGAACTGTAGACGCATTTTGCTCGGAGCTTTTTTCCCGTGTTTTTGCCCTGATTACGAACGAACGGAGGTTCAGATCGAGTTGAAAAATTGCAGAATGTAGAAAACATATATAATTTTTTACTGAACCTCTGGAAGTTCTGTAAAAATTGTACATTTTTCAAAAAGAAATGTTGTAATCTTCTTTTCCTTTTCGTAGATTCTGCGAAAAGCTAGAGGTCTCAGAAACAACATTCTGAAGGGAAAAACTGGATTACTCCATTTCTTTAAACTTTTATCTCGGCAAAACCAACAGAAAACGTTGAAATGTCCATCGGTGTGCCACGCTATTTTATGAATAAATATAAATTTTATAACAACTGTGTTTTTTAAACTGTATGATATCAATAAACAATAGTAAAAAAGATACATCCGTGTTTTCTTTCATTTCTTTACAAACTAGACCCAAAGAAAGGCTTTTTCGAAATATTTCTGACTGCCTAGTCCCTTTAAAACGAGAGATAGAGAGAGAATTTTGCAAAATTACTCCCACCTCGTTGTCCGAGGCTGCTCCTGTTTACCTTAATCCATAGAAGCTTCCCACCTCCTCCCACGTTGTTCTCGCGCACGCTCGATGCAATCTTCTTTTGCGTACCTTTTCGACGAACGCTTTGAGACCCTAATAGAAAAAACCAAGCACGATAAAACGGGGATGCGAAAAAAGGCAGTGAAAAAGAGAGAGAAGAAGAGAAGAAAGAATAGAAAGAAGAGGAGAGGGAGAAAAAGTTAACGAGCCGGCTGGGTCGAGCGAGAGCAAGCAAAAAAAAAAAAAAGAAACGAGAAGGTGGAGGAAGCAGAGTCACGAGGTTGAATCTAATAATTTAGTCAGGTACCAGGCTAGTAGCGAATGTGCGGCAACTAACCGTACCCTCTATGATGCCATGTAGTCCATCTAGTAGCTCGGCTTCACGCACGATCTACTACCCATATTCCAACCCCCTTCTCCCTTATACTCCTCTTCTCAAAAAGCCCTTTTGCATTCCACCCCCTCTCCTCTGTCAGCCGCTCCGCTGCGTTCGGCCAAGCTCACCTAGGAAACTGCTTGCCTAGTCCGCTACGTGTAACCGAGGAAATTAAATCATTCCGAAACGAGTTGTCGAGTCAGAAAGCTCAAGCTAGTCTATTCGCTAAATTAGCCATGAACTAACCTATCGTCATAGAGTTTGAGACAAACCTTGAATGGGTAGATCCGAATGATTGCGACATTTTATTATTCCGAAAAAAAATGTTTCGTCATAATTCTCAAATAAAACGTGTCTTCTATTCCACGAGTTCGCGATGATATAGAAAAAACGAATTAAATAAAGTTGAATTGGACGGATAATAAAAATGCAAACGATGTTCTTGATAAGCATCTTAATGACGACTCCTGTTTTTTCTTTGAAAGGAAACAATTTACTAATGCCATGACACTTCTATAGAAAAAACTGGTCATTCTCATTATCTTAATATTCTATGGAATGGTTGGAAATTTAGTAGAAAGGGCTGATATACCGTCTGGATGTTAATTCATTTCCGCGAACGCTTAATCCCCACGACATTGCCTATCGTCGCGATATCGGCAACTGGAAAGTTTATCGTTGCTAATACTCCATTTTAATGATCAGATAATGTATTTTGCAAGCGAGATTCCGTCGAGACGACCCGTAGAGATAAGCCATGGCTTTATCTCTTAACGTTTTATGAGCGAGTATCTCATTGTCGAGATAATGGCATAGTTACTTCGAACTAGATTCATCATCACGGTCGAGTCGAGCGTTGATTATCGATACAAAAAGATTATTGATATCGATATATTAGTATTTATAGGCAAGCCTCGTTCTAAACCGTTCACATACTTTTCGCAAATAAATTCGATGTTTCTCCGCGAGGTCGAGATGCTAAAGAATTTCCATCGTCGTTGCTAACCCATTACCGTCGTTACAACAAACAGTAATTAACGTGGAATAACTATATTAAATGCTTCTCGTTAAACGTCTTTGAAAAACTTGTCGAGGATAGTTAAAGAAGTTCATGCCCGAACGAACTTCGCGTTCTTCGTCCCGAGACGAAAAACGCTTCTTCCACGACCAATGTACAGGGTGATTACAAAGTTTCGACCGGAGGCTTACAACCGCCGCATATAACTTTGCTAGTTATCGTCAAACTAACTTCGTACGCTGTACTTTCCACCGACAGGGCACCACCGCGTGTATGTAAGTAAGTATGTACGCGTAGCAAGTAGACGTCTTTCTTGTAATGTACGTGGCGTAATGACGCCTTTCTAAAATGACACGAGCATTTAGGATAGCTGCTACTCTCTACCGATTTCAAGAAAAAGAAGAAGAAACGTTAGGAAAACGCGTATCAAGAGTACCTACAGCATCTTTCGAAAGTAACTCATCCCTTTATCGGATCTCTAACGGTGTATTCTACATGGTGAATTCTCAAGTTAAACGATCTATGTTCTACAACAGCCAAGTATTTAGGTCAAAGTGCATTAACGAAATACATGATGCAGAACGGAAATTTACAGAACATGAAATTCAGTTAGTAGGAGGATACGGGCTGGCAAGCAACGTGTATCTCTCTCTCCCATACTTCTTCTTAATAACACAGGCTTCGCATAGCATTTCGCCTGTACCAACATCATCGCGTTTATAATTTTCTTAGAGCCAGCTCGACGCGCCTTTACATCGCAATCGATGTAACGCTTAATCCGTTGCATCGATGCGTTACAACGGCAACAAACGACGATGAAGTCGGGCGAGGACGACGATGAAATACGACGACTACAACTTCTCTCTCTCGCGCGCGCACTCACCTACCCTGAGCTACCCATAACAAGATAGGATGCTCGTAAATGCACTTTGCCAGACCGAGAAGACCGAAGGCAGCCATGAAAGTGGTTTAATCGCGGATTTAAACGTTCGGCTGCATTATACCATCAACGTTTGCTTACTCTATTAAAATACGGTATCCTATGAAAATCGTTTATTACAATCCCATGAATCTGAAAGAAAGAAAGAAAGAGAGTAAAATGATAAAACTTTTTATCGATCTCATCTTCCCATCCATCTTAATTCTTTATTATAAGTCTTTGATATTTATCTTGTATATCCTGTTATTACAGTTCTTACACAATTATCTAATAGGTACTTACGTTTTACAATACAAAAGTGCCTTACGTTTCAAGGCCGTAACTTCATGTACTTACACGAATGAGCGATTTATTTAAGCATACAAGAATACTAGGCGTTTGCAAATTATCGAACAGGGTTGCTACTGGAATGAGAGGAAAAAAAAGTCCAATTCTACAAATCCATTTGGAGGCCTAAGCGTAAGTATTTAACGCCTAATATAACGAGAAACGATCTCATGTGTAAATGATATGATAGAAATCGTTCGGTGGTTTGTTTTACGTTATAAAAAACTCGTTGTTCAAACACTCTTTATATTTTAAATAGGTACCTATTAACTTGCTCTTTTTTTCACAATTTACATACGCTTTCATAGGCCTATAAATTTGGTAATTTTCCTGTGGATGAAATTGTTTTATAACAATAATTCAAATTATATCATTCCTGAAAATGATATTCATACGACGGAACCGAGCCAGCGATATAATAATCAATACCTAATTATAAACTTATAATCCTCCGTCGTTCCTTCCAACGACATCGTCGTTGAAAAGGACGAGAGAGAGAGAGAGAGAGAGAAAGAAAGATCGTTTTCAACGTATCGATCTTTGAATTTATACGCCGTCTACTCTCTAGAAGCTAGACGGCTAACGAGGTACGTTCACTTAGCTCCCCGGCTCGTTTTCCTCCTTGTGCACGAGTACGTGCCGCGAAACTTAGAAGAAAGATATTTATTCCGTGATCCCGCGTGGCAGTCTCCGAACATGTCGGAAAATCGTGAGTGGAAGTAAAAGGAGCCAACGGTGGAGGCGATTGCCCACTTTTGGACGAATCGATGAACTGGAAAGTACGCTAACAATAAGTGCCGTACAATGAAACTAGAAAAGTTCGCCACGACCAATCGAAAGACGATTTCCTGACTGATTTTCTTTCGATCTCACGATATACCTATCGTCATAACGATTCTGAAATGTACAATTCTTTAAACTTACGTTGGAAACCTTTGAACGATCGATTACATTTTTTTGTGCTGCTCTTCCTAAAATTTCAATGAAAACATTTAAATAGATTTACGGGGAATTGAAAAATGGCAGGAGTTGTGCGTAAGTGCATACGATACTTTAGGAAATATAGTTTCGGAAAAAAGCTAAACCGAAATCTCGATTCTGTTTGTGTCGGTCTGTGTCTTTTTTCAACAGGACGGTAAAAAAGTAACGCGTTCAACGGATCCCCCGATGAAGTTTTCGTCAGTTCGTGTTTTTCATCATCTTCAAGGGATCGCGCATGTACCGAGCGAAAACCTCTTTTTTAAACATCTCAAAGTGTTTTCTATTGGCGCTGTTTTGTCGCTCGCGCCAGGAAGGTCTACTTTTTCTCGTTTGCAAGTCCCAATGCACGGTAAATACGGGTGATAGTACCTTGAACTGATAGCCAGCTACGAACATCTCGTAAACCTGAAACAAAGAAATAAAATCGATTAACAAACAACATTATTTTCCATCTTTCTTGTCAATTTCTCCGAAACGAATATCTCTACGATAATGCGCGTCCCGATGGAGCGTCTAAACAGACGCAAACATACACGGAACGCATAATTATTCTGTCTCGTGTACCGTATTAAATTTCGTACGCTTCGCGAAGACGAGGAGGACGTTTCACATAGACGAAGGGAAACAAGGTGTTTCCCGAAGGAGGATACGCGTCGTTAAAAACGAGGAGGGAGAGAGAGAGAGAGAGACAATGTTGTAATCTCGCTCTCGGTTTACCAACCAAGACAGCTCGGACGGACTTGACAGACAGGATCCGAGCTGCCTGCTCCTCCACGCTGGATGCGTTTTCCTGGATAATCGTAGCTAACAATGGCACACATGTGTGACATCGTAAATCCGTGAGACGAGTACGTGGTATTTGCATTAAAATATAAATGAATCGAATGAAAATAAAAAGAGGGATATATAAATTAGAAACATAAGATAACAAATGGCTGTTGAATATCGTTCACGTTTATTTCGTGAGACATCGAAACGCGATATAACTAGATATTACCCAATTTATATTCCCTTTCCTTTCGAGATACCCGCTATTGTTATTATTATCACGCGCGTGGCGAAAGGTGATTACCATAATGAATTGCGATCGAACTGGCTGATATTCTAGGGGAATTCCAAGCGAGACGAACATACGTACGTTCGCGGTATTCCGAAAGCTCGACGGGGCAATCCGGGATGGCCGTGGATGCGTGTATAATACTCGGCGGTAAGTAATTTTGACTTCTTAATTAATTAGCGCGAATGTGGCCACGAGTGGATGCTAGGGAGGGTGAGAACGATGGGAATATTCCGAGTTAATATCCTTCTTCGTTCGCCCGCTGGGTGGCTTCCACAACATCGTGCCACGGATACTAAACCAGACGAGATTGATGGACGGGATCTAATCTCGCTGTTCTCCATCTTGGAAGCGTAACTGTGAATAATTATACGTAACGACAAGATGACACGCGTGCGACAGCCTCGAGACGCTTCGCTTGTCTCGCAGAGACACACGGGCTATGCGCAACGTATAATTTCCAATGTTGGGTAAGGGTAACGCTGCCAAAACAATTGTACCTAACAACTCCAACGGCTGTGCTGCCGCGTTGATTAAGCAATTTACATACGCGTACCTCCTATATTTAGCTTGACGCGCGATTAAATCGCTCTGGCTGCCTGGAGAGACCTCGTCTTCTCTCTTATAACATAAATATGTCTACGAAAGCACGTACAGGTTTTTTTTTTCAATGTAACGTAGATATGCAGATATTGGAATTGCTTTGATAATATACCGAGCGATGTATTCGTGGAAACTACCTACTCTAGCTGTGTTTCTGGTAGGTTAAAATAATAAGATTTCGAAGCAGGTAATCATCGTTCTCTCCATTTACCAACGAAGCAACGGTTGTCAATGACAATACGCGAATATATCGGCACTTCCTCGTTGAATCGGCTCCTTTGATTACATTGTTAGCCCAGTAAACATTACATATAATTAGCTACGTTAATTGGCCCACGGAAGATAATTATCTCTATGCTAGGGGCTGCTCCTACATCGTCGAGGACGATCAATCGATTTCCATAAATAAACCCACTCGAATTGCGAATACGCAAACGCGTTTTCCAATATTTGAATAGGATTAATGTAGGATAGGGGAACGAAAAGCTCTTTGGGTAGCAAAAGAGAGCAAGAAACTATGAGGAATGAAACTATCACAAAAGCTGCAAGAGTAGATACCTACGTGCTTATCGGTGTACCGTGCACGACATATGTATACGCGTGTCTCGTTGACTTCCACGAAGTTTCAGTAACACGCTCGAGCTTCCTTCGATATAATAATATAACCAGGCAAGGCTTTGAACATTCGAAATTCTATTAGACAACCGTCGGAACTTCTCCAGTCAAGTTCGCGCTGCGTGTCCGCGATCTAACCGCGATCTACTCGAACGATCCTCCGGCTCTTTGCATTTATGGAAATTTCCGTAATTTCTACAGACGCCGTTATAACGATCGTACTTTCGATCCTGTCAGCAACGTATGTATCTATGTATGTATTTATGTAAATAGGTATAGCAAAACTTTAACTAGGAGGATCATATCAAATATAGATACACGCTTTTATAATGAAATCGTCGAGTCTCGAAACGTCGCATTTAAAATTTTATCACATTTATATCATAAGTCTGCAAATTTAACCGTACAATTAGAATAGCTCAAAACGTCTGGTCTGGCAGCATAAATCTGCGGTGGTAATGAATACAAGAGCTTAAAATTACGAACATATTAATAAACGTATAGATTTATAATAGAATAGCGTAAATACGGTCGAAAGAATTCTTCGTAGTTGCAAAGCACACGTAAATGGAATTGGACAATGCGGAGAGTGTGGTTTACGTCGCGTGTACCTGAGGGAAATGTGTTCGGGTTAATTTCACGCTTCGCCATCGGAGAGAGAGAGAGAGTGCCGGCAGCAGCAGAAACGGCACAACCACTACCACCACCATCACTACCACCACCATCACCACCACGATCGACATCAAGCCTGCTAGCAGTGCCACTATTAAGGTCACCGACCATCACGGTCGTGGCACGCCAGGTTAGCACAGCTGGGCAACCCCTTCCTTCGATTCTGCTACTACTGCTGCTGCTGCTGGTGTCCCCTAACCCAGTGCTCGCAGCCGGTCCTATTATTAAATTCGATCGGGGCAAGAAAACGAGGTAGTAGAAGAAGAAGAAGAAGAAGAAGAAGCGATTCATCCGTCAGCCGAGCGCGAAACTTTCCTCGACGTTGTCCTATCCTTCAACCGCACGGTCGCCTTGTCCCGTTAAGAAAGACCATGTAAGCTCCCAGTTTGAAAGAAGATTCGGTACGTCCCTAGCGAATTCCCAACGCATCCGTCTTCTTTTTCGGTGGATTCTCCCGATTGACCGACCGTGTTCCTTATTCTCTTAAAAAACTTTTATAGTGAGAAAATATCGAAGAGAATTTACTCCGTGAAGCTACTACGTTATATCAAAAAAAGTATAAAATGATCTAACAAAACGAGTTAAGAGTAAGGTACAAAATTGTACAGTATTAATCGATTCAGACGATAAAATAATTCACCTACAAGCAGCTAATCGTTTCTACGTGAGCTCGCATACTTAACATACGCATTGGGAATATTTTGGGTGGTAATAACATCGTGGTAAAACGCATCGCGATCGTTCGTGCGAAGATAAAGAAAAAGGGAAGAAGAGAGAGAGACAAACTAGCGTGGTAAATCTGATAATTGAGTTTTATGCGATCGCACGTCGGTGTAAATCCAGGCGAATAAGGCGTCTCCGGTCGTACGCCATCGCCACTTATCTTACATTCCGAGCATTAAGGGTGGCTTAGAAACGGGCACGGGAACGAGCGTTGGAGGGTGTCGCTAAAATGACAAGGGTGGAGATCCAGGGATGCAAAAGCGTTGGAACTTCGTGGGATGGAGAAAGGGATAGAGAAGGGAAGAGAGAATAAGAGAGAGAGAGGGGGAGAAAGAGCGAGGAAACCATCGTGGTTTAACTCGATCGACCCCTTTTATGGAGAAGGTGCGAGTACGCTCGCATTATCGTGCGAGGTACTTAAATTCCAGCCGGTTATCCCCGTCGTCGTCGTTCTCATCCTCTTCCACCACGTCGTCGTCGGCTATGCCAGTTAATCTTCCACGTAGGAATTAGCCGCAAAATTAAAGGTATTTAGGCTCTACAGAAAACCCTGACGTTTCTTTCTGATCCGATCGCGCTTCGTTTCACTCTTTTCTCTCGTATCCGCTTACCTTCCAAGGATTATTCTTAATTCATCGATGAAACTCTTTAGGCGAAAAAGAGTGTAATAAAATCGATACTGAAAATTCTCACTCTTTTTCCGGATCGTCCTTAATCGATATAGGTACACGAAAATAATCGTCAAATAAAACTTTCACGAATATGTGACACGGTGAAAAAATAAAAAGAATTCGATAGGAAGCATCCGATTCATCGCTGATCATTCATGTCTCGGAGATCGGTTCTCCTTCGATCCGCGATTCGTGCCAGCTTTAATCGCTCAATCAGCGAGAGTGACTGACGGCGATGAAGCGGCAGAACGAGCGTACTATCGCGTTTCAATTCGATTTCAGTCGCTTCGCATGCACGAAAGGTTCATTCCTCTTGCTATCTCTCTCTCTCTCTCTCTCTCTCTCTCTCTCTCTCTCTCTCTCTCTCTCTCTCTCTCTCTCTCTCTCTCGTAACGGTACCGTATTGCGGTAGGACACGATGCCGGCCTTAAATCGAATGAATCGTTATTACGTGCTATCTCGTCGCACCGACTAATTGACGAATCATGGGGATTCGGACAAACCGAAGGGAAAATAACGGACATCGTCTAGTGTCTGGTTCATCCTCCTACCGGCTCGTACCTCAAGCTTGCTCGACCAACCAGCTTTTCATAGAAAATGTTTACCGATCACTCTAAATCAATTTGAACTAACGTACAACGATGAATCGTAGGTACGACTGACGCGGTTACTATTTTTATTAACAACGTTCGATCGTTGCAGTTTGCGATCGGTCAATTAATTCATCCGAAATTCGATGTAACATTCGGAATAACGTTAATGATTAAACCATCAATTTTAATCAATGTTACGCGGAGCGTATATCAATTCCTCCTCTCATTCGGTCTTTTGCTAGATTATAAATTAAACTTCGCTCCTGTTGGCCCGATATTAAATTAACGAATCCAGCAATTTCGATAAATGCGCTGAAAGCGTTAAATGTCGATTAAACCGGTAAGATCGGAGGGTGATTGTTAGAAGCGATTCTTGTAGAAAAATGGAATATTAATAAAACAATCGAGGTAATATATTTTCGTTAAGTTTTTCCAATATGAAATATAGAAAACGAAGACAAGACAAAAATATGAAGATCGGTAGAGAAAACGGTTGCCCTTCGAAAAGAATCGAAAAATAGAACAGAAAATTCGTTCGACTCAACGACCGACACATACCAAAGAATTCAGAAAAGAATGGAAAGAGAAGGTTTGGAAAAGCGAACGATATCCATTCTCATTTCTCCGTTGGGAGTAGATGTTGTGCGAACGAACCACGGAGGAAGAGACAAGAATACCAATGTATGTAGAGAAGGAGAAGCACTATTCGGTAGAACCAAAGTGTTACAGCGACGCCTAACTCGCATCGGTTGAATGTATGTACGAGTCCTTTGTACGTGTAACTCCATTCTTCCTCTCTAGACTTATCGGTAGACCGACGAAGAGAGAGAGAGAGAGAGAGAGAGAGAAGGAGGAGTATGCAGCCGCACGTAGATTTACGCCGGTTTTATTGCTGCGAGGAGGCTAAAACGTAGCAGTAGCTAGGTAGTCCGTTTTACGAATGCGAGGCGGTAACGTTGCGCACGGATTTTCGTCGGTCGATGAAATTTCGTTATTTCAAGCGTGGGACGTAACCCATCCCTTTTCCTACATACGTACGTATACTTGCTTTGAAGGGGAAGAAAAAGCTGGCAAAAACGACGTATTCGTATTTTCGAATATACAACGCCTGTGTTTAAACCACCACTAGATAACTGTTCCTTTTTTCTCTTCTCCCTCTCTCTCTCTCTCTCTCTGTCTGTTTCTCTCCCACGATTTTATATTATCAAAGAAAGAGAGACAACGAACAACGATGAGAGAGCACGAACGATGGGTGCACGCGTGCACGTGCATCGAATGCAATGCTCGGCGTTACTTCGCTAATAAGAGCGGATTCCGCTCGCGCTCGGTACCGGTTCGCAGCCCGGACGAGGGAAGAATTTTCCCGGGATACTCTCCTCCGTTTGTATTTCCTCTCCCTCCACTCGCTTTCTCTCTGGTTTTCGGTGAACGGAAGAGAAGTGGGGGTGTAGGATTCGCGAGTAGTTACGAATCGTCCTGTCGGATTTTAAGCTTTTACCTCTCCGATCCAAATGAAATACCTTCGCGGGCTCGTACAGCTTGAGAGAATATCTCGGATATTTAAGAAATATCACGAAATACAGAGGAGGGATAGCTCGATACGCGCTTGAAAGAATCCGCATTGTAACGAGAGACGTATACCAATGTCGAAGCGCAATAAACGAATTCCGTAAAGACCCAATCCTCTTTTTTTTTTTTTTGTTATTTCTTTGCTATCATTCCTTCTGTCCCAGGTACGTGTATCAGAAGGGCCAATAATCTGCGTATAATCGCTCGTACGTACGGATACACGTTCGAATACGATGTTACGGGTAGAGAAAAGTAAAACTAATCTCTGGATTAAACACGAGCGATACGTTCGCGTGATACCAATTTACAACAACGTGTTTTCCTCTCGAATACGCGTACGTTTGGCTATACGACGAGAGACAACGAGAGAAAGAGAGAGAGAGGTGTATCAAGTTTAAATTGAATAATGCTTGTTCTGCGAAATGAGCCTCCACCGTCCGATAACGACGGGAATGATAATACGTAATTCAATTAATGTCCCTGATGCGCGCGAGAGCTTTGCTCGTTCGAGTTTGCTGCATCCCCCAAACTATTCTATACGCCCATCTCTTTCCTCTCTCATTCGTAATGCCTACCTCACGAATCATCCCTTTTCCTCTTGGACTCGAAAACAACGCGTAATCATAAATGTGCACGCGTTTTCTGAAACTCAATTAGTTTAACTCTTTTGATACGAGGCTATGTCTTTCGGGAATATGGTTGTCAACGTGGACGTACGTTTTATCAAGTAGGTGAAAGATGGGATAATACTGACTTTTCCAAATATTCAATTGTTCTTATTTTGTAGTTGCATATTCATGTAATATTTTTAAACATGATACCTCATACTATAGTAGTAGGGGAGGCCGGGGCTAAAAGTCCCAGGGGCAAGTTGTCCCAGTCGTAGTTTTGGTATCTTAGGATGGAAGGGGAAACGCGTCCGGTGCATGGTGTACAGGTCTTAGCGAGTAAAAAAAAGTGTAGTGGTGGTCCTCGTGTTTAGTCTTCCCTGGTTACTTCAAGAGACGAATTTATATTTTGATAAGTTCAATTCTACTTTGGGTACATTACTTAAGCATCTCTAGGCACTAATGAAAATCGATTGCACACGAGTTCACACATGTAATAGAAAGAAAATTTGGTCAGTTTCATTTCCTTGCCAGAATTTTTAAAAAACTCCTTGATCTGACTGAACTATTACCCGAGAAACAAACCTATGAAAATGGGGCAAGTTGTCTCACACGTCGAGGTAAGTTGTCCCGACAATGAGATCTGGGACAACTTGCCCCATCCTCTTTTTTTGCTGTAACGTTTGTTTTTATCATTAGTTTTCGACAGAATACAGGTTTTCGTTCATGATGCATACATCAGGATTTTTGTCAAAAATCGATGCATCTCGAATTTGCCCGATCAAATACTCGTTCGAAAGAGAAAAGTCTCTAATTTACGAATATGCAAGTCGCGTTTCGATAGGATGACTGGTTGGAAAGATACAGCAGTTTAAAGCTTGAAAATGACCCATACTTCGACACTTAAAAGATTAATTTCTCATCATTGCTTAACGATATCGAAAAACGGACAACGGAACATTGTTCTGCATGATTTTATCTTTAAAATGAGCCATTAAACATTGAAATCGGCGGTGGTGACCATTTTGGCAAAAATCATGATGCATAGGTCAGGATTTTTGTCAAAAATCGAAGTATCTCGAATTTGCCCGATCAAATACTTGTTCGAAAGAGTAAAGTCTCTTCTTTACGAATATGCAAGTCGCGTTTCCATAGGATGACTGGTTAAAAAGTTACAGCAAGTTTTCTCTTGAAAACGACCCATACTCCGACACTTAAAAAATTTATTTTTCGACACTCCGCAACGATATCGAAAAACGGACACCGGGACAGTATTCTGCATGTTTTCTTCTTTCTAAATCTTGATTCATACATCAGGACTTTTGTCAAAAATCGAAGTATCTCGAATTTGCCCGATCAAATACTCGTTCGAAAGAGGAACGTCTCTCGTTTACGAATATGCAAGTCGCGTTTCGATAGAATGACTGGTTCGAAAGATACAGCAGTTTTAAGCTTGAAAACGACCAATACTCCGACACTTAAAAAATTAATTTCTCATCATTGCTTAACGATATCGAAAAACGGACAACGGGACAGTATTCTGCATGCTTTCTTCTTTAAAATGAGCCATTAAACATTAAAATCGGCGGTGGTGACCATTTTGGCAAAAATCATGATGCATACATCAGGATTTTTCCTTGGAAACCTTGGAAAACTTGCCCCATGGCGTGAGACAACTGACCCCGCAGCGGGGCAAGTTGTCCCAAACAACTCGTTTGCTTGAAATTGAAAAAAACGTGTTAAAAACTTCGTGTTAAAAACGTGAAAATATAAGCTACAGAAATCTGTAGAAACAAAAAACCTAAAATTGGGACAACCAGCCCCGGTCTCCCCCATACTAACTGTAGTCACCGAAATTATCGAAAGAATTAAAATAAAAGTACTTAGAAATATTACCTGAGTGTTTCTGGTATATCCATAGCCCATGAATCTCTCATCGTGAGCCGGCGCAGTGTCTTTCGCCACGTAAAACGGCTCATAAAGGAATTCGAAATTTGTCACGTTGTGACTGACGTACACCTTGCCGGTTCTTACGTACTCGTAATTCTTGTGATTCGGTGAAATATCCAGCACCCATCTGTGAGAACCACAAACAAAAAAAATAATTTAATACTAATCGGTTTTACAATTACGAACGAATATCGCAGGAATAACTGATGAAAAGAGAGATACGTTTCTAATTCGATGAATAAAATTACCATCGTTGCAACTATGACACGACTTTGACGATAGCGAGTGAAAAATTCAGAAACGAATGATATGAATGAACTTTGAGGTTCTTTAATGAACCCCTCATTAAAATTAGCCAAGAAGCGTTTTCAGTTTGTTGACAAAAAGTCAAGATTTCATTTGATTCTTTGCAGGTTTTTTTAAGCACTCCTAGAGTGAATAATAATTGATATCTTATTACAAAAAAATTTCTCTTGATCGTATAATTCAATAGAACGTAGCATTTAAAATTAATGATATGGGAGCATACACGATTCCGTGACTTGATACATCATTTTCAAACTTTTCCTAAGAACTAAATTCCTGGCCAATTTTAATAAACGACATCTCGTCAGATAGCTAAAATTATGCGTTCAAATTTTCCGACACGATACTTGCCTCGTAAAGTTCGTAGCGAACTGATTATGAATGAAGACCTTCTGATGAAATGGCCTAGCGAGTCCCTTTCTCGCCAGCCTCACCAGATCCGATTTATTAGGTGGGAATCTAGCACGCGAGTCCAGCTCGTACGTGGGTATGACATAGGCGCACTTTTCGCAATTTTCGTTCCTTAAGAAGTCATCCAATGCACCAGTAAGATTAAAACTCGGCACGATGTCGACATCCGTCAAGAAAACGTAATCGGTTTGGCAATTTTTCCTAGCTAGATTCCGCATATGATTCTGCGGATAAACGTTTCGAGTTCTCCAGTTCGTTTGTTCGACGGAAATACCGGATACGAGTTCGATAAGAGTAGCTTCCGGTTTGGCACAATCGACGATGTCGGGTAATGCAAAACTACGGGGTTGTTTCTTGGGCGGTCTGACCCTTGGCACGGCCAAGGAGAAGGATATTCTTTCGCGTACAGGTTCGTAGCACCTCTTAAGATAGTTAAGATATTTTTGCAAGACTTCGAACTCCTCGTCACCAGCCGCGTATAGCGCGACGGACATCGGGCCTGTCCACTGATGTGCCACCTGAACGATAGAGTGTAATTTCTCAACGGAACTCTGCGTAGCCAGGCATACTCGATACGCTTGCGAGAGCTCGGAAAATCGAGACCCGACGAAGATCGAGTCAAAGGTTCTGAAGAGCCTACGGGCATCCCATCTACCTAACCTCACGTCGAGCTTCAACTTGTCAACTACCGGCTGCCGATAATCCTGCGTCGTACCCTCTTCCTGTTGCTCCTTCAGCAAGGAACCAAGATTCCATTCGGTGATCCCGTTTATCTCGAGTTCTCGTCCTATCGGATCGTGCGTGCAAGTTTCCGACTGTAGTAGCAAGAACGTCAGCAGCATATTCGAGAGTGCCAGAACGATCACGCTGATCAAACTGAGGTTCCATGGTTGGCATCGCAACTGTAATGAAAATTAACACAAAGATAAATGTATAATAGAACTTTCACGTGATATGTTTTAATATTTCCTTATGATCTATCAGAGATCAAGTTTCGCACCACGTTCATTTATCGTTCTAATTACTCGACATATTTCTTGCCGTTGTAGAAGAAATCATCATGAAGTCTCGAAGTTTGTTAAACTGTCGACATTACTTCCCTCTAATGCGCCCATGGGAACAATGTGTTACAGTGCAAGGCTGTAAGTATAAACAGCGTGCGCGCGTAAGTAACCGTGGTAAGTTACATGGCGAAGCAGCACCAAGCTAAGGCGTTGTCTACTCGTCTAATCTTCCCTACCAGTATTCGTGTATCAATAATACAGCTAAGTTTACAAAATGTCTCTTGCAACCATTCGCGCTGGCATGCACAATAGCTAGAAGCTATTTTGCGAGGCAAAACCCAGAGCGATAAATCGTTTCCCACTTTTCTCTCTTTCGGCTATGCTCTTTTCCTCTTTCCCTCCTACTCTCTCTCTCTCTCTCTCTCTCTCTCTCTCTCTCTCTCTCTCTCTCTCTCTCTCTCTCTCTTGTTCTTTTGCATTCTATTGGATACCCGTAGGCAAGAATATGTCAAGAAAAGGATGATAAAGGTGAAACACTAGAGCGACACTACTTTAAGAAACCGCAAGCAAACCTAGTGAAAAGGGACAGCGGGTGTTTTAGATTTGGTCCCAAGATGCATCTACGATACGGTATTCCGAAGACAGTCGACTTCATTTATCTCTTCGAGCCAAAAGTGACTTCGTTTTATCGGAAAAGAATATTTCTCTTACGTTTTAATTTCTCGATATTAGGAGAGACCGGGGCTAGTTGTCCCAATTTTAGGTTTTTTGTTTCTACAGATTTCTGTAGTTTATATTTTAGAATTTTTTGGTGACCATCATAAAGTTCAACTTCTTAGCAATACATGGAAATTTTTCCGCTTGCATTGGGAAGTTTTTAACACGTTTTTTTCAATTTCAAGCAAACGAGTTGTTTGGGACAACTTGCCCCGCTGCGGGGTCAGTTGTCTCACGCCATGGGGCAAGTTTTCCAAGGTTTCCAAGGAAAAATCCTGATGTATGCATCATGATTTTTGCCAAAATGGTCACCACCGCCGATTTTAATGTTTAATGGCTCATTTTAAAGAAGAAAGCATGCAGAATACTGTCCCGTTGTCCGTTTTTCGATATCGTTAAGCAATGATGAGAAATTAATCTTTTAAGTGTCGGAGTATGGGTCGTTTTCAATCCTAAAACTGCTGTATCTTTCTTTCTAAGACCTGTACACCATGCACCGGACGCGTTTCCCCTTCCACTCTAAGATACCAAAACTACGACTAGGACAACTTGCCCCTGGGACTTTTAGCCCCGGTCTCCCCTACTGATTCGTTAGACGTAGCTACGTATATACGAATAAATTCGTCATGCCAGGAATGCATTAATATTTCTAACATTATGTCATTTCATTTCAAATGATACATCACTAGTTATATTGTGAAAAAAAATATGTTCGACTTGTTCGTAGCTTTATCGAAGCTAAATCTGAGAATAAAAAAAAAATAATTGAGCATCGAGTCACACTCGACACCGAGTACAAAAGCTTAATAATTGAATAGCGTGCTATAATAAATAATGACTATTTCGAAATCATGCGCAAAAGATAAATCGCATAATTCGCGTTTCAACTCGCGATTGTTCGTGGCACTTGTAATAATGGCACAATTATGGTATTAAACGGAAGAAACAGATTGTAGGTATTGTATAGTATCCACCAAAGTGCTCCATAGAAGTCCGATGTTTCCATCGACAAAATTTCACTTGGATATAGTACCTGTAACGATAATGGACCGTATGACTTCCTGGACCTGTTAAAATCGAGCTGCCGCAGCGAACGACCTCTGGTCGGTATACGGTAACGCGTTAGACGAACCGTACGGATTAGGACAATGGACTTGGCGTCATCCTTTAGGGTCCTTCTGGTAGATATACCAATCGCATAAAAGGGTAGTCGTATCGTATTTAATTAAGAGCAGTACAAGGGATATTCGTTAGGTGACGTTCCAAACGTAAAGATAAATTTATAATTCAAACAAAAATTAAATCCTTCCCAGTATGTAAAATATAACAATAAGATTGGTTTTACCGAGCGAAGACGACCCCCGTTAACTAAATTCGCCGAGGCAAAAATAAAAATGGCTGAGAAAGGATGTTCGCACGTCCGTTGCAGGGATTTTTCCAACGACTCGACTTTGCGTGCAACCGTGCGGAGGAGTGTAAAACGCGAGACGTTGAGACAAAGTGTCATGCGAAATAAAAACCTTCTCGCCCTCGTAGAATTCGGAGGCCGAGGGAGGACGCGCGTTTCTCGTCAGGCATGCACAGATTTATTAACTTGTCGTGACTTCGCGAAAGGTGAAAAGGGGCAGATACGGCAGTTGAAAAAAAGAGAGAGAGAAAGAACACAGGAACGATATGCATATAACCAAGAACGTATTTACATTCTAATATTCCTGGTGAATTCAGGTGATGTTGCCTATGATGCATGCAAATGTTAGAAAATTACCATTATTTCGTTCGTGATATAAAAAAGACTTTATGACCATCGTAGACTTTGCATTGTCCAATTTTCTTAACACGTATTCTCATACACTATAGTCGTATCCGTTACAAAAGGTATGTATAGTAAACGTCACTCTACATTACTCGAAGCAATAACTTTAATAAATATAAAGTAGGTACACTATCTCTTCATCGATATATCAAACTGATATTCCAACTCATCTTACGATGGTTAAGGATTCTGGTAAACGGGATATCGGTATATCCCCTTCATATCGAACACACGCTTCGCTACATTTCGACGTGTAAGAATTCACAAATGAGACAATAAGCAGGAATACTAACGGAATCAAACGCGTATCGTTGACGTGATCGACAACTGGAACGGGAAACGCGGCCTAATTCTGTCGTAGGGATAGGGGAAAGCCACCAATGAGCCAAGTATAAGCGCATCAAACGCGTCAAGTGTCGACGTACGAAACACCAGCGTCGATCTCTGATAGTTCGCACGTTGCCCTTTAGGTATACGTGTGCCTTTACGAGCGGAACGAGCCGGTGTCTCTTCTCTCTCTTCAAACCCGTCGATATAGCGAGCCTTCTAAACGCGTATGATTATCGTTGTTGCTGGCGTTGCTACCGCCGGCAGAGCTCTGTCCTTGGTGTTACAAGAGTAGGTGGTGGTTCAATCAGACCCAAGAGAGAGATAAAGCGAGAGAACATGCGGGAGAGAGAGAGTAACGTGATTGATTATGCGAGCACAGTGTTATCGCCGATTCTAACCAGTTCCTACGTTCAACGGCAAACGGCCACGCGTTACACAGTTAACCCATTATCAAATTGTGTATTCTCGGCCTTTCGTTGCGCATCCCAGCCTCCGAACCACAGCCTATCTCTCGTACACGAGATACCAAGTACAAGGATCCAACGTTTCGATTGACTTGTTCGAAACACACGCGTGCCACGAAACCTCTACATTTTCTGCTCCATACAGCTAATGATATTTATTTCGGAAATGCACCTGTTGAACGCGTTGCCATTCGTAAATGTTTTTCACGATATTCTCGATAATAATTACCGTCGATTCTCGTTATCACGCTCGTATAAATCTAAGAAATCCGCAATTTGCGATTCAGATTTCTTTCGTTCTACGTCGAAACAGGGTATATCATACGTTTCGACAGATTGGACGCGTATTGCATTTTGGTTGATTTTTTATCGCCTAGATTAATGGAATTCAATTGATTTTCATTTATCGAGATGAAATTACTTCTATAACTTCGTTAAGCAAACAAAAGGCGCAAGCGTACGCCCACGCAATCCCTCGATGATTATCGGAGAGTAATCGAGATATTTCTTGAATGAGTGAGTCGGCTCTCCCCATACTCTCCACAGATCGATCTAATTTCCATATAAAAAAAGCGTCGACTGTATTAACGCAAGAGTACTTGAAAATGTTCTAGAGGGCAAAGATAAGCGAGAGATTTACAGAGAAACGTTCGCGTTTGGTTGGACCAAGAAGAAGAAGGATGAATGAAAAGGTGCGATAGTGAAAAAGAGAGAGAAGAAGAGACGGTGGTTGGTCCATTTACGCGAAGGAGAATCCGTCTATCAAAGGCAACGTAAATACCTGATGTATCCATTGGATCCTTCTTCGAATTTTTGGTCTACTCGGTTGGTACAAACGAACGAAGAAAAAGGGTATGTAATGGGTGAAAAAAGATAGAAAAAGGGTAGCAGCCACGAGGGTTGAAAACATAGAACGAGGGTAAATTCCGCCTTTCAATTCTGCTACCGTTCCATTTTACTTTTATCTCAGTGTCTGGATGTACCCCCCACCGAGGTACTCCCTAGCTGACTGACTGACTGGCTGCAATTTCGACCACCCTCTCTCGTAACTTAGCTCAGAATAAACTGAATACCATTCATTACGATAACCCTCCCCTCTTCGCGTATCCACGAAAGCGTCGATGGCGGCGCTGGTGAAAAGCTGAGAATTGGAAATTCTTTGAAAGTCTCCTTCGTTCGAATCCTCGCACGCTCCTCTTCCCTTTCCTTTCTCTCTCCCTCTCTCAGTGCTACCCTCTTCCAGAACTCTTAAACTCTTCAGACGAATACGCCATCTGAAAAGCCCATTCGAAAGAGACGCGGCTTGCGATAATAAACGAATCGCGCGTCCCTTTACGCTTCTCCGTTTCTTCGACGACAACAGTATATAAACGAAAGGCCCGTATTATCGGGCTCCGAAAAATGACTTCACGACCGAAGGCTCTTTTTTTTAAAACGTTTTCAGCCTCTCTGCTTTCCAGAGCGATCCGAAATTCGTTTTTTTTTTACGACCCGACGCGCACGTTTAAACTTTGGAAGAGTACGACTTATACTTATTGTTAGTTAATCATTTTCTGGCAAACGCGATAAAGGAAACGATGAGAAGCGTAAACATTACGAACCATTGAAAGAGGACACTTCGTGTTTAACGATGCTTATCGCGAATGCATTGCCGAAGGAGGAAGTACGAACCGTTCTTTCGGTTCAAGCGGAAAAACGTCAAAGTCGTTATACGAATCTCAAAACATCGTGTCGTATCTTTCGAATGGTGTGTATTAAAGGAAACGAACAAAAAAAAAATGGCATACGGGTTTAAAAAATGGAAGTACCCTTAAAAACATCGACACCCGCCCCTTCAGCCTTGTTTCCCTGGTCGGATCTTTAAATTCAACCATTAATATGTAAGAAAACCATTAATTAGACGTTTTCGATGATAAAAACGCTTTAAGAAAAGCGGATGGTTTTTCTCCTCGGGAGCGTGGGTCACGGATAACCGTTGTATGAAAAGAAAAAGCGTAAGTACACTTTCGTCGAGTGGGGAACCGCTGCAATTAAGGGACTTACTTCCTACCGCTAGCACTCTTCCTCCTCGTCCTCTTCTTGCATCTTTACCGTTTCTCCTGTTTCTTTGCGTCTTTGCGCGATAATTAGCACGTCTTCAATTTTACTCCTCGCGCACGTATTTTATTTGCATAACTACCGAGATAATTAAACAAGCTGCGATTCTACGATCTGCCACTAATAGAGGAAGGTAAGGGGTGTGTACTCGGAGAAAAAGGGAAGGGCGATGAAAGAAAAAGATGAGGATGAAGAGAACAAGGACGAAAAAAAAAGCGTGCGAGAGTTTTCTCTCGTTTATTCTTGGATATGTAAATCGTGTCAAGGAACGTTAGGTACGTATGTCTTCCGTTGCGTTTAATTAACGTGCCTGTTAGCTTTTCACGGAGTCGTATGAAATCAGAACGAGAATGGGTTAGAAAAATCTTGGATATAATACTCCATCTGTTTATGTGATAGAAACTATGTTCGCGTGATGTAATTTGATAACGCCACTCGAGTTATCCAGCATGCGTACGTGTATATCATTAACACGTGCAGGTATATCCAAATATGTGTGTGTGTGTAATCAACAATCATAACGTTTAACTAAAACGGAAAGGAACTGGACAAAATCCTGATTAATTTTATATTGACACTAACGGTCCATATAATTAATTAATACCCCAGTATCGATGTTTCAGGCTATTATCAATAATTAATGGAGCAAGAGAGATATAGTCGAACAGCAATCAGATAATCGATATCCTAGTAATATTGCGTAGAGCACGCGTAACTAATTCTCTCTCTCTCTCCACCCCCACTCTCTCTCTCTCTCTTCCTCCCTCCCTACGATGTAAGCAATTATAACGCTGCCTGCAATCATCTTGATAGCGAGTCATTAGGCGAGGTATCGCAGCCGCGATACGATTCGAGACTATTTCAAACAATCGTGTAATTACTCACATTCGTAAACGCGAACCAGCTACTATCTCCCGCGTTATCAAGGATTTGTCCTAGTTACCAAGGAAATCTGAAAATATTGCTTTCGATCGGTCTTGTATAATCGAATAACAGCCAGCACTTGTGAAATAAAAGTCCAACATTTTTGACGAAACTTTCGATAATAAAATGAAATGGAAAAAAAAATATTTTTTAGGTATTAAGATCACCTTTTCGACGATTCTAAAATAAAAAGAAAATAAATATCAATAACCGTACCCCCCGTTGCACGCGACATCCAACGTAAAAGGCAGACGATATGGAAATGCAGTTTAAAGCTTTCTCATCCGTCAGTTCGTTAAGATAGCTTTCACATACCAATTTCAGGATGATTAATACCTCGCCCGAAGCAAGCCAATCAACAACGCCAAGCAACGATATCGCACGCTTCTACGTTCGCATACGTACGAGCATTACATATGTGTCTGGAGAGAAACGAGAAACGAAAGGCCTGCTCAAATGAGAGAGAGAGAGAATATGTATGTATGTATATATGCGTGAGAGAGAGAGAGAAAGGGGCGAAGAGGAAGAGAAGATAATTCTCATTGTTCTATACCGAACGCCCTCGAGGCGGCAGCCACTTCAAAGGCACGAATGGCCAAAGCTCGGAGCAGCCCTCATCGAAGCAGAGTCCGGTGGGTAATGAACTGCCCTTCGGCAGTTGCAACCACCCGCAACAGTCCGATAACCCACGCAAGTGCTGGAGATACATTATCTATTTACGTAAGATCCGTCATGGAACGATTAAGAAACATCACTCGGGTTTTATCCCTTACTTACCGATTACAAAAAACACATCGATAAGAGAATCATAATTTATTCGTTGCGCTATCTGTTTTCAAACGAGGTTGCAGTATAGTTTTAATTGAGTACATGATGCGGTTTCATACGTAGAAAAAAAAAAACAGTCAAGATCATAGGATTTATTGGCCTAGATTTTGAAAAAATAATTTTTATTTGTTAATTAGAACTTGAAACGATACATTCCGTTATAACCATCACTCGTATACTTCGCGTAATGTTGACTCTACTAAATTTAGTCGTGCATGTGTACCTACCTAGCTTCGAAACGTGTGAAAAGCTTCTAAAGTTCAGCGAATCGGCGGATCGGTATATCGAAAAGTCAAAGTAACTTTCGCATTTCGCATTGGTATAGTGGTGGTGGTTTGTTTGAAATTTAAATGCGTTGCCGAACTGGCGCGGTTGCACGAACGTAACGAAGTCAGCGACTTCAAATCGACTCTCGTTAGCACCGCAGCATATTTTTACTTTGACTCCGGGATTGGCCAATCCGAATAGTCACGCGACGTGGCTGCGAGGATTTTATCAAATGTACATATCGCATGAAACTTTTGCTCAATGCCCGGCGACCGCGAGGTTAACGCGTGTCCCGAGTCAATTCTAGGATCAAACTCCACGACGTATTTTATGTAAACTTAATTGCAACGTAACTGCGATAATGACGGTAATGTCGCGTGCAAACGTGTCCGCGATGAACAACGCCCGCTTGGGTAATAAAACGTATGTGAAAATCAAATCTTGATTATTCCACGCTACTCGAAGAAACGTTCAAAAATTCGTTCGAATCAAGAACCAAACTTGGAACCACGTGTAAGAATTAATAAAGCTCCCAAGGTTCAAAGAGTCGGCTAAAAACAAAAGTGATCCAAAGTTGAAAACACTTGGAAACTAGTTAATCGCCCTCGAACCCTAATCCTTTCTCCCCAAGATTGCGGACGGCAATCCGAGCTTTACCGAACGACTACCCTTTGCGTGCGAGGGTCGCTGAGAAAGATTCAAGGCCACGAAAGTAAGGTGAGGAATCGGTCAAAGTACGCGCGCGTTTACCACGTGGGAACTTGGAGGGGATGATAACAACCCTTGGTGTGCTTCGCCAGTAGCGACATCTGGCTTTGCTGGGACAACGTGCGACGTTAGCGACGATCGAAGTGTACGTGGGTGGAAGGGTAGCTGATGTTTCGTTAGTTGGTGAAGGTGAAGAAGAAAGATACTGCAATCTACGTTTGCAATCGTATGTTAAGGATATGAAAAGAAAAGATGTGGTGGAAGAGTTCGAGTGTGTAAAAGAACTTACCTGAATCATTGATGTGTGTTGACACGCAAGGCACACCACTTCGTCCAGTGGTAGCCCGCTGACGAAATCAGTCTTTGCCAACCACAGTTGGCCTCGGTCCGAGTACATTCACAACAACCAGCAGCATTAGCTTTTCTCTCGTCCAAGAGGGAAAGGTGCGATCCCTTTACGTGCTAAACACCTTTCGATCTTGTGTCCTTGCCCTGCCTCCTTCGGTTCACGAGTTCGTTGGGTCGTTAGGTCTTTATCCTTTCCACCCTCGATGAACTGGTGTCGTACACTCGCGTCGCACCGATCGCAACGACGACGCGTGATCGATCGAGCCGAACACGACGATACGTTGTAAGAAGGACGTGGGTTTATTTACACGCTCTAGCTGCAAATTATCAGCGTCGGCACGAGCTTCCAATGCGCTCCGTTAATGGCGCTCGCGTGTACTACGAAAGCGCGCGCAACCTGTGGATCGATTCAGGCTTCCTCGTCTTTCTCTATCTTTCTACGAACGAGTTAGACATTCCAGGATGTACTATATGTAGGATTGTGTGATACGTACGAAGAGTCGACTTTCTCAGCCTCTTCCGAATGGACTTTAAATGTCACCCAGTAAACCACCACGGATCTACCGATACGTGGAAAGAATAATTCCACTCGATTCACGCCCTACTTTTTGTGATACACTCCTTTTATTTCTCCAAACTAAATTCTTTATCCAAAGAAAAGAATGAAAAGTTGTTTTTATTAATTTTAAAGTTTCGCTTTCGTTCGCTCGACCGATGATAGTTTCGTTAGAAAAAATTTGTATTTTACAAGGTACTTTGCCAATCCACTTTCCACCGGCTGAACTTTCGCGATGTAACATCGTTTCCCTGCGAGAAGCGCGTTAGCTATGCGCGGTCTTTCTTCTTGTAAAAAAGGAAGAAGGGCCAAGCGGAAACCGTTTAAGCGGTCACGAGAAGGTGGATTAAAAAATAAAGACAGGATACTTTAACGAGTTATACCGCGACATGAGTATAACTTTCTTCGCGATACTTGTACCCAGCGGTAACTAGCAAATTATTTTTTAAAGCGTCGTCTAATCCCACGCACTTACATATTCATGAACGCACTAGAAACGGCCTCCGGTACCTTGGGGGAGTGGAAAATAACGGAAGAGAAAAGCTCGACGTCGGTGAAAGGATGCCTTACGCAAATTCTTTTCTTTTGGACAAACTCTTAAATATTCCCAGGGAAAATGAAGAGAAGCAATCGATTTTTATTTGTTACCACGATCAGTCCCCTGTTTTATCCCATGAATTCCATGGGACCGTAGAACCGTTTAAAACTGTTGGTGCGCGTACGCGCCTCGCGATCTCGGCGAAGTCAAAAGCGTTGAATAATTTCTGAATCTTGTAGAGGCAAAGCCCGCGGTATACGCATTTTCCCCAACGTACCGTACGCTACCCCGTCGTACGTATAAACCGTGTACAAGTACGAGTCTCTCGTGTATAAGTACACATATCTACGTACGAATTCTACCCCTTGTCTCCCTCGACTCTCCTTCTCTCCTTCAAACTCCCTTCGCGAGGAAAACCAAGCTCGTATTCGGATATAACAATGAAAGCGACTGAGGAACTCCCAAGATAACGTTCTACGAATAATTTATATCGATGGAATTAAGTTTAAATATTCCATCGGTCGACTAATCTCTCGGGTACCGCGACAGTTTATTTACGAAAGGAGAAGGTTCGTCCCTGGAACAACTGAAATCATGTTTCTGTCTTTTCCCTTCCCTTCCTCTACTTTCTAGGGACGCATACCGTATGCACGTACGTTATACATAGGTACCACACGACCGAGAAATGCTTGAGGTTTCTACTCGTACGCGCGTTAAGAGGCAAAAAATATCACTTTCCTCGTGGTACGTTCTAATTATCGTGACAGCAACGAAATTCGGTTCCTCTGTTCTTTTCTACGCTTTTCATGCTAATATGAGTCCTACCTACCTACTTTGGAATTAAAAGAACGTACGCTAGATTTTAATTAGTTTAAATATACTAAAATAATTAGCGGACGAATTTAATCACACCCCGGTACGAGAATACATTTAACCTTCGAGTCAAGAATAAATTAACGTACTTAACAACGTAGAATTGGTCAGGTGCCATTCGTCGATTGCTTTATTAGTTTATCAACTAACTCCTTTTCACGAAAATGTCGTTGCCGTAGAGAATCTAAATAAGGATCTTCGAAAACGTCTGAAGAAATTATGGAATGATTAGTCGATTCTTCTTGCTTTTTAATTTTCCTCGATGAATTCTGCTTGCGCGAAAATGACGACGATGTCGGTATATTTTTCTTGGATCTTGTGATTTTAGTAGAACGTTTCCTCCCTTCGCTACAACTTCGTTCATTTTCCATCTTCTCTATCGACGAATTCACGCGAGTCTGCAAGAGAAGAAGGAGAAATAAGAAAGACCTCCTGAAACTCATGATTTCCCTCGACCTTAAACTTTGATCGCGAGCCGAAGCGAATAATTTCACAATGAGATCCCGTGCAGAAGATCGAGCAAAGCCGTGACAATCTCCAAAGGAATAAAAGGAAACTGGGAAGGGGAAAAGGAAGGGACAAAAAAAAGAAAAACGCTCGACTTACCTTCGGATCGGTGTCCCGATGCTTCAAAGAAGGGAAAAAGCATTTTCGAGGCGCGATGCGTCGTGACTGCGAACACAAAGAAAATCAGTGTTTCGCGGTATCGAGAATGGAGGTATACGAGAATCCTGAAAGAAAAGAGAGAGAGGAAGAGAAAGGATAGAAGATCTTGGAAACCCGAACGATTCTAAAGTCGAATTTCTTTATCCCCTTTAGTCGTATCCTTCGATAAGATACGATCGAAAGGTAACAACTTTGTGTAAAGATCGTTCGATCGTTGACTTCGAATCACCTTTCCTTTGTCTTCCTCTTTGTAAATCTCGGCAAAGAGGAGGTAGAGAAGGAGCAGAGAGGTCGAGGTATGAAATCGATTTCACGCTAGGTACGCGATGCATCTAAATCCATCGTAGAACTCCTACCGATGCGATGATGTGAACTCTATACATACACGCATACACCAATATAATATAGAAGAGGAATATATCTACTCCTATAGGAAGTCTACTGCCATGCACGGTAACCTTCGAAGGGTCAAAGATGCATAAAATCAAATTCCAGTGTCCTACGGCACGCTACAAGCAAGGATGTACCTATTCGTGAATTTAGCAACCGCATACGTAGAAGCTTGGCCCACGTCCTCTGCTAGAAGCTAGCAACCCTTGGCACCCTTGTGCCTTCGATCCTCCTGTCTGCTCGCTACTCGCGGTTCCTGTGGCTCTCACCGTTCGCTTTGTGCTTATAATTGGATTCACGTTCGAATGGCATTGCTTAAACCAACAGCCATCTATCCCAATTTAGAGTTACCATATACTGACGTAGCGTCACGTCTTTCGCGTGAATTTACGTTATGACGTTTAAGGACGATGCTGGCTCTTTACCGAACGGAGATTACGATCCTTTAACGGTCCATCTTTGTCGGAGTTCGATGGAACTCTCGACGATTCGATTCACAAAGGGACTAAGCGTATCATCATTTCATTATTCATTTTTCGTACTTCCATAACAGCATACTTAGTAAGTATCGATCGAACAAAGAAAATAAGCGATAAAAAAAAAGTTAGGCTATATTAATACGCAAAAGAATACGTAGGTATATAATTAATTTTATTAATAAATCTTCCGACGTGATATAGGTACCCGATACGACTATCGTCCGCATAACGAGTAAAACGAGCTAGTCCGGTCGTTCAGCGTTGCCTCTTTGCATTCTCTAATTGGCAATTAAATATCGACCACAATATCACCGAGCGACGTCCACGTTAATTTGTCTGTCCGTGTCTCGCTCGACGGCAGCAACATCCGTTACTTTCGTTATATTTTTATGTTTTTTTATTGCACTTTCCTTTTTTTTTTCTCGTCAGGTACATAGGCGACTTTGAATCTCGAACGAACGTCCGATACGAGTAGCATCGTCTTTTTGCGACGTATCGTACCACTCTCGTGCTAATTACGAGCCACGTTTGGTAGAAAAAAAAGAAAGGGAACGTACCGGTTGAAATTTCTTCAAAAAATTTATGCCACTGGTATCTACTAGCCAGTGAATTTTTTTATTAAGTATGCTTGCATTCGTACCTTGAATTTCTGTGCTGTGTGAACTATCTGCTGGCGGTTGCGTTCACTAACCGAGTCCCCGTATGACCTCCGCCGCATCAGCCACTCTCTCTGCAACAACAAACAAGCCCTAAAGCTACCGACGTTCGGACCAAACTTTCAAACTAAACACATGGATAGCAAAGGGGAGAAAGAGGAGGAGATTCAGCCTCTATCCTTCTTCTTTCCCCACTCCGCTTGTCTTTCCAAAGCCATTCAAAGGCTTTATTTACTTTTTACGAAAGTTTCACAGAAGGGGAGCGCTTACGTCACTCGCACCATCTACGCGCGTTTTGCTACGTATATATTATCCATACGTACATATGCACGTGTAGGTACATGTATACGTATAAACGTGTATGTATCTACCAAGTGTACGATCGTGTAAGTATATCCGTACTCAACTACGTCTGCTGCTCCTGCTCAAGAGCCATAACCCCACATCTTAATCCTACTTGCAAAGATATTTAACTCTTCCTCCAACACGAAAGTATTCGTTCGACTGGATAAACTCAAGTGCTTTCTCTCTCTCTCTCTCTCTCTCTCTCTCTCTTGCTTCCTCTCTATACATCGCTACGTGTATAGGTACAAACCTCTTTCGAGGTTTATAAATAATTTCCACAGCGAGGCGCGTCTTAACGTGATCTCTCCATAAAATTAGGTATATCTACGCGAAGATGCCAATTTAGTCGGATTGACAAAATATGTAGCACGAAAGAACGTTGATTATTTTCTATCGTATTTTCTAATACTCATCGAGCCTCTCTCTAGCAGTCATCCCTACGAAAAGTAAGTTTCCTCTTCGGAAACGAACTTCTGATACCAATTTATATGGTGATCGTCTGCGATAGCATCGTCTCGCGAGGGAACTTTAAATATTCCCAAGAGAAAGGGAAGAATCCTCCTCCCCCTCTGTCGTATGAACTGTCGGTAGGAAAGCATAGAGCTTAAAGGGTTTTAAAGGAGTGTCGAGGGTCGATCGATTCGACTGCACCGAAAATCGTCAAGGTACACGGAGGTGCTTACCGGGCTCGAATCCGACACAAAGTAGATTATGCAAATGCCCGGTCGAACCGAGAGAAACGCGAAGGAAACGAGAGGAGGATGTGTGGAGGGAGAGAGAGTGTGAAAGAGAAAGAGTGGTGAGGAAAAAGTGGATAGATAAATAGGTAGATAAAGAGAGAGAGAGAGAGAGAAAAGGATGGTAGTCTCGACAAAAGGTTCGCGAGAATGTACGAAACGCAGTGCGCAAAGTCGTTCCTGAAAGTTAAATGAATCGCCACACGAACGAATCACCCTTTTTACCCTTTCATTCCTTCTCCCTCTCTACAATCTTTTCTTCTCTTCCCACAACTGTGAATATCCATACTCGTTCTTTTTCTCTTACTAATCTACACGCAACTAATGTCGCATAGGCTTAACACCTTGAAATTATATCAAATGTATATACATCTATTCATAGGACAGCACCTGTTCAACGCAATTATGAAAACCCTGTATGGTTACGTGTAGCTTCATTTAAAAAGTCTACCCTCGACGGACGCTCATTCGCCGAGAACGAATTTACGCTTCACCATCGGCACACTTATCTCTTTTTCCTCTCCCCTTCATATTTCTCTCTTTTTCTCTTTACTTGGTAATCCCAGATAATGGCGAGCTAACGTATTACAAACACGCGCTTATGAGAAACGGCGCCCATAAAGGGCTCCATTCTTTCTAAGCAAACTTCGATGTTGCATAGCGCTGCTTCGAAGAGTTCTCTCTTTTTCTCTCCCTATCGCACGTCTTTTCTACCCTCGAGCGTGCTTTTATCGTCTCGAAGCGCCCTTACGTTATCCAGAACTGGTGATTCGCTCGGAGGATATAGAGCAAGCAGAATGTTGTTACGTTGTATCGACTGGACGGTGTATTAATTCGTGGATAAGCTCTATTGAAAGGATGGCGAAATATACAACGGTGTATCCCGTTGTCCTACGAGAACGGATAATGAAAAATTCGAAGAGTAGGTATTTTTTAATCGATATATTAAAACGTGAATTATATTTAAACGAGTGAATGACTTGCGGTATGCTGCTCTGATCGTTCCACTCGTAAAAAATTCCAAAAGTCTGGTTAGATAATAGGATATACAATTCTTGTTATCAGAGCAGAATGTTAGTCTCTAGAGAGGTGGACAAAAACGATAGGCCAAAATGGCACGAGCCATTCAGCCGTACGTCACGCGCGAAAGATAGAAAGAATTTCCGAGACGTCCAAGAACGTTTCGGACACGGTTAAAGAGAGAGGAAGAGAGGGGATTTCCGACACGTTGGATGCAACGTCTAGAACCAGGCTAGGTACTATGAAATCTTAATTTCCAATCCGCTAAAATTGTTTCCGCGATCCAAGGTGAACGCCACCACCATCTTCCCTTTCTTCCCCCTCTCTTTCTATCTCTTCCTCTCTCTCTCTCTCTCTCTCTCTCTCTCTCTCTCTCTCATTCACTCTCCTGACGTATCCTACATAAAATCGCACACCTACACACAAAGAAAATACTACAACCACGAGCCAGGCTTGGAAGCAAGAAAATCCGAGGTACGGGCTTCGGTAAACCTACTTTCGCCAAAGTTCCTACCGGTGGATTTGAAAAATTTACGAAACGCTCTGCTACGCAAGGAGTAGCTATCCTTCCAGCAGGGTCCCACGAATTTACAATATTTCCGATTATGAGAAACGTATTTTCCGTATAGCGTGTACTACGCCTCTCTACGTTGTCAAATATTTTTTTCGATAAGCAAACGACGATAATATCCGTTTATCGATTTTACGTGGCATTTTCTGTTAGTAAAACTCGATCGACGGAGATGGGACGGTTAAAATAGATAAAGGAAGTTAGAGGAAACGAAGAAATTGTAGATATCGTTGTAAAGCTTGAGGAACCATCCGCGATAACAATCTCTATTCCGAGGAGTCAGTCGAAAACGGATTTACGTAGACGAAGCTTCTTCTCTATATTCGAGGTACGACTTCTTCCTGAGTCCTGGAAACGTCAGGATTCAATTCCGCGAGCATACTATATTCTACTAGTTCGCTTGGACTTTCAAGAAGAAAGTAGTACGCGCGCGAGAGAAAGAGGACTATGGTAAGGCAGGTGGTAGGAAACAGCCGCATCTTTATTAGATTGAACTTACGAAGCCGTGCGACAACCTAACTCGCTTTAGGTCTTCCGTGAAATTGTAAACTGTGACGGGTCGACGAAACAGCAAAGTTTCTTCGACTCTGCTTTCTTAGCTACGTTCGAACTTGCTGGCAGCTTAACTTTCGAGGAGGAAGCAATGAAATGGAACCGTGAGACCCGTCCGTTCGAGCACCGAACGCCTCTAACTCGGCCTGATTACCCTTCAACGTGAGTAGCCGAACGAGAAGACATATCCATTCGCTACGGTTACGAGGACGTCTTCGATGAGAGAGATAGAGAGATAGAGAGAGAGAGAGAGAGAGAGAGAGAGAGAGAGAGAGAGAGAGAGAGAGAGAGAGAGAGAGAGAGAGAGAGAGAGTGCTACGATGTCAATCCCATAGTCGTAAACTGTTTCGGATATTTACAGAACCTGTAACGTAATCAAATTGACTTTCAATCTAGTGTTAAATATGAAAATGATGAAAAGTTAGTTCTGATCAGTTTGTAGTTCCACCCATGGATTATTCTACATGTAAAGTAACAACTTTCAAATAAAAGAGTCAATTTCCAATTGATCAAGACTAACGATAGGTGAAATCAAAGGAGAAGTATACCTTAGCTAATACTTCATCCTTATCTGGTCCAAGAGAGCGATCAGGTTTCGGTACTGGTAAACTTCGATAATCCTCGATAGTATATGGCTTGTACGTCGGTTTGTTACTCAACTTGCTCTCGGAGGCGCTGCTTTTGAAGGGTGTCCGTATTCTAGGGAAATTATCCGAACTCTTCGGTGAGTTCGCTGTTATACGAAGACGAGAACGGTCTTGCACGGTCTCGCAGGATCTACTGGTTCGTGGTAGTCGCGTCGCGGATCGCTCGATCAGACGCCGGTAGAAACTGAGCTCGCTTTGATCGTCCCTCGAGGAACAGGAGATACGGCCACTTTCTTCCTCCGTGTTGAGTTCCTCGCGTTGGCTGTCTCCGTAAATCGACAGGGTCGATCCCTCCGGAGATCGAACGACGCGTTTGTAACGTGGCAAACCTAAAAGGATCGAAGAGAGAGAGAAAGAGAAAAACAGTGATTCGGTCGACGCGTGATTGACACGCCGCGGGATTAGAACTCGTACATAAGGTACCAAACATTTTTATCTCGATTATCTGATACAATATCTATACAGGATGTCTCACGAGACGAATGTATTTTTTCATTTTCGACAAGATGTTGTGAAAACTTACAAAAAATAACTTTGGAAAAGTAATTTTCACGGATGAATATACCGATCTCTACCTTAGAGCATTCCTCGTGAGCCTAAAGATGATAATTAGACTGCGGATCTTTATGCAAATACATATTTTTCTTATTGCGTATGTTTTTCAAATTTTACATATAAGACAAACCATTGAATATGTCACATGTATCCTTTGTATTTTACATATTTTTATTCAGTTATCAGCTCTACTTGCAATATTTGATGAATCATGAATTATAATTCATATGAATTTGCATAAAGATCCGCAGTCTAATGATAATAAACATAAAATTCCACGGGTAATATATCCCACTGGATTATACTAGACTACCATATGATAAAGCATACTGACCGCCGAGTACTTTATACAAATCGTAACGTATAACTTCTAAGTAGATAAAATATTGGATAATCAACCAATGTAATTATAATTGTAGTTAATAGTTATTAGTGCTTATTTAAGTCGTAGTAAATGTTAAATTTGTAGAAATTAATTAGGCAAAGGTCTTTAAAATAACCAATAACTACTAACTACAATTGTCGTAACAAGTAGCTGTAGTAGTAAGGTGGGTAGTACAATGATGTACTAAGAAAATCCCACTCAATGCATTGATGCAACTTGGAGACATTAAGATATGCCATATTGACCGACTAGGCCATATTGCTCGAACTTACTCTCTCACAAAATATCAGTCATAGAACGTCTTCAAAATCCGATCTGAGCTAACCGTTTACTTAAACTCACGAACATCAGTTTCATTTGAATTAGTTCCGCACGCCTAGTTCAATGCCTCCGGAGTACATCGGAGTCTCGAAAGCGTTTCTCTACCTCCCATACTTAATGGCGCCATTTCTCTTTTCTCGAGACATTACCGTGTACGTATCCGCGTGCTCATAATATTAAGAACAGATTACAAGAAGAGAGAAAAAGACGACGATGGTGATGGAGAGCTGGCTATCTCGAGACGACGAGATTACCCCTCTTTCTCTCACGCCTGAAACCCCTCCTTCCGTTGGTCCCTTCTACAAAGTTTACGATCGAGGAAGACGACGTCTAATCAAGAACAAAGAATACGCTTTTTCCGACAAAACGCGTTCTTTATCCCTCCTGGCTCGTTTCGTTTCAGAGTTTCCGTGCGAGGCCAAGACTTTACGTTCGTAAAGGGAGAGCGAACAAACTATAACCATCGCGCGGAGTAAATGTAAGTGGATCCTCTTCCCGGGAAAACAACTAAATCAGAATTTTATTATGTAGAAGAAGCGTGCTCGCTGGGATTGCTCTGAGGTGGAATTCGAATAAAAGAAACGAGCGTAATTCCGTGATAATCGTCGTAGTTAAATTGAAGTGCTCTTATCAGAATTGAGTCACTGTTTTATAATAAATCGAATAAAATAAGAGGAGAAAATATGTAAAAACGGGGACTAACAAGATCTACGTCGATAAACTTCCAAATAAGATACTTCTGTCTTTTTAAAGTTCCATGCGTTTGACGTTGGCAATACGTTGGTAAACTTCTTATCGACTTTCATGGTCAACTCCTCGATCGCGGGCTCATCGGTGACACCTTCGACATGGAAACCACATTTCGTGGGAAGAGGTGTAGCCTTCGGAAAGAATCCCATGGGTTTTCGTGCGAGACGATCGTCCTTGCTTTTCCTCGTCTTTTCATTCGCTTCCTTTTTCCACCCTCCCCTACGATGAACGCTCTCGTGCTTTTCCTTCGTCTCGTTCTCCTCCTTCCCTCCGTCCTTCGTTTTCGTCGTCGACAATTCTAGTCGCCGAGACGCGTTCGCCAATCCTCCTCTCGCAATTATCGCATTCCTACCACCGAGAGTCTTCGTTTTCCTGTCGCGACTGCAGTTCTGCACGGTTTCATTAGATCCTCCATCGTCTGGAAATGTGTTTCCCTTTTACTTTCCTTTTTTTTTTTTTTTTATTTTTTTAGTTGAGAAAAAGGAACGAAAGGTCGGTCCCTTCCGTTCGATCGAAGACTTCCTTTTACTTGATCAAGGACTTCGCTTATTAGATACGCCTTTTTTTTCTTCCTTTTGCACGGATCTTGACTACGAGGCAATGTCAACGATGATATTCGCGTAAAAATGCGGTAGTACGTTAAAATAAGAGATATTTTGCGATATATTTTTGTATATGTCATTTACGCGTGGATCTCTCTTTTTCTCGTTGAAACGAACATTTATAGTCGATGATATCAATTCGATGTAATGTTTATTGTATTTGATAAATAATCAAAATCTATTTAAAACGATTCAATTGTGCAATTGAATTGTTGAAAAAGGCTTGTATATTATTCAATTTTTGCGTTGATTGAATGAAAAAGATTATTTTACAATTTTGTTATATCTTACTTCGTTGAGGGTTAGTTACAGTGTTACTTTCGTTTGACGTGTTATCGACTTCTGAATTGTGATCTATTTTCTCCAAAGAATCGACAGAATATATTGACATTTTAGAGATATTTTCAATCGTTATACATTATAACGTATGCGTCAAATCATAAGTCGCGGTTTCGACCCACGTGCGTGCGATGTGTCCAACTTTGTAATTATATATTTGGTAGCACTGATTTTTAAATGACTCCACGCGTGTTCTACATGCGTACAATATTAGGCTTTATTGCGAAGTGTTGCTGAGTTGCTTATTAATTATATTATAATATAAATTCTACCATATTATTAGTTTTTTAATTTAGTTTATGACGTAAAGATGAGTAAGACTAAGAAGAAGCAAAAAAAAGCTGCAGTTCTGGTAAGAGCTTTATAGGTTATAAACAATTGAAATAGCCCTCTATCAAAGTTCGTATGTAAGTAAATCTATTGCAATCTAAATCTATTTTGTCTACTGTAGAAAGAAAAACGTAAAATGTCAAACAATGACAAGAGAAATAATAAAAAGAATAAAAAAGTTGATAAAATATCTGAATTAACTAAAACACAAAATAAAAATAAAAAACATTTAGTTCATTCGACTAACACAAACAATGTGAATAATATTTCTTTGCAAGATATTAAAACTAATATCGCAAAGCAATCGCAAGTAATAAGCAATAATAAATCTAGAAAAAAGAAAGTTAAGAAAGGTAAGGTACAGTTAATTCAAGGTAATAATAAAGATGAAAATTCTGTGAAAAAAGTCCAGAAATTGGAGAAAATCATGGAAAAAAAACACAAGAAAGGTCGTAAGACAAATTCTGTCAATCAAACAAGACAACCGGTAAATAAAAATACCATGAAAACGAAGAAAAGTCCTAAAATAAACATAGAACGATTAAAAGAAATGCTTGCTACTAAAGAAAAAGATGAAAAACAGTCAAAGAAAGTTAAAGAGGTATTACCGTTAAGAGAAAGGATGATGATGAAACTTAAAGCATCAAGATTTAGATTTCTGAATGAAACTTTGTACAATAACTCTAGTACCCAATCTAAAAAATATTTTAAAGAAGATCCTGAAGCGTTCACGGCTTACCATGAGGGATATAAACAACAAGTTGCACAATGGCCGTTAAATCCGTTAGATGTCATCATAGAATCTGTTAAAAATATGTAAGTTTATACTTCATTATACCCATTAAATTGATTTATTTATGTCATTGTCTTTAACAAACACAGGCCTAATGATCACATAATAGCTGACTTTGGATGCGGGGAAGCATTGCTTGCTACTTCGGTTCCTCAGAAAGTACATTCATTTGATTTAATTTCTGTGAATGAAAGAGTACAAGCATGCGACATGGCTCACACACCACTTTTAATGAACAGCGTACACGTGGTTGTATTTTGTTTATCTTTAATGGGAACAAATCTTGCTGATTATATACAGGAGGCAAACAGAATCCTTAAAAAGGAGTAAGTAATATCAGTAACACACTAACTTATGCAATGTAATTATTTGTTATTAATCTTTGTTTCTATTTCAGTGGTATTTTAAAGATTGCTGAAATTGAGAGTAGATTTGATCAAATAGATGACTTCATTAAATCTTTAAATGAGTATGGTTTTGTAAACACATGGAAAGATTTATCCCAAAATTTGTTTTACTTTTTGGACTTCAAAAAGGTAAAAGACATCGCTATACACAGAAATAAACTTCCAGAAATAACTTTAAAATCATGTGTGTATAAAAAAAGATAAAAGAAAGTAAAATGTAATAGCGTGTAAATATTAGACAATAAACTTATTATTAAACATGTCCCAAAATATGATGATCAATGTTTACTTTTCTTCAAATAAACATTGAAAATAATTTGGAAAATTAATCTATGTGCCAGCTTAAACAAAGTACTAATCTTGCAGCACATTGTTCTGTATAACACAATTTCTAAATTAATATTATGCGCAAGTTATATGAAGACGTTAATACTGAAACGATGAACATTTTAATAATAATTTACATATGTACATGTTATATTTCTCAACAATAATTTTAAATAATATCACTATACTTTGTAATTTACTATATATATATATTCAGTAAGATCTCGCCGTTCGCGGGCTTAGGTGTTTTGGAAAAACATTGCAATCGGTACCGACTTGATGAAATCGGATGGTGAACCAAGAGTTGTTACGAACATAAATCAAAACATATATTTAAAAATTGTAAAAGATAAACTACACTTTGTTTCTCATATAACTTTTTATGGGGACTGCCGCAAATAGACGAAGCTGCATTTCGCGATATACGAAGCGGGTTACGAATTTTTAATCGCGAACGTCGAGGTTTTACTGTATATAAGTCAATATATTTTTAGAGTACTTATATCAAGTCCTTCCAAAACTTCTTCCACTTCATCTTTCAAATCTTCCACTTTTCCCAAAATTAAAAGCTGAAGAAGAAAATAAAGTTAATATAATACAATTTATAAGATAACGATATTAAACTCACATTGGCAGCCGTTATAATTTGTGTAGCGGTTCGTCTTGTAAGATAGTCTATTTTTTCTTGCATGTCGTGTGGATTTGCCTTTGCTATAGACTGTAAAGTTGAATAACCAGCTTTATATAACTGATACGCTCTACCCTAAAAATAAAATACTTTTTATTAATCTTATGATTACTAATAAATTAAAGTATACTAACTATTTTCACTGTCGGAAGTTCCATCAATAATTCTAATTCTGGAGGACAACAATAAGACAGTTTTTTACTGAAGGTTTGTAATAAATTTTCAAATGCCCAAAATTCATCCAGTTCCTACAAAAGAAATTGAAAGTCAAAAGGTGTTTAACTTTTTGTAATACATTTAATTAACACTAACCTGACAGAACTTAACAACAGAATAAGAAAAAGATGACGCTGTGTTTAACAAGTTTTGTACAATCCCTCTGTTTACTTGGTATTTTTCAGCTACAGAATGAATTGAACGATGATTCCATATTTCATAAATCATTAAAGTGATATAAAATCTCTGAAGTATTTTCTGATTAACATTCTGTTGATAAAAATCAATATTAAAGAATAATTTAAATGTAGGAGTGTGTAAAATAAAATATAATTATGATTAAACTGCCATACCTTTGGCATTAATCCACACTGTAATTTACCTATTACAGCTTCATTTATTCCTAGAAGCCTTGCAATTTCCATTTGAACTTCTGACAATTTCGTTATCTACAAATAAAGTTTCTTCCTCTCATATACCAGAAGAAATAAAAAATTATCACTTTATATATGACAATCGTAGTTACTTACTGCATCATAATAAACATATCCTATTGGCTTTATTTGATCTATTATGTCATAAGGAGTAACTAAGTATAAGAGGTGAAGGTAATCAGTTAAGATCAAATGCTTTTGTGCTGTTTGTAGATCTTGATACAATGTATATGCACAGTGCAAATCTATACAAGCTGTAACAATTTAATTTAATGTTAGACAAATTTTTAAAATTAATATGATCATTAAACTGACTTTAGATAATTATTGTAGAGATTTTACCTTTCATAGCAGCACGTCCTAAGTTAGAAAGTTCTAATTTAGTTGTAGATGTGAGAGCTACTACTTTCTTATCTGCTACTTCAGACTTTTCTGTAAATGCAGCTTCTTGAGATGGAATAGCAATACTCATATCACAACATGTATTCCTTTCACAAATTTTTAAAACACCACTCTTGAGTAAAGTACATATTGTTTCATCCATAATTCTTTTTATATCAACATTCAAACGTATTTGTTGGACACCGAGTAAACTTTTTCCAATTAGATTATATAGCTCAGATCGTGTTGTTGATATGGATAGTAGTATAGCACTCAAAATTAGATTATTTATACCTCTATCTTTTTCTATATGTAAAGTACTTAATGAATCATCCATTTTCGATATCAAGAGATCTTTGACCTACAAAAATAGTATATTTATATAAAATATCTAAGATATATTACAATTATAATAGACTATAGTATATTACCTGCGAAAGTTCATGGCTTTTACAAATAAGTATGCTTTCACCAATATTTCCTAAACCAGCACGGCCAGCTCTTCCTATCATTTGTTTATATCTACTAATACTTAAGAATTGTCTACCAACATATGGACTTCTTAATATGACCTACCAATTTATATTAATCTCAGAAAAATGCAGATATCATTTATAGTCTTTTTACTTATTAATTACATACCCGTCTTGCTGGTAAATTTATACCTGCTGCTAAAGTTGATGTACAACATATAACACAAAGAACTCCTTCTCTAAAAGCATCCTCTAATAATCTTCGTTCTTCCGATGTGAGGCCAGAATGATGATAGGCTACGCCAAAGTTTATAGTTTGTTTTAGAATTGGACATAAACCTTCCTCTGTTGTAAGTGCAGTTATTAATTTTTCTTTTTCCGCTTTTTTATATTTTAGTAAGGATCTAAAATGAAACTGTATTTAAATTTCTCCCTGTGCCTCATTTCTTCAGACATGTTATTTAAACTGATGTACAACATACTTAAATAATACTTTGGTCATAAGTAATGCAATATTCTCACAATTTTTACGATTAGAACAAAATATGAGGCATGAATCTTTTGGTACAATATCCATAACTAAACCACCAATTTTATCTGGATCTATCACAGTAGCTTTTTTGGAATACTTTGAAAAACAAATATTATTATAATGTAAGTATACATAGTGGAATAAAAAAAATAAAATTATCTTTGTTATATACAACTTACATTGTAATTTAGTTTTTCCATGTCTGTTAAAAGTTCTTCCTTATGCACATTAACTAACCATATATCATCTTGACATTTAACATATTCCTTTATTTCAATGGGCCGAAAATTACCTGTATATAATTCTGCATTAAGAAACTGTGCTACATCCTTCAAATTTCCTATGGTTGCACTCATTCCAACTATATGTATATTTTCTATAAGTATAAATTAAAACATAAAGAAAAATTTTATATGAATGTTGTATAGAAGAATCAATTGACTTTACCATTAATGTACATTATTTTTGTAAGAAGACCTTCCAATGTAGCACCTCGACCACTAGACTCACCAAGTAAATGTAATTCATCAACTATTATAAGACCAATCTAAAGAGAACAATATAAAATTGTACTTGAAGATACCTCTTATAACTCTACAAATCTTTCATTTCCAAATTACTTACTTCATTGAGTCTTTTTATTTCTATTAAACTGTTGGTCAACCCTTGTGCTTTTTCTATTGTACATATATAGATAGTATTCTTTTTACGTCGTTTTTTAGGAGGATAATGACCTTTTGTACCGGCATATTCTTCAACCATAAAACCTAATTCTATAGCGAATGGTACCATTGACTGAATCTATAATATTGTTTAAATTATATAACAAATGAAACACTTATGGAATATTACAAGACTGTATACCTTTTCTTGAACCAATGCAACAAATGGAAGTATAAAAATAACATTCCTTTTATTACATACAATTTCTTTAAGCATTAAAATCTCTGCTACTAATGTTTTACCACCACTAGTTGGCAAAGCATAAATTAAATTTTTCCTACTTTTTACAGCATCCAATTGTAAACATTCGTCCTGCCAATCTACAATAAAAGTACTAGAAGTAAAGGATAAAATAAGTACTTATTAATTTATATTCTACTTACTATATAATGTAGTAATGCCCTTTATTTTATTGATTAATTCTCTCACAACATCTGGGAGTCCATAAAAAGAAGAAATACTATTATTTGCTTTTTTTGATTGTGCAATTTCTTTCATATCTTGTTGATTATCGAACCACAATCTTTTTGTTGAAATATCATCATTTAGCAATTTTTTATCCTCTGAAGTATTTAAAGATTATATTTATAATTTAAAATAATTTTCTATATAATCATGACTGTATATTTTACCTAGTTCTTTCTTTTCTGTTGCAATCATTTCCACTGTATCTGATACATCGGTTTTACTTACAGTGTTTATATTATCAGTAGGATTATAAAATTGACTCAATCCCATATTGAATTGACTATTGTGTTTCCAGAAATATCTATCTTCTGAAGATTTATCCGGAGATGTAAATAAATTAATTTCACTTGCATGTAAATAACTGATGTCTACTTTGGATTCATAGATAAGTGATTGCTTTTCACAAACTTGTGATGAATTAGAAGTAGACGGTTTTTCAAGGACACGCATTTTTTCCCAATTTTTAACTGATTGTAGATTGTGAATGTCATCGCATAGTTCATCTCCAATATTTTCGAATATAGTATCATCTAACGAAAGTATAGAAGTAATTGGATTCTCAGCCTTTTCTAATATTTGTACATTTGTTTCTGCAAATGCAACAGTACACCAATTATTGTCATCCTCACATATACTCAGATTAAAAGGCAAATTCATATTACTTGACATAGTTTTCGTTTCCAGACTAATGGAACAATGTTAAATAACGTATTTACAACAATGATCGTTAACAATTTTCAAAATTCATCATAGAGAAAATATCACTTGAGATACGTAAACTGGCAACTGTTTGCAACTAAAATATTGTTTCTTTTCTTCCTAGGGAATCTTGCATTATTTTTTTAAGGTCAGGTTAGGCTAACCTCCGGACCGTGGGACAAAAATTTACATTGCATATTCGGTCTATCTTATACCTCGTCTGTGGTAGCGTTCAAACTCCCCATTTGATCTAAAGGTTGGCACAACCCAGCCTTTAGCAGCCTTTAGTCTGAAAACATATTGACACAGCAGCCAATCACGTTGTTGTTATAGAATGAACGATTCCGCGCGGGATATTAATTTACTATCGGGAAAATTTTAACATACATATGTGTAGGACAGCGTGTTGAAGAAACGTTATTTGAATTTCAAACTATATCTTCGAAATATATCGTTGAATAAAGAATAATTATATATTTTCAACGTGTAAAAAGTACGGGATAATGTTGCTCTAATTATTTCTTTTCTTTGTAAACGGTTAAGATATGCAACATCCATTTAATAACGATGTGGAAGAACTGGAGCCAAGAATTACACCTAAACCTACAACAAAAGTTGCGGTACATTCCTTTTTATATCGTAGCTGTAATCTTTCCCAAAACTTAATGAAAACTAATGGAACATCGTATATAGAATTTTGCAGTTTCATCGGTTCCGGAGGTATCCCTTATCTTTGACAAGTCTACAGAAAACAGACACTTGAAGTCTGGTGTTTCAGCTTCTCCTTCATTTGACAAACATACATCATACGCTGCTTGGAAGCAGCAAAATTTTTCTCAGGCACCTAGTCATAAGGTACATGACAGTCATAGATCACGTAGAGCCCAGCATGAATATACATATGATACTGTTACTTCCATACAAAATACTGGTAGAACTAATAATCCAGTAATCAGTGGCAATAAAACTTCAAAAAGGGATGGACACATTCGTGAAAGGGAACAAGATCGTGTAACATCATATAAGCACCATAACCACACGCATAATACAACGCGTCTGACGTCTTATGATCGTAATAAAGACCATTCTGACTGTAATGAAATGACTGGGTTACCATATAATCCAAAACAAGGTTTCAATAATTATAACGAACATCATAATCATAACACAAATTTTTCAAATGTTCCACGTAATAAAAAAGATTTAGCTCTTCAAAATTGTATGCAAACACAAATCAATATGAACAATGTAGAAAACCTGCCGCATATGCATAATTTAAATACCGTTCCAGGGGTTTTTCCTAATAATAAGTTTCCAACAATGTCACATCCAAGCTATCCATACCCGTATTTTGACATGAGCTCATATCCTTTTCCACCATTTTATCCAATGCCTCATCCTAATACAGATAATCAAGAAACAATAAAAAATTTATTGCAATTAGTAAATACGCAAAGTGAACAAATACAATCTTTACAATCGCAAGTAGATAATCTTTTAAAAATGCAGAAAGAATTCTTAATGGAGAAAAAAAAATGTGTTTGCTCGTCTCAACTGATACAACAGAATGGGTACATTCATGCAGGAGCAATAGATAGTGCCAATTACCAAGCAACTCAAAATCAAAAAGTAAAAAGAAATGTTTCCCAAAGTACATCTGTTGTAGAAAGGAATTCTGAAAATAGTAAAGATGTCAGAATTAGGAATCAACCAGAAATTATGCTGTCCGAACAGCATACAGAGAAAAGTGTAATGGAACAGCAAGTATCTATTGGTGTAATGACAAGTTTTGAATTTACAGTACAAAACAGTCCTATTGTACTGGATTATGAGGATCTCCAAAAAGATGATATGCAGAATGATGTTATGAACAGAAGAAATAATAAACATGATACATGTGAAACAATAAAAAGAAATAAAAATTGTTTCACAAGATTGCCTGTTGGACAGTTGGAAAATATAGTTGAGGATTCTGAAAGTTACTTATCTTCTAGTCAACCTCAAAGTAGTAATTTTAATGGAAGTTGTTCAACAAAGGATCTACAGGAGAAGCGAAATCATGTAGATACTCAGAACACACGAAATGTTCCTATAGAGAGAGTAGAAGAATCTTCTGAATTAAATAAGGATGAACTTCCAAATTCAAATAAATTTCATGTACAAAAACAAACATATTCAAAAACAGATTATGAAAAACAAAATATAAGAAAAGAAGATATGCCAATGTATACTACAGGTGTAGTAGCTTCTCCTTATAATTATGAACATTGTACGAAAAATACTGCATATAACAGTCCACAGAAGTACATGAAAGCAAACAATGAAAACAAGTGTAATAAATCTGATGGTTCTACTAAATTAAATAAATGTGTGGAAGATAGTTTGGTACTGAGCGGTGGTGATTTTAGAGTAACCGAAATGCCTCCTATAACACCTGAACCAAGTATTCATGTAGACATGCAAGAATATTCTAGCGACGAAGAGAGTGAAAAGATTAAGCGAACTTCTAGAGTTGGGTGGACTTTCTATAATAATGTTCTAGGCCAAGTGAATCAAATTTTGCAAAATTCATCCACCATGGATGGTAATGATCCTAAGGATATAAAAACAAAGAACAATATAGAACAGGATGAAGTAGAAAATAAAACAATATTGGATACTGTGAAAGTTGCCACTTTAGAACAGCTGCGAAAGCTTGGTATTAGTTTAGCAGATAAGCCTGAATCTAGAGAAAAAAATGGGACAAAAAAGTAAGTATACGCGCATCTTTATAAATTAGACAGCAATATTATTTGTTTTATTATAAAATATCATTTCTATAGGGTAGAATTTGATTCATCATATTATCCACGTTTGGACTACCAGGCAAATATTACTCGTGCTACGAGCGGCATAACTGAAACAAATACGAGTATGCATATGAAAGCATTAGCATTAAAATATCTGAGCGACGAACAACTTGCTGAATTAGCGGTGCAGAAACAGGGGTCCGCATCTTTAAAACAAGTTATGTTGAGTAATATGCAAGGGACCAATATGTCTTTTGCCACAATGCGGTATTTAGAAAGATACCAATTGCTTCCAGGAAAAAATAATGCACAAGTTGATGGTAGGGAATTCATATTTGTTTAAATATAATTTACACATTTATTGAAAACAGATTCAGTAGTAATTCAGAAATAATAAAAGAGAATATAATTCACAGATAATAGTATAATGCGCATGGAAGGATCACCAAAAATGGATCAAAAAGCTCCAAATATTCAAAATAGTCCGGTATCGCAACGATATCCCTTCACGCAAATGCCTCGCACTAGCTGTCCAAGTAAGATATTAGATATATCAACATTGAAGCAGCAGCCCAAACTTTTATAAATGTACAGAATTTAATAATTGACTGAACTATCTAAAAAATGCAAATATCAGAATATATTTTTATATAAACTTACGCTTCTCAAGTTCTGATAATCATAGTATATTTAAATGTAAAAATATATTTTATATACTGATACTATACAAGTAAGTAACAATAATATTTAAAATTAGAATTAGAAGTAATTATGCTATTGGAAGTATTAATTATTAAACTATTAATTTTATAAAAATTAAGGATTTTGTTTAATACCGACCGAATAAATTTTATATATCTATACTACATATATTTTTAAATGATTGTACTTATGATCCTATTTTATATCTTATCGTATGTTAATTTCGATTGTATATACATATGCCTATAGAACATGCGTCCGAAATAAAAGAATGACGTTCGAACTTTTTTATTATCGAAGTCAAATTTATTAACGTTGATGTGACGGGCGAAGAATAAAAAGAATAGGTGTATCAAAAAGATAGATAAAGACTATTCCTGATAATCCTGATGGAAAACGAACAAACTTCCTTATCGGAAATACAAACGGATCGGTCATCCAGCAGTAGCAGATCTGTTAATGATTATGAGAATAGAAATGACAGTTCAGAAGATTACGAACACGATCAAAAGGATCCGGGAGATCTCAACTTAGCTTTGGATCTTAAAAATGTAGAAAATACTGAAAACGGTGATGTTTTAGTTGACAATTCATCTGAAAAACTATCAGCTGTCTTAGAGCAACCGGAAGATTCATTGGCGATGAACGCAAGTTCCGAGCCTTTCGATGACAACGAAAATGAAGAATCAAGGGATCTAAAGTATATAATTTATCGTAACGAATCTGAGATATTGAATAATTATCGATATCTCATCGCCTTTTTATTTTTTCAGTAATACTCTTCGGAAACGTATTAATTCTCTAAACGAGCTGATGATGTATTTAAGGGAAGAGTTGAGAAACGAAGCTGCTCTCTGGAGACAGGAAAGGGAAGAATTTCAATTGTTGAGGGAGCAAAGCGACATCCTTGCTTTGGAAGAAGCCACAGCGGCTGCACGTGCTGCAGCAGCTGCATATGCAGCCGAATCACCACTTTCTAGCAATATAGGTAATTAAATGGAAAACATTATACCATAATAAGTCTTGTAATTTATCATTTTTATCTTTATTAAAGATTGCAACATTGATGTATCATCCGAGCAAGCATTAACAGAGCTTACGATATTGGAATATGAGAAAAAGCTTGCTAGATATCAGGATGCGCTAGCATTAGCCCAAGCAGAAAGACGTTATAATATGCATCGTCAAGTAGTTGCCAAAGCTTATGAAAGAAGACTAGCAGAAATCGAGCAGCTATGCAACGAAGAGCTGAAAAAGATACAACAAAATGCTAGTAACTTGAAGCCTCTTAAGGAAATGATGTCGCAGTGGTACACGAACAATAGAAATCACGGTGATATGCTGCAAGAATATAATTTCAATATGGGAGATAAGGATTCGGTAAAGGAATATGCCAACTTTAGAGCTATCAATGAAGAAGTGAACATGATGCCAGAAATACTGGTATCTAGATTTAAAAATGATAATCTAAACAACGGTGACAAATCCTAGAGCAAGTTTGAAAATTTTTTACTACGTATCATGAAATATAACATTGGTTTGCAATTGACACCCAAAACAAATACATAAAATACCCTAATAATACTGAAAAATTGTATAAGAAGTTTTCCACCTTTGCTATAATTTCCAAATAAAATTTCAAGTACTTTGTAGAAAGAAATGTGAATTACAAGACACCGAAGCGTTAGATAAAAGTCCGTATCGTACGATCGCTGATCGACGCGAAGAAATTTTTCGATACGGATCTCCCTTCAGAACGAACGAACGTTTGCTCATAAACGTCACTCGAATTATTCCCTTCGAAAAATGACAACGCGTATCTCCAAGGTTTACAATCTAGCCACTTTGATAAGTTTCGTGAGGCGGATTGACAACGGCACGCTACACCGCGTATAAACTGTCACGCGTATGGCCGGTGGCACGCACGGCTAGACGGGTATATTTAAAAAGGTATCGTAGAAGGAAAGGGAAAGGTGAGCGAAGAGGCGGAGACGAGAGGGGTTAGGTCCTCGTCGGAAAGCAATCGGTGGGGACTGGTCTAGCTCGAAAGTCTCTTCGAGTTGGCCGACTCGACTCACTACAGTTTTCGCTATGGCGTGTATAGGGTCGAGTCGGCTCTGTGCTCGTGCGGACAAACTGTGTCAGTTTGGACATTTCTCTCAAATACGAAGGAAACTTTCGACGACGTTCACGAAGTCACGAGTGGAGATCGAACGAAGCATCGCTCCATTGGCGCACCACTGTCAAGTAGGTTTCTTCTCATTTATATCGCTTCCTAATCGCTTCCCTCGACTTCCTTTGATTTTCGTCCTCTCGATAGAAAACGTCTCGCGCGCATGTATACATCCATAAGAATTTTGAAAGTTCCTTGAGTTTACGTGTTCGCGCCATTTTCTTAAGACGAATCTCGATCGCAACTACCAGAAATTATATTTAATCTTATCAGTTTCATTCAGCTTTCGCGATATCTTCGCAGTCGCGTGGACATAACCTAAACTGGTCAAAACTCATTTGACAAACGGCGCGTGCCAATCGCGCCTCTCTCGCTCGGGAAGACTATATTTGATTCGCCCTCGACTTTGCCTTGGAAATGGATCACCAAAATTGAAATTTCCTTCGAGAAAGTCATTGAAGAGTCATTGGATCGTTAGAAGATTACGTAAATCCACCTCCTTTAGAATTACGCCAAAAATCGTGCGGTTGTTGGCCCTTCGTCTCGTGCTCTTTAAACTTACATAATACGTGAGTAGCGCCGAATTTAAATCCTTAGGGCTGTACTTTCGATAAACGGCGATGACATTATCGATGATAACATCATACTAGATTACTCAAAGGAAAAACACACTCGCATATCGTTTGAGGTTAAACGAATACTATACTTCCTCTCGATGTGGTACTAAATTAATAAGAAAACAACTTTCCCAGAAGTTATGATATTTCTATTGCCCGATTAGATTGCACTATTTCTCTGTCGAACAGCTGGTTGCAGCAGACGACACGTTCGACTGTGCGCGACAACGTGATTCCCGCTCGCGTCCTTATAGTCGAGTTTTCTTTCTAAATAGAAATAGAAACTTTCTAGAAATACGAAAGAAATCATCATTAGAGGAATGTATGTTATCGATCGTAAGAAATCTGTTCTTTCTTGTCGATATTTCAATTTTCTCTAACAGAGATATTAGCTTGACTAAAAGAGCGCGTTCCACGAGATCGACGCATGCGCGCTAGATATGCGAGGCCTTTCAAATTCGAATGGTCGTATGGCGCGCGCGCGCACGGTGGCGCACCTTGACTCGCCTACCATTTCTGTAGATGCTTTTTACGGAATTAAAGAATGTTACGCGTATATCGTATTACTATACTATGAAAACTATGTCTCGTTTAATAGTAACTGACGTAAAAAATATAAATAGCTACCCAAAAAAAGAGTATATCTTTAAAACAAGAAATGAAATCGTCTTGGAAGTATAAACTGTAATACGTGAAATAAGGAAGTAAACGAAAAGGAGCATATTTCATAAAACGGCAATACTCGTCAGGGACGGTAATGTAAACTCCGTTGTCGTACAAAGGTGAAATATGCTGGGAAAGTTTCACATGCGAAAGTCGAAAGAGTAGGATTTTGAAATTCCTCGGATGACTTAAATGGCACGCCTTGCTTAGCCATAGATCGGACGGACGGGACGGCTCGCTTATTCGTATTGCGCAAGGTTTGGGTAAACGTTCCATCTAGCCACCTAGAAATATTCTTTGACTTCGTAGCGTGCCTCGTGTAGCGGTCAATATTATCGAATTGGCGAATGAGAACCGGTCGTAATGACGAAGGAACGAATTTTTAGAGACCGTTCTCGTAAGTAGGCTAACTCGCGAGAGATCCTCGTGAGCCGTACGGACGCCTCGTTGCTCTTGACTTTCTCGACTTATCCGATTATACGAAATACGCACTATCTCTACTTTTTGTCTATCGCTTTTCCCACGTAAAATCATCGACTCTTGCGTCTCGAAACCGTTAGCCAAAGATAAACGCGTACACTTACGTTTTCATAAAAACGAGTGTACGCGCGTTCGTATAATTAACAAGAAATTCCTTAATTAGTTTTTAATTGCTACGATATACCTATCAGTGGAATTTGGAAATACCTTACGTTTCCTTAAATGTTTCTGACAAGTTAATCTAAGCCTCGATCTCGTTAACGATACAAATACGAAAGCAAATACATTACTAGGAAAAAAGATCCACATTGTGGAAAAACTCTTACTTTGCTTTTACTGCTGGCAACAACTAGCACGTAGCAAACGCGTGCATAATTCGAGCAAAAACGTTCGCACGAACGAACCTATACCTACCTTTAAAGACTTTTTTTATATACCCAACACATTATTATTGGCTAGCAAATTTTATTGCGCAAAGACTCCTGCAAAGTAACTCTGTGTAAAACTTCAAAATGCAATAATCGAAGTATCGAAGTGGTCAATCGAGAAAGATCGCCTTCGGCGCGTCTCGCCCTTCCTATTTTTCGTATTTCGATTACATCATCGAAATTGATCCCTATCTCGCGTTCCTTTTAAAAGATTATAATCGAAAGTGGGGGAAGTAGCATCGACCAATTTCATAACACAGATAAATGTGATTATTACGAGATAGATAGCCATCCACGTGGTTGGTCCTTCGTGACCAAAAATATGAAAGGCAGAGGTTTTTTTTCGAAAGTCACAATCACCATCGCTCGTAGCGCTTGAAGGACACGACGAGCGGTCTGGCAATATAATAAAAATTCCCTCGTTTTTATTTTAATTCCGTTTGTCTCTCGCCATTATTAACGCTCACGATTATCTACAGAAGCTAGAAACAACGGATAATTTACATACGTATTGTAGAAAAAATATCTCTACATCGAACACGAACATAATCGCTCGCTTCCTTCGGTAGCACGGAAGCTAAAAAATCCTTGGCGTGCGTGTAGAAACACTTAAAGATTCCCATAACTATCAAGAAAGAGACAATTCGTCGAGTTAATAGCTTGTTATCGCGTAAGCTCGTAAGTTCAATGTATTACGTCGAAAGTGTAATAACGTTACAAAGTTATGCACGTTATTGACATAAATGTTGAACTTAATCTTTATATTGGTTTAAAAAGTGTACACATACTTCAATCGCGTGTAGAAAGATAATTGTACGCTGATGCCGTCGTGCATAATTTTAATAATTCATGTCTTCTCACGATCCTGATATATTTTCTTTTTTTTTTCCCCATAGTAATAATTTCTATATTGAGGGATACCGCGCGATAAAGATTTATGGCAAAGATTAGCGCATTCAACGGCTTCTCCATTCACGGAGTAACAGATGAATCATTCATTGTCGCGAGTGCGTCAATTGAACGTTACCTGCATGAATGAACGAGGTGGTACCCTCGGAATTCGCAGAGAGAGAATCGATCCGATTTGATTTGACTCGACGAGTCGAGAATCGCGATTTTCTTCTCCCTGCGCGTTTACCACGAAACAGCTAATAAATTATAAATACACCCGGAGATATTTAATGCGTGTTACGGACTCTATTCTTACGCGTTACTTCATTATTCGCGCGTCGACGCGACAATGATAATACGGTAGCAATGTTTTTCTTTTTCCTATCGAACACTTATCGATTCGGTTTTCGCGCGTCTTCCATATCCTCTATCTAACGATAAGTCTAAAAGGAATTCTATTTACCTAATTACTCGCACCGTACGTTAAAAACATCCAATTATTACTGATCGTTTCAGTAACATAGAAATATGAACTTTCATTTACAAACGTTGAATGATCAACGTCTAATCGCTCATTTTTCTTGACTTCTTGGGTTCAGTTATTTTGTAAAATCAAAAGCAAGCAAAACAATTCCGCATTTGTGACGTCATTGCTATAGATAAAATTTAATTGCGCAAGCGTTTACTTTAGGTCGCAAGCTCTGTTATCTATCTTTTTAAATTTTTGTTCTCCATCGATCTCTGTCTCATCTATTCGGCACGTCTCGTCCCGCGTACTTTCCCTCAAGTTCTTCCGCATTTTTTCAAATGCAAATCCATGCGAACACACTCTGCTTGGTAACCGGGCTCGAACATATCGAAGGAGACGTCGCCGTACGCATATGCGATCGCAATTGTACTCCCCCGCCCGGTTCTCATTGTAAGTCCCGTCGCGAAAAATCGCAACGTCGAGCCACGAAGCTCCAAGGCCCTTTTCCTCCTCTTCCTTCCTCGAATCCTCGATCTTTGCTCTCGCAGACGAATCTTAGCGAATGGACAACGCCGATGCCCTTGAAACACGACGAAAATGTCATAGCTGGCCGTTGATTCCTACATTAAACTGACTTAAGGGAAGTCTCGGACATTTATGACCCTCGATGAGATAAGATTTAATGTGAATTTTATGGAGTAGTCCGTAAGACATTTTAATGATTGTAAAATTTCATAACGCAAATGGATAGAAGAGATAAAATAATGGATGAAATTATTAATTTAAAAATATTTAACTTCATTTAATTCTTTTCATTACGAAATAATAAACGAGCCTTAAAGACTCTTTTACCCAGATGAAGGTCAAAAAAGAATGAAGAGGCAAAACTTGAAACTTGTATTACAAATTCAGCAGTAGTTAATTTTTTTTTTTAATTAACGATGCTGCATCGATCTCCGGCGCGCACCTTTTCGTTCTTTCCCAGTCGTCGATCAAACAAAATGGTCGGTTTCACCCGGTGGACGAGAACGACGTGCCAGGCTGCCCTCGATACCCAAATGCGAATCGCAGTAAAAGTTGAACGCGATTATACGGCTCTATCTATGTACGTACTTACGTACCATAAGTACCAAGATATATGTGCGCGAGCGTGACTCGATGTCTAGGTATACATACTTTTGCACGGTGGAACCAATGGTCATCGTCGTTGAACGTCTTCTACACTTTTATCTAAATAATAGCAGTATTATTTTACACGATTGCGTACGAGTACTCGAGTACCAAAATGTATTTTTCGATCGCTCGATGATTAGACCGATCAACTCATTCTACCGTGAACTCCTATTAATTATTTTCATTCTTTTTCTTTTCTTCAGCCCCCTTTTCGTTACTCTTGCCCCGTTGCCTCGCATTACATATATACTTAAGCCTTTCTCCTGCATATATACGCACAATCGAGAAGTAAAATGTGCATCTTTCGAAAGATGGAGTGAAAGTTTGATCAGTTTCGTGACAGCCGATCGGGTGGCATTAAATAATTCAGAATGCGAGACGCGCGTTCCGGCTTCTCGGTGTTACATAAAATCGCCTTGTAATGCTGCAACATTTACGCAACATCGAAATTTGATAAAAGGACACCTCTCTCCCTATAAACTATTTTCTTTGTTATTTGGAAAATTCTCGCGATACTCGAAGAATTCCCAGTGAAAATTACTTTCGCTCTTACGAAAGGCGTGCTTTTATCCACGTGATAATTTTAGTGCATTCCAAAGATAATTAACGATTGTGCTTGCTTCGGCATTTTTAACGATCGAATTTTCCAAGCCAGGAAACTCCTCATTCGTTTTATACATATAGACATTTGTAATGTACGAGGTATTCATAGGCGGGCTCTGATTTTCACTTAAGGTCGCGCACGTATACCTGTGAAAATAGGTATACCGATACGATCGAGCCTAACGATTCACGGGACGGAGAGATATCTCACGATGGAGGAGAAAGAACCTTCGAAACTCTCTTCGAATTCCTTTCGAACGGAGTCGACGCCATTTATCTCTCTTTTCCCCTCTTTAATCGCTGTTCGGACTTTCTTCGATGCTGCTTTGGTGTCTCCCCACTGAAATATCATGTATCTCTGTCTGTCTCTCTCTCTCTCTCTCTCTCTCTGTTTCTCACGTACACAAGTTTTACACGCGTAGTCCACGCGGCATCCGATCAGTTTTCCTGGTCAAAGACCTTCGTGGTCTCGATGCAAGGACGTACCTACTCATAAAAAGGGTACGAACTATTCAAGATCAAGGTTGTCGGGTTCTCTTATCTTCAATTACATACCTATAATGATCGTTATTAACGATTTAACGAAGTAATCGAACGAAACCAGAGTCTTAACCTCTTTCCTCCGCCCACTCGCGTTCTCACTTCCTTCTTATCGCTTGCGAAGGCACCATACGACGTGGTTGAAAGTTTGGCGGTCGTGCCACTTTATCCGAGACGGGAAAAGTGGTCGGCCGGCCAGTCGATTGTTCGCGATAGCACCGAGGAGACTGTGGAACATGGAAAGCGGAAAGATTTTATTGCGTTTATTTGTGGATGACGAATTGGAGAAAACATTCAATTAAATATTTGTCTGAATCATTTTTTTTTTTACTTAAATACCACGATCATTTATTCTTTATTCGTAGCAATAACGAGAAATGGTTAAAAGATGACACTTGTTACAAGTGAAATATTTCTAACAAAAAGGCCTAAATCGAAGAGACTATGGAGACTATGGGAGCTATGACCTTGATCGTTTTGGAATCCCCGACGACATTAACCGGACATTCTCATTGATATTTCATTCGAAACAGCGATATTAGACGCTAATGGCTGATTAAAATAACTCGTTTCGTTATTTATACTGAAATACGCGCGTGTGTTTTCAGACAGGTCCGAAAAATACCAGTTTTTTTTATAGTTTTTTTGGAGTAACGGGTTACGATCGACGACCCGTGGACTCGTTCTATCGGTCGAGGGTGCAACGAACCCTGTGATCTCATAGGTAATCTTTTTTTTATCCTCGATAGCTCGTAACATCGACCGTTTGTCCCTTTTGAAAAATGTTCCTTGTTGATGCCGAGAGGTGCTGGAGATGCTGCAGGAGGAAATGCAAAAGGCAAATGCACCGGTGCATCGACTTGGATTATTCGTGAGAGAGCGACCTTGATTCGTCGAAACGTTCTGCTCGTTAAAGGCGAGCGAGCGAGCGAGCGAGCGAGCGAGCCAACGGACGAAGGTACGAACGAACGAACGAGCGATTCCAGAATGTGGGTCGCCCGGAGTATACGGAGAAAGTGTATTTTCCCTCTCCGTGTCTCTTGACATTCGATATCGTTCCTCTAGAATGAGAACTCTTCTTTCCGTCGATATCGTCCATCGTACCGCTTCCTCGATCTCGTTCGCATTCTTTTTTTTTTTCTATGCCGATTAGATTCTTAGCCCACAAAAGATGTTTTAAATCGAGCGATTAATTTGAATGAGTATCGCTGCCAAAGTAATCATTTTCTTCAGAATATATTAGACCTTACACTTTTCATGTCTGATAAACAATACTAATAAATATTTCAAATACAATATAGCAAATCGAAGTAACTCTCACGAAGGGATTCAACGTGCTGAACAATTAAATTAAAAATTAAAAAAAACTCCGACACAAAAAGAAAGTGACAAAGCATAAAATAATGAAAGTTACTCTTGTGTTCGTATCGTCGCTATGTTCAATTGTCTCGCATTATTCTTCGCCTCGTATTAAAAAGATAGTATAACTTGGAAACTACTGAACCAATTTTGACCAAATATGTCTTAAAACCTTCCAGGAAATATACACTTTGCAACAAAATAAATTCTATAAAAATTGGATCACTCGTTAATAAGCTATGGAGCCACAGACAAACAAATCATTATTATTATTATAAAACTTTTTAAAATACGATAAAAAATAAGAAATATTTCATAATTCATGTCAATTAAGTATATCAAATACATAAAAAATTACAACCTATATAACGTAAAGAAAATAAAGCATTTCGAACCTACGCGCGCTCGTGCATCGCTCGATAACTTATTACTACAAAAACTATCGTATAGTTTCCATATTTATTCATACATATGTTTATTAAGTGGCACAAGTTTAATTATTCATGAAGTAACACGAGCGTAGGAACATCATTTGATAATTTAGTTGTATTATTCCCATGGTGTAATCGTCGGTCGCGTTCTTCACCACCGAATTAGTTATCGGGTATAATGATCGTCGTAGGCTAGAATTATGCTTTAACGAGTTAATGCCGACTATGAGAGCGTGGCTCAAGTTGCGGTTTACCATAAATCCTATTCCTGAGATATACCGTTTCGATGATTCTTACGGGGCCAAGGCAGGAATACATTAACTTAAAAAGATTTCAATACAAAATACACGAATTTGCCATTCGTTGCTTGGAATAATTAATTCTCATATCGCACAAACCATCTCATAAGTTGAAGAATAAATGTTAGTATTTTGTGAAAGTTATTATATGGTATGACCCTCGATGTTCATTACTTCAATTCCTTTTCATCTTTATATTCTTTTGCTTTTGAAAGCAACGTACCTATTCTATTTTTTCTTGAATATTTTCTTACGGCATTAAAATTAATGGTGATGTTTCAAGGTCCGGTTTTTAAATCATTTAACCGTTACAAAGACATCATGAGGTAGGAAAGAAATATTTCGTTGAAACTAGGTGTTAATCCCAAAATTTATTTGGAAACTCTTTTACGTCGATCGACCACGCGTTAGCACGATTCACCTGTAGCGATGGTGCGAGACACGAGCCTACGGTCACGCGGCTACACTTTCTCCGCTTACGAAAAGCACCAAACCATAAGAATCCTGCTCAATTCGAAAATATATTCGCTCTCGATATTTTTCTTTCTGAACAAATTTATGATAACATGAAAACTCGAAATTTCTTATCGCCCACGATCAAACGATTTACTTCCAAGTGCATCAACCGCGTGTATATGTATAAATTAGATCGCCGAGTGAAAGCTATCTTCCTTCGGAATACTTTATTAAAAGGAGAAAATCTTTTGGCGCAGGTGTTGAAATACTTTCGATGAGAAAAGTTCATCGACCACCATCATACTTATTTTATTATTTCCCCCTAATTTGTATCTATTTTTTATCTCGTTAAAATCCTTTAGCATTTTCCCTTGAAGTAAAGATTAACGCGTCTTCGATGATCATCCATCGATCATCTTTCGTCGTTCCTTGGTTTATAGGTTCGAAGACACGACTTCGAAACCTTTCTTGCGACAGAGCCACTTCGAGAAGGCACGCGATCTTACGACACTTGCCACTCGCGATCATACGTACATATGTACCTCGTTCACCTCTTTCGATCGTTCGCTTAATAATCTCGCGAACGTCTTCAAGGCTACCAGCATTGCGCTCGAGTCTCTTGTAGAAGAGATTTTTTTCCCCTTCATCCAGAACTTCACTCATACATAGACAATGCTTTTGTATTGATCGAAGATGACGAGAAAAGGTGTATGTCGAATAAACGATGTCTGAACAATTGTCCTTTTCATGCACGGTTCAATTTTACGTGAAGGATCGTATCGTTTCTCCTAATCACGCACGATTGACGTAACTTTTATCCTTGCCGAAAGAAAAAATACCAAAAGAAGGGATTTCCCGGTGCACGAATTTAGCATATTTTTGCATGAGACTGAGAGTTATATAAGCTGGTCCACGTTCTATAGATCATTTTGTCAACGTATTTTTGGAAATAACTTTTTTATTAAATTTGTATACGATCGGTATACTTTTTCTTTTTTTGGAATAGAATTGTTCCTCATTTCATCTTTCGATCGATGAAGCAGCCATTCGCTAATTAATATTCATTGAGGCGTGGTCACCGGTTTCCAATTTTGTCATAAGGAAGTTCTCGAGAAACGATTTGCCTGTCCCGATAAATCGGCCACGTAGCCCGATACCTCTACTCGTGAAAAGTATGCTAAATACGATAGACGATCGACTAAAAACTTCGTGTTTTAGACGATTTTATTCGAAACCGGTTACTCTCGAATCTAGTTCAGAGTTATTACGGCGAAATGAACTTCTTATACTCAGAAGCCTGACCGGATGTTATGGAATGTCCTCGATTATCGAACTATTCTAAACCTATCACGTTGACATCGACACAAGATTCGTTCGTCGTCATCCTTTTTCCCAATCACGAGAGTCAGACACGAGTAACCGGTAAAGCAATTCGTGGATAAGTACTGGTACGACTGGTAGTTAATCGTTGAGTAAACATTACGTTATTCGTTGCGTTCGATCAGACCAGCTTCCATAAATGCCCTTGATGCCCGTTCGACCAACTTTCTTCGTTCGTCTACCTTGCGACTGTGTTTCCTCTTCTCACTCTCTCTTTTTCTATCTTTCTTACAAGGATTTGTAGTCTCGTTGTTAGGGAAATACCGAGTAGCTGAGGAAACTTCTATAAAAAGCTTCTTGTAAGCTACCACGACTGACTTCTAACGACGTATATGACTTATGTTTTCTTAATTAAAAAGTGATTTAAACTTCATTGGTTAATGAGTCAGTATTAATCCATACTAATTAGTTAGATTCCTATAACAAGAAGGACTTTCGTTTATAAAATAAATTCTTCGAAATCTAATTTACGCAAGTTGACTTTCGATTCTAGGACAGTGCCTCGGGGTGGACCGCTTTCACGTGCGAAAAGTGCTGCTGCTTTTCTTTGAGGTTTCGATCGTCGGGCTTTACTGGCCCAAACAAATTCTCATGACACTACAAATCGATATCCAACAGCGAACGTTCGCAAATTGAAGAAAAAATTTCGCTTTCCGTTCAATATAATCGGTTGTTCTTTTTTTTTTTCTTCTTTTTTTCTTCTTTTTAATCGTAAACGAAAGAGAATTGATATCGTCGTTAAATAATCGTTCATACTTTTTCTTTATCCGTTCACAGTTCAATAATAGCCAGGTATATACGTATATCGCCTTCGCAATAGCCCGCCATAATACGGAATTAATACGCACTTTGCGCTTTTCTTTGGCCGGCCTTGGCGTTTTAGTTATTCCTTGGCGAAGTGAGGCGGAAAAGAAGGAGGCGAGTAAAAGTATAGAGTATGGTGAACTTGTCTATTGCTTTGCCAGAACTAGTTAGCCGAGAACTCGTAATATGTTGTCGTGAAAATCGAGGGAAAGACACGCATGGGAACACATCGAAGACGGTCATTGCTCAATGTTTCATGACCTCATAAGTATAAACGCATATCTACATACGTATGTATATACAAAGTTAAATACTTGGGTACGATTAGTACGAAAATTTGATTTCCCTTTCGTGAAAACAATTCACACGTTCGCCGATAGCGATATGAGTCATACAGGATTCCAACGAACACCAACGTTAATTGCGCGAGTGATCGAGGAGCGAAGGATTTTGTACAAGGACGAGGCGTGCTCCTTTCGTAGATAATAATCACATTATGTCTTTGTTTTTGCGCAAACAAAATCATTTTTTTTTCTCTTCACGTGGCAAAGAGTAGAAAAAAGTGAAAGAGAGAGAGAGAGAGAGAGAGAGAGAGAGAGAGAGAGAAGAAACTTTAACGAGATCGCGTATACAGTAATTGTAAAAAAAGCTCTTCTCGTGAGATGTGGAAACGCATGGAAATCGTTCGTACGAACCTTGAAAGTGACAAGAGTTGAACTGATACCGCGAACGAGTTATCTACAACGAGTCCGGTGCGTGCATTCGCAAAGAGGATCTTAAAGTTAACGATAGTAAAAATCTACAGAGATCAATCATTACTCTATGCACGCACGTTATTTACCGTACGTATATGTATGAGCGCGGCTTTGTTTTCCTCCTCATCTTTGTCGTGGCCTCGATTTATCCTCTCGGTTGAAAATAAAAAGAAGTACGAACATGTAAACCCTCCCCCTCTTCCCTCTCTTTCTTTCTCTCTCTTTTTCTCTTTCGAGCTCGTCGCAGTGCCATTTACATTTACTACATCTCGCGTCTTAGGCATGCCTAATCCTTCGAATTCAATCTTTCTATCTCTCTTTTTCAGTCCTTGCTACCAGATACTATCGCAAGAATGTCTTCGCGTCTATGGTATACGCGAGAAAATACAGCACATCGAAGTGAACGTCGTTGAGAAATGGTTGGACAATCAGAAGCAAGTTTCGCGATGAGGAGAAAAAAGAGAGAGAGAAAAAGAGAGAGTACTGACCGTACCGCGTTTGTAGTATCAAAGCGCGTACCGAAAGAATGTAATCGCTCCTTACTTCTATTGCAACGAAACCTCTTACTCGATTATAGATTGTACAACTATTCCTTTGAAAGCAATCGAAATGTTTTCTTAAAAGGAAGAAAGAATAATTCTTTCTCTTTTTTTGTCATATCGTAATTTAATAACGGAAATCAAGGAAGTAGTAGGAAAGAACTTTAAAAGAAAGATATAAAGAAAGAAAGGGAATATCGTAATTAAACTAGATAGCATTTTGTTATACAAGTCGATCCTTCTTAGTCCTAGTTAACGGAAAAATCATCAAAGATTTATAAAAGTTTAGTACAATTCGTACAATTTCGATTTGAAAAGGTGTAAAGGAAAACAAATTTACTGAAAAGGACTGAAAACGAGAGAACTATTCTTTAACTTATTCCTTCAATGTTTCATAGCCAAATACCTTTATGATCAAAACATAAAATCCATAAAGAAATAAAAGATCGACGATCGCGGAACCATTAGTCCTATTAGATCGATAGATTAATATATAGAAATAAAATACATATTAAACATTCGACAAATAATTCGAGCTAACGGAAGTTCTATTTCGAGTTGTAGTGGTTTTTGTAGCACGGCAAAAGAAAATGAAAAAAATGTTTGTTAGATAGGAATTTTCGGGTTATCAAAGTTCCACCGTATGTAATTATAAATTTATCGATCGAAAAAAATTAATCGCGTGGAACCAAAGATGACCCCTGTATATCCATATACCACAAAGAGTCAATAAATTTGTAAGAAATTACAAACTTTGTTATTTTCGTAATTACAATGTACTATTAACACTACCCCGGAAAAGCTTTAGACACCCTACAGTTCTTATCTTTTCTCTTTCTTTCATTCATTGATCGTAACAAGCAAATTCACTGTTCACTTCAAAGCGCGGGAAGACAAGTTTATGGAAGGTTGCTGACAGCTACGTAAATACACGACGCAATGATAGAAAGCCGTGTCTAATTACGAATCGGTCGTTAGGTGCGACGAGTGTACTCTCGAAGGAACGACGTCGAACGTAATCGCGCAAGTGATAAAGCCCGTAACAAGGCGGCCGCGTGTCGCAAGAGGGGAAGTAGTAAACGTCGGCGCGTAATCGGACCGGAGGCAGTAGTAAATGACGCGTTACGAGCAGCCGTTTCCACTATTTCTCGAACAGGCACGCACCCGCGTGGAAACTTACTCGATTTCGATAGACGCACGTCTAATGATCCTTTTCAATTTTCATCGATATTCCAGTTATTATATTACCGTTAAAAGAGTAAATGCTTATGACATCAGAAATCTTACTATGACAAACTAATTTCTGTCAAAATTCAGGTTTACGGATGTTGCTAGTCATAACTTATTAAATTAGATTTGAACAAATATGTATATTCATTTATATATATTCGCGTTTATTCATTATGCGAATACCTCGAATAAATTCCAATACTTTGTCTATAAATAGTATCTGTAATGTAATCTGCAGCTTCATAAATCTTCCGTGAGATTTTGAAGGCCAATAAAAAGATGAGAGATCGAACAAAGTCACGCATTGGAATCATGATCCTTTTTTGCTTTTTACAGAACAGAACGAGCACACCACGATGCAGGATAGGCATCGCGAGAGCGATGAGCTCGATGCAGACCATCCAGCCTGGATCTTTGCCCGATTACCAAATCGACCCTTACCGTCTCATAGAAGATGATCTTAAACTCGTGTATGATGGAATACGACTGGTGAGCCTTTCACTTCTTTTTCTTCGTCTTCTTTATGCAGTTTGTCCTCTCTTCCTTCTCTCACTTTTTTCACTAAACTATTTATGCCCGCCTATCCACGACCTTGGTTCATGCAACATATGTAGCTGCCTAATGTATCATTAAATTTATTATTACGAAACGTTCCGACAAAAAGGTGCACGATAAATGGCATATGCAGTAAGAGTCTAAATAGAGTGAGTTTAATATCTATAGAGTATATTCTGAACATATATGAAGATACATCTTATTGTTAGTGATTCACTTTTCAATGTGTTTGGAACAAACGATGGAAGTAAATTTGAAATTTTTTGGAGAAAAAAAAGTACAAAACATTTTGTACTTTGAAAACATGGTAGATGTAATAAAATCAATCTTACAACTCTCACAACTCCTTCATCAAACTTACCTATGTTTCTTACTATTAACTTGTAGTCTTATATATTTCATATTTTTTAAATAAAATTACATTTTATATAACATATATGTAAGAGGAGTTTTTGAATCAATTTCGCATCTTCAAGGTGTATCCTCACTTTTGTCTCCCACTGTAAATCCGCAATTCACGACCCAATCGATATATTACCAAAGTTGCATCACGATCGAGTGAAAAAGTTTAGGAAGCTGTAACAGGTACCCAAAATTAGTGGCTAATTTCCTGAGTAGGCAAAACACGAGTTGTTAAAAAATTTTTTTTTGTTGACAAACTCATACGATAAATTTCTTAGCCGCGGACATCAAGTCGTGAACGATGAACGATCGTGGCAGGCTACCGTTTTTTATGGATCGATTCGAAGAACCGGAAGGGAGACTTCTCCTAAAGAGTCGTCGTCGTCGTCGTCGTCGTCGTCGTATCGATCGAAAGCCATAACGTTCTCCTGGCAACGATCGTGACGATATCGTTGTCATTGTATTCGCATCCGGAGTAAATATATTCGCGCATAGAGACAAAAGTCTTTCTGTCTCGCGCGAGGATATCATCGCCCGATCGATAAATATTAATGATATCGGTGGATCGTCGTTTTTCAACAGGGACGAGACTAGATGCGTCGGTCTTCCATGACTCTCGAAGCCGAAAGCGAGCGAAAGCAGCTCGGTTTCACGGCTTCACGGTCTGCATATGACCGAGAGAGACTTTTACTTGTTAGACGAGCGTGCGTCGATGCGTGCGTGTCTACTTTACGTCCACGCATCTACGTACTCCAATGCACCGTGGCAGCGCGCTTAGAAAGCTCACCTTTTCTACGTATATCTATGGTATCGTTGCGGGTGCGTGCGATTAAGAAAAAGTGCATGTCGTGTTTACAGAGTGAAATTAATTATAGCACGTTTCGCAAATCTATTCCTAGCTTCCACTTTATATATCGGATTGATTTCGAGAAACTAATTTGTTACGTGATCTTATCTCGTGATTCACGAAGGCGATAGAAAGTTCCAGACAAATTTTTTCTAAATAAATCATCGAAATCGCCATGACATTATTGTATCGTAAAATTTGACATGTCGCCGATCCGGACACTTTTGGTCAGCCAAATTCGTTACAGGGTCAACTACTTTTGGTGACATTTATTGGACGCATACAAATCGAGGTTTTTCGAAATTCTTTATAAACTTTATGTTCTTTATGTTTCATTTCTTCTTAAAAAAAGGAAGTATTTTTCTAAAAATAAACCAATAGCGTATCTTGTACATTTGTTCTCGAGTGACTCAAGTACCTAGACCCTGTCCATGAATTCGTCGAGTCCAACAAAAGCAGGAAGGACGCACAAGGACGTTTCGTTTTCGCTCGCATGCATATTTCGCTTCTCTTATTCTCTTTGGATGCTTTAGAGGCTATAGCTTCCGTTCACGTGGTCCGAAGAGACAAGCGGAATATGTTTCTGATGTAAGCTTACGAAACCATCGGGTATGCACGTTCCTTTCGACTTTGGCCAAATTCCAGGGCGAACTTTCTGCCTGCGTCACGTTTAGAATTCAAAGTAACGTAACCCCCGTTTCTCTCTTCTTTCTTTCTCTCTTTCTCTCTCCTTATCATCTCTTTCTCCAATCGAACGCGTGTCGTCAGGTTAATTACAACGACCAGCGCGGAATTGAGCGCGCCGACGCGCTCGTAGAAAGTGAATCCTGGGTCAAGATCACCCATTTCTGTTCTAGGAACTCAGCAGGAATACGATGCAAGAGGAACTAAGAAATATATCGTTGTATTACTTCGATGGCCACGGAAAAGCGATACGGCCGATGTTCGCGATTCTAATGGCTCGTGCTATAAATTATCACAAGAAAGATGTGAAGTGAGTATCTTCATCACGAATACTATAATATTATCTATATATAATATATACTATCATTTATATCTCTACTATAATACGTTGATGTTATTTTCATTTTTTCATTTTCACCTTCATAATTTCTTGCTTCGTCTTTTCACCTTCTACTTTATCGATTTATATACCTTACGTATTCTACTCATCCTAAAGGGTTTCTAATCCATGATATAATAAATTGATCTATCTATCTATAATATTGCCATTCGTTTGATCTTTTCTCCGAGTAATTCATTTTGAGATAAAAAAAATGAAATAAACATATCCAATACGTACCATACCCGAATCCTAATTTAGTGGACACGTTCAAACGAAAAACGATCGGCCGTGAAACGTGGAAATATATCAGGACGATCGTTATCGATCGTTACGAAAGCGACATAACGGTGCGACGAAGAGGTGGGCGCGTACGCAACGATGAATATGAACGAGGACGATCGGTGAATGGAAACTGGAGTAGCGCGTAGGCAGTAGGTACATGTGTACTGTATCGCTTGTACTACTTGAACGGACGTCACGCGCGACATAGTAGCCGGCGTGACTTTGCGGAGATCGTTCGCGATACGATGATCTTGATGCTGATGATGATCCATACGTAGGAATATGCATAACGCTTATATTTCGATGTCAACGACACCGAGAAGTTTTTGATGGTAATCGGGCACCTGCTCTACCCAAATAAGACTCGATCGCGTTAGGCTGCTTTCGGGTGCGCTGACAAAGCATTGACGTCGTCCTTGACGTAATACTATCATAAATTTAAATACAAAACGATCAGTTATGACAAATGAAACGATATTCTCTGTAACTTCCTTAACCCCTTCTCTCGTGATTTAATTCGCGATCGCACGTGTTACAGGACCCTCTACGCGAATCGCACGCTTACTCGCATTTCTTATGTTTGTCTCGATAGAATACGGGGTTAATTCGCAATGAAATGACCTGATTGACGTGTTAACGATTGATCTTTTCTAATTAACTTTTATATATATATTTTTTTTTCAGTCATCTCTTAACGTCGCAGCGAGAAATTGCGATGTACTGCGAGATGATCCATAATGCTTCCCTGATCCATGACGACGTGATCGATCAAGCTGACTGCCGTCGAGGCAAACCATCGGTTAACGTTGTCTGGAGTCAAAAGAAGGTTAGCTCGCTCTTACTTTTTATGGTAACGCCCGGAACACGGATGCCCAATCCCTTTTCGGTTGCTACTTAAAGGTCAAGGTCGACCTTTCGAGGACGGACGATCACCGGTTGGTCGATCGATGGAAATAGCTGAAATAGCTGCTTTCTCTATCTCTATCTTTCTCTCATTGACTTCAAAATAGCAAGGACGGAAGGAGGCTAATAAGATTCGCGACGCTGACCGAGTACGCTTTCTTGCACGTGAAACCGGAAGTAGACGGTTCCTTTACGCCATAGGTATTCGTAACGTGGTCTGAAAGTATTTCGAGGTTAGGCAGAACCCTCCCGCCATTTTGGTAAAGGAATCAACGTTAGCCCGTTAATCCGAAGAGGGTAAAATCGAAATGTATGATAATAATTTGTCGCGCAGTGGGGTATTTGTGCTGAAAAATCGGAAAAATTGTGTTAAAATGAAACAAATTATTATTTTAATGCGGAATATGTGGATCAGGAATCTTTGTAACAAGGAAATGTATATTAAATAACTTGAAATATATATTTTCTTATAAAAAAGTTTCCTGATTAATATATTCTGCATTTAAAAAACGTATATCGCACTGTGCGTCGTAAAGAATATTCGTGTAACTCTAGGATTACTTCATTGTGTTACGAGTTACACTCGCAATCAATGGAAGAACTCTACAGTGCCCGATGTGCTGATTCTTACTTCCTCGATATCGAATCGATATATCGTCGCGCATCGCGGGTACCGCTCGGACTTAGATGCTTACGACATCGACTACGGCATGTTTGCGCGTAGAGAGCGAAACTCCATTGGTTTACAGTTTCTAATCGCGCATAGCCGGTGCTCGGCACGCCGGTGCAATAGTACCATAGACATCTTTCCGCTCCTTCTTCGATTACGCGATGTTGCAAAATGTCGTGTTTGTTGCCCCGGCGTTGAAGTCTCCGTTGCGGTTGGGGAAAAGTTCGATCGATGGGCGCGGTTAACCCAACGCTAGATCGATCTTTCTATGTGTACTTTCGATCGTTCGGTGACTCTTCGACGGATCGATCAATTATTTTAAGCGGCCATTTTTATGCCGGCGGCCTTCTCGACGCAATAAAGAATTTAAACGACCATCTTGATCAATTTCTTCTCTTAAAAATTGATAAATATAAAAGAAGTAAGAATTTCGATTAACGTAACGAGCGAAAGTGATTTATTTTCGACGAAAAAGGAGTCGAGAAAGGAGCGATGATTGGACGCGGAAGATCGAGATCGAAAAAGGCGGTCAGTGCCTCGTGTAAACCGCGAAACGAATATACACCTAACAAATTACGTAATGGAGCCGTATTAACGAGACGCTAATCGAGAGAGCTGTTGCTCAAGTATACGTATAATACTTATCTTTATGTTAGGGGTCCGTCAAGGCCGAGCGTCTACGTGTCATCCTCTTGAAATTCTTTCTCGGCTCGTCTGAAGCAAAAGTCGGTCGCATCCGTGCCAAAAATAAAATCCACGAAAAACGCGAAGGCGGGGAAATTACGAGGCATCGTTGATAGTCGATTGAATCGAAGGTTATCGTTGTCTCTCTTTTCTATCGCCTCTGCGTAATTCAGAAGCCGCTTGAGAAACTCGCACATATCGACCGTGTCGAGGGAAGTGAAATGAATGTGATACGATAAAAGAAACCTGACACTATGTGCTATACAAGAGTTGTTAATAAGTATCGTAGATACGAACAAGCCGGAAGCCGAGTCACCTAACGTTTATACTTAAATTATCGTCATTATTATGAAAGGATAACAAAGTTTTTTAAAATTGTTACCGTGGAATCTTTCTGAAAATGGGACATTATACCGTCCCGAAGTTGTGCTTAGGGACAACGGGACAGGGTACCTAAAAACGGGATGATCCCGTTCAAAACAGAACGTATGGTAACATTATCTATACCTAGTGATATGATGTGATACATTTCGAATCACTTTGAATATGATTCGAATTTCAAAAGTCTTGAAAGTCTTGATACCTATGTTAAATCTATCGCGAAATAACAATTACGGCTTATTGTGCCAAACGTAGGTATATAAACATAATGATATTAGGAATCATTTTATTAGGAAAGACAAGACTCTCAAGACTTAAAAAATATTCAAGACTTCAAGACATGTAAGAGTTTCAAGAATTTCTGACTCCGAATAAATATCGGAACGATTCGAAACCGTGGGGTGATTGAATTGACTGAAAAATTGCGAGACAAACTATTGAATGGCCATCGCTATCTACCTATATCACTATTTCTACGTCATCTACATCCGAAAGAAGATGCCTCGAATTTGCTCGCACGGCTCGTGCCATTTTCCACGCTGTACATATTCCCTTTTACGAAACAGACTGGATGCCGGCATTTCGCAAGATACGCTTAATTGCGAATCCGTGCGGCGTATTCTCCTTTTTTTTTTATTTGAAGGAAAGAAAAAAGCGTGAAAAGAAGGCGTCTGGAACGAGCAGGCTGAACGGTGCCGGATGTGAAACTCGAAATTACGACGCATCGCTTCGGTCTTCTCTCCCAAAGCGATTGTCAACGTACGAAAGAGCCAACGAAACGATGCACCGTGACCTCTCCGATGAGCTACCATGTTTCCTTTCGATCGTAAAGCGGCCCCCGGCCAACGCTTCTCTCCCATCTTTGTCCTCGAGACGATAACGCGAGACTTTGCGGTTTTTCTCGGGCGTTTTACGCGTGCGACGTCTTCATCGCCGATTTACGATCTATCCGAAATGCAAACGACGCGATGTGGCATTGTCTCCTTCCATTTTCTCTCGTTTTCTTTTTTTTTTCTTTTTTTTGTTTTTTTTTATTTATTTTATATGGTAGCAGATATTATATAAACCGTTTATTTTCAGAGTGGTAGTTATAAGTCCATTTCTCATGATTTCAATTTGTATAGAAATATAAAATTATCGGATCAGATTACAACCATAAATATCATTAAAACTTTTTTTCTCCAAATTTTGACTCATACCACTTTCAAAATAAATGGGTCATATATGCGTTATATGCATGTACCTACTGACAATACTGTTTATGTAAAGAAAGACTCGAAAATTCAGAAAAATTAAAATATAGTTGACTTTCAGGTTACAATGGCAGGTGACTACATTCTCGCGGTCGCTTCTATGTTGCTCGCGCGTCTAAAGAACGACGAAGTTACCATTACTCTCGCTGAGGTAGGTTCGAACTAGCACAACAGAATTTTTTCACTTTTTCTTAGACGTCACATCTAATGGCACTTTTTATTGTCCGTTCTAGACCATAACGGACCTGGTGCAGGGTGAATTCATGCAGCTCGGCTCGAAGGAAACGGAGAACGAGAGATTTGCTCACTACCTCAACAAAACTTATCGGAAGACGGGCAGTCTTATCGCCAACATGCTCAAAGCTGTAAGCTTTCTAACGAAGGTTACAACGCGGCGTTAATTTGCAATATGATTTTTTAAAAAAATTCTCTTTTATTCGTAGATCGCGATATTAGGTGAAGCGAACGAGCAGATAGTAGAATTAACTTATCAATATGGCCGGAACATTGGACTAGCCTTTCAACTGGTCGACGACTTTCTAGATTTCGTTTCTTCGTCGGCAGCGATGGGCAAACCAACGGCAGCCGATTTGAAACTCGGCTTAGCTACCGCTCCCGTTCTCTTCGCTTGCGAGCGGGTAATAATCTAATAGATCCTTGAACCGCGTACCGCCGTGATGCTGATAGAATGCTAATTCGCTTTTCTTAACCTTTTCCAGTACCCAGAACTGAACGCGATGATCATGCGCCGATTCCAAGAGCCCAACGACGTCGAGAGAGCTTTTGAGTTGGTCCACAAATCCCAGGGTCTGGATCAAACGAAATTCTTAGCGAAAAAGCACTGTGCCGAAGCCGTCAGACTAATCCAGTCGCTCGCCGAAAGCCCTTACCAAAAAGCTCTTATAGTTCTTTCCGATCTGGTTATCAATCGTATGAAGTAGCATCGTACAAGTGGGAAGAAGTTACCAATGATACGAAAGGGAAGAGAACTCGATGATACTGGGTAATTAGTTAACGAAAAAGAGAGATTAAAGAAAATGACGTTCTAAACGGAAAGGCAAATCGTCTTTGGACGGTTATTGTTGCAGATCTGTTAAATACATTTTTAAATAGAATTTTAATATATTCACCATTGCGAAGAATATATGCCGATGACCTGAGTCGGTGAGATCGATAAGATCCGTTCCGTGTTTGTTAAATTGTAGATGCTCAACTGTGGTCTGGTTCGTTAATGGTTATGTGGATCGACGAAGAGCTTATTCTAAGGTGTACTATAAAGTTTTTAGGGTTTTGATTGTTATTTACTATCGTATTGGAATGTTCGGGAAAACCAGGAACGTACCGGAACACTTATTTAATTAATACAATAAATGAATTAAAAGATAAGAGAAAGTTTACTCTAGAGCAGGAACTCTCGTTCGTTAAATAGGACTCCGCTCTACAGCAGGCTTCGACGTGGATATCGTGTCTACTCGATAATTTTTCAATGTCACAAGTACATACGTCCCTTAATAACGTTATCGACGAAATTATAATGTTTTCGATGTATTAATGACGTTGAAAAACGATCGAATCGACACGACACCATATTTCTCGATTAGTAAAAACACGTGCAGAGCAATTGAACCAATCGTTAAGTGCCTGATTGTCTACCTTTTGTTTGTAACATAAAGGGGGGGAAAGTATGTGTCTGCTTTGTAGTGCACGCACCGTTAAATAAATAAAATAAAGGATAGAAATAGTAATAATGCGTTAGCAACGGTGATCCTTCCTCGGTATTTGTTCTGTAATTTATAGTAATCATACTGTTGCTATGATAAACGTATACGCGAAGTAAAACGCACGGATTCAATTAAATTTGAAATTGCTTGAAAGTGGACGAGACGTAACGAGGAAGGTGCCCGTGTATGCTAATTCATGTAGAAAGTACAACAACCTTGTAATTTTGCATGATACAGTGCGAAGAATATCTGCCAAAGAAGGCCTTTCGGTCTTGATTCTTCCACTTATTGAGCGATAAGTGACATAAAAAGAAATACGAGTGTTCTCCGTTACATTCAAGCTTTAATGTGAAATTCTCATGAAATTTCTCTCGTGCTAATATCGCCTGACAAAGGCCAAATATTTTATTACTCCGTTTGAGAGATGAAATGCTCGAAGCGATAATCGCTGTATCGTTGAATATAGAGTATAAATATCTAATGTATAATAACTTATATTTATAAAACAAATTAATGTATATAATTATCGTAAGTTGACACCGCGTTATAAAGTAAATGTATCGATTGAATATGCAAGCATGTAATTAAGATCAAAGTTAGACTTACAGTAGAATAAGAATTTATGATTGGGGTAAAGTAAATATGAAGTTTTCGATCTCTCCTGGCTTTTAAACTGATATGTATCTTTGATTCGAATAACTCGTCCATTCTAAAATGCAAATTATGTAAATTTATCAACGTTGGATCGAAAAACTTCTTTACCGTCAAAAATTATTGGATAAGGTTTGGTATCCTAATTGTTTTGCTGGGGGGTCCATGTTGTACAATGTTTTTATTACGAATATAGGGACTTAATATATATAGCAATATATGTATATATTGCTTTGAAATTATGCTCAAACTGATCATTAAATAATTAAATATCACCAACCCATATATCCTTTCTGCATTATATTTTATCGTTAACATTTATCACCCTAACGGTTTAATATTTGTTGCAAATAATGTGAATACCATTTTACGTAAACTAATTTTGAATTTACGCGCCATATAGAGTGCGCTTCTGAGGACGCGTCGAGCTGTCAAAATATTATCTCGCGCACCAATATAGTATTTTACAAACCAATGAAATATTGATAAAACATTATACTTTAACGATGATTTCGCTTCTATAATGACAGCACCATAAATACTTCACGTCCGCATTAGTAACAATACGTATTTAAATTATTTGTAACTGCGAGCATACGATAGCATCGTATCCAACTTTGATTTGAAAATATTGGCGGCAAAAGGCGTTGCAATTCGACCGGTTCTCTGTGCTACTTCTTTGATACCATCTGACTTACGTACTCCGATAAAAACATGGCTAATTTACTGGATTTATGCGAGCAATATTTTGGTTCAGAAAATTTTTATGAAGTATTAAAAATATCTACGGATGCGAATGACAAACAGGGTACGTATTAAATATCTATTACTAGTAGAAACCTAACCTCTATGAACAAAATTGGAAGTTTACTAGAATTCTGCTTTAACTCTCGAATAAATCCACTATAGTTATCATCGATAGGCACGATTAATGTAATATCCTAATTACCGTTATCACTTTTTGTTTACCAGTGAAAAAAGCATATCACAAGCTCTCTTTGCTGGTGCATCCTGACCGTGTGGAAGAAAGTGTCAAGGCAGAAGCTACAGAAAAATTTAAGGTTCTTGGTAGAATTCATTCCATTCTTAGTGATCCTGAAAAAAGAAAAATCTACGATGAGTCTGGCCAATATGACGAAGAAAGCGAAGAGGTCATTATGCGTAACTGGGCTGATTATTGGAAAACTTTGTTCAAACCAATCACAGAAGAGACTATCAATAATTATGAAAAGAATTACAAAGGTTCCGAAACTGAAATCAAGGATTTAAAAAGAGCTTACATGGATGGTGAGTTAACCTTATATCTAAATTATTTAATCAAAAATGACTATTAATTATAATAAATAATAATACACCTTCAACTTTTACAGGTAAAGGAGACATGGACTATATTCTAGAAGTTGTTCCCTTTAGTAACTGCGAAGAAGAGCCAAGGTATCATGCCATTGTAGCTAAATTAATAGAAGCCAACGAGGTACCCGAATACAAAGCTTTCACAGAAGAAAGCGAGAAAAAGAAATTACGTAGAGAAAAGAAGGTACGTATGAAACTTAAATCATAGGATATTTATTGAATTGTAAAATATAACGATGAGCCATCGTATTATAATGGCACTTTATGTTGCCGACGTAAATGCGGTAGCAAGAATTTGTAAACTTCGAAGGAAGGAGCCCATTGTGCGATTCGAACGTTTCCCTTCTTCCCTCCATTTTCATTGAACGTCACGTCAATTTTCGAACAAGCGGGCGCTTGCTGCTCTATTTTCTAGCTTTTCTATTTTTATCAATGGACACTGTCGCTCGGCGATTAAATGCAGCAAGAGAAGGAGAAGCAACGCCGCGAGGTATTGGAGGGGAGTACCGGTAAATAAGTAACCAGGGAACGTAAGAGTGGGATCAGTTCGCGGGACAATCGAATCGAGGATCGCCCCCTCTTTCGTATTCACGTTATGTCGTTCGGCTAAAGTCTCTAGTACGATCATTATCAGTTTAATATTTTAACCTTTCACGCTTTGACTTATTTACGTGGCTTTCGATGAGCAACTCCGCCTATAATCTCCGGCAACGAGATCGTAGAATGTGAATATAATTCGAACTTAATTATTTTAGAATCATCTTATTTTGTTGAATCTTCACTGTGAAATCTCGCAATATTAATAATGATGACTGGACTACCTCAAGTTTCTTACTAGTTCTAACATCTATAATTTACACTTTTAAACGAACCTATAGTGCGACGTACACCTATGGCCTTTCTTATCTTCCAATAGTTTATATGTAGTAGTATATAAGTCAAAGAAGTAGTCATCGTATTAACACTTTAGCGACTGGAGCAGAGCGGTGAACATGCTCGCGAGCTGATGCAAGGCAAATATCAAAAGACTTTCGCGAGAGAATTGATCGAAAACTTTGGCAAAATAAGATATTTACGCTAAAGTTCTTTCTACGAATTCTGTAAATTATCAAGAAGTATAAAAAGCCGGTAGGTAACGTCAGTATAATTCGCAGTGCCTGAAGAAGCATACGTGTAAGAGGTTAAAGCACATGACACGGTGTAACATTTCAACGCGATAGTACCGTGAGCATTTTGTTAAAATGGATAGCATCGTAATTGGACTGACGCTGTTAGCTGCTTTCACGAACATTGGAGGCGCAGCAGGAGCTTGCGTTCATGTGGAAAATGACGATATGTTGGAGTACTCCTGCACCGGAGGACATCCCATGGATTTAAATATGATACCGGCAACGGCAGAGAAGATACGCATCAGTAATATGCAAATACCAATTATAACGGCAGATATGTTCTCTCGATTTGGGCCGACGCTCTGGGTTTTGTCTTGTTCGCATTGCGGGATCGTAGACATCGAACCAAATGCTTTTCGAACATTGGTCAATCTCCAACAATTGAGCTTGGATAACAATCATTTGAAAACTGTAAAGGCAGCTTGGTTCGAAAGCTTCGAATACCTCACCTATTTGGATCTCAATTATAACGAAATAAGGACGATCGAGGACGGAGTTTTTGAAAAGTTGACGAGTCTCGTGGACTTCCGGATTTCCGGCAATCGTTTCGAGTGTTTAAACACGCGAGTGATGGAACACTTGCAGCATTTGAAGAGAATGTTTCTGAGTGAAAACCCAGAATTGAAATGTCCTAACGCGATCAGCGAGTTTCTCGATGGTCGAGACGTTACTTTTGACAGAGATCCGGAATGGAAGGATATCGACGAAGTCTCGGTCGAGGAGGTAGCACCACCCGATACCACGATGGTGGATGAAAGAAGAACCTATTGGCTAACAACACCTACTTATCGCGAGAGACCTCCCTTGCCACCAGTTGTTGCGCCTACCGAAGACACGAGACCGTCTTATCAAGTATCATCCGAACGTACACCAACGTCGGAAACTATACGTTACCCGTTGTACGCTCCGGTGAGCGTCACAACAGCGAATTACAGAGACAGGATATCGCAGCAGACATCGGTCGATTATTCGCCTGTCATAACAACCGGCGAATCGGACATGCCGGAATATCGTTGGCCGCTGATCACAGATCCTTATCGTCCCTATCTAACAACGCCGCAACCTTCGAGATACCCATCGACGCAACCTTGGCCATCCGTCGGAGAAAAGGACGACATAACCGAGAACAGTGAATATTATGAACGATTTGGCTATTCTGACGAAGTAAGTGGGACACCCTCTTTGGCACCAAGCCCAACTGATCGAGGAGGTTTGCCCCCTTTGTTAGATCCAAGAAATACACCTTCCACCGAGCCACCTGAAATTCATTGGACAAGGAATGGGATACTCATAGAGCCGAATTATCCTCTTCCTAATCCAACCTGGGATCCACGGCTAAACGGAGATAATACGCAAACGATCGAAGCGGAAGATAGTCAAACATTCGAGCCTCCTTATATTCCACCACGGCAGCCGCCGGAACTCGTTCAACCTGCCGCACCTACCGATTTTCTTCAGGTTCCTTACTACGAACCTACGGTAACTGTAAGGCGACCACTGCCACCACCATCGGTTTTACAAAATTATGACGAACAATCAACGCTAGTTGGACACTTGGAAACCACCACGGACTTGCCACTACCCGATTGTCCAAGAGGTTCATCCCATAGTGGAACGCTATCGATAAAAGAAACAGTCACGTTTATTGTTCTTGTTTTTCTCGCGAATATCATCGTCTAGAGATTTTAGCTGAAAGACATTCATCGTGAAGAGTCTCACGAACCGAACACGTCGCACGTTCACTAACATTCGTAACACGTATTATACGATTATGGTATATTTGTATCCGTCGGTCTACGCAAAATGGGAACGTTCACGACCGTCGTCACTCTATCCCCTTCTCGCGTTTTCATTTTTCGGTGGTTCATCGAAGGGAGTTGTTCCAGCTCGTTTCTCGACCATTGGTCGGGGCGAGAACCAGAAGCATCGTTGCGTAGGTATCCCTTTGAACGTTTTCTTTTTATTCCATAACGAAATCAACAAAAGTCTTTGTTGTCACGCGATAAAAAAGCGAACGCCGTTGGAAACAGAGAGAATAAAAAAAAACACAAAGGCCGCGATTTCTCTGACGGACAGTCCGGTATGACAATTGAAATAAACGAGCAACGAGGGTCGTATTGCATCCGGAGTGGTAATGAAATAATTACTAATGCCATCGTCGAACCGCGTCGGGTCTTGTTATGCAACGGCCTTGCTCTATATGCCAGAACGCAATACCGTTCATCGTGCATCTTCATTCTTCAACGATTCGCGTGACACGTGTATAGGGTCTAGAATAATGCTGTCACCGATCAGCCGAACTGATTCTGCGACTCATAGTGTTTAGAAACGCGCAATTATGGTGTCCATTCTTCGAGACACAGGATTTTAAAGAAAATAGAAGACATTTTTATTCACGTTGGTTCATAGCATTGCCAACTGAAAAACTTGAAATAAAATTTTAAACTGTCTAACTATGAGTAACATCAACTTTTCGAGATGGGTTTAAATATATCCTACCATGCTTAACAAGCTAACCGAAAGGTGGGAAGTTTTTAACCCACCTAACCCCCAAAGAGTTAAACGTGATCTCGAGGATTGAGATTTTTTCATCGTCTCTAAAACGAATAGATCTTAACTGATGGAATGATTCATTAAAATCTTGCCATGCCGAAGAATCACCCGCGATGACATAATATTTCTACACCCTCTAGTATGAGTCAGTCTTCAGAGTCAAGTTTAGGAAGCGTCTCCTTCGTTCTTGGACACGCAACAGGTGTTCGCATCTTCGGAACTGTCATGAGAATATCAACGTGCCAAACGCGAATAGAATGTAAACCTTGAAACGCATCTCGAGGATCTCCGTTCGAAAGAGATCTAGCGTTGATTGACTCTCCACTAGTATTCACTCTTAGCTCTTTGTCTCTATATACCTTTTCGTGATAGCTAAAGATCGCTCGGGTCTAGATTGTGCCATGCCTATGCACGAATTCAGAATTCCGCGTACGCGTTGTGTAACGTACTAACATTAGTCTCGACCGTTTGCAAGAACTTGCCAGAAATTATAAATAACGGAATTTCCACAGCACCAAATTTTGGAGTAGGTCACGAGCGATATGAAACGTCATCGATGGTTATGGATTCCGCGCGAACGATATTACCCCGTTTTCAGGGTGCCTCGAATCACGTATTTTGAACGCCAAACGTCCGATGATTTAAGAAACAACCTCGAACGTGCCGTTTGCTTAGCTTTTTATGCATGGTGGGATGTTTTAACCAAACTCGAAAAGTTGCATTTAATATTATATTTAAAGTTTTGCATTTAGTTAAATAAGTGAAAACAAAAATGTATTAGTAAATTATTGACATTGTTGTGATTAAAATCTTCAAGGATACTGACACACATATGTACGTTTAGTTTTAACCCATTTACATCATTATGCGAAATATTCCGCATATGACGATCGTCTCATATCACCGAGCGTGGACTATCCCGCGAGCCGCGACTTGCGATGTAGCATTACGTATCGATCACTTTATAAAATACCTTGTTAAATAAACTCTATAAACGATTTTGAAGTCATTCACTGAAGAAGTTTACTGTATACTGTAGAAGGTAATAAAAATAATAAAACTGCCGATATACGGCCGCGTTCGGTGAACGGGCCTACTGTCAGTTGAACGAAGCTGATGTCTGAACACATTAACTTAAGTAAACTCATGATGCAAATGAGTTAATTTACAAAAACGACGACTAGCCACACAAGTGTATATTATTTTTTTCAATATTCTTAAGCTCTTTCAATCTATTTTTATTAGTTATTTAATAGTTATCGAGTTTTTATTCTCTTTAAAATCGTCTGCCTAAAAGAATTAAAAGCGATCTAATATTCCGAGAAGTATAATCCTACTTCCGCGTATCGCAATGTCAAGCAGGACGAGACACACGCACGGACGTTGTATTTAATAATTTCGAGATCGAACGCGTGGCACGCGCATAAAAATAGAGCGACGTTTTTCACCCTCATCCTAACGAGTGCTCTAAACATTCGGAGTTTATTAACGTTAGTGCTCCGTTGCACTTTCGATGGGCTACTCTATCGTGGCTTTTAATCTGACCTCCTTGTATTAGCAAAGGCTGCTATTAATTACAACTCGAGTGTCGATCCTCGTTGCTCTTTTAGAGCGGAACGATAAGATGCTTCGGCTCTAATGTTAAACGATCGAGAGGAACTCGAATCTAGGGTTAATTAGGAAGAAAAAGATCGTTCTTGATCTAACGTTGAATCATTTTGTTTTAGTGGGCCAAAGAGGCTATGGAGGCTGAACGACTGGATAAGATGCAAAAGATCGAAAACGAGGAAAACGACTCAGTCAACGATCTCGCGCTAGCCATTCGAAATCGTAACAGAGAACGAGCCGATCAAGCCAACAATTTCTTCGATTCCCTGATCAATAAATATGCAAAGAAGGCGGCTAAAACGACGACGAAGACACCGACGCGTACTTCGACGAAGAGGAAGTCTCCCAGTCAGAAGTCCGTCAAAAATGTCAAGAAAACGAAGAGAAAGACTTAAGTAATAAGCGTTGGAATGTCGTCTCCATTCGCGAATCCCACCCCTTTTCCCACCACCGCGTTCTCCTCTAACCCCAGTGTCGCCGTCATTTCTTTTTTTTAATTACGCTTCTTTATTCGATAATTGTATCTTTAAGAATTGTATCACATCGCTGTAGTTACCGTTTCTATAAATAAATCGTGGCGTTTAATTCAATTGATGAGGTTAAGAACAGTGCAAGCCCAAATGTCTGAATATTGGGGAAATAAAAGAAACTATTTATTCTGTTTTTTATGCTTCTTATAGATTCAGTATATGCAGACAAGTTGTAATGTATTATTTTAGACGTTCTGTAAACTAAATATCAAATTTGTCGGTTCAAGCACTTTCTATATATTGACAAAAAACAGATTTGGACTTGTACTATTCTTAATCTCAATATCGGTTTTATTAGAATTTGTGGCAAGAATTGCAAAAAATTAAACAATACCATAAAACATATTCTATATAACAAAGGTATAAAAAATAATCAAATTTGGCTATCACCACCATGAGGACTCAAGCCCAGGACTTTTACTCTTATTCCCAATTCTGCAAGGTAAGCTCTGGCAAACGCCTTAACAAAGTGATTTTGGTAGGAAAAAAAATTACTATGACGAATGAAAATGTCAAATTTTGGATTTGTACTGTTCTTAATCTCGTCGATTCAATCCTATCTAACGTATTCGTTAATGCCTGTTAATGTTAAAGTGAATCGAGTATAAAACAGCGATTGCTCGATAATATTGCGTTTCATAGTGCAATGAAAATGTCACCCTTAATAAGTGATATCAATTTCGTGGATCTCTTTGCGAGAAGATCGCTGCATGCGAAGATCTAACTCGATAACGTTATTAATAATATGAGAAGGAAGTGTGAATTGAATTACGCGAGCAAACAAATAACAAAGCTGTAACGTTGACGCGTCCAAGTATCACGATGCAATGCGAGTTCATAAATAGAAGCACTCGTCGAATAGATCAAAGAATATACTGGCCGCTTCTTGGAAGAACTCTTACGAACGATTTCAAAAATAGTCACGAGACCGCTCGATATTTCAAACCATAAACAATTAAACTGAAATTTAAGTTTCTTAAAATTTATTTAACATTTTTTCAAGCATTTATTTCCATCGTCGAGAGCGTTCCTGATTTACCACTATTTATCCACCGTCGATAATTCAGTTCAGCGACTATTCTATTAAGCCGAGTGCCCTCTATTATATGGAGCGGTGAATTTAGGAATCATATTCGACCCAATAATCGAAGTTCGTTACATCAATAGATCTGTTGCGATAAAGGACGAGAATCTAGGTGAGTAAAGTTAGCCCCGGACTTGAACCAATCTTAATGAATTATATCTCAAAAAATTGCTCGCAATTTGATCATCATGATTATAAAATTGCTCTAGCGGTAGCAATTATTATAAAAAAGTTATTAAACAATTTCGTAACAAACACTATTTTGACGATTTCTAAGTTATCCGTGTACGAACGGGATCTTTTCTGGGCTCAACAAATTGCGATCAATTTGCTCATCACTGCCCCACCTTTTTATTTGCGTTTTATTACCTTTTTTTCAATTATTGGAAGCTATAACAACGATGATGCTGAGATGATACGGAAAAAGCCGCCATACCGAGGTGTTCTCTGGACTTTCCCCTTTCGAACGAGCCATCGATCATGCCATTCGGCCGAAGATTGGGGGGTCTGGACTTTAATTTCCAAAGGGTCGATCCCAAAAAGTCGATTTTCTGAACTCTTCTACCGAGTGCAATTTTCGACCGATCTGCACGTTCTATGGCTCGTTCGAAAGCTAAGACTTAAAGCTACAAGCACGTGCAACTATCATTCGGCTATGGAAATTACTTGAGGCGATATAAGTGTCTAAAGTTGAAAAAAGGAAAGTGAAAAATGAGCATTTTTGGTGCTCGCTTAAACTCTTCTAGCTCCATCAATTCTCGGCCGATTCTAATGATTAGAAATGCTTTAGATAGATAGAAGTTCAACCTCCAAGATGATACCCGCACGGTATGTCTATGACAATTAGAACGAGAATAGTAAGCTTGCAAACTTTCGGAAGCTTTAACGACGATGATGCTGAGATGATACGGAAAAATCCCCTATCCTATGGTGTACCCTGGACCATCCCCTTTCGAACGAGCCATCGATCATGCCATTCAGCCGAAGATTGGAGGGTCTAGACTAAAATTTCCAAAGGGTCGATCCCAAAAATGTGTGTCGGTAAAAAATGTCATTGCCGGTAAAAGAAGGAAATGTCGGTAAAAAATGTCATTGCCGGTAAAAGAAGGAAATGTCGGTAAAAAAAGTCATTCTGTTATCGACATTTCCTTCTTTTACCGACAATGACATTTTTTACCGACATTTCCTTTTTTTACCGGCGGACTTTTTTTACCGACATTTCCTTTTTTTACCGACAATGACATTTTTTACCGACATTTCCTTCTTTTACCGGCAATTACATTTTTTACCGACATTTCCTTCTTTTACCGACAATGACATTTTTTACCGACATTTCCTTCTTTTACCGACAATGACATTTTTTACCGACACACATTTTTGGGATCGACCCTTTGGAAATTTTAGTCTAGACCCTCCAATCTTCGGTTGAATGGCATGATCGATGGCTCGTTCGAAAGGGGATGGTCCAGAGAACACCTCGGTATGGCGGCTTTTTCCGTATCATCTCAGCATCATCGTTGTTATAGCTTCCGATAATTGAAAAAACGTTAATAAAACGCAAATAAAAAGGTGGGGCAGTGATGAGCAAATTGATCGCAATTTGTTGAGCCCAGAAAAGATCCCGTTCGTACACGGATAACTTAGAAATCGTCAAAATAGTGTTTGTTACGAAATAGTTTAATAACTTTTTTTTAATAATTGCTAGCGCTAGAGCAATTTTATAATCATGATGAGCAAATTGCGAGCAATTTTTTTAAATAAAATTAATTAAGATTGGTTCAAGTCCGGGGCTAACTTTACTCATCTCGAGAATCTCATCCCCCCTTGAAAATAATCCATACTTCGACACTTAAAATATTAATTTCTCATTATTGCGTAACGATATCGAAAAACGGACAACGGGACAGTATTCTGCATGCTTTCTTCTTTCTAAATCATGATGCATAGGTCAGGATTTTTGTCAAAATTCGATGCATCTCGAATTTGCCCGATCAAATACTCGTTCGAAAGAGGAAAGTCTCTTCTTTGCGAATATGCGAGTCTCGCTTCGATAGGATGGTTGGTTGGAAAGATACAGCAGTTTGAAGCTTGAAAAAGACCCATACTCCAACACTTAAAAGATTCATTTCTCATCATTGCTTAACGATATCGAAAAACGGACAACGGAACATTATTCTGCATGCTTTTATCTTTAAAATGAGCCATTAAACATTGAAATCGGCGGTGGTGACCATTTTGGCAAAAATCATGATGCATAGGTCAGGATTTTTGTCAAAAATCGAAGTATCTCGAATTTGCCCGATCAAATACTTGTTCGAATGGGGAAAGACTCTTCTTTACGAATATGCAAGTCGCGTTTCGATAGGATGTCTGGTTGGAAAGATACAGCAGTTTTTAGTTTGAAAACGACCCATACTCCGACACTTAAAAAATTTATTTTTCGACACTTCGCAACGATATCGAAAAACGGACACCGGGACAGTATTCTGCATGATTTCTTCTTTAAAATGGGCCATTAAACATTGAAATCGGCGGTGGTGTCCATTTTGGCAAAAATCATGATGCATACATCAGGATTTTTGTCAAAAATCGATCACTATCTGCAATGAAGCTACCGCGAAAAACGATTTTCTTTTTTATTACATTTCGATTCTATCGATTGATTCAACTTGTAATTCATGTTAGTGAAAAATAATTAACAATCGTTATGTTTAGTTATAATTCCTACCGATTCGGTAGCGCTGTTGCCTTTTTTCCATTCTAAACCGATATTGTAGCATGCGACACTAAAATGGTAGTGGGGCTACGTAGCCCCAAAACCGTGGGACAAAAATTTACATTGCATGATACGTCTATCCTATACCTCGTCTGTGATATTATTACGACATATTAACAACACAATCATAAGAGTGCAATAAATGATATCTGTAAAATATATGTGACAAAAACGTGCACAATATATTATTAACACATTATCAATTAAAAAATACACATAATGCATAAATGATAAAAAAATCTGCGTTGCAATTATCATGTAGCACCTGTAATAAATAAATCTATTGAAATTCCTGAAAATATAACAATTTTATGATCAATTACATCTTATAAATAGTCATGCCTTAAACGTAATCATGCCTTATAATTAAACATGCCTTAAAACTGAACATGCCTTAAAATTGAGCATGCCTTAAAACTGAGCATGCCTTATAATTAAACATGCAAATAAAAATATAACGAAAGAATGTTTAAGTGCAAAGCAGCCATTCGCTAGATATTCTTTGCGATGGGATGTATATTATGTCAGACATGATATACATCACATCGAAAAAAATATCCATTGCCCGGGTCCACCACGGGGAGGTTGCTGCTAGGGACCCACGAGCTACGGGGACTTTACTTTTATATGAAATACTAATTTTATATAATCATTATGGATGCAATAAAATTGCATCTTTTATAAAATTTAGACATAAATTAAAAGGAAAAACTGATCGCGTTTAATGCATTCTTGAACAACTTGATCAGAGTTGTAAAAGAGTGCAAGAAAAGCGACTGTAAACTCTAACCGCGTAATCTACCTGCCCGCGGGGAGAACAGAATCTTTCTACCTTTCGTTAATCGAAGCGTAGAAAGATTTCTTTCCTCCTGAATAAAAACAAGCTGCAACACTTGTGAGCTGCAACAAGCAAAAATTTATTATATTAACATAAATACGACAGATGTAACAGAGGAACATATCTGAAAAATGTCTGATGTAAAAAGTAGTATTATGTAGAATCTGTAATAAATAAATCTGTTAAAATTCCTGAAAGAATAAAAGTTTTGGAATCAATCACATCTTATAAATAGCCATATTTTAAGTGCAATCATGCCTTACAATTAAATCATGCCCTATAATTAAAACATGCATTATAATTAAAACATGTAACTCCTGTAATAAATAAATTGGTTAAAATTCCTGAAAATATAAAAATTTTAGGATCAGTTACATCTTATAAATAGTCATGCCTTAGGTGAAATCATGCCTTATAATTAAAACATGCCTTAGAGGTAATCATGCCTTATAATTAAACATGCATTATAATTAAATATGCCTTATAATTAAAACATGCATTATAATTAAAACATGTAACTCCTGTAATAAATAAATTGGTTAAAATTCCTGAAAATATAAAAATTTTAGGATCAGTTACATCTTCTAAATAGTCATGCCTTAGGTGTAATCATGCCTTATAATTAAAACATGCCTTAGAAGTAATCATACCTTATAATTAATCATGCCTTATAATTTAACATGCCTTATAATTAATCATGCCTTATAATTTAACATGCCTTATAATTAAATATGCCTTATAATTAAACATGCCTTATAATTAAACATGCATTATAATTAAAGATACCTTTAAGGTAAACATACGTGATAACTGATCGTTCGGTCCTACTTTCAGAAATATCACCACTATAAAATTCTTTTCGAAAAGATATCTGAAAGATTCCTGAAATAAATGATAATTTGAGAAGATGCCTTCCTAATCGTGGATTCGGTCCTATTTCCATAAATACAACCACTAAAAAATGTTTCTTGAAAAGATACCTGAAACCAATTTTGGAAAATGATTAATGATATAATATTTAAATAATTAAATTGATCGTCATTGGAAGTAAATAGCCTCTGATGTGAAATATCTACATCAAAATATTCTGTATAAAATATTCTTAATAAATTTACCGCGTCCAACGTCATATTACAAGATGCATAAACAATTTTACATATTATTGTGACCATAACTCTATCGAGAACAGATCTATGCTTTATAAAAAACATCAATCTCAAAGTTAGAAAATGTTGAAATTTTAATTTGAGGTACGCAATTAAATTTAGTTATTATCTTTGACATGATGTAAAAATATGATGTATAAAATTCGAATTGTACGTATTCGTATTTTCAAAGCATGCTGTTCTCAAAGTGCATATAAAATCATAAATTGGCACTTTGCATAGAAATAAAATTGTATAAGTTTAATGAGCAAGTTTATATATTAATCATTTATCTTAATGAACGCTTGATTAATGAAAAAAAAAAAATAGCAGCCAACAAAGGGCGCTTATATAAAACGCGAGCTGCCACCAAAGAGCGCTAAATAGTGCATTTATTCATAATGTACTCTATCATATTCTCCATGTGCAATTATTTTATACGTTTCGTGACTCTAATTAATGACTTTACTTTTTATTTTTATTTAAAATAACGCAATTCTTCTATTATATGGAAATGAATTTAATTTAAATTAACAAAAAGAAATAATAAACTCTTTTGACTCTACTTGAATAAAAACTATTTTTATATTCGAATTAAAAATTATTGAAACTCTAATTTATATTAATCAGTTAAATATCATTTCGCGACCGCGTTGCAAAATGGAGAATATGATGTGGAAAAAAGAAGTTACTAAAACTACTACTACAATTGAGTGACTACGTGGTACGAAAAGATGACAATTCATATTCAAAGTTCTGCATGCTCAGAACTTTGAAATATGAATTATCATCGGTAGTTGCCCTCTTGAGCCACATTCTGTGGGGGCCTCTTCGGCACTTTTGCCTCTTCTTTGCTTCGTGCCCTAACCGCTGCATGGGGCATTCCCTATTCCCGACGCAGGAAGATATACTTATTAAAAAATATCCATCGTTCTAAACGTGTGTTAACAGAGTTTAGCATATTAGAATGTTCAATGACTTAGAATCAGAGTCGTCCCTACAACAGCAATTAGAAAAACCCTACAACAACCCTAAAAAACCTGAAACGAAAAAAAAACTCTTTACGTAGAAAATGCAACAGCTTTTTGATCGAGAGAACCTCTTCGTCGAAAAGCTGATTTTTCTACGCAAAGTTTCGAATCCGAATCACCGCCACGACCATTATAATATGCTAAACTCTGTATCACACATCATTTCGAACGACTTAAGGATATTTCCCAACATGCATTCTTACTGCGTTAAATCACTTCTTGCATTCTGTGATTTCTTTAATTTTACTTTTATTATAATCATGAATTGTAAATATTACTTGAAAAATAACTTGAATAATAACTTGAAAAATAAATTGAAAGATAAAAGTAAAAAGTAACATGAATGTAACTTTAAAATGATTTTAAAGAACGGAAGCTATCCTAGCCCGTGGACGACCAGCGGAGTCATAGACTCCGCCAATCGTGCACATTTACACGAGCACATTTAATCGAATGCCCCAGCAGATTATTCTTCGATGAACCTGCTTACAAACTAAAATTAATACTTCGCACTTTGAAATTAAAATTATCGGATAAAAGAAATAAAATAAGTGTGATACATTTAGTTTATAACACTTAAATTTGCAATTAATTTGATACATTTGAAAAATCGCGAATGTGCAAAGTATTAATACAGCTTAAGAAACTAAGTATCGAACAATTCAAAAGTTTTGCCACTTAAATACGTCTCTACTTCGGGAGAAGTAGAGATACTTTTTCTTTCTCTAATAATTGCAAAATACTTATGAATGTTCGATACAGTATAAAATGGTACAGAATCGTCGCAAAATAAATTTACTATAGACATGATTGAAAAATATGATTTGCGACGATTCTGTTAATACCCGGAGGCGGGACTTTCCACTCCTGAGTGGAAATCACACCCTGCGCCTTTCCCGGCCCTACCTACTTAAAAACTAAATCACACACGCACACCAGAAACTCTACGTTACTTATATTATAGCCTACCTAGAACCTATATTTAAAATGATTAGTAAAAAAAGCAAAACTCATTCACACCAACACATTCACTCCACGATTCTCTCACATTCCGCCAGGGTGCAAAAACCTACTCTAGGGAGGATACCCCGGGGTACCTCCGTCACCCTAGCTCAAACATTCTTTCTCATTCACAACACTAATGCGTACCTTTTTGCTGAAATCGACTGTCAAGTCTAGTGACCATTGCGTAATATATCAATTTAATTATTATCAAATACGACGCGAACAAAAAATATTTCAATCAAATATTAAGTATTTTCCAGAAAATACTCGTATGTATTAGTAGATGATCCTACTAATAGTATACGAGTATATTCTAATTATACATTTTCATATGTGTGACTCTATAATGACTCGACTTATACGCATTTAAGGATGCAGAACTGCACTTCGGTGTGCAGTTTTATTTTTCGCGTAACACCGACGCACAATCCACCACTACCACACACACAAGGTGGAATGTACGTCGTGCACGATACACTAGCCATTGACAGTCGCCACAAAAATACAAGAAAACCGTGCTAACCGATCTTTACCCATGCATGTAACACCTGGGCACATGCATAAGTAAAGATACAAGAGATAGCACGGGGGGGGAAAGAAATAATATTAGTTTGATTAGAGCTGAAAATCCTGATCTAAAAAAATATTAGCTTATAACTAGGGCCTACGGACTGTGACTCTACAAGTCTCTTTCTCATTTTTCAAAAAAAGACTCTACTCGACTTAATTTTTCTGCAAAGCAAGGACTCGACTGAGACTTTTCCTTTTAATGCAATGACTCGACTTTTATATAGAAAGATTTTAAATTTTAATGTATATATTATTCAGCAAAACCCTCGGACGATCCCATCTTACAAGTGACTCCTTTAATCACGTAATTAAATCATGATATTGTGTCACTTGTAATCCGGTTTCTATCCGTCGCGAATTGTCTTCTTGTTCTTTATTAGTAATGCCATAATAATCGACCCGTTATACCGTTATGGAGTAATAATTCTAATTGCGTTTATCACATTTGCATGAATTTAAAAAAAGATACGCGAAATCTACGTGTTAGAGTTTCATATAAACTCAGTACTTGCGAACGCACCGATAGCAGTGTGGCCATCCGAGAGTAAGGATCCGAATAATCGCTCAATTTGATAATCGAGTAAAGATATTGGGAAATAAATGAGAAAAAAAAGTTGTTAGTTTATGAATGAAGTTAATGAGAATCTAAGCTAGGGTGAGGGTGAACTGGCTCATTGCGCAATGCGGAACTCCGTACATCTTTTATATATGTTGAAACGTTAACTTCTGATTTTTGTTCCGTTGGTCAATGTACACCATCTACTCGATTATCAAACAATGAGCGAAAATTAGTATTCCAGACTAACGTTTCCGAGGCACTGGGTCTCAAGGATTTGTTCCAACTCATAGAGCTGAACCCCTAACTATCTTTTTTTTCATATTTTATACAAACGATCATATACTATAATACATACTCCATATCGGTATAACGGGAAAAACAATTGCTTCAGTAAATTTATTGGGATATATTACAAATTAGCACAGTTTATATATACTAGTACGATGCAAAGCATGTTCGACATATTACATGCTGTTTTGGCGAATTCGGATAATTAATATCCGAATTCTACGCTAATTTCGAACGGGATAAAGTGAATTAAAGCGTGAATAAAGTGAATCAAGTGAATTGCATACAAGCCTTGTAGATTTTTAGTCAAAATAATCAAGATTTCTGTATATTAAAAATTTTCTAAATGAATTTAAAATGAATTTAAAATATAAAGGATGGGATGGATCATGGATGGAAGATAGAGGGAAAAGCTACCACATAAGGGCCATTTGGTTAAAAAACCGACCCGTGGTAAATGCTGTGTTGAAACGTAAGCTATCATATGAATTATACGATTATAAGGAACGACCCGTAGCAGTCTTGTGTTTGTTAGTAAGATACCACATAAGAGCCATTTATATGCTCGTGGTAATGCTGTGTTTGTTAGTAAGTTACCACATAAAGGCCTAAAAAAAAACCGGCCGTGGTAATTCTGTGTTTTTTAATAAGCTACCACATGTGAATCGTACGTTTACAGACAACGACCCGGTGGCAATGCTCCGACTGTTACATTTTACCACATAAGAGCCGTTAAGCTCGTGGTACGTGCTGTGTTTCTAAGACTAGCTTAGTATCTACTACCACATAAGAGCCGTTAGGCCGTGGTAAGGCTGTGTTTGTTAGTTAAAAGCGACCACATAAGAGCCGTTTAAGAGCTCGTGGTCATGCTGTGTTGAGAGTCCACCGGGTCATTTTCGGCATTTTTGTGTCTGTAAACGATGACTCGTGGTAGCCTTGGGTAATGTGTTAGTTAGTTACCACATAAGAGCCGTGGTGAGCTCGTGGTAATGCTGTGTTTCGACTACATACGGGCCGTTCGATTTATAAACGATAATTCGCGAAAGCTACGTGATAGATGAGGGTAGTGTAGTGTAATGTGTTAGTGAGCTACCACATAAGAGTCATTTGGTTAAAAAACCGACTCGTGGTAGCTGTGTGTATTGTGTTAGGTAAAGGTATATTGGTATGAAGGTATATTGGTATGAAGGTATATAGGTATGAAGGTATATAGGTATGAAGGTATATAGAAGTAGATAAAAACCCCAATCCCAAGATATTAATTTATATTCACTTTATAAATATAATGAAATCTTGATTAATTTTAAATAAAAATCTAAAGGCTTGATGCACGCGAATAAAACAAGAAGACCCTATCCTAATATAATAATAATATATTTATACAGAAAGAAAAGAAAATGTACCACTCACGAATAATTCCTCGAAAGGATTTATTCGTGGTCACTCAATTGTAAAAAAAATCTACGTAAGAATACAACCACTCACCCGTGCCGATTCGGACTTTTCGTCCTCGACATGGTCGGGTGACGGAGGAACTTAAAAATTTTACTCACCATCTGTAACAAAAAATGGAACAAGCACATAAGTTATCTGTTTATAATATTGAAAAATGGTTAAAATATTTCACTTGAATCTTTTAATTTAATAAATGGAAAGACACGACTACTTACATTAAACGATGTAAATCCGTGCGGCGGGGTAGTAGGTCGAACATCTGCTTGATAAAGTGGGTCCTTCATTGATTATCCATCTGTAACAAAAAATGGAACAAGCACATAAGTTATCTGTTTATAATATTAGAAAATGGTTAAAATATTTCACTTGAATCTTTTAATTTAATAAATGGAAAGACACGACTACTTACATTACACGTTTTAAATCCAAGGCATCGTGGGTAGTAGGTTGCTTGGATTCCGACGGAGCTTTCAGCCTCCTGGGTAAGCCTCGCGTGTAATTTTAATAATGACTCTACTTACGCGGCGAACAAAATTATTTTTAACAAGAAATCGATTTTCTTGCGTAGTGAAGCTAACGCGACCGAAATAATTTAATACGGCGAACAACACTGACTCTAATTTTTGCACGAGACCGAACCGAATGCACGCGACGAGCCGAACGCGCGCGACCGAGGCGGCTCGAACGAATTACGGACTCGAGGACCGAATTACAAGTGGTCGAATCGGACGCGCGCGACCGAACCGATTCGACCGAATTGCGGAAAGGTAGGAAGGGTAAGGAAAATAAAACACGTACACATTTTTTTTAATTATCTTTTTGTTTTAACCAAGCGTTCATTAAGATAAGTTAGTTAAGTTATATGAATTTAATAAAGATGATATGTAATTATGAGCAGGATGCTTTGAAATTAGGAATACGTCCCACGATTGCCATATAAATTTATTGTGAATGAAAAGAATTTAAGGATTCAACTGCGCACCTCGAAACTCTATCTCTAAATAATATTTTTATTAAGATGCAAATTGTTTTTAAAATTGAAAACTATTGAATTGAAGTATAGATTTAATCGCGATAGAGGAATGGTCACGTTAATATGCTATTGTTTAAATACCTATATAAGAAATATAGGTACAGCATACTTGTAAGATGAGGGAAGAAACGGTGAAATGAATAAAGGAATAAATGAATGAAAGGAATGAATTGTAAAAAGAAGATCAAAGGCTAATTACTTTCGTTAACGCGTTAGTGCAAGGCAGCCAATTCGCTAGATATTATTTGCAATGGAATGCATATTATGTTAGACATGATATGCATTACATAGAAAATAATATCCATTGCCCGGGTCCACCACGTGGAGGTTGCTGCTGGGGACCCATCTCAGATAATTTAAAAAGTTATATTATATTAGAATTATGTACTATTGTAAAATAATATATTATACATTGTTTAATAATAATATACAATAGTAAATTTAATGTATTATACTGTAAAATTTATAGCGTTATTTAGAAGCAGTGATTTAGACGATGAATTAGAATTTATAATAACGGAGATGTGAACGGTATGAAAGACTACGACGGAATGAGCTTCTGCCGCTTGTTGACCCTTGCGCAAGGTTGAACGTGCTCGATCTTTATTTATTCGCGCTTATTTCATTTTACGTCTTTGTAATATTCTTAAAATAATTAAACGTTTAAGAATTCACGTTGAAGAATTTATCGACTTAGTAATATTAATAAATTGTATTATATAATAATAAAATTTATAATGTTATTTAGAAGCAATGATTTAGACGAAGAATTAGAATTTATAATAACGGAGATGTGTACGCTATGAAAGACTACGACGGAATGAGCGTCTACCGCTCTATGACCCTCGCGCAAGGTTGAACGCGCTCGATCTTTATTTACTCGCGCTTATTTCATTTTACGTCTTTGTAATATTCTTTCAATAAGTAAAACATTTAAGAATTCACTTTGAAGAATATATTGATTCAGTAATATTAATTAAATTATTATATAATAATAAAATTTATAGTGTTATTTAGAAGCAATGATTTAGACGAAGAATTAGAATTTATAATAACGGAGATGTGAACGGTATGAAAGACTACGACGGAATGAGCGTCTACCGCTCTATGACCCCCGCGCAAGGTTGATCGCGCTCGATCTTTATTTACTCGCGCTTATTTCATTTTACGTCTTTGTAATATTCTTAAAATAATTAAACGTTTAAGAATTCACGTTGAAGAATTTATCGACTTAGTAATATTAATAAAATGTATTATATAATAATAAAATTTATAATGTTATTTAGAAGTAATGATTTAGACGATGAATTAGAATTTATAATAACAGAGATGTGAACGCTATGAAAGACTGCGACGGAATGAGCGTCTGCCGCTCAATGACCCTCGCGCAAGGTTGAACGCGCTCGATGTGTTATTTTATTAAAATTTCGATTCTATCGATTGATTCAACTTGTAATTCATGTCAGTGAAAAATAATTAACAATCGTTATGTTTAGTTATAATTCCTAACGATTCGGTAGCGCTGTTGCCTTTTTCTATTCTAAATCGATATTGTCGCATGCGACACTAAAATGGTAATGAGGCTACGTAGCCCCAGGACCGTGGGACAAAAATTTACATTGCGTGATAGGTCTATCTTATACCTCGTCTGTGCTTGAACCAATCTTAATGAATTATATCTCAAAAAATTGCTCGCAATTTGATCATCATGATTATAAAATTGCTCTAGCGGTAGCAATTATTATAAAAAAGTTATTAAACAATTTCGTAACAAACACTATTTTGACGATTTCTAAGTTATCCGTGTACGAACGGGATCTTTTCTGGGCTCAACAAATTGCGATCAATTTGCTCATCACTGCCCCACCTTTTTATTTGCGTTTTATTACCTTTTTTTCAATTATTGGAAGCTATAACAACGATGATGCTGAGATGATACGGAAAAAGCCGCCATACCGAGGTGTTCTCTGGACTTTCCCCTTTCGAACGAGCCATCGATCATGCCATTCGGCCGAAGATTGGGGGGTCTGGACTTTAATTTCCAAAGGGTCGATCCCAAAAAGTCGATTTTCTGAACTCTTCTACCGAGTGCAATTTTCGACCGATCTGCACGTTCTATGGCTCGTTCGAAAGCTAAGACTTAAAGCTACAAGCACGTGCAACTATCATTCGGCTATGGAAATTACTTGAGGCGATATAAGTGTCTAAAGTTGAAAAAAGGAAAGTGAAAAATGAGCATTTTTGGTGCTCGCTTAAACTCTTCTAGCTCCATCAATTCTCGGCCGATTCTAATGATTAGAAATGCTTTAGATAGATAGAAGTTCAACCTCCAAGATGATACCCGCACGTTATGTCTATGACAATTAGAACGAGAATAGTAAGCTTGCAAACTTTCGGAAGCTTTAACGACGATGATGCTGAGATGATACGGAAAAATCCCCTATCCTATGGTGTACCCTGGACCATCCCCTTTCGAACGAGCCATCGATCATGCCATTCAGCCGAAGATTGGAGGGTCTAGACTAAAATTTCCAAAGGGTCGATCCCAAAAATGTGTGTCGGTAAAAAATGTCATTGCCGGTAAAAGAAGGAAATGTCGGTAAAAAATGTCATTGCCGGTAAAAGAAGGAAATGTCGGTAAAAAATGTCATTGCCGGTAAAAGAAGGAAATGTCGGTAAAAAAAGTCATTCTGTTATCGACATTTCCTTCTTTTACCGACAATGACATTTTTTACCGACATTTCTTTCTTTTACCGGCGGACTTTTTTACCGACATTTCCTTCTTTTACCGACAATTTTTTTTTTTTTTTTTTTTTTTTTTTTGAGGCAAGAGGGGAAACCTTCCATAGGCACCCTGTTACGGGTAGTGTGAGATTCCTACTCACTAAAACCCCCCTTGGCCACTGCTGCCGGTTGTCGCCGGCTTGCACATTCGACCCGCGGCAGTGAGATACTCTCTTCCGAGATTGCAACACCGCCACGAGCCCCCCGAAGGGACCCTCCAGCTGGGGATTTCTCGTCCCCTGCCTTCGCTGCCCCCTCAAATCGAGTCCAGATCCTCACAACACACGGACCTGGCCTCGATGCATCCCACATTCATTGCCGCCAGGACGATGGACAAGCGCCCCTTTGGCACATTCACCGTCGGGCCAGTTTCCCATCCCCGACTTCATCCATTCCCCGCGTTTCGCGTCACCAGTGCTCGCCAGGAAAGGAGGGAAGGATAAAAAGGAAAGGAGGGCGCCCGCTGGTGACACGCGGCCAACACACACCCCTCCGGTACACCGAAACGAGTAGCCAAGGGCAACCCGCTTCGGCCTCGTCCGTCGGTGCATTCATTCACATATTTGTCCGCACCCGACTCGACAATATGTCGTGACGGGTGTTGACCCATTCGTCCCATCGTAGCCGACTCCCGGGAAAGAGAATCGACCACGACTTGTGGCTGGAACCATCCCCCGAGCCGACATCCTGGGGCGCCGGCGCTCCTCCGCCACAGCATGCTCTTCCGAACACCGCGACGGAAAGTCCGTCACCCCAGCCGCGGCTACGGCGGCGGCTCGCCCGCTCTTCCTCTCGCTCTCTCACGCTCTTCTCTACGGCGAATTACGGCCACCAAGTACTGCTCGATCACCCGCCAATTCTTGGGAGACCTCAACATCAGGCGCACCAAGTTGTCCGGTGTGAGTACCTCACCCACCAACAGGGACGCCCGACGGAGATCCTCCATAGCGGGCCCGCACTGGAAGAGTGCGTGCTCTGGGTCATCGAGACCGACAGCACACAGGTCGCAATTCCTCGTAAGGCGATGTCCGCACCGATACAAGTAAGCACCGAATGTCCCATGGCCACTGAAAGCCTGTGTCAGCCGGTAGTTCAGTTGCCCGAACCCCCGGCCGACCCAGACCCCCAGCTCCGGGATGAGACGGCGCGTCCAAGCACCAGTGCTTACATCGCCCGACCAACGCGCTTGCCAGTCACGCATGAGGCGCTCGCTCGCCTCTCTGGCTCCCCTCGCGTATTCCCCCGCTCGATCCGCCTCGTCAGCGTCTCTCAAGCGCGTCCTGAGGGCGTCTCTCTCTCGGTGTTCCACCGCAAGAAGGTCGATGGGGGGTACGCCCGCTAGCACACCCGCCGCCGCCGTCGACATCGTGCGGTAGCCACTTATGACTCTAATCGCCGCCCTCCTATGGACCGGTGCCAAGTATCTCTTCACCGCACACTGTGATACCACACCCGCCCACAAGGGAGCGGCGAACAGCAGGGTAGCCTGCACTATGTTAACAAACAATCTACGCCGTTGCGGCTTAGGGCCGCCTACATTAGGCATGAGACGACTGACGGCCGCCTCAGCCATGGCTGCTTTTTTCGCCACCAATATCGCGTGCTGTCGGAAGCTCCACTTTTTATCAAACGTGACCCCCAGATACTTGAGAGACTCCGTCGGTTGGACCACCACCCCCCCTCCGATGAAGGGGGACCACTGGATCCCCCTTCTGCGAGTAAACACCACGGCCTCGGTCTTGTTGTTCGCAAGCTCCAGGCCGTGGTTTACCAGCCACTCAGAGATGGCTCGGAGCGCCATATTGCTTCTATTCCCCACGCCGAACACAGTCGTTGACTTTACTACGAGTGCGATGTCGTCGGCGAACGCCACTAATTTCACCCCGCGCGGCAACGGAATGCGCAGGATGCCGTCAAACATGACATTCCACATGCGAGGCCCCAATACCGCCCCCTGCGGAACTCCCGCCGTTACTATCCGACGACCCTCGTCCCCGTCCGCTTCTAGGAGGAGCACCCTGTCTCGAAAATAACTGTCGAACACCCTGAAAAGATACTCAGGGATATTCCATTTTTCCCCAAGTTCCCTGAGTATCACCACCCAGTCCGCGGAATTAAACGCGTTACGAATGTCCATCGTGATAAGCGCACAGAAAGGCGCATCTCGCGTTGCCCCTCTGAAAACCTCTTCTACGGCCTCCTCCAGAACCCTAAAGGCGCCCATCACTGAGCGCCCTTTCCGGAAGCCGAACTGCATTTCGGACAATCCACCGGCCTCCTCGATAGCCTCCTCAAGCCTAGGCAGGAGTAGCCTCTCGTAGAGCTTGCCGACGGCGTCCAAAAGACACAGGGGTCTGTAGGAGGGTGCCCCTACCCCTTTTTTTGGCAACAGTACCAATCTTTGGATCTTCCAGGCCTTTGGAAAGATCCCCTCGCGTAGTGCCGAGTTGAGAACGGCCAGGAGCCAGTCGGGTTCCAGCACCGCGATCCTGCGGATTACCTCGTTGGGCACTCCATCTGGACCTGGCGCCTTTCCCCCAGCCAGCTTCCGCACAGCCATTCCCAACTCTTCCCTAGTGAACAGTGGTGGACATTCGCACGGAACGCCCACCCTCGCAGGCCGCTCCCCCCTTCGTGGGAACAACTCCTCGACGATTCGCCGGATTTCCGGCAGACCGCCGGGTATGACAGTTCTTTTTTTAAACTTGCGCATGACGACCCTGTACGGGAGGCCCCACGGGTCCTCCTGTACGGTGCTAATCAGCGCCTCCCACGCCCTCCCCTTCGCTAGTTTAATTTCGCGCGCGAGAGCCCTCTTCGAAACGCGGTAGTCTAATTCCTGGCGCTCCGTGGACCCTCCCCGAGCCCTGGCACGCTGGAGCCGCCGCCGCTCCGCGACGCATGTACGACGCAATGTGGCCAACTCGGGACTCCACCAATAGACCGCCTTGCGGTTATTGACATATGGTCGACGCCGAGGCATTGCACGATCGCAAGCCTCCGCGACCCCCGCCGCGAATCCCTTCGACGCTACCTCCGCGTCAACACCCTCCCCCTCGGCATTGCCCCTTGGCCACCAGTAGTCCGCCATTTCATGGACAGCCTGGCAAAACACTTCCTCGTCCATTCTTTTAAGAACCCATCCCCTGGCAGGCGGCGACCGTCGCTCTCTATTATCATTCGTACTAATTGACGTGAGTATGGCCCGATGGTCGCTCAGGGTGTCGTCGTCCAAGACTTCCCAGGCGGACACCCGACCAATCAGCCCATCACTCACAAAGGTGACGTCGATGACCGAGCCCGTCCCCCCGGTGAAGGTGTCTGGGCAACCAGGATGGTTGACCGCTACCAACCCCAAGGCAGCCGTGACGTCAGCCAGCGCCGTCCCCCTCGCGTCACACACTCTACTGCCCCATAAGGGGGACTTGGCGTTAAAGTCGCCGGCTTCTTTTACCGACAATGACATTTTTTACCGACATTTCCTTCTTTTACCGGCAATTACATTTTTTACCGACATTTCCTTCTTTTACCGACAATGACATTTTTTACCGACATTTCCTTCTTTTACCGACAATGACATTTTTTACCGACACACATTTTTGGGATCGACCCTTTGGAAATTTTAGTCTAGACCCTCCAATCTTCGGTTGAATGGCATGATCGATGGCTCGTTCGAAAGGGGATGGTCCAGAGAACACCTCGGTATGGCGGCTTTTTCCGTATCATCTCAGCATCATCGTTGTTATAGCTTCCGATAATTGAAAAAAAGGTAATAAAACGCAAATAAAAAGGTGGGGCAGTGATGAGCAAATTGATCGCAATTTGTTGAGCCCAGAAAAGATCCCGTTCGTACACGGATAACTTAGAAATCGTCAAAATAGTGTTTGTTACGAAATTGTTTAATAACTTTTTTTTAATAATTGCTAGCGCTAGAGCAATTTTATAATCATGATGAGCAAATTGCGAGCAATTTTTTTAAATAAAATTAATTAAGATTGGTTCAAGTCCGGGGCTAACTTTACTCATCTCGAGAATCTCATCCCCCCTTGAAAATAATCCATACTTCGACACTTAAAATATTAATTTCTCATTATTGCGTAACGATATCGAAAAACGGACAACGGGACAGTATTCTGCATGCTTTCTTCTTTCTAAATCATGATGCATAGGTCAGGATTTTTGTCAAAAATCGATGCATCTCGAATTTGCCCGATCAAATACTCGTTCGAAAGAGAAAAGTCTCTAATTTACGAATATGCAAGTCGCGTTTCGATAGGATGATTGGTTGGAAAGATACAGCAGTTTAAAGCTTGAAAATGACCCATACTCCGATACTTAAAAGATTAATTTCTCATCATTACTTAAAGATATCAAAAAACGGACCGCGGAACATTATTCTGCATGCTTTTACCTTTAAAATGAGCCATTAAACATTGAAATCGGCGGTGGTGACCATTTTGGCAAAAATCATGATGCATAGGTCAGGATTTTTGTCAAAAATCGAAGTATCTCGAATTTGCCCGATCAAATACTTGTTCGAAAGAGAAAAGTCCCCTCTTTACGAAAATGCAAGTCGCGTTTCGATAGGATGGCTGGTTGGAAAGATACAGCAGTTTTAAGCTTGAAAATGACCCATACTCCGACACTTAAAAGATTAATTTCTCATCATTGCTTAACGATATCGAAAAACAGACAACGGGACAGTATTCTGCATGCTTTCTTCTTTGAAATTGGCTATTAAACATTGAAATCGGCGGTGGTGTCCATTTTGGCCCGAAAAAAACCAAAGGCTATACATCATCCGGGGGAAACGGGTGAGTTTATCGGGGAGCAAACACCCGCACCGATAATCGTGAATACGCGACACGAGCTCGTTCCAACATGGTGGCAGGGAGCAGGGAGGGGTGTTTTTTCTTTTAATCGGGTTATAATTATAAAAGTTATAATTCCTACCGATTCGGTAGCACTGTGGCCTTATTCTATTCTGAACCGATAGTGTAGCATGCGACACTAAAATGGTAAGGGGGCTTCGAAGCCCCCGCCGCCAGCTCGTTGGACAAAAATTTATATTGCATGTCCGATCTTATACCTCGTCTATGAATGAAGTTTAGGTACGGTAAAAAAGTAAACATGGCGGATGAAGATGTAAATGGTGATTCGGACGAAGTGCAACAAGAGAAGTCACAGAAAAAAGCTGCTAAATATGACAGTGGTGCTGCAGATTTGGAAAGGGTTACCGATTACGCGGAGGAAAAGGAAATATCCTCGTCCGATGGATTCTCCTGTGTAAGTTTATTGTTCTTTTGTATCCACGTGCTTACTATAATTTATTAGAATTTATTTATAAACTTGTCTATTGACAAACATATTAAATAAACTTGGTCTTCTGGGCTTCGTCGTTTTTTACTTAATACGAATTATGCTCTTGTAATAACATGAGATGCAAATCAGGGTGAACAATAAAGCTAACCTATGAAGTAACTTCTGCAAGTGTTTGTTATTAATGATAAGATTAAAAATATAAACAAATTTCTAACAGGCGCTCAGTATAATTGGTGATCGTCGTAATAAGGAAGCTGCCGAAAAGAAAGCAAAGGAGAAAGAACTTCTCAAGGTTTCGATCAAAAAGGAAGATGTTGATCTCATTGTAAGGAATCGTACTACTAGGCACCTTTAATCAGTTGTAACATCATCGTTCACCATTTCAAGAAACATTTTACAAACTTGTGCTTGCAATTTCAGATGAAAGAAATGGAAATAAATCGTAATTTAGCTGAACAAACGCTCAGAGAACACAGAGGAGACGTAGTGGAAGCTCTGATTACGCTTACGAACTGACCGAAGGGTGCTACTAGCGCAAAATTCTCACAATTTTAAGTTCCATTATAAAATACACAAAATAGAGATCGCAGAGTTTCAATTATTAATATTTATTAATATAACTTACAAAATATACGCCGTATCTATGGAATAATACTTTTTAATTCCCCAATAATTTTTTTCTCTATATCGGTTTCATATTGTTTTCTATTCCACATAGAAATGAAATTGGTTAAACTTGGCTTAATTTATTTAATTATTGAGAATAAAATAAATTGATGATAGTTTAATGCATATAAATAATAATAAACATACCTTATACGTCCATACATGTAGCAATGATCGTTCTTCCTTCGAATGATAATCCGTTATAAAAGTAAATTTTCTTTCAAAATATTCCAATGTCAAATCAACGCGAATATATAGATATATATCTAGATATGTAAGAATTCTTATTAATTATATAAAATATTTTTTATTGCAGATACGAAACTGCACTTTTACTAGCACTATCATTTATTTTCTAACAAATATTTTTATCTTCAAAGATGCGCTTTGTCTCACCTCTATCGATAGCCTCTAAATTTCATCTTATCAAAATCTTTTTTTCCATTGCCCCTTTACCAGCCAAAGCTCATTCTTGCCGTTATAAAAATTATCGTAACGTAATCGAGGGTAATGAAATTCACGCAAAATTCACAGGATTATATAATGAAAATGTCATTTATTTGATGTGGTGCAATGACTTAAAGTAAATGGAAAAATGAATGTCTGTATGAGCTGGGTTTGATGAACAGCACTCGTGCACTAAAAACGATTACCACTGTTGGACCATTCTTATAAAAGTCTTTGAATTTAAATGCAACATACAATGGAAGTGTACCAAACAGCGATGCAGTGGTAGCTAACGTGACACGAATGTGCTGATTCCATGATGAGGTAACACTTGTCTTACTTGTACTTAGTTTATCAAATTATGCAGTCGTACGCTCATAGAATCTTATTGCGAATTGGTTCAAAGAATCGAATCTATTGTTTCCAAATTGTCATACAGATTAATATTAGCTTTTCAAGACAAAAAAAAAAAAAGAAAGAGAACATTCAACGTTATAAGTTCCACGAGAAATCGCCGCACAGTCCCAAAGATAGTTTCGTATATTTTTTTTTGTTGCAGAATGGACGTGGATTTTCTAAAAAGTATGAGCGAGAACGGCCAAAATCTGTTCCTCAAAGTCCCTTATTTTGCTCTTTTCCCCTTTAAAGCCTTATCAATCTATGGCTCGAAGGAGAATCGTGTAAAAAATTGTGGAAAAGTCTTAACTATGTTTCCCATAAGATCTCTTTAAACTTGATGCCTATCGTTATTCATTGTGATCGCAATGAATACTCATACGCATCAAGATAAAATCTCTTTCGTGCGTCTAAATCGTACTAATCCAACGTCGTTGTTCATTTATTTATATTTAATTAAAGCGTCCACACTGTTTTAAGGAACATGAGTTTAGCACAGTCTGTAAAATATAATAAATTATGCTGGTTTATCATACAGTAAAAGTATGCTTACATGTCGGTTCATTTCTTATAAAATACAGTAGATATGTACAGTAAAAAGCTTAAAATCGAAGGGGGATATCATCTTTCGAATATATGCTAGATTTGGGACTGCCCGGATAATGATCGTTTCCTTAACAAATGTATTCACTGGCTGCCAAGATCATCTGAGAGTCTAGAGAGAAGGGGAGCAATGATACAGTTGCAGTAATTACAGTGGTCTTATCACAGAACATGTATGGCATTAATCATCCTCATTGTTAATGTTAATGGTAAGTATTCGTATTTAAAACGATTGGTAAAACTAGATCGGAGGATCAGGAAGCCAGTACAGTACTAAATGATGATTATTGTTTGCCGCTGGTTGCCCATAATTCGATTTCGGTGCTTTTTAACAATAGGACATAAGTATCGTTCATGGAATCCTTACGAGAAGAAAATCAAATGCCAAATACCAAATATAATTAAATCATAACAATGTGCAGGATAAAAGAATACATTCGCAGATAAAATAATATACCTTCTCCGCATTTCGAATGTGTCATTGTAACGGAATCCTTTGCATAAAAAGAACAGATTTCAAAAAAATTATAATTATCAGGTACGGATCGACTTATGTCCTTTTGTCGCAAGAGAGAGAAAAAAAATGAAAAAGAAAACTGATCACGCGCGATTTTGTCATTCGATAATTAGTTTACACAAAAAACGATTAATATCTTCATACTATAATTGACTAACGTTTATTTATACAATCTTCGTTTTTCCTTTTTTGTCACTTTCATAATACCTAATAACGTTGCATCGACTTTGATGTAATTTGTAACATTTTTTTTAGTTAATAATACACATATCTTGCGCACATGTACGATAGACATTTTTATAATAATCAACATAGGACTTGATAAATTATGGACAACCTTAAATTTAATATAATAATAATAATAATAATAATAATAATAATAATAATAATACAATATAATAATAATAATAATAATAATAATAATAATAATAATAATAATAATAATAATAATTCAAATCTATCACTTTAGCTACTATGCAATACTTGAGAAAACAAAACAAACTGTGCCTGATCGCAAGGAGAAACGAAGATCGGGGAAGAGAAGGAAAAAGGAAATGGAAAAGGGATGGGTTAGGCTGAAAATGTACTTTGAGAAATTTTTATCCGAGAAAAATATACAAAAATATAGGGCACAGATTGCGTAGCATTAATAGTAATCATAGTAGTAATCGTATGTGTTAAAGAGAAAGAGATCATAAAAAACGCTAACTAGAATCATTTTTCTCCGTCCTTGGAAGAATTTGACGCTTTTTATAACTAAAAAAATCACTATCGATAAACAAAGTATCTAACCCTCTCGTTTTTTTTTTTAAATCGGCTGCATTAGCAGGCAGAGGGGTGGGACATCGTTTGATCCGTCTGACAAAGGAACAAATTATTTAATCGTCTTGTCGACATCTATCACAACTTCCTTCGTGCATCGCAATTGTGGATAAAATTACAGTCGAATTTCGACTTACGGCTTGGTCCTTTCTCTCCGTTTTTCTTTTTATCTTTCCCTCTCTCTCTCTCTCTCTCTCTCTCTCTCTCTCTCTGGTTCTTGTCCTTTCCTCTTATTCGTTCCTTCTCTCGTTCATTCATACATTCATTCGTTCATTAATCCATTCGCTCTCTCTTTCATTCTCCATGTCCTTCCCACTCTGGCTGCTCGGGCTAATCATTTTTCATCCGAACGTACGCGCTCCTTCCTCTCTTTCTCTCTTTTGTGTGTAGTTTTTCGTCTCGTTACCGGTAACGAGGGAGCAAAGTTAATTTTTTGATAAAAGTTCTAAACAGAGAGTAGTAGTAGTAGTAGTAGTAGTAGTAGTAGTAAAACGACGCGGTCGTTCGCAGCACACTCGTTGTGAACGATGAAATTCGTCGTCGTCATTATCCACGAAGTCCTCAAAATCTCCAAAGTCATCGTTGTTGTCGCGAACATTGACGCTCAAGACTGGAGAAAGAAGTAATCAGCTTTCTTCCTGGGAAATACACCACGCTCATCACCGTACATATGCAAGGTATCATTATCGATAGACGACGGAGTAGGATCGAGCGTCGGCGACATCGACGACACGGAGATATAGTATACTCGATACACACTTGAATATATTTCACATACTCCTTTTTTTGTGTTCTCGCGTTCCGAGTTGCCGTCTCTTAACACGTCTTCATGTCGCTTCTTGTAGTTTAATGGTCGTGTTTATCGAGCGCGTTGGACCGACGTGAACTGCGTTGATGGAAATCGCCTAAAGGAGCTCGTGTTCATTGTCCTCATAAAAGTATACATGTGTGTGTGTACTTTTTTGATCACTGTCCAAGAGAGACACACTATATCACTGACACAAAAATCAGAATAATCGAGCGTGGTAAGAGACCCCCTCCCCGTTTCTCTGTCTCTCTCTCCCCGTCTTCTAAAGAGACGACAACGGCCGTTTTTCTCGCACAGCGAATATTACGTGTATGTATATATTTTTTTTATATACATGTATATATGTATATATATACACATATCTATGTGTGTATATATATATATATAGATATATACATATATATATATATATATATCTCGCCGTAAGTTGGACCAGCAGCTGCCGCACAATAGGAAACATTTATTTAGCACTACCTCGTATCATTTCACTGTACACAAAAGTCAAGAAGGATGCAGAAGTGGCGGGGGCGACGTGGACGTTGTGCCCGGAGTCAGAGGTGATTGCTTTCAGCTCTGTTTCACCCGCTTTCTTGGTGGTCCAATAGGTGGAATTTGTTGAGTCGCTAACGCACGGAAGGCTTCGGCTATCAAATGCGGATGGGAGTTTACCATAGACTTGAAGCCCGCTGTATCCATAACGTCCGTCGCGTGTCTGAATATAAACAAAAAAAAAGATAAAGAAATAAGACGTGTATCTTTTTTTTTATAACAAAGCAGGAACATGTAGAGTATGAAGAAACTGTGGATATAAAAATTTGAAGAGTATACATTTTGTGAAAGGTACTTACGTATTGATAAAGTCTATGGCTTGCGCTTTAAGTTGGTCGGCGCTATGCAAATCGGCGAGTATGAGGATGTCCGCCGCATTCTCGATGGCCAAACTCGTGCAAAGTGCTTCCTCGCACATTACCTTTAGCCTCTCGAGGGCGTACTTATCTGCCGCAGCTAGAAGATCATCCGCCATTTTTTCAAGATTCGACGCTTTACCGGTGTATATAAATCGTAGCATCTCTCGCAGCACTTCGTGGTCGACGTCCGTGATGTCTACACGATTTTGTTTCCTTTCTTCCATCTCGTGCTCGAACATCGCCGAGAAAACGGGACTTCGTGCTATAAAATAGAAATTTTATAGAATATTGGGGTATTAAACGTTTTGTTAACTTTTAAATGGAATCGAAATGGAAAATTACATAGAAATGAAACAACAAAATTGTTTTTTTCCTTTTCTTTAAATTTACCTGCGAGTATCGCTTTGTGCGCCTGAAATTCCCTTCCGCATACCGTCAGCGTGACGTCGCTGAATTTTTGGTTTTCGAACAAAAGACCAAGATCATCCGGTAGCCGACATTCCGGTACTTTGAACTGTATCGTGTTACTCTGCCCGGAAATGTTGACGCTGTCCGCCACCACGCTGACCTGAAACGATGAAACGTCGTCAGTGGTTTTTATCATGGTAAATCGTGCTTCAATGAGACAAGTATGATAATTAACATACAAAGGTATATACCTCACAGAATATCGTGAGTTTATCGTCTGGTAAGAGTCCATTGGCTTCGTCCAATAAGAAATCTCTCCTAATGAACTTTTTAAAGCCCCAATCTTTACCCTGAACGAACCTGTACGCTCGTTGACTCTCTGAAAGCACAGAAATCAGAGCGTTGATATTTAAAATGTCACTCAAAGTAAAGCATATTCTCCCAAGTATTTTTCAAAGCAAACGTCAACGCGACGGCGCTCCGGTTTTTTTCTTTAAAAATCTTTAAAATACCCTGCATTGCATTCGCCATGAATCGATCGCAAGCTTTTGATATTTTTTTCTGCAAGATTTCCTACAAATATACGTATACGCAGGATTTGTTTCGACTTACCCATTGCTTTGGTTTCTTCCCTTTTGGCATTAAGAATAGAAAATTTGAACTTTGCTCTGACTTCTGATTTATTGCAGGAAACAAGAAGAAGGTACAGGGACAGGTAGTCTTTGCTCTCCTCGTCCAGACCCTTAGGGTTCACTCTTAGGCACCTAAAAGGAATTAACGTTAAATTTTACAATTTGTCTACGACGCTAATAGTCGTGGTGTTTCATTTTTTAAACGAAAACCGTAACGACAAAGAAAATAATCAGTTAGAATCATTTGCTTTTCGTTCGACTTCTTCGATCGTTTCTTCTACATTACGGGATAAGAAATAAGATACTTAGCCCTGTTCGTATGCAATGCAAAGAATCTTAAATAATTTTATTCGATCGAACAATTAGTTCAAGCTTGTGAAATCTTCTTTTTTCAAAGGATCATCGTCATCGATATCGTCGTCCCGCCGAAAAAAGAAGAAAGTATATTACTGTAACATTATAAAAATCTCACCATTTCAATTTGTCGTTGGCTCCCGCCGAGAAGGTGGATGACTTTAGAACTTCTCCCATTTCCTCACGGCAGAAGCTGAAGTTATTTATCGTCCACATGTAGCTGAACTTAACCACCTTCACCTGTGCACATAAGACCTTCAAATGCGACACCACGTCAGAGTCTATTCCGTGGAATCTACCTTAATCTAACTACGCTAAACATTACGCAAATACAGCTCGTTAAACGAGACTGTCCTTGTCGATCGACTTTTTTTTCTGCTATTTACCCCAACCCCTTTCCCCTTTGCGCGACCACCCGCTATGAAAGACATTTTATCTTTTGCCACGTTTCTAATCGATCGAGCTTTCGTGAATTCAAATTTCGCGCGTGACGCGCCTACGTGACGTTCTCGTTCGTTTCGCCTCTAATTTGATAAAGTCGAATTAAGCTGTAAACGTTATTTTAAACATGATCTAGGTTGTTCTCGAGCGTTGCGTCAAAACGATATGTATTATTTTTATCCTTCCTTTTTACATATTTTAATACGACGTGCTTTTCGAGTCGGAAACTCGGAAGGTCGCATAGATAGTGATAGACCAGCTAGTAACTAAGGATTGGCCTTGAGATCGAGCGGACGAGCAGCGAAGTACTACAAGTACGTACACGTGTTGGAAGTCAGGGTCGAATCGAATTTCGGTTCTCTTATATAACTGCCCCCACCACCCCCGATAAAGCGAACCGTACCTACACCATTTTTCTTTGTTCTCGTAGTCCAATATTAGAATTAACGAATTCCGAGTGGATTTGAGTAAATTTCACTTTACCGTCACGCGGATGACTAAGCATTTAAGTATAGATCTATTTAATTATACTTAATATCTATTTCCCAATAAAAAATAAATTTTAATGAAAAAAAAATTGGATTTTCGGTCACTGTCGGTAAGAGCGATACCCGTCCTTATCGACTGAGAACGCACGTTCCCTGTTATCGCGACATATTGTATCGTTTATTATTCATAAAAATGAATAATAATGAATATTCATAAAAATGAATAATAAACGATTCGAAAGATAGGGATGAAGAAAAAGGAAGCGTTGCCTAACGGTGACACGTGCTCGAAGGTACAAAACCAGCATCGGCGTGGCAAAGAGCAGGAAATATCAAGAAGAGTGGAAAAGAAGAGGAAGACGAGGTCGAGCCCCCCAGATGTCAATGATCTCTGACGTCATTCGTGTGCACGACCTTGGCGAACGAAACGGAGCCCAGAGCCAAATCTATCTCTCTGGATAGTTCCTTTCGCGCTGACCTCGGATGAAACTCGTTCGTCTATCGCGCGTGCACAACCTTCGTTCGAAGATTCCCCCTTTAACATCGTCTCATCCGTTCTCTTTGATACTTAAAATACCTGATAAGTGGAACAACGATCGGGATTGGCTGAAGCGAGAGATAGATGCGAAGATTATACTCCGATAACTTCTTAAAGAAAACCTTTAATATCATACGAAACATTCTGCGATTCTCAAGTAACAATATTATACGACAAACTGTAAGAGATGGTTATATATACCAATCCTTTATTGGGTTCTCGTTGGAAGTCACGAAGATGAGATAACCGAGGACTACTCGTTGGTAATACTTTCTCCATAGTCGATTACTCAAGAAAAGATGGAGCTAAGATCGATTAGCCCGTTGAGGAAGAGTTACGCGTTAGGATTGATCGTTTCCTTGTTTCCAACATAGTTTTGGTAAGACAACGCGATAAAACGAGCGGTATGCCTTGACAGGTGAGCTAAGAGGGAAGAAGAAGGGTAGGAGGGGGAGGTGGAAGAGAGGGTCGGTCGTCGGCCCGTCGAGTCGTTCAACTCGACGTCGAGGAAGGCTCGACCGGTCGAACGCTAGTAACACACGCTCGCGATGCCGATCGGCCTTGAATCAGCCGTGCCCGTTTACGGGAACACACCGTGGTGTGCTCTGCTCTGTGCCGTGCGATGCCGTGGGTTCAACCACCAGACCAAGTCGACTCGCTTCCGGTAGAATCTCTTGGATACGCTGCGCGAGCGTATTGCCCGATTGTGTACGGGCTTCGAGGTAAACGATCCTGAGACCTCGAATCTTACGTGATCGTCGTTGTCATCGTCCTTGAGACGAAGCAAAGAACTCGTTGGATTACCGAAACTGTGATAAGACTCTACCGAGACTCGTTGTTACGAATTAAATTGATTGTGATTGTGTGTCTGGGTATGTGAAAGAGGTAGGATTGTTTTAGATCGTTTGATTTTATTATTGAAGATGGTTTCGAACGAAACTCGAGATACTCTGTACCAGTGATCGGTAAACTCATTGGTCAAAAGAGTCAAGTATCAGGAGTGCAACGATTTAGATCTCTTTTGAAAGCCAATTTTTTAACGAGAACCCTATTTTTGAAAATTGGTTGAAATTAGATATACTGAATAAGAAAAAGATAGATATCATACTTTATGATAATCTTATTTATTGTAAAGCCGCAATCGAGTAGCCAAAGAGCCGCATGTGGCTCGCGAGCCGCGGTTTACCGACCACTGCCCTATACCAGGGGTACGCATGAGAACCGCATTCCTGTTTTTCTATATATTATAAAGAGCAACACAATAGTTAAATATCCTGCAAGTTTAAAATTCAACATTTTTTTTCTATCTCTTACAATGTTTTAATATAATGGATTTAAATTTTCAATGGGAGCCACATTTGCCCACCGTTGCCCTATACCATGCGAACAGTTTTGATCTTGGGGTTTGTCTATTAGACGTAATTATTGTTACTCCGGAAAAAGATCGTCTCGTTTTTCACAGAAGATAATTATAGTGATTCAAGAGACAAGGAGAAGAAACGGCAAAGAAAATAATTTTGGTCGATGACATAATCGTTTCGCATCGAACGGCCTTGAACCCGGAATACTCGTCCGAACGACGAACCTTGCCTACCGAGTGGGAGAGGATAAACGTTTTATGTTTCAAGGAAAATGCGGAACGAACCTCGTGTCTTTGCGTAAATACCTTTCACGTCCCACGAGTAGAGATAGCAAGAGATATAGAAAAAAAAAAAAGGAAAAGATAATAAACGGAAGTTGTCATTCGTGATATATATATATATATATATACATAAAACAAACGAAATGTGACGTGTATCGCTGACAGAGATTAACGAGTGACACGAAAGTAAGAAGTTTAGATATTTAGCGATCAATGCATTAACGTCTAACGATTGACACCCCCTAAGAAAATATTCCTTCATCTATCATTCATCCGAATTCCCGAAGATAGAACTTCAAAATGGAATAATATACGGTCTAACAAATATGGCGGCTAAGAGAAACACTTCGAAGTAATCCATGATCCCGTAGCATGCCTTAACAACGTTACGAACTACGAAGATAATTAATTTCTACATTGTATCGATTAACCTAGAAAAGTTTGAAGAAGATGCTCTCAAAAGTGATACGACGTAATAGAAGCAGCCTTTAAAAGCGTTCCAACGACTAATCTGATTTACGATGGCGGAAGCAAAAGGGTGGGATAGTCGTTCCGTAGTTGGCGAATTTTCACGGTGAACTCGGCGAACGTTTCCTCGTTCGGGTTGGAGAATTCAAAGGAGAGAGAGAGAGAGAGAGAGAAAGAGAGGAGAGAAGCAAGATATCTAGTTGCAGGTCGTTCACATCGCGAGGGGACGAGCAGTAAAAATAGAACGAGAGCGCCAGGAGCGCGTGCTCTCTCGCGCGCACCACGAAGCGAATACACGAAGCGACGACGACTACCACGAAAACGACAACTACGATGGCCTTACTCCTTCTTGCTGCTGATAGCATCCCCGTACTGTTCGGAGACATCGATCGCGCGGGGCTGGCGATACTTCGCGCGAGAGGTTTGTCGTTTGAGGCCGAGTGATAACAGCGAGCAACAGACCGGACACGATACCCATATATCGAACGGTTTAACCACTCGTTCGCTTTATTTTAGATTCCTATCCCTGGCTAGTGATACACCCGATCGAAAAGTCAGACCTCCTGATAATGCCATCGTTGTTCCACGTTGTCCGCAATAGTGTCGCGTGTAGCAGTTAACTTCTAACGGTGTACCCGTTAACTGGGTGTATGAATAACTTGTCACTACGATTTGTCATTTGTTTTTTATTTTCCCTTAATGCCTAGACATAAATCCTATCTGGTATCGATGCTTCTAGTCATCGTTGATTCATCAATCCAAGACCGTATCTACCGTTGTATTTATAGTAGAAATAAATGACATCATACACGCGCAATCGCCGGTAGGACGTTACCCCGTTAACAAGTTCGAAGAGGTTAAGGACAGGACGTTTGAAAACCCCGAGCGAAAATGAATCAACGTTTTAGGATACTAGCACCGATCGATCGGATAGTTACGTTCTAACGCGTTAAAAGCTCGAGAACGACACTCGCGGTTGGATTATTTTGAAAGCGTACTCTCGATCGTGGTAGGACCCAGAATTAATCCGATAAATCGTGGATGGATGAACACTTTTAATTTGGTCACTGATAAATTCATTTTAAAAAAGTCCGACGAAGGAACGAGTAAGAGAGACTTTACTACAGCAATTGGATCACTGTATACCGTAGTGTAGTTTCGAAAAAGGGAATCGAGGACGATCGACGGTCAACGGTCGGTCGTCTTGGAAACCAACGGCAGAGTTTCACTGAGAACACAATGGAAGTTCTACGTACCTGTGTGTAACACCAATTCTCGGCCACGGGGGTGTTCACTTCCGGCGGTGGAGGGCTTGGGACGCGGCTTACTGCCATACTACTGCTGCTGTGCAAATTCGAGCTGACCCGCGACGTTTGGGGCGCACAGTCGCTCACCGCAAGTCTGAAAAAGTTTAAAAAAAGACAATTGTTCTTAGTATATGCGTGATAGGTGATAATCCCTTAAAAGCTATGTCTCGATCTTGGGCTAAGAGACGCCATCTTTGTATATGTACGTTAGCAGACAGGAAAAAAATCATTGAGAAGCTAGACCCGAAAGATTCAAACGTGCCATAAAAAGTATTAGAAAGTTATTCAAACTATGTATCATAGTACATTTTTCTTAACATGGATCCTACGAGGCTACGACCGATAAACGAGCCAGTACTATCAGCGGGATTCAGCAAGAACGATAATAACACCGGCCGGGCGACACTCGTGTCCACCGATCGGAAGGGTTCTCGGTCTCTTTCGGAGATCGGTCGACGTGTTAAAGAACGAATGGACAATGAGTCTTCCTGTCTTGTCGAATCGTCTCGGCGAAGGTCATCGGCAGTTGATCGACCCATGCGGATCCTCCGATCAAGAGCGAGCGTGTACGAGCGCGGGAGCGCACGAAAGCGAGAGCGAGAGGAATAGAGTGAGAAAGATAGATAGATACGGGGAGCAACGGTATAAGAGGAAGACCAGCGAGAGGGCATAGTCGGTAGAGGCAGCAGGAGGTTCTATGCTCGTTGGTATGGTGGGGGCTGAAGAGAAGCTTATCGTACACCAACGAACAGAAACGGAAAAGTGGTGGGGCAGATATCCCACCACTGTACGGGCCAAGTTTCCCTTTCCAACTGACTGCCGTTGTTATCCCTCTGGTCCTATATTATTAGAAATTATCGGGGTATCGATGCGTACCGGTGACGATCGTATATATATATAGCCGAGATATAGCGTCATAAAATGACACATACATGGCAGGCGTAAGTAGAAGACATTATTGAATAGGTAAATGATCAAGAAGGTACCTAAAGAAGAAAGATAGATAGAATTATTGTAATACATAGGTCTGTTGTTATCGTCTAATGAAAGTTTGCGTTACGGTATAGAATTGGACAGATATTGTAATACGGAAACACAGGATGGAAAGGAAATAGAGGGAGAACCCCTACCATACCGCCATTTCTGTCGGCTGATGTACCTCGTGCGCGCGCGTTCCAGACGTCAGAAGTGGGGGTAGTCGAGTATACATAGTGGGGAACTTCGGTGGGGGTGGCAATGTAAATGCTGTAGGAGAGGGGACAAGGGTGGGAGGAAAGAGGAAGGACGAGCCAAGAGAGAGAAAAAACAGATAGAAGAAAGAAGGTTTATTGCGCTAGGGCATGCAGCCCTCCTATGGCAAAAAATTCATAATCTTATAAAGAGCGAGTAATACGTTTAAGTATATTATTTTAACACGTACAATTAATTGAACTTTATCTAACGAAGATAACAAGTTCTCAAAGAAGATCGCGACTGAACTGATGCGTTAACGATTGAATAAATATATTCTCTCTTTTCAAATGATCAGTTTTTAAACGAAAGGTCGAAGGGTATACGAAGGGGACACGCGATATGGCAAGTTGTCTCACGTGTGGCACAAGTACGGAACTACTTGGGAACATCGAAGCCTACAGCGAGTCCGAGAGTACATTAGCCTCGCAGGTTCATCGGACCTGCTTCTTCTTTTCTTCGTTTCCGTTTCTACTACCTCTTCCTTTACCAGTCCTCCCCTTCTTCTCTTACTCATTCTTTCTCTCTTTTTCTCCACAACTACCGATACAAGCATTCTTCTCGACTACCGAGAGCAGGAAACGCCAAAACCGCGATACACATGAGCTGACCTCTCTTCCTTCTTCTTTTCCTCTTAATAAAACACTTTAGAAAAAGAAATTGGAGTACGTGCTGGTACTATATTGTACAATGTATCGTGATAATCGGTTTATAATTTTAATAATAAGTAATGCAAGTGAAACTGGCTCGATCGATACCTGTTAAAAAAAAAAGCAGAATAAAATACACCAATGTTTCTATAGCAATAAATAATAACCACCTTCAACGAATAAATTTCGATATGGATAAAAAAAGGGAGAGACAGATAAGGGAAAGCGAAGCGACAAAGGCGATTTCGCGCTTCCTTTCGTCTCGTAGCGACGAGAAAAGACGAAAGTGGAGCGTTTCCTGACTCGCGACTGCGATATCTCTCTCTCTCTCTCTCTCTCACACTCCCCCTCTCCGTCTCTTCGATGATTCCTTCTCAACATAAGAGTACTTTCCTATCGCGATCGCGTTCGAAAAGTCGATTGGTTCGTTAAAAGAAATAATGGGACGAGGGAGAAAGGGATGCTCTTTCTTTCTCTTCTACACGGTGCCGGCTCTCTGTCGGCTGGTAACGTATAGAACGACACTTTCCGAAGGAGGATTTCCCCTCCACAATGAGCTCTCCTAACTTTCACTTCCACGTTGCTACTCCCACATTGGTTTTGCGCTAGATAGTCCGTAACGCCTGCTGAAGAAAGAAAGAAAGAAAAAGAGAAAGAGAGAGAGATGGATGTATATCGAGCGAGCGTAGAACATTTCGCCGAGGGGAGAAAGACAAACTATTTCTATTGCGATAGCACCTTGCGTGCGATTGGTCACGGCGAGCTAGCACGACCGATTGTCATAGGACAAGAAAGGAAATCGATCATAGACCAATCGACAATTTCCCCTCCTCGTTCTTCTAGCCTGTCGTCTAAATGTTTCCTGATTCACGATTAATCGAATCGATGTATCGATCGTTTGATCTCGGAGAATCTATCGAGAAAACAAATGGAACAAAGTTTCACTGTTCTAATGCAAGAAAAACACAATGATTTAAAGCAATTTTTAAACTTTCTGATAGACTTTCTGATAGAAAATTTCTTTAATTTCGTGTTATGACGAAATACAAAGTTCGATTCAAACTTTAACCGGTCGTTCGTAGAAAATTGTCAAACTTTTCCATTTTCTTTTTATATTTATGAGAGAAAGAACGATCGGTCCGTAATAATATGAATTTGCTCGTATATACGTAAGGATCTAAGCGAGAGTCGAACAAATTCGAAAGGATTTGATTTCGAACTCTAGAGGAGGGCCTGCCTCTCCGTGGGTTCGCTCTCTTTCTCTCTCGTAAGAGGCGTGGGCCCACCGTCGAGCCCAAGGGAAAGTAGAACGAGCTCCGTTGGGTTCGCTGGTGAAAACGAGGAAGTTAGGTGAAAACCACCCATACTAAGACGAAACCACATAATTACACGGCTCGAACGCGCACCGCCATAGTCGTTCACGAGCGTTCGCTTGCTTCTCTCGTTGCCAAATCAGCCCTGAGAACGATAGCTCGATGTTACGTCGACCACCCATCCTCCTATGCCCCCTTTAACTCCTACCATTCCGCTACTCGAGTTTCTTCCTTGCCAAACGTTACGCGCCAGATAAAAACTTCCTTACGAATCACGTTTCTACGATGTGATCTCAGCGAAGTGGAGAAAGAGAGTAAGAGAGCGATGACAATAGACAAAAGAGTGAAAGAGAGAAACGAATGTCATTATCTTGAACCGTAACGGTGATTAAAGATGGCCTCTTCTTTCTCCTCTCGCATTAAGCATATTATTAAGCTTAGTCTAGTTTTCTCGTTACTTTTCTCCAAGTTTTTACTCCTTTTTTTTACCATAGTAGATCGTTATTTTATTACCGAGTATACATTTATGATTTGTCTATGTCGCTATAACCTCTAGGTTAGTTAATACCGTGTTATATACAGTGGATGTACCGCCTCGTCAACTTTTCACGTACTCAACAAGTACAAATATCTATCCATCTATCTATCTCTCGTTTTACGAGCGATGGCAAAGTGAAAGGGCACTCGTCGAACCTTAACGTATATTTTCTACAACGAAAAATGTGAATTTCACTGCGACATCGCGAGTTCCGTGGAATTGCATCGTGCGCGCATTTTAGATTTCGATCGAGGCAATATTACGGGCATAAATACAACTCCCGTCGAAACGAAAAGACGACGACATCTCGGAACTTTCGCTCGATAAGGTCCCTCCCTTTCTCCTCCTTCCTCTTCCTGCGCCTCGAGCCTGTCTCGAATAGTTTCCCGGAAACGAGTCTCGGTACAGAATATTGAAATTCTCTCCCGATTCTCACGAGAATAGATTTCCGCGAATAGTGTGGCCATTTCAAATTCCCGACTCGAGCGAAGAACTTTCCCCCATATAGATATACATACGTGTATATACCTATCTTTCTAGTACGAGAGAGAAAGAAAGAGAGAGAAAGAAAGAAAGATTATACTCGAGCTTGCCTTCCCGTTTCCCTCGGATAACCGAGGTATATACATTCTTTATGAAAGCAACGGAATTACCGCCTACGCTTTTCGTTTCACGAGCATCGTCCGCAAAATCATATTATTTCCTACTCACGCTTCACTAATTTAAAACAAAAACTTGCTATGTTTTTTTGTTCAAGATTCTTTTAATGAGATTTATCGTTAGTACTAATTTTTAGTTAGAATTTCTTCCATCCTCAGCCGCGTCATCCGGTTTTCGATTTCCGCCGATGATCTCGCGTTACAATCTTCCTCGCACCCTCCGTCCTGTGTCGAAGGAACATCGAAGAGGAAACCGCGAGTTTCAGGTAACGACGAAGATTGGTGTCCTAGCAAAATGAGAGACCTCGTGTTCAAGCATTTTAGAGCAGTCTGAAATATTTTTTTTTGGAGCTCTTTTTTCTCACTGGCCCTTTGAAATAGTTGAATACGGTTTAGTGATTATGATATAATTAGATAAGCAAAAAAATAATGAATGTTTAAAAGACAAATATGAAATTCTTGCCACAAGATGGGTGAATTTGACAAACATCGATTTAAAACTCCCGGCACATCTACGGTAGCACAAGGTAAGCTGTGTAAATCAGTCGATCTCCGCAGAAAAATCAGCTGTATGCGACGAGTTGGTAATGAGAACGACTAAAATGATGACAACAACGACAATGACAATAACGGCAACCGCGACAACGAAGGAGCTAAAGAAACGCGAAGTCAAGGCTGATACTCGGCTACGAGCTGAGCGTGATAAGACAAAGGCTAACTCTCTTCAAGGACGCCACGATAAAACTTTACATACGTTTCGCACGTGTCGTTGTTTTTCTATCTTTCGAACTCACTTACAACATCTTGTATTTTTTTTTTATTTGTGTCAATACTTGTACGTTACTATTATTCGCAGTTTTGTAACATCATTCGTAGGTCGCATTACTTGATCTCTGCATTAGTTTTTTGCAACTATTTTATCCTCTTTTGTCTGACAGTAGTGGACAAAAACGAATGCATCCATTTATCCAACTACGTATTTATTTCTCTACATTTCTATGACACGTAGCGAAACGAAACGTGCCGTTGACAACGATCGGTAGAAAAGAAGTGTAACGTAAGATATCCGACGCGTTCTTCCAATAGCAGAAAACTACCTTGTCCGATCCAAGGTTTCCAATCTCTACGAAGAGATCGACCGTTAATAATCGTTTGAAAGTCCCATCGGAACACGGCCATTCCTTTCTTTCACCGCTCCACCTCCCGCTCTTGTGCTTCACGGTCGTACGCGACAAAAAAAATTTTTAAAACGGAAAGGAAAAGAAAGAAAGAATAGTTGCTCGGAGCACGCATCAATGTCATTGATACCACACGCGTGATTAACGTTCGATCGGTTCACCTTTCTTCGAGGCGATTACATAAAAGCTAACAAATCGTGGAGCAGGCAACGCAACTCGCTTCCGCGTCAAAAGAGCACGCGCCTGCGCGCGAAGTTACGTCTGATGCAGACCTGGGCAATTCTGAAATGATATTATTTGAAATATTACTTCAAATAACATGTTATTTTATTTTATAATTATTTGAAATAATTGTGAAATTGTATAAAATGATTATCAAGTTAGAGTCTTGTTTAGTATATTGATATTCTTTGGTTTACTGTTTATTACTGTTTACTGAACCTTATTTTAAGGATAATTTTTTTGTCAAAATCTAAATTAAAACAATAACGAAATAACTCATTGTTACAAATGAATCGATAAATATTTCTCTTATCAAATAACGGTACTAAAAATAAAGGTCCGAAATAAACTATTTTATATCATTATTTCTTATTATCATTTCAAATAAAACTTGCCCACATCTGGTCTGATATTGCGAACGTTACTTTAGCCAAGCGTCAAGCTCATTTTTTCACTTCCACGGCACGTGCCGCGTTTCCAAACACACTTATATTTATTTATCGAGCTCAACGGGGTCTCTGACAAATAGAAGAAAATGTATGTAACCTCGTGAGAAACGAAGAACTCGTGGTTCCTCTACGACGAATTTAACGTTCTTTAGCTCCGTCTTTTTTGCTCGCGCACATATACACAAGTATACTCTTAGCACGGAGTCCTTCCCGGCTAATAAGAAGACGGCCGTAAGGGCCCATCTGGAGGGAGCGGACCTCGCAAATTGGCCGTGAGGCCCAAGGTCGTCCGGTATATCCCACGTAGCAGGGCACTGGCCCCGTACCACGGCAAAACGAGTCAGGATATAGGGAACGCGCGCCCGAGTCCCTCCCTCTTTTGCCAGGATATAACCCAGCTTGTAGAGAAAAGGTAGAAAGAAAGAAAGACGGAGAAATAGAGAAAGAAAGAGAGAGAGAGAGAGAGAGAGAGAGAGGAAAACCTAAGACCCTGCAAGGACGAGGAGACCTAGCCGTCCTCGGGAATATTCGTCGGTCCTGACACGCAGGTATACGAAAATTTACTCTCAGCTATGGTTTCGAACTTTTTTCCATTTCGACGCAATGATAACGATGCCAAGTCGATGATGGGAACGAGACCAGTCTCGAAAAAAATTCTTTTTTTCGTCTTCGTTAGTCTCGTGGTATCGACTTAACGAAGGCAACGATGAGGAACGACCGGGCATGCTTTCGTTCAGAGTTCAAAGTTCAATTCGGGTTAATTAGAGGAGAACGGGAGGAGAGTAACTTTCCGTGGAATACAACGTAGAACTTGAGTCAGGGTTCGTTCTCTCTATATCCACCACCCGGTGGCTGGTGCTGCTGTTGCCTTTATCGATCAAGCGAGGGAGAACTCCAAACGGGAGAAATAAAGAGAAAGAAAGAGAGATGAAAGAAAGTTCTGGCTCTTCACGCGACATTGGAGAAATTCCAAAAGGCACGGGCGAAGGTCTTTCCCGAAAGCCTTTTCCTTGAATCTGCGGCAGACTGCGGTCACTAGGAATAGAGAACGTTCTTGGTATAAATCCATCCTACTTCTTTTTTTTTTTCGTCTTTCCGTAAGCGTTCACCATCGAACCAGCATCCACTTTCCCCAAACGCATTTTCGCTTCGCCCCACCGCTATCGCGTGCTTACCAAGACTCTTCCGTGGCAACGGATAACCCAATGATTTGGCACTCGACCATTTTAGACGCGTCACCACGAGTGGATACCAATATTTTCGAATTTATACAAAGAAAAAACATCTCACTTTATCCAGGGAAAGGCTCCGAAAGCCATTAGAGCCTCCGGCTTGTCGCAGAGAGGAACGTGTATCACGAAGGAACAAAGAACACTGCCGACCGGCTGGTAAACGAAAACGCTTCTAAACGGCCTATCTAATAAGGAAAACCTCGAGGATAAGGCCGAGGAGCCTGGTTAGGTATGTGGAAGCAAGAAAGTAAATGGCACTTTGGCGCTACTAGGTATAGAATTTCTTTGAACCTATTCCTAAAATCCCCATAAGATGAAAAGGGACAAGAGTACAGAAATACCTAGGTAAGCAAGAGAGAAGAAGGAGAAAAAGAGACGAAGAGATATACAGGGAGAAGGACAGGGGCAATACGAAGAAGGAGAAAAAGTTGCTCCATCGAGCAAGGACGTTTCGTGGAAGTCCTCGGGCTCCCTTAGAGAAACCTTCGGCGAGTTTTGCATTCCGTGGAACTTGGCTTGTGCATTCACCTTGCCGTAACCGAAAGCCAAGAGAGTTGGCCTGCCCGTGGAAGAGGGAAAGGACGAGAAAGAAGAAAACGAAACCCCGAAAAAGGGACGACACCTAACCGATGCTCGACCATATACCCTTCGGATGAAACTTTGCCATCGTGCAAGGACGAGCCTCTTTTTCCTTTCCTTTGACGCCCTGTGGCCCCGTAGCCCTTGACAAAACGCCGCACCCCTGCCTCGCCCAAGCCCACTCTCTATCTCTCTCGCGTACACTAATATATTTATATATATATATATATATATCCACATACACACAGAAATTTACTCTCCAGTGGGAAAGCGTACGGCACAGCACGTGTATGAATATAACGCCTCGTCCTTTGTGCTTGGCTCTATTTCATCGAGCACCAGAGATCGATTGGCCTCGCTTCTCTCTCTCCATCTCTTTCTTTCTCTGTGATGTATAATAATAAATATACTTTATAGACGATAACGCGATCAATGAACGTGCTCAACGTCAAAGATTTACTTTTTCATCTTGTTCATCTTTTTCCTACAGATACCGTCTGCCTGGAAATGCGATCTAGACTCTAAAAGAGTTCAGCTCGCTCAACTATTCATGATGCATACTTTATTAGCACCGGTATGATCAGACGCAATCTTCTTTCTGGGACGGTATTTAAAATAGTAGTCGCGTGGCTGTTTGGATTATTAGCGAAACGATAGGCATTATAAATAATTGAGAAGAGAAGCTCCGATTATCCGGACATATGATTACGGTCTCTCGTACTCGGAGAGATATGAAAATTGACTATACTCGCCAGTACCGGATTAAGCTTCCAACGTACCCTAGACAAAATGCAAATCGGAGCCCCATTTACATAATTTTTTTTTTTTTTGGTTCTTGGTAACTTAGGTCATCAGTCAGAAGAATAGGCCCTACACATTTGTCTTATTTGCCTATAGGGTACATCCGGCCGTGATAGTCGCGATATATGATTCCCGCTTATCTTTAAACAATGACCTTGTTCGGAGAGTTGACCAACGGGTATCGATTTATCGATCCACATTTATCCCACTGCTTCTTCGGTTAATCGAGACTCTCTCGAATGTCACGTAACTCTTACCTTCTCTTTTTTTTTAAACCCCCGTGTATTTTAACAACCCGATTACGATCGTGGCAGAAACGAGAACGTGTAATAAGATCGATCGATCGATCGATCGGTCGGTTGGTCGAGCTTTGGTTAACGAGTAGACGATTTATACGATTTCTTGCTAAGTATTATACGAGAAGCCTCGAGAGAAACGAGGGGGTGAAGTGGAGTGAAGAGTGTACGATGATAACAGTGCGCGGTCAGCTGTTACCGGGGACAAAGGACACCGACACCGAATGGATTTTCTTCTCCCTACCTTCGCGTGTCTTTCCTACTCTATTGCACGTGTGCGCTCGCGCGCGTGCCTACATAGCGAGAAAAATATTGTGACGCGCGGCATTACGATAACGTCGAGTAAGGTCGACGCTTTTCCGATTCATTTAACGTCACGTTCCATGGGCTGATTATCGATTACAACACTATCGAATGACTTTACCAATTTTTCATTTTTTCCTGTCAAATTTTGTCCTATCTCTTGCATTGTTATAAAAACGCAGGCACGATGTAGAAGCAAACGATAGCGATGGACGAAACATGGATACGTTGATACAAAATTCGGAAAATTGAATGAATCGACAATGATAGTGATAAGCGAAGTCACAGAAGTCGGAAAAAAGGGCTTCGACTATTCTCGGTTAACGTATCAATAAAGCGGTTATGTTTTCCACACGGAAATCCTTGTCGCGAGAAGGTCGTAAAGGCGCGCTCTTATGTGCGAAAGCGCACGAGCCGTTGCGATAACTACGCGAGTAGAGTGTGGATGTTCGAAAATAGCGACCGTATGTGGTTTTCCCTCTCGGTGCTTCACCGGGATAGATGATGTTTATCTAACGTATATTTGTAATGATAAATTGTGTGTATTCGATGTAGCATAAGCTATAATAGCTATTAAAAATATTATTTGAAAAAGTGAACCATTAACGATAATCCATATTCTACATAACGTATATTTGTAATAATAAATTGTGTGTATTCGATGTAGCATAAGCTATAATAGCTATTAAAAGTATTATTTGAAAAAGTAAACCATTAACAATAATCCATATTTACACGAATAATCGTATTTCCAAGTGCTTCGACACAAGAATAGCTTTTACGAATCACGTAACAAGATTGGTTAGAGGTAAAACATGACCGCGAAGAAACGGAGCATTTTTATTGGTCGAAATCTTTCGTAAGTACGTTACACGAATAAGGTACGCGCGCGCGTGTACTTTATATCGATTACGCACGCACATATTACATGGTAGCTCATCGACATCTCTTAAATCGCCGAAGGCCGAGTTATCTTTGAAAACGATGTCTATCGGGAAGGTTAACGTTACACAACATCCGCCATTATCGGTAAGAGAGATGACGACGACGGAAGCTAAACGCAAAATGCGCGCGCCCGGTCGAGCAAAGTAATAAACACACGCGGTCTCGTTGTACGGAGAGGCCGAATGAGATAATATTTATCGAATAGTTTGACATCGTCTTTCGAAATTTTTCTTCAAAAAAATTCTTTCAGCCAGTCAATGTCAAGGATAACGAAACGCGATCGGAGAAATGGAAAGAAGAGAGAAAAGAGTATGTGCGCGTGCGAGAACGCTACGAAGTAGCTCATACATTTATAGTCTTCGTGATTCACCGCTTTGCCCGATAGCGCTGCCACGAGCCAACAGGAAGTAATGACTAACGCCTAAGGTGTAACGATGTTGAGAGTTCATCAAGGAAATCGAGTTCTCGATAGTGATCGCGAGATAAAAAAAAAAAAGGATTATCTTCGAAACATTTTGAATTTTTTTCTTATTATTTTACCTTGTGTCACTAAATTGAAATCAGTGTTACTCCGTCCCATTAACTATGAATTAAAAACGGGTATGCTTCCTATATTTCCTCTATGTATTACAAAATTATCGTATCATTAATAATATAAAAGAAACGATAAAAACTATTGAACGAATGTTTAGTGATCTAGGGCAGTGTTAACGAAGATACTATTAATTTTTCTCTGAGTATTAGAACTTTACTCGATCGGTAAAGGAGCGTCGACCGTAGGGCCGTGGATCGAAAGAAAGCATGATCGCTCATTCTCGTCACGCGGTAGCCGTATATAAGAATCATGGCCGTTGTTACGGTCTGGCACGCGTGTAAGCGTTAGAAAAGAACTCGGAACGGTCTGTTCGATCGATCGCGCCTAACAAGTCGTTCGAATGGACTTTTGAATTTCAAATTTTTCCCGCCTTCTTGGGTATTCTTCGCCAGGAGTCGTAGCATTTAAGTATATCTTCCGTACCGCGTAGGGTTATACGGCTCTCGGGCCAAGATGGTAAACATTCCTGTCGTGTAAACGCCGGACGAGTCAACGATCCATTAAATAAAAAAAAGAAGAAAAAACGGAACAACATTCGAACATAGAGAATAACCAGGCACGGAAGAAGACAGAAACTAGCAACCTAACTCGTTTTCATCGTTCAAATTCCAACGGAATCGCATTCAGGGTCAAATACGTCCGCATGAAAGCAAATCGTCGAACCATGACGGAGCCCGCATCGTTAAAGACTGTGGACTCGACGTAAAAAGGTGTATTAACCTTGCGTCGGGTTTGCTCGAAGAGGCGAGCCATCGGCTTGACCAAGAACTTAGTTCCGAATGGTGAGTAAGGGAGAAAAGATGACAGAGAAAGAGAGGGAGGACGACAAGACAAATAAAAAGAAGAAGAAAAAAGGAACAATGGTGTGGTGCCAGGGGGCGATAGCACCGAAAAACGTAATCGAGCTCTCGAGCTTCTCTCTTCTCCGTTCGTTCTCCCCCCGCCCTTCCGTTCCTTTCGGTCGAGCTAGCGCGCGCACACGCAGGGCCACACGCATGCACACACGTACGGCACCACGACGGTATCCGCGGTAGGGCCGGGTCGTTGACCGTCTATCGAACCACCGCTAATCTTCCGACGTGAACCATTACTATGTCATTGTACGTACGTTCCATTATCATTAAAAGGATAGCACGTCTCTCGTTTTCCGATGCGAACGACAAACACGATTCTCGGTATTACGTTCCACAACGCGGCTCGGCTTTGGTTTCTTTCTTTCTTCTCGTCGTAAGTCGATATATATCGAATCTCGAGACGGTCTCCCGGCGAACGTCAGCACCGTCTTTCTTGACCCCCACGAGGTCGACCACTTTTCGTTCGCTACGAACCGAATCGATGAGATTCCTTTTTTACCCGGTGCTGAGTCGAATAAAAAAAAAAAAAAAAACGGAACGATAAAGAGTAGAGGGAGAAATAAAATAAAAAAAAAAAAGTGTTTCGATCGGTATAAGAGGCGTGACGCGCGAGTTTCGAGCGATTACAAGAGGAAGGAACTGGAAGAGGGCGGGGAGGGGCTCGAGAGTGGGGGTGGGCGTCGAATGGCGGGGAGTTCGAGGGGAAGGTGCCACGGGGAGGGAAGTCGGGGCTCGACAGGCCCTGCCCTCGCGGAACGGACGAAGGCCAACACGCAGGAGAGAGACGGAAGCGGAGCCGCTGCTACTTGCTATACTCTACGTACCGAGCGAGCGCCATCCTGACATGAGACAATTCAGGCCCCGTTGATGTCGAGAACAAATTATCCAGATCTGCAACAAGGGCCACTTCCTCGTTTTCACAATATCCCACTGGACACATGCGCGCGAACAGTACTTCCTTCTCGAGCACGCGTCTCCGTCATAACTTCCGGGCTTAGCCGACGAACGGCAAAAAGAAAAGCTTCAATTTGTTTTTTTTTCTCGTAAATGTTATTATTATCATCCACCGCCTCCTTTCTTTCCTTCTAAAGGACGAGGACTAGGAGTATGGTTTCCTCTCCTACTCGTTAACGAACTCTTCTTTTATTAATAATAAAAACTATGTCTTTCTATCCTTCGCTTTCTTTTTCTTCTTCTTCTTTTTCCGTCAACGCCCCTCTCACGTCGCACTTGTCACCATCGCATTTTCACTCTATGCATACCGTGTGTGCGTGTGTCTTTCTCTCTCACTCTTTTTATCTTGCGTGCTATTGTGGCGGTACGGCTCGCGTACGGTCGAGGCTATCGCTGCTATAAGCGAAGAACGACCTTCCGCGACACGTTCGTCCACACGGCGTGGACGACGACGAGACGGAGAAACGAGGACGGAGACGACGATGGTCGAGAGAAATCTCGGATATGGAGCCACGCGTAACACGAGAAGGAGTGATCGGAGGGAGGATAGGACGGGAATGGCAGAGGAACAGAAAGAGATAAAGGGAGAGAAAGAGTGTGCGAGAAATAGGCGGATAGAGGGAAAGAAGGAGAGAGGGAGAGAAAGGAAAAGAGCAAAAGCGAGAAGAGAGCGAGGGGAGGAGAGAAGAAAAGACGCGCAGCTGCGATACTGAACCTCCTCACTCCGGCAGCTGGCCACCATCGACTGGACTACCTCGTGTACGCGCGATTAAAGAGCGGCTGCTTTTGGAGCGACCTGCGAGAGAGTTTCTGCTCTCCCCTCCCCACCGACGAGAGACGGCGCCCGCCACTCACACCGAAACCGATTCCGACCACGACGCTGCCTCGACTGAACCGAGAGACACTGAGCCTACCACTCGCCCCACCACCGTGCACACTCCCTTCGGTTGTCTACGTTAAACCTCGGTAATATACGCCGACGTTCGCTCGCCGCTCGGTGCTCCTCGCTACGACCTCGTGCGCTCGCTCGGGAACACGGCTCGGGACTCGGCTCGCGACGGACGCCGACGACGGGCGAGCCAAGGTTCTTCGCTCTGCGTCGACGCCGTCTTTTGCTGCTCCCGTGCCTCTTCTACGTTTCTCTTTCTCTCTATAGAAAACCACTGCTCTCTTCCTTTATATCGTATCACAGGATGCGCCCTAACCATCGTTATACACGTTTAATGCCGGATCACTTTTGCAGGGAAAATCTGCTAATGTTTGCGATGTTGCTATGACATTTTTTTTTTTTTAATAAGTGTTTAGTGATAAAGTGTTACACGGGGTGATTTAATTAAGCTAGGTTATCTTGCCAAGGGAAGTAGATATAAAAAAAAAAATGTTTTCGCTTCGTCGAGTCGTCAAAGAAACACGTGCTTCTTTCTTTCCAGCCGTTATTCCTCGACTCGTTTTTTTCCCGAGGATTTATCTATCATGGTCTCGCACAGCCGCACCATTGTGTTCCGCGAATCAATGTCACTCGGTAACTATTTTATCGACGGTTTCCACGCGATAGGCATTGGGTTTTCATCGTAAAATTGACGCTTTTTATCGCGAGGAGCATATTTCACGTTCGTAGAAATATGTTCCGAGAGTGTTTTATGAGAAATCAATAGCTAATCGATTTTCTGGATATCAACGACTATTGTTCGCTCATTCAGGGATGTAATCGCGTTGGGAAAACTCTTAAATCGTCGCGAAAGCGAAGATTTACGGTTCTCGCGCACGCCCGTCGATTCCAATTCCATTTTAAATGGATCGACGAGAGCGCGCGTCGATCGGTCGAACGAAGCCCGCCACTTTCGAAGCATCGCTCGCGCTTCTCCATCGGAGGATTCCAAATAATTAGAAATGTGATATTTGCGGGATCCTTTCACAAACCTGCAAAGCTTACCGGTTATGGGGCTCTCGCGCGCGTGAAAGGTCCCTCGATAGTCATCGATGGCTTTCGTGTCACCGGAACTGGAGAACGAGCTGCTGGTTTCGTCGAATTACAACGAAAAAGGGGTCACGAAAATGTTTTATGGGTGTTTAAGGTGCTTGGGGTCGGGCGTCAATGGGACCGTGACGTCGTGCCGGAATCACGCACGATGCTCGTGACATTGTGAGAATAACGTGCGTGTCAGCCTCGAAAAGAAAGGAATAAATTTTCGGTGAATTTCTATTGTATTAATGCCGCTTTTATCGAGGAGATTTGAAAAGAAGTTAAAAAAAAAAAAAGGGAAAAGAAAGAAAGGAGAATCGAACGCCATCTTCGTACCCCGCGTCTACCAGGAAGACGCGCACGCCTATACGCGCGAAGAAGGTACTACGTTCGTATTTTCGCAAGAATTTTGAAATTCTCGATAACGAGTTAGAGAGGCGAGAGAGTTAATAAGGACGAGCCCGGGGCGCAGGGTTCCCTTGACCCCCTTTAAAAAAACCGTCCCTGAATCTCTTTCTCTTTCCAAAAGCACAAGCCCGGCAAGTGTAAATACTATTTTGCTTTCTCTTTTTCTCCCTTTTCCCTTCGCGATATCCTTTCTTTCGTCGGTCGCTTCCCCGGTTGTCTAACGTATCTCATGACTCACGTACATACAGTGGGAGTCAAGAGGAATGTACATCCTTTCAAGCAGAATAATTTTTGTGTAATTGAACGAAACGTAATCTCAATAATTTCTATTTTTTTTCAAATAACGAAAATATGATATCTAATAAACTAATCCTTAAATTGTTACCCTAATCGTACAAAAACTATTCTCCTATAAAGGGTATACACGTACTTTGGACTCTCGTTGTATAATACAAGGTGTCTTTAAAAAGATCCTGTAAATATCTCAAAAATTAGTCCAAGGTTCTGCAAAAAGTTCGAATATAAAAATCATACGAGGGATGTAACGATTATACCACGAGAGGCATCGCAAGTTGGCTCCACTTTCGTACGTCTTTAAATGACAGCAATTATTTCCAACCGAGTTTAAGTCTTTACGAAGCAAAGGGAAACGGCTCGAATTTGACCAGGACAAGAATCGTCTATGGGACATGAGCACAAGATCGTGACGGTTTTGTAATCGAAATTTCTCCTCGTTTCAAATACTCGATTCGTCCTTCTAGAAAGGTACGTGCTAATTTCACGAGCAAATAAGTAGTAGCGGAGTTCCATTTCGGAGTCCTCGTTGTGCCTTCGACCAACTTTTTCCTTCCCTCTTTTCTAACGATTCTTTCTAGCGCGTATCGCGCTGGTATAGTATACGAAGGTCTCGCGAGATGAATCTTCCATCTTTCTTTTTCTTTTCTATCAACTCTTCTTTTCTTCTTATCTTCTCTCCTCTTATACCGATCTCGAAAAGCACTTCGAAAGAAGAAGAAAGAACGTTTATTAGTCGGGCAATTACGAAACTCAATTGTCAGACGACGAAGAGACACGAAGGCCGAAGTGTGAATACGTAGTGTGTCGAGTTTAAATAAAAATTCAACCTCGACTCTCTCGAAAGAGTCTCCTTTTTCTTTACCCGGCAGGCCACGCTGCTCTTTGTGCCAGAAGCAGCAGCAAACGCGCGCTTGATTTTCGTAACGCGGAGGAGAAGGCGGCGAAAGAGCCTAACGATGCTCGTGTTTTAACGCTACAAAGTACGGCCTAATTCTCTTCATTAAACCGTCCTTGCCTCTTACTAAACGTTTTCTCTCTTCCCCTCCCTCTTCTTGTATACGTAAAGGTACACCAAGAGAGAGAGAGAGAGAGAGAGAGAGAGAGAGAGAGACGTCTTTCCGCTACCGCGTATATTTATATAAAGCGCTTCTGGGTATATAGAAGGGATCGAAAACGAGGGATTTTTCGGAACGTTTCGCCGAGAGAAAAGGTACTTTATACAGGTCACGTAACTTTCTCGCGACCACTACTTGGCGCTAGCCTGTTGCTCGAACCAAATTAATTTGCACGGTAACGTAAGTGTGTGTGTGTGTGTGTGCCTGTGTATTTCTACGTATACGTGTGTTTGTATACTCGTCGTTGGAATCGATCGATTCTCTTTATTCTCGGATTATATTAAATATCTCTCCTTTCTTCTTTTTAAACATTTTCAAATCGCACTCGGTAAATGAGACGGAAGACGTATAACCGTAAGTCTGAAAAACGTTCGTCTTCCCTGCAGCGAAAAGGTTTTCTCCAGTCAAGAAGGATACGGAGCGTTCTCTTTTTCTCTCAAGTCAAAAGCTAAGGGATAATATTTGAAAAAGGTCCATTGTTTCAGACCGTGCTTTCTCACGTTACCACGTTTTAACTTTGGAGCAACCATCTACGGTATGTTTCGGCTTGTTATACAGCTACCAAAATCGAGCGGGAGAATTCACGATGTTGCTCGGGGCTGCAACGATGCATAATAATGCACGAATAATAGCCTATGTGTATGTCCTTTATGCTGAATCGAGATGCTGGCGGCGGCCGTGCGCGCGCGTGCGGGGAGAGAAATCAAACGGTCGAGATGGAATGCGAAGGGAAAGGGAGATTCGTGACTACACGCGAGTAATGTTGCCCAAGATCGATATATACGCTCGTTACTTCACAAAATTCCTTGCTAAGTAAACCCGAACATTCCCGTGCCTTCGATCATTCCTATAAATTTTTTATTAATTAAAAAAAAAAAATTCGTGATTTAGACATAAAAATAATAAATAGTGTCTGGAACGTTGTTACTAGCTGTCGCAAAAGAAAAAAAGAGTCTGTGTAATAAGATAAACGGTTGAACTCCTTTTTAATTTCAAAATAATGGTCCCCGTATCGAATTCGCACGCGAACGCGCGTCTATGTGTGCGAATCTCGAGCAAACGCGAAACTAAGCGAGCGTACTTTCTAATGTTCGCGTATATGGTTCCACCACCGAATGCGGTTCGTGCCTGCGGATGACAGGAGTTTACAGCGGCAAGTGCTTAGCGTTCCATTTACGAGCCCTCCGAGGTGGTTGTTACTAATTTGTTAGAGCCACGGCGTGTATGACTATGAGCGTGCTATAAATTCTGCCTTTTACGGATTACCACTGTATCCTTTCGCTCTCTTTCACTTTTGTCAATAAAACAAACGATACTAGATTGTTTTTTCGAGTAGAACAAAAGCGTGTATATGCTGTGATAAACCCCCCAAAGGTTCGCATTTAACGATTCAGGATTATTTTATTACGGAAATATTAAACAATAAAGTCCTTTTGTTTTCCTAAAACAAATACTTTTAAAATGGCAATATATCACCACGATTAAAGGAAAGGAAATTGTAGAAAAAAAAAAAGGAAGAAATACTCCTCTCGTTGGTATTTCTACTTGGGTGGTATTTCTAGATAGAAATTTCCATGGTTTCCCGATACTCTTCAAGAGTATACCACAATCCGAAACGGTAGGGTTCACGAAAATCGTACAGTAGGTAAATTGAACTCACACACACAGATACATAGAAACGTAAGAGTATCCGAAGTTCATTTCACAGATGAGAGAACAAGTAAATGTGTGCACGAGTGCCCGAGTTTCGGGCATTGTTCCAATTTAACTGCTAATATTATATAGAGAATATAATAAAAGACACCTTCTTTCATTTTTATTATTACTTTACTCTTCCGAAATCTATACGTGTGCACGTACACTTCTGTTCGTACCGGTCACTCGATTTGTGAAAAGAAATCCTGTATCTCTATCTCTCTCCCTCTCATATTACCAAAGAACACGGTAGGTGAAAGAGATGGTTCGGAGTGCTCGTAGAAGAACCATCGCTAGTAGTGGTGGTAGTAATGGTGGTGGTGGAGGAGGTTGAAACGGCAGAAGGTGGAGCTTGCGTGGAGGTGATTGCGTTAGGGCGAGCTGAGCGAGGCAAGAGTGGTATGGAGGGTTCAGACGAGGTCAGGTCACAGGACAAGCCGTTGCTGCCGCCGTCGCTGTTGCTCGCTCGATAAAACGGAGCTACCGGCTGTGCCATTCGTGTGTATACACCGTGGTACACCGTGTTGTTCGCAATACAAACAAGCGAGATGTTAAATCGTATGGTTGGGGTTTATATAGGGTGGACCACGTAACTCGATATTCCGAAATTATATTAAGGTAATTTTAATATTTGTTTTGACTTCGTTCCTTGACTTTTAAAATTGGACTGAACTTATCTAAAAGGCAAAAGAATTTGTGATGATAGTCCACGTGACTAGAAAATGTCCAATTCTTACAAAAGTACATCTACCCGTTTTAGAATACATGATAGAATTCTATCTTAAGGTGAGGAAGTATCTCACGTGGACGTTACGTATCATTACTTTTAAAAAAACATTAAGTACCATCATTGTCTTGGTAATAAATAGATGGTCGGGTAAACGTAGTTTCGTTGCACATGCCGATCCTCACGTGGATAGCCATATCTCGTGACTTGTCTACGTGAAAGGGAATGCGGAGGAGCATGCGGTCGAGAGCTCGGAACGCGCTAAACATTCAAAAATGTCGAGCGAGAAATCATGAGAGGTTGAAGTCGTCGAGAAAACTGGATAAGATCCAAGTGTCGGTGAGTCTGGGAAGAGGAAATCGTCTTGTTGATTCCATTCGGAAAATTTCTTTACCCTTCGAATCGATTATAGAAAGAAATCTATTGATATGACCAAAGAAAAGAATTTAGATACGCGAAATCTTGATTAATTGCAATTAGGAAGTACCTATCCGATATTAAGTCTAGGGATTATCGGGATAATCCTATGCAACTCGTAAAAAACGCAACGCCAACTATATTACAAAGGAGGTCAATGTAATAGAAATATCCATGAGTGTGCGCTAACATACGTCGAAGAAGGTGTACATCCATACGTATACATACGCACATTTGTAGGTACATACATACATACATAGAGACACGTTCGATCCTTCTATCTCTTCGGTATCGTCTAGTAGAAATAAAATATGTGTTTGCAAGAGCTGAAGGGGTAACTGTACATCCATTTCTACGAGGCTTTTCTCTATCGAGGTATCGAGAACATTGATTCCGTGCAGACGTAATTAACCTCGCCACGAATAGCGCGAATAGCACCACGCACGTTACTTACGTAGGTACATATGTACGTACGTTAGCTTTTATCGCAGCTCACCGCTAAGAGCCATGGATTCGAGTCGCATTTGCGTAGCAGTAAACTCGGCCGTTATAACAAAGCGCTCCTCGCAAACCGATTTACAACGGTCTCAAGATCGTCCGAACGATCCAGGCTTCCACTACTTAACGAGTTTCCGTCAAAAAGGAAAGAAAAAATGGAAAGAAAGAGAGAGAGAGAGAGAGAGAGAGAGAGAGAAAGAAAGAAAGAAAGAAAGAAAGAAAGAAAGAACGGTTGGATACTCCGACGGGCTCTTCACGGTCGACCGATTGATCGTGGAAATGACTTTTATGATAAAACGGAGTCAAAGTCAAGACGGAGATCTGACACGGACCTTGCTGAACTCGGTCAAGGCGGAAGACCGTTAGAACACGTAGGATACGCGCTTTATACACAGGGAATAGAAACGTTAACTGTAAGCGCAGGACGCCCTTTTACAATGCTTATTAGAAATCCCTCGCGCTATCCTTAATCCACCGAAGTGGTCCTTTTCTTTTCTCGCTATTCATTCTCACCCGTGAAAGACCTCGAGGCTCGGTCAAACGCGAGGAATGGTCTTTGTCCTGTGAATCCGCACGAAAGTTCCTTTGTTCTTGTATGTATGTAATAGTTAAAACGATTAGAGGATTATTCGAAAGGAGAAAGTATTCGAAATATTCGAAATATTCGATAACATGATTTTGTTGAAATTTGTTAATAATTTTTAACTGACATAATATCAATTCTCGCAGATCTGTAGATCGTTTTGCGTTATTGCGAAAAAACGAGGCTGCTTCGATCTCATCGATCGTGGGACGACTAGAGAGAGAAGATGAGTTCTTCTCTCCATTTTCCGAAGCGGTATAAACACGAAAGGTAACGAGCGATGTTCGGCGGTGCGTTTCCGCCGAGCGAAGACTCGAGTACGAGGGGCAACGCGTTTCGTATGTAATCAAAATGAGGTCGACCTCGGTTGTGGGCCAAGGCGTTGCGCGCGTGTTAGCTGATCTCCGCTTTCAGGGACGGCTCTGTGCGAGGAGAATCATTAATCGTACCTTTGTCACTACGGATTTTTCGAATTGTACGAGCCAAAATCCAAAGGATCAAGTGAATCCAACGAGACAAAAGGCTCGCACCGTTTACTATTTGTCGATTTGTTGGAGTTCTCCAAACGCGTCCTTTCGCACACCCCTTAGAACGCTATCTTTGCTTCGATGATAAACGAAGGACAAGGTCCAACGTTTGGAAGGAGTAAAATTTTCGATCTTATGATTTTTCCCGGTGAAAAGCTTTTCACTGAAAAGTAGTCTACGTTAATGTCTTGTCCTCGACCTTTCCGCATCGCGTTCCACGACCCGCGCGCGTTCTGTGCGAAAGGAAGGAGAGAAAAAAGGGACATCGAGCCGATCGACCTTGCACGGTGTCGTGCTCGTGGTATCACGTGACGATAAGACGACAAGTAGGTAGTCGAGAGGTGGGAAGGCCCTATCGCGACATCGCGAGGGGAAGCTAAAAAGACGAAACGATTTTTCCTTGCGATTTTCTTAACGTTACGTCGCACACGACCTTCGCCCAAGACGCCCTTTTCTCTTTTATGTCGCTCATCGATTGTCACGGTAAACGAGATGAATCTTGGGTCTCAATTTCCCTGCATTTAGATTTAACGAATCTAAAAAGATCAAATTTAACAAGAAACTTTGTAGAAATTCCGAGTAATATTGTCTTCTTTTATAAAGTTTAAAAAGAAGTTCCATTTTTCGCAGAAGTCTGAATTTTTCTTCTCTTTATACAATATAACATTCCATTTAATAGCTTCTTTGACACAATAGAATTTACGTGTCTTTGAAAGGCGGAAGGTTCTCTAAGTTTCCGGAAATTGTTTCTCATTGCAGATATCGAATAAATGTCACCTGCCGTTCGAGTTTTATGGTTCACGTAGAACGGAAAGCGTATCTCGGAAGAGAGCTGTCAGTTGTTCGGCAACCGATACGAGGATCGTATCTTTACAACTATGCGATAACACTGAAAAAAGAGAGAGACGTTCCTTGAATGATCGAGCCTCGAGATTGATATCTTTATGTCCCATCGTTAAATCATAAAGATTATGCTCACGCATAATTTTTACACGTACTAACCGGGAAAGAAGATAATCAATTTGATTAAGTATCCGAGTTCTTAGTTCACGCGACGATCTTGTTCATCAACGATGATTATAATACCTACATATATCTACAGGATGAGTTTGGCAATATGCCGACTTCGAATAACTCGTAAATTATTTGCCGTAGGAAAAAATGTTTCAAAAGTTATATGGTTTCTGGAGGGACGTATACCATTATAATCGATTTATTGTTACCTTGATTTTTAAGGAGATAAGAGAAGTTTTCCTTCAGTTTTCTTAAATGGAATACCTAACCTTTCTTTTCACATTCGAATAAAGCACTAAATTAAAATTCGCGAAACAAAATTAGACGTTCAAATTAAATGAACAACCAAGATAACAACAAATCGAATATAGTGCTGCATATGTCCTCCAGGCAACCACGTAACTTTGTTCGAAACATTTTTTTCCTACAGTAAATAATTTACGAGTTATTTCTTGTCATGTTATCAGACTCACCCTCTATATCTCGAGTTCATCGAGCGTAATTTAATCAATTAATTTGACGAACTCTATCAAATTGCATAAAATATAATTTCTTTCTTGATATTTGTTGCCCGATTTGTCTCGATGAAATTGTCTATAGTAACGTGTCTATGCAACGTGACTATTCAACGTAACGTCCGAAGACTTTAAAATTCTCCTTTTTTTAACTTCGCTAACTGCCAGAGGAATTTCCAAGCCGCTCGTAACACATTTTGTATAAAACATGTTGTTAAATGAGAATTTACGAAAGAAAATCTGTTCACGTCATACGATTCAAACGTGCGATAAGAATATTCGTTAGGAATTAGGGCCTAGATTAATTAGCGGATCGTTAAATCGTTCTAGGGAAACGGGGTTAAGGACGTATCGAATTAATCGGCCATAATGCACGCACACTCTCTCTCTCTATCTCTTCAACTGCTTCGAAATTTGTGAATTTTGAAAATCATCAAGAACTAGAGAGGAGCGCGTAAATCAGAATTTTCTTTTTTCTCTCGTTAACTATTCTCGTCTGCCAGAGGGGTTTTAAACATTTTCTCGGTTCTGGCTAATGCAAGGCAATTTCCAGGTAGGGATTAACCGACCATGGCCTTCGACGAGGTGGCCAGGTCGAGCCTCGAGGCACCTACCTATCCACGATGGCAACGATCGATCCTATCGATTATCGATACGGTCGCGTAGTAAAGAGTGAGATAGAGGGAGAATGAGAAAGTAGTGGGGAGAGGGAGGGTTAAGGTCGCTCGACGATTTTAAGCTCGTCTCTTATACCACGGCACGGCAGGAAAACTCGCATATTTTCTGACGTTAGCATCGATTTTCCGTCTACTGACGTGAATTGATCGGCAAATGCACGGCTCGACTGCAAATGGCAATTTAAAGTTCGACACCGAGAGTTAGCAGGAGAATTCATTTCGTTCGCTTCCGAGCAGTTCTAGCCGCCAATGATTCTCCATTTATCCGCTTCTTATCGGATAGATATTGAAAACACGATGGGTGGACCGTTGGACGAAGACGTTCGTGGTACTTTAATTTATTAGCTTAGTTTAAATTTGCCCGATCCGTTAGCTTGCCTCGTAATAAATTTTATTAACTTCTCGTGACAAATAAATGATATTCACTACTTTCTTTTTTCTTTTTTTCTTATAAAGCAAGCTTTACGGTGTGCAATGAAGAAGTACGCAACGTAATCGTGCGTCATTTATGAGAAAGATCGATGTTCTCGAATCGACCCAATTAAAAGAGGAAACGGCGGAGGTCGGCACCGCGTGGTTAGGTTTACCTCGATGGGCTCGGCTCGTTTATAGAAGAAATTGGTGCAGAGAGACCGTTGGTACACAGGATGTCCTCGAGTGCCCGTTTTACACGTCCTAGACGACCTCACCGTCGAAAATAACCATTTCGATGGTATGCCTCGCGAGTATCCACGCCTTCGCACCCATTGTGGTTCCTTCGATCGTTCAGATCGCAGCTATACGCGACTTGCGCAATCCCGGAAGTACCCGGAACAGCCGCGGTTTCTCCTCTCTTCTTTTCTTGCCGTATGAGAGAAGAGGGAACCGATTGCGAAGCCTTGAAAAATAAGCATTTCGAAAATATAGCTTTCGAGCTAGCCGATGCTGGAACGTACTCGGAAAAAATGCCATGTGGCGAAAGCAGTTAATGCTGGTTAAATCATTGGGATGAAAAGTAGAAGTTACAAGTGGTGAGGTAAATTTATGAGTCTGGACGCAGTGCAACATATTTATATGCTCTATTTTAAAATTATTTTTATATACTATTACTATCTTTTTAATATGTATCTACATATTTAATTACTATTAAATTTAGTTAATTTGCTACCTGTATGCATGCACGTTGAAACACATTCACAGACTCTAACGAGTTCTTCTCGTACATGTGATGAACTATGTGTGAGAGAGAGAAAAATAGAGAGAGAAATGCCGATCGAAATAGTCGGTGATTTAAAAGGCTGAGCGTATAGCACGAAAGAGAGACGTTAAGTGCGTGCCTCAGCGCGTGTGCAATAAAGCGTAAGGATCATCGATGTTAGGAACGATATCTTTATGTAACCGAGGCCAAGTGTGATGTCACTTTCGCGTATTCACAATGGCCGCGGGACGAGCACGCTCGTCCGGTGGGCACGGTACGTGTGTGCGACAAATTGTCGGGGTTGTTCGTCCGTTCTCACCTGCTTTGATATCTACATATCTACGTTACTTTAGAGAATCGTTGTTTGCGTTGGTAAGAGAAAATGGTTAGAAAACGATCGCGTAACTCGCGGTAAGAATAACATTACTCGACTTCTTATAAAGTTCTCATTAACTTAATCCCTTGTCTTATGAGAGAATTTGTTGCTCAATGAATTTAACATTACAAAATTAATACAAAGAAAAGGAATGTAGTGACAAACGATATAGTTAGTAGAGATTAATGAATATTAAAAAATTAATAATTTAATAATTTGTGATATTTCTTTAAAGTGTATTCCAAGGATATACAGTATAAAATTTTCTTTTCATATCTTCCGTAATCGTGCACTCGATCTCAAGAATCAAGGAAATGAAAGAAGAACGACGGGTACCATCATCTAATTAAAAAGTCAAAACGTAATCTTGCTACGTATCGGACTACGAAATTTTACGTAACTTTCGCTCGTCCGATCGGATAAACAACGGAAAGGAAAACGATCGGATTTCGAGGTTTCGTGACGCGACGCAAAAAAATCGTTTCTTATCGGTTACGATAAGAAACGTAGGTATTTGCAATGGTAAAGAGACACTTACTCGACGTCATAGCTCGTTCCTTCCCGAAACAACGATACCCGAGAACAGCACGAACGAAGGACATCTGAAATCAGAAAGAAGAGGAGGCAGCTTTGAGAATAGGAAGGAGAAACAAGAACGTGACGAGACAGAAACGATTCGAACGTTTCAATTTCGCGGGCAACTCTTCTCTTTTAAAACTCCCACAACTGATCTCATACTCGAAGAATACCTATATATCGCTATTATTCTCATTCTTCGGGGGCGTATCATGCTTTCGTTCGAGTCTCGAGTCGATTCATTCGTCGGTCAAAGTGAAAATCGACGCGTAGAACGCCTAACGTGGAAACTTTCAAATCGCCATACTCTACGCGGGATCCGTTAACGTCGCATTTTCACTGCTCGCGGAGTTTTCACTCCTCGCTCGCTTTCGTTCGACGGGAACGCCCATCGTAAAGGAACAAAAGAACAAAAAAAATAGCTATAAGAGAGGGAAGATAGAAATAAATCTACGTGGGAGAGATCGTTCGTAAACGTCTCCGTTGAATCTTCGAAAAGGTCGGCTCTTGAAAACGATCCTTCGGGCGGCTACGTTTCGATTCTCACGTTCGATTGAGAAAAGAAAGAAGGATAACGAGTGTAGCGTCTAGCGTAGGAATCGAGCCTGCTCTCCTAAGCCACTTTCATTTCACTTACAGTTTACACGGAGCTTTATCGCGCCGGGTTACGCTCGTAAAAGAGGAACACACGAGGATGGTGGAGGGAAACACGGAGAATGGCCAGGAGGGCTCGGCAGAAGAGACCTGTATACATATCATATGTATATGCATACATACGTATTACCTTACCACACACATACACACGTTTATACGGTGTGTACAAAACGCTGGATGGAAGGAGGTGCTCGTGAAGAGGAGGAGAAGGAAGAGGGAGGGTTTGGGGGAACGATTTGGACAGCGACGGCCCTGAGCCACTTGCCACAGTAGGTCAGCTCTCTTCACCTCACTTCGCCTCATTTTTCGAGTCTCCCATTATACGCGCCTCGTTCTTCTCCATTGCTCTTCGACAAATGACCGCGATCTCCCTTTCTCTCTTTCCTTCTCACTTTATATATATTATAACGCATGAGTTAAGATAATGGTACCGGTAGCCAACAACGTGAGACGAAATTCCGAAAAGAAAACAAAACATGAAAATTGACCGACCATGAGCGACCATGAAGATTGATTCTTTTTTAACACCTCTTGTAGTAAAACGTTCGGACATACCCGTTCGTTAACTATAACGTTATCGTTACCCAGTTTATTCGTATCGCAAGTATTATGTAATTTTAACACAAAGCGCTCGGTGTGCCTTCTTATTTGAATTTTATTTATCTTCTTACTTCCTCTTCCACTTGTTTCTTTTCACGATATGGGACACTCCGACTACGCTAACTTTCGAATTGGGCGGATGTTTCGGCCGGATGCGTGACCCCGGTCTTCGAACAAAGCGGGTCTAGTATAAACTCGATTCCACGCGTTGGTTCTCTCACGAAATAATCAAAATGTCTTTAAAAGGTCTTCGAATATTAATAATATGTAGAATCGATCGTTGATACTGCAAGAGTCGAACCAATCAACAACGTTCGGTATATTACCGTACACCGGTCCTTGGATCTTTCAGAGAAGGCGAGGTTGCGTTACACAATGTAGGAGATTAAGCTGTCCCGGACGTCCGACCGATAACGCTCGTACACCCGGTAAAAGCTTTTATAACGTTCATAAATCCGTTAAATTCGTAGGTGTTAGCCGAGAGCACGCGGTGTGTACTTATTGGAGCAGAACTCAGACCAGATTCCAATCCTATCTGCGAGCCGATCGTCGTCGTCGTTGCTCTAAGTACTTACGTACGTACAATACATGCGAGACAGAAACACAATGGAATTTCACTGCACGAGAAACGATGCTCGTTACTTTTGCATATAGAATTAGAACTGATTTAACAGGGTGTAAAATTGAATTGAATTATACTTTAAATTAAACAATAATTTCAAAATGATTCATTCGATGTTCTCAAACGTCGGTCATAAATCATGAGAAAAGAATATTTCTTTGTGATGAGATTGATCAGAGATACCTATGTCGTCGATGGATCAAACTCGCGAGATCGTCTTCGATCCACCCCTTTTTCGAATCTTCTTACGGAGTTTATTGGTCTCCGAGGCGAGGTTATCGGGAGGACTTATCGTTAACCTCGATCGGTCCGTGTCGTGTTGCTACGAGGTTAATACCCACTCCCACTTGTCTAACTGTACCACTAGGTCGACCAGGTGCCATCAGGCAGATCGATTAGATAGATATCGATTGGGGAATCATTCTCAGCTGGTTCGACACTCTCCCGGTGGGGCCAGCAATCTTTGTGGTATCTTCTTTTGGACAAAGTTCATCTTTATTCGAGACGACCGTTCGAATACATTCATATTGCTTACATCTTGCCACGCTCGTCATATTAATTCTCGTTGGACGAAACGTTTCGTTGTTCGAAAAAAAGATTCAACCAAGTATCGCGATTATCCCGCGTGGCGAAACACGAATCACGGGATCACGAGAGGTATCAATTTTCTCGAGTCTCCCGGCGATATTTTGCGAAAGGGACGGACGGGAGCGTTGCGTCGATCTTGCGACGATCATTACGACGAAAATCGCTCCTCTCGAGCACGTTCGCGAGGGTCCGACCGAGCGAAAGCAGCCGAACGGGTTTGCCATAAATCGTCTCGATTACAGGGCCCACCAGAAGTTGCCTTTGATCGGATTACCATTCGGAGTTTGCCAAAATCAACGATGGTGCCAAGAGCATCGCCGTTGGACGTCATTTTATGTCAAGAAAGTTACTTTATCGAACGAATAGAAAATTAATGCGTTGAACGTAGTATCAAAGACTGCGTCGTCTATGCGTTATACGAGACCAGCGTCGGAAAGCCAGAGGATCGTTTCCCAGGAAAAACCCCGACGAATTTTCTGCATCCTCGAGTTTCACCCTCGATAACGATCGGGGCTTCCAGACGAGACGAGGTACGGTCTGCCCTCGTATTCTCATCCTATGCACAATAACGTTCGCGTCAAAGCGTTTCTTTAAATAGATATGGATCGTCGGTAAATTTAAGACGAGTCTACTACGTTGACAACCTGCCTTTCGCACTATCATAGACATTACTTTTACCAATACTTAATAATGTTAACTATCGTTATGAGAAAGAAATTATTTTACTTTAAACGAAAAACGAATGAATGCCATTTGGAAACTGTAGAAATTAGTCGATATTTCCAAGTTTTTGGTGAGCCTGATATTTGGGAACTCACAGCACGCACAGTCTTTGTGGGTGGTAGGTAGAATAAGGACGAGAGGGGTTCTTCCCTCTCGGTTTTCTCCATCTTCGTCTCATCCTGCTCTCTTTCTCTTCCCTGAGTACACACAGCGCTACCGAACCAACCGGTGAGTATGGATCCGGTTCGGCTCGAAAAGCAAGGGGATGGTGATGATCGAAGGAGAGAGAGAGAGAGAGAGAGGAAGAGAGAGACAGAGAAAAGAGAGGGTGGCGGATGCGGCAGGAACGAACTCGAATTCCACTCCTGCCAACTGCGATAACTCATTTTTCAACTCCCGGACGGATCTGAATCGATGGAGGAGGGCGAGGAAGAGGACAGGGTAAAACTGGGTTGAGAGAGTTTCGAGCGAATATCTGACATTTACCGACGTCCAATTTCTCGCGAACAAAAGCTCGTTCCAGGATCGGAGGACTTAACGAGCGAGTACGCGACGCGTATCTAATAGGTCCATCAGTGTAGAAAAAAAGCGAAATCAGCTCGTACCTATGTACCTTTGGAATCAAAATTTGTTTTCTTCTGTGAAAATTGATTATAGACATCCTAGTCTTTAATTAAACAGAACGATCGTGAAGAAAAACTTTTGTCCGTGATACCTGTCGATAAAATTATACCGGAGTCATGAATTCGAGTACAGCGCCCTTTCGACATTAATCCAATCGTTTTAAATCGACGACGGAAAAAAGGAATAACCAGCTATAGGGGGGCTGGGGCCCCCGAACGAAACAGCCTTGCTGTTTCGTATTAGGCACGACCGCGGTAATGATTCGTACAGGAAGTCGGCTCGCTGCGCTCGCCTATCCCTGTTCTTATGAGAGTACAGGATAGCTGATTGCGGCCGTTTGACTATCGCTATCTGGCCGTCGGGATAATTTTTTAGGCACGACCGCAGGGAGTTCCTTATGCTCTCGATCGAGCAAAAAGTGTAACGGACGATTATCTCCGAAACTATTCGAGATATCCAAAAATCCTTTTGGATCTTTACGTTTCATAACAAGATCTAAATGTATGTATGTGTGTGTGTGTGTGTGTGTGTGTGTGTGTGTGTGTGTGTATGTGTGTGTGTGTGTGTGTATGTGTGTATCCACTCTAGCGTCTAAACGGCTGAACGGATCGAAGTAAAATTTACACGGAAAATCCAGTTACACCCGACGAGGATCCACTAACAATTTCGATTCGATCCGATTTCCGGTTTCAAAATGGCGGGCATTTTAAAAATTAAAAAATTCATAAAAATTATGTTATAAGAGCAAAACAATTAAAACTTTGCACAAATATGTAAGGTAGTGACAACTAATAACATGAATTTTTTCAAAATTTTTCAGCGAAACAGTACAAAATGGCGGACTAGTAAAAATTGGTATCTACTCTAGCGCCTAAACGGCTGAACGGATAAGGCTGAAATTTATACGAAAAATCCAGTTCTTCCAAACATAGATCCACTAACAATTTCGAATTGATTCAACTTCCGGTTTCAAAATGGCGGTCATTTTAAACATTAAAAAATTCATAAAAAATTCTCTATAATAGGCAAACAATTCAAACTTTGCAAAAGTATGTAAAATAGTGATAACTAATAACGTAATTTTTTTCAAAATTTTTCAGGGAAGCAATACAACCAGAACGAAAGAACATTTTTTTTTTTTATGACCAGAAACGAGTTTTAATGTAATCGGTATTTTTAAAAAAATTATCCCGACGGCCAGATAGCGATAGTCAAACGGCCGCAATCAGCTATCCTGTACTCTCATAAGAACAGGGATAGGCGAGCGCAGCGAGCCGACTTCCTGTACGAATCATTACCGCGGTCGTGCCTAATACGAAACAGCAAGGCTGTTTCGTTCGGGGGCCCCAGCCCCCCTATAGCTGGTTTAAAAATACCGATTACATTAAAACTCGTTTCTGGTCATAAAAAAAAAAAATGTTTTTTCGTTCTGGTTGTATTGCTTCCCTGAAAAATTTTGAAAAAAATTACGTTATTAGTTATCACTATTTTACATACTTTTGCAAAGTTTGAATTGTTTGCCTATTATAGAGAATTTTTTGTGAATTTTTTAATGTTTAAAATGACCGCCATTTTGAAACCGGAAGTTGAATCAATTCGAAATTGTTAGTGGATCTATGTTTGGAAGAACTGGATTTTTCGTATAAATTTCAGCCTTATCCGTTCAGCCGTTTAGGCGCTAGAGTAGATACAAATTTTTACTAGTCCGCCATTTTGTACTGTTTCGCTGAAAAATTTTGAAAAAATTTATGTTATTAGTTGTCACTACCTTACATATTTGTGCAAAGTTTTAATTGTTTTGCTCTTATAACATAATTTTTATGAATTTTTTAATTTTTAAAATGCCCGCCATTTTGAAACCGGAAATCGGATCGAATCGAAATTGTTAGTGGATCCTCGTCGGGTGTAACTGGATTTTCCGTGTAAATTTTATTTCGATCCGTTCAGCCGTTTAGACGCTAGAGTGGATACACACATACACACACACACACACACATACACACACACACACACACACACACACACACACACACACACACACATACATACATTTAGATCTTGTTATGAAACGTAAAGATCCAAAAGGATTTTTGGATATCTCGAATAGTTTCGGAGATAATCGTCCGTTACACTTTTTGCTCGATCGAGAGCATAAGGAACTCCCTGCGGTCGTGCCTAAAAACAGGCATTGTAATTGGTTTTCGTTGGTGGGATACGAGAATCGATTCTTCGGAACAATTCGGAGCTCGACTCCGGTGCTCCTCTCGTAGGAACGAAAGCGAATGAATCGGGGTTTGGCTTAGACCCCTCGACAAGGAGAAGAGCGAGGGTGAGGAATTCTGAAGGGTTCGAAATCGTTGAAAAAGCCAGCGAAAGAATCGTGGTCCTCTCTTTCTCTCTCGAAGGGTCAGAATCCCTCTCCTTACCTCTCTTCGGTCTGGTCAATGGGGCCTCAGCACCCTTCGACGATTCTTAGTCCGCCAGTCATTGTCCCCCCTCACGACATATGGCGATCTTTCATTCGGACTTGAAGTTCTTTTTTGGGAGACAAGCAATTAAATGCACGATCCGTTCGAGTCTGCTATCCGAGTGATATTTTTGCGGTAGACAAAGATACGAATATATTCCAGATAATCGAGAACTATAGATACTTTAGAAATAGAACCGTTCGTAGATCGAATATAAATATATATATATATATATATGTATCGAATAGAGGAAAAGGAATTGCACCATCCTCTCGTTGAATTTTTGCAGTGGTGAACTCATTCGCGTATATCTCATATGGCGAGTGGGTAGCGAGCGGAGCCGAGCAGGCTTTCCAACGATATTTCTGGTGGTAACTATGCCAGGGACTGCTAGGTAAGTAGTCACTATAATACGGCTCCGATCAAGTAAAAGTACATGAGCAACCTCGTAAGCGAGTTCACCATGTCGCTTTCACTCCCCATGCCGCAACATTATCCGTTGCTCGAGGACCGGCTAAAGATCTTAGACGCGTTATAAAACCAACTATGAATTTACGAGCTGTTAAAGTGGTACACGCGGATTATCTTTGACATTTTTTCTTTGTATCGTGTTTGTTATAAAGTTTCAGCTTGATATCTCAAAAATTCTATCTGGTTTGGTCTAGTTTTATTTTTGAGAAGTTCTTATCCATCCAAGATCACACGCGTTTGGCCGAATAACGTGAGAAAGAGGAACTTCCACGTGATCTCTTCTCGCGCGACGCCTTCTCGCAGCAAGAGCAATGGATAAAGCCGAGACAGTCCATTAACCAACGAGAGAAATCCTTGGGAGAACAATCGAGAGAGATATTCGCGTTAATCGGTCGACGTCAAATGATCCACCACCGTCGCGTCGTAACGTAGGGAGGTTGAAAATGTAAAACGAAATTAGTACGCTTATTTCCGAGTCGCGCGGCCATCGAAATTTCGAAGGCTTCCTCTCGCTTGTTCCTTTTCAGAACTTTCTACCTTCTACCGTTGCATAATATTCCAGACTGTTCGTAAAGTACGTCACGATTTACGATATCGATAATCTCTTCGAAGCTGAAATTCGTTTCCGTCTCTATGACGCCTATGTCGATTTCGATAAGTGGATTCGAATGTGTGTAAATAGTATCGAACAAAGTTTAGGTCGTATCTACGTACGGAAAAATTTTGCCTTCGAATTTTCCAAGACAACCCGATATAGCCCCCAATCGCTTATCGATCGTGTGTTTATCGAGGTCGGAAAATAAAGCATACAAAAAAGCAACGTATCCCTTTTCTCTGTTCGAACGTTATGAAATTTCACGTCGATGCAGTTTATTTGCCTCGTTAAGCATGCCAGCGAGTCTAGCTACGCTCGAATACTTCTTCAGGAGACGGTAAGAAAAAGAGAAAGAGAGATAGAGAGAAGGACGGATAAAGAGGAATACCGCTGGGTCGTTTTGATAAATTCGTCGAGTTTCTAACGAAGGAGGGCACGGTTCAAAGGGAACCGTAGGCCCTTGATTTATGACCGAGTTCAAGACGAGATTTTCGTTTTCCATCAAAGACCACGGTGCATTCGTCAAGCTTTCGGTAGGTCTTTTCACTAACTATTATCGTGCATCTCGCTAATTAATCGCATCCACGGTATTAATTCCGGTAGCCGGATGCCCGAGAATCTCATTTCTGCTCGCCTTGCATGTAATGACGACGATAAGCTAACGACGCGTCTTTTGAATGCTTCGGAATTCATCGTAGTCAGACAAAAGCTTCGTGCTTTCATCGTCGATAATAATATTTACTTTGCACGCTGATAGCGCTTATTTAATATAGCACTTTGAATATTTATTAGGTTATTTGTAAAAAATAAAAAACTCAAACTTTAACGCAACTCGACATCATTTCTTTTCAGAACTTCTAAACGGTATTTCTAATTTCACTGGCACGATAAAACGTAAATTTTTTAATTGTTTTCATTTCTATGAGCTCCTTGGCTTCCTACGCCACTGGAGACAGGTACTAGGCTCAAGAGCATTGTGCGTGATGTGCTTTAAACGGGCCATTTTACTACAAGAACATTCCTTCATCTTTTGTTACGGCCGTTTGTGTGTATGTAGGTATATATGTATATAATATCTATATGAATAAGTATATACACACATACACACGCGTATCGAAGATAAGATAGGCAGTCTTTTGTGTTAAGTCAAAACGCCGACGTCTTTGGAGACGACCTTCCGTTTACGAGGAACGAACGTATATTATCTGTCGGCAGATGCTGCTCTTTATTTACCGTTTCGTTGTCAAGGAAAAAGAAACATCAGCCGATGTCGTTTCCGTATGTCCAGAGACGGGAAACGTGAAAAACACTTTAGAGATTTTGTAATATACCGCGTAATGTAAGTAAATCGTAAACAGACAACTTGTAAACAAAAACAAAGAAGTGGAAAAACAAGTATTATATCGATACATTTTCTTAGTTTGTTCTACGATACCTAACACAATTTTTCGAAAAGTAAACAAACTTTTTGTAAGAAATAAATCTAACAAGTTCCTTGCTATTATTCATGTGATTTATATTTAAAAAATAACCGTTTGTCAATCAAGGTTCAACAGACAACGAGCCCATCGATTCCCACGCTTCGACGCTAAGAGCATCCAACCACTCGAAACCCAGCCATCGTATATACACACATCCATGCATCCATACGAAAGTAACGAGACCTTTTCATTAGCCTGTTGCTGTTTTTCGAGCACCGTCTATAAGTCACTTCGCTTCCGATGGTTCTCCGATACGATCACTGACATAGTCGATCTCACATATAAATCAATACCAATATAAATTAAAAAAACACGGAAGAATTTTATTTCAATTTATATATTCGTCACTAAAATCTGAAAACGTTTTAAAATAAAATGTCTTAAGACGTAACCCTGGTAACTTTAACGACTCCCACAAAAACGGTAAAAACGTTAATAAAAAGCGATAAGAAAAAGTGGAGTTTTCAAAGTCCGTCAAAAGCCACTTCGAGTGACCTTAACCTAGCGAAGAGTACCAAAAGCCGTAGTCTCGGAGATGAGAAAATTAGGTTGCCTTCTCGCGACTCTTGACCCTTTTTTTCTTTCTCTACCTTTCTCTCCCTCTCTTTCTGAACTCCGTAGAAGTACGCGCGCGCGCTCGCGCGAATGTGTTCTCTCGCGAGAAGAGGTGCAATGCAGAGGAGATTCTCGTAAGGAGAACGGAAAGCAAAGCGGAGCATCGTGTTTATGTAGGTAGGTAGGTTGCACGACTAGGTCTCACCGAGAGATCTCTTCACGAACTCGGCGACAAACGCGAGCATTTCGTGCGGGAGACTCGCTCGTAGCCAGGTCTACTACTTGTCTCACAAATACATAGACACGTTAATACGTATACACGAATGTATTCACGTTAATATTTAGAGACACGAATCTACAATGTACATATGTGTGTGTGTGTGTGTGTGTGTGTGTGTGTGTGTGTGTGTGTGTGTGTGTGTGTGTGTGTTTGAGGTCCTGATGACGTTGACAACGATGACGACGAGATGGTAGTAGTAGCAACACCGACATATAACCGAACAGTGATACTCGAGATGTCGACGATGGTACCAGGGCACGTTACGGGGACGGGGTTATGCACCCACTTAAGAGAACGTCGAGCGCGGTTAGCCTAGATCACAGATACACGCCTCCTCCTTCTCCTCTTTCCTGTGATTCTCATCGCATCTACAGGAGATTCTAGTCTTTTTCTTTCCATCTTGTTTCTTCTTTTTCATTTTCTCTTTTTTAGGAAGATAGAATCACAACGCAAGAGACCGTCCAGGTCTGTCTGCTTGCTAACTTGAACGTGACCACGACGAGTATAGCCTCGCGTGTATACCAGATGTATACAAATTATGAATACTAACTTTACAGACCGGTGCAGCTCGTTAAAAGGAACGAAAGGGACTTGATAAATGTAATATATGTGTGGGACGTGTGCGTCTAGAAAATAATTGCTTCGAAGGTTGTTTCAATCTGCTAATTCTCATTTTGTTTAATTCGTTAACTAATTTTATCGTTACTTTGCTTTATACATCCTGTTGATTCGTTGGTTCGCGATAAATGTATGTTCGCAGTATGTATACAATGTATAAACATAAAAGCCATTGCACTCGGATATCGTCTTCCTTTCCCCGAAAGCAAATCAACTCGGAAACAACGTATAATACTGCGACAGAAGGCACGTACGATTGCGAGTGCTTGTCTTTCTCTCTCTCTCTCTTTCTCACTCTGGAAGTCTCTGTACTCCCTATGGCGATATCGTTGTTTGCGATTTGACGCGAGGAAAACGAGATAGGCCGATTCCAAGGCGAGCACGATGAACGCGTTCTGCCCTTGAAAAAAGGAAGGAAGGCGTAATCTTTCTTCCTCGGTCGTTGTCCTCTCCTTTTTATTCTACAACTTCTTATTGACGTTATATTTCATTATTATTTTCTAGAGTGGGTGAACGATCGAACGACTACTACTTTAAAAGGGAATAGTTTATCCTCGCTCGGAAAATGAGTCAGATGGTAAAGAGTCAATTCTTGTGAGCTACGAGAATAGTTAAGTCAATACGTGGAATCGTCTAGGCGATAGAAAATTGCAATAGCTCGTAAAATCGAGCCTCCGATGCCCGCCATTGCGTGGGCGTGATTTACAAGAACGTATGTGTACGACGTGTGCGCTTCGCACGAGTCTGTGTAGGTGCGGTCTCCGTTGTTGGTTGTATGTACTACATGACCTCGTCGCGTCGCATGGCTGAATAGGCCTGTCAATGGTCCGCTTCATTGAATTAAATAGGCCATTCGTGCGCGGACGTAATTATTCCACGGCGTTTTCTACAGGACCCGGTCGGCTATGTTCGAAAGATCTTATCCCCCTACCCCTTTCCTGTTAAATTTCATCTCGCGCAACAATTCAACGAAGAAGAAGAAGAAGAGAAATAGATCATCAAATTGATAGTTCATTGATTCTGGTAGAAACTGTCAGTTTTCACAACGTTTTTTGTTTAAAATTCTATTCATAAAGTAAACACAAATCGGATTTTATTCATCGCCCGTTATTCCGGTAAAATGTGCCCAATTCGAGACTTTGTAATTATTCGAGCGCAACGAGTTAGCAAAAAGGTTAAAAAACAGAAAGAAAAAATAACACGTCGATCGCCAATACTTTTGACGAGAATCGTTACGAAAGCCCGTAGCTTCGCTTGGCAAAGCGAGCCGAAAACTCGTGGAAGGGTATTGTTGTGTAAACGCGTTCCACATTTTCGGATTTACCAAAATTAACGTCGAAGCGCGGGATGTTGGGAGCATGCTCGAGATCTTGTTTTACGAGAGAATATCTAGAATAGAAGGGAATGAAACGTGAAAAGACTAAAATAAAGCTATACGAAAAAATATTTATAAATTTATTTTAGAAATAACGTTCACAAATCTAGCATCTTCTTTTTGAAATTTCAGAAACGAAGGTATTATCGTTTCTTTCATTTTTGTTTGTATTACCTTGTCTTTTATTGTCAGCTGATGTAACGAAACTTCGATATCTACTTCACCGGTGCGTATCTGTCTGCAAGTCCGCCACGGAGAACAGAATGAACACAAGGAACGATATTATTAGAAGGCATTTGCTGATAAGAAAATGAAGATTATGCGCGTAATCTTATAAAAGAAAGACGTCAGCAAGGAGATTCGACTCACAGATGAGGCGTAATAATAAGCAATTAAAAGCGTACGAGGCGCAGAATACGTATTCTATACCAACGCTGTGCAAATGCGGCTCTTCGTTGAGTTAAGTGCGGCTCCCATTGAAAATTTAAATCCACTTTTTGGTATTGTTTAAGAACATTTAAAACTTGCACGATATTTAACTATGATGTAGCTCTTTATAATATATAAAAACTGGAATGTGGCTCTCATAGACCCCATACGTGTCAACCCCTGATTTATATCTACACATGGTGACCGAGGATCCTTTGTTTAAATTGAAAGCAATCATGTTCATATAGTTTTACTTATTTATTTGAATCATTTCTACTTTCAGAAATGTTCGAAATATGGATGCAAAACGCTTGGAGAGATTTACGGTAGCCTGCACGTACGACATGCCCCTGTGAACTCGTCGGATTATCTATGCGTGCTCCAAATCGCAAACGGAATACGAGTCTTACGATTTGCTACTACGAGAGCGCGATAAGTGGACCGAGACACAAGGAGTCTTTTGTAAACGCCTCCGTGATCCTCTCCTGTGGATGACGAATGACCGAGCTATGGGCGTCAATCATTAGTAGAACCATAACGGTAGTAATGCGTTAATTCGTAGCTTCGCGATAAATCGAGTAGGCAGACCGTTATCGTGGTCACGTAGCTGGCTCTTCACCGAATCGAGAACACTTTTGTCTCGGTTGCTCGTTAAATTTTCACGATTTCACGTGTGTTCACATATGTAGGGGAGACCGGGGCTAAAAAAGTCCCAGGGGCAAGTTGTCCCAGTCATAGTTTTGGTATCTTAGGGTGGAAGGGGAAACGCGTCCGGTGCATGGTGTACAGGTCTTAGCGAGTAAAAAAAAGTATAGTGGTGGTCGTTGTGTTTAGTCTTCCCTGGTTACTTCAAGAGACGAATTTATATTTTGATAAGTTCAATTCTGCTTTGGGTACATTACTTAAGCATCTCTAGGCACTAATGAAAATCGATTGCACACGAGTTCACACATGTAATAGAAAGAGAATTTTGTCAGCTTCATTTCCTTGCCAGAATTTTTTAAAAACTCCTTGATCTGACTGAACTATTACCCGAGAAACAAACCTATGAAAATGGGGCAAGTTGTCTCACACGTCGAGGTAAGTTGTCCCGACAATGAGATCTGGGACAACTTGCCCCATCCTCATTTTTTTGCTGTAACGTTTGTTTTTATCATTAGTTTTCGACAGAATTCAGGTTTTCGTTCATGATGCATACATCATTTTTTTGTCAAAAATCGATGCATCTCAAATTTGCCCGATCAAATACTCGTTCGAAAGAGGAAAGTCTCTAATTTACGAATATGGCAGTGTGGCTTCGATAGGATGACTGGTTAAAAAGTTACAGCAATTTTTCTCTTGAAAACGACCAATACTCCGACACTTAAAAAATTTATTTTTCGACACTCCGTAACGATATCGAAAAACGGACACCGGGGCAGTATTCTGCATGCTTTCTTCTTTCTAAATCTTGATTCATACATCAGGATTTTTGTCAAAAATCGATGCATCTCGCATTTGCCCGATCAAATACTCGTTCGAAAGAGAAAAGTCTCTAATTTACGAATATGCAGGTCTCGTTTCGATAGGATGGCTGGTTAAAAAGTTACAGCAGTTTAAAGCTTGAAAATGACCCATACTTCGACACTTAAAAGATTAATTTCTCATCATTGCTTAACGATATCGAAAAACGGACAACGGAACATTATTCTGCATGCTTTTATCTTTAAAATGAGCCATTAAACATTGAAATCGGCGGTGGTGACCATTTTGGCAAAAATCATGATGCATAGGTCAGGATTTTTGTCAAAAATCGAAGTATCTCGAATTTGCCCGATCAAATACTTGTTCGAAAGGGGAAAGACTCTTCTTTACGAATATGCAAGTCGCGTTTCGATAGGATGGCTGGCTGGAAAGATACAGCAGTTTTAAGCTTCAAAACGACCCATACTCCGACACTTAAAAAATGTATTTCTCATCACTCAGTAACGATATCGAAAAACGGACAACGGAACATTATTCTGCATGCTTTTATCTTTAAAATGAGCCATTAAACATTGAAATCGGCGGTGGTGTCCATTTTCGCAATAATCATGATGCATACATCAGGATTTTTCCTTGGAAACCTTGGAAAACTTGCCCCATGGCGTGAGACAACTTACCCCGCAGCGGGGCAAGTTGTCCCAAAAAACTCGTTTGCTTGAAATTGAAAAAAAAACGTGTTAAAAACGCCCCAATGCAAGCGGAAAAATTTCCATGTATTGCTAAGAAGTTGAACTTTATGATGGTCACCAAAAAATTCGAAAATATAAGCTACAGAAATCTGTAGAAACAAAAAACCTAAAATTGGGACAACTAGCCCCGGTCTCCCCTACAAGGTTTTCGAAACCTTTTCTAGTAGGAATTTGAGATTCAAGATCCGGAGGTTAATTCTAATCGAATAAAGGAACGATCGCTGCATTCATTTTCATAATTCATGATCTCACATTCTGATAATCGCCTCACTTGTATCGGTTTTAAAAAAAAAGTAGGGCTCGTATTTTTGGAGCATCGCCGAAAGGAAGATAAGGCGTGTGTACGATTTTTACGATCGTAAAATTTCGATCAAAGATATGTCCGTATAAACATATGTATATATAATATATTTATTTATAATGTTCGCATATCGTACGTATATCGGCTCTCAACAAAACTTTCGTAATGAAACGAGCAAGTAATATGCAAGATCTCTCGGTGGGAAAGCAGCTGGCATTTAGGACCGTCGGTTCATACATTTGTAAATACGTATCCAGGGTCGAGCTTAAAAATTCATTCGCCGGCCTACCTTCGTCACGAATAAAACGAACGATACGCTTACTTTATCTTCTCCAATTCTCTATCGATCAGTCTTCTTTGACGATTTTACAAAATATAGAATATACAATGGAAAGAACAATGGCGTAACAACGAGGTAATAAAATAATCGGGTTAACTAAAATTGAGACAGTTTCTTAGTCGTACAAAAATCATAAGTCAGAGACAGACTTTACGGCATCGTAAAGTCTCTCCTTAACCGTCATTAAAATGCCGTTGTTCTTTCGTAACTAACCACGCGAGAAAATTGGTTTGATTTTTTAAAATATCGACTCTCCATTTCGCCACAGTATCTCTATGGATAATTTTCATAATTTTTAAGACTTCATTTTAATTATTCTTAAATTAATTGATATATTTTATTCCTGTACTTGATTCGTTTATAATGTTGATATACCGAGTGGGTCACTCGAGATCACACTTGGTAATATCTTTGTGTTCGCGATAGCAAAAATATCATACGATTACTTTATAAAAATAACTCCTCGAGAGAGAATTACTCGAATAGAAACGTATCATAGGTCATTCGATTCTCCCATAGGCAACGAATTAAGTTCCTTGAATTATAGAGAAAACATTCTAATTTCGTGTTATTTACTCAGCTGATTTGTTACGGTTTCCTACTTGCGTTAGAACGTATCCACGATAGTGGACAACTTCTAACCAAATCCATGGCAACGATATAAAATTACACGGGTTGGCACATTAGCTTTCTAAACGTTCGTCATAGTCGAACTCAATCCAATATCATTTCACGTCTCGAGATAGGTAGATAGATCATGCTAGTAGAGAAAGTGAGAGCGAGGAAAGAGAACGACGAATGAAAAATCGTAAGAACGAATACCTTACTCATTGCGATGTTCCATTTCACGATCGAGAGTTTAGCGATGAAAGAGGAACGAGCCGTGTTACGAGTGAATCAGACAAGGCATAAAAATACGTTTCTTATCGAGCTTGTGCGACTGTTTTTTACAAGGTCATTTATGCGCATATCTTATTACTTTCCTCTTAACGGGTCACGTCGAACAAATCGTACGTGAAAAACAAACTTATCCTCGAAGTTTAATCGAACGTAGAACGCGAACGAAACCGATTCGCTGAAAAGCTTTCTCTTCGATGATAACGTAGTTGCTTGTCTCGTGTTTTTCGATATTGTCGATTTTTCTAGTCGTGTCTCGTATAGTCTTTTATTTCAATTTCTCAAGCAGTAAGCTCGTTTCAACGTTGCACTTATCCGGTCTATCGTAATATTCGTAGTCCTTGACATATCGCAGCGAGAACACCTATCAGGTAACGCGCGTGTCTTCTCTAATATCGAGAAAATGTCTCTAGAATGGAATTCGCTCGTGTTCCAACGACGAAGCATATTTTTTCTCCGTCAAGGAATATTTTACTATCACTTCGGAGGGCGTTTGGAGGATACGATGAAACGATCCAGCAAGAGTTGTGCTATCAGAAAAATTAGATCGACTCGTGGTGCAAAATTCATGTTAAAGGACGACAATTCATGGACATTGGCGTGTTTCGATGCATCAAAAATTTTACCAGAGTATGTGTACACGTACATATACAAAGTGACATTAATCGACCTGTGTTCGGTGACCGCGATGAAATATTACGAATTTTACGGTGATTCTCGTGGCACTTAAGTTGTACTTTCTCGTCTCACTCGACACGAACGGGTGAAAACAACCAAGCGGCACGCGAATCAAATCGAGTCGGGTGATATCGCGTCGCAAAGAGCGCGAAATCCCTTGTGAGAGAAAAAAAATTGATTAACTTTTCTTTCTCAGCTGGCTCTCCGATCGTCTGGCTATGGAATTCGAGTTCTAGCACAATTAGTAACTATAATTATTTGAATAATCAATGTTAACAAACAATATACTAGTAATTTAAATTCTACTGATCAAAAATCATTGTCACTATGCATCACTAACACTATAATCGATTTTCAAATAGTTCAAACGATTTAAAAAAACAATTTATCTTCATTGCACTCGAATAATTAAAAACCAATATCTTTTTTAAAAAAAACGTCTTTACATCCTCTACATTTCCTTCCATATATCTTCGATCGATCCAGCTCGCGATTACTTCCTACTGAAAAGTAAAGAAACAGTAAACTCTGCGAGTCGTTAAGTAACGGCGAAATGTATTCATATTATGGGACAGCATCAGCGCATCGCGTACCAGTCGCTGGGCGTGGAAATTCGAACGAGGATAATGGAAAAGTGCGATAATGAGCACGGCGAAGGAGGACGAGAGTGGAAAGGAATGTACGGGCGACGTTAGCGAGATAAAGAAAAAGAGGTATCGCTTCTCAAGTGATGCGACCCTGTTTCTAAACAGTGCACTTCTGTATTTGCACGCCTGACAAATATTCCAACGACATTTGCTCGTTTTGCAGAACGTTTCAAAGCTATTACTTAATTATAAATGGATGCGTGGGGAGTGTCCGGTGGAACATGATGTCTTCCTAATTTCAAATTTAGATAACAAAATTAAATTGAATATTCATTCATTTCTAGGACAAATAGATTTTTTCAAACTTCCAAAGGATTACAATAACCCACGTTGCCGTAGAAGGGCCATTTGCCAAATTGTCGGTCATATAAATCGATACATGTTTGTCATATTTGAATAGTTATTTGCAGCACATGCTATTGCAGCACATGCTGGAGTAATCCGTTGCATCATATCTCATGGAGTTGTTTCAATCTTTCCCAAAAGAAAAAAATCTAAAGATGTTAAGTACAAAGATCAAGTTTGTCAGGAAATAATGCAAACCGTGTCCTATCCATCGATTTAAAAACATTTCGTGACCATTCATTACCTTACAACTTTTATAAGTAACATCTTCGTCTATTATTTAAAAAAACGATGATATTCCAGGTGGACAGAATTAACGGGACACTCTGTATAAACATATGTAATAATATATAAACACACATACATATATAGGTAATCGACTCGTTCTATCGTTTTACCAACTCATTCTTAGGTGTACCGTGACTTCTTTACGCACGTGTCACTACGGTGAACAAAATTCAATGGGCGCGCACGTGCGAGAAAGGTTCAGGAGAGAGATGAAGGTGAGTGAAGGTATGTGGGTGGAGGTAGATGGAGGTGAAAGAGGAAAACGTTAGCGAGGACACTGGTGACAACGGTGGCCTTAAGACGTGCAAACTTCCGGGGGACGAGAAACGGGGAAAGTGAAGATCCACGTGCGCTTGGGGCGGTTGAGGTGGGTGGTGGGGGGGGGGTGGCGGAGAAGCGAAAGATAAAGTGGAGGAAAAAGAGAGAGAGAGAGAGAGAGAGAGAGGAAGGAGAAACGGAGGGCGCCAGAGAGCAGAGTACGGACATTCGTCGTTTCGTTGCGCACGCGAGAGAGGCAGCACGGTAAGCGAGCTCCATTTGTCCGGTTGTTGCTGGCGACGATGGAGGAGGAGAAAGAAGAGAAGGAGGGAGTAGAGGGCAAGAGAGGGCAGGTAGGCGCGTGCCACTTAAAACCATCGAGAAACGCGGTCGTAGCCTCGGCACGTCTGTGTGCGACTCGTTCACCAAGCCTCTTCTCAAACGCCATTTAACGACCGATCGTCTCGTCCCTTCTCTTGCGCGATACCGAAACCCTGTCGAACCTCGTTCGACTTAATTTCAATAAAAAGGAAAAAGAAAGACAATTCAAAAGTCCCGAAGATAAGAAATTGAAATTTCTTGCTACCGAGATCGCGCTGGCGGCAAATTTGAACGTAGAATCGAGGAAGTAACGGGAAATGGCGATCGTGCGAGGGCGTATATCGTGTAGGAATACTTTTCGAGATCCTCCCCTCCCCCGGTTTAAAACGACCAACATCGAAAAGAAGAACGACGGCGCGGCGTGTGTTCTTCGGAAATGGGCGCGCTCTTTCACGAGCTGCCTCCGTAGCGGCGAGGCGATGCTTTGCCCCCGAAACCCTCATACCTCGATGCGCCACTAGAGAGATATCTCCTTTTCCGCGGTTTTCTCTAATTGAACTAGTTTCCTTAGACCTACCTTCCCCCGCCTGCGTCCGTGTAGCTTTTCAAGGTCCCCACCTTTTCTCTCCTTCCGTTCCCCTTACTGTCTTTTTATCTTTGACTACGGAAAATACAATTTCCAATCTACCAATCTCTCAAACGCTCACCCGTGTCACGTTATCAGTTTACAATGTAGAAATGTATTCATTTTTTTTTTTAATTTCAAGTAGACCAATTTGTACATCCAATATGAAAAATGAAAATAAGTGTATGATCTCTCTAAAGAAATGGAGAAAGTCACTTTGATCGGACTCCATGGTACAAACTTAACCAGAGGCCAGGATCGAGCGAAAGTGTTTTCCAGAGGTGAAAGCGTATTCCGAAAGCTTTGCCCACAAAGAAGATCATCGTCGATTGGAAGGGCAAAATTGGATCTGATCGTCCCATCTCGGAACAATTGGATCGGGGGCTGAGATAATCGTCGCGCGAATGGAAAGTTTGAATCTTTCAAAGGCGAGAAAGAGATATATGGTTATCTTAAACTGATTTCGTTAACGAAACCAAGTGGGGAGAAAAGTAAGGAGGGCGGGAAAGAGAGAAAGAAAGAGAAGAGAGAATTGGTAATGATCGTGTGATTTCTCGGGATCGATGGAGTTACCGATGAAACGTAATCGGCTCGCTCGCGTTCGTTCGTAAATCTTTTCGGAGACGAGAAGAGCCGATGTCCTACATTCGGAGCAGCATCGAGAGATACCCGTCGTCTCTCTTTCGCTCTTTCCCCCTCCCCTCCTATCTCTTTCTCTCTCTCCGTCATCGTTGCCCCTCTTTTACGCCGGTTCCTCCTGGCCCCGGTTATATTTAGTCGATATTTCATCCGTTTCACACCGAAGCCGGTCAAAGCTGATCATTACGCCAGGTCGAGAGCAGAAGGCCTCGCCGTGGCGCGCCAATTTTTTTCTTCCAACATTTCTAACGCTCGGTTTGCGACAAAAAGACCGGAGGTAAAAGGAAAAAGGACAAAAATAAATACTCGAGACACGGTATCGTCTATTAGTGAGCTAACGCGCGTGTAAAACAACGTATATAAATAATTTCACTTTTAGCACACTTCCGTGATTAATCACAGGAACGGTCATTTAAATTCTAATCAATTCTATTCCCACCGTATAGTTCTCTATCACTTTACCAGAGGTTATTAATGTCGTTCGATCAACTCGCTATCGTTTCAATATTTGGACGATTAGGTATGTTTCGAACAGCACGCAAACCAAATCGATCAATCGAACACGAGCTTTCTCGTAACGGTTCGCATAATTTTGAATTTCATGCCGGAACGAATACGAGATTAGATAATACCGAGATTTTTTACTTGGATTTTCAATAAATACATAAACAATCCTCGCGTTAAACGATAAAGTTAGTATGTAGACATGACGTAGGTTAAAGTAGGTAAACAGCCTACCGCTGACCCGTCACCTGTGTTCTCGTTCTATCGAGAGCAACGCCTATCGATGGAAGGAAAACGACGAAGCCAAGATAGCGCTCATTTCTTTAAGATATCTTCCATCGTGAAGTTTATATTTCTATTGAGAGGGAGTACGAGTGATATCCTGATTCGAAACACGGACGTGATCCCGCTTGTGTTATCAAAAAATTTGTCAAACATCTTCGAACAAATATGTCTTATAAAATGAAGGATTTTTCAAAACAAAAGAAAATGTAGTGTCAAGATAATCGCTTGGTGACTCAACAAACGATTATTCAACGCTGATTCAACTTTCCAACAATTTGTTAATCAATATTCCTAATTGGTTCGATCTAATCAAAATTGTTTGTCAAGTAACAGTTGCAACACAAATTAACCACGTTATTCTTGAAGAAAAATCGACGGTGAGTGTTTGGCAGAAAAGGAGAAGAAGGGGGGGGCAGAGAGGGAGATAAAATACGGGACGTCGATGGGAGAGCATCGGAGCAGCAGCAGCAGCAGCAGCAATCAATAGGAAGCAACGTGGGCGCAGCGCGCTCACGTGTAATGAGGAAGTGTTCTTGCAAAGAGTTACAAGTGGAGTAGGTTAGGTAGATAGTAAGTCGTTACACATGCGCCTCTATGTAATTCACAGCTGAGCGCGAGTGGGCATGTGGGCTCGATGTGTATCGTTTCTTCGACCGACATGCGCGCAGGTGTAGAGCTCACCGATCTTCGACTCGAAAATAAGGAAAAGAAAAAAAAAGGAAAAGAAAAAAAGGAGATACATTACTGTTCGACTACAACGAGGCCAGGCTTCTGTGCCGTTCATCCTGATTTCTTCGTAGTCACACTTTTCGAAGAAGATATGATTCGATGGAAATCATTGTATCTTGTGAAATGATTTACATTCAATTTACATCAAGCCTTTCCGTGTCAATGAGTTTCTATTGATTTTTTTTTTTTTTTTTGATCGATCAATAACAAAGGATCGTACAACGCCAAACTATTCCTAAATTCTTGCCATTAGATTGCATTTTTATTGGAGTGGAGAATTTCTTTGGCAGACTACGATAGCCGTGGTCGTACGACTTCCAATAAAACAATGTCCAGTACCGGTCACCGGTGACCTCTCCCTTCCCACGGCCAGCCGACGACGCGTTTGAATAAATCGAAGGTTTTCGAACGTGAAATCTGCTCTTCGTCCGAATGTACGTACTCGAAAAGAAATAAAACGGATCTTCGAGCGAACTACCATAAGTCGCGCAAGGCACATTTCGTAAGGCCCCGGTTCGACCTCCTTTCCTGGATAAGCCGAGTTCGTTTTGTCGGTTAGAAAAAGGGAACGTGTCTCTGCTAATTTCGAGTATCGCGTTAAAACGACCGAGATTTCGTTCGAAATCGTTGTCACATTATTCGTCGTTGTTAACGATGTAGCTGTCGTTGTACGTACATAGGTGTTGTAGTAGTTTGGTATTGTTCGATCTTATTTACAAGGAGCTTTTTCCGAAAGCCGAGTGAAAGTGGACGTGGTCGTGCTGGAGCCGCGAGAAAACGAAACGTCGACGTCGACGCCGCCGCTGCCTCGACGAGGCCTTCTACGTTATTTCTCGACCTCGTTACTGTTCAATTCATTTTTATGGACTTATCCACTGACATAGTTACGAATATCTCTGTATATCACGGAGCACTGGGATATACATAAATGCGATATATACGAGCCGCATGCGACGATGCTCCGGATAGATACTTCGATCACCACACGTGCGTCTATGTGTATGCGTGTAGATATTCCTACACGTCCCCTTGTGGGTTTAGAAAATAAACGAAACTCGTACTATCGATAGAAAGTACCTTCGAATATGATCGGCTTGGTATAAACGTATCGCTCACCTAATAACAAAGATAATGCGAAAAACTTTGAATTATCGACTCACGGGTGTTGGATGAATGGAACTTGGGGCTTAACCTTTTTTTGGGTGAATTATCCGAACTAATTGTGTTCTGGACGATCACGTTATAACTACATGTCACATGAAATATTATGATTTTGTACATGTTACAAATTTAATACATTTTTTTTAATCATCTTTGTTCTCCCAATCTTTTTGTATTTTTCAAAATTAATAATTCTGCCGGAGTATTTTCTTATTGTACTCCATACCATCTGATTATTTCTAATGCTGGTAATGCTTAACCGGTGTTCGGATAATCGAGGTTCTGCCGTAATATGATTACAGATGATAGAAATCGATTCCAACGTTTTCGTTCGATTAGAAAATTTCTGTTCGATTTTAAACGAAGATTGTTAACTGCCACGCTCGTATAATAAATATTTGGAGATAAGAAGTCGTCGGTTTGGAGAGTGCCGAGGTCGTGCTGTTCGAACGACGACGTCGGCCACTTATACGCGTTCGCATAATCGTGCGAAAGAATGTTTACGATAGTCATTAGAATAATAAACTTCAATAGAAAGATCAACGCGCGTTCTTTACAGTGGGACGAAGTATCTAGAGAGATTTGAAAGCACGCTCGAGTGTAATGGAAAGTGAGAAGAAAGTTTTAACAAAGGGCATACTTAAGGGGAACACGATTATAATATAATTCAATTAATTGGTATATCGTTATAATATTACATAAGGTATCTATATCAGTATGGGAACTATATGTGTTACGAAGATACTGTTTTAGTGCTGACATATCACACGCAATATATTATGTAACGCGACCCAGTCCAGCAGTTAGAAAAAAAATATCAATTACCATGAATCCACCCACCGATAAAAATATATTCGCCTCCCGAGGGAGCGTGCGAGCGACAAAAAAGAGACAAGTTTCCATTAGATTAATAATTCCGTTATAAAAAAAAAGACACGCACGTGTTGGACGGACAGAAAGAATTTGATGAAGCTGCTTGATATCAGTGTGTAACCTCGAAAATGGAGGCGTGCTCGTACGAGTCGTGCCTGCTGCTTCACGAGTAAAGAGAGCGAGTGAGAGCGAGTGAGTGTGTGTGTGTGTGTGTGTGTGTGTGAGAAAAAGAGAGAGAGAGAGAGAGAGGGAAAAGAGTACAGGGAGGGACGTTACACATATTTGAGGTCAGGAGATATAAATAAATGCTAATATCAACAGGCGGTGGCCAGTTTGATATCCAAAGCCCCGTTTCGTAGGACGTCGCACACTCGACCGGCTTTTCTGCACACCTCTCTGCTAGCTTTACCGACTTTCCTCATCTTCCGTTTCTACCAAACGTCGAGAGAATCTCAAAACGCGACTCGGGTCACCGTACCGATTTTTCACCCGATAAGACCGATTTCAAACGAGCTATCTACATCTCCGACGGTTCTCTTTCCGAATCGTCCCGGTGTCTATTACGAGACTACGGATTTTATCGGGTCCTGCCTCGTTCCGAGGTTCAAAATTCGACGAAAACTTTAGTTCCCCCTTTTCGTAGACGAGACTTACGTGATTGTTCGCCAAGGACGAAGTTGATGCATAATTGAGAGACGCTCTTCCGAAAGGCCGCTTATAGCAAAATGTAATATCGTTGGAGACTTTGAAGAAGCTGAAAGCTTAGTTTTGTCTAAAATACGTTTGGAAGTCTAAATTTCGATATCGCCGTATCGATTGATACCCGGTATGTTAATAGAATAATAGCATTTCAATATTATTTAACCAAGTATTTCTGAGACGATATTCTAAATAAAAATTGACGATATGGATGAAAAACGAACGCTCCATTTGCTACCATGGTGGTACGAGATAAGTCTCACCAATTATTTTACGATGAAGTCGCAATCTTTAAGTACGCCCGCTAATGCGATTATCGTTATCTATGAAAATGCTCGTAAATTGTGGGGGACGATAAGCAATAAGCTTTGTCGAAGCGAATAAGAAGTTAGAATTAAAAGAGATAAATCTAGGGCGGCGGTTAATAAAGAGCAATGGCCGTGATAAGCATCGAACGCTTAGATTCCTTTCTTTATCATCGTATTATCGTCTCGAAAAGTGTTCTTTTTAATCAAGAATATCGAAGCACTAAACATTAACTATGAAACGTAATTATAAATTGAGTGTAAAGCGCGAAAAATGCATTTTTAGTGGAAAGAAAGAAAAAAATATTAATGTCACGAGTACAAATGTCTCTGCCAAAAGGTTAAACGTCGACGAGTACGACAGGGACGAGGTAAAAGAGTAGGGACTATTATAATAACAGTCGGAATAACATGATATTAAATATGTGTAGGAGATCCTCGGTAATGTAGACATCCTTGGTATTAGCGTAGAAAGCTAGAAAACCTCGGCACGGTCTTTATGATAACCCGAATGCAGGATGAACCGTGTAATATAACAAAGGGTTAATTAGCTTCATGAGCACGTATTCGTTCTAAAAACTTTAGAAATATTCTACGATTTCGCATAACTCACGAAAAGTTTAATAGCATTTAATTCAGAATTTTGTTTCAATTTAAAAACGAAGGTAGTAAAAGGAAATGCAGAGTTACAAATTCCTACAAATTGTTTCGCGTGCTCTTTACGAGACTTTAAAAGAAAAAAACACAACTGACAGCGGGTGGTACATCGGCGTAGGTACCATAGAGGTAACACTCGCCGACGCGCGATATACAACGCTGTTTGTCACCTTGTAGAAAGCCGGTTAGACCGTTTTTTGCGATGATACGACAGACCTCGAAGATGAGGACGCCGGGAGAGTTCACTCACTTTCCCTCGCGACGAAGCAAACACGAATCGTCGTGGGCTTAGAGACTATCACCGAGTGACGTGCTCGCTTTCACGGTTTCTACGAGTACCGTGGAACTGGCTAAAGATTTCGATCGCCTTGGACACGCGATTATGACTTTTACGATGTCTCGAATCCTGATTATATAAAAAATTATGTTAACATCTATCGAAATTGAGCAGTATTAACACGTTTTCCTTTCTCCGTACGACTTCCACGCGATTGCTCACCTTTTTTTATTAGAAGACACGTAAGTATTAGAAAAATAAGTCTTAATTCGTAGAGCAATCTATTCAACCAAAAAAAAAAGTTTTGCCCAGACGAACGACCAAGCTTAAAAACCCTGCCACATTGAACGTGTTTACAGGACGATACTCGTTACGCATCCAATAAAGACGCGAGTAAACAAAGCCAATCGTTATTTACCCATTGAGTTTATCATTGCCAGGTGGAACCTACTATTTGTTTTTCATTACGCTTTCTCTATTTCAAAATCAATTTCCGTTATTGTATATAAAACGAGTGAAGATAGGTAACCCATTTCGATAGTGGCTAGCTGGCTGGCTAGCTTGCTCTTTTCGTCTTCCTTCATCTCGAGCGTTCCAACTGTTCACCCTACACCCTCTCCTATCTTTCTCTCTTCAACACACTAAAACTGGCGGGCGCGCGCGCGAACACAAATACGTGGAGCCACTCTTCCCTTAGTTCTCTTTCGGTATACCGTCGTTGAGTATTGAGCGGGGTGAATGCTCTTGCGCAATGCACGTATAGCAACCCCAACCCCGTCGATCTCAAGGCTCCCACGTCCGGGTCTGGCCCGTTATCTCGTCTTCATTGATCGCTCGAATAACGATTAAATTCAACGAAGTGATCTAGCTGGTTTTTTTTTTTTTTAAAAAAAAAAGCGTCGATCTCACGATCTGTGATTGGAATTGATTCATTTCGTTCCCTGAATTATCACGGTATGATTAAACTTCGAAGCGATAGAATTTATTTAACCAAAAAGAAGCTAATTATAGATTTACTCGGGTCGTCGATACGGGGGTTTGTTTATCAAACCGTTCAATATCCGTTTGGACACACCGAGCAGAATTTTCGAGTAGACCCGATCACGAATTGAACCGATGGTAGATACAAATAAAGGGGAAAATATTTACGAGCGGATCGACAAATAGACCGATTTCCGGGGTAGAGAATTTACGTGGTCCTTGGATATACGTATTGGAAGAGAGGGAAGGAGAGGAGGAGAGAGCCAGGAGCGCGTAAGTACGCAAGCTGCGTAAAGTTCAGTTGGTGTATCGACGTGACCGATTACACCCCGGCTAACGCTCGACGTGCATTAATGACTCATCGGCGAAGCGTTAATGTTCCATTTACCGTTTCCCCCTTTTGCGTGCTAAGCGAAAAACGCGATGCTCTTCGTCCTGAATTTCGCGAGATTGTATATGCGCAAGCCGAATCGTTGTTGCGCCAAAGCAGAATTCTTCGAGTGATCGAAAAAGAGTAAAGAAAACTACACCATCGCCCACCTTTCTCCCGTTCATAGGAAAACTTATCTTTAATCAAATAAAATACGATGCAATATCGTGGGACCATGTGTTACGCCGTACGGAAGAAATTTGTGCAACTCTTAACGTCCTTTTCTCTCTCTTTCTCTGTGCGCTTCGCGTACGTGAGACGTTCACTCGGCACAAGCGAACGGTTATCGAACATCGTATAGGTAGAAAATAGTATGGATTCCGGTTGAAACGTACGCAAGGTACATATCAATACGTTGTGAAGAAGCGAACGTATGCCGCAACATCGGCAATTATCTTTCTGTAATACGACTTCCTCCGCTTTGGTGAGCGCGACATTAGAATATTTACATGGTCGGGGACTCGTTCTTCGTTACACTCGTTCCTCGTTTAAAGCGTCTAGAAGATTTACGAGCTATCGTTAAGAAATCTCTCGTACATCAAACGAGCTTGACGCGATCGAATAAGACACTTTTACGAAAAAGACACGAAATAATATCAATTTTTCATTAAATTACCCGATCGAGTCTCTCCAATCGGATAGCTCAATGGTGGACGATCGATAACCGAAGAACGTGTGTCGTCAATTGGAATAAAACAATCGTATCGACTGAACGGAAAATCCTCGAGTACATTTATTGTGCGGACAACGCAGAGATCAATTGCAAGAAAGGTAATCGACGGAAGGCAAAAACCCTTTTCTCCGCGTCTTCTCCTCTGCCTACGTATGACCTCGATAATAACAGTTATGAAACTTGGCCGCGATAGTGAAAGTAGCGTGTACAGGACGTTTCACAACGACATTACCAAAGAGCTGGCCCGTTCGGCAGAATCCTCGCGCGGGGAGAAAATCGTCGATCTGTCGGCGAGAGTCTCCCGACTTTGTCGAGACAAAAACTCGATAGTTCGAATGAATCTAAACGTTCGTGGAACGTGAGAAGAAAGTTCGGAGCTCGTAGGACGATAATTCATAGAAGAGATAGTACCGCAGAAGTATTTCGAAAGCAGAGAACAAAAGGGGAATTTCAAATTCGTGATTCACGCTGGTTAGAGAAGAGTGATTCTCGAAATAACAGGCGAACGGGAGGATACCGTGAGTGAGTAAGAGAACGAAAGAGAAGGAGAGTCCCTTTGAAGGGAAAGCAACGTTAAGGGCTGTGCTTGGTCGCTTTCTTTTCAAGGGTGAAGCCCGCACGGGTATGACGGGCAGGGTAAAACCGAGCAGTCTGGCAAAGTTGCGCATTCACCCTCCCACCGGCAGTCACTCGTCTCTTCTGTCGCAGATATTTAATATGCCCGAGGTGGGATTATATTCCACCTCTACTCCATCTCTTTCTCTCCCTCTTTCTAACTATCTCTGTCTTTACCTCTCTTTTTTTTTTCCTCGTGGCACCGTACGTCGCATCGAGACGCGACTTAAATAACATCGACGCCGCTCGCGCGGGAGGGCCACTCCGAAGGAACGTCGCTTTATTTTAACACGTGGCCCGTAAAATGCGATAAGCTCCATGGCGTCTCTTCTTTTAAGAGAGCAGAAGATTCAAGCGCGTAAAATTCCTCTTAGTTAGAAGAGGTCGCGAGCAAAGCTGGCGATATACGATTATCGGCCCTGATATAAAAGCTCTTTAATTAAAATCATCTCACTCGTCGATAAAACAATTCATCGTCGAGTTTCAAATAACTACTGATTGCACTCTCTGAAAGCGTATACGCGCGAGTATTGAAAAAATAAATTGGAAAAAAAAGCGAATTCATGATCGGTGAAATTTTCTGTCGACGCGACTTCACGGTGATCGATTAAGTAATTACGTGAAACAAGTAGCTGACTGAAAGGTTAAATGAATACTTTTTCTTTCTTGTCGCAAGAACGTCATTCGATAGGGTAGGAAGCAACGCGTGTGCCCATGTGCGTATGTCCTGTCACATGCAACGATTATGTTCCTTACGATGCAACGTAAAATACGGTAATTAGTACACAGGCCTTCGCGCGTACTTCGCCTCCACTTTGCACGCTTGTAAACTACCTGTTTGAAGTACCTATGAGTTACGATAATTACTCTCGAGGCGACGGCCATCAAACTTTCCTGTTTAACGTGTCCCTTCCCTTCGTGTGTTTAAGGATGGAAACCTCGACTCTGCACCAGTTCTCCATTTTTTACCAACAGCAGAAGACGATTTATTAATATTACATCCGAACACGAAACAGTATTCTTGCTAAAATTAGTCTGATAATAAACCATCTTTATTTACTTTGTTCCTGTACATCGATCTTTACCGATCGGAATCATTAAAATATTCATTTCAAATTTGAATGACTGGTTTTATAAATAATAAAGGATTAATAAATGAATGAAGAAGAAAAAGAATGAATGAATTATCAGAACGAATACCACGATCTTTCAAAAATGTTAAGTTCGGTTAATAATACGACCGATAATTTACTTTATTTCCGATTAAGAACAATCGATGCCCGCATACATTTAATTACCAATTCAGGCAGATCGATCGATCATACTAAGAGACAAAAGAATTTTATGAGTCAGAATGTAGTAGGTGATCGTGACTGATCCTCGATGCTTAACGGCTCTACGACCTCGATTTGGGTAAAATAAGCGGAAATCGGTTAGGCACGTCCATGCCCAACCACGATATACATATATTCACCCACAAATCTGACGTAAACGTTTCGGATGAGAAAATACACGTGTGTGTACGTGTATAACGTTGTTAAGCGGTAATCTCGTTATTACGAGAGCGCGCGTACGCTATCGACAACGAAATTCGTTCTCGCGCGTTAAACGCGAGAGAAGCGTATGGATAACGTCAAATCCGTATCTAGAATATGGAAGGACAATAAAAAAAGAATGTAGGGACGATCGAGAGTGGAACGGAGACACGAACGCGCTCTTCACACTCTATTTATCATCGCGGCCTTTTGACTGACAAGGAGGATGACGATAGCTCGCTAAAACGAGCACCGATTTAATTTCGTTTCAAGAGTACCGTAAAGTTGCGAGTAGTCGATCATATGAAAGAGACAGAAAAAAAGTATATAAAAAAAAGACAGAGAGAGAGAGAGAGAGAGAGAATGTTTTATCGCCATCGCAAGCGATAACGATAATTGCCGATACCACATCGCCTAGCGACCCTGTTAATTTGGTAATGACCCGATTAAATCTATATAGACGAAATAATCCAAGTCGAGGTGGCCGACGGAAATACAACTGTCGTGAGAAAAAGTTGACATTGCACGCGTTGGAGCTAAGCTCGCGTCAGGGTCGTAACGTTCTTTCATTCGGACCAATCCTTGCCTAACAGCATGCATATTTATTGCTTAGGCGTATTACAAAGTTACGAGGACGAATCGAACATGTTCTCATATTTGCAATTATTTTCCATGAAAGAAATGGAAATATATATCTACATGTATATGTATGTGTTTAACATTGCTACGGGAAGGACCTCTGATAATATCGAAGACATCTCTCGAAGTACGACGAAGTACTCGAAAATACGATTTTTAAATTTAAGAGCGCGTATTCGCTTCTCGCAGAGTGGATGATCGATAATGAAGAGAATACTTTGAAAAACGCGTTACCGAGCGACGTTAATACCGTTTCGATACATATGGTAAAAAAGGGATACGGTATTAACTCAATATATATCCGGCCGACATTTGCTCTTTTCTTTCTGTTCTTTCATATATCTTCTAATAAATTATGACTTCATCTTTACTTAATGTTCATGGATCATTATAACACATTCCAATTTAAAGAAACTAATCATTTATTAATACAAGACACAAATGACTAATAATAGTTGTTTCATTGTTGATCATTGATGATGAAATTATTAATTTTGGTCATACGGTCGAATATATGTTAAGTTAATTTATGTTGTTTACTATTGTGCTAGACCCTGATAACTTTTTTTCCCGAGAAACCAGCCAAATATTTAATTTTCCTAAGATAAACGTATTTTGTATAGTTTGTTAGTAAAAATTGAATCATTAATGCAATCTATCTGTATGAAAATAAGCTATAGTATATGTTTACAATTAAAAGGTCAAAGCAATAATGTTGCAAGATCTAGATTTCATGAAACAGATCATATCGGTGTAATATTTTAAATACGCAGAGATATGGACATCAAAGACATATGTTTTAGAGAAATTACTGCTTAAGAACACGACCATAACTCAATCTCGCATTCTTTCAGCAATATCGCGAGGGACATAACCAATATTTTACTCACCGAAGATACACAGCAAGTTACAGATGATACGATGCAGAAAACATTGAAACTGCCAACCTGTAACGAAAATTGTATAGATTATGTCACTGCTATACAATTTCTATGCATCATAAAATATAAAGAGTAATTCTTTTACCTGTATGTAAAAAATAAAGGCAGGTTGGTTGATGAAATTTACTATATATTTCGGGATCACTAAGAATTTCCAAAGCCTCTAGCAGCATCACCTATAGGTTAGAAGTATAAATTGATAATGACTAAAGAATATTATATTTATCTTAAATCATAAAATAAACACTATATTTATATGTTACTTTGTAATAAAATTTTAAGATATTTTAACAACCAAGTCTACCAATTGTGTTTACATTTTAAAATATCATACTCTGTTATTGCCAAAACTATTAAGCTTTAATCCAAGAATCAAGGTGATACATGTGTGTATAAAATTAACTGTATCCTTTGTCTCATTTTTGCACGATCACAATAGCAAGGTTAATTATAAACAATCGGAAATTCAGTGTGTGCGTGCACGTTATGAGGTTTCGCGTTTACTTGCTACAAACTATATTGTTATATACTTTTATATCTCGAAAAAATCTATCAGACATCATATATTTATCTATAAACGTGAATTAGCAAACGCTTACTCGGTTATTGCCTTTAACAACATGTTCGTGTTATTAGCGAAAGTCAAGGTCGTTCGATCTATCATTAGAAGGTCAACTTGTTTTGTTTATAATATTAATGCTTAATTGTTTACACGACAAAACGCTATTAAATATCTTCGGTTTTAACAAATCTATGCGTAAAAATCTACAAACATACTATACGGGGAGAGAGAGAGAGAGAGAGAGACAGAACAAAACATCGAAGAGCAAAGAAATATTACGAAGAAGTTAGGTTATGAATCAATCTCGACCGGTTTTTACTATTAATAGAAAATGCTGATTCGTACATCAAATTCTTTTCAATTAGCATAATGCATACTTTATATTTGATGAATTAGTCGCCATAAAAAATAATTAATAAATATAACAACGATGATCACGTACCAAAATCACAAAAAATCCGAATTTCTCGGGCTTGTTAACCTCTCACCAATCCACGTATCCGCCCGCCCGCAAACACGTCTGACATTTCATCCAGCCTGCAGATAATATGCGTTCCCGGTCATCCCGCTATGCTCACACCTGTGTGTAAGAATGATCCAAGCAAGCGATAATACCACTGGCGCCGCCATTGTACACTACAATCAGTTTTTACCAAAAATGTGTCTAAAATTTCTACCGTAGCTAACATCGTTATAACATAGAAATGATATTAATTAGAGTTAACGAATGATCATAATTTTCGGTTTTATTCTTGGGAACTCTAGAGCCCCCTTACTATTTTCAATATTCCCGCCACAGATAAGATACGATATAGAGCTAGCAAGCATTCAAATTTTTTGTTTACGCTAGGAAGGATCTTATTTTATCATTTTCGTATCACTTACGACGTTACCGATAATGAACCGTACAGATAGCAACGCTTATGTTGGTAAGAGTTAGAACTAAGAATTGTCAACTATATTATTTATCTTACTTTACTTTATTAGTTACCTAGTTTAAATTAAAATTATTATAGGTATTATAAGTTTATACAATAACGTGAGACATCGCCCACTGTCGAATTGAGTAACCTCCTCCTATTCCGAAGTCGGTTAAAAAATATAGAATTTTTTATTTTGAATTCATGTACAAAAATAAAGTACAAGTTAAGTTTCATGTTGTTCAAGGAACTGTTTTAACAAATTATTACTAAGCGGAATTATCAGACATTCGGTACCATCTTTATTACGTTTAGTTCGAACTAATTTATGATCTATGAACTCTGTTAGTTGTGCTCTCAGAGCTAAATCAGTACTCACAAGAAAACTTTCTCGTGCCATCCGATATAAATCCTTAAATGCCATTCCTATATAAACAGTAAAATATGAAATTACAGCCTATCAAATATTCCTTGATATTATATTCAATTTGGTACACATATACATATAATTACCTGTAAAATCACTGTTACTACCATTATCCAACTGATACTGTATTAAAAGCTTATATATTGCTTTAGCATTTGAAGTTAAAGAGAGGAACACATTATGAAGGGATGATAAAGCAAGTGCTCCGCTTTGTTGTATTAACAGTGAACCTTCATATGAAGTCTCTACTTTATAGGGCAGAAGTGTTGTAGCATCCCACCAATAGAAATTATATTTATAGTGCTTCATATGATCCCATACTAAGTCAAACAAATGTAATTAATTACCCACTTCTGAATAAAAAATTATGGAAATAATGCATATTACTTACAAAGTGGTGCATTTATATGATCAACAGATGCCATTATGCAAAGATTTGGTATTTTGGCAAGACTGGAAAGAGTATCCTGTGTTTTATTAGAGCGCAACATTATACCATCTATATTATGAATTAGTAAATACAGTCTGTCTTTTGAGTTCGTTTTTAACACTTTAGAAATGAGTTCGATACATTCTGTTGTACCAGCTGGTACATTCAAGTCTAGAAGATCTACTATTATACCATCAAGAATCTGAAATAAAATTCTTTCAATGGATATAGATATATATTTAAATTATACAGTGTTACTGCAGTACAAACTTACCTCCTTTACTGTTAAACTAGGAAAAAAGCCATCAACAACTAAGGTTGGATGATCGGCGATGAATTCATGATGAAAATCGTTAATTAAATTTCTTTTGGATCCTAAACCATGTAACAGTAATGTGTAACCTTCCCTGATTTATTAATATAATTATTACCAGTATTACTCAATACTTTGTTAATTTTTAACACTAATAAATATATTTATGAACTTACTCCATAATGAAGTACCACAAAGGAAAAAGTTCACGATAGTCCTCTGACAGAGAATAAATGAGCTTCTTATGTGTTTTTGTGACATGATCCTGATTTTCTAACAACTCTTGTAATTTGTCTCTGGTAAAACGAGAATTACAAAGACGAGCTAGTGTATGATTTGATGTAACAGTTTTAGATGACTGATTCTCAAAATATTCATCAGTTTTCATGTGCTACAAGAGATCAAAATTTTTAAATATAATTTGTGCATAATATAAGAAAATATTTACTTTAATTTTATATAACTCACATAATCTTTGTAAGTAGTTCTGCGATTAATTTGAGATCTTTTTGGAGTACTGATTAACTTATCTTGTAGTTTGAATTTGTATCGCATTAATTTTTGATCAGTTTGTTTGTTACTATCTTCGCTATCACTTGAATTAGTGCTGTTACTGGTTTCTTCAGGCTCTGTATCTGTATCATCTTCTGTAGGTACAAACTCACTGTCTTCGGATTTACTCTCACTATCACTCGATATTAGCGCTAATAAAATATTTTTAAAGTGTAGAAGCATTTTGAAAAATATGGAAAATTGCAATATTTTATCTGTATTTATGATAAAAAAAACATATATAGTACCTCTGGAATTAAAACTTTTTCTTCTATCAATTGGTGTCCTATTGTTATTACTTTTTGTACTAGTAACTTTGTTAGTTTTAATCATAGGTGATGTTTGAGATCTGTTTATACTAAAAGATGTACGATACATATTGGCTTTTTGAGCCATGCCATCTTTCTTAGTAGGTGTTTCAAATCCATAGATATTTTTGCCACTAACATCATTTTCACTAAATAACTCTAAAAGGATTTAATGTAAAATTAAATGATATAACAATACATCATAAAATGAAACAAAAATACACTTTTGTTACTTACCAATTGGTTTCTGTATTTCCTTATTAATATCTTTGTTCTGTTGATCTATTTCACTTTGTAATATATTTTCTGGCGTGGAATCAGGCAACTCATCTTCAAGATATTCTGTAATTATTGTTAAACAACCAATACACAGTTATATAATATTTATATGAAATTGAAAGGAAAATTCTGAATGAGAGTACAAAAATACATACGTTTGCAGTTTTTACCACTAAACGCTTTTATTCTAGAAGAACGACGTAAATTCTTAGCTTTGTCAGACATTTTTCCTTTCGAACTTATCATCAAACTATTATACGGTTTTTAATAAACAACTACATCACTGTGTATATTTACAATTGATTGAATTGGAGCTAACGGCGAAAAACCAAATTTGAAATTTAATCTAGATGTACAGGGCACCCAATTGACGAGGGTCAACAGACCCCAGTGCATAACAAAGCTATGAGTACAAACGAGGTACAGATAGACTTGACACACAATGTAAATTTCTGTCCCACGGTCCGGGGGCTTCGAAGCCCCCTTACCATTTTAGTGGCGCATGCGACACTATCGGTTCAAAATAGAATAAAGCAACAGCGCTAACGAAACGGTAGGAATTATAACTAAACATAGCAACTGTTAATTATTTTTGACCACAGACGAGGTATAAGGATAGACCTATCATCTTATGGGACTTCGTGTCCCATGTACTGCAATACCGATCGTGCAAAACAACAGACGTTTACTTACGCCCTCTACCATATGGAGCGGTGAATTTAGGAATCATATTCGACCCAATAATCGAAGTTGGTAACATCAATAGATCTGTTGCGATAAAGAACGAGAATCTCATCCCCCCTTGAAAATAATCCATACTTCGACACTTAAAATATTAATTTCTCATCATTGCGTAACGATATCGAAAAACGGTCAACGGGACAGTATTCTGCATGCTTTCTTCTTTCTAAATCATGATGCATACATCAGAATTTTTGTAAAAAATCGAAGCATCTCGAATTTGCCCGATCAAATACTTGTTCGAAAGAGGAAAGTCTCTTCTTTACGAATATGCAGGTCTCGTTTCGATAGGATGGCTGGTTCGAAAGATACAGCAGTTTAAAGCTCGCAAAAGACCCATACTCCGACACTAAAAAGATTAATTTCACATCACTCCGCAACGATATCGAAAAATGGACAACGGAACATTATTCTCCATGCTTTTATCTTTAAAATGAGCCATTAAACATTGAAATCGGCGGTGGTGACCATTTTGGCAAAAATCATGATGCATAGGTCAGGATTTTTGTCAAAAATCGAAGCATCTCGAATTTGCCCGATCAAATACTTGTTCGAAAGAGGAAAGTCTCTTCTTTACGAATATGCAAGTCTCATTTCGATAGGATGTCTGGTTGGAAAGATACAGCAGTTTTAAGCTTGAAAAAGACCCATACTCCGACACTTAAAAAATTAATTTTTCATCATTGCTTAACGATATCGAAAAACGGACAACGGGACAGTATTCTGCATGCTTTCTTCTTTCTAAATCTTGATGCATACATCACGATTTTTGTCAAAAATCGAAGCATCTCGAATTTGCCCGATCAAATACTTGTTCGAAAGAGTAAAGTCTCTTCTTTACGAATATGCAAGTCGCGTTTCGATAGGATGACTGGTTAAAAAGTTACAGCAGTTTTAAGCTTGAAAACGACCCATACTCCGACACTTAAAAGATTAATTGCTCATCATTGCTTAACGATATCGAAAAACGGGCAACGGGACAGTTTTCTGTATGCGTTCTTCTTGAAAATGGGCTATTAAACATTGACATCGGCGGTGGTGTCCATTTTGGCCCGAAAAAAAACCAAAGGCTATACATAAGGATTTTTGTTAAAAATCGATCACTATCTGCAATGAAGCTACCGCGAAAAACGATGTTCTTTTTTATTACATTTCGATTCTATCGATTGATTCAACTTGTATTTCATGTCAGTGAAAAATAATTAACAATCGTTATGTTTAATTATAATTCCTACCGATTCGGTAGCGCTGTTGCCTTTTTCCATTCTAAACCGATATTGTCGCATGCGACACTAAAATGGTAATGGGGCTACGTAGCCCCAAAACCGTGGGACAAAAATTTACATTGCATGATACGTCTATCCTATACCTCGTCTGTGTTTTGACTGACATGAATTACAATTCAAATCAACGCGACAGATCTTTTCCAATCTACATATTGATATTACCGACTTCGATTATTGTGGTTGAATATGATTTCTAAACTCACCGCTCCATATCGTAGAGGGCGTAAGAAAACCTTTGCTTTGTCGCACAATCGGTATTTCAGTACATGGGACACGAAATCCCATAAGATGGCAGGTCTGTTCTTGTACTTCGTCGGTGATTTAACCCATAAACAATGAAGCTTTAGAAATTGACTGGTAGATAGAGTCTTAATCATCGTGGAGTTCGGCTCGAAGAATTGTTCCCTCCTAAAGGTATTTGTCTATATCTCAAAACGTCTCAAAGTTCCCATCTTTCTTGTATTATTGTAGACATTAATAACAATATGAAGCATTGTCAATCCAGTGCAGACTTCTTTGGAATACTGTGATTATATATTTCTTATCTATACCTGAAAATATCTAAATATTTGTAGTATAAACAAGTTAGGTACTCGCAATATAAACAAGAATTAAAATTGTTTTCATTTACATGTAAGTATACTTACTGTGTAATTGTAAAACATGATTATCTGCTGTTGCTACCTTGAGATTGATGTTAATAGATTCAATGGAGACTGAGAATTCAGTTATATTGGATACCTGTGGAGATGATTCGGTCTTGCTTCAAACAGTAAAAAATATAGTTAATCAAAATCAACATGACGAATTGGAGCCAGAAGAGGAAGAATTTTTTTTAGTAACAGATGTAGAAAGTGAGCGACATAGAAATATAGATGTTACAAATGAGGAGTCAGGATGTAATTTAAATGAATCTTTAGAAAAAATACCATGGTCAGGCTTATGTAGGATATGTGCAAATGTAAATGACCACTTAATACCTATCTTTGAAGGAGAAGGCATGGAACATGCATTATGTAGCAAAATACATAAATATTTGCCAATACATGTAGGTACCTATAGATTTTTATTCAAAAATATTTGATAACATCTATATTAGATATAGTGTCATCTTATAGATTTCTGTGAACGACTCACTACCTCTACAATTGTGTTACCATTGTGCAGCCACATTATTAGCATGGCATGAATTAGCTGAGGGATGCTTAAATGCAGAACGTAGATTACTGGAAATACAAAATTCATCTCCAAATAAACAGGTATATTCTTTAACAATTTCATATGGAATATAAATAATCTGTATATTTATGTATATGTATAATTTATTAAAAAAAAAGATTTTATATTATAATTTGTAGTACCTTCAACAACAATCAACAGACAAATCAGAAACTCTCCCAGAAACTGCCGTATCTACCGAAAGAGTTTTTGTAAGTATGGTTTAAAAACTTTCATCCATTTTTATTACTCCATTTATTCTTATTGACTTATAAACAATGTTTTGTTGTATCTGTATGATTATAGTCCAATCAGGAAACTGAAGTTAAGGATGAAGTTTATGTAAATGGAGCTACTAATGATTCTAGCAGGTAATACATTTTTATCACATTTTAAAAAATAATTTTTCTGTAATGTTTTGTTTCTTATAAATTGATCCTAAATTGAAATAATGATTATATAAATAGTATAGCATAATTAATTGAACGTGCAGGTAAAATGCCTTTGATACTAACATAGTAACATTAATTAAAATTATATTAATATAATATAATAATATTGGTACTTCGTACATAATTAAACATCACATAAAATATAAAAGTAATTGCACTTTAAGGATATATAATTTCAATTCCTACAATAATTTTATCAGTGCTATCACCCATGTAAAAATATTAAGAACACTAAATAGAAAAAGGAGCTGAGAATGTTCTATGACAAAATAAACGTTTTGGATATGACAGAAGCTTGACTTTAATCATGTTGAAAAAGCTATTCATGTGCCATGATTATGGGGTGAAAATGCCCATCTTCTGAATTCTTCAAATGCTACTACAAATGTTGGAGTCAAGTCTCGACTATTTTCCAGGTCCAGTAGCACCCGGACATCATTTAAAGTATTCCTTGAAATGCACAATATATTTTGGAAGCCATATAGAAAAAGATGTCAGCTACAGCAAAAAAAATCCAATATGGGTGGAGATTGTGGTTCTATTTGGATTGCTGTAATGGATACAACACTTGACCATTCTTCTATGATAACTGATCTACAGCAAAATAATGATAAGGAAGTTAAAGAAGAAATGTGTGAAGAATACAAACAAGACGATGGAAAAATTCTAGAACAAGAGCAAAATGCATGCATGGTAGCATTCCTTCCAAATGTAAATACTGAACCTGAAAAAACAAAGACATCATGTAAAATTCCTATAAGTGATACTAAAGATTCTAATGAACATATAAAGAAACAAAAACATTTTTCTGATACACAAGAATCTTATCAATGCATCGAATGTGGAAAGTGTTTTAAATTAAAAGATTCATATTTGAGGCACATGAGGATACATAAAGATGAAAGACCATTTACTTGCCATGTATGTGGAAAACAATTTCGTGATTCTGGTGGGCTCTCCAGACACCTAAAAGATGTACATGCAAAAGTTAAAAATTTTATGTGTGATATTTGTGGCAAATCATTTGCATCAAAAGCTACAAGAGATGATCATCGTCGTACGCATACAGGAGAGAGACCTTATATTTGTGACTCCTGTGGTAAAACATTTAAGTCAAAAGCTTCACTTTATATTCATAGCAAATTGCATACAAAGGAGTTTCCACATCCATGCACTTATTGCAATAAAAAATTTCGTAGACGCCAAGAAATGTTAGCTCATGTAACCACGCACACAGGAGAAAAAAATTATGGATGTGATATATGCTCAAAAAGGTTTAGAGTGAAATCTGAACTAGTTAGGCACAAGCTTATTCACTCCGAAACCAAGCCATTTGTTTGTGTTAAATGTGGGCTGGCTTTTCGTCAAAAACGTTATTTAAACAATCACATTAAAAGCAGACATGTTGACTCTCTACAAATGGGCTAACTCACGCACTGCAATTTACTTCTACACAGATAATTCTTCGACATTTTAATGTCAAGGATTTATTCAAATCCGCTACGTTTATTATGTTTCCAGGTATGGTTCTACAATGAAGAAAACCTTTGCGGCATACTGTGCAACTCGTACTGCTGCTTTAGCAACATATAAAAAAGAACAAACGTACTTTCAACACACATCTGAACACAGGAAAAAGAATTATAGCTTTGTTACAATTGAAGATCATGGTGAAGTAAAGATAGAGAGGGTATTACATGAAAATGAAAAAGAAATCTTAACGAGAACTAGAACATCCTTGCCTCAGAATAATATGGAAAGTAATATTGCGCCTATGAAAGCACTAATGAAACAATACATCTGTAATAATTGTAAACGAGTTTTTAAAAGAAAATTTAATTTACTACGTCATACAAGCAAATGTTCTACACATAAACATGCCAATAAAAAAATACCAATGGAAACGAACTGTATTAAAATGAAATGTAAAAATGTTATTGATAAAGTAACACACGAGGATGTAAGTGAAACTAAAGCAAGAAAACATTGCAATAAATATGACAAATCAAAGAAAAGATTTGACTCTTATCCTTGTATGTACTGTGAGTATACAACAGAAAAAAAGAAATTGTTTGAATTGCATGTCATAGAATCGCATCCAGAACGTTCGCAAAAAAAGGAAAAAAAAATTCGATGCAAAGACGAAGAAGCAGTAACACGTGCCAGAATTGAAGTAGATGGAAAAGTTTACTATCATTGCAGTGAATGTGGAAAGAATCTTTATTCACCATATACATTCTCTTGGCATATACGAATACATACCGGTGAACGTCCGTTTACTTGTCATCTCTGTGGAAAACAATTTCGCGTTAACCAAGGCCTCATGAGACATTTGCGCGAGACTCATGCAGGCATTAAGAATTTTTCTTGTGATATGTGTGGGCGCAGGTTTTCGACAAAACGTAACGTAGATGATCATAAGCGTATTCACACCGGTGAACGCCCTTATGCTTGCAATATATGTGGAAAATCATTCAAACAGAAATCATCATTATTTGTTCATAAGCGTATTCATTCGAATATCTTTCCGTTTACATGCTACTATTGTAATCAAAATTTTAGAACTAGACCACAACTGATGGTTCATATTACTAAGCATACAGGTGAAAAACCACATGCATGTGATATATGTGGCAGAAGTTTCCGCATAAAACATGAATTAAAAAAACATAAATTAGTTCATTTTGATGAAAAACCATGGCAATGCAAAGAATGTAATGTTGCTTTCCGTCAGAAACGTTATTTAGTTAATCATAGAAAACTTAATCACAGTGAGGACTCAATGGTATCAGCAAATCAATAGCTAATGAAATGTTGAATATAAATTAACAAAAACATTATTGTTCTGTGAAGTTTACATAAGAAACTACTGCAAAATTGAATAAATCACATCTACAACTGAGTATTAAAAATATTATTTCTGTTAGATTTATAAAAGTTATACAAGCAATGATATGACATACCAAATTTTCTACAACCATCGATTGTTTGAATACGGAAAACATTTTTAATGCGCATCAAATGTAAACAGGTATGTTCATAGCCATATTAACAAAATACAATTTATTAAATAAAAACCTAAATGATAATTGTTATTCTTTTAAATAAAAGGCATTCTGCACGTTCATGTTTTATTAGTAGTAATAAATATTATATCATTGGTAATAAATATGTATTTAGACAATGTTAAAGCGTATCTTTTGCATAGCTTTAATTAAACTGTACATCATATTATCTTTTTTAGATGGCAGTCTGAGGATAACAGTATTATTCAAATTTCCACAATTCGACTAGAAGATTCAAAAATAGAAGGATTACAATATCTTCAATGTGCTCAATGTGAAAAAGTATTTATAGATATTAAATGTCTTATAAATCATATGAATGTGGAACATGGCGCTGAAATGCATTATTGTTCCCATTGTAAAGTAGCATATAATGGATTAAAAAAGGATTTTGAAGAACATTTGACTGCACATTATAATACTACATATGCTATTTCAAAAGACGTACTATTGGAAGGTCAAGTTTCATTGATGCAAGAGTCTAAAACCAATGATAACAATGAAACACAAAAAGAAGAAATTAATGTAGAAGCTACACACGATGACAAGTCATTATTTACTTGTCACTTATGTAATAAAACTTATAAGAAGAAGTGTGAGTTAAAGAAACATGTAATCTCGCACGATGATATAATCCGAGCACAAAATCAGGATGAAGCAGAATTAATATACAAGGCAAAACAAATTATTAATGATCGAGTTTCATATAAATGTGAAATATGTAAAAAAATTATGTTCACAAAGCGCGGTTTCTTACGTCATATGAGAGTACATTCCGGGAAACGTCCATGCAGATGCGAGTTATGTGGAAAATGCTATCGTATTGAACAAGATTTAGCACGTCATATAAGAGACGTTCATGAAGGTTTGAAAAAATACGCGTGTGATATATGTGGTCGTGCATTTGCAAACAAAGGTGCAAAAGACGATCATAGAAGAATACATACAGGAGAACGACCATATGCCTGTGAACATTGTCCTAAAACATTTCGTACTCTAAATTCTATATATATTCATAATCGTGTACATACTAATTATAAGCCCCACAAATGTTCATATTGTGGCAAATACTTCAGAAGTAGACAACGATTAAACAATCATGAAACAACTCATACAGGAGTAAAAGCATTTTCATGTGAAATTTGTGGTAAATCTTTTTCCGTTAAAGGAGAAGTTATGAGACATCATGCGACTCATAACCAAGAAAAACCATTTAATTGTAAAAGCTGTGGCATGAAATTTGGACAAAAAAGATATTTGCGAAATCATATAAAACAACATCATAAAGAAGAGTCTTGTATATTATTAGCAGAATTAATAGAGAAACATAATTAGTAAATGGACTTTGTAAATCTCAATTGCCTTATTTTTTTGTATGATTCTTATGGAATAATGTATATAATTACACATGTATGTTATATTTTATTAGAAATTTTTTACTATCTAATAAAAATCTCTGAAAGTGATCGTAACTGATATATATATATATAGTATGAAAAGATATTATTTATATTTAACAATATTATACATATTTTTTTACATTTTCATTGTTCTTTTTTTATAGAGAAAAATAGAAACAGTATCATATTTATGTTTGCTCTAAAGATGCATTATATAAAATTATATATTATTTCTTAACGTATAATAAAAAGCTATATTTTTAAAGAACGAATCGTTTGAAAAATTATTCATGCTTATGCAAAACTATTATCACAGGTAAATATCTCAGATATTTAGATAGCTTAAGTACTTGAAGAGTGAGAAATTTTCATTCTCATGAATTCTTTCAGTATCGCCTGAAAGATAAAATTGCAAATTTATTTTCTAATTTTTGTGATAACTTTCTTAATGAGCATAATGATCATTAATACCTCATCTAAAATTTGCCGATCATGTATCGTTAATTTACAAATATGTGATATTTCCTCCCAGATACTATCATCATTAAGAGATAATTGTTTTAAATCATTTATGAAGGGTAGTTGGCATTCTAATAACTGAAAATACATATAAAATTATATTGTTTTACATAGTGCTAATAGTTTTAATTAAATAAAACTAAAATATAACTCTTTAGTAGTATAGCTATAACTCTTACCTTCAGTATGCGTAATCTTTCCATTTTCCTAAATTTTCTTTTCACTGCTTTTGAAGCATGAGATAAACATCGCAGTACAATTTTTTTTTCAGACTGTTCCTTGGGATTATAGGTTCCAGCATTGTCCTACATGATATAAATAATCAAAACTTAAAATAATTAAACAATAGAATATATATAAATTAAAAAATATTAATTATAGCGTATAACATTATCCCAATTCTCCATTATAGGAGGCAACTCCTCTACTACAGACGATGCAATGGTCTTCTTTCTATTTTCTCCATAAATGTTATTGTCCTTAAAATAAGACATTTCGTCGTATCAACGTTCCAATAGATCAAGCAAATTCAGCAAACAAAAACGAAAACAACCACTTCTTATTAGCAATTAATTTCATCAAAGGAAATATTTAAACGTTACAAGTATTTATCGTTTCGTCAAGAACTTATTTCGATTTCACGTGTTTACATATTATTGTTTCAAATGTTTCATTCAAATGGATCAAGTAGTATTACGTATATGGAGGGAAAAGTTACCTACCTATATACCTATATGTTATCATCAGCGCCAACTGGCGATACAATCTTTACATTAGATGTAAATTAGAAAGAAAATTAGCGCCAAAAAGCACCATTTCTTTATACGTTAATTCAATTACAAATTTAATATTTCTTGAAAGTATGCTTTCGAAAGTATCTAATCGCTCGCCTTTTTAAACGAATATTACTATATACATAAATATCCATTGAGATATTTGAATTCTCTCTCTTACTTTAATTACAATTATATAAATTATTATTCAATTCTTATTAATCTCGAAGGCGCATTATTGGGTATACTGCCGAGAAAAGAACACGTCGCATTTAAAAGCAAATGAGATAAAGATAGATCCTACTGGTGGTGACCATGGACGTTTTGTTTCTCGTATGGAAAGCAAGAGTGGAAGTGACGAGGACGAGAAGGCGTCGGAGTATGAAAAATTGTCGTGTATTTTGAGAACCTGTTAGTGGTTGTGTGGAAACGTCTCTATAGTTAAAACAACCTTGCGCGCGTGCACGTAATACATCGAAAACTATTTATAAGTGGTAACACCACCGTCTTATTATTGCCCGAAATAAAATCGGCCGGCGGGAACGTCGCACGAACGAACGCGACGGCTCGTTGCGCTTATAAATATCAACTTACGATAACATTCTTTACGTAAAATCGTTGAATTTTTATTTTCCTTATTTACAGAAGAAAGAGAGGATCAAAATTGGACGGAAGAGTCACCGAAAACAAAGATTAATTACGTCGGTTCGAGGGGTAAAAGAGGTAACTCACGCAAAGGATCTCAAAGAAATGAGCCGACAAATATATCGATCTCACGAGCAACGGACATGCGTTGCCATTCGAAACGTGGCTGGAAGAAGACGGAAAGACGACGGAAGACCCATATTCTCGATGAACTCAGCGGTACCATTTCAGTTCTTTCCGAATTCCCGAGTTCGATGGAAGGTAGATAGATACATTGGCGCCGCATCTAACCGTCATCGATATCTCGAATTGATCCCTCGCGCGCTACTGTCCTTCGATATCTCGAACGACAGGATAATTATTCAGATACGATTCAAATATACGGTCAATTAATTCCGCGAACTCGTTTCGAACGCGTCTTAGATTCTATTTTGATACGGTAAATAAATTTCGTTCTTATCGAACGACGTAAACCTCTTTACGCTTTTTTTTAACTTAAAAGTATCATTTACGCGTGGTAATACGTGAACATTTACGCTATTGATATTTTCTTACTCATCAAAAGTGGTGTCGCATAGTGGCGGCTTAAATATACAAATTGTGGCTAAAAAAAAATACGCGCGTCACCGTTTTAAACGACGATATAATTTCATTGATAAGCACACATTTTTGTCTGCAGTTCCATCGTGGTGATCTCGATTGCGAATACGCAAAAACATGCCGATCTTAAAGAAGTAGCGCGCGTAATTGCGCCGCCTTGAAGAATCTACAATCCTGATCAAGTTTTCTTTTCTCTTTTCTTCGCGAAACGAATCAAAGTGAAAGAATGCAGCGGGTTCTTAGCTTCCAAATGGCTCGCGGATTCGGCGAGTCGAGCGAATTCGTAACGAAACGCATGTGCTTCTCATTTCTTTTCTCCGTTGGATTCCTCTGTTTGCTTTGCGGCTTTTTGCTCGGTCGTTTTGCCTCGGAAAGATCGCTGGAATTTCGCGCTGAAAAGAAGAGACTCGAGTTTGCGGGCAATGGACTCGAACATATGGAACATCTTCAACGTCTCTTATTTCAGAAATTGGGGGAGGCATCCTATGAAACGTACTATTTTCATTTTTGTGAATTTTGACGACATTTGAACGCTAATGCGCCATCTTATTTCATGAATTTTTTAAATTTAAATTTCTTTTCTTTTTGTTTTATCAAACAGAGATTGGACGACGTCCACCGTTGAAGGGAAAGAAACTGACAAAATCAGTGAAACGTTATCCAGTTTATCTGTTTTTAAAGTCGTTAAGAACAGTTCTTTCGTTCTAGCTACGTCTCATGGCGCTCGAGAACCAGGTGAATTTTTCATACATTTTATAATCAATTTTCCAATTAGACATTTGTTTATTTCAATATGTTTAGACAGGTTCGTGATCTTATCCGCAAGTGGAAGAGGAATCGGTATTGCGTTAGAATTAGCAAAAATATTTAATCAAATTCGGTCGGAATATGGTTGGATATCACGACGCACGTTGATTTTTTGTTTATTCTTTGATTCTTTCGACATTTGTCCGACCATGGTGCCTAATTTTATACATCATAAGGTCGTGGCGTACATTACTTTGTATGACGATAATCTACGAGGTTTGTCAATGGTGTATGCATCCAGCCTTTTGAAGATTAAAATATTGTTCGATTTAATTATGATTTTTTTTCTAGGTAACGGTAATTTTGTTTTTGCTGCATCCAACTTGATAAAATCTATGGTTCTACAAGATGTCAACATCATTAACAATTTAAATTCTTTCGAAAATCGTAATGCATTTAATGTAAATAATCTGGTACACCACGATACTTCACTTCCGCATCTTGTATCGGATATTCCACATGCTGCATTTTCTTTTGCGGTAAGTGTTTTTAAATATCTATACAAATACTTTTAATCTCTTTCAATTAAAAATTTACAAAAAATCATCCTATCATTCTTGTTTTTCCATGTAGAAAAAAAACAGTTCTATGAGCAGCAAAAGTGAAAATAATACTAGTTTCAAATTATATCATATTCCTGTAGCGCAATTAGTCGGCGACACTGTCTGGAGATTATCTGAGAGTTTAATTTTTCATTGGGATCCAAGATACTTTAATGAAACCATTACCGATGTATTGGAAACCATAAGCGCGTCCAACCCGCTGGACATTAAAGGTACTTTATAATCTATTATGTATTCTGTTGATTATTAAAAATATTCTCTTTTAGATGATATTACAAAGACCATAGTACAGTTAGTATCTGCCATACAAGACCTTAACCAAAGGATCGATTCGACCGATGCTAGCAAGTAAGTATATTTTAGATTATAAATATTATGCAAATTTAATGATATATTTATTTATTATATTTTTATGTTCTAGACCCCTGGATCTGAGAATATTGAATGACTTATTAATGGATTTGGATAGACTATTTTTATGTTCAGATAAATATATTCAATCTAAGTCATTTCATGAGCTGCCACAAAAATCTGATACATTTAATTACTTAAGTGAGCTACAAAAATGTTATAAGGCCGCTATTCAATTGTTACAGGAGTGGTAGAAGAAAGGCAGGAGAAAAAAGCTAAATATTTGTATTAAAAAATATATTTCAACTGACTGTGGCAATATTTGAATATGACCAAATATTACCACTGAATACTGCTATTATAAAATCATGTACTTTTTAAGATTTTTATGGTAAAAATAAGTTAAATTCAAACATTTTTTTAAAGTTCTTACATCTTATTGATATTATACCCATCAGAAACATTTCCATATGTTACAAATAAGTCAAAAATATAACATTTATTGGTGATTTATAAGAATATAACTACACTTTTTTTATCATCAATGTACGTTCAATGCTCCATATCTAATTTCTCTTTCAAATTGAGAAGCATCTAGGGTTCCTTCTATAGTCTCGCAATTTGGGTTGAAAACAGAATAAGCACTGAGTTCACCTTTCTTTTTAGGTCTAGATCGCGTATTTAAACAGATTAGTACTAACGTTGATACCACAAAATACACAGCTCCAAATTCTATCTCTATTGCAATTATATATAACGTAGCCCACAGAGCAAAGTATAGTAAATACATTACTTTAGTTAGAAGACTACACTGCATACTTTTTGTCTCATCTTCATCACAGCCTGTATCATCCTCCGCAATCTCTAAATTTTCTATGCTTTCTTTTGACACATTTTTTTGGTTTGATGTTTCAGAAGACTGAAAAAATTATTAAATAATGATTAAATATAATAATTTGGTGGAAAACGATTATTCAAAGTACCTGACATAATAGCTCTGTTTCTTCGTTTGACGTTTCATCTAACAATGCTTCCGAAACTGTATTAGAATTTCCATTCCACGGTAGGACACTCTTCACCGAACTTTTAATGGATTCTATCATCTCTTCTTTATGTTTTTTACGTCTATATGCCTCGAGTCTTGCCTTCATCATTTTAACATAATTTGTTTTCGTCACGATCTATTAAATACACTTTGCGTATTCGCCATATTGATAGACGCGTGTGCACATAACGGCACGTAGTGTTCTTTTTATGTATGTGTTATTTTAAAAGTTACTGTTGCAACAAGTTATGCATTTCGAAGAAAAATCTATTACGATATTATAAATTTAAGTGAAGGAAGTTGGTGGAGAATTGTGATATAAAAGAAATAAATCGAAAATTTATAAAGATCGTAATATATACTATATAGATCGTGAATTCATCAAGTATCAGATTATCGTACGGCACACGCCTCTGGGCATGTATATTTCCCACATTTGACTCGTGAGCGGTGACGGCGCGAGGTTTTAACGGTTGGTGAGGTCGAAGTTCGTAGGTGAAAAATATGTCAGAAGACGGAGTGGACATGGACATTGATAATCAAAGTGAGGACGGAGAGATTAAGAAAAGTCCATCGAAGGATATGGACGAATTCAGGTATCTTAAAGCTTTTTCGAGTAAAGTGAGGTTATGTCGTCTAACGTATAAACTTACACGCTCAAATATGTCACATGCGTATTAGACTCTACTTTTTAAGCGTACTTTTCAAAATACATATTTCGATAATACTTGATTTTGATTTTTAACTTGTTTTACGATATGACTTTGATTATTAAAATCTTCACTGCTATAATCTAAGCGATGCTATTTATCTCAATAAAAACAGTATATAGCATCTACGTGCAGTTAGCCTACAAATTGTAATAAATTTTACAAAGTACTAATATGTGAATACAGGTATTTAGATATATGTCTATAATTACATATTTATAAATGCTATTAACTTTTTTATAAAAAATTCTAATTGCAACTGTATAAAATCTATTATGCTTATTACTCACGAATGCAATTAACCTTGATCACCTCTATGCAATTTTACCTCGTTAACATTAGCATTAATATTAACGTAATTGAATTCAATCTGTATAATTTGTATGATTAAACATTTATATTGATAATGTTTAGTTCGAAGTCTTACCGATATTGCCGCTGTAGTCTGGTTTGTCTAATCAATCGGTAAAGACGCGCGTAATACTTGTAATTGATATAGGCGAATTAAATTTCCACGAAAAGAGAACTTTGCATGTATAATCACTAACTGCAAGGTCTAAACGAATTGTCGTTTACGTTTCTGGAATGTTACTGTCTTTGATGACTTAACTGCTTATTCATCGAAAATGATCGAAAAGTGTGTTAAGTGATAATAACATGTATTGAATCACGATCAGAATGCCGAGGAATGCTCATGCTACCGAGATTCTATAGGTACAAAATTACAAGATATTGTGTATTGAGTAATATTATCATTAATTTAATTGTTTACAAATTTTCCATCGATTATTTATTGTTCGCGTTATACATCTCGTTAAATATTATTTATTCTTCAGTTTCTCAAAGGAATCTATTTACACCTATTTTCCAAAAACATCTTTACATTCCAGCTTTTCAGAAGAAGATGGCGGAGACACAGCAGATTCATTGGATATAAAACCACCGCAAGCTGCAATTCGGCATCGTAAATCAAATTCGTCACATAGAAGAGAAAAACATAATGAACGAAGAGATCGCCGTGAGGAAAAGGAACGTAAATCACGCCATCATGAACGTGGAGAGGATAGACATAGAGATAAGCATAGGCATCGTAGGCACGGCATGGATCCAATGGATAGATCAGAACGACCAGAAGGTTCAAAAAGAGAAAGAGAAAGAATTGAACGATTAGAGAGGATGGAGGGTCATTCCAGAGATAGAGAATCAAGACACGAGAGAAAGGAACGTTCTACGGGTGACAGGGTTTTAGAAGATTTAAGAGAAAGGTACTTTTCTTTTTCCATTTGCTCTAGGTAGGTGTTATTAATCATAGATAATTAACATTAATTTTCTTATTTTCTAAGGCTCTTGGACAAGAGAAGAGAAAGGAGAGAAGATCCGCGGGAATTACGTGAATATAAAGTAGAATCCCGTCGGGAAATACGTTTGGAGGATGCTCGCGAAATCCGGGAATCTCGAGATCGTAGGGAGGTACGAATGGAAGAAATGCGTGAACGTCGCGAAATGCGAATAATGGACGAGGGCACTAGTCGACGTGAAATGCGGATGGATGAACGCAGGCAAATTCGAGTATTGGAAGAACAATATTCTGAAGCAGAATTAATGGAAAGAACAGACAGGAGTGAGAAACGACATAAAAGATCTCACAAACACGATAGGTTCCGCGATAGAGAAAGGGAGAAGGTCGAACGGGAGAAGGAGCATAGAGAGAAACAGTTGAGAGAGGCAATGGAAATTGTAAGCACAGAAGAAGTTGATGAAATGGAGATTAATGAAATCCCAATACATCCAAAGGAACCAAAAGAAATGACAGAGCAAGAACTTAGAAAAGAAAGGTGATTAGAATATACAAGATGGAGCAAATTTGATGATTACCTTGCACATAATTTTTGTTTATGATCTTATCACAAAACTCATTAAGTTGAAGAAACAGTATTTTGAAGGGTCAAAAGAAGTGTCCTCTGAATTTAATTATTCACAAGCTATCATGCTATTGTAACAAAAATACAAGGTTTCATTTTAAGAAAATAATATTGACCTAAAAATCTTAGAAAAAAAATCAGTCTTTAAGAAAATTTTGTTTACCATAATATGGGCCCTCCCAAATACTGTTCCTTTGACTTGAAGAATTTTTTCATAAGATCATAAACAAAAGATGATCATAGAATCTGCTTCACCCTGCATATTTGATAGCATAAAGGCACATATGAGTCAGATTTATAATTGTTTATCTTTTTAATATTTTTGTTATAGATTATTAGAAGCAGATAGAGAGATGGCTAGAAGAAAAGAAGTATCGCGTCTAGAATTAGAAGCTAGAAGACTAAAACGGGGCGAAAAGCGACCTTTAAGCCCAGAAACTATTCAAGATCCATCAATCGTTGAATTATCAGATGAGAGTCCTAGTCCGGTACCGTCTGATGAAGGACGATCGAAGTCGGTCGAGTATGTGTTCTTAATAATTACATTATCATACAAATAACATAATAGATATATCATCTCGAGATAAAAGTGTTCATTTGATTTTTTTAGGTCCAGGCACTCCTCGGATGGACAAAGGAGTATACACGAGAGATCTTCGGATAGGCATTCTTCCGATTCTTCGGACTCTAGCAGCGACGAGGACGATGAGTCAAATGAATCCAATAAGGGTTCTAACGCCGATTCTAACGATGGTTCCGATTATAATAATCCGAGTCCATTATCTGTAGATCGGTTAGCGAAATCTGATCACTCTGATGGAGATTCACCTGGCCACGTGGATCCCAATGGCGTTGCTAAGAATGCAGAAGAGGAAGAGGAAGAAGAAGAAAAGAAAAACGAAGAGCCCGAATTACCTCCATATTTACCGGCCATTCAAGGTTTCGTACATATTCATCTACTTATCTCTAAAAAACAAAAAGGAGTTTTCAGTTATACGTTATGAAAAATCGAATTTTTTCAGGTTGTAGAAGCGTCGAGGAATTTCAGTGTTTAAATCGTATAGAAGAAGGTACGTACGGAGTGGTGTACAGAGCACGTGATAAACGAACGGATGAAATCGTTGCATTAAAGAGATTAAAAATGGAAAAGGAAAAGGAAGGTTTTCCTATTACCAGTTTAAGGGAAATTAATACATTATTGAAGGCACAGCATCCTAATATCGTAACCGTGCGAGAAATAGTGGTTGGTAGTAACATGGATAAGATATTTATAGTTATGGATTATGTAGAACACGATTTGAAGTCATTGATGGAGACCATGAAGCAGAAGAAGCAAGTTTTCATCCCTGGTAAGATTAAAAAAAAAAAAATTGTTTTTACCTTATGTCGACATCAATTCACATTATTTGATAAAAAAAAAAACTTTTGTCATTGTAGGTGAAGTGAAATGTCTTATGCAACAATTATTACGCGCAGTAGCACATTTGCACGATAATTGGATTCTTCATCGCGATTTGAAGACATCAAATTTATTACTGAGTCACCGAGGTATTTTAAAAGTTGGTGACTTTGGTTTAGCTCGCGAATATGGTTCTCCACTGCGCCAGTATACGCCAATCGTTGTAACACTTTGGTACAGGGCACCAGAATTATTGCTAGGTGGCAAAGAGTATAGTACGCCTGTTGACATGTGGTCCGTAGGGTGAGTAACTAACGCTAATGTTTATGGGATATAACAAAGATCAAAATATTACAATATTAATCATATTGAAATCGTTCTTTCAGATGTATTTTTGCAGAACTGTTAAGAATGGAGGCTCTATTTCCAGGAAAGTCTGAAATTGATCAATTAAACAGAATATTTAAGGAATTGGGTACACCGAGTGATCGTATTTGGCCGGGATATAGTAAATTACCGATGGTCCAAAAGATTCCATTCGCTCATTATCCTGTAAATAATCTAAGACAAAGATTTAGCCTGTCTCTTTCGGATTTGGGCATTGAATTATTGAACAAGTAAGCAGCAGTATATTTATTTTTTTCTAATAAGTTCTTCACTAATATAATTGCGATATCACAGCTCCGTTATTGTTATTTTTTAGATTCTTGACGTACGATCCGCAACAACGGATAACTGCCGATGATGCCTTGAAACACAACTATTTTACGGAAGCACCCTTACCAATCGCACCAGAAATGTTCCCAACCTGGCCTGCCAAATCAGAATTAGGAATACGAACAGCGAATGCATCGCCCAAACCACCCAGTGGTGGGAAAGAGTACAAACAATTAGGAGATGGTGACGATGCTGATTTAAGTAATTCAGGCTTTCATATGGGATTAATGGAAGGTGGAAGACAACCACCCGTAGGGGGTGGTTTCCACTTAAAATTCTAATAATAATAATAACATATACTTTGTTGAAATGGAAGTAAATATAGTTTCTGAAATATCTGTATATTCACATGCGTGAACTTCAAAAAGGCAATTTATATAACGAAGAGCCACATTCCTGTGAGTTCTTTAAACGATTGATACAATAAAATTATCGATCGAGTAATAAAAATCACTTACAGTCTAAATTCTTTGTTGTGCAGAATCTTTTATGTAATGGTGCAGTAGCTCAACTGTTACGTTTATCGATGTAACGACACAGCCGTTTTTATGCATTTCAGACCTCTGTGCACTACAAGGTAATTTTCTTTTGTTATAAATTTCTGAAAAAGCATTAACATTTCTAACGGATTCTTTTATTGCGTAAAATCTTATGTGATTGGATTAAAATGTATAAAGTATCCACATATTTCTCATATTTTTACTAGATTAATCCCTTTGTCCTTAGCTAAGCCTCTGTTTATGGTTGGTCCGATCGAAGTACCACGAGTCACGCTTGTTTTTTATTTTTTACCCGAATTTCTTACCATGAGTCTCGCTATGGTCAGAACGTCCGTACAATATTTGCTATAAGCTACTTGTTTATGCAGCTCTGTTTTAGTTACCTTCCTTTTGCCAGAAAAAAATGAGGACAATTATTTACTTAAGAGACACCGCGCCGATGACCCCTTGCCCTTGAGACATTTTGTCAAGGATATGATGCTGAGTAACTTTTTCTAATAACTTATAATTTCTGAGATATCCAAAGTTTAGTTTTTGAGTGTGCAGAACTATAAAACGTCTCTTCCACCCGCCTCTGATTCATCGGTGTAATGACCCTATGTAATCAAAAGGTATACAGGTTTAATAAGAGTCAGAAATGATCTTTATGTATTCATTTATTCAGTTCTCATAGTTCATATGCATAATTTAATTATAGAATCGAAATGAAAAGAAAACTTTGTACTGTTGCATCTTTGGTCTTCGTGGTTGCTTTACTTAAATAAAAGAAAAGCACTTGCGAACGCAAAGAAATACTATTAGTAGTATAGATTTTTCTAAGTAACTATCGGTAGCCATCGTCTCGTAAACATTTTATTTTCCAGCATTGTTCATATTCTTTGGAAGACCCAGTAAAGTGTTGATAATTTCGGAGTTGCGCTTGGGATAGCAGAGTCGTGGCATTGACGTTAATAATCTAGCGACCTGCAGATCGTTGTCCTGAAAGGAAGTCGTACGTTAAGAGTTATGTTAAGGAGTGCAGTATCTTGTCATTCATTCTTATTCATAGATCATATTTATGCACCGTTCTTAGATGTCGGATTATGTCAAAGCGTAGGAAGATTTAATTTGCATGCGTTCAACGGACGATACGATATACAGAGCGTCCAAAAAGTCCCGGACCTCCCTATTTGTCTCGGAAAATACGCATTGGACAAAAAAATGTTAAGTATTAAAGTTTAATGATTTTTAAGAAGCTATATAATTCTATCAAAATTAGTCCGTCCTCGACTTTTTAAGGAGATTTTAAAGGAGGATTTACTTGAAAATTTCAAATAGGAACCTCCTTTTGTTATTTTTTACTCTAAGGGGAAGACGAGATAACTTATGCGATACTCCGTTTTCGTCCGATACGTATTTTTACAGAAAAACAAGTACTCCGGGACTTTTGGTGACACTTTGTATAATTATTGCACAATATAATTAAGAAAATAAAAGAGAAATTACCAGTCCTCTTCCGTAAGGAAAGTTTAATGGAAACATATTTCTTTCGTTGTCGTCGATAATTGCAAAGACTTGAGAAACGATTACAAGGAACAGTGCGAAGATAAATAAGGATTTCATTCTGATTCTTGCTTTGGTCCTGACACTGAAAAAGAACAGATTCTATAGAAAGGATATAAAACTCAAATCTTATTATTGGAATACTTTAGGGTATTAAAATTATCTTACCTGTGGGATCCTGGATATGCGAAGTTGTTATTAATAGCCTGCTATTCTCGAAGGACCAAGAAGACAATGTGATCGGTCCTCGGAAGACACCGTTCTTTTATACTAACTGATTTGCGCAAGAGATACGTTGAATTTTCTCTGTCGATGACAGTCTGTCAGTCGCATGAAAATCCCTTATTTCCGAACGTGCTTCTTACGGAAACTCGCTAGAGCGTTTAAAATTTCTTTTGCTCCATAAAATGACAGAGTAATCGCGGAAATAGATCGAATCACGTAAAAATTGTTTCAATTTATTAAAATGTAAACAGATAACCGAATTAATTTCCTCATTTTAAGAAATCTTATCACGTTACAGTTGTTTTTATCAATTCGAAGCGACTATCCAGTGCAATTTGTTTTTTGCGCGCAAGAACGTGAACGACGTACCATAATTAAACGAGCGTTTCATCCTTCGGGTGCAAGAGGATAAGGTGTGCGAGTTAATCGGAAGAAGATAATAATAAAAACTATAAGAACGCGTGTATCGTTGGATTTTCACCATTGGTGAAATCAAAACTTGATTTCTTAAAGCAATTAGCGAACATATCCGTAAATTAAAGATAGGAGATAGTACTGGCAAGTTTTAACGACCTAATGCACTACCATGATGATAATTGAAGTTACGTCGATTCTTGGAAAGTCGTATTGAAACGGAAATTTTACTAAATGCTTGTAAGGAGATTTTTAAAACATCGTAAAATAAAAATTCGTAATGAATTTAGATTTGTTTTACAACTAAGTTTCCTCCTTACAAGAATTTAGTTAGATTCTTGTTTCAATACGACTTGGAAATTACGCCAATAATCATTAATTTCTACATTGAAATAATTCTGGTCGAAGTAAAAGTCAAATATGTAGATTCTGGGAAAGTCCGTGCTACTTTATTTCTTAAACTGAACTAATTAGCTTACTAAACATGATCGTAACGCATCATGGAATGTAACAGTAAACGCTTATAATTACGACCGATGCAGTGTCGGGAAAACCGTGAACAGAAAACACGTTCGTGTTAATCGTGTTTGGAGACACTTGAGAACTCTTTACGACTTGATCTATATTTTGTTTAATGGCATCGTTAGTCTTATTTATCTACTAGGTTCATTAGTCTATGATTGAAGAAAAAAAAAGAAACAGAAGATGAAACATGATAGAAGAGAGACTCTTTGCTCCGCAGACAGTGACGTTCTTTTTTCTAAGGACAAAATATTTCGGAATATGCTAAAAGAGCGAATAATAAACAGGAGGGAGGACAGTCCACAAGGAGAAAGAAAAAATATAGAAAGGGCGAGGAAAGGAAAAATAGAAAAAAATTGAAAGCGAAGAATCCATTCTCATCATGAGTCCATGTGAGATAGAAATCCCGAAACGTGGGTTAGACCCAGGTCACTAACCCAGCAACCAGAAAACTTGCCTGGTTCAACGTTCTGTCCTTGAACCGTTCCTTAAACCCTCCAACGTAGAAGTGGAAGGTACTGGCCGATTATAGCAAGGATTAGGTTTTGCAACATTCAAATGGCGAGTTTTTCATTAATGAACTTTTTAACACGATTAGAGACAATTTGTTTTCTTAGAGAATAGATAGTGGAAGTACAATTTTGCTAAAAATATTCTAATATTTTTCAAGAGCGGTGCTCTTATGGAAGAGAGAAGACAAAGAGGATGTTCTAGATGGCACATCTTTTCAAAATCGATTCTATCGTACAATAGTCATTTGAATTACGCACTAGCATTCGTCCTTGGATTAATAGCGTTCTCTTGTTCGTCTATCAAATATCGGAAGATAATCTTCAACGACAGACATAGCATACTAATGGCTAATGGACCGAATTACGGATGTTTCATAATGAGATATGTCAAAACGCAAAGTGGATCTCTAAGGTCGCTGATCTCGATGCATGTTAATTCGTGATGGTTGGTAATACGAATATAATTGTGAGAATGGAATAAAATTAAGGCAAACCAAGATTTTCATCTATGCTTTATTGATTGTATCAAACGGAGTAGGTATTATCGTATTACAAAGCGATCATTCCAAAGAATATTTTTTATTATGGGGTGACTGACTTCGTTCGAGTTTAATTACAAAACGGAACAATTCATCGATTAACGTCTTCTCGAGACCGAGTGAGTTAACATCGGTAACCTAAGCTTGCGAGATTACTTTGTGACCAAGAAGAGGATCGAGGTCAATTGATAATAATTGAACGGGACACCGATCATTTTCGAATTTGAATACTCGTCACCCTTGTGTATGCAAGTTCCTAGTATGTTCCTTGCTCGGAAGAAGGATGGAAGGTGCGACAGTTTCTTTGTTCGACAAGGTATATCACGCTTGTCTGACAACTTGCCTTCTGTTTTCACTGTACATTGACATCGTTGAATATCCAGTTTTTCGACTAACTCGGGACTCCGCGAGCTTCCATCTTAATTACTTAATTATCGAAGTTTTGGAAAAAGACAGAATTGATGAAAGGAAAATGTCAAGAATGAAATACGTTCTTCTAACAAAATTTGTAACAAAAAAAATCCGACTTCGAAAGTAGTGAAAATGAAAAGCGAAAAACTAGATAGAAGAAATTTGGAATAAGCACTAAAAAATATGAAAATAGTTATTTATGCAACAGGTCGATGAAGATCGTCTACCTGTTCGCACTAATTGTGCAATAACTTTGTTAATAATTGAGCTACCGAAAAATCTTTGAAATGGGACCAAGTACAAACCCAAACTAAAAGAATAGAAAAGGTTTCATCTCGATTGGTCCATCTACTGCGGAGTTATACGCGGACGTACAAAAAAAATGAGGAAAAAAGCGGTAGGAAACATCGTCCACTGTCGAATTGAATAACCTCCTCCTTTTTCTAAGTCGTTTAAAAACACACCTTCACTTTCAGCGAGAAAAAGGAGAAAACATCAGGAACGTTAACGCCGGTCCTTGTGCATTCTCACTCTATTAATATCTTTCAACATTTTTGCTGGTTTCTGATGGAAATTGACACGGGTTCTATCGCGGCCGTATGCCCCCGACGCCACAAGTGGAATCGTTGCCATTCCTTCAAACAGCTTATATTTTGTGGAGACTCGTCGTCATGGGTTGGACGAAATCTATTACTAACAAAAATAGACTTCAAGACTTCAGTATTGCATTCAATGGAACTTGCAATATTTCTCCATTATTTTAATCATAATTGTATAAGTTTTTATTTGTCTAGCGCATTATTAAAATAACAAATTTTTAGGAAAATAGAAAAGAATGAGGAATGGTACTAATATGAATATTCTACTATTCTATCGCTGTCAACCATCGAGTCAATTATAAATTCTTCGTAGTTCTGAAAGAAAAAGAAAATTCACGTTCGACCCACGCAATCAAGATATATGGATCAGACCATGATCAATTAGCTCTTTCTACCTCGAGCCAAGCTAACATTTTCCAAGGTATCCTTCCAATATCCAATTGTTTGTTCTGTCATTTATCAATTTCATTGCTTCCTCATGCTCTTACCAGCTCCCATGTTTTCGGACACACCCTCTCGAGAAGTTTGCCGAACGGATCGAATGTCTCATTAGATGACGACGCAGGGACAGCTCGTTGATATATCGAAAGATCGTTGGATGATTCGCGTTCTTCGAAAGCAGTACCTCCAAGTAGCTCGAAGCAAATTCTAAATGGATTCTCGCACCCCCTGACTTCGCTTGCGAGGAAGCGGTCCGTGTCGTTGGCACACGTCCCGTCGTGGTCGGGCGATGGTCCCCACCGCACACGGTCACGTTCTCGTGGTCAAGGACATAACGAAGAAGCAATGGCAAGAAAGAAAGAGAGAGAGAGAGAGAAAGTGAGTGTGTGGGGTACGGGTTGAGGGGCCACCGATGCCGTAGGTATATATGGTCGTCCTCTCGCGTTCGGAATACCAGATTCGTGCGTCCAGATTAGTCCTCTCCCTCGAGGTCTTCGTATGGTGCCTTTTAAAATTCATCACGAACGACAAACAACGCCGGCGAAGAATTATCGGAAAGGAAGAAGAGAAACAGAAGGAGAAAGAGGAGGTCGGTTGCTTTCTGTGAATCTTTCTATCGACCAGTGCTACCGGATCGCGTGCCACTATCGGATCTGTTCGAATCTCTACGCTCTAAGGGTTGATCGGCAGGATCGACACGAGTTAGGGACCCGGAGGGTGACTCTCGAGAATCTTATTCCCGTACGTAATAACTGACAGATTTGCGTTCGATCTTGGGATTTATGATCAATTTATGTATACTTCATACATAACCCGGCGTGAGTAAGGTGAAAAATGGTAACATAGAGGCTAAGGTGGGTGTAGGAAACCCAGTAAATGTTTTAAAGGCTAACGTTTATTTCTTTTGCTTTTTTTTATATTCTATAATAAAATACAATACAATAACAAATGATAATATGCAATATACATTTTGGAAGAGATTTGCACGTTGATCACCCGTACGTAAATGAGGCCCAGTCTACGTGCCAATGACAGTATCTTTTTGCCTGTTTTTTTCTCTCGTTGGATTGTTAACTTTTATTGCGTTATTTTATTCAGTCTAAAATCGAACAAAAAGCAAAGCATTTTTTTCGGCCGTTCTGTTACCGTCTGAGCCGTACACCTCCACACACAACGTCTGGCTGTATGAGTGTACTTATCGCTTCCTCATACTTTTGCATGCAGTTACTTAAACAGACAGCGGTTGTCAATGGTCCACGCCAAAAATATTAAGCATTAAAGCATTACGTGGGTGTATTACATCCAACCTTACTCACGCCAGGATAACTAGAAAGGTTGGATTAGGAGTTTGTAAACAATCGACTAAAACAGGGGTCGCAAACTGGCGGCCCGCAAAGATTCTTTGTGTGGCCCGCGATCATAATGAATTCTTCTTATTTTGCGGGGATTCAAACAGACAATAATTCTAACTATTGTCTAAATATACTAAATATCCTATAATATATAAAAATACTAAATAAAAGAATATACTAAAACTAACTATATCAGAACAAACAGACAATAAACTTCTAAATATTTGATATCAGCGTTAAGCAAAAACAAAACTAATTACTTAAATGGTGGTGGAACTGCAAAAGTTTTAATTTATAGGATAATATTGAATGCGGCCCGCGTCTCATATAAATCCACTCGACTGAGCCTTTGTTGCGTTTGAGTTTGCGATTCCAGGTCTAAAGCTCTAAGTTATTGGTACACATTTAAAGATTCATTTAGAAAACTGATCGTAGAAAACAAGCGACAATATAGTCAAAGAAAACTACGGAATATTATCTATCGGACATTCCATAAACAATCGCAATGTCGCGTAGCTCTGCTTATTAATAAGCCATTAAGTAGTCTTCTTTGTCAACGTACCATTTTTAACGGCTGTTCTCAAATGTCACGCTTGTCCTTACCTTTGTCTTCTTCTTTTCTCCTTTTTTTTCTTTCATTACATATTTTAACTTTCATGCGAGACGACTAGCATCGTGGTAAACGCCAATTTCCATACAAGGAATCTGACATTGATAGAATAACGAAAGATGCGACTTGCATTATGTTGAGTACACATTCTTCTCGCATATAACCTTGCATTACCCGATACAATAGATCAAAAAAAGACGTGGCTGAGTGCCATCGTGAATGACAAATGAATTCAAGTAGTGGAGTTAGGAAAATATTTGGGATGTTAAACACACGAACTTTCCCAATAGAGCAAGAATAAAATCAAGCCAAAAAGAAGTTAACAACGTCATGTAACCGGATTGTCCGTTCGAACCGCGTAACAATAAATATTCATGACATCCAATCACATTGATCATATTGTCACATTGTCACAGTAATATCATAATGAATCGGTTCCAGTGAATGGAGTCATCGTTGCAATGTGTTGAAAAAGAAACGTATTCGTTGAAACGATCATAAATTTTCACCATCATTCATCATATTTAATCTATCGCGAAGTAACACCGAGATCTGATTTCCGATCGCATCTTTTCCGGTCATTGCCGAACCAGCTCGAGGTAGCGATATCGGGCAATGTAATTGCAATGTCGTTCGTCGTTTTCAAGGTCATCGAAAGAAGCTAGTATACGTTTTATATTCCAAATACATGACTCATAATACATTCACCGTTTAATGACTCACTTAGCTATAAAAAAGGTTAAACAAATTTGATTCGGGTCGTCTTTCATTATTTATTCATCAATTGGAGACCGATTTTTTATTAATTACACTTTGCTTTATAAGTATTTATTTGGAATTTTTAGTGTTGACAATGTCTTATTAAAAAACTGGCAAAACCATACAAAAAACTCACTTTATCACTCCGTCTCGAAGAATACATTTACGATGTAAATGTAAATTGCAGTGTTTACGGGCAATATTATGTCTATTAAAAAAAAAGGAAGAGCAGTCTCGCATGAAAATACTTTGATAACGGTAGTAGAGTTACAGCTAGTAATATTATCTTTATTAGACGCATATACTTCTTTTATATTTGCGCTAACTACTTTTTTACTACAATGAAAAACTTGAAGTTGAAATAATTGCACACGCTATTTTCGTTTACATACCACTACTCGCTCACCCTCTTTCACTTTCTTTCTTTCGCATAAATACCCCGCAATAATGAGATGAAAATTTGTAGAATTATTTGCGCTTGAAAATTCTTCGCGGTTTTAGTCCCAACTCGATCACTGGTTTCCCATTACCTCGGATCCTTTTTTTTTTTTTCTTACTCTTTTTCTCGTCGCTCGAAACGCAGACAGGTTTGGCTGGCATCCGGGAATGCACGCGTCCACGCATATAACTATCTTTTCGTGTGCGTGTTTTTTCAATTCGCACTTCTCGACGAACCGGCCTGCCGACCATCATCGAATGGCGTCAATAGCAGCAACTAAATAGATCATAATAATGACGATTAATTTCAGGCAAGATGTTCACTGGGACCATCATCCTCTTCCTGATTGGATCTTCATACGCGGGACCATTGCACGTTGTACCAGCAGATGAAATTTTACCAGCACCAGCTTCGCTGCTCCGAACGGCTAAAGAAAGCTCGGTGAATGAGAATAAATTTGGCTTTAAGCGCGAAGCCGTTGAAAGTTCACCTGGATCGGTCGAATTCGATCGTTTTCAAAATCAACCGCAAAAAAATGGCGAATTTGGATTCCACAGACTTCCACTTCGCGATGCTATTGAAGCTTTACCTTACAGTGACATCAGATCATGCAAATATTCGAGAGACGAAGGATGTTCGGCTAGGTTGGTCCCATAATATAAAAGAAAACTTTGAAGCTGATTGCTTTTTATTATGAGACGATCAATTTCAGGATCGCGGACATAAGATTACCACTTAGGGATGCTGTGGAACATCGAGAAGTACCCTTCAAGGGGGGTGTGGAACACGAATCTATATGGATCGAACCATTGGTACCACCTACCGTGGGTAGAATTCAACAAGTTCTTGATCCAAAAGTCGTCTGTCGTTTTGATTCCAGAGCTTCTTATAGAATGGAGCCGTTTTCTTTATTGGCTTCATCTTTGCCAGATTATAGGTGTACTCATTTGATCTATGCTGGAGCTAATTTAGGTAAATAATAATATTTGTAATAAATACGATTCATACACGTTGCTTATTTAATCTTATATATCTAATGATTTGTTGCAGACTTAGAATTCAATGTTGTGCCTTGGAATTATGAATATGACGAAATTAAAGGTAATTGAAAAATATTAAATTGATTATATGAAACCTGAAAGTCTATACAATCTTTATGTTTGAAATTATCGTTCATTTTAAAGGTGGCTACAAGAAAGCTGCGAGTCTTCGTTCAAGAGACCCAGCATTACGCGTTCTCATATCTATCATTCTTCCCAACGAAAGATTCAAACCTGGTGGATTAAATAAAACTGAGTACGAGCTGATCGCGCAATCCATATCACGTTACATTGATCGACATGATTTCGATGGTGTCCTATTAGACTGGCAAGTTGAGGACTTCATTCACATCAATGCATTGGCAGATTTAAAAATCCTTTCGGAAATACTTAGCAATGAATTGACAAATAAAGGATTAACCTTAGCCGTAGCCCTTCGTCCGGAAGATCGCGTCGATCGTAAGACCATTTCGAACGTCGATTTGGTGATATTGAAGTCTTGGCGAGAGGATCTTAATTTACGCAGAGAGAAGTTCGCGCTTCATCCTGCACCCCTTAAATATGTTATTCGAGGAGCTAATAGGTGGTTCGAAAGGGTTGGCATGGAACATAGAAACAAAACCGTACTAGGCTTGCCTATTTCTGGAGATGGCTATACGCTTAAATTTGGGAACTTCACCGATGCAGGTGCGCCTATTTTAGGGCCTGGAACTCCTGGTCCATACACTGGTTCATCTAATGGAAAACTAGCTTATTATGAGGTGGAGTATTTTAATACCTTGAAGATCAACAAATTTTTGCTACTTATGGGATTTTATTCACTCGAGTTAATATCTGAGTAGATATGCGAACGATTGGAGGAAGGTTCATGGATTTCTGGGAGAGATGAAGATGGTCCGTATATAAAACGTGGTGATCAATGGGTTGGATACGAAGATCCTATATCAATGAAGATAAAAGCAGCTTATGTTCGATCCAATGGTCTCGCTGGTATCTCTTTGTGGTCTTTAGATTTGGATGATTTCCAGGTATCATTAACTTTCATAAATTCAAATTAATACATTTCGTTTTCTCTATTATTCATTTCTATATCTCAGGGTATTTGTGGTAATCCATGGCCGATGTTGAACTCTGCAACGAATGGATTGGGAATATACGAAAACACGCCTGCTGGAAAATGCTCTCAAGAAGGCCTTTTTACTGATCCAGATAACTGTTCCGGATTTTACTCTTGCGTTAAACGTACTAATTAATCTTTTCACTAGTCAAACTCTTCTACTTACATTCAAATAATTTTTTTTTTTTTTTTCTTTTTAAGGTAATTTATATTACGGTTATTGTGGTACCAGACGATTCTTCGATCCCGTGCAAGGTCGTTGCGTAAAAATCAATCCCGGGGTTTGTAAGCCTGGTCATTCTGATCGAATTGTTTTGCACAACATGGATATCGCACAATCAAATGGAGCGCGGAAAGAAAATTACGTAGAAGAAATATCAGAGAAAGGTCCACGTGTTGTTTGTTACGTTACGTCATGGGCCATTTATCGACATGGAGATGGTAAATTTGTACCAGAACGTTTGGATCCTCGTTTATGCACTGACATAATCTATGCGTTCGCTAGTTTAAACCCAGACACCTTAGTGATACAAACGTTTGATCCCTGGGCCGATATAGAGAACGGTCAGTCATATAATTAATGTCATATATACAAATCCAATGTTATAGTTTTCTAAAACTTTACTATCTTTTGTAGGCTTATACGAACGAGTAACATCGATCAAAGGAGCCAGAATTCTATTAGCGCTTGGTGGTTGGTCCGACAGTTCTGGCGACAAATATTCTCGATTGATCAGCAATGGAGCTTCTCGTCGAAAGTTCGTCGCGGCTACGATAAGTTTCTTGAGGAAGTACAATTTCGATGGGTTGTCACTCGAGTGGAACTATCCGAAATGTTGGCAAAGTGATTGCAGAAAGGGCCCAGATTCTGACAAGCCGAATTTTACGAAACTTATCCAAGAGTTAAGAAAAGAGTTCGATAAGCAAACACCTAAACTCACATTAACGGTTGCGTTGTCAGGGTACAAGGAAGTTATCGATCAGGCTTATGAAGTGGCAGAGATTACTCGTGAAGTAGACTTTGCATCGGTAATGACATATGATTATCATGGTTCTTGGGAATCGAGGACCGATCATTTAGCACCTTTGTATACAACGGATAAAGATAGCCGGTCATACTATAACGTTGTAAGTGGGCTTTCGTTAATTAGAAAAATTGCTACTAAATTAAATGACGAGATTTTTAATTAATAATATTTTCAGAATTTTACGATGGAGTATCTTGTGCATCGTGGTGCAGACAAATCGAAACTAATAGTCGGAATACCATTTTATGGTCAAACTTATCATTTGTCAGATCCTCGTCGTACAGGTTTCGGTGATCCGGCATCGGGTCCTGGTTTGCCAGGAGAGTTCACAAAGCAACCAGGGATGTTAGCTTATTACGAAATATGTGAAAGAATCAAGCGGCAAAATTGGAACGTTGGATTAGGTAAACATCAATTTTTTAACTTTATAAAATGTCTTTTGTTTCATATTCTTTCATGATTTCCGTTATTACAGGGCCAAGTGCTTATCAGAAAGACCAATGGGTAGGTTTCGAGGACCGAAAGAGCGTGTTGCAAAAGGGTGAATACATATTACAACATGGTTATGGTGGAGCATCAATGTGGACTATCGACTTGGACGATTTTGTAAATCGTTGTTGCGTAGAGAACTTTCCCCTACTCAAAACTATAAATCGTGTGTTAGGTTTGTGATACATTGATGTAATAAAATTAATATTATTTATTTAAAATGAGAGATGAGAAATTTATTTTCTCGTTCTTTCGCTCACAGGTCGTTTACATACACCTTCACCGAACGATGCCAAAGAAGATTGTCGAAAACCAGAAGAACCTGTGACACCTCCAGAACCAACGATGACAACGCACATCGATGCCGCGGAAGAAAGCCCTTCTTTTACAAAGCCAATGACAACGTCAACAAGTAAAACTACTACATGGCCAACATGGACGGAAAGACCAAGTACTACTACACAATCTAGTTGGACCTGGACTCCAAAACCTATCACAAGTACCACACCATCCCATCATCATCCTGGTCATGGACCTTCAGACCATTCTTCAACGACAACAACGACAACAACGACAACAACGAAATGGTAGATCTTATATCAAACTTAATAAAAAAAACTCTCTCTTAAATCTTATTACATTACCATACTTGTCATTTTTAGGACTCCAACTTATTTACCACCTAGCACTAGTACCTCCACAACTACGACTGAGAAATCACCAATGCCAGCAGCACCCTGTACCGAAGGTGAATATAAGTCTGATCCAGATGATTGCGAAAGGTATTATCGATGCGCTCAGAAGGAACTGATACGGGAACGATGCGCACCTGGACTTCATTGGGACAGGACGCGAGGTTTATGCGACTGGCCGTCGGTAGCGAAATGTCAAGCTGATACGGGTAAGTCATTAATCATTCTCGTTCAATATTAACTTCATTGTCTTTTAAAAATTATGATTCGAAACTTTCTAAAATATAATGTAAATATATTACCATCCATCTTCTCTTCGCACGTTCATGTGATGCAATCTTTGCACGAACCTTCCGCAACATCCTTCCGTCTGCCATACGACAAGCACGATTCGTAAACCTGTTTGTATTCTGCATGCCAAAGCGAGTAAACATGTTCGTGTATACACTTTTCTATGGATGTTACAACCATAGCCTCGAGCAAGAAACACCGTAGTGTCGTCCTTAACATTTTACATACATTTAGTATTTCGTTGGATCGCTCATCTCCTGTAGTTTTATCACAGTTCTTCTCCAGTCTGCATAGTCGCGTGAGTGAGTCAGGAAATAATGAAGATCTTTACATTTATCATTATTATACTCTTGATAGGCGTGCCACTAGTTTGCAAGATCTTCTGTTATGGTATCAATTATTAATTGATGAAGAATCTAAAATAACACATATAATTATTATATCATATTTTATCCAGGCACTACGACAACGCGCAGACCAACTTGGACCTCCACAGGGAGAACGACGACAAAAAGAACAATAACCACGTTCCCAACGATACCGCAAAATCCAACGGAAGAATGCAATCACGGCCAATACTATGCTTACCCGAATTCCTGCCACAGCTTTTTAATCTGTGTTAATGGAAATTTGGTGTTTCAACAATGTGGCCCCGGTTTGAACTGGAATGACGAGAAAAGCATGTGTGATTATGAGTATAAAAAACCATGTACCGAGAAGCCGCTGAAGAACGCTTTGCTCGTCGTCAAGGATACAACTTCGAAGGTGGATTATACAACGTATACCCGTTGGTCTAAACTTTCTTTGAGATTGTCTAAGTAAACTTTTAATATCGGCCACGACAAACGTATCTTATTTGTATTACAGAACTGCATCTCTGGCAGTTATACTCATGTACCGGGTGATTGTGGAAGTTATCAAGCATGTTTATGGGGACGCCAAGAACTCTTCCGTTGCGCTCCTGGATTACATTTCAACAGAGACACTCGTATTTGTGACTGGCCAGCGCGAGCCAATTGTCAATATGAAACAAAGCCTCCTGCAGAACCTACGACAACTCGGCGACCTACAGAGACTACAACGAAAAGAGATAGACCAGCTTATACAACACAAGCCCCAACAACGGTAGCACCTGCAGTGATCGATCCTGAAAAGGTTTCACCTCTTTCAGGATATTTTAAGGTAAGACATTTCTATTTTTTTTATCATTAATAATTGTCATGTCTGAAAAATATATTAATTTAAAATATTTATGAATATTTACAGGTCGTTTGTTATTTCACAAATTGGGCATGGTATCGCCGAGGTGTGGGAAGATATTTACCTGAACATATTGATCACACTCTCTGCACTCATATTGTCTACGGATTCGCTGTGTTAGATTACTCTGATTTAATTATTAAAGCTCATGATTCTTGGGCTGATTATGATAATCGTACGTTAAATAACCTCCTGTGTAATCATAATGATTAATGCTATGACTGGATTAACTATGGATCGTTTCTTTTTTCTAGGATTTTATGAACGTGTCGTAGCTTATAAAAAACGTGGCCTCAAAGTTTCATTAGCCTTGGGAGGTTGGAACGATTCAGCTGGCGACAAATACAGTCGTTTGGTAAATAACCCTGCTGCAAGGAGAAAATTCATCGATCATGCTATGAAATTTATCGAAAAATACGATTTCGATGGATTGGACTTGGACTGGGAGTATCCTGTATGCTGGCAGGTATGTGTATTTTCTTCTACTCTTATCAAAATTATATCAGCGGCTGAACTAACGTGAACGTACTTAGGTGGATTGCAACAAAGGACCAGACTCTGACAAGGAAGGCTTTGCATCATTAGTAAAAGAATTAAGCGCGAGTTTAAAACAGAAAGGACTATTGTTATCAGCTGCTGTGTCTCCTAGCAAAAAAGTGATCGACAAAGGATACGACGTACCTACCTTAGCGAAATACATGGATTGGATCGCTGTAATGACGTATGATTATCACGGACAGTGGGATAAAAAGACCGGACATGTTGCTCCAATGTATCCTCATCCAGACGATGACTTTTATTACTTTAACGCAAACTTTTCAATAAATTACTGGATCTCGAAAGGTGCACCTTCGAGGAGCATAGTTATGGGTAAGAATGTATATTACGTTAACAATTTTTCTTACGCGTATTATTACGAAACTTTATTTAACATTAACATTGACAGGAATGCCATTGTATGGACAATCTTTCACAATTAACGACCCAAGAGCTGAAACTGGTTTGAACGTACCAGCTAGTGCTGGAAATGCTGGTGAATTCACAAGAGCAGCAGGATTTCTAGCTTATTACGAGATCTGTGATCGTATTCGCAATCATGGTTGGACCGTCGTTCAAGATTCTGAGAAAAGAATGGGTCCTTATGCTTATAAAGGAAGTCAATGGGTTAGCTTCGACGATGCTGATTCTATACGACGAAAGGCTCAGTTTGTTAGAAATATGAATCTTGGTGGGGGAATGGTATGGGCATTGGATCTTGATGATTTTAAAGGGCGATGCGAAGAAGGACCTCATCCACTTATGCACGCACTGCAGAAAGTACTCACCGAACCTCCCAATCAATATGACGAACGTACGTATTTCTATTATTATTTTTATTTAGCAATCTCTTAACATTTTCTTGTACATTTTGCCTTCTATTTATTTTTGTATGAATAGCAATCAAACCACCAGCTGTTGGCAGCGAATTAGACTGGGAAAAACCTACGGTATCAGAGGGACCTTCGACACCGATTACTACGACAATAGCGGAAGATGTTCCATCTATTCCTGTGCATACTACCCCTGGAAAACCCCATATGACGAATGAATTTAAAGTTGTTTGTTATTTTACTAATTGGGCATGGTATCGACCAGATGAAGGCAAGTTCCTTCCAGAAGATATCGATGCTGATCTATGCAGTCACATCATTTACGGCTTTGCTGTACTCGATGGTTCCAGTCTAACGATCAAGACTCACGATAGTTGGGCTGACATAGACAATAGTAAATATCGTTACAAAAATAGTGTTCCTTGAAAAAGCATTTTTCTATCTTGATTTTATAATAATATATTTCTATTTATAGAATTTTATGATAGAGTGGTTGCTTATAAAAAGAAAGGTATAAAGGTATTGCTAGGAATTGGAGGCTGGAACGATTCAGCAGGGGACAAATACAGTCGTCTAGTCAATTCACCAAGTGCTAGAGAAAGATTCACGTCGCATGTGTTGCAATTCCTAGAAAAATATGGTTTTCAAGGGCTCGATTTGGATTGGGAATATCCCGTTTGTTGGCAGGTATGTAATTTTTTGTTAGGTCTATTTCTTTTTCTAATGTAAAAAAAAAAGAAATAAAGTAACGATTACTTTTTTTCTCTAGGTCGACTGTGAAAAGGGTCCAAAATCAGATAAAGAAAGTTTCGCTCTTTTAGTGCAACAGTTAAGTGAAGTCTTTAAACCAAAAGGTCTACTCTTATCATCAGCCGTTTCTCCAAGTAAACGAGTTATCGATGCAGGTTACGATGTACCTAAGTTAGCGAAATACTTAGACTGGATATCCGTAATGACATATGACTATCATGGTCAATGGGATAAGAAAACTGGGCACGTGGCACCTTTGTATGAACTTCCTAATGATTGGGAACCTACTTTTAATGCTGTATGTTTGAAAAAATGAAAGTATTACTATTTATTTCGTTTATGATAGTTTACAAACAATGTCTGTACATTTTTTTCTATTTCCAGAACTTTTCAGTTCACTATTGGCTAGAACAAGGTGTACCACCGAAAAAATTAGTAATGGGCGCACCTTTGTACGGCCAATCTTTCTCTTTAGCAGAGAGAGGTCAAAGTGGATTAAATGCACCAACGTATGGCGGGGGAGAAGCAGGCGAAGCTACAAGAGCAAGAGGTTTCTTGGCGTATTACGAAGTAAGCATATAAGAGGCAGTAATTTACGTAATTATGTACATTCTTGAAATACATAATGTTTCTATCTTCTTAGATCTGTGAAAGAATATTGCAGAGAGGTTGGTCTGTAGTTCAAGACAGCCAGAGACGTATCGGTCCTTATGCTTATCGTGGAGATCAATGGGTTAGCTTCGACGATGCACAACAAATAAAGCTTAAAGCAGAGTTAATTAAGAAACTCAATCTAGGCGGTGGTATGGTTTGGGCCTTGGATTTAGATGATTTTAAGAACCGATGCGGTTGCGAACCCAGTCCTTTGTTGAGGACAATGAATCGAGTTTTGAGAAACTATCCAGAAGGGCCTTTATGTCCAGTAACATCAGGTTTGTCTTTTCTTAATCATTAAATAGGAAGGTAACTCTGAGACGATACTATCATGTATCGTTTTTAATTCTAGGATCTACTCCTGCCGATATTGATCAACCTACTGATCAATCGACGACGCAAGCGGTAAGCACTTGGTGGCCGCCAGCTGAGACAACGTCGACAACACCTCGGCCAATTTATTTGCCACCCACAACATCATCATCGACAGAAAGCGACAGTGTAGAGATCGAAGCTGGTCCACCTCCAGCAGGAATTGCACCAGTAGGTAGTTGCGGTGATACAGTGCTTATACCACACAAGAGTGACTGCTCAAAGTATTACCTCTGCAATTTTGGAAAACTTACCGAACACTCTTGTCCTGTCGGACTCCTCTGGAACGAAAATCGATGCGACTGGCCGGAGAATAGTAAATGTAAACAAAAATCGTGGTAAAAAAAGAAAAATCGTCTTCGAAAATCGTAAAAATTATAAAGGAGAAAAACTTGATAAAAATAATTATCGTTAAACATCGTTTTTACTATCGAAAAACAAGCACTAAAAAGTATGAAATAATGTTCAATGTACAATTACAATACAGAAGAATATACTAACGACTAATTGTAAGTGTAAGAAATACAGTCCATTGCAGTTGAAGAGCATATATGCGTTTCATCCATGTAACATACAACGTTTTGCAACTTTATTGAAAGCGACACAAAATATCTTTACACGTTCATTTCTACGAACGAAGGGATGAATGCCGTTTCACACTTTTTAATATTGTGGTTGAATTCTTAATTTCAACAGTTCTTTTATAGTCTATATTTTTACCACGTCAAGATCTATTAAGAAAATTGATTGAAACAAGAAATGATGAAACTTGAATTAAGAAATTCTAACTGTGTTATATGTACATTCATTTTTAATTCAAATGTTTATTCAAAAATGCATTCTTTCATAATTCATTGTTTATTCATATTCATTATTATGCCAAAAAATTAAAATAATGATGTCTACATTTTTTGTTTGATTGTTTCTCCTCATACAATTTCTTTGTAGCAACAAAAAACATTCGGCGAATTGTAAGGCTACGTTCGATACTGGGATTAACTTTCATAATATGATCTGACATTTTTTCAATCATTGCCATAATTATTGTAAATTATTCAGTCGTTATGTCTTGTATATAATAAATGGGAAACCCCGAAATAATTTATGTATGTATTAATTTTTTTAGAAATTTTGTGAAGAAAAACTTTTTAGTTGATTTATCGAGATTTATCAAACAGGATTATCGTGAAACCGGACTAATCGAAGCCGGACTATGCAAGGTTTTGCTGTATAATACATAAACTTTATTACAATAGCCTACGTTAATGAAAACGATGATATAAATCGATTTGAATTAACGAGTAGAGAAGCTGAGCTTCATACGAGAAAAGCCTAAACCAATTAAACTTCATTTTTATTATCCTTTTTTAAACTCAACGCTTCTTTAGCCTGAATGAATGAAAGAACATTGCGTCAAACAGAGAAACGTGTAAATAACTAGAGCATTAAGAAGCAAAAAATGAGATAAATAAGTCGCGTAGTGTAAACAACACGTTGATATAATTGTTCATAGACTATGTTGATACAACTTTCAGTTGGCTGGAGCACGCTTAAGCGACATCAGTCTCCGTATATGTACTTTTTCCGCCGAAGGACGCACGCGTACGTTCAGTTCAAGTTAGTGCGCGGCTAGATGTTTGAACGCGCGTAGCTCGCACCGCGATACCTCTCGTTAACACGCACGTTTCTTTTTTTTATCAACTTTTTATTTCTCAATCATTTTAGTTAAACATTGCTTCTTCCAACAATGACTGTAACAGACGATAATCAAGGTAAATTTAATAAACTATTTATTATTTATCTGCCATTTAGAAGAAATCAGTGTGGCTCGAATCGATCGCTATCTGTTGTTCGTTTTCTACTGATCACTTTTTTTTTACTTGCTTCTTCCTTCCTCGTCCGCTATTATTTATGTTAATGATATTCACCAAATTAATGTTGCCGCGCGTAACGTCGTTATCTCTTACAAAAATAGCTCGGAAGCAACGTGATTGTGATGTGCGTAAAGTATAGGGTGAGACACTTTACACGTGAATGTTGTGTGTTAAATAATGCGTATTTTTATTTTGTAGTAATGACGTTTAAGGTTCTGTTAATTCTATCAAAGAATCAAGATAAGTGGGACTCTGTGTCATCGTTGCTATATACAATATACAATGCCATCAAGTGCAATTTATTTATTTAAAGTTGTTTAGTTAATTTAATATTCTATATAATACTCTATTTAAAATAAAAGTTTATCGAGTTCAATAAACTTCATTCATCGATCGATTAACGCTACTACCCCAAGTTCTATAACGGTACTAACGTAACGTTTGAACATGACGAATTTATACAACAGACGATAAGTGGCTTTAATATGACGTGTCGTATTTTGTCCTCCGTTTAAAATTAGAATAGAACAAACTTTACGCGAGATTGTATTTTCGAATAAAGTTTAAGTACAAGTAGACATAATTCATTGTGATATGCATGTTTTCTCTTTCTGAATTTCGACGTTCAGTTCATGCAACGTTGACGTGAAAAGAAAATCGTTTTAATGAGACACCTTGCAGAATATGAAGCCTTCTTTGCATTCAAGGTTCTTCCTATCTGCTATAGTTTTGTATATTTGTAGCAAATTAGCATGTAAAAAGTATTTAAAAATACCGCGTAAATTATTAAAATATCAAGTCAAATCAGCGACTTTTTTACACATTTACATGCAGCTGAAGAAGTAAATGCATTTTAGAGGAAAGTATTTAAATACAGAATTCTTGTGTACATTTATACTAAAGATTCATTAGATTCGAATCAAACTATAGTCATTTTAAAAAAACAGCTATCTCGTGCAAAAAAATCGTGAAATAAGACGAATTCGAACGGTCTCAAATTTTTGCGGATTTTATCAAAATGCTGCTTTGATAAATTGTTAAAACCTGTGAAACTGGTTTATCCTGATTCCTTAAAAATGTTTTAACCATGTATGTAGTGTTAATATACACGTTATATCTATATGAAAAAAATACGAATAGTTTCGAAGGTTACTTGTACTATGCATCATACGTGAATGACCGAGACCTGTCGAACGCGTCATAGCCACTAGATAGAAGAAGAAAAAAGACCGAGACCTGTCTAACGATGGCAGTCATGCGCCTGATCGTTTGAAGATGCGATTTATCGTTCAAACTTTGCGCCACATATATTTATTTACGTATAAAAATGTAAGCGCAGTTACGAGATATGACATAATAAGAATCTTAAGACAATGGGCATGTAGTTTCTCGACTCATTTACTCTGAGAGTGGACAAAACGTCACGAAGGTATATTTATATAGATGTATGTATATGTAGATAATATGACAATACTTCGGAATGCGATTGACCTAACCTTAAATCGTAAACCTACCTGTACATTTTGGCTAACTTCAGAGGGCAGTGCCACACGGTACTTCAAGAACATTAACCTCTTATTCTTGATTGCTCATTCAAACATTATATACCGCCATTCGTAGCATTTTATATTTTTTAAACATGGTACCAGGTAGTTTTAGCTCTAGAACATAACGTTGTTATCATTAGAATTGCACCGTGAAAAAATGTCGGGAATCACTTGAAATTTAATAAGCGACCTTCTATTATTAATTACAGAATCTGATGTTTCTGCACTATGCATCGATACCACGAAAGTCACATCAATTACCGGTGAACCCAAAAAAGCTGTAAGCTAAAATCTTTATTATACCTACTAATTTAGAATATGTAAGCTTGTTCAACGATTCCCCCAAGTTTAATGTATTGCATGCATGTGGTACATGTAATCCAATGCTGTGTTCTTTTTCTATAAAGAAGTTCATATTTGATTTCCAATGTGACGATATATCTCCTTACATATTTTTACTTTACATAAGATCTTACATAAATATCGGCCAATGCAGAAAGTCTTACATATGAGATATCGAGCTTTGAACAATTTGGTGCGTCGAGCATCATGGAAATAGACATGATTGAACTTTGATATAGTTACAAGAAATATTTACTCCCTTTGTAATTATTCTTTTGCTTATCTATCGCTTTGATTTCCTTACCCCTTCTATTTGTAAATATATACCTTAGAAAATCCTGCTTCAATGAACTTTGGTTGCTATAATATTTGTTGTGACTTCTATAAGTCTTGTATCTTCATAGCCATATAATATAATATAATGCTTAATAATTATATTTTTAATGTAAAATTGTTAATTGTACTAAAAATACAATATAATTATCTTTTACAAAATCTGTATATGGATTAATAATATTTTGTATAATTTTTAGAAATACTATCCATGAAGTTCAACATGTAATATTTACATATATTTATAAGGAAAATTTAAATAACCAGAAGTTATACTCTACTAATATTCCATTGCAATGCAATTGTTATCTCTTCTAACTTTTCTCATTCCAAAGATGATCTTTTGAACCTCCCCCATGATGGTAATTTCTATTAATTTTTTTTCTATTCCACTCTACTTTGGAAAGCAATCGCGTTATATAACCGCAATCTATCCTTTTATCAAACTCTAATAACGTCACGATGATGCTTCGTATACATAATTCTGATATCGCGTGCGAGCTCTTGACATTTCAATATCAAAACATTTTCATCGATATATTGCTCTCGTGAAAGTTCTCATTCACTTCGTAGTAACCTTTGTACACAAACTTCAACAAGGTAAAGAATTTCGTGATTCTTCAGCTTAATCGCTTTACAGAAATTCGAGAAAGATGAGGATGATTTCTTAGAAAAAAAATAAACAAAATAAAAAATTATCGATCACCTAACACGAGCATCAATAGTTGCGTGCACCTAATTAAAGTCACGATCACGTTACGAGCTCATTTATTAGATCCATAGAATTTATGTAAACTTTACGAATATTAACGTCTCTTCTGAGCCGAAGAATCATTAATTTATATCCCAATCTGCGGATTAACATTATTGAAGATTCCTCTTTCTTTCGCAATACATTATTTAATGCTGAAAAATGCGAAATCGGAGATGAAAATAAATTGATTGCAGTTATCGCGTTAAAAGATATCAAGTTCAAGGCGAGGATGTAACAGTACACGGTATTACCATTTTTTAACTTTATATATGTAAATACAGATTACCAATAATTATCATAGGCTAAAGCAATAATAATAAAACAGTTCATTAGATGCCCAATTTGATTAAATTAACCTGTAGACATGTTTTCGTGATTTTATTTATTGTTTTTACCCGCAAATATACATTCCATCGATTATTTATTATCTCCGTTATTCATCTGTTAGCACCAACCTTAAAAATAATGTGTTCAATCCAAATGTAATCGTAATTGTTTCGCAATATGTTTTATTATTTATTCGATTAGATGATAACAGCTAAAGAAGGTAGGTATGAGAAACGACCTAATTGATATAATTTGATTTTGTAGAAAATTCTAATAATGCATGATTGGCCATCTGAACAGTTTCCAGGTATTCCCATGATGTGTGGTATTATTCAATTTTGTTACATCATACCAACCCCTGGCTTTTCCATTTTCTCACTGATTGGTCTTCGAGGGTGCAACATACTACGTATTGCTTGTGATGCTTATTTATTCCAGCGGTACGGTTTTCTGGTTTTTCATAGCATCGTAGTTTTTTAAGGAGAAGGAACGGTGAAGATTTTTTCCGACAATCTGCCGTCAACAGTATGTCGCATTACGTTGTCTACCGAGATGGACTATCGTAATTACTTTTATAATTCATAATTCATCGATCATCCAATCGCTAATTTCATCTGTAAATAAATATCGATCGACATCAAACGCGGCAACCAAGCATTTATCTACTTCTACATTATCGTTGTACGATATAGTATATCGGGATATTGAAAAGTAGCTCGAGCGATATTTTTCAGTAAATAATTATCACAATGGTACGCAATTTAATTGAGTATCACACATGATTAGTTTGACCTTGCAAGACACCAAGTTTCATTATTAGTTTAAAAGAAAATAAAAAGAAATATCGCTCCACTTTAATGCACGTACATATGCCTGCTATATTAAAAATTATAAAAGTAATTCATAAAGAGCTTCAAACTAATTAGTAGTTATTAATGTAATTAACGAATACATTTTTAATTATTAATTAGTTCGTTAATCCAATTACGTCCATTTTTGTTTGAGCATTGTCGTACCTTCTTTATAATTTCTTATTAGTTTGATTTTTTTTCTTGAAATTTTTTATATTTTAATTTTTTTAATTGACAACTTCATATTGGAATATTGCTAATAAAGTTGTAATATAACATCGCTAATACGAACAAATATTAATGAATTCACCAGTCCTCTCGCAATATTTTTAAGTGGAATATCTAGGGTGGGATGTTTAGATAAAAATTCTTGAATATTTTTGCTTCTTTTGACTAAAAACGATCAGGAAAGAATAAATTGATATTGAATATTGGTTTTAGAAAGAAGAAAATGAAATTGATCCGGGATCAAGTAGATGGACTACTTTATTGGTCCTTGCTGGAGCTACATGTTGCTTGGGTTCAGCAGTACCAGCAGGCTATAACATAGGTGTAATAAACAATCCTGCAGAGGTAAGAGTTACATCATTATTTTTATTTAATTATCGCAAATACATCGAGGGATCATCGATTAATTTCATATTGCAGTTAATTCAAAATTTCTGCAATGAAAGTATTGTTGAAAAGTATGACAAGTTGATGACCCACGACGAGCTACAGGCACTATGGGCTGCTATAGTATCTGTTTTTCTGATCGGGGGAGTGACTGGATCTCTAGCAGCAAGTTGGTTAGCAGACAAGTTTGGAAGAAAGGGAGCATTGATGACTGGAAATGTTTTTGGAATTTTCGGTGCTATTCTCTTCCTGCTTGTACCGTCATTCAATTCTGTTGAAATGTTGCTGATAGGCCGACTGATAGTCGGTACGTATTCATAATTATGATACAAAACCGATTAATATGTAATAGTCTAAATGATATTTTTTTCTGTAATAGGTCTTTCAGGTGGCCTAGCTACAAGTTTATTACCAATGTATATGACAGAAATAGCACCTCTAAGGCTCAGAGGTGCCGTCGGAGTACTATGTCAATTAGGTATCACGTGCGGTGTGCTCTTTGGACAAGTTGCAGGATTAGATTCAGTATTAGGTACAAAAGAACATTGGCACATCATGTTAGCAGCATTTTCACTTTTATGTGCAATCGCGTTACTTGTTACGTTCGCACTGCCTGAAAGTCCGAAGTATTTATATATAACTAAGGAGCAACAAAGTAAAGCTCTCAAAGGTCGGTAATTATATTCCTAATATTCCTTTATATTCGCATTAATTATTAATAAATGAAATAATATTTCAGAGTTAAGTCGTGTGCGTAACATGGATATCATGTTATTACAAAACGAGGTTGCTAGCTTACAGCAAGAATTTATGACAAGATCATCGTCGGATGGTTGGACGATAGGTCGTGTACTAAAAGACTCAACCGTTAGATTACCACTTCTTTTAGTATGCTTGCTTCAAGCTGGACAGCAACTAAGTGGTATAAATGCAGTATTTTACTACTCGAATTCGATATTTAAAGATGCAGGATTGGGAACTACCGGATCGCAGTATGCCACTCTTGGAACTGGCGTAGCTAATATCGTTATGGCTGTGGTATCCGTTCTAGTTATGTCGGTATTTCGCAGGAGAGCTGTGATATTAATTAGTTGTTATTTATGCGTGGGATGTCTCATCGTTTTGTGTGCTTCTATAGCCTTGATCGTAAGTAACTAATTATTCTTACAAAAAAATAATTTTCCATTACTTTGTTCATTTTTATGTTACAGCATGCAGTTTCATTTATGCCATGGATATGTACAGTTGCGGTAATTGCTTACGTGATATTTTATGGCATTGGCCTTGGCCCAATTCCATATTTCATTGGATCAGAACTATTCGACGTTGGGCCTAGACCCGCTGCGATGTCTCTCGGCAGTGTATGTAATTGGGGTGGTAACTTTATCGTTGGAATGATGTTCCCAACGGTGCAAGGATTACTTGGTCCTTACACCTTCCTAATCTTTGCAGGATGTACTATACTTCTTGCACAATTTGTTAGGTACTTTTATGGAATATTCTGCCTTTTACAACATAACTATTATGATTGGATATTCATATCATGTTTGTATACATTAAATAAATTTATGTGTTTTTTAGTTTCTATTTGCCAGAAACGCGAGGTAGAAGTACTATGGAAGTGGCAGCATCCATTACGCAAGGATTAAAATCGAGACCGAATGCGAGAACAACGTTCTAGATAGTAAATTTCAGTGATATTTTAATGTGATCAATTAAAAAATGGCCTATGTTGTGATCTTTTTACTCGCTATACAATGATGCTCCGGATAAAGATCAATCGTTATAAATAGCAAAGGTGAAAGCAAGCTCACAATTTACTTATGCTACGATATTTTTTAACAAACACTTATTTTATATATTCGAATTTCGTCATTTTTGACGAAGAAATTAATTTATTCTACCTATTGTATGTCTTTACATCAATGTGTACAATCTATATTTCCATTGCGCTCAATACAATGGATAATTTATATAAAGTCAATAGTTTCACGTTCTTATATCGTCGTATAATCGATCTAATTCCTCATAAAATATTAAACATAACACTGTGTGCGGTGCTATTCTCATCCACGTTGGAAAGGTTCCTTTATATAAACCAGTTAAACCCTCGGTTCGCAATATTTTTACAGACGCGTCCATGAGTCCCTTGTACAGTGTACCTTTGCCACTTTCTGTTGCTCCTGAAAAATACGTAAACTAAACGAATAACAACCATAATAATAGAGATAAAAAACAAAAACTTACTTTGGTTATACAGTCTGGTTGCTAATACATCAAAAGGTTGCATAGTGACAGCTACGCACGTTCCACCAATTAACGAGGAAAAGAAAGTTAAAGTTATCGGACGGTCAGGAAAGAGCTAAAAAGAAACAGAAAATAATATAGCACCTTTGTACTCTACACAAGTTAACGCACCATGGCTTTATCAATTCAATGACTTACATTCAAGGAACGTAACCAATCCGAGACCAAGCCGAACGTAGTCAATTGCGTGGCTGATCCGACAAACACTCTAGGTATGTTAGCATACCATCCACGATATAATGCAGCTATCCCGCCTTGTTTCCACAGTTTTCTAAATGCCGACCATGTTCCCGTATGGCCGTGTTGATACCCAACGGCAATGGATTGTGCAGATTGAGCTTGGATCTGTGTCTTCACCTGTAATCAGGATTTTTACCGATTACAATACTTCAAGGACTTTTAAACTTTAAAGTAATCTTGATCTCAAAGTTATTTGTTCTTATCACCAACTAACTTTAGTATATTAAACGAAGAAGTAAAAGGAACTGAATTATCCAATATTTCCAATATATTACCAAATAAAATGGACTACCGAGAACTGCACCCAGAGAACCAGCCAAGCCAGTTACGGCCACAGTTTTGAGAATGTCGGTATTTCCTTTTTCATCCAATATAAAATTATACTTTTTCGCGCTGTTATAGACACCTAATCTTATACCATTGAGAACCACTTGAAAATACAACGCTGGCGCGATACCAGATTGTAAGGCTAAAATTCCTTCGTGCTTTGCTATGAGATACGCTGCGTGAAGCGTATTCTTATATATCTTTTTGTAGGCTCCTCTTGCTTCCAATTCTCCTTGCAACTGTAAGCGTATCTTAATGACGTCAGCCGGATTGGTAAATAATCCAGCACCTACAGCTGCCATCGCTCCTATCACGAATTCGACTCCTGCCCTAAAAGAAGAAAGAAAACGATAGCTGGTAATCGCAAAGTTCAAATGTCCGTGACGCGGGAATATTTCAAACGATCGAGAGTTCGCGCGTTACGGCTCGACCAATGAGCAAACTACTATCTTTGACCATACTCTTCGTTGATTGGTCGAGAAACATATTCGATATTATCGAAACGTAATCTCAGTTATATCGATCGGAAAATGAAATCACGGCTTTTATTGCGTAATCATTTATTACGCCGGCAGCCGTGCTCCAACGAAAGGCAGAGTAACGAACGCGTTAACCACAACCTCGATGCTTGCCAAACGCGAGGTAGTATATTTTTTAATTCGCTCACGGTTTATCTGTTTCCGTACTCGCTACGGTGGCAGTGCTGGCGATAGCCATTTTGAAGAATACGAAGTCAGCGTCACTCTACACGATGATACGCGCACTGAACGCACACGCCCGCGGAAAGTACTCGCACGCGAAGAAGGGACTACCAAGAAGAATATTTCAATGACAAACTGAACACGCTATGGTGCCAGTTATTGCGGCAGTCAGTGAACTCAATCGCGCGGCGCTTCTCCGGGTTTGCGTCACTTCTTTAAAGACTATCATAATAACTCGTCTATCATCATCACGTGGATGATTTCATGCGACGGTCCTACTCTTATCTTTAAAGGAATTGTCATTCTTTCTTTTTCACTATGCTTAAATCTTTTAGCGGGAAGTTAGAGAATTAAGTTGTTTTAAGTTGCGATACGATGATCTATCATAAAATTATAAATATCACGGTACCATCTAGTTAATCTTACTAGATTTATCGCTCGTGCTTCTTCGGAGTATCGACAAACATTTATTCTTAATCATTGGGGTGAGACAGAGGGTGAACAAATAAAAAAATGAAAAGAATTTCGATGTATTTTTCGAAGAGATGTATTTCTTTTGTTCCGTGGGAACAATTTAAAAAAATATACACGTCTCCCTCGGGATGATAAGTGCTCGGAAAAATCTTGCAAAGATATTTATCTTAGCCTCGATCGTCGCACTTTTTCTACATGGAACACGAAAATCGACTTTCGCATGTCGTCGTATTAAAAAGATAAAATATATAGCTCGCGATCTTGTTACACGCCTTTCTTTTCTTTTTTTCATTGTGAGTAGTGTTTATGATAAGCTATGTCGATATTACAATGTTGGAGCGGTTTATGGCGTGTAACGGATCACGCGTAAAGAAATTAAAACTGTACGAAAGCTGGTTTAAAACTACCCTAAAAATGATTTCCAAACTTAAAAGATGCATTATCGATTATTATCACGGGTAAATCTTCGAGCGAAACAATACAATGACCGCGTGTATACTTTACACCCTTTGAAACTATCTCTTGCAAATGTGCAAGTTTTATATAACTGTCATGCAATATGAATATACAGGGTGTCCCATTCCGAGTTACTTGTCTATCGCGTAGGAATATGCTGAATGGACTGTCTCTTGTCGCCTATCGCTTCTGTTCTTCGTGATTGGCCTTTTTGTTGCTTAGTATTTGCAATGCTTAGATTTCTATCTATCTATCTATCTGCAGTTTCCCGATGGATAACTCGGAACGGAACATCCTGTATATATTTATATATATATATATATATATATACACTACTAAAATTTCGACTAAAGTAACATAGTTTTAAAGGGTGTCTGAGTACTTTTACGAGTCAACGCGATACGGTTTACGTTGTAAAAAATACGTTGTGAAAACAGTGGAAAAATGTGTCTTAATACAGTACAATGCTCGCGTCTTGTTAAGAAAAGCGATTTGTTCTTGTATTCTCTTTGGTCTCGAATGTACAGATGTTTCTAACAAGTCTAAGGACATTCTTGCGTTTGAGAATAAAAGCCCGGTGCTTTTCTTTTTGTATATAATACATATGTATCGGTAAAGTAAGGCTTTTAGATTTTTAAATTCGATATTCGTAAGGTACATAGTCCGTACGTCGGAGTTTTTCATTCTTTCACTGAAACTCACGGTAAACATTTCCCCGCCGCCGCGCCGGTTTCCTTCGTCGCGTAACATTGTTGTTCCCCTTTTGTGCAACGGGGCATATAAGTATATTTTATAATTTATCGCGATCTACGCATATGTATGCACACATATATATATATGTGTGTATATATATATATATATATATATATATATATATATATATATATATATATATATATATATATACATACATACATAACATACACACACACACATACTATATATATACGAGATGAGTCATTTAACGCTCGAACATGAAACATCTTTCTTATTTGGAATAGTACCAAAAACTCCGGTAGGAAAGAAACATAAAACGGTATAAAAAGTAAAATTATTTGCAAAATATATCTCTCTTACATTGTAAAGTTTCATCCTGATGAGTTCTTACTGTCATTAGGAACGATAAAGCTGTTCGTGATGCAAGCGTTAAATGACTCAACCTATGCATTACGATGTACAATGTATTTCTATAAGCTCACAGCGATCGTTTACATCGTACTGCCCATTTTCCGAACAGACCTGCTCAATCATAGATATGGGAAGCACCAGATAACTCGCAACATTTTGCTTCCATATTTCTAAGTACTCTTACACGACTTATTATATCATTAAAGGAATGCTAATGTAAGGCATACTTTGACCAATGTTCTCGCACGCTCATAAGTTAAAAAAAAAAAAAAAGAAGAAAAAAACACAAAGTCCATTATATTACATAATGCGCTTTCAAATATTTTCGTAATCCAGGTAAATACCAGTCCTATTTTAATTCGACACACCAACTGGCGATAATGATCTATAATTTATGTATTCGTATAATTTATCTTGTCCCTTGGCAAGAGTCTCGGAATTCTTATGCTTATTACGTGTCCTTGGCTAATACTAACTAGCATTCGGTAAAACAGCATACATATGCATAAACCTAACGCGACACAGTGAGCATTGAAAGAGCGTTAACCGTATCTATTCGTAAAAAATATATGTAGCTAGAAATCGTCGGATTTTCCTAGGAACGTTTTAGTAGATCATTGGTTATACCAGGAGATAAGTGTTACGATTCTTGATAATATTACCGACTGAGCAGACCTGCCTTTATAGGATTCGCACGTGTTTCAGTATACGTGTTTTATGATAACGAGTGCATGTGCACATATATGCTTGCTTAAGTATGTATAAATGTGCGCACGGGTGTGCTTGAGATGTATTATGAAGTTGTATCATCGATTACCGTTAGGTACATTCGCCGAAATTCTTTGATGTGCATCGTCCGAAGAGGAAATAGTAGGAAAGAAATTTGTCAGTTGATGATAGTCGTTATCATCATCATCATCACCACCATCATCATCATCAATGATGGGCAGCCAGCTGCCGTATATAATGTGTCGCCTAAACGCCTCTCTCGTATTACCAATCGTAGCAGTTAGGATCTTGTTGTATTATAAAACGGTCGTTATCACGTGCGTAGAACTTTCCCTTTTCTTCTGTACCGTTCTTCCAAATATCCTGGGATCTGAAAATAGTTTTACATCGGGGATTACAGGGCGTCCATGTCGCTGAGCAAAGGGGAGAAGACGAGAGCGCGTGGCTCCAATAGTTTTTTTAGAAAAAGAATATACGAGATACGTTATCACTTTATTATCAACACTATCGTCTTAATCTTAATCTTTTTTGTTTTAGCACAACGATCTAATACCAAGATGTCCATAAGACTCTCTAAGGATAAACGAAACGAGATTGTCTCTACGGGACATCCCTTTTCACCGACGTCGTAGAAAGTAGAGCGACATGCATCGTGCAAATTGGAAAGATCCTATCATATCGCCAAGATTATCATTATCGTCATCTCGCATTTGGAGGCTCCTTCGTCATGTAAGCTTTTTCCTATGCGTTTCTTTTTTTTTTTTTTTTTTTTCGAAGCAAAGCGCTCTACGTGCGATGCATCTAACGAGTAAGGACGAGTAATAATAATACTAATGGTAATAATAACATTCGTTGATCGCTACAGATTTGCTACGTTCGCTAGAGGTGCTCGATGATCGAAGAGTGTATGATAATGTAGCTGGCGATAAGTATAACGCTAGAAAAAAAGTGAAAATATCAGACTGCACCGACACTTTGATACTGTATACGCAATCGTACGCTCTTAATAATGGACCAGTGATTTGGTATTGTGGTCTAGGGTTTGGGGGGGGGCAGGGGTGGCTGGGTTGGTGGTCGTAACGATCATCACATACTACTCATTTGACAAAACAATAAATTGTCTTTGGATATATTTTACATTAGTGTACAGTACAATCGTAAGTACGATCACAATAACACGCTTAAGCCCTAAAAAGTACGCTTTTTTTTTTATCGAATAAAATGCATGCGAAGAGAGTTTAGTTCTCAAAAAGCCATTCGAGTATCGGGTCGAGGGTTTCGGACTTGGGTTCAAAAGACAAAGAAAAGTATAAAGGGGGGGTAGGGGGAGCGTGGACGATCTCCAGCGTAGGGTTTCCGATTCGGATACAGAAAAACCGTTCCGTATCGCTACCGTTAACCAGTCAGGCAGGCAGTCTGGGAATATTAAAACATAAGCCATGTAGAGGGAGATATATATGTTTATATAAAGGTGTTTGTTTGTTTTTTTATTGATGCAGTATCAAAAAAAGTAGCGTGCAGATATCGGAAAGTTCGGACTTTGAATCCTTCATCGGATCTCGTAAGATCAGAGCACCGGGTATTCTCTCTTTCTTTCTCTTTCTCTCTCCCTCTCTCTCTCTCTCTCTCTCTCACGCAGACAAAACATTTGTTACGATTTTATTATAATCGGTTCTACCTTTGGTTTTGGTCGATGTGTATCCACCGCGTCGATCGGAAGTCGTATGTGTTCCACTTTACAGCCATAAGCGACCGGTGTCAGTTTAATGATGGTATGCAATGGTACCTGGAGATACGGTAGTTCTTCTGTAATCAACGGAAGAACACCATTATCCGCGAGCTTTCTAAACGAGTTCTGGAATCTGGTTAATATTACTGCTGCGCGAAGCGCAGCGTTGCACCGTAAATCGTACGAGTTCCGTACGTATAACGTTCACAAATGTATTGACACGTAGACTGCCGGCGTTTAAAAAAACAAAGTATTTTGATTTCTATGATTATCAGTTATAATGTTCCTCTTCATATTACATAACTAAATACATTTCTATTCAAAACAGGGAGTCGCGCCAAAAGGCGTCATCCTGGCAGTCTAAGGGTTAAGTAGAATAGAGCATAGTCGTAGGCTGATTCTTCTTTCTACGATTCAATTAATGTTCATGAATCTGATGATAATAATGACGTCAGAGATGATACCAATACCAAGATACGGACGCGTGTTTGTAAGTTGCGATCTAAATATTCACCCGATCGATCGCATCCATCGGTGGAATATCAAAGGCTGTTCTGACGTCAAATCGTCCATGCACTTTTCCATTCCAAATATTGTTGAATCGATCTATCAACTCGCATTTACGTAGATAGTTTATATTTGTTAAGACTCACACGATGTTTTTTTTTTCTAGGAGAGCTTCTTACGACTAGCATAAACCGGATTATCCGTACGTTGTTCAACGTAGTCGAACGTGTCAAGGATCAGAAGTCATAAAACGATGGAATTATAAGAATATGTACTATCTCGCTTACGAGTACGTGTTACGCAATCCATTTACACATTCGCGAGTTTAACGAAGAAATACGAGAACGTAAATATTTTTAACGCGCGTACGATTAAGCACGCGTTTACGTAAGCAGGGATAAAGATAAAGGAAAATTGAAAGAATAAAAGGTTACCTGCACTTTTGTCCAAGAAATAAGCCAGCAAACAACGTAGCACCGCTTGATGACTTACGACCAAAACGTTACCCTGCCTTTCCAATTCCATTATCACGGGTTCTAGCCGCGCAACTAAATCCTCGTAGCTCTCACCTCGTGGATAACGATACGAGAATTTATTTTGGTCCCTTGCAGCGAAGTCCGTGGGATACTTTTCAGCAATCTCCTCGTAGGTCATCTCCTCGCAAATGCCCTGATTGGGTGAGAGTGAGGGAAGAAAAAGACAAAAGAAACGATAAGCATCCGAACGACTATGAGCGAAGCGTATATGTTTCGCTTCGTTATGGCAGCATAATAAGTAATACGGAATCGTCAGTGCGATACCAAATGATTATACGTCCTGAACATACGGCATCGATCTCATTGAGGGCCTTCCATCTCTCCTGCGGTGCCTCCACGTCAGCTGCCGTCTGTATTGTCCTTTTCAGCCAGCTCGTCCACACTCGAAGACCCTGCCAGTAAGAAGAAGAAGAAAAGATCGCATGAGATGAGGAATCTTCAGTGAGGTTCAAAGTTAGAAAAGGAAATGTCACGGATACGAGTCGACGTTGATTCTTTTTTTATATCCCCATTCTCCCCTTCGATCCACTGCCAGATAATTTTTATATACGTAACTCAACGAATCGACTATTCTCCTTCGTTTAAAGATTTATAGATATTCTATTGGATAACGAAAAGTGTTTTTTTTTCTTTGGTTCTAACAATGGGTGTGGCAACTCGATCGAAGTGTCGCTCAGAGTGATTCTAAAATTATTCTAACGAATGTTGGGTGTTGAAGAAACATAGACCTGAATATCCTGACTGGTAATGTAGGTAGCTAACGCCTTGGCGTACTCCCGACCTCTCTCACTAAGATCCGAGTCACCTCCTATTCTACCTTCCAGATTCATCATACTCTCGCCATGCCTGGTTAGGTATATCGTACGGGGTACAATGTGAATGTTCATCAAGTAGTAGACGATTCTGCTCTGTATGTGTCCCTCGTGCTTGTGCACTAAAACTTTTTCCCCTGTGTTATAGATTTTCATGAAGGACAAGTCGTTCTCGTAATCCTCGTCCAATGGTTCATATCTTTCCCTGTAGTGTTCGATCCGCAACATAAAGTCGGCAAGTACCTCTTCCTTATTCATATTCGCGTAGTCCGGACTGCTTACTTTGACCTGACAAGGACAAATAAATTAAGAATTTGATATCTTTATGACCAGTATTATTCCGGCAAAGAAAGTTTATCTTTCTACGTACAGTGACTCCCATTAATATTCGGACACCCTATAAAGCAGAAGAACTTTTTTTATAATTGAACCAAACCAATTGTTGTATCCGGGCTTATAGTGAAAATTAAAAAACTGTAAATTTGTATAAAGAGATGTTTGTAAATTTCATCTAGATAGTTTAACGTTGTTTCGAGCTACAAACGTTCATTATAAGAATAAAAAAAGTTAAATAAATAACTTATTTTCTCTGTAATTTCGAACATTTAAATTTTCTTTAAACAACAAAAACACGATATCTAGTAAAATAAATCTTCTATTATCTTGAAAAAATTCAATTATTTGGTTCAATTATAAAAAAGTTATTCTTTATAGGGTGTCTGAATATTAATATGAGCAACTGCATTTATATTGTCGTATCAAGCTACTTGGAGTTTACCTCCATGATATTTTGCTCTACTATCTCAGGATCATTGCAAACGGACTCGACGAAGAAGAGCTTATAATCCATCTTTCCAACGACGATATCGCGTATCAGCTTACGTCGATCCACGGTGGAATTTGTCGCATCAAAAACGGCGACTTCGCCGTCACCGCTGTCCAACCAACGACAGACGTCGTTCAAAGCGTCCATCGCGCATTGCGTTCGTATCGCCATGGCTTTTATATTATCCGCCCGGAAAAACTCGTGACATTGATAGGCAGTCGTCGCGTGTCGTCTGTACTCGCCTAAATTGAAGACCTTCGTGCTTATACCGATCCAATTGAGATACCTGCAGAGCTTCTTCGAAATGTAGGTCTTCCCGCGAGCCGGTAAACCCACCATGGCGATCACATGGCGCTTGTTCACGAAATTCGCTCGTTCTCCTATAAAACATGAAAAAAATCGTCGTTTATCGTCTCCAATAATTTCTTTAACTTGGAAACACCTACGCAATCGACTTAAAAGGAAGTCCATATTTAAGAGTTTTTTTTTTTATATACTGAATTGTGCTATTATAAATTGAGTTTGAAGACAACTAGACATATCAGAATGTAAAAAAAAGTAATTTTTCATACTTGAATTTAACAAGATGGAGGATCTGCAGTAGCATAAAATACACAAACGATTTGGTCCGCGGTTGGCAGTACCCAAGGGGTATTGGGGTAAAGAATTGTAAAGAAAATGATTATGCTGCTAGCCACGGATCAAATCGTCTGTCTCTTTCATGCTACTGCAGATTCTCCATTTTGTTAAATACAATTATGACAACTACTATCTGTACAATTTCATATGCCTAATTAAGTTCCCAAACTCATTGTTTAATAGCTCGATTCAATAAATCCCCCAAAATATCCCAAAGATGAACTTCTTTCTCAGCCGATTATATAAGTATTGGCTCCTTAATTCGAAGCACCGCTCGTTCTTTCGTCGATTTCTGAAAAACTTGGAAGTTTTATGACAAAGCATTTCTTATCTTTTTACAGCGGCATATTTATTAGTCGGCACGAGATATAGATTTTCCAAGGCTCTTCGCGGTCAAGCGAGAACCCGGCGTTATCATGTTCGACGTGCATGGCTCGTTGCATCTAGGCAACGCGGGCATAATTTTTATCGTCCAAAGACCATCCGTATATCGCGGAAAGAGAGTCCGTGAAATAAAACACGTTGTATCCCAGCTGTAATTTCTTTTCTTCTATTTATTTAGATGATATCCTATCTCGGGTCTTGACGCACGTAGATATTTTTTTTCGTTCCGTTTAAACTTCAAAAGAATGTTCCTTCGGAAAAAGCCGTTAACATAATTTGTTTTTCCTAGTTATCACGATCACTTGTCAGGGAGTAAATATTTATCAGAGCATTTACGAGGTGTAACAGTTGCAATAACTTTATGTACAAAGTTGTAAAGGCGATCCAACAAAAAACGTGCTATTCTATAACGTATTACGACATAAAACCTCGTTAGCTATTTGGTAATCGTTAAAATAAAATATTTGACTGATCGTACTTTATGAGCAGAAGGAAAGTCGTAACTTAAATTTCGAGTATCGATAGTGATCTTTGGAATTTCTTACGAAAGTAAATAATATATCGAACGGTGTTATCACCGTATTCATCTCGACGTAATCTCTTATTCGAATAAGCAATAATAATCTACATATCATCACGACAGGATATACAAAAAATAAAACAATCTATAAGTACCCGTATATCAATCGCGTTGAAAGCGTCGATCAAAAGATATCGATAAAACGAATGACACCTCGTCGTTGACAATTTATGCTAAACATATTGAAAAGATACATTGAGCTCTTGAAATACAAGGTATTATTATCATTTTAACCAGAAAGAAATACCATTAGCATAATCCGCCGAATCGTTTTCATGGTCGACGACGTTCGACAACATTCGTCGATGCTCGCCTATGTTCGTCAATGTTCGTACTCGTTCGCAATCTTCCTAAAAGGAGCTACAAAGCGATCTACCAAAAGGATAAAAGAATTTAACAAGCGTAAAGATAATTATTCCGACGTTTCACGCTTCGCCAAAAGGATCGAATGCCGAAAGAATGAGATTAATTTACGAGCGACCATGAATATCACTTCGCGGAACGTGTTTCGCGCGTGGCGCGAAAGCGCGTCTATTTTAAACGCTACTTCTTTCCCGTCCCGTAAGTTAATAAACGGAGACTAGAGGCGCCGAATACGATCGCGTTTTCGTAGATCGTGCCAACGAATTCTAACTTTTCTCCCCTCTGCCCCGTCGTCATCGACCGTGTTCTGTTCCTTCGTCGTCCTTTATTTTCCCTCTCGCTCCGCCACCCTCGATCACTTTTATTACTCTACGATGCGACACACGTATGTACGGTCATCGTGTCACGACTCGTTTCTCAGAGGCGTCGCGACGCATCGTTTTTGCGTCTCAAAGTCTCCTCTCGGATCTCTGAAAGGTGCGCGCTCGTTCGAGAAATATTATATCGATTCTACGCGAACGAGGGAAATCGATGAATTCTACGCGCGTAGAAAGGGAAAGAGCGGTTATAATCGAACGTGTTGCGTCTTTTGCAGGTTAGGTTTCGCGCGAAAGAATCAAGATCGAGCTGTCAAAGAAAAACTGAGCGTGAAAATCGAACGGAGATAAAACGGGTGAGTGAAGGAATAAGAAAGTACGTCGAGAGGAAGTCTCTTATCGTTGTCGCATGGTAAAACTATCGTTATAAGTATAGAAAAATAACTACAATATCGTTGGTCCTTTCCTTCCTTTTCTCTCTCTCTCTTTTTCTCGTAAAGTATAAAATATTTTTTATCGTACACTATTTCCTTTTAAATCCATAAAATCGACTCATCTCTCGCGGCAAAACGTGGTCGCCAATGAACGGAGAGAAAAGAGAAGACGAGGATGAAAAAGAACGAGAAAAAAGCGGGATACCTCGAATCGGGAAAGGTTTCGTCTGTATCGTATCCGACGTCGGTGGCGTGTAGTGCATCTCGATTTTCGGATCGGTCATCTTAGATTTCCGAAGACTCCTATGTCACGGGGCGGAATGACTTTTCGTGCAGAGCGACCGTACTACTTGGTTCGTCCGTTCGGCCGCGCGGTACAGAACGGTATGGAGTAGAAACAGAAACACGGGGACAGTGCGCGAGTGAGATAGAATAGTAGAGCGTAAGAAAGAGAGCGGGAAGAGGAGAGGGAAAGAGTTCAGGGTTGCGGAGCTGTCACACCGACTCGACTACCGTACCAAAGTGTCATATTTGTACTTTGTCTCGCTTCGACGTAACACCCACTGTCCCGCGTCTCTTCCGGTCATTGAAGCGCCGTATCGCCACGCGCACTACTTTCTTCTTTCTTATCTGGTGCTGTCGCGAGCCTAATTACCCGAAAGTTAAAGCATGAGTGCGTTCTTTCCGTAGAGAACGGACGACCGAGCGCCGAAACCTTCGTCTCTTCTCCGTCATTCCCTTTAGTTATGAACCGAGCAACTCGAATACCGCTTATCGAATCGAATCGAACGTACAATCGAGAGGTTATTCTCTGTTTTTACAATCGAAGGAAAGTTTTAAGTTTTTGCGATAGCCCGCAAATTGATAGATTGTGTCAGGTGATGTTTATCGTGACGTCATCATTGGTTAAAAACGACCGGCCTATAAGCTTGCGATTCGAACGATACTTGACCAATAATGTTCTTCGTGCAGGATCGTATTTTACGATGGAATTGATAAATTATTAAAAATTCTTTATTTCATTCGTTAATGGCTTTACACATGTATTGTGTGACATATATACAATGTTTTTAAGTGGGTGTTAATCTTCGTGTTTAGGAAGTATACAAATAATTATGCATATTTCTTATCTTCTCTAAAGGATTCTATATATCATTTCACAAGCTAATTTGTATTTGAATATAATTTACCTATTATTAATTGTATGTTTCAAGAAAGGGATTTATTACTTTTGCTATCGCTGGTGCATCTCTCAAATGAATATGATGCGTACCTGGTATAAGATGATACTGACAATCGCTACTGCTCTGTTTTATAATTTCCAGGATATCATAAAAATATTTTGTATCTTCTGTGTACTCTTTACCCTCTGTATTATTTTCAGCTTTTATAACTAAATATGGACATTTGATAAGCCTAGCCATGTCTTTTATTTGTTCATGAGACAGGCCCAAATGAACCGGGAGAACCCTCAGTCTTGGATCTCTATTGAGATAAACTGTTCCGTCGGGGTTCTCTGTTACGCCTCTAGTCATTAATACTTTACATGTGTCTTCGTCTAACGAATTACTGGTAGCTGAAATCCACTTTTTTATAAGATCTTCTTTTCTGTAACTAGGTGGAGTGTTTTTTCCTTCATCTATTACAAGGAACTGTGAAATTCCCTTAGCAAGATACTTGTTATATGCCGGAATCTTTGTAGAAGGAAATTTTAGCATGTCAAGCGCTATGACATAACTTACGTCATTTGGAAATAGCGAAGCATACCAAAAAGATATTGATGCACTTAAAGAATGTGATAACAATTTCAGTTTTTCCCAACCAAAATAATTTTTTAATCTACAAAGTAACACCAAATATATGGTCTCAAAGTACATTTGACCTGGAGGTAGCCAACTAGAAAAACCATGACCAGGTAAATCGAGTGCTAATATAGGTCCATGTTTTTCCAGTAATGGCGCCAAAATATCAAATGTCGCAGCATTATCCTGCCATCCGTGACCCGCCAAAATAGGTTGCTTGCTTTCGTTATTACCCCATAGTTTTCCTTAAAATGACACGAATGCCAAAGATATTTTAGATTATAACATTCTTAATCTATTATCCAATTCTTATATGTTTTATATTTATAAAAAAATTATATATTACATCCTTAATTATGTATATGCATGTACATAATTAGTCATTACAAATGTACCTGCAATTTTACCCCAAGGCACTGTGATTTCTACATTACTAACATTCTTATCTATAAGCTCTACTTTACTATATATAGTTCTTCGTACTACATGATGCAAATTATTTGTGTCATGTTTAAAGAACCTATATATAGTATACGGTGTCCTCCACTTTCCCAAAATTCGGTAATCCATGGGTAAGGGCAATTAAATATATATATATATATATATATATATATGAATATATAAATAGCAAGATAACTGTAACAATGACAATAATAATAATTCAACTTCCAAAATCTGCTTACTTTTAATTTATTTTTATCACAGTAGAAAACAAATTTTTACAATCACTGGTATAGATCACGCTGCGTCTGCCGAATTCCATTTGGCATTTTTGCAAGATTTTAGAAAATAACAAAAAATACGTACAAGTCGGCGCATAGAATCTTTTTCGTGCAGAAAACGAAATATCAAAAAAATGCACATATTGAACTCGGCACGCGCAACGACGATTTCACGATTATAATTTTGTGAAACAAGTAATATTTAAAAATTTCAAAACTCACGTTTTTAGATTTTTAATAGACACGCCTTGCAAACTAATTCATCATCGTAAATTGGACTTTCGAACTACCTTGGAAGTTGTAATGACTAAAAAAAATACATATGACTCTACATTTTATTCTCATGAAACATGTAAGTATTTCGATTGTACATAAACTACATTTACAATTCAATATAATTTATAAAATAAATTATTTTTAAAATAACAAATAAACTTTACATGTATCAGTGCAATTTATTACAAGTATCCGTACTCGATACTGCTCGATACGATACTGTCGTGTTCGGTGTCATTATTGAATTGCTGATTCACGTATAAGCAGTAACGAACATTGACCGAATTTGATTTACTTACATATATCTATTTACAAACTACCAACTACATACTTATATGCATATACATATTTAGCAGAATAGGATATATTATCAAACTAGATTTTAAAGACGATTAAGAAGTTGGCAGAATGTAACTGTTCTAAGAAATCTTCCTTATCTAATTTAATTATTTATTCTATACCACAACTCGTCTCACTGCGTAAGGGTTAAATAAATAAAAGCTTAGAAAAAGATGGAGAAATTTAGTTTTTATATAAACAAATAGGCTATGATCGTTATTAAGACTGTCATCTATACAAAAATCAACAATTTTGATGGTTTAAAAAGTAGTAAATTTCATGGAATGAGGTTGCGATTGGTTGCAATGTTGCTGTTGTGGCGCCATCATGTGTATGGTTCAAAAATTATTATTGAAACGCAAGAAAAACTGCATTCCCCGGTTTACAGTGGTCTGTTTTCCTATGTAGACCTGAGTGTATCGATATTTCGAACGCAGTCTATGCTTATTAATCCGTGATAGAGTTCTGCTTTGACATGTTTGACGTATGATCAGCTGTCAAAATTTAAGAACTGCAAACAGTGACTTAAAAATAATATAACATGGAAGCAGTACCAAGATTGCCGATGGTATCTTTCTATTTGAAAGTAAGTCCAGAACCTACTACCTTCGGACCGAAGTTGAAACAGGTACGAATTGTTTATAGTTTCAACTATATGTTATATGTAGATACTACGTCTTTTCTAGGAAATGTCATTTATTTAATATTGATACGGTAATCCTACTTTACATTCTATGTAATATATCAATTCATTTAGTATCGTTGTAATATTTCAATTTTCATAAAATTTATCCAGAATTTAGTGGAACGTTCGTATTGACGATAACGTATACAACATGATTCAGTTATTTGTTAATAAATTCATTAAGTCGTAAATAACTATTATTAAATTGATGCCATTATATACCTAAAAATATTTAAATTCTATTTTTAAAAATTTCAGTATATTAGAGATTTTTATAATGAAGATCCTGAATCGTACACAAATGAAATACATCAGCTGGAAAGTTTACGTGCTATGGCAGTTAGGCCTCCTCTCGATATGGCAGGTTGTTTATTATTAAAAAAGTATTATTGTCAGCTACATTTTCTGCAAAGTAGATTTCCAATGGGAAAGGATGGTGCTGCAGCTGTAACATTTACATGGTAAACAGAAAAAGAATAATTATAGAAATAATTGTAATAGTCAGTTAATTAAAAAACAATATTTCTTAAATATTATGTAAATAGGAGAGATGCATATGCCAACATGGTATGTTCATTGGCCTCCATACGTTTTGAAATAATATCAATTTTATACAATATTGGAGCCATGCATACAAAACTGGGTGCACGTACCGAACGAACCACTGCCGATGGAATGAAAATGGCATGCGCACACTTTCAATGTGCAGCATGGGCATTTGAACATCTGAAGAATAGTTATCCACAGCCATCTGGTGTTGATTTGGCACCAGAGCTAATGGTATTTATGTATCAGCTTTGCTTAGCTCAAGCTCAAGAGTGTATATTAGAAAAAAGTATGCTTGATAATCGTAAACCAACTATTGTAGGTGAGAACCTAATTCTTTTGTAAATTTAAAAAATATGTATTATTAAATATGAGTATGTTGATAAATGATCTTTTTCAACTAATTAAGCCTGCTTGAATTATGTAATATTTCATTTAAACAAGTAAAATTTTAATATTTTGCAGCCAAAGTCGCAAGGCAAATTGTAGATTATTATACATCGACATTGAATACCTTAGAACAAGGTGGTAGCGAAGATGGTACTATTTCAGACACAGTTGGGACAAAAATTTATAAGGTATTAATATGTTGTATATGCAATATTTCACATAGTGTTGCTTCAAGATCATTACTTGATATAAATGATCTTTCAGAGTTGGAAACGATACGTCAAATTTAAAAGAGCATATCATTTAGCAGTTACACACTTATACCAAGGTCTTGCCGCAGAAGAGCAAAGGAAGATGGGAGAACGGGTAGCTTTTTACAATGCTGCACTAGCTTCACTTAATGAAGCACATTTAATTTATAGTTCTACTAAGGGATCTGTAGACATAACATGTGTGCCTGATGAAAAGGCTGTAGTCGAGGAAGCACTTACATTCACAAATGACGTAATTGAAGGTAAAAGGAAAGCTGCAAAGAATGAAAATGAATTCATTTACCATGAAGAAGTACCAGAAAAAGAAACACTTACTGTTATAAAAGGAGCATCTCTGGTTAAAGGAATATCTTTTAGTATAAATGATCCAGAAGTTTCAGGACCAGATATATTTGCCAGGTGAACATCTGGATAAATATTAATATGTTATGATTCTATTAGTTATTAATATTTTATCTTTACCTTTAAATGTTTTTACAGATTAGTACCAATGAAAGTGCATGAAGCAAGTTCTCTTTACTCTGAAGAAAAAGCAAAGATACTACGTACTATTGGGTCAAAAATTGAAGAGAAAGATATGCAGCTTAATACATTTTTGTCTTCTTTCAAATTAGATCATTTAGATTTATGGGATCCAGATGTTCAAATTTCAGAATGGGAATTGTTACCCCTTCCAGAAGAACTGATTGAAAGATGTGCTGCACTTAATGCAAAGAAACAAAGTATTCAAGATTTAGTTGACATAATGGGGAAACTAACTGATACAAGCCAGGATGTAGAGACTGTATTAAAAGAAATAAAGAAGTTATTACTTGAAGAGGAGTTAAAGTGAGAGTCAAATTTGCAATTACAAGTATAAATTGAATTATATAATTGTGAGGATATTAAACACTACAATTATTATAACTATATATTTTATATACGTTTTACAGGGAGAAACAGTATCAAGATGCAGTTGGTAAAAGGCCACCATCTATTGTGGCAACTGATTTAACAAGGGAATGCAAAAAATATGAAGAAGCTCATAATAAAGCATTAGAAAGTAATCAAGCACTTCACAAAGCAATAACAATGCATGTCAAAAATTTGAAAATACTTGCCCAGCCATTAGCAGATTTAATTGCAGATGTGCCTTCTTTAAGTTCACATTTTTCAGGTAATTTCTAAATGTAGATTCGAGATATTTGATAATGAAAATTTATTATTTAATGTTTTTATACAGATCAAAAGAGTGACAAGCCTCAGAATATAAAGACAGCAGATAAATTGCATGTTCAGGAATTGAAACGTATTTTAAATAAAGTTGATGAAATGCGGAGACAGAGAAGCGATTTGCATACTAAATTAAGAGATTCAATAGCACAGGATGATTTAACACGTTTATTAGTTACAGCCACTTCTGAATCAGGTTCCCTTGATCGTCTTTTTTCAGAACAGCTAAGCAAACATCAATCATTAGTTAGTATCTATACAAATTAATATGTTTTATCTAGTTATTTTATTGCAAAGAGATTCACATATATTATTTTATTTTTAGGTAAATCTTATAGAGAAAAATCTTGCTGCACAAGATAATATTTTTGCAGCTTTAACAGATGCATATGCGCAAACTGGGGATGTAAGAAAACTTGTAGAGGATGTATTAAAACGTAGAGAATTCACCATTTCTTCGCTAATTGCATCGTACGATGCTTATGAAGATTTATTAACGAAAGCTAATAAGGGATTGGAATTTTATAGAAAATTGGAAATAAATGTTTCCAAGTTATTGCAGAGAGTAAAAAGTACATGCAAAGTTCAAGAAGAAGAACGAGAACAAATACTTGCACAAGACAATAAGCATGTATATAGTAAGACTGAAATCTCATCATTGACAAATTACGAACAAGGACAAACACGAAATACTAGTGGTTTGAAACTGAAAGATTACTTAAATAATAGATCTGATAATGTTTCTACTCTTTCAAATCAGTATTACAATCCTCATAAGGGAGTCGCGGGTCCATCGCAAGTGGATGTACTTCCAACAACCAAGTCATTTCTAAACAATACAATCGATAATCATGGTCAACCAATAAGTTCATTACCAGTTCAAGAAATGCAAACACCTAACATGAAATTATCACAACAGTATCATCCCAGTATGTATGTAGATCCCAGAACGGCTTCCCAGTATGCATATAAATCTCATACCTCTACAGAAAATCAGGATATAAATGCAACAATCAGTCAGAATTATATGGCTACTAAAAAAGAGGAAACAGCAAAGATGTATCATCAAATAAATGTAACCACAGACGTAAAAAGTAACGTGCCGTATGCTACTACGTTTCTACCAAACGAACATGGTTATTGTACACAACTTCCAGATGTACAGAATAAGTATCCTGCTTCTTCTGTACTACATTATAATCAGAATAATACAATGCATTACAATACTTATCCAATCTCTGTCGAACACAGCGAAACTATTGCAGCACAGGATCCTAATTTACTCAACCGTTATGGGTCTTCTCAAGATAAAACTGGCATGATAGTTCAGTCAGAAGCTGCAATAGCGTCACAAATGCAAACTATGTCAATTGCAGGGCATGCAACTAGTACAGGAACGCTTAACGTACAGTCACAAATTCCTCAAAACATCGTACATTCTGAACAGCAATATGTACCCAAAGATGAATCAAAATCTATTACAGGCTCAGAGTCAAGTCATAGTACACATAACTTAACATCAACCATGCAAAGTCAGAACGTGTTACCAGCTCAAAGTAACGAAGTTATACAAAACTACGCATTTTCACACGTTAGTCAAAATAATACGCAATACGTTCAAAATTATTCCAATACTGGATATAATCAGCAAGCTCCCAATCATAACACATGTGCGGCAACAGAATATGTTGCATCAATGCCATATGTACAAATGCAGCAATCTAACACAGTTGTACAACCTACACAGCCTGCTCCATCAGTGACCCCTGCATCAAATATAAATGAGGTTTCTGTCTCTTATCCATCAAATTTACAAAATTCTACCACAGTTCAATACAGTCAGCAAAATTACGCGAATCAACAAATGCCAATAAATGCTACACTTAATTATCCAAATAATTATCAAAATGTGTATCATAGTACATCTGGACTATCATATCCACAAAATCAAGCTGTATCTACAGGAGTATCAAACAATTATCCTTATATGGATTATACTTCCTCTTCAGAATTGATTCAAAGTCATGCAAAAGCAACAACTGTGCAGAGTTATTCGCAACCATATGATTACTCACATCAAGGACATTATGCAGATTATTCACAGAATACAAATTATCCGCAACAATATAATCAGGGTTATTCTTATGGACATACTAGCCAGTCAGTTAATACAGTTCCTGTACCATATCAACCTGAGTGTAAGTATTCCATATACACTTTTCATAGTATTTTATATATTAGAATTGTATGTGGTAATGTTGAATTTATTACAGCATTAAGCAATGATTATCAGTCACAAGAGAGTAGCGCGCGGTACACAAACGCAAGTAATAATGCCATGGTTAGTCAGACTCCCTCCTCTCAATATCCAAATCAGGGTTATCAATCTGAACATCCAAGTGAGATATACTACACAACCCCTTATGGCCTCCAAATGCAAGGACAAGGTAAATGATCATTATGTTATATGGTCAGTTACCTGTATATTGATTCAAAATCATTTAACAGGAACTGCTCCAAAAATAGAAAATAATTATAATCAAACATACATGCAAGCAGTTAATAATGGGACAAACACAACTACGAGTTCAGATCCTATGAAACTTACAACAAAATCTGATGAGCTAAAATCTAATGTGGATCTCTTATCTGATCTTGATATTACTATAAGTCATGCACCTCTTGTACCTGAGGTGCGACCCCTTAACAAAGCACTGGACGAGAATGATGATGCTTCATCCACTAAAAGTACAGATAAAAAAGATGAAAAAGGGGATGAACAAAAATCAGAGAAACCGATTCTTGAGAAAACGTTAAGTTTCATAGAGAATAAAGAAGAGACTGAAAATCTACAGATTGTTTGGGATACGTGGTATACCGATGTGCAACCAAAGAAAGATCCATTGGGAAATCCAGAAATAATGCAAAAATTTATTAATGAGGTAGAAAAATATGAGAAATTTGTAGATAGCTTACTTGTAAAAACTCTCAGTGGAGCTACCAATCTTGATATTAAGTGGAAAGAAGTCCAAGATTTTGAGGTAATATTCAGATAATTTAGAGGCCACCATTCAATTGAACATTTTCTCAATGTCCATTATAACGGTTCTTTTATTTTTAGGAACGTGAAGGTGCAAAACAATCATGCACAATAGCACTGGCAAATTCTTTGGATAATTGTGTTACAGATTGCATTCCTTACGATGCCACGCGAGTACAAATATCATCGCTGGATGTACCATCGTCATACATAAATGCATCACACGTGGTAGAAATAACGCAATGGACTCCGACAGCATTTATTATTACTCAAGCACCTTTACCTGATAAAGTTCATGTATTTTGGACAATGATTTGGGAACAAGAGTGCGAAGTAATAGCTTGTTTAGCATCAGATTCTCAGGTAGATAATACATTTTAATAATTTCTTTATGATTGTACAAGCATATATAGAAATATTCATCAGCATGTACTTCTGTAGTTAAAGCAGGAATTATATTGGCCAACTAACGCAGACAACGATTTTATTTGTGGTAATTTCATAATTAAACTGAAGAAAACAGTGACTCACACATTTTATATTCAGAGAGTTTTAAGTTTATGCGATAATAAAACAGAATCTGAGAAAACTGTGGTACACATGCAGTTTCTTGCATGGCCTCTGAAGTAAGTTTCAAATTGTATTAGTTAACTTAAAATAGAAATCCATTAACAATTTTATATATTTTTTTTTTATTCTGTAGTGGTTTCCCAAGTAGTCCTGGCCCTTTGCTAATATTTGCAACGGATGTAATGACAGAACAAGCACTGAGACGTTGTTCTCCAAAGCCAATAGTAGTGCATTGTGTTAGTGGTGGATCATTAAGTGGCTTGTTCTTGGTGGCCGCTTCAACCGTGTGCCATATACGCGCGGGTCGTGGAATAGCTGATGTACCACTTGTATTTAAAGGTCTTGTAAAATGTCGCAAGCAAGTAGTGAATAAGGAGTCATTATTATTTGCATATCGAATGGTACTTTACCATGCACAGGATATTTTAATGAAACGTAAGTTATACGTGTACATTGATTTAAAATTTTGTCATTAAAATAAAAGTCTAAAAATTAGTTTTCCAATATCTAATATTGGACAACTAACATATATTTAGTTATTATACTGCCTTCTAAATTATACTGACTAGTATTAACTTCGGTCTCAAAAAATGATATCCGTCAGATTTTATTTCTTTTATTTATGCCAGAGCATGGAGACAAAACAGGTCAGCGCATAATTTCATGAATTTTGTTCCTTCCAAATGTTTGCACGTACATACGTGTAAATTGATATACTAGTATCTTACAATTCTCATTATATGTATGAATACTCATATTTCTTTTTTTAATACAGGAGGCATTTTATCTTCCACTCGATCTACGTTCGAAGGATTTGAAAGTCTTAAACTGAATAAGGAAAAATCCATTAGGAAGACTCACCCTTCGGATGACTTTCTACATAATCTTAATGTCGGTGGACATTCCGAAACCAAACATAGATGTTCGTAGTTGCCCTCACATAAACTCATTGCTTTAGATATTTGTCATTGGCTATAATATAATTTTTTTCATAATAGTACACTATTTATCAATATATATTTCTTCCAGCTGATGTACAAGGAGCATCAACACATAACAAAACTATTCAATCCATTACAACTGATAAAACGAACGAAGCATTTGTTGATCCTTTAAGTCAGTTAGATCCATTGTGGTCTATTAGAAGATAACAGATGAAATTCTAAAAAATTTTATTTTAAGGACGAGATTATACCAAGACCATTCATATGTTTATTACAATAATGGAACACAACATACTAATCCTAGAGACTCTTGTTTAAATATTGTGATCATAAGGCAGTTAGAAAATAATTGTATTACGAAATCAACATACCTGAAATAAAAGACATTTATTGTTCAAGTATTTCTTTATCATACATAATCTAAAAAATATACAAAGTAGAAATTGATAATCTAACTTTATCTTTTTGTTTCATACTTCATATAAACATTATACATAATTAATGAATAAGCAGCATAATTTTATATATTCAAAGATGAGTTTTGTACAAATGCTAGAGAGATGTAAGATTTCTAGTATACGATTTCACTGGAAAATATTTTCACCTGCACAATAGTGAGTTTTAACTGGTTTTCACTTATAAAGTTTGAGAACTTAGTTCTTTGATCAAAGCACATGTAAATACTCATAAGCATTACACTTTTTTTCAGGAATAGCATTTTGTAGAAAATTCAGTTATACCAGCAGTTGTGTATAACAAAGTTTATTGTCTGGTATCACTGATAATAGAAAAAGTCATGAAGGAGTAAAGTAGTAACTAGAGTTTTCATTATTTGTGACTTTGTTTAATACAGTTGACTTAATTTTCTAAACTCCTCTGTTCCGCAAATCTTTTACTTTATAAATTCGTACTAGCCAATGTTCTGTTGTGTATGCTTCTTCTAACGTTTGTAATTCAAAATCTTTGTTTCCAATTTCCATATTTCGGACTCTATCGTAACCTGATGGTTTACCTGTTTAAATATAAAAAGTATGTATGTAAAATTAATCCAATACTGTAATGATTACATTTACTTCTAAATAAATTTGAAATATTTATAAGCTTTACCTCCTTCTGTATAAACTTGTCCAAATCTATAATAACACATTTTATACAGCAGACAATTAAGTAAAATGGGAGAACCTTCCTTGTCAACTTTAAATTCTCCACCGGCATTATAATAATCCCATTCTGTTATAGATTTTCCTTTTTCTGTACTACCGCCAATGCGGACCATCCATAGGAACTTGTTAATATCTATATAAATGTGGAATAAATTCGTATGAAGCAAGAAAAGAATAGTTTCAAATAACAATTTTGATAGCTCAATTCATTTAACAATTACCATCGGACGAATAACCCGTGAATCCTCCGAAGATTACAAGAACATAATTAACGTCTAATTCTCTCATTATTTCATACGCTTTTGCTTCAGAACTTGCCATGGCCTGACCAACCCTTGATATATGTGTATTATTCCATGTATTATTGTCTACTAAAATGGTACGATTAGCCATAGCTGTTATTTGGTATCCATAATCCCACCATGACATTACTTTAGCATTCTAAACAAAATATAATCTTTACAATTGATTCCAGAAATAAATATTTTGTACATTCCATTAGGTTATTATATATTGCAAGAGTATACCTCTGGAGTATTCATACGTAACCAATAGTAGGCTTCTCTGAAATCATCAAATATCATGCGACCACCGTCTGGAGAACGCGCAGACAACACGATGCTTGGTGAGCTGTAAGCTTCTGCCGTAACCCATGTGCAATGAATGGTATACGCGAAAAAGAGGATACACATTATTACTACAAAAACAGTTGCAATCTGTAAAGAAAAATTTTGTTACTAGAGAATCTCTAATGCAATTATAACACAACAATATTTATAATTGATTACATATGTACCTCACTTCTCAACACATAGTTACTCTCAAACTTCTTAGCTCTCTTGTCAACAATTTTTCCACTATCTATTTGTTTCATATATGTAATTAGTAACGCAGATGCACCGATGCCACCCAAGATGCACATCACTGGCGCAAGAACTAACATTAAACGCACCATCACACCCTACATAATGCATAGATAAATAAATAATATAAATTTTATTAAAACTGTTACAATTTTAATTAAAGCAGAAAAATGTATACTCACAGCAAAGTATAAACTTGTAATACCATATAAAACGAGGAAAATGTTGGAGTCTGTTAATTTTGAGAAACAGAAGTATAAACCTGATGGGAATAAAAATACTAATATTTGAAGATCAAAGTAAAATGAGCTCCATGCCGTAGGTTGATGTTCAGAAACAGACGCAATTATTGGTATGTGATTCTTTGCATAAGATGGATCCAAAAGAGAATAAAAACGTCCAGTCCATGGAGATATTTTCCCTATGAAGATACAAGAGATCTGTTTTATTGTTTCTGCTTCATAGATACTATAATATATTAAAAATGTGAGAATATACCTGTAATTGTCAAAATGCTACCAATCACACAGGAAGTACTTAGTGTAAAAATGACAAGGCTCCTGAAGAGTAATTCAAAATCATTTTGTGATAATTTACTACGTAAATAATCTACCAATGCATGAATTTGACATAATCCAAAAACTCCGAGTGCCTAAAACAATAAATACACAACAAAGGTATAATCCAATAAATAAACAACTGAAAAGATTATTTTAGATATATATTTGAATACTTACCAGCATGTGTTCAGAACTTTGTACAGGTTGAAATCCAACAAAGGATATTTGCATAGACAAAATAGTACCCAAACAATATAAAATGCTGTAAGCAGTATATATCCTGTGTGAAAATCTACCAGTGACCATTAAAGTCAATACATGTAACGGAATTAAGTTGATTAGGAAAACATATCCACCCCACGAAGACACCATATAAAAATATGCAAGAGCTGCGCACGTTGCCCAACAAATTGCTCCAGTTTTTACTGCTTTAATCCACATATAATATGTAAACAACATACAAAAAATAGCTATGCCCTCATTATCATATGAACCTGCTACAGACCGCGATATATAACCTGGTACAATAGCAATCATAGCTGCAGCAAATAATCCTGAAGCAGAATCCTTAAAATAAAAAAAATAATTACTTATTCTTATATATGTACAATATACTAAATATCATTTAAATTAAATATTTTAATGAAAAGATCTTGCCTGTAAGATACCTTTAGTTCCTTAGTTAATAAGTAAGTTATAATTGTAGTAAAACTTGAAAATAATGGGGCAAGAAATACACATATATTGCGTATATCTAATGTAATATTTAGCAGCCATGCTAAATGATACAATGCGGCTGAAGTGATCATTAAACCAGGATATATAGTTCCTACAAATAGAATTTCAAGATTACATATATGTTTTCAAAATTAAAAGGAAATGTTGTAATAATAATTTTACCTCCTATGATTCTTCCTAGTGGATACCATACTCGATCATCAAACCAATTGTGGAAACTATAGAATCCATTTTCTGCTAAATATTTAGTTGTGCGATAATTAAAATATGGATCAAATTCATGAATAACACTTTCAAACCTTAGCACCGAAAACAAACGTGTAGCAAAAGCTGAAACATTTTATTACTTATAAGAAATTTAGGAATATAATGTCATTGATATATTTAAAGAAAATACACTTACACAAAACTGCCGCAAAAGAAAGTATAGTCAGCTTCAAAAGAGTTTCTTGTTTCTGTGCTGACATACGCAGACCTCTAGCCTTGATTAAAGACACCATCTTTTAATCCCTTTTATTTATTTAAAATTCAATTTATAATTATTCCCCGAGAATTAGAAAAATGAATCGTGTCATATTCCTGTTGCTGTAAATAAAATATCTTTATCATGTGTGTGCCGATAGTGTGTATATGATATTTACACACACACACACACACACACACACACACAGAGCACACAGGACAACATATATACACTTAAATCTACATTAATTGAGGGGAAGTTATAAATCAAAGAAGCATTTCTTTTGACAGGAACATAAAATAATGCATATAATAAATGTGAAATTTCATAACGAGTGTTACTATTACAATAATTACGTCTATATTACAAATATTACCAAATTTGAAACGTGTTACTTTCCACAAAGTGACCACGTATACAAAATTACCGGCCGGCGATATACTCGTGTTGGATATTTCATCTCACACAGTAAACTTTTTGCTATTATATAAAATAAAATACGACAATGTTGTATAAGCATAAATATAAACTTACATGTGATCAATATCAACGAAATAGTGTAACCATTTAACTAACAGAAAATCTGTCACACTTCGAAAGGAAAAGCGTTAAGCACGATCTACAATCACCGTGGCCACAGTCGTAGATGTAAAGGGTTAAGAGAAGAGGATGCTAGTTCATAATTGTAGCCGAGTCTCTGCTGGAGGTGCCAAGTACACCATTTTTCCCTAGGAGTATTAAAATATAAAATAATTTATTTTGTTAACATTCACTTTGCGTTAGCGATTCTATTTTTATGATATTGAATTGAAAATTGAATTTATGTAGGAATCAATGTAAAATCATAGTTACAAAGTGAAAATTGTTATAGCCAATAAATTTATCCAGAGATATGACGACATTTCCTTATTGGCTGTGCTGTGAAAGATTTTTCAAAATGAAAGAAACACAGGGTTTTTTCTTATGTGCACGTCAATAAAAAATTTCTCTATTATTATTGTAAGAAATTAGCGAAACACCGTACTGTTTGTGTGTATATGTATTCATAATGATTATAGATGTCTTCGTGCAACTATGGTCTATAAGTAGTGCATAGTTGAAAACGGTGATGTGCATTCGTTCATACGTTGTATTACGTCACATTATTGTATATTACATGACGTAGATGGTATTGTGCTGACATGTAGAGGAGCGATTGGAAATGTTACACACTGATGCACAAGCATGCGGTTAACTGTGCTGCATCTGTCATAGTTTTTTGCAGAAAATTCATGTAGCATGACCTGTCAACATTAGGATTCTCCATTTAAGATATGAAAATGCGCTTCGCGTAAAAGAGCATAAAGTTCTAAATGAACAGGATTACAATACTTTCAACATCTACGCGTATAATCGAATTTATGAAAAATGAGCAACTGTGTTTACGTCAAATAAGCTGCGCCTATATTTCGCGACGCCATACCATTGTCGACTAATATACGCAGTAATTTATATACACTACACCAGCCATCTATACTATAGATGATATCGCGCCTTTTATCATGTATTAATTATCTACGTGCTTATTAGTCATCTTTTGCGAACTTGTAGGCTTGGAGGGAAACAAGTAACCTGTTCTGATAAAGTTTTGTACATATTAAATATTTTTGTGGTGCTATTAGTTTTGAATTCACATTATGAGCGCAATATGGAGAATGAATAAAACAGAGGGAACAAGTCCAGCAATTATGCAGAGTTTAGACAGTTTATCTATTTATAACGACAACATGTATAATACAAATCATGGTTCAACTACTATTAATGCAAACACCTTACAAAGATTGCCAACGAAAAATGAATCTAATAAGATCGAAAGTTTCTTATTAATAGATAAACAAGAAAGACTAAAGATTTCTAGCGCAGAACAATTTATTAAGAAATTGAATTGCATCGGAAAAGATCAGAAAGTGAAAGTTGTGTCCATTTTTGGAAATACAGGCGATGGAAAAAGTCATACATTGAATCAGACATTTTTTAAAGGGCAAGAAGTATTTAAAACTTCTAATGATCAAACTTCTTGTACAATGGGAGTTTGGGCAGCATTTGATCCAAATCTTAATGTAATATGCCTAGATACAGAAGGTCTGTTAGGTATTATTGTTTTTTATTTTACAAATACCTAGTCCTATCCAATGTCATATTATTATATATAATATTTAATGAATTTAACTTATTTAAGGAGTTTTGTCATGAAATTCTCTTAATAAAAATTTTTTATTTCTTTTTTCTTCAACAGGTATCACTATATATGAGAATGAAAGAATAAGGCTTCTACTCAAAGTTTTAGCCATATCTGACATTGTGATATATCGAACACGTTCGGAAAGGCTTAATAAGGATTTGTTCGTATTTTTGTCAACTGCTTCTCAAGCATATAACCGTCATTTCTGGATAGCTTTACAAACAATGGGACAACGAGCAGGAATATCAAGTTCATTGAATTCGCTAGGCCCTACTTTGATAATTCTACAGGAGACAAAGCACACCAAACCTTTGAGCAACAGTACATATAATCTCTCAGAGTGACAGTAATTTCAAAGAAGGATTTTTGATTAGAAGTATTTCATAAATTACTAGAAAATCTCTAATAATATTTATTTTACAGATGGTTCAGAAAGTGCAGAGGATATCTTGAGAACTAGATTTGGCCAAATGAGACTTGAAATAGAATCATTTAGCAAGTTGAAGTATGTCGGACTTCAAACGTTAAACTCATCTACCAATTATGAACCATTATGCAAGGTTATCAAAAATGAACTTGATAATACGTCTGTACGATTTGCAAGACATCCGCAACTTGTATACAGCACTTTAAAACATTTAAATGATAAATTTTCTGGTGAAGCTGGAAATTTTTCGAATATCATATTTCCAGACCAATACTTTAGCTGCCCAGTGAAATGTCTTAGTTGCGGTTGTAGATGTAGTAATAGTATGGGTCATCTTAGAGATGGAAAGCCCCACAGTAATACTGCTAAGTAATATTTATTTCTTACTGCTTCTCTACATTCATTTATGTAATTGTAACAAGGACAGCATAAATATTAATTTTGTTTCCACAGATGTCGGTATCAACGCCAATATGATAATTTGATATATATATGTAAAAAATGTTATAGCAATGGAAAGGAGGTTAAAGTAACAAGTAGAATACAAACTCACAGTGACACAAGTTGGTATGGGTTGGCCGTGTATGCATGGTATGGCTCTATAATAGAATGTCCCAATTGTGGTGAGATCTACAGAAGTCGACAATACTGGTATGGCAATAAAGAACCAGAAGAAGTTGCTGTTTGTACCGAAGTTACTCATGTCTGGATTATGGTACATTAGATTAATCATAGTTGCAAAAGTTATTTTTGTCTGGTCACTAAATATTAAATTTATGGTTATTATAATCATACTTTAATTTTAGCCAACAGCTTCCACCGTGCCACAAAATACAGCTCAGCGAGTGGTAGATGGTGTATCTTATATAACTGAAGCGGTCACTAATGTTTCCTTACAACCTACTAAGGCACTATCTGCTTGGGTGACAGATCAAATAGCACCTTCATATTGGCGACCTAACAATGAAATTAAATGTTGTTATAAATGTAAGGCACTTTTTGGTGCAACAGATACAAAGCATCATTGTCGAGCATGCGGGGAAGGATTCTGTGCACCTTGTTCCTCTCAAACGAAATGCGTGCCCTCCAGAAATTGGTATACGCCTGTACGTGTCTGTGATATATGTTATGCAAAGGATGCAAACTGTAATGATGAAGTTACACAATCCTTGGAAGATGTTAGTGCTAGAAAAGTGACAGAACATGTTGTGTCTACTTTGAGCGCAGTTGGAACAGTTCTGAATTATTCTAAATGTATGTCAACTATGTCTCTAAAATTATATATATATTATTCCGAAATATACACCTAATATTTTTGTTCTTATGAATAATAATAATCTTTATATTTTCAATTCATACAGCTTTCATAAAAGACACTGTTAGACCGTCCTATTGGGTACCTGATTCAGAAGTCATGGGATGTTGCATTTGCAATGAGAATTTTTCTGCTACACTTTCTTTGCATCACTGTAGAGACTGTGGACGCGGCGTATGTCATGAATGTTCACAACATCGTAAACCTGTACCTCACAGAGGATGGGATAAACCCGTTCGTGTATGTGATTCCTGTATGAAAATTGATTAAGTTTACTTGTTATGCATAGAAATAGACTAAGAGAAAAAAAAAGAACAGAAAAAAGCATCAGTTCAAAAATTGTATGTATAGCTAAAGTAAATAAATTTGTAATATGACTCCCTCTTTTAGTTAAAAGTAACGCTTTTATATCATTTGTAGAAATGATTTGCCATGGATGTAATACTTTGCATATATAATTAGTAGGATTTATAAATGTTACTTTCTAATAAATTATATCATGTATTTATCTTTCTAATGGCTTTATATCATTATTTAATGTAACAATGAATGTATTATAATCTATTTACTTCAATTGGGAGTAACATACTTCATTAGAAATCTAGTTTTTGTGAAATAATAATCTTAAGCAATGAAAACAAACATGCTGAAAGACATAGTATTGTACTTGTTAATATTTGACGATGTTGAAAAAAAAAAGACTATCATAAAAGAAGATAAATTAGGTGCAATATAAATTTCAACTTTTAATATTACAAATGTATCAGAAATTATACTAATGGTTGAAAATATTAATAAATTGTCATTAGATCCACCAATAATGTGAATAATTTTATTTGCTTATGATTTAATTCCAGAAGGATAAGATATTTGATATTTATTTTCAATTCGGAAATAAAATGCAATATTTTCTATGGAAATAATAGCGATTATGCATTACTAAATGTTTATATTTATTAATTAAACTTCTAATGACGATATAACGAAGAGAAAAATCATAAAAACGCAATAACGTTTTCGAAACTGTTAGAATTGAGTTTTCCCGGGCGATATATCGCATTCGAGATGTGACTTATCGAAAGTACAGAGCGCGATGTTCGCATAACCATGTGATGACGTCAAAATATGGCGCCTCGATCAGCTGGGTGTTGTGTAGTGTGTGCTTGAGATGCCCGTCTTTAGAAAATCAACCGAGACTGTCGTCTGTCTACCAAGATACGTGAGTGTTACTTTAATTTTATAAAATTAGGTCTCCTATTCTATATTACACAATAAAACAAAATAACGACGTAGAAAACCTAAACCTAGATTTAAAAATGTGACAACATGCAAGATATCGTTTTCGATCGTCGTATAACTCTAATAACTCTATCTACTTTTCGAAAGAGAAAATCGTAAAAATTAACGAGAACGAGGGCACGTCCTATGAGAGAACTAATTATCATCGGTGACAAAGATAGAAACATCGTGTTTAAAAGATTGCAGCGTTATAAATTGTACGTGTGCGCAGAAAAACACAAAATATGGTGGCTAAAAAGAGACTTCTTCGTAATCTCATAATCACGTCGCAGATTGTATTTTCTATCGAATATATTCGTATTTTCGATTCGTTTCATGACATTGTTCTCTATGAAGGACTTAACATTGACATGGTGCGTAAGCGATTTCGCGAGCATCGTTCGTATTTGTTCGAGTTTCGTAACCATTATCAACTCCATATTTGAATTCAACAAGTAAGACAGCAGGCAGTCGCATGTTTTATACCAAAACGATCTTTCGATTATGGCTCGTTAGGTTTCCGAAGATACGAAATAGATCTCGTTCCTTATCCGGATCGTAGGACCTATAAAAAGATTTATTCTGGAACGCAACGGCCTCGATACGACGATCGAATGTGAAATACTAGTCCCATAAAATGAATCTTATGTGTCTACGTTAGTGCAGTGCGAATTTAAATGCGGACATTCTTTAATGCGTGTCGCTCATTAATCCAAGCTACGATGAACAAAACTGCATCGTCGTTCTTACATGATGTTGCTTTTTTTATAGTGAAAAATCACGTTGGGCTCGAGCATTAGAGCAGACGCCATTTTTTCTGTATGATAAATATTGCGCGAGTGTTCGTAGAGAAAAAGGAGCCAACGACAGACGATATTCGCAGAAAATGCATCGTTTATATCTGTTAATACCGTTTCGCGTGCTCGTAACGTGGCCATTTACAAGGACTGCATCGATTTCGTCGACGTATGCATCGTACGGTGCAATGTGTTCTCGATAGCACGGCCATTTTGTCGCTTGTTAGTGGATAAACAAATGACGATACCGTCGTGGGTACTTTGGGTTCGAGGCTAGATGTGCGTGTCCCGTGCGCGGAAATTTCAATTTTGCTACTCACGTACTTACGTTCTGTCTCTCTCGAGATACGATGTCGCCACCAATGAAACGAACCTTCTACAAAAATAAGATATAATGATGGTCGATCATAAATATACGAATATAAATTTCGTTTTGTCTGTCGATATATTTATTATGTAGCGAGGATAATAACGATGATTAGAATAGACATGGCGAAGTAGTATGTCGCAACAAACTTGTAAGGATGTGACACTTTCGTGTGCATACAAAATTATTTTCATTCTCGATGTCTAAATAAAGACACTTCATTGAAATTCTATCGCGTGCATCTTTTCCTGATTATTCATACTTTTTCACTGTCATTATTAACTGATCTGTCGCGTAACAAGCGCGTACATAAACGCGTATATGCTATATATTTTAACTGTTATACGTGCAACGTCAGACATCTGTTTCCGTTTATGTATTTATATATTTTTTGCTTCTTATAAATAACTTTATCGAAAAATGTAATATAAAATATAAATGTTTAAATAATATCATTGATTTCAGAGTAATTATGTACACTCGGTGTCACATTGTTATAATGTTGAGGTTCTTTTCATTGTTTGAAAAAAAAAAAGAAAAAAAAAACCCTAAACAAAAAAGACAAAGATCAGATATAATTTCATATTTCGAGCATAATGATCTCGGTGATGCGTACCCAGGTTACAGGTAATCGGAATGCATCAAGCAAATGTACTTCGACAGACATTAATCTAAAAAAAATTTGCGTTGGATAATGAGACCGTTGAACAGTGAAATCTGGCAGAACTTCTTTAAAAAAGTAATTATTATAAATCTCTTTTATGTAACACATTAACGAAGGTTGTAACGTCATTATCTTACAGTGATCAAGGAAGAACTCAACGCGATATGCCACCAGATAGACCAGATTCCACAGGTATGGAAAGTGGAATAGAGTTGAGATCCAATCAGATTTTGAATTTTCAAGATGCAGATTATAGCACAAAAGAACATAATAATGCAAATACATTTGTAGAATCCAATTCAAGTTACGATGTTCAGGAAGAATTACCTATCAATGAAAAGTCTATAGAAAAGAATAGTCAGTCGGATGATGACTTAACTTCTCTAAGCTGGTTACATCAACAAAATTTATTGAAGGGTTTGGAAATATCAAATCCTAGTAAGGATATAAAAAATGAAAACCTTTTAAACAACAATGTATGCGAGGACATCGCAGACTTCTCCGAGAACACCAATTCTGTTTCCAGTTTGGACGATAGCTATTGTTCAGGTAAGTCACGTACAAATAATGTTTCTATCTTACGAATGAAAATTAATTTCTAATTTTTTATTTATCACAGAAATTAGCAGTAAGAAGAATAATTCTACGTCGCAAAGTCATGGACAACAAAACTATCAGCATCCAAATAGGAACTGTCAAAAGTCTGGTCAAGTGTTTAGCGAGTGCGTGAAAGGCCACTATGAAACTTCTCAAAGTGATCAAGCTAAGATATCATTGAGCAACAATAATTTGCCAGTGTCAAATCGCAACAAGCATCCTACGCATATACCTTATGATCCTCATTTACACAAAACCAGTAAACCGCCATATTCGTTTTCTTGTTTAATCTTTATGGCAATCGAGGACAGTCCTTTGAAAGCTCTTCCGGTCAAAGAAGTTTACGCATGGATTTTGGATCATTTTCCATATTTCAGGAATGCTCCAACAGGTTGGAAGAATTCTGTTAGACACAATCTGAGCCTGAATAAATGTTTTCGAAAAGTGGAAAAAGCTCCGGTAAGTTTTAATCTGTATCCGAATGTTGAACTCTTAGGTGCAATAAAAAAAAATATATATATATATGTATTTAATTTTTAGAACTTAGGTAAGGGTTCATTATGGATGGTAGATGCTCAGTATCGGCCAAATTTGATACAAGCTTTATCTCGTGCCCCTTTTCCCCCTCCTACTGCTCAAAATCTTTCTACTCCAGAAAAAATTCAAAGGAAGAATGCAAGCGCACGCCTTCCAGACCCCGTGTTATTCCCATACCTTTCCAAAAGACTGGCATCTAGCAATATTAGTGAAACACCTGAAACAGAAGTAGACAGCGACGTTGATGCCGCGGCGGCTGCTATGCTTTCCTTTAAACATGGGCCAATTATTTTGAATCACAATAGAGGTATCATATCATCATATATATTTTACAACAGGTTAACACCGATATTTATACAACTATCATATATTTCATTTGACCATTGTTTGGTAGATCGCAAGAAAAAATTGTTGGAATCGGAAAAGTTAGTTCCTGTGATCACGAGAAGTTCTAGCGAAGATCACACGTACAGTTGTATTACCTCCATAAAAGTGGAAAAGTATGATATTAATTTTGCTTAAATATCATATTTATAATTCCTTTACAAAATGTATATTTTACCGAATTAGTTTTTATTGTAGCAAGTACTCAAATGAAGAAGTCACCACTGACTTCGACGAGCAAAGGAAAATAGCGGAAGGCGCGGACGCTCTTCTTAATTTGGCCGGCGTTAATACGGCACTCAGTAATAACAAAATGCATCACGTACAAACTACGAATCCTGTATCTAAAACGGAGAGCCTGACAAAATCCAAAAGGCGGTTAGTTTCCAACGAATATTCGAGCACAGCGGAGAAGAAACGTAAGCGTTGGCGAGAGTGGGGTGAAGGAAACCGGTACCTAAAGCATATTAGAGGTTAATACAACATTTCTCTGACACACACACACACACACACACACACACACACACATATATATGTATATATATTTACATATGGATGTACATATATATATATACATATAAATGTATCAATAGACGTATCTATAGTGATGAGAACTTCCAGATAGTGCGCGTATCAGACAGTGTCTAAGAACACGTTTTATAAAAGTATTTGGTAAAGAACGTTTCTTGATTTTTGTGGTATTAGCTTCGGCAAGATATGATCTGTAATGCCTTGGTTCTATGAAATCTTTTATATTGACTATTGTATAGGAGTATTTATAGAAAACGAAGAAAAGAATGTACATGCGCACCTATATAATTATCTATAACGTACGATAACGTTGACGATGGTATTGGAAGAAAAATCTTTTGTGAGGTGCATTTCTAAAGAATTGGCGATTGCTCAGGGTTCAGAACTCGCTATATGCCAAATGAAATTCGGTAGCACTAAGCAGCAAGCAATAATAGCAACGTAGTTGTAAAAGTTACTTTTTAAACATGTTATTTTAACATGAAGTATAGAGAGGCGTATGGAGTAATGTCAATGAAGGAAAGTGCGATCGCATATTAAGCTAAGAAAAACGATGAAGTTTTTAGAACTGTTGTGCTGGTTATACATATTAATTCATAGAGAGTTTAATTATTGATAATAGAGCCTTATACTAGTTTTTTTTCTGTAGATATGTATAGAGATATATAATATCTATTCGATAGAGAAATTGATAATATATTTAAAAAAAAAAGATTATACGCACGTACGCGAGCGCGCGCGTACGTATACGGGCGCGTTCGTTAACGTAAACATACACATCCATGCTCACGTACTCATTATTTACGCCCAACACGTGCATCTATGAGTGTACGCGAATGTAAATTGGCAGTACGTACGCTGCCGTCGAGTAAGCAACAAAGAATACGACGTCGAGGTATACGTTCGGTATGGATTTGAGATAAGGAACTCTATCGTTTCACATCTTTTTCTACTATCTTCCTTGCTTTTGAGATGATTTTAAAGGATGCTGTATATAACTTAGACCCTATAATGTATGCATAGACCAGTTTTTAAATTCCTTCGACTACGCAACATTTTGTATCCGCACTTTACCCGTCGATCTGGATAGCGATGAGAAGAAGGTGTAACGGGAGACATCCTATTTTTATATAAGAAACAAAAAAAAAAAGAAAAAGAAAACGATAACAATAAGAAAAGGCTGCGGATACCTGTCTCTAAAGAAAAGAAAAAGAAAAGAAGAAAAGAGTATGTGTGCAGTATGGATGTGAATATCGAAAAAACTGGTATTGCATATATTAATATGTAGATCTATATAGAAAGAACGTATATTTTTACAGGGCTCTGCCCGCGTGATAAAAGCTCTTCCTAATAACTCGCTAATACACGGATCATTAGCATAAATCATCTACGAATTGCGAACATTGACATTCGCATGGCGCAACAAGTGCGTCTCGTGATAGAGCAACCTGGTCGAAACCGAGTCAAGTGTATCCGTTCGTAAATTATGAAGTACCATGTTAAATAATAATTCGATGACTCGTAGATAGTTAATGATAGGATAATACGGTATACGAATATTGTAAAAAATGACGAAGGCTCTTCGAACGAGTTTCGACGCGTTGCTCCATCAATGTTCCCTTGCGTGTAGGTAGACATCAGCTACGGAGGAAAGTCCTTATATAAATGGTGCAGGGAAGAATGCCATGTTTAAGTAGTCGAGATAACTTTGATTTTTCATGCACATATAACTTCAAATTATTCTACGTGGCACGTACTGTACTATATTAAAGTTATCCGCTCAGGATACTAAGTGCTTGATTCAAAATTTATATACATACGTGTATATATATATATATACACACACAAACATGCGTCTCTATATATATGTATGTATAATATATGTATAACATATACATATATATAGATATACACTACGTGCGAGATAATCTCATCTAGATATTATGTTTCCACTGTCTGTGATAACGTTGCAATACTTAGTACAACTCGTTGTCATTGCTATACCTCAAGAAAACGCAAGCTTTAGAGTCGCGTAAGTGGTTTTTATTTGGTTACTACAAGACATCTTTACATAGTCCACTCTCGAGTCATTAGGACAGATGTAAACGGACTACTTGGCATTCTTGTTCACACCGCTCCTTCACTTTTTTGGGGTAATTGGGAAAGAAAGTCAAGGTGGGAAATAAAAAGGGTGATGAGGTAAAAGCTCGAGAAAAGTGGTGAAAAAGAAGAAAAAGGGGATAACGTCTAGTAAAAGTAAACATTCGTTCGAGATTCGCGCGTAGCTCTTGTTCGCCGCGAGCGAAGGTCCGATCTTCCGTGTAGTTTATCGTTAAGTCCACACCGATCGATCGTAGGATTTCCGAAGACCATTTGTCGCCATTAAAACGATTGTAGCTGATTGCTAGGATAGATTAATAAAAAATAAAACAAAAGGAGAGAAAAGCGGCACGATCGGGCGATGCGTTCGTATGACCGTTCTCGTCGGTTAATAATAAGAAGAAAATACTCCGTTGGGTCAATCGAGGAAACGATTATACTACGGCATAATAATGTGAACAACCGGGAACTGCAATTACATTCGACGAATAGTCGGTAGATTCGATTCTTTTCAAACGAATATATGTGTATATAGAAAATGATTATATCGAATTAGTATCGTCGGCCGAGGAACCACCGTATCGATTGGGATAGATGTTTTTTTTTTCTTTTTTTTTCTTCAAATAAGAACCATTTGACCGGCGGTAATGACAACGAGATTGGCCGATTCGTATCCTCGAAGAAGGAACTCGTCGGCCGCGTGATACACCAGAAAATATGGGATATGGAGCAAGATAGACAAAATGTACCGCAACCTAACCACGGACAATCAAAATGGAACATGGTGTTTGATTTGCTTCCATTACATGACATCGTGCCAAACGCAGAAACCTTTTTATTTCATAGAATGAATATACTAATTTATTCATCTATTATACGTTATTAATGCGTAAAAATCTTTGTTGGCGTTATATGTATCATCATCGTTATCTTTCTCATAATCATCATTATCATCATCATTTTCATGTCATCGCGTAGTCATGTTATCATTATCTCATCATCGTGTTACGATCATAAATCATTGCCATCGTCGTCACATTTGTCATCATCAAATATCGTCATAATCATTTCTATTCATCGAAATCATGTTCGTCATCGTCGTTGGCGCGTCGACGTTTTCGTTGAAAAATTTTAACCGTTACCGATCGCCGTCCTCGCCAACGACGATCTCGTCACTATTGCTATTTACCGCTATTACTAATTTTAAAAGAATCATGCTGTAAAATGTTTGTTAAGTTTTTGACCTTGCTTATGTATTTTAAGTATATTTAATATGCCACGTTGTAACCACGATGAAATCTTGTCTAATGAAACGGATAAAACTGAAATGTGAAAGGAATATTCGTTCGATGAATACCCGACCCACGTAATAAGATAAACAAATTTAATATAATCGATATACAATTTGTATACAGGTAACCCTCCTATAACACGATATATTTTTTTCCTAGAAAATTCCGTGTTATATAGGACCTAGACATAACTAAATAGTTAATAATTTTAATTCAATACGGGCATAGATTGTTAAATAATCTGCTAATAATAATCTGATAGCAAATTTTGAAAAACGTTAGAACGAAACCGTGTTATAAAAGAGTTACCTATACATAACATTATTATCGATACACGACTATTATCGGTGCACGCGATGACGTTAGCTCATTTACAACGGCGGACTTAATTCGTCGCTCCGCTTCCAAATCGGTACACGCTACATAAATACATACGTAAATAGGGACGATCGCATCGAGAAATCGAGACACGCATCTCGAATCGTCACGTAAACCGTCGACCAACGCACACCGCGGGAAAATAAATTTTGAACTGGGTAATAGGATCGGCGCGGCTCACGTGACCGGTGGACTTAATGCGCAGTAGCTTCGCGCACACGAGTAGCAGTCAGGCAGGCAGGCAGGCATCCCTTCGTGCCTGCTCCGTATCCCGGCTGAAAACCCGTCGGTCTGCATTCCAGTGTCGCGGACGTTGCGCCGGACGCCAAGCGGACATCGCGGCAAAGCAGCCGAGACACGAGCGAGAGACAAACGGAAAGTTCGTTCGCGTCCCTTCGCGTTACCTCGTTCACCTCCGGTATCGCTCTTTCGCGTTAACCAGTGCGAAGAAAAGATGAAGTGAGAACGTTAAAATACAGAGCGCGTACCTCGTCCCCCGTTCTTTGCCAACGGAGGGAAAGAAGAACGCTCTCTTTTTTGTCTAGGAGAGTGCGAGAAGAGAAGGATTTTACGCGCGAACGAAGTAACGAGTGAAAAAAGGATCCAAAAGGGTGAGTTTTTATCATATGATTCCTTCTTTTTCTTAACCAATTCTCAAGTTTTCTTCCACACTTTTCTCTTTCTTTCCCTTTGTGATTTCCCTCTCTTTCTCTCCAACAGTGTATACATACATCTATCTTTTTCGCTCCTTTCGTCATTACATTTCATCTCTCGTTCGTAACCTTCGCGAACGAGCGAACGGTGTAAGAAATTTCTTCCATCGATTGCACGGAATGCATCCGATCGTTTCTCTTCTCCTTCGAAGATAAGCCCTGACGCGGTCTCATCGTTGAGAGAACGAAGGTAAATACTTACGTACACCTGCCCGGTGGATCGGACCATGCGCTCGCGCGCGCTCTAGCTCGTGCCGCTAGAAGGAGGGAAGGAAAGAAAGAGAGAGAGAAAGAAAGAAAGAAAGAAAGAAAGAGAAGCATGTATAAACGAGGCGACGACGTGACGGCGCGAATACACGGCGCCTTACTACAGCTGTGAGTGTTTGTACTCGCGCGCGCGCACGCCCGCGTCTTTCGATGCCGAAAAACTTTTCGCGCTGCGCTTCGAGATCTGCATTTGAAGGATTCGACGTTCGCGCGCCTCTTCTTTCGCGCGTGCGTCGTAATTCGCGATTTCGATCATCTCTTGTCGAGAGGAAGGTTAACATTTTTAACAATCCTGACGTTTTCAATTCTGTTCGTTCAGGTCGTGTAACGTGTTGGACGAACGCCAACGATTCATTAAATTCATTATACATTTTCTTTCGAGGGGGTGGTTGAATGTTTTATCAGTTAACACGTTAAGTGCGGTATTAACCAATGTGGTAGTTAGGAGCTGGCATACCCTTTGGTGGGAAGCTAATAACGTTTTTAACGATTATACTTTCGTAATGTCTTTAACTATAATGTTTTTTAAAGATTATTAATTTAAGGAAATGAAGACAAAATGATATTAGAAAACAAAAATTATGGAGCAATAGAGAAATTAGGAGTTTTTGTTAGTTTTAGTAATTAAAATCAAGCATCGAACTTCTGTTGTAAATTTTATGAACAAATTAAAGCAAAACGAGGAAGTATTACATTTTTATTCGATAAAACATTAATGATTCATTGTTGAACAAGATATTGTTATTAAAAACTTTTGAAAAATATTTAGATCTCTGTTTCAAATAGTAGATACACTATATTTTTGATAATAAGCACCAGTGTAAGATGACACGATAAGGATTCTTGTGATAGTATTTATTTTCTTGCGAATCTAAAAGTGTGTCACCCGATACATTTTTTACTTTGAACAACTCGGCTTTTGTTTTCTTAATTATTTTATCAAAAATTATTATTCGTATCAACTCAAGACTAACCCCAAAAATTGTATCTAAAATATTTAAAAATTCTTGCAAAATGTGATAATTGTTCTTCGGCATACGCGTTTCATTTACCTACGATCGTGTTCGAGTTATTTCTCCCTCTACCTCTGATCGTTCGGTATGCTGAAACTATGTTCTTTGAAGAGCATAGTTTCAAGATACTTTCCCCTTTAAACCGCGGTGCGCGTGCTGTATCTGAAGCTTTCGCTATCTCTAGAAGAAAAGAGAAATATTTCGGATATGAACGCTAGAGCTGAGTCACCCTGTATAACGACGATCCGGCGACGGGTCGTGGTCTTAACGTTCGCATTCCGCGATTTCTCGATTTTATCTCTTGGATCTTCTCTCTCTCCCTTGCTTCTTCTCTCTCTCTCTCTCTCTCTCTCTCTCTCGATGTTAACCTGGAATCATCGAGTAATACACCTTCCAAGTCCTTCCGAGTTACAACACTCGATATTTTATCCGACCGGCTACGTTCTCTCTCTCTCTCTCTCCTTTTCATTTCTTTACGGGTGAATTCGCGTTCGTTCGAACGAATCTATTCGAAACGGCACGAGGCAGATATCAACGTGCTAGTTCGTAAGGAAGCATGAAAGGATTAAAATTCGTTACCGTGCTCGTGCCAATCCCGTATCGATTACTCGACCAAATATTAGTTATAGATCCGCGTTCCGTTACTTTGCCGATGGCAAAGATAAGCGTATCGGACGCGTCGATCGCGTTCCGTTTCACCGTAACTTGTTAAATACTGAGAACGATGCACCGATAGATAAAAAAAAATAAAAATAAAAATAAATAATAATAATAAATTTACCTTTATAAAACGATGGATATCGTAATTATGTATCACAATGCAGAATCCTACAGATTCTTGTTCCTTTTTCTTCACCTCTTCGACCTCAACGATCCATAACTAGCGATACAGATCGCAGAATATGAATAGTAGTGAGTCATCGATTTCGTTCGCGCAAATTTTTTTCCGACATTGACTTTTATCGCTCGGGGTTAAGTGTTGTCTCTCGATGAGACGTGAGAATAAGAGAAAGAAGAAAGAGAAAAGAAAGAAGAACAAAACAAAAGAGATGAGAACTCCTTGACGATTCGTTAAAGATGATCGTTTCGCGGTCTCTCCTCAGCTGCTCATTGTAAACGCTGTCCATTATCTGCACTTTGGTTGCCAGGAGGAGAACTTTTAAGAGAGCAGAAAATGAATCACACCCCCCGCGTATCTCGACAGGATGCTCATTGTCACCGAAACCCTCTTCGAGTTACGAACGATTGGCCCTCGGGAAAAGGTAACGGGTTCCCACTGACTGTCGCATCTATTGTCTTCCATTTTAACTGTCCGGACGAAACCCCCAAAGAGACCACGCGTTCATCGTCGATGTAGGACGTAAGCGAGAAAATAATAACGCAGAGGTCTCGACCAAGAATATACTTTTTTTATCTTTCTCTCCTTCTCTAATACCACAGCTCGTCCCGATGAAATTCATTCGGGCCTGCTCTCGTGAAACAGGTTCCCTTCCTCGATCCTTCATTCGATAACGCACCAATAAGCACACGATGATGCATCTCGTGGATGGATTCGAGCTTGGTTTCTTGTCAACGGACTACCCCAGTGATTTATTTCGGCTTTCGCGATTTATTTAACTCGAGACTGTAGGGAAGGGTGCGAATAATTGAATTGGTGAGATTAAGAAGAGTATCAGTTCAAAATTTCACATTTTCGTTCGTCATAGCTAGGTTTAAATATAAAGTTGCATCGGATGAGTACAAGAACGGTACCAAAATCATCTTGTTAATGGATTTGACAGAGCTTACCGTGCAGAATTAAGGATAAAAACAGTACAAGTTCTGGAATTGCACTGTTCTCACCTTCAATTTTGTCCTGATGATGCTGGTGGCTAAATCTGATTATATTTTATATCTTTATTAAATAACATATGCTTTGCTATATAGCATTATTTTATTTTTCTACAATTCTCGCTTCAAATTCTAATAAAACCGATATTGCGATTAAGAACAATACAAACCCATATCTGTTTTTTTTTTTAAATTTAATAGACGTCTAAAATAATACGTTATAACTTGTTTGTATGTTATACTGATCCTGTAGGAAGCATAAAAACACAATAAACAGTTTTTTTTAATTTTCCCAACATTCAGACATTTAGACAGTTCTTAATTTCACCGATTCAATTCAGTTTCTAGTTTAGTTTTATCCCGTCGATGGAATTCGTGATCCACGGTCGCGAGGAAACGCGTCGTAGGGCTCGATAAAGAGAAGAGAAAGAAGGGAGGCTGCGGAAGATCGTGCCGTTGCCTCGCTTAGAACTCAACGGGAAGGGGAGCGAAGAGAATGGTGGAGGGGAGAGGAAGAACGCGTTCTCCGCTTCGACTTGTTGTCGTTGTAGTTGTCTTTAGTACGAGCGAGCTTGGCAACCACTGCTTTGGAATTCGAGTTCTTTATTTTTACAAGAGAGAGCCAATGTCGGGGACCGAGCCTTCTTTGGAGCCCTTCTCACCTGTTACGTACCCACCGGCCTTCGTTCCTGCTACCATTTAACCAGTACTCGAGATTATTTCTGCGTCTGGCCCCGTTAACGCGCTCCCAAAAGCATTCTTCGCTCGCTTACACGCGAAACGTCCTCCTCTTCGACCCGGTCTCTTTTCTTTTCCATATAGATACCTCGGGCCACCTTGTCTTTTCTTTCCCTGCTCTTTTTTTTTTTTCACTCTTTTCACCCAAAATGGAAGAGGATGCAGTGGTGGGAGATGCGCGTGAAAGATGTTTCGACGCTCGTGGGAAATCTCCCTTTGTTTCGTTTAGGTAAGTATATCCTCGAAAAGTGTAGACGATTTATGTAATTGTCGAAAGACCATGCTATTACGTTCTTTTATTATTTTTTATCCCTGTAATCGTCCACTTTTGAATATTTAACATTTCTCTCGCTTGTCGATCATTTTAAATTATCGCTACACCATACTTTATTTCTGTACAACTTTTTCCTTATTCGAAAAAGTTTTGATACTTCTTCGGGACTTGATATGAGATTGACATCTTCCCTCCCCCTTCCCCGTATTTTGATATTTCGAGTAAAAGGGTCACAGGTCAGCGCCTTTGGTCTCGATAAACCGTGTACTTTCTTGGTAAAACTTTTTTACTTTTCGATTCCTGGCTGGCGATAAACACGATGATCGGTGGCGCGTGGGCGAATAGGAGAGAAGGTATCGAAGCTCTCTCTTTCTTTCTCGTCCTACCGTAGCTCTACCTACGCGTTCTTCACGGATAAGCCATTCGAGGTCCATCGAAAAGACGTTGCATCGTAAAGCGAACGGGAAGAAAATCACAATTCGTTCCTCCAAGGCGATAGCCCGTCGTTATCCTCGTCGTACGCTAAACGATCTTTCGAATAAAAACATCGGTAAAAAAGTGTGGCAGATGATTTAATGTTTTTGGACTGGTGGCCGCTGAAATTTGCTGAAAGGAATGGAGATCAATTGGACTGGGCATTTTGATTTTTTTTTTTAGAAAGGAAAAAAAAAACCAGTATCTAGGTATGTGTTCTTTCGAATGGGATAATTGATTTTCAAATATTTCTTTTTATTTTCTATCATTAATAAATAATATCCAATAAATCAAATATTTAATAAATTTCTACAAAAGTGATATTATTATTTGAAAAATTGTGAAACGAGGATTTTCTAGTTTTGAGATAATAACCGAGATAAATGTAGGCCTACCTCGGTAGATTTAGCGTTAAATATCTCATTTACTATAAGAAACAGACTCTAACGATCTCGTAATAAAAATTTCAAAAAATTCCATAGGAGTGATCGATCGACAATCGATTGATAGCATTTTAAAGGAAAAATGATGATAAAAGTCAAGATAACTCCGAGAAAGACGAGGTTGCAAATCATTCTAGTACGTCGACCGTACCGTCTTGCGTTCGATGATCGCGTAGGTGGTTTACGAGAAAGAGAGAGAGAGAGAGAGAGAGAGAAAAAGAGAGACCGACTCACGTCACCGTATATGGATATTTTCACCTTTTCTGTATTTAACGATATCAATGCTCGTATTCTTTTCCTCCCTCGTCCTTCGAAACTTCTCGGAGATATATCAATCTCGAAAAGGTCACGAGCGTATCGCGTGTCTCCTACCTTCAGCGATAGTATTCACTTACTGCTATATAGACAATTTTTTTTCTTAATTACATAATAGGTCACTCGCGACAGCTAATTGTTACACAAATTCTCGACAGTTGGATATATTGACGATGAAAATGTTTGTACACTGAAGAAAGGATTATGAAAGGATCACCGTGAAGAATTCATCAATTCATCTTGAGATTTATCTTGGGAAAAAGTGCAATATAAAATAATATGTTATAATTTATTTTATTATTATTCAGATAATAATTAAGTATCGTATTTATTTACAATAAGAATTGTTATACATTATAACATAAGTGCTTGCGATGCATTGCAACTAATAATTATAGCATACTTTATATAAATTTCGAACTATTTGAAAAAATGTTCTTATATAAAATTCATATGAAAAAATATTAACATACATTGCAATAAATACTGGAATTTGTATTTAAAACCTTGCATCAAACGTCCAATTCCTTTATTTGTTCAAATTTCTCGGATTATGGTCTTTCAACGAAAACTCCATTAATGGAGGAAGTATCAGGAGAAAATGAACAACAAGAATGTATTTAGATTTTTCGTGCCACCTCTTCACACATTCTACTCTCCTGTTAGAAATTCCGGTTTACGGGGAAAATTCTTCCAAATCGCCGAAAATCGAGAAAGTATTAGGAGAACATGAGCCATAAGGAGGTATTCGGATTTTTCGGATTGATTGATTGAAATTCAATGAAGCCGTAGTAGATGATACCATACTCTCATAATAAATATGTAAAATAAAGCCGACGCTCATCTTCGTTCTTATCGGTCTGAATATAGTATAGTTATGCTATGCCGAAGTCTCTTCCCGGTCGTAAGGAGCGTGCTCGTGTCTTGGGTGCAAAGAAGGCGCATAGAGTGTCTATTTTCACGTCAACTCGTCGTTCTAAAGTTAAACGCGTGCTCGAGCGCGCGCGTTTCGCATTAATTTTAGTGAGGCCGGGCTTCGGCCCAACGAGGGTCCCTTTGCTGGGACACTCTCTTCCGTCAATCCGCTACTCGGAAAAGATAGCGGAAAATGGGACGAGAAATTTTCTACCGTACCACCACCTATCTTTACCTCTCGCTTCTCCGATCTGTGTCACCGTTAAGAAATATACCTATACAGTAAACATCTGGATTCCTTTTCCTCCCTAGGCATCCCCTGTTACAGTTTTTCCTTTTTTTAATCATTTGCTATCTTTTGTTGCAGAATGCGTCAAGATGGGATCCGTCTTCACCCTACGTGGCGTCGTCACCGCTCTTGTCTACGCCTTGCTGCACCCTGCGCACGGTGAGTCATCCTTCTTCCGTCTATTCCCTCTTCATTTATCGCTGTTAATGCATTTTTGTCCTTTCGAGAATCCTTGATCCACAGCAACGTAATTAACCCAAAGTAAGATGGTTAATAAAGGCTGCAAATTATTTGTCGATTCTAAAATGTTTTTGACCGGTATATATAGTCAGTTGAGCCACAACTTTTGGTCATCTTATTGGTCATCATATATACCTACACAAATAAAATAAAACAAAATGTCAGCTGCTGATGAATTGTATAATTCTGCTGACCAAGTAATAACTCTGCTTCTTGACTATTTCATTTTTAGTATCTACGCATAAATATTAAGCTAACTAAAGATGTATTTACTTGCTGACAAAATTAAGTTTGTTTGCTAACCACGTATTGCGCCTTCTATTTTTTTTACTGTTTATTAAAACATAGTAGGGATGCCCAGATAATTTAATAGTGGTTATTTCTTGCTACCTTAATATTTAAATAGCATATCTGATATACATATAGTTCCCGTTAATGAATACGTTTATTAGTACCTATCTGTTATATAAAACATTTCATACGAAATCTCAGTATAAAGTTCAAAAGTTGAGAACACTACTTAAATGCCACTTGCCATTTTAATTCCTAGCTTTGATGCAAAATTATTTGAAAACTGCTAGAGTCGTACATATCCGAAGCATCTTTGAGTAGAAAATTGGTAGGGTGCATCGATGCACGCGGTTCGAAATTTCAACGAGAACGAGACTCTAGGTACTATATTACATCATACGCACGAGTATCTGGAGCGTTCTCGTTCGTTTAATTACAACGTTGGTTAAGAAGACCGGTGGAGTGCGGATTGGGTGCGCCAAAATAACGACATCCTTTGCGAATTCGCAAAGCCTCTTAGTAGACGAGCCGGAATGTAAAGTCGGAAGCGAGCTTTAGCATTCGCGGAATTCTACCACATTATTAGCCGTTGAAAGGGTTTATGTCTAAACACGATGAGGATATATGATATGCTTTAAATAACGACCAACGGTTAACTACACTCTCTCTCTTTCTCTTTGGCATACTTTCCTCCAAATTTTCAGGCATACGAAGACTTGGAAGACTTAGAAGAAACGAATAGTATTTGAACAATTAAATATTTTTTTTCTCATCGGCCTAATAGGGAACACTATTTTTTAAATACATATTAAAAGAAATTGTACCTAATTATTTTTTCAAATTCTCGTTTTGTACTAAGAAGAAACGATCGAATGAACATATTCGTAATGTTAGTAGTAATAATAATAATAACCCGTTCGTATCGGAGCATGACGCGGTTGGGACAGGATAGGATCGCGTGTATGGCCTTGAAGGGGCGTTACTTCGACACACCTACGCGAGTATCCTAGGACAATGCTCGAACGATGAATACCCAGGAAGATAGATCGGTCCAGGTAGAGAGCATTCCGTTCCGTGACCACCCCCGATCACCGGATTCGATAGCACCTCGTTCCATTGTCGAAGCTCTCCTATCTGTACGTGAAAAATGCTTGCTTCGAAATTTCCGCAACGTGGGATGATTTTATAGACAGGAAGCGATTGGTACATGCTTGCGGTGATATCGGGATCTCGATGGCCTTTGCACGTATACTCGTTCAACTTCTTTTTGTGCGTTAGCGTTAGCGATCGCGTTACCTGGAAGGCTTCCTCTCTCTCTCTCTTCCTTCGACAAAGCGATCTTGATCATAGTTTTGACAAAAGCGATATAGTCGTATTTACTTTTTCGTTGGATGAATCATTTATCTTAATGGTTAGCCGATATTATATATATTTCTTAATTTTAGCGATGACTTATATAAGTAGAATATACGGTAGAACCTCGATTATCCGCATTAATTGTGTTCACGAGAACCGGATAATCGAATAACTCACGTTATATCTAAATTTCATATGCAAAATTATGATTTTTTATATACAGTAATACCTCGACTTACTTTTTTTTCTCTTTTTTTTTATTGTTTTTATTCAATATGAAACTAAATATATTAAAAAAAATTTATATTTTTGTTGTTATATTTAAATGCAAAGTGTATCCCGACTTACGCGATTTTTTTCAGTCCCACCTATCACGTAGGTAACTTCGGCGTATTACTGTATTACTCGTTTAATACATCTGTTTTAATCATAAATATTTCTATCCTGCTAAATTGTATATCTTTTTAATGTTAATAATTCCGCGGGAATACTATCTTGTCGTGCTTCATACCCTCTGAAGATAATTTCTGATGCCGTGACTAGTTAACCAATGTTCGGGTAATCGAGGTACAACTACATTTATATCAATGACAGGATCGTGTTCGTTATATCGACAACTTAATCAACGGGCGTGTATGTTAATTGACTGCAGGGCAAAGGCAGGAGCTAGGCATGTCCTTCAATTGGCACCCAAAACCTTTGGCTGCTCCGTTGGGGGATGACGTGAATTTCGAGTGCAGCCTGAATCTCCCACCAGAAAGATTTCAATGGCGGCACAGACCTCTCGGCTCGGACAAGTGGACGCCCCTAACTCGTACGGTGAACGCGGGTGTGGGGGCCAGGACTGCTGTCGTTGTCAGTTTCGATGATAAGTCGAAGGCTGGCGACTACCGTTGCGTGGCTTTTTATGGTAACTAAAACCGTTCAAGTATCTTCGCTTGTTAGCGTATAGCGGCGATAGTAAAATGTCTGAGGAAGAGGCCCGGGGCTTCTAGCCTTTTACGTGGCTAAGAAATATAGCGTAGGTATTCGTAGGAAAAAGAGGAAAGAAGAAAAAAAAAAAAAGACTAAAAGAAACGTATTTTACGTAGGCTCCAGTGGGTTGGCGTCCGATCCAGCTCGGCTGACGTTAGCCACCATGCACGAGTTCTCCGACAAGAGTGACGTGCAGTTGCGTATACCGGCCGGTAACACCGTTCCTATAACATGTCCAGTGCCTTACTCCGTGCCAGAGGCGATAGTACAATTCTACAAGAACGACAAGTTGGTGCAGGGCGTCGAGCTGATAAACGGCAGGACGATCGCCATTGAGAACGCGAAGCCGTCCGACTCGGCGTATTATTACTGCATGGCGAACAATTACATAACGTCTCAGACTACTAGGAGCAATCACATGACGATACTGACCGTACACAGGAATTCTACTCAACAGGCACCGTACTTCTTGAAGCAGCCGCAAAGCGAGTACACCGTTCTTCGTGGCAAGAACGTTACGATGGAGTGCTTCGCCGCAGGTTATCCAATACCCCGGGTAACTTGGAGCAGACTGGGTGGTAGTCTACCCTCGAGATCGGAACAAACGAAAGCTGGCTTGACGATAATCAACGTCCAGCCGTCCGACCGCGGCGAATACGATTGCGCCTGGAGCAACGGCGTGGGTACACAGCCATTAAAATCTGTGATCATTCTGAAGGTAGCCGAAGAACCCAGAATCGTAAAAGCACCGAAAGCTTCGACCTTCTCCGAGGGTGGCGAATTGGAGTTATCTTGCGCGGTGACCGGTCAACCGGAGCCTGCGATCGAGTGGCTCATCAATGGTGAAACTTTGGTACCCGATGGTAACTTGGAGATTCGAGGTTCCATGCTATTAATCTCGGAGGTTGAGAAGAAGCACGCTGGTATCGTTCAGTGTGTCGCTAGTAACGAATATGGCACGAGTTCCGGGTACAACTTGTTGAGGGTCAATCCGAAACAGCATGTGGGTGGTTCACCGGAATCAAGGCCGGAATATGGTTTTCCTGGATCCTCTAGACATAAACACACGAGGGGTGGTGGTAGGAGAAGGAGCAAGGAGGGAAAACGTAAAGGAACTGGTAATTATTGTCATCAATCGTTTATACAAACACCATTTTCAGAACAGTTAGTTCAGCTTTTCTTTTATATTTTCAGCCGTACTCGTACCACCGAATCAACCAAACGTCACACGACTCTCGGACGTCTCCGTGATGGTTAGATGGTCCGTGCCCGAAAACACAGGTTTACCGATCGAGTTTTTCAAGGTTCAATATCGGCAGCTTGGTCAGAAGATGAACGGTAAACAGTCCAAGTGGATGACAGCGAATACGGAGATACCTTGTCACGTGCGTTCCTTCGAAGTGACGGATCTACAGCCTGATCATACCTATCGCTTCAGGATAGCCGCGGTTTATTCGAACAACGATAACAAGCCCAGCCCGAATTCGGTTCGTTTTCATTTGAATCGAGACGGTGGTTTCGAGAGCAACAAGATGCCGATCCCGTTACTAACGAACACCGAAGCATTGAGTCACAACGAGGTATTGCTGGTCTGGCAAAATCCTGATAAATCCATGAACATCGATGGTTTTTACGTTTATCATCGTGCTTCAACCTCCGCCGGGGATTACGTGAAGACCACGGTCGAGGGAAAGAATTCCACGAACATAACAATATCCCATCTTCAACCGGACACCACCTATGAGTTTAAAGTACAAAGTTTCTCCGTAGACGCGGCTTCCGAATTTTCCAAAATTCTTCGACAAAAGACAAAGAAAGCTCCGGTCGAGCAAGCGGTACAGCAAGTTGTTGCGGAGAACAAGCTGAAGCCAACGGCAACCGACAAGAACGCCAACATGTACGCGATTATCGGTGGTGTCTTTGGTGGGTCCATTCTCTTGGCCAGCATCGCGGCGATCGCTGTGGTCTACAAGAGGACCAAGATCAAACAGAGTCGTGAATCCTCTCAAAGCGAAGGTACACTTTAGCTCTATTTTCCTGCCCTTTGTGTTCTCAAGCTTTATATACGAGAGCACTTTGCCGTCCTTAGTTATATACGCGTTTCTGTGTGCCTATGTATACACACTTACGTATACTTATATTCTCGTTTGTCTGTCTCTGTATGCGTAACAGGGAAACCAATAGCGAACGGAAGAGTAACGAACGGAGGTGTGACCGACTCTAAAATTAACATAACATCGAATCCTCTAGCCGGTCTCGACGCATCTGACGACATAATGCAGCCTAAGGTCGGTATTTGTAAGTAACGTTATTTACAAAAACTTTCTTTCGGGAAAAACATTTATTTAGAAATGAAGGGTAGAAGGGAAGAACGAGCGTTGTCACATTAATCATAAATTGAGAAAATGTTAATTAATCATTTTCAGCTGACTAGACAAAATATAAACTATCAAATGAAACAACACTGAGCTTTAGATTAGCAGCATTTTGAGAGGAATGGACTTCGCTTGATATTGACTTGCACTATATTTTTAAATTTAATCTATAGTGTGAATATAAATATTATTTAAAAAGTCGTGCAGGCATTTCAAAGTACCACCATTACAAAATCCCGTTGGCAATTTAAAAACCACAAAAATGTGACAACGCTTGTTCTTTCCCTGTACTCATCAAATACAATCCTCGTTTTGGATCCTCGATCCCATCACACACGTACACACACACACACACACACACACACACACACACAAACATCTTCGTTTATCGCTCATTTTTGCACTTTACTTCTCTATCTTTCTTTCTCTCTGTCTATCTTATTATCTCTCATCGGTTCGTTTAGTTAAAAGGAACTTAAGATCGTGCAAAACGTACGTCCCCCGTTTTGTTTTGTACCACCTTCCTCCCCTACTCGAGGAGTCTTTTTCCTTCTTCGTTTTTCCGAGCACCATACACGTACGTTAACTTACACGCTCTAGATCTGAAACGAAGCAACGAACACGCATGTTTCTGAACAGAGCGGACAGCAATCGTCGATGGAAATGACCTCCTTTCTCAACGGGCAGAACAACAACGGCAACGACCACAACAACACGGCAAACTCCGGTGCAATCGAAGCGACCCGTAACGAGCCAGCACCGTTGCATCAAGGATCGCCGTCTAACGAGCAACCACTATGATCTTTGAACTCCTAAATGCGCACAATCGACACGCCTATCGTCCGATTTCGTCTTGTTTTTTATGAATGAACGAAAGATTAAAGTAGTACCGATCGTCGAGGTGTAGCGCGTTAACCTTCGAAACAGGCAGCTTTTAATTGAGTACATACACCTAAGTTCTTCCATGGAACGAGTATCCATACACTTGATCATGTACATATAATAAGTTAATGTATCCTAGACGTATCAGAACCGACACGTTAATTGTCATCTTGAGTTTGCGCGTGGGACACGTGTCGACGAGCGGGATAATTGTCAGCCATGAATTGTTTACGTTTGTAATTAAGTAAACACGTTTGTACCTTAAAAATCTTCTAGTATCCTGGAAGAAGAAGTACCTTTAATTGTTAATATACGTGTTTACGCGACTGACGAATGATTCTCATCGCTGTATGAAAAATTTTATTAATTTAAAGTATTTAGAAGATCAGTCATTTTTATAAAGGACGGTGCATATTTTTGTCGTGCGAAAAGAATTGTTAAAAATCTTGTGAAAATTGTAAATAATTATATCGAACGCCGTCCAAGATAACGAAGAATGTCTATTTTCGAAAATTTAGAACGGACTCGTGGTAAAATCCGTCCTGCGCCCGAAAAGTAGCCTCGTTAAGTCTGGCAACCATTAACGTGTTGAGAAGCGATTTATAAAATATATATGATATAATATCGATCGAACCTCTTTGTAAAGACTCGCGATTTACAGATATATACACATTACGACGTATATGCATTTACGTCGTTCGCAGTATTTGTTCTCTTTTGATATGATGAACTTTTTACATTTTAAGAAAAATCTTTTACAACATATACAACGTTCGCTTCCATAATCAAGCCAAATCGAATCGTCTCGTTACCTTTTTTATGGAGAGCAAACTTTATATCATACATTGTTATTTATGCAAATACTCAAACGTTGCATCTATTCCATTCATATTTCATCGAGGGATAACAACTATCGCTATACCCGTTGTACTGTTTTCGACCTATTTTTTAAACAATCGGCAATAAGTACGAGGATTGAGATTCAACGACCATCATGTTTTCAAGTTGACAGGGATAAAGACATAATATGAAACAGGTATACGGCATACGTACAAAAAGAAAAAAAAATAATGAAAAAATCACGTATCATAATGTTTATCGAAGATATTTACACGTAAAAGGGCAGGACGACTGTAAATAAGAATATATGTATTTTACGTTCGCTTTGTAAGCGACGCGACGTAGAGTTATGCGCGAGTACGGCTTTACGTGCACGTCTCCTGTTTTCTTGTATATATACACTCAGCATACGTACGCGCACGTATGTATTTTCGCATACGCGTGCACGTAAAGTCGAGCGAGCATACGTACGCTTTTATCTTCGTAAGTGCGATTATTTAAATTTCTAGCTTTTCTCAATTATTATAGTAAAGTGATGTCTAACTTCTGTCCTACACAAGGCGGGAAATTTAAATGAAAATGATAGAATATCTCTGTCATGAATTTACAAAAATATTTCTCAATTATAGCGCTCGAAACAGCAATTATAGTATTTATAATACTCTTTTTTTCGTTTATTTATGAACTATATATATACATATATATATATTTCGTTTTCGGCGTTTTCATTTAAATGCCATACCTCGCATACCTACATTTACATGTACGTATGTAAATCTAACTTAACTATTTTAATGTAATTACTTTTGTATCGTGATTTTATTTTACATGTAGAATTTTATACAAAACAAATCAGGAGGTTGGACATTACTGAGGACAAAAAAAGAACGCTGTACATAGTAGAATATTTTATGCGTTGAAATAATGAAGAAAGGAATGTATGTGCCTTATATCTTGCCCGCGTAGTTAGATATATAATGTGATCGAGATCTGCGATAGAGCGAAGTAGCAGTAATATTTATCCACCCCCTTCCCCTTCTTGTAACTTTAACTCGTTATTTTTTAATTAAATAACGACAAGATGACAAAGACTACGGCGGAGTTTATTATCGTAACGCTGGCGAACCGTCGCAAGCATGGCAATAGACACGTTTTATGTACTTAACACAGCCTCTACTTCTTCTTTTTCTTTTTTTAAGAAATAAACTTTTTGGAAAAATCACACGGATATTCGTTTTATTTGAACTTTTGTAAATGAGTTACAATTTTTTGATGAAAAAAGTGGCCTCTACGAGGGACATCGTGTGGGTCATAGTCATTCATTCGATCTACGCATGTCCGTACGCTCGATTCGCTCGCAAAGAACTGATTGACGAATCCGAGCCCGAGAGCGTCGCGTTGGACCGGTTACAGTAGCGCCACAGTTGTGGATAGAGGAGATCGCGAGAACTAATGTGATCACGTGGGCACAGCCGAGAGTAAGGTACAACAAACTTGAATGAAATAGTGCGGAGAATCGCGTAGTGAGTGAAATCGAAATGAAATGAGAATGTGTTTATAACGAGGATGGAAACGAGTAAGTACGAAAAAGATGGGTGTGAAGATTTTTCTTAACTTTCTTCATTACCCTAATAATCTTTTTATAATTCATTCTTGATAGGTATTATAAATATTTTTTTCGCGAATGAATAGTCTAAGTAATAAGAGACCCATTTTGTACACAGAAATAATCTTTATCGTAAAATTAAACAGAAAGCACAGCTGCTGTCATTGAAACATCATTAAACTCTTTTTCTTATGAACTACTTTTCATTGGCAATTTAATTTTCAATAAATTTTGTTTTACATGGTACTAATATTATCACTTCACAAAATGTAACGTCAAAAAACATATACTTTACTCGATACACTCCGTACTAGGTGAGATATATGACTACTATGTGCACTTTAAACACTTGTAACACGGGTACGAACTGCTCCAAGACTATTTCAACATCATGATACGGAAGTGTAACGTCGCAGTTTCAGCTACAGAAAAAACTAACTACCGTATTTTGTTTGTTTAATAAAAATAGTTTAGATTTTTCACTTTATACACGGAAAGTAAAAAATACTGCTGTACTATAAGAAATGAATATGGTTTTCGGAAGAAAATTCCAGAAGACGCAGCCTTTCATCTCATGGCGAATCATATAGCCAGATTTTTTCTTTTCTACGACCGAATCTTCGTAGAAAATAGACACACGATAGAGTAAGAGAGAGAAAAAGATATTCACGTTTTCGCATTAACAAGCCCATAACTTCTTATAGATCGGATTCTTCATTGGTTTTATAAAAATAATTTAAATAAATTATCATTTTCAGTTTTCCGTGATTAAGATCAAACGATCTTCCGTGTTAATGTAAGCGTACCGCGTCGAGAGCATCGGCCGCGATACTTCGTGACTCGAGCTTACGTCATAATTTTTATTTAATCACAACTTAGTATTCGAAGGAAGCTTCGGTGAATAATAAAGAGGTTTGGAAAATGTGTCGGTATTGGGTGACGTCGAGCTTAAGAAATCATACAAGGCTCCTGGGACTTCATTTTCTCACGGTGAGTCGGGGAAATACATATGTGTCTGCGAAGTTCGCGGAGAGAAATGAGAAAAAAGGAAGAGAGAACGGGGACGGTTTCGCGTATATCATTTTTCCGTGGTATGATTTCTATCGTGAATTCTAACCTCGGAGCATCGTCGACCATAGGAATAGAGACATTATTTTAGTCCGTTTTCACGGGTACTCGTTTTTCACAAATGCTCGTTCGTGTTACGGATTCAGAATAATTTTTAATACGAATACGAAAGTCTGATTTTTAGTACGGAAGCAAAATTTAGATATTTTACAAAAAATTTACTAAAACTGGCGATTTTTATATAATTTTGTACATGGCTAGCAGAGAGAGTCAAAAATATTTTTTTATTAACGACGAAAGCACGATATCTAGTAAACTAAACCTTCTATATTTCTACAAAAACTGAAGTCGTTCGGTTCAATTATATAAAAGTTCTGCTTTAAATCGTGTACACTTACTTTTGATTCTAACTGTAGAATTTTAATCGGGATAAATATACCATTGTTTTAGAATAACACCCTTCAGACAATACGCAATCCAGAATCTCGTAAAAATATTGCCTTGTATTTCCTTTTTGCACTCCCAGACAACATCTTCCATTTAAATCTCTTAAGTACCTACAAAAAAGTGTTAATCCTTCGTACGTCTTTCCGAGCGAATACAATTATTTAAAATAATATTAGATCCCCAAAAAGTATACCGTACACAAAAAACAATTTCATTCCGTTACAAATATCAATCGAACAACCTTACAAAAAAATGCAGAACATATTATCTCAAGGCCTGATCTCGACGTAAAATCTTACGTTAATTAAAGCTTCGAAGGAAAAAAAAAAAAAAAAACCAACATAACTCTCGTAAGAAACGTCCAAGATCCATTAGAATTCTTTCCAAGTTATCGAGTTTTCGGTATCATAATTATTCGCAAAAGTTGTTCGCTCGGTCTGACAGGTAGGAGATCGGAGATGCGACGATGTCTACACGGCTTTCGACTTCTCGAATGGGTAGAAGAAGAAAGAGGAGGTGGTGCTTGAAAACTAGAGAGGGTTGGGGGGGGGGGGGGGGGTTGGTGGTGGATGGGAGAAGACGTCCTCGTCATCGTCGTCGTGAGTCGTAGAAAGGAAGAAACAAGAACGATGGAAGTAGGTAGAGGTACTACTACGTGGAGCTGTCGAGAGGCCTCGAGCCGGCTGGCCGAAACAATCGTTATGATTTTCCGGCGTGGTTCGCTCGATACCGTCCCGCTTTCTGGAGCTGCGTTTGTGGAAAGGGAAACGGGGGATGGCGGCAGTTCGAGGTGGGCTCGGCGGTACGTGTGCGTCTGCGGGTTGCCGACAGAACGCTAGAGAGCCGTGAGAGCCACCGACGGTATTTCGAGGCCCCCCGAGAACCTCCTATGGGAGGGATGTAAACGCGTTAACGCATTACCTCCCATAACTTTGCCTCGTACCTGAGCAAAATTTCGAGCAACGCGCTCGTTAAACGTTCGCTGCGTTCGAGACAGGAAATCTGAGAGAGAGGGTATTATGGAGGGAGGAAAATCGTCGTCTCTCTTTCTACCCTTCCAAGAAGATTACCCACAATTATTTAACTCGAGAAACACTCGTTAGTTGAACCACTCAAGGTCGGTCCACGTGGCTGACTGTTGATTTTAACGCTTCCTTTTACTACCTTCTATCGTCGCCTTGGTCGATAATGACTTTTTTTTTGCTCTTTATATCAAATAAATTCAATTATGATACTCTTAGTCTTCAATTAATTGTTATCAGAGTAGATCTTTGAACGACGCTCTTATAATTTCGATCGACGAGTGGTCGATTAATCGATACTGGAAAATTTGGAATTTGTTTGCTTCGAAAAAGGATATATAGCGAAATAAACTGATCGACTATCACCGGTGCGCAAGCCACGTCCCTCGCAGCCCTTAAGCTATATTTTTCGAAAAGCAGCTTGCGTGTGCGCGATACGCGTACAACGTGAAACGCATAATCCTTTAATACTATGTACTACGAAGCGATGGAATATGCAAACATTGTTTCTTTTTCATCGCACGTTCGCCTCGTCCCACGAAGCGCCGCTTCTCTTTTTCTCTCTCTTTCTTTCTACCTCCTTCCCTCCCACCCTCGTTCTTTCATGTAGAAAATACAAAACAGAAAATGTCCTTCGATCGGTCCGTTCAAGGACTAGCTTCGAGCAGATTCCCGTCGTCTTCGGAACGTGATCGTTCTATAAAAACGACGCCGACGTGTCGATCGACTAACAATCAAAAACAAATACGCCGACTTGTATATGCATGCAGTGTAGAAAAATGATAGCTACGTTATTGTTATGCAAGCTAAAATAAAAGATGAATCTCTAATACAATCAGGTGTATAATAATTGTTAAACTATAAAAAGATCGTTATGGATAATATAAATAATATTTATTTGTTTTTGAAATATAATACCTCGAGACGAGGTCGGAAAAGCACAGACATTATTTTTAATCGTTCCATATGCTCGACAACGTTTTAATCTTCTTCGCTTCGCGGATTTCCAAAGCTGTAGATATGTACTTTATCAGAATCAGAGAACGTGCGAGAGGATGAAACGTCTGACGAAAAGAAGACAAAAAAAAATGAAGAGAAAAGGGAAAGTTAAAATTGACGAAAGTAACACAATTTTTTTTTAATTAATTTATCGTAACTTAGCAAATTTCCGAAAAATCATGAACGTTCTCGTCGTCTATTCCCCGACATATCGCGTCTCGTTCGTTATATAACGCTATCGAGAATACGGTTATCAAAATCAATACGCAAATTGACGAGTCACGTTCCACGACGAGACGGAATTAGAATTACTCCGACTATAAAAATACACGAAGATTCCCCCAAGCCCCCTTACTCGCCTCCACACCTTCCCCCCGTCCTCGTCGAAGTAATAAAACGGGAATACCTCGATTCATATCGGAATAATACACCGACGGTGAATTTTATCTCATTTACGACGATATATTCATGGAATCTTCGGTAGTCAATTCCATCTCGCCGACGACGGCTGCTTATCGACATTCGCGCTTCAACGTTTGCATAACCAGACGAATATTATTCAATTGGAACGAGTGTCGTGTTCGCTGAGAATAAAAAAAAAGTCAACCCTTCGGGTAATTACCACTATAGTATGTTAAAAGTAGACAGTGTCCAAGCGTGGTACACCGATTAATCGTAGAAACGTTGATGGCCACGAGGAGGCAGGAAAAGGGCCGAAGGTGGTTCTTTGGAGAAGCAATAAATCTGTGAGAAGAAGAAGAAGAGCGTGTCCCGCGAGATCGGAATCTTTTCTTTCCGAAAATCCGCACGGTGAAAGAAAAAAAGAGAGAGAGAAGAGAGTCATGGTGCGAAAGGGTGAGACTAAAAAGAGAGTAAAAAGGAAAGAGAGAGAGAGAAGGATGATGGAATTCGCGAGTGTATGGCAAAGGGGCGTAGTCGAGCGAGCGTCGGTCCCGGGAGCACACATTTCCTCTCTCTCTCTCTCTCTCTCTCTCTCTATCCTTGACTCTCTCAAGAGAGTGAGAAAGAATGAGAGAAGGGATAGAGAGAGAGAGAGAGAGAGGCGTCCAGTAGCGTGGCGGGAGAGGCGTAAGACGATGTCATCTCGCGCGTTCTACGAACGTCTTCCTTCGCGTAGAAGAAGACACGAAACGCGCGTTAAATCAATGATGCCGAGCTTGCGCCGCGTTACTCCCGCGTAACGTGCCACGAAGCCGGAAGCTCCAGTCCCTCCCTCCGTCACCTTCGCCGCCCCCGCCGGCGGCGGCGCCTTTACGCGCACCGCCGAAAGCCCTGGCGCTCCGTCACCCTCCCTTCTGATCCCCCCTCCGAACCCTATTTTCGTCCCTTCTACCAGCACATTTGCGACGATGGTGCTCCCTTCCTCGTTCCCGTTCCTCGTTCCGCCGGCGTCGACGCTTCTCGCTGAGAAGCGAGTCGAATCGAGTAGAGCGAAGCACGGCAGAGAGACGACGACGATAGACGTGGTGCGCCGCGATGGTTCGAGGTCGCGCGCTTCGACCTCGTTGACGCGTCGGCGCGAAAACCCTGGCCGTCTAGCATCCCCACTACGTTTAAAATACTTGCTACCCCTACTCTCTATTCTGCACCGCGAGCTCGCGGCCCGCGCTTTACGTTCCTCTTAAAGGGTGATACTATTATTATTACTATTTTCTATGAAATTTTTCTATTTCACCTTTCTTTTATTATAATTTCTTTATTATTCGTACGTAAAGTCTGAAAAAACAAAAAAGTTGAGATGGTTGAATAAATGATTCCAAAATGGCGGGTTGCCGGTTCCAGTCTGGATATAAATCTCTGTCGGTCTTCTTTCGTCGTTGTCCCGCCGAGAGAGAACCGATGAAAAGGTCCGTCTCCTCCCGTCGACGGCTTTTCTCACCCCTTTCGTAGCATAGACGCGCACGCTCCGCGAGGGGTTGAGAGGGTATACGCTCGTACGTTCGGGAATACGAGTAGAAGGAGAAGGTGGTGGTTGTGTAGGAGTAAACGGGGGAGGGAGGAACGAGCCAAGTCTCTTCCTCTTTCGCGACGCACACGAGCTCGTGGCGCTTTCCGTTCCGTGCCGTTCCATTTCCTTCCGTTCCGTTCCATTCCGTTCCGTTCCGTTCCTCTCGGCCATCGCTACGTCTTCCAGTTCTCGTACTCTCCTCCGGAGAGCGGAATATAGATTCCGTACGCGTAACGCGTTACACGCGTCGCTCCGTGAACTTCGAGGAGGACCGCCGAAACTTGCGACGGGATACATCCGACGATTTTCTTATCAACTTGCGATCATTCGTTCTCTCTCTCTCTCTCTCTCTATCTCTCTCTCTTTCACCCTCTCACGCACTCTTTCTCTCCCCCACTCTCTTTCTCTATCTATCTATCTATCTCTATTTCTCGCTCTTTCTCTATGGTGTGTCGCAACCGAAGATCCTGGAACTAGCTGCGGATTTCGTGTGTGAAGACGCGAAAAAAAAGGGCGCTCGTGATTTCTTCCATTCGAGGTGGGAAAAATTTGTTAGAAATAAACGTTTTCTACAAAATTCGGACGACTTGGAAGATTACTTCGATGATCGTCACGTAATACGGTAAGAAGGATAGATCCTGTGATGCGACTCGCGACGAGGTATCCTTTACCTCCAGAAATCTGTGCTGGCAAGAGCTTTAACGCTCTGCACGAGCTGCTGCAAATTTCGGCCTATTCTGCAGCTTGAAATGATTTTAAAGTGCGACGATTCTACCACGACCAGGAAGAAGATCTCGGTAAACGGTGGTGAGCGCACGAGGAGGGGTAGTGCGCGTTGGAGGTGAAGAAAGAATTAAATCGTTCTTCGAAGGAAATCGCGTTCGAAATTTTGCGCGCCGAATGATCGATCGTTCGTCTCGAAGATGTTGGATCTATTTATCGAAAAGAGACGATAAGGAAGAAAAGGATAAGAAAGAGAGAAGGGGGAGAGAGGGTGAAAAAGAAGGGAATTTTTTCGAAGCCCAACGAGTACGTAATCTCTCGTGAAGATCTCGACCCAACGATCCAGCTTCGATGATAATGCTCGCTCCTCGCGCACTTTATTCCGCGCGATACGCTAACGTTCTACCTACGGTGGTGGTTCCTTCGTGCGCGTCGATCGATCGTAGCCCGTTGCCGCTGCTACGAGGAGGACGCACGGCGTGAAAATTCTTTTCGCACGAAACACGAAGACTCTTTTTTTGCGTCTTAGCCCGGTAGCTTCGAGATAGGTCGGCCGATATATCGAGGGTAGAGGAAGAGCAATAGGAAGTGGAAGTGTAGGAAGGTGGTAGAAGAGGAGGGGGTGGGAGGAGTGAAAAGGGGGAGAAGAGAATCAATCGAGAACACGGTCGGGTCTGTCCAAAATCGGCGGAATAATGTTTCTGCGTATCGGCGGGATCTTGTTTCTATTGTGCATCGAGTCGAGCTTTCAGCAGGAGGAGGATATACCTCATAACGAGTAAGTACTGTCATCGAGCTTTCTTTTTATTATTTTCTTTCTTTTTTTTTTTTCATGGAACACTCGCATAGAAGTGCCAAAGCGAGTGTAGGTACGTTAGAACTGAATAACGATGGGTCGGAAGAAGCTACGAAAGGGAGCCAAGCGGAATAGTCTCGAGGTGGTTCTTCTCGAGAGGGTAGCTGCGCGAGCGCGTCCTACGACGACGTGTGCACTCCTCGTGTACGTCGAGAGGACGAGTGGGCGTACGGGTCGTCGCTCGTAGTACGCGCGCCGCGTACTTGCGACACGCGGGACGCTCTCTCTCGCACTCTCTTTCCCCTCTTTCTCTCCTCCTCGATTCTATCTTTTCACTCCTTCCGCCTTCCCCATTTTCATCGACACCCCGGACTTTGCGACGAGTCCATTGTAAGAGCCATGAGACCCTCGATCTTTCCGATTTATTGCTTTTTTTCTTTTGCTCCTCTTTCTCTTATATCTGATCGCGCCAAGAGGACATGCGTAGGGTAGCTCGATGCAACTATGACCTCGATTTGCATCATCGCGCTTCGACCTTCTCGGAAGCTGCCATAACTCGAGCTGCCGAACGTTCCATGAAATCGTATCCATCTTTGGACCCTTCCTTCCGGCTAGAAAATTGTCACTCGTTTTATGTTACCTAGAAACTATATGAACACCTTACCACGTGCGATATATCTATGTTATATGTTACTTGTATCGAACTTTGGATATAATGTAAGACATTTTTTTTCCACGGTCGTCTTGGATGATGTAAAAGTGTCTGCAAGCATTGATATCCAAGCGACTTCGTTGTATGCATCATCCATCGTTGAGTTTCTACGTTTTAAAGAAAAATCATTCGACGAGAGCTCGTACGAGCGTGAAGACAACGCGAAATAATGGTGACATAACGTTCGTTTTCCAGGTCATCCCTTTTTCGTAGATTCGCAGTCCGCGAAATACGTTCGTTTTGAATCTGGGCCATCCTCTTCCTGATGTTTCCCAACGCTCGCGTTATTTCACCTAAGATAACGTTTTGCAGTGACTCGATTATATGAACTTTCGAAAGGGGATGACCTGGATACGCGGAAGGTACCGTGTTCTACCGGTCGGTTAGAATTCGACAAAATTACGAAGGATACTTGACCCTTTATTTTGAACGCGAATCGTTAAACGTGCCGATCGTTGGGAAATTTAATTAATCCATTACATCATTTTTTACAATATTATTGGAATCCAGTAAAATGTAAATGACGGTATACGTTTAAAATTATTTTGTCTTCCTCGTTCAAAAACAATTGTATCATCCTTTCAGAGTTAAAAATTGGGCACTGAAGTTCGGCGTGGATCTCTGGCAATTCGGTAGGCAAATAACCAAAATGGCAGAGATACAAAAGGTAAGACGATGATAATGATGACGTGACGAGTTTCACTGCAGTCGTAGCGTTACGTGGACGATGCTATTGCTCGATAAACGTGGAACGACAATGTAAGAGCTTTCGTAGAATAGGAAAGGTAGGAATGTGGGGCGTAAAACGTAGAAAATGCCGGGGTAACGAGCGATAACGACCAAGAGAGAGAGAGAGAGAGAGAGAGAGAGAGAGAACAGAGTGTCGCGTATAGACCTCGTTTGCTGCTGTTTTTCTCCCGTTGCTTGTTCATTAAATTTTCACATACTTTTTTCTCTATCATTTATCTACAATCTCATCGTTGGATGTTTATAAAGACGAAACTACGATTATCGATAAAAAAATATAAAAAAGAAACGAAACCTTTGTTTTCTCTAAACACGAGATAAATTAAGGAGACATCGAGAATGAGAGAGAGAGGAGGGAGCAAAGGATGAGAGAAGACAGAAAAGGGGAAAATAAAGACCGCGAAGAGTTTGAGAGCGTCGGTATGAAAAGGTTCGTTTAAAAGGGGCTCCTCTTTGCCGGTGTTCCTCTCTCTCTCTCTCTCTCTCTCTCGAGTTGTACGAGGTAGAGAGAACGTATATATACGTACTCGTACGCGTATACTCCGAACTCGTAGTCGCAGCGAGTAAACGGACGCGACACGCTGATCGATAATACGCGAACTTCGAATCCCCCGTCGCTGATACGACAACGCGCGAAAAGTACGAGCGGCGAATCGTCCCCTTCGACTCACCCACTCTTCTCACCCTCTTTGCACCGTCTCAACCAACCGCCAACGTTTCTTCCACTTTGTACGTTACTACTACATGCTACCTACGTTTCTGCCATACCGAAGAGACCGTTCGAAATCGAACGTCTATCGAATGTCATCGGCATCGCCATTTTCTTCTCCTTCGATGAATCGATCTTCCTAGCTCGTAAAACGGAGTAATGGTATCGAGACATACCTGACGGAAAGCTCGTATCCTTTTCGTTTGATTAATTTCCAGAACATATTTGAAAACCGATTGATTTATTTGCCTCTCTTTCGGATTGTATCGTATCGTAAACGGTAACATAGAGAAAACTTATAGGTACCGTAGAAACTTATGCGCTCTCGATAGATCGATGACTGCTTTTATTTCTTCGAACTTGGTCGTGGTGAGAGGAAGCCGCGAGGAAAGTTTTTTATATTCTTTCGCCTTTTGTTTCGTTTTGCGTACGTATGTACGCGCTAGTGTTGTAACGAATATTCGCAAATATTTAAATATTCGTAGTGTTATTCGTATCTGTAGAAAATGGTGCGAACATTTTTGTGAATATTGCTTTATAAAATAGAGACCTAGTAATGAGTAAAAACGAAGAGATTTCACTTTTATTAAATATCATATTTTAGTAATGGAATGTTAAATTTAACAAAATTATTAACTTTTTAACACAAAAGAGACTTCAAAACGAAACAACTTTCGAAGAATTGGCAAAACTTTTACATTTTGCAGGAAAATAGAGTCCAAATATGGTAAAAGCCGACGCAATAAATAATTTACCAAAAAATTCGAAAGCTGCGGTGCTAACTTCGCGGGCATCTCGAACGGTGCCTTTTAAATTTACCTGTTGCTCTCGCGATTCAGAGATAGAATCTTTAATTCGACGTAGTCACACCGTGGATGTATAGATGGATATGTGTGCGTGTGTGTGTATATATATATATATATATATATATATATATATTCCCATATATATCTATCCTTTCTCTTTCTATATACGTAGAAAGGTAAGTTAGGTACGTTCAAGAGTAGAGAGAACGAGATATACTCTACTATCGCGTTGTCGTACGGTAAAAGAGAGAACGAACGGTGAATGAGTTATGAGGTTATTCGTAGAAAATGTCGGGCTTCATTTTTAGAAACCCTCGTGCTCGCTTCCTCGCAGAAATAATCTCGGTGAAATAATCTCGGTGATTGCGCTACGATATCGAGCGAGAAGGGTAGGTAGACTAAATGAAAAAAAAAGAGAAGGAAAAGGGTCGATAGCAGAGGTTGTTGTACTTAATTTTTTCAGGGTTGAAGCGAGTACGGTTAAAGTACTGGCCGGTAAAAAAAAAAAAATAAACGGTAGACGCGAAAGTGAAAAATAATTTACTCCTGCTTACTCCCGGCTAATTGCGGAGTCTCGACTGAACCATGGGGATAGAAAATATTCGCTGACGCCATCAAAATGGAGAAAAAAAAAAAAAGGATCGTTTAAATTCCATCCTACTTTCCATCCCCGCCAAGCTAGTTTCGCGTGTTTTATTTCGCGCGAATATCAAGAGAAAATAAAAAAAGGTTCCTTTTCTCGTTTATTTCTTTTTTTTCACGGATAAGAACGCTCGACTCGCTTTTTTTTACGCTCGATCCATCCTGTCCATTATCCTCCTTTTCGTTTCTCAGTGTTACTCTCGCTTCTCCTCTTATTCCAACCCCGCCCCTTTCATTTGCCGCTCGTTTGCCCTCCGATAACACGACAGCGATATATGTAATAACGCGAGTACGATGAAACGGTTTGCTTGCTCGACGACAAAAACGACGGCAACGGGTGGAATTAAAAGCGAGCAATTTGTCTAACAATAAGTTCGTAATATCGCGGAGACGCGAGGATGCGGTGGTGTATCATTAAATGGTCGATTCGACGACGAACAATTCATACGTTATTTCGTATTTTCGTGTATAATACACGTAGTCGACGGTAACCGGTAAATGCGCTATCAACGTCAAGGCCAATTGGCACTTCGCGTGTCGATTAAAGCGACGAATAATAATACCAAACGATCGGCGCGCGTATCGACGTTTATTTTCACCCACTAACGGCGCACCGATTAGTGCCGACTACTACCTGCCGATCAATGAGCGACCGCATTAGACTGGTTTTATCTTCCACATTAATTTTTAAATCAGGGTTAAGAAAAAGAATTTCTTGTTTATTTAACACTAGGTTTACCAAGAGGGTCATGTTGTCAATTCCAAGTTAGTTTTCTATTAATCTTCTTTAAGAAAATTCTTGTTATATTTCATGACAGTATTTTAATAAATTATACATTATTTAAAGTTCGTTTTTTGCTATTTTAACTTTATAACTTGGTATAAGAGAAATATATTTCTCTTTGATTAAATACCGAAAATGTCATTTTCATGCCTTTGATAGAAATAGGTAGATATATGTCGACTCGTGGTAAATCTAATGTTAATGATCGTTCCGACGTAACATCGTCCACGTTGCAGATCGTTGTGACTATTATAGGATTATTTTTGATTATATTCCTTCCTGAAAACATACAGAATTATAACGAAGTCAACGCGGATCCCATTAAAAGGGACGGCTTGGTCCTGGTAAGAGACATGGCTGCTGAGGTTAAGAATATGATGGACTTTAAAATGAACGCAGTGATGGTGAGTAATAAGCTAATTTATTACGTATAACTAAAAGAAAATGGTAAAATATCTGATAGATAGTGCACTTTTTTTCATCAAAGTTAATTTTATCCCTAGATTGCAATAACTTTGCTCCAGAATTTTTTTCGATCGCTAAATACAGCATCTGATTAAGTCTCAAATTGGACCCCATTTATATAATTTCACGAATGAAAGTGAGACAACATACTTTTGACATTTTGATAATATAAATTTTCACAAGCGTGGTGCTTTAATAAATCTGGGCACCTCCGAATTACGGGCCCTAGACATTTATCTTCTTTATTTATTGATTAATTCAGACCTGTCCAAATTATTAAGAAAAATTAGAATTATCCATGGGAAATCTAAATAACGTTATCGACGTCGTTAAAAAAGCTAGCACCTTGAAGAGAAATGCTTGACTGTCTGACGAGTCCAGACCGGTGCACGTTTCCCCTACCTCACGAAATTGCCCCACCATTGCATTTCTAGTTCCACTGCGTCGTCGCCGGTCTGATACGCTACAATCTTTCTCTCTTTCCTGTGTGCCCTTATGACGAACGAAACACCAACAAAGAGACACGAATAATCAGACTCGAATATTATCCTATTTTGTTAATCTCTTTTTGATTAATTCCAATCCCACTATGTGTCTCCAGTTTTATATGTCCCTTTGGTACGATCAACCCGACGTGCAACACCGGTGGTCCACACCTTGTTCGCACCGTCTGGCGGCATGGACCATTGGTGGTTCACATATGTTTCTAATTATATTTTTAAAAGCATACTATAAATTGTAAAATTGCACCTTAATGTAAGCTAAATAATAATATTCACTGTCAATTTAAAAAGTTTACTAACGGTAAGACACTGATAATTATAAACGAGTGATTCAAACGAGTGCTGCCAGACGAATAAGCACCTTATAACGTCGTACTTGCCTATCATGTAGAGCAGCATTTCCCAAACTGTGATCCGCGGTCCAAAGCAGCGAAATAAAAGTCCACCTCAAATTAAAATTTTTCCTCATTAAAATTTATGTTGAAATGTGCAAAATATTGATTTTAATAAAGTCTATATAAAATAAATAACCTAATTTGTTATTAACCCTTTTATCAAAAATTAAAATTAGCACTCTAAATACATATTATGATGAAACGCTGATGTAAACTATAAAAAGACTTTCGTGTGTTTTAATTTCCTTTGTTCGTCATAAGGTATTATAATATTTAAAATATTTATAGGTATTCGAAGTAATTGCATTTAATCGATCTGTAATAATAGTTAAAGAGAAAATGGTGGAACGCAATAGTACACGCGATACTCGTTAATCGGATATCCCACACACGGAATTATTATAATTATTTACGCTATCGCAACGATACCGATCATTAATGATTTAACCGAATGTCACAGAGATTAATGGAGAGCGCCGAGCAGGCTGCAGTTTCCGCACCGAGGGATGGAAACGTGTCGCCTAAATATCATTCCTCGCATCGTTCGCATCTTTTCACGAGTGACAGCAAAGGCTCGTCCGATTCTCGAGAAATATTTCTTAGCGCTAGTCGTCATTTTGATCGTCTGGCAGTCAACGTCAGTTTTTCTTCGGTTCTCATGCCGGGTGGAATCAAAGAGACAGGTAATGATAATAAAACAATGATCGTATGAAAAAAGGTGAATTTGGAAGCCTTTCACCCACCGTGATCTCATCCTGATCATTATTTAGTAAAATCTGATTACGGGTATAATTTAAAGAAATTTTCGAATAACAATTAAAAATAAATTGAAAATTTTCAGTCTATATAATTTTAAGTAGGTATATTCATTGCCAAAATGAACGGTGTCTTTAACCGTTCCTCAACCTTGATAACGCTATACCTATATCTCCCGAAGCTACTTAACTTCTCAAGAAAGTATCTCTTACTTTAAAATCCTTTTAACGCCGTTCGAAACGTTGTTACAGACAGTGACGTTGCTTCAGGCCTCCAATGGAGCGAATACTTGGATCCTCTCTTCGTCAATAATTACGAGAGCGACCCTTCGTTATCCTGGCAATACTACGGCGCGACTTCAGGATTTTTAAGACGTTTTCCTGGCAAGTGCTTACGAATCATATCAATTATTTTACATTTTTCAATTAAAACCTTTCAATTTCCTCCCATCTTTTCGTAGATAAAAAATTAATAACAAACATCCCTTTTTCTGTTAAATAAATACTTGAATCTTCTCAGCAATAACATGGCCGCCAATGGAAGGAATATTCGCTGCAGGCAAACCACCCTCGTTTAACACGAATCGCGTTTATCGCGACGTGTACGACTTCAGAACGTCCAATTGGTTCATCGGAGCTGCTAATAGTCCAAAGGACTTGGCGATTTTGATAGACACGACTGGATACGTTAGCGAGAGGAATCAACGCTTGATAAGTGCAACAACGAAGGCGATATTGGATACGTTGGGTCCCGACGATTATGTGAACGTCTATCGATACGGTGAAACGGCCGAGGAAATCGTTCAGTGTTTCAAGGACAGTCTGGTCCAGGCCTCTCCAGAGAACATAAACGAGCTGAAGGTTGCGACAAACTCGTTGAAGCCGGAGGAAACTACGAAGAACATATCCGCGGCCTTGAGTACGGCCTTCGAGATCCTTCACAAGTACAACAGAACCGGTCAGGGTAGTCAATGTAATCAGGCGATAATCTTGATAACAACCGACAACGAAGGACCATCCACGGAAGTGATCAAAAGGTATAACTGGCCTCACATGCCCGTTAGGCTATTTGCTTATCTCGTTGGAGGCGATAAGAGTCCGGAACTTTATGACATGGCTTGTACCAATAAAGGTACGTTCCATTGGATTTACTAGTTATCTCGTTTAATTGAATCAGGTTAAGTATGCATTATGGAATGTGCAGGATATTATGCAAGGATTACGAAACCGGAAGAGATCAGGAGCAAAGTTTTCGAGTATATTAAAGTACTTGCACGGCCTATGGTGCTTTATCAGCACCATCATCCCATACACTGGAGTCCGGCTTACGTGGGCGGGAAGGTAAAGGATTATTAAAGCTTATTAACTCGGCGCTATTGGTGATTAGTTTAATAATCTTGTTGATCCAATTTTTAGAGTGGTAGGTATGGACGAGAACATCATGGACAGTTGATGACGTCGGTCACGGCTCCGATTCTGGATCGTCGAAATCATACGGTATTTTTTTCAATCCTGTTACTTTGATGACATTCGATGTAACAAAAAAGATACTAGATACTTAAATATATTTACTCAATACCTACTAATAATCAAAACTTACGAAGAAAAGGGTACATGGTATATTCGAGACGCCTTTGTACGTCAAAGGGTTAATATTAATTGTTTTGTGTATTTCAGTTAAAAAGAGCTAATTTATTGGGTGTTGTTGGAACCGACGTCCCTATCGAGGAAATTCAAAAGCTTGTGCCTCCATATAAGGTATTTATTTTATAATTTAATTAAATAAGACACATCGACTTAATTTGTTTTTATTTTCTAGTTGGGAGTTAATGGATACTCTTTCATAGTTGACAATAACGGCCGTGTCTTATATCACCCAGATTTGCGCCCATTGGTAAATAAATTTAAGAATCGAATAATTAAACATATTTATCTTATACTTACATATATTTTTATACGCGATAATGCAGCCAGGAAATGCAGACGTGAGTATTGTAAATAATAGTATACTACTTATATAGTTAAATAAACAATATTTTGTAGTTATACGGTCTAAAATTTATGAATTTTTTTCTATAATTATTGAACCCTACGTGTGTTACAGTATGAGGAAAGCCTAAAACCTTCGTACATAAGCGTAGATCTATCGGAGGTCGAACTAGCCGAATACGACGGTCCCTCGCACCCTCTGAACAATTCTCTTCTTCTAGATGTAAGTAATAATATTTTTTTTTTTTTCAAAGTAAAAATTATTCAAATAATCGACAAGGATCATAAAAATTATTTTATCGATAGTTGAGGAGTGATATGATTGATCAAAAGGAAGGAGAGACTGGCTTTGCGGTGAAAATTCACTACGATGATATGGTAAGTCTATTCTTATATACACATTTTACATAGTCAAGTAGTATAATATCATAATAAAATGACTCATTAATGATTTCAGAAAAGGGTGACGATCAGACGGCACAATTATTTTTATAAGCCGATCGAGGGTACACCGTTTTCATTAGGATTGGCTTTACCCGAGGGGTATGGCATGCTCGAACTCCTTGCCGAACAAGAGATCAAACATTCGATTGTCGATGGTAAATATGCTACACGTATTTTATGCAAGTTTTTCTTGGACTATTTTCGTGTACCGTATCCTCATTAGCCTTGTTTTACTTATTTTTTAGTGACCGAATACTTTAAAGGTAATAATTGGAAAGTACATCCCGATTGGGTGTACTGCGAATATAATTCGGCATCGGACAAGTGGTTCTCTTCCCCGGAGGGACGCGTTTTGCACTTTTTAGAGCGAACACGAAAACCCGGGTGGAAGTGGATGTCCTTGAGACCAAGGAGTCCAAGCTCGCACCATAAGCAGGCGAGTAAGCCGGATAAGGACGCTCATTACTGTAAGTTCGATCACGGATGAGAACATAATTGCAGAGCTTAGTGGATAAAGTTAATGTAAAGTAACATATTTTAGTGAATTTGAAAATATCAGCTTTAAAGTTATTAAAATGCCATGCTATGCCTTGTTATTGTGTTGTTTCCTTCCACTGAAAACCGCTCTATTAGGAGACTAAGGTGCAGAACGCACTACCCGCTAAACGCGGCTGGCGGCGTTTGAGCGATTGCCGAATTCTTAAAAAATATATGAGAGACAACGCACTGTCTACCGCTTAATCGCGCGATTAAGCGGGCAACGATATTGGTCGCGATGATCTCGACAACCGCGTAAACCGCGAAAACAAGCGGTTGTCGAGATGTTCAGATCTATATGGGAGACAACGCACGGAACCGCATTTTCTTGCGATTTCTCCCTGATGGATTTCGATACCGAAAAATTTATTTATGCTATAGAACACAAGAAACGCAGCGGGAATCGCGAAAACGAATCGCGCTACCGCAATCGCCAAACGCGGCGATCGGCGGCCCGTGCGTTCTTGCTCTAAGTCGAAATTCCACCCGGAAATCTCAATGTTTTTTTTCAAATGGCACGTTCATCCACTAAGCTCTTTCATTTTAAGCGCGTTACCTATTCTATTCATTCTAATTCGAAATTGATGCCATTTTGGTTTCAGGTGATAAGAAATTGGTTCAATCTTTAGTTTTGGACGCATTGGTAACGGATGGTTTTAATAAAGAAGGAAACGCGATGGATAAAGAATACGATCAGAAGTAAGTAAATCGCTCCACGTAAGGGAGTTCGCGAAGTGATTTATATGGAAAAAAGCACCACAAAGCATTATGAATCCACCCACGTACGCGCAGCAAGCGTTTAGAAATGTCGAGCACCGCCAAATGCACAAAAAGCACGCGATTATTTCTTCTATACTCACGCACCGTTACCGTGAATGTCACGAGCGTTAACGTTCGCTCTTTATTGCAAAATTTGTCTATCGTTCTTTAAAAAGTTGCCCTTTAGCGTTCATATCTTGCCATCGACAGGTTCTCTCGCATAATAATTGCGACGATGATGGCGGGAAGTGCTGTTGGACGTGAAAGAAAAACGTGGAAAGTGAAATTTTTTTATTTTTTACAAAGTATAAATAATAAATTCATGAAATTATCGAACAATGTTTCAATATGGCACGATTTCCACGTTTTTCTTTTTTTTTTTGTAGTTAGAAATTATGCACTATGCGCCAACGTTCGCTCTCTTTCTCTCTCTCTCTCTCTCTCTCTCACTCACTCTCTTTCATTTTACAAGACATTATATTTCATTGCATATATTTTTATTACATTTTATTATTGTGTGTCTCCACCGCTAGCCCTATTGCCATATTGTTGGCTCTACTGCACAGGTAATCCATTATGCACAATTATTTGTATAAACGCGTTCGTCTACGCTGCACCCGTAATAAGTTCTTAGCTGGTGTGTTATAAATAATCGTCTACCTGCAATTGTTCCTCGTATACGTCGAATTTCACGACGGCGGACAATATATACAAAAATACGAACGTTTCATTAACTCTTCTCAATTTTGAGGGGTGAGCTTTCGAAAGCAATAATTTAAATTCTACTTTGATATACAGGGCGTGTCGAGTCGTACATACCCTGTATAGTATATTTGTTCAATGTAAAATAAAAGACTTCGAGTATTTTTGAACGAGATTCAACGATCCAAAAAGATTTTCTAGGTAGAAACTTTTCCTTTCTGGGATTTTCTACTTCGACTACGGTCGCAAAATAATTTGAAAACGTGTTCGAAAGGTTTTTTTAATAAAGTTTCTTAAAATTTAGCCCTGACACTAGTCGTTTGATTTTACAGTCAAGGCAAAGGAAGATTTGGCTATACGAGGCGCTTCGTCGCTACTAGGAGTGGATTATTCCGTTGGCACGAACATAAGCAGAGCAATGAAACTGCGGATGAACCGTACGTAAATGATTTCATAATTTCAAATTATATTAAACCATGATCCCATCAATTGAATATTATATTTTTAGCTGGTTTCCCGAGCAAAACGCTAGAGCTATGGATTCATCTTGGTACAAACGGGCCGTCGATCAACATGCTATCGAACCGGAGAGTTTCGTGTTTAGCGTTCCATTCGATGCCGGTACGTGTAAAAAAGAAATAAAGACAACGAAACCTCTTACTCGCCCTCTTCATCGAACATGTAGTCATGCAAGGAATTTAATAGTAAACTCTGTCTAGAAATTACAAGTTGTGTTACGAACTTTTTGATCAGCAATGTACATCATAATTAACTTTCATTCGATAATCGTGCGATGTTTGTCTCGCTAGCCGAAAGACCGAACCCTCTTGTTACCGCGACACATGCTGTCTTCGTTGGAAAAGGACATAGAGCTCCAGCCGCGGTGGTAGGACTGCAATTACATCATTCGTCCTTGGCATCGCATTTCGTTAACATAACATCAACGGTAATCCTCGCGACTAGTCGTCGCTTTCACTTTGGGAGACAATTTAACTTGTCCAAACCACCATGATGATTCATTTTGTATTTTTATCATGTGTCCAGTGCACGGGGACAACGGGTTGCAAGAAGAACTGTGGATCCGAGGAATTGGACTGTTACATTCTTGACAATAGCGGATTTATCGTCATAAGCGAGCGACACGAGCACACCGGGAAATTTTTTGGCGAGATAGATGGCACCATAATGGACTCGTTGGTACAGGATAGAATATACAGGTTAGTATTTGCTAAATAATGTCTCTTAATGTAAGATGGTAGATATCTATTAGCGCTGTTTTTATTCTCTCGTTTCAGGAAAGTAACGGTTATCGATTACCAAGGTACGTGCAGTCCCCAAGAGAATCATCGATCATCGGCACCGAGAACGATATCTTCATCCATCTTGAAAAGCACAGCAGTCCTCAGCAATTTTATTTGGAATCTCTTCGTGAGCTTCAACGTACAGGACATTTGGCGTTCGGTGGTAGCTTTTGCCAAGGATGCCGCACATGCAATGCAAAACGATGGTAAATCACTTTTTCCAGTGTACGATAGCTGTAAAATATGGCTGACCAGTGGATTCACCGTCGAGAGGAAAGGCTTCTTGCATCATGACTCCTTAACTTTCCTATACATATAGACAAAAACCTGATTGATGGCAACGTTCGTACGTGTTAAAAAAGCAATATTTATCTGAATTGGGAGCTTCTCTTACAATTAATTAAGAAGTTACATCGATGAACAGCCGAATCAGTTGCCACCTTGCCCATGTGGACCAAGAAATGTATAAGATTTTCGACACATATGAAGATCTTCGGCATATAATCATATTTTTCTCTACACGGATAGCAAGGGATCATGGAAAATGGAAGCTTCTTCTCTCGGCGATGAATCAACTGGGCAGTTATTAATGGAACCGTTTGTAAATCGATTAAAATAAAAGGAAACATTAAAATTTCGCCATTTTATTTCATAGATGATCTAATATTTTCTGATACCGACGTCGAATCCGATCTCAACAACAATGGCGCGGACGTGCTTGGTGAACTTCACAATTTAGAATCGATGGCACCAGCGGAATCAACGGCGCAATCGGTTCCAAAGAAGGAACATGCTTCGGAAATACCAGCTGTACCTGCGGCACCCGCGATACCGGTCTCACCACCGACAACTCGTGCCACGTCCGCCCATTTTCCGCCACGCAAGCTGAGGTCTTGCGAAAAGAAAACGGACCTTTATATTCTTCAGCCTGAGAGACTCAATACCAGCGGCGAAAGTAACCCTCTGAAGGGGAAGCTCACCAATTGTCACGTTACAGGTTGCGAAAGGCAAGTCCTCATTTTTTATATAACCCACCCAATTATCGGTCAACTTGTAGGGGAGACCGGGGCTAAAAGTCCCAGGGGCAAGTTGTCCCAGTCGTAGTTTTGATATCTTAGGATGGAAGGGGAAACGCGTCCGGTGCATGGTGTACAGGTCTTAGCGAGTAAAAAAAAGTGTAGTGGTGGTCGTTGTGTTTAGTCTTCCCTGGTTACTTCAAGAGACGAATTTATATTTTGATAAGTTCAATTCTACTTTGGGTACATTACTTAAGCATC